>CM077008.1:129351725-131751725 GCA_039090855.1 Macrothele yani
TGGGACAGAGCCTTGTTGGTACCAGCAGGATAATGCACTGAGCCATACAGCAAGGACTGTTATGGCATGGTTTGACGATAATTCTGTATCATGTGTGGACTGGCCAGCACAAAGCCTTGATCTTAATTCCATAGAGCACCTATGGGATGAATTAGGGCGCTGCATAAGAAGTTTGGAACCTAGGCCTACTGCTAAGCAACAGTTAGCGGCAGCATTATATGCTGAATGAAAGTGCATACCTATCGTTGTGTTCCAAGACCTTGTTGAAAGCATATCTCGAAGGGTCAGTGCATGCATTAAGGCCAAAGGTGAGGCAACACTGTACTAATGTATGTTAATAAATGCTATGTTGTGTTTTTCTTGTAGGTGTCCGGTGACTTTTGTTAATATAGTGTATATTAAATCTAAAACATGCCCAGAATTATATCATTATTTGGAAAGATTAGTATTTTGAAGTGATATATTGTGTTTATATTTAGCATACATTGTTTCTGATACTATTTTTAATTTTTCAGATACACGGGTGATTGCCATATTCAAGTTGGTGTTAAACGGTTTAAAGCTGGTGTAAAGGATTTGCAGGTTATAAAAATTTTTTCATTTGTATAAACAGTCTTTTTACGCTTTCCAACCGTAGGTTGAAGAAGCGGATATGCTCCAGCTTTTTCCGCCCGTCCGTCTGTCGGCACGATAACTCACGTAAAAATGGTTCGATTTCGATGAAATTTTAGTATGTGGTAGGGGACCAACAGGGGACGGAACCCTATTGAAAATGGGTGAAGTGGGGTGAAAGGTCACGCCATAAGAGTGGGATCCATTTAATCGCCCTTATGATACATAACTTGCTTAAATATGGTTCGATTTCAATGAAATTTTAGTATGTGGTAGGGGACCACCTGGGAACGAACCCTATTTGAAATGGGTGAAGTGGAGTCAAAGGTCAGGACATAGGAGCGGGATGCATTCCATTGCCTTTAAGTGTCATAAGGTGCGTAAAAAAGGTTCGATTTCAATAAAATTTTAGTATGTGGTAGGGGACCACCTGTAGAGGAACCCTATTGAAAATGGGACAAATGGAATCAAAGGTCAGGACATAGAATCGGGATCCATTCCATCGCCCTTATCCCACACTATTAAGGTGGACGTCAAGTAATTTTGCTTCCTATATTTCCAATGGAAAACCTTTTGTACACATTTCCTTCACAATTAGTGTGTTCCCAAGGATGGAAATTTGAACATCGATTAAAATAACTTCATACTATAACTTGGAATACTTAACATTTTCTAAAAACATAAGCATAATTATATTAAAAAACAATAGCGTTTCCTTTGGTGGAGTTGAAACCAGAAAAAAGATGGCGCGACCTGTACTTTGATGACGTCGGTGGACAAATGAATGCTGGATTGCATAATTACGGCTATGGTTTAGAAAATATTATTACGGTTATGGCTTAGAAAATATTAAGTATTCCAAGTTATTAAATGAAGCTATTTTAATCGATGTTCAAATTTTCATTCTTGGAAACGCATTAATTGTAAAGAAAATGTGTACAGAAGTTTTTCCATTGGAAGTATAGGAAGCAAAATTACTTGACGTCCCCCTTAAAGTAGCAATTCTCTTATATATGTATGTACATTTTATTTTGAAAACGACTCTAAGAATTTTGATGAAAGTCGTTAACCTACTGTTTTCTGGTACTAGAAATCGATTTAGCTTGATCTCGACTGTAGGAGAATTCGTTCAGTGGGTTAAATAAACACCCCGAATTATAACGTTTTTAGTGTCATGGCATTGTACCTTTAATGCTTCCAATGCTTAGAAATCTTATGACGTCACGATCTCGCGTTTGAGAATGTTGGCACGCGGTCACGCCATCTGTCTCATTACATCACGCGTTGTGTTTGGATCCTATTAAAGTTTTATGACGTCATAATCTTGCTAGCAGATGGTCGCGATTCCCATCTGCCTCATTACGTCACGCGTTGTGTGCAAATGTCCGTCCTCACGATAACTCGCGTAAAAATCATTCGATTTCGATGAAATTTTAGTATCTGGTAGGGTATCATCTGGGAAGGAACCTTATTTAAAGTGAACGAAATGGGGTGAAAGGTCAGTACATAAGAGCGGGATTCACTCCACTGCTGTTATGCGTCATAACTAACGTAAAAAAGGTTCGATTTCGATGAAATTTTAGTATGTGGTAGGGGACCACTTGGCCACAAACCCTATTGAAAATGGGCGAAATGGGGTCAAAGGTCAGGATATATGAGTGGAATCACTTCCATCGCCATTATGCGTCATAACTTACGTAAAAATGCTTTGATTTGGATGAAATGTTAGTATGTTGTAGGGGCCTGCCTGGGAACAAATTCTATTGAAAATGGGCGAAATTTGGTCAAAGGACACAGGAGCGGGATCTATTCCATAGCCCTTATGCATCATAACTTACGTAAAAATGCTTAGATTGCGACAAAGCTTTATCATGTTATTTCGGAGGTATACCGAACCGGTTCTGTTGAATATCATCGATATGGGATCAAGGGTCAGGGCACATGACCGAGATTTATTCCACAGCCATTATTCTCATAACTTGAGTGATAACTTGAGTAATGATTTCTGGTATGTTGGAAAGCGTATTATAATCAATGCATTGCATGATTTTACAAACTTGTTTGTTTTTTGTTACACTAACAGTGCTTTTCAAGTAAACTGAATTGTGAGGATGACACATGGTCACCTGTCTTCCTTCATCCATTTTAAACAGTAAAATAATGTTACTACAAGAGTTGTACCGAAGGTAATGCAAAAGTGAGCATAACTTTATTAACTGACACAGTCATTCAAATTGCACATGTTTGTAGAGTAACACTTCCTCTATAGTTACCCTTCTTTTTCATTGCAGGTAAATAATGGATTCTAAGCAGAAGCTACATGCTGTCATTGAGTTCTTGACGGAGGAAAAGTTGCAGGCTGTCCGGCATCCAAAGAAGGCTACAGAATGTTTACAGAGATGACACCATTGACAAGAGCAATGTGCACAGATGGATGAAGAAGTTTAAAGAAGGGGAGCCAGCATTGAAGACAAATCACGCAGTGGGAGACCATTATCTGTGACCACTGACACAAAGCGTCAGCCAGCAGCTGAATTGATTCGCACGGAGAGACGAGTCACAATCCGTGAGCTTGTTGCACAACTGGACTATGGTCACAATGCCATACAGAAGATGGTGGAAGACTTAGGGTATCGGAAAGTGTGTGCAAAGTGGGTACCTCTGCAGTTGACACTCGATTTGAAGGAAAGAAGGGTGGATGTCTGCTCTGATCTGCTGGAAGCATTTGAAGCCAAAGAAGACACATTTTTTTTCCGATCTGGTGACAGGGGATGAAACGTGAGTGTATCTTTACAATCTGGAAATGAAGAATCGATCCAAGGAATAGCGTCACACCTCTTCACTAAGGCCTAAAAAGTTCAAGAATCAGCGATCAGCACAGAACGTCATGGTAACTGCTTTTTGAGATGACAGGGGTGTCATTCTCCTTGATTTTCTGCAAAGTAGCCATACTGTGTCAAGCGAATGGTATATGGAGACACCCAAGAAGCTTAGAGAAGCTATAAGGAGGAAGAGACCGAATAGGAATCTGAAAAGGATTCGCATTCACCATGGCAATGCGAGACCACACACATCTTTGGCAACAAATCAGGCGATCAGCAAATTAGACTGGTCGGTGGTCCCCCATCCACCGTACAGCCCAGATCTGGTGCCGTCTGACTTCCACCTGTTCAGTCCAATGAAGGACAGTCTCCGGGGACAACGATTTGATGACAGACTAGGTGAAAGTAGCTGTGAAGAAGTAGGTACAACAGTCCACACCTGAATTTTTTCAAAGAAGATTTGAGCATTGGGTTCAATGATGATACAAATGCATTGCTTGTGATGGGGACTGTGTTGAGTAGTACCTTTGTATAAAGAAAGAGTTACTCTACCAACATGCAATTTGAACGACCTCTGTCAGTTAATAAAAAAGTTATGCCCACTTTTGCAATACTTTTGGTACAGCCCTCGTATATTACCTAATATGGTACATATTGTGTTCCTGTAATGCTTATTTTTAAATATGATGCATTGTTGCTCAGTTTTGTCACTATTTGAAAGTACTGACTGATGCATATTTTTTAAAACAAAGCAAGAAAAAAAGAGGAAGGGGATAGGGTCTTTCACAGTCACTCTGGTATGTATGTATATTCTGCCTTTCTTGGACTTCAATATAATGTGTATTTCCTAGTGGTTGAGTGGTCTGTATTCCTAGTTCATTGTACTGCTGGGCCTGTGTTTGAATCCCAGCTAAGATACATATGACATTTTTAATAGCACGTGTTCTCCCCCTTTCATGTTATTGCTTGCCCTAAGTTAGGGATTGGTAACTACTGCTAGCTTTAAATGCATAGTGGTAATAAAAAATACATAAATTATCTTAATATTCAGGCTTATTATTGCTTTATTGATAAACAAAATGCTTTATTAGGCAGTCTGAACTGAGGGAAGCAATTTACCTTTGGCTTACCTGTGTAATGCCAATAAAGGTGTAATCTTTTGGGAAGCTGTAAATTTGTTTCACTATTTTATATCATCAAAAGTTATCTTTCAGGATTTTGGGTCATCAAAGGAAAATTGAAGCACTCTCATTATCATAAGACAAAGCAGCATCCAGAATTTGTCTTTTGGAATGAAAATAAAGGCACAGTGCATGAAAAGTTCTGGAGAATTTTGCAGCTTCAATTCACAAGGAGCAGAGGTTTTATCATAGTATGTTTTAGAATGCTCATGTGTTGTGTTGAACTTCAGGAGTCTTGTTACTCAAATGAACCTACTATGTCACAACTTTATTGAGTGGGAATGTAAAGTTTAGCATAAACCATAAACAAGGAAATAAAAATAAAGACTTTTATATCACATCAGTTAAATTTAATACTTGGGAAAATCAGAAGTACAGCTAAATTCTTTAGCAGTTACCAGGAGTACAATTTTTGTTTTGTTTTGGTTTCTTAGAGTTAATATTATTCTTTTAATATATTTATCGGTAAAGAAGAAATTTCTCTACTCATAAGTATCAGTAACAGCCTTTGATATTTATTAGATACTTTTAGACTGGGGATGTTGGAATAGGCGTTTAAAGATTTTTTTTTCATGTGCCGTTCTGCTAATTAATTCTGGATGTTCTTAAACGCTTTCAAAATAGAATTTGATATTTCTTTGAAACAATTTTTTGTGACATTAAAAATAAACCTTTTGCAGATCACAGGAGTCTTAAGGGTCATCATGACACCTTTAATGAAACGAATCCCACTTGTTGGAGGTGTAAATGTGTTCTTCTTAAATAGACCAGTAAGTTTATAAATATATTTTTTCCATTGTTAGTTACAATTTGCTACAGAAGTGAATTTGTATATTTTGTTTCATGATGTACTCACACTGTTTGGGCTTTTTATCTTATGAAGTAAATTTAAAAATTTTAGTGGTAAAAAAATTAGTAAAAGGGTTTACTATGCTTTCAAGTTTTCACTGCTGTCCCATGGATTTTGACTTTATTTCCTAAAATATGTGTCATTGCATCAAATCTGAAAGCTTTAAAAAGTAACAGTAGTTTTGCTTGTGTGGAAGGAAAAGCTTAAGAGGTGTTTTTTCAATCGAAGACTTTGATGCTGATACTTTGATGTTTGAGGGCAGCGTATGTTAAAACATTTCTTCCATTTTATGGCTTTGTCCTACTGTTTCTAGGACTTACTCATGCTGTTTTCATTCACTATAAGTCGATGTCTTATAAGCCTAAGGATTGCTATTGCAGTGCCAGTCTTGGACGTCCAGGCATACGGAATTGCACAAAACTTGAATCATTTGCATGTCTGCCCTCCCCGTAGCTATTCGCCGAGTTTCGCATTAATTGCACTTTTTTTTTTCTTGGTGTGCGGATTTTTATGGCAATGAGTGTATGTGTAAACTTTTTTCCCCCCTTGCATCATGGCAAGAAAAAATGCATTATCTTTGGTGGGTTTCCATATTCCATGCTTACCAGTCCAGAATATGGCTGCCTGGTGAGACTACCAGAACTGACGTTAGCACCAGTACAGTGAGCAGGATGCTGCATGACATGGGTTACCATAGTCGAGCAACCAATCACAAACAGCTAATCACTTTGACTAATGTCATACACTGATTAACATGGTGTAAGGAATACCAATCTTGGACTGTAAGCCAATGGAATACTGTGCTTTAGACTGATGAGTCATGATACACAATCTGCCAATGTGATAGTCACTCCTGGGTGTGGTGGATGCTGGGAGAAATGTACGTTCTGAACTGTGTCATCCCTATGATGAAGTTTGGTGGAGGTACTGTGATGGCATGGAACTGCTTTTTGGGGTTTGGCTTAGGCCCACTAATTGTTTTGGGCAAAACCATGAATGTTGAGCTCTACCTAGGTGTCCTGGACAATTATGCACTACCAATGTTGTGGCAGGACTTTGGGGAAGGTTCATACCTCTGTCAGCAGAACATCATGCCATGTCATACAGCTTGCACTGCTATAAATTGGTTTGAAGACATGGACATAAAAAAGTTGGACTGGCCAGCACAGAGTCCCGACCTGAACCCTGTAGAGAAACTGGGGGTGAATTGGATTGGATGTGTGGAAGAAGATATTATTCAACAAACAAAGCCAAAGTGCTCAGTGCTATTGCAGGCCAAATAATGGCAGAAAACGTACACACACACACACAGTTTGTGTTAGATGGTGCAACACTGCAACTGAGGTATTAATAAACTTCTTGATCTGTTTAAGTGTTTCTGTGTATTTTTGTTTGTTTGTTCATCTAGATTTTGAGCTCTAAATCTTATAAGCCAGTTTTTCATTGTTTTGTCTGTTTCAGAGGATTGATTTCAACTTGACAAATGTGGCAAATCTTTTTGACATGCCTGGACTAGGGTAAGTGATTATCATGAAATGCTTATTCAGGTTCAGATGTTGATTAGAAAAGATTGCAGTTTTTTTTTATTCAAAATATCAATGCTTTTTGTTCAAGTGAGCATAAAACTTTTGTAATTATCATTGAACAATAAATGCAGTTTGTTAGCCTCTCAGAGAGGGGCATTTTTGTAAAAGTGTTTTTCTGTATTAATACTTTGGGTAAGAAAAATAACCCAATCCAAACTTGAGTTATAATTTTTTATTGAATTTTTCATTTTGTATGTGATTCTTTTCTTAAAATAATCATGCACTTTGCATCTGATATTTGTAAAAAAACAAAAACAAAAAAAGTTTCTCCAATTTTTGAGGTGCATTTTTGTTGATATTTCAAAGTAAATTTCAGAAGGGGCTGTTGCTTTGTGTTTCCATTTTTTACACACAAATTCTCATATTTGCAGCTATCATGTGCTGTAAAATGCTGTAAAGCAATTATTATAATATAAGTTATAAATTTCTAGGATATTTATAACTAATTAGGTTATAGCAATTCCTTGGAACATTCACCAAGACAGAGTGAAAGTGAGGAAAATCATCTATTTTGTGTTTTTGAGAGTGGGATAGGGTAGAAGGCTGCAAGATTAGATTACAATGGTAGTTTATGGCATGCAGCCAGGAGGAGAAAGGATTGAGAGGAAAATGGGGCTTATATATAGTGCAAGAGTGAGGAAGGGAAAGAAAAAAAGAGTGAAAAATTATGTGATTGGAGGAAAATTGAGGATTGTTGGAGGGGTTGAGTGAGCAGGGAAGAGTGGGGGAGTAAGTGAACTGTGAATTTCTGCTCTAAATACATGATGCAAACCATCCTCTTTCATTTCCTTTTCTTGAGTAAATAGAATTTGTGTTAAATCAAACTGTTCATTCAACTTTTGTTTTTCATAAATGGTAGAAAGCTATATTTCTTGATAAATTAAATACATTTGTACAGTTCTGTACTTCACTACTGCACAAACATAATATGAGTATCTAATACTGATACTCATATTATGTTTGTGCAGTCTTATACAGTGGAAATCAAAACCATATATAACAAAGTTGAGAGGACCCCCCCCCTCTAAAATCAATATGTATGAACTATAACCAAATTGATTCTCATGTCAGAAAAAGTATATTTTTAGTTTTTCAAGAAATGTATTATATCACACATGATAAAAAATAAATCAATAACTAATTGTTTTTTTCAATTAGTCAATAATTGTTAAACCTTTTCTGTCAGTTAATAGCTAGTGATATATACTGTTGTACAAAGTCTGTTGCAAAATAAAATTCAATGCTGGCCAAAAAGTACTTGAATTAAAAAAAAAAAAAATCCCTGTTGCATTTACTTAGCATCTTGGACATTATGTTGGAAATACAGGTTAGTTGCTGCTTGGTTTTTACTTGTGATAACAGCTGTATCTGAGCTTCATTTAATCCATTCATTGAGATATTGTTGTTGCAAAGAAATATCAAAGATTTCCAAACTTTCAACAGCAGTTGCATTTGAAAAAGAGGTTTTCTTGTTGCAGCATTTTCATCTTCACTTGCATTATTTTTATGTGTGCCATATGTCCAAATCTGTATTTTCTGACTCAATTAGCAGTTGTTATGGATCCCAATGTAATCTAAAAATGAAATATTAGGTGAGATACACTCCAGTTGCAATCGGCCTTTGCAAACCACAGCCTAATCTTTCAGTGCCTTGCAGTCGTCAAGGAGACTTGATGCGGACATTGACTTCCAAACCTATTTGTTTTCGTGGTAGGATTGATAGTCTTTGTGCATAAGCTTGGGGATGTGCCTTGATTAAATTTTTATGTTTTCTGCTTTCAGGGCCCTGACATTGTGATACAGGACCCATTTCATGTCACCTGTCACAGTGCGGTCCAACAATAGTTCAACTTGGTCGCAGAGAAGCTCATGCGATTTGCTTTCTGCTGAACTGCGAGTTGATTGGATATCCAACCTCTTCTCTTGTGCACCTTCCCAAGTTGATGCAGATGCATGATAATGTTTGTGTAGGTAGTCCCCAGCTGGTCTGCCACGTGGGTTGTTCTCCACTAAGGTCTTCAGCATGTCCATATCCACTGTTGTGGGTCTTCTGGCTTTGGGATGGTCTGACAGGTCAAAATTTTCTTCTCGGAGACGTTCAAAACAACAACAAAGACAATATGATATGGCATTGGGGTACACACTGGTGATGTTCCTTACAGCACTTGCATGGGAGCTACTGTGATGAAACTCATACAGAATGCAAGGGTGGATGTGCCCCTTGTCCACTTCCATGTTGGCTGGTGCTTACACTCCTTGCCTTCTAACTGCCACTGACTTAGGCCACTTGCCTGCTGATGTCATGCTGGTGTGATGCGCAATCTCAGTTGCCAGTGTGTGTCATGGCCACTGAGATTAGACTTTGAATACCTTGTCATCGTACATTGCTTTCTTTCTAACCCAATAAAAATTTGTCCATTCAGTGTGTTGTAAAGGAATTCTCCAGTAAGCCTTTGTGATAGTGTTTTGAGTAGAAAAAACTGTTGCTCTTAACTCTTCGTTCATGGTGTGAGTTGTATCAAACAATTAGCAGAAAAGACAAATGGTCCTTTTTTGTAGGTGGAGTTGGAAAAATAAGGAAGATGAATATTTGTCTTGACCCACGATTTTTTTTTATCCTATTCATGTAAGTTGATATTGAAGCAGGTGGCATTCAGAAGTGTACTATTCAGCATAACACTTTCCATTTACAGGAAGTTGATTGGTATAGCAATCACAAATCTGAACATTTTTAATGACAGAAAATATTTTTGTAAAAGAGAAAGGAGAGAGATGCTGAGGGAGGGGAAACTTCCTTTGAAGTGCTCACTGATTATTGAGCATTGCTGAAAATGATTTTCCAGGTGGAATGTTTGCATCACTATTTGTGGTGAAGAGACAATGGGCAACAGGTTATGTAATCTGCTTGAAATCTTTCCACAAGTCCAAGATGGCCTGTCCTTCCAGAATCTGCTGTCTTCGCTGAAGGAGATTGATATCTGGCCTCTCTCTCACCAAATGTGCGTGGGAATAGACGAGACTATGGAATAAGAAACCTTCAGTGCCATGGCAAAATTGTTTTGTATTATTATCATCATGCTAAGTTTCAGATTGCTTTGTATAAGTTCTATACAGAGCATGGGAGGGGGGGGTTGCCTCTTTATTTAAGATGTACAGTAAAACACACTGAAGAACACTCTGCAGCAGCTGAACCCATAGGACATCATAAAAATTCAAAATGTTTTATAAATTTTACCCTAATTTGCAAATTATAAAACAAAGCTCTATGATTCTAGCAAAACTTTAAGCTTCTGGAATTTTTTGATTAACTCTTGGAATAGTCCTGGAATTTATTTTTTGTAAATGTGTATGAACCCAGTACAGAATGTTGTTAACTAGATGTAACTAGATGTTTGCATGTTGTAATCACATAGTCTGGTTGATTGGGTGTTGGCATGTAATCACCAGAGCTGAGACAGGCTGAGCCCGAAGCAGAGCCCGGGCCTAAATCGGGCTCGGGCTCTTGGAAAGAGGGAGAACGAGAGAATTTTTTTATATGCAAATGTGATTTTATATGATTTAGCAAATGACTTTTTTTAGTTAGTAAAGAGCATTCTTCGGCAACTGGTTCTGGTTGGGGAGCGGGCATTCGAGATGGCTATTTATTCCGAGTTTAGGTAGAAAATGCTATAAGCCACACATTAGTGTGTTTCTGCAGAGAAGAAAAAGCTTTTTCAAGAACTATAAATATTGGATAGTTGATAGCTTGCCGACGATAATTTACCCTCTATCTCCATGCAGTAGCTCCCTGCTAATTCTATTTAGCAATGTACATATTGCAGTGCTTTATGGTGCAATAATATTAGCATTATTTGAGCAACATAACAATTGCAGCACCACCTGATCATTTTGGATGCGTGGCAGCTTGAAGCACTTCAAGTAGAAATGAATGGTCAAAGAAAATTGCACAGTTACACTATAAAAATAGATAGAGGTCCCTTCCCTACTCCCCATTTGGGAAATACATTTGTTAATTACAGGAGGAGGAGAGAGTAGAAGTGTGGAAAAGGAGATGTTTTTTTATTAATGGTTGAACAGGTTAGCCAGTTTTTGGGCTCGTTCGGGCCCGGGCTCTATCTTGCAATATAAAGCTTGGGTGGGCTCGGGCTCCGAAATTTGAGCCCGAACTCAGCTCTGGTAGTTACACAGAGTTGTATTAACACAGAATCTAGTTGATTGGGTGCTGCCATATTATTATCACATGGAGTCTACTTGATTGGGTGTTGCCATATTATAACCACAAGGAATTTACTTGATTGGGGGTTGCCATGTTTGTAATCACATAGTCTGGTTGATTGAGTGTTGGCATGTTGTAATCACATGCAGTCTGGTTGAGTGGGTGTTAGCATCCTATCTGTCTGGGCTAACCTTGTTTATAAGTGAAATATGTTGTGATACTGTTTGACCACATATGGCCCTTGCATCAGTATTGCACATGTATGCAAACTAGGATCACAGGTCAATGAAGTATAAGTCCGTGAGCTGTTTGATTTAAGTAGGAAGCATTTCAGAATGAAATGTGGCAAATGTCAAAAGAATTGCTTTTAATTGCTAAGAGTACAACAAAGCACATTTATCATTTTTTGATGTGCTTACTTTTAGTACCTTCTAAATGTTGTGATTTAGCTCATTTGTCTGTGTTCAGTGGTAAATCTATATGTGGAATTTAATAATAGTATGGCATATTGATTAAACCGATTTTTTTCAGTTCCTTGATTTATTCAGGTTTGTTTGGTCAACTTGATAATTTATGTGTGCAGTGAGGAGTTTCTAGTAATTGAGTTTTATAATTACATATAGGCTTAACAATAATTTCAGATGTACTGTGAAATCTGCTTTAAAATAATTTATTTAAAAAAAAGTGAATGAAATTCCCTTAATTAAAAGATAAATATTTTATGCTATTTGATACCATTTGTAGGTGATTTAAGCATATTAGTAGGAAATAATCTGATACCCTCCTTTTGTATTTGAAAAAAAAAGTCATGTAATGCTGGAGTTTATTGACTTAAACTGCAAAATATTATTTCCATTTTTTTTAGTAACTCAGTGTTATACGAAATTTTCTTAAAAAAAGTTGTTTCGTATGTAAAATTTCTTTTATTCACTGTAAAGCAATATATTGTTTTCTGTAGTTATGTTACTTCTAGGTGTGATAATGATGTCTTTTGTCACACAAAATGTCATAAAATCTAAATTTCAGGGATATGTTGAGGAATGCAGTATCGGAACAAGTAGCAGCTATGATGGTTTTACCTAACAAGTTTCCTATACAACTCATGCCTGACATACCTATGAAATTACTAAAATTTTCTCCTCCAGCAGTAAGTACCACATACCCAATTATTAAAGTCTGTATAATAATGATGCTGTGTGTTCATTGTGTTTCCCAAGGGTTGAGGCTCAAGGGAGGGGAGGGTAGGGGGTGGGGGTGGGGGTGGTATTGTAGATTTTCAACCAGGAAGGTAAATTTCGGATTAAAAAAACAACAAGATGACACTGAATTTTTGGTTGTAACGAGCAAATTAAATTTATCAAAGCTATTCAAAGTCAGTGGAACCGTTACAGAAAAGGGTAGTATCTGACCGAAGAAAAGTTTTCCAGTTGCGTTTTTAATCCCGCAGATATTATTGTAAACAGAATCGCGAACTTTTGCTCTCTGGTTGCAGACTCGTGTGTTAAGAAAAATTGAAATTATATGAAAAACATTTCACAGTGGAAATGCTCTCCAACAAAGAAAGAATTTTTCAAATCAGACTCTTAGAAGCAGAGATATCAACAAATATAAGACATGCATCTACGCCCCCTGCCTGAAAAACCATGCATTATTTTAAGAAGAAAGTATTCTCAAAAGGTTTCTCGATGTGAGCGGTATTGGTCCACGAAATAGTTTTTTCAATCAAGTTTTCAGGAGCTCGGATTTTGCTGCAAATACATCAGAAGCACAGGTCAAATCATTCTTTACCGAATACTAGAAATTGTACACAAAACATTTCCCATCAGGAGCTGTATGCGATACAGGAAGAATTTTTTCAAATCAGAGTTTTGGAAGCAGAGATATTGGGGAAAACGCAACTTACCTTAATGCCCTCTAGCGGAAAGCTCTATCCGGAGCAGAAAGAATTTTTCAAGTCGGAGTTTTAGAATCGGAGAGATTGGGGGAAACACAATTTACCTTTACGCCCTTTAGTGTAAAGTCTATGAATTACTTGAAAATTTTTAAATTATATGAAAACATGTCGCACCAGAAACTCTATCCAACAAAGAAGGAATTTTTCAAATCGGACTATTAGAAGCAGAGATTGACCAAAAAAAAAAAAAAGTACATCTATGCCCCTGGTGGAGAAACTATGCAGTATTTTAAGAAGAAAATATTCCGAAACGGTTTATTGACATGAGTGGCATTGGTCCGCCAACAAATGTTTTCATTCAAGATTTTAGAAGCTCAGATCCTGCTGCAAATACATCAGAAGCAAAAATTAACACTTAGTTATTTATGCCCCCTGATGGCCAAGCCATTTTTTACCAAAAATTCGAAATGATATGCAAAAGACTTCCAGTCAGGAGCTGTATCCACTGCAGAAAGAATTTTTCAAATCGGACTAATAGTTGCAGAGATATGGTGTCCACAGATAGATGGACAGACCAACCAATAACATAAGCACGATATTTTTTACAAAAGACATGCTAGAAAAGAGAGAGAATCTCCTGTGCAGCGCAGGTTACATAAGTTTTGCAGGCTCTTACCAAAAATTATTTGAAACAGATTATGTAATTTTTTAAACATAAGCAAAGGCAAGGTAGGCCAATTATTAACATTCTTTTATGGTGCAGATGCAGTGTCAGTGCACTTTGGTTGGAGCTGGTGAAGGTAGTTTATGAGGATGTCTTACTTCATGTCTGAAGAGCATTATTGGTACAGCGTTAAAACCACCTGTGTGTGTGTGTGTGTGTGTGTGTGTGTGTGTGTGTGAGAGTGAGTGAGTGAGTGAGTGAGAGAGAGTCCATAACTGCAGATATGAATTAAATCTTGACCTGGCAGTGCCAAAGCAGCAGTGTGTGGATTACCATGTGGGAAAACCAGAAGGCAACAAAACAATCATAATTGCTAAATGAGAATGGAATTTTTAGAAAGGTAGAAATTTGAAAAGGTATGTTATTAAGACACTGAGAGATAAAATCCATACAATTGAAACAAATTAATTTAATAGAACTTGGAAAAACTATCTGCTGAGGAGTAGAGACCAGTAGGGAACAAATGGAGCTGCTTTGTTTTGCAAACATCAAAACAAGTCTAAGAAAATTTTGGAAGTCTGTAAATAACAGAAAATAAAATAATGATTATTTACCCCCCCCCCCCAAAAAAAGGCAGCAATTTATCTGTGTGATCACACAGCTACAAAAACATTAAGCAAACCTAAACCATAACTAATCCTTCTTTCATGAAGAACATGTGAATGTGTTGGAAGTCAAGTGAGATACACAAGAAAAGTACATTTGGAGTATGTGTGAAGAAAGCTTTCTCCTTTGATGGTGCTGGAGACACTCTGTATGGGTCTGCTGATTGCCATATTTGCATGCGGTGGATAATATTACTCAGTCTTAGAATCTGTGAGCAGTGTGTTCATATATATTGAACGTTCTTGTACCCATAACACCTATCTTCATTAGGGTGTGAAGAGTGTCAATGATTGGAGAACATTAATGGTTGGAGATATGATTAAATGACACAAAGGTGCCATATTTTCACTTTTCCCATGTAGTCATGTCTTCAGAAAACTTGAAAATTACATCACCATGGATTGAGAAAAGATTTGTACATGGAAAACAGTGAAAATATGGCACTTTTGTGCCATTAATGATATTTGTATCACTTTCTGTGTATTTGTGAAGAGTTACTTCTTCAGGGAGATATGTTTCCCATTGATATCTAAGATGTCTGGATATATTTTTATTTAAATATTTTTTTTGACCTCTTAAATATTGTGCTGTATTGTATTCATTTTGTGACATGCTGTTGCATTTGTGAGTAGCATCTGAGAAGAAGAATCAGAATGTTCCAATGAACTTTATTTGGAGAAAGATTTACACCTACCTTTTCTTCTAATTTTGATTTCTTTGAATTTATATTTATCCTCTCACAATTTTTTTAAGAATTTTGGGGAGTTTTTAATTATGTATATGTAAAAAGAACCATTATTGTGATAATTTTTTCTGTCAATCACTTTTGCACAATTCCAAAAATTTTATACAGTGAAACCCCGATCTAACGTCCCCGCATTTTCCATTCTTCCATTTCAAGTGATGTTTTTCTGAAGGCCTGATAATTCCCCTACATTTTCCCTGTGTTATACGTTTTACCAATCGCACGGTTTTCCAAATCGAATGCCATTTAAAAGTTTTGGTGCCTGTAACGTCGGGTGATGCAGTATTTTTTTTTTTTTTTTTTACGAAAAGTAGCAGGAGGCTGTGCATTGCATCCTGCACTGCTACACCACTTGTAATATTTAATGATGGAATGGTAAGCGCTTCCGACGGAAGACAAACTGGAATGTAAAGTTCGGATCAGTTGGGACTGGTAGTGCTGCCACCAGTCGAAACTTGGTTTTCGACGAGCTAGTTGATGAATGACGCATTTTACATGATTCAACATATGACATGGACTAAGCAGTACCTATGTACAAGGAGATTTATTTCACATACAGTGCATCAGGGTTGCACAATGATTTGCGTCTCTTGAATAATGCAGTTCACCGTAATAATGCGTACAAGCTTTAGAACGTGAAGTAATCACTGTTCTAGGTCTATTCAGACCACAGTTCTTATCTTAATCAAGCCATCAGAGTTCGGTTGTCATGTCTAATACAGTACCTCAGTACTTCTCGATCGGTCCACAGAGTCAAGTTCGTACAGCTAATATATAAAAAAAGATCAGACGCAATAGTTTACCTCTCTCGATGTATATATCCTGGTGCACTCAGCATTTGAGTGCTTCCTTGAGAGACACAGTTGCCAGGGTTACTTTGCTGCTGACTGTTGGTATTGCTATCTTTCCAACAATGGGTTCTCCTCCACAGTGTCATACGCTAAGACTCTTAATTCTACTGAACTGCAGTTTAGGTCCTCCAATTATGTAGCCGCAGTTACTATTTCAAACGTAGTGACCCTCGTCACTATTAACCCAAATTCTGATGACCTCGGCCATCAGAGCACCATTGAATTCATCCTTCCTCCACAAAAGTTACCAGGGAACAGAGGTGTAACTAGGGTGCAATATTTGTATTTGTAGCTTGTCCCGGGTGTAGAAATAGCCAGTTCCTCTGAAGTTGAAGCAGAATAACATAGGGACAGTTTTTCTTAAAACTGATGAAAAATGTTGCAGATTCATTTTTTTTATCATCTTTTCACATTTTTATTTTTTCATAAAAACATTGTGTATTTGTGTGAATAAATATGTACCAGCGGGCAGGGGTGCAGAATTTGTCCAAACGCGCGAACGAGGTTCGGGGAAATTAAGGCAGCTCTGGGGAAATTTTTGCCCGCGGGTAAAATAATAATAGTAGTAATAATAATAAAACGAAAAATTGACTTATTAACAACGAGTATAACGCGAAAGATAAGAGTAATTTACTGCATGGTAATCAGGTAATCATTTTGAAAAATGTCATGTCGTTATAAATACAAGAGGTTATGAGCACAGTGACGTACTGCCGCTGGCATATGATTCACCGAGCCCAAACGACTTTACTAATGCCAAGGCGTAGACAGCGTGGCACGAGTAATAACTACGGCACAACCACTAGTCATGCTAATAAAAATTTTCGGAAACCAATGGCAGCAAATGTGTCGTAGGTGCCGATCTGAAAAATTATTAGGGGTTCCGCACATTTTAAAGCGAATGACCCATGCATTTTTCAAAGGATTTAAGTCTAATTTAAATTTCATTCAGTAAAATTATCTGGCACAATTATACGCCTGAAATGCTAGAATGAAATAAATTATAGTTAATTGCAGAATTCTTTTAGTTGTTTATTTTCCAGCCTCTCTGCCCCACCACTGTTTTCACCTAGACCCAAAAATGTTTCAGACATTTTGAATCTAAAATAAATATTAGTTATTTTTTAATATTTTGAATCTAAAATAAATATTAGGGTTTTTTTTTTTCAAATTTTTAAGTAATAGGCTTTAAGGATAGTTCTTAATCATCAACATATACTCTAATACTCGCTTAAACTTGTATGGAAGTCCGCTACAGTTTTGGGGGAAATTTCGGACAGAAAAAAAAAAAATTCATTCTGGGGAAATATTGGGCCCTGAAAATTTTCTGCACCCCTGCCAGCAGGATTGTACATATGTTTTTGATATAATGTTAGCATCAGTGTATTACAATGCTAGCAGAGAGAATTTATTCTCTTAGTTAGCACCACAGTACACTCACGGTAACCCGGAGAATGTCTGAAGTTGCTGACTCGGTTAATTTATTTGGTCCAAGTAGCAAAAAAGACAGCCAAAGAAATCAGGTGAGGACTAGATTGAGGATTGGTTGCAAGAGAAGGTAAATAGTATGAAGTACAAAAGAGTTTGTGACGGATGCCAGTGAATTTTGAGATATGTGCCAAAATTCCTCTAAATGGAGATGTTTGATAGATCAGCAGTAAGTAAAATATAACACCACCAGTCGATTTGTTTTGGCAGATCTTTCTTTTAACCCCTGAAACTCAAGAAACATCTTAGCGGTACATACTGTGGATGTATAAGTTTGATTGTCTTTAGGGGTGTACTGATAGCCCCTGCATCCCAAACAAGGCCTCTAGCCTCCACAAAAAGATTTTACAATTTTTTTTTTGTGGAAACTTCACATGAAACTGGTTACAGAAATAGTCAAGAATTTTTCAGGACAGCTTGGAGTAAAGAAATTAATAAGTAAATTTTTTAGAAATCATTTTCACAGATTTAGTTTAAAACAAAACAAAACTGGATGATGGGAAAGCAGCTATTCCAGAGGACTTAGAGGCCCCTTTTCATAACTATATTAACAAGCAAAAGTGAGTGAAATATGAGTTTAGTTGATGAAATTTTTATAGCAGTGAGGGTTAGGGTTATGTATTACAGTTGTTTGCACATAACTACACACCCTTCAGAATATAATGAACTAAAAGGTGTTGACAAAAAAATAGAGACCTGTGTTATTTCTTTTATTACAGAGGAAAGAACAATTTTTTACTATGTGCAAAACATTGTGGCATTATGTTAAATTTGTTTTTTATATTAAAGAGTAAATAATTTAAGTAGTGTTACTTTTTTGGGCTACAATTATTAATTATTTGCTTACTTATGTTCTGTATTTTCATAAAAATCGAGAAAGGTCATTAGACACTGCCACATGGTAGTTCCATGTTTTGTGGGTGTGATTGTGAGGCATTTTTATGAGGCTGGCCTTATTTCTCTAAAGGAATAAAATTTGCATGATACGATTAATTTTGGTGTAAGTGTTTTGTAATAGTGCTTTGTATTAGAATAAAACTCGGGCAGTCACTTTAGTTGCATCATGCACATTTGTGTCACATGCAGTAAAGTGCAATCATTTGGTTTTACAAAAGATACCTATTGGTTCCAAAGAATTTGATTTATTAAAATGCCCATAAAACCTAGTAAATATTATGAAATTTAACATTTTTGGTAATTGAAAACTAAGACTTTGGCAAAACGGTTTCAAAAATATTTTTTTGTGGGTGCCTTCTAGTTTTTGAGTGTGCCACTGAATGTTTTGCATACATGTGCATAGGTAACTTTTTTTAGCACCATATTTTCCATGAATTATCACTGCACCAAGTAGAATACAGGGATCGCATTCCTCCTAAAATTCCTAAAATTCCTAATATTTTGTGACCCTCCTTAAATTCCTAAAATTAGACCTAAAATTTGCTATTCATCCTAAAATTTTCGTAAGCTTATTTTTATTAAAAACACAACCGTTATTAACGCCAATAAATTTACCATTACGGTAAGGTAAAAAGACCTGTTATTGTAGAAACACAGCCTATATGCTGTGCTGCTGAAGGGAGGGAAAAATGACGCCATCGAGATGCACTTGCTTCGGGGCGGGCGTTCCATTTTTTTGCCTTCGAACAGTTTTCGAGAGTAACAAGAGATCTAAGGGAAAAGGGAGGGGTCATTTTCACCCCTGGTTTGCGCTTTGCAGACGAACTCCGTGGCACGCAGAAGATCGTGCTTTATTTTTGTACATGCCTTGTGGAACCTCCTCTTTCTGCTGATGTTTTGTTATTGTAAACCGCAGGTGGGTGGAAGCAAAGAGGAAACATGTGGTCTCCTTCCGTAACCTCCGGTAATGACGATGGGATGGTAGCTGAGTATTATCTTGGCAGGCAGTAGAGCACGTGATCATTGACCTTCGATCATGCGTCGGCGACAGCGACCTTCGATGCGCAATATATCTCGGCTCCGACTCGCTTTGACTGAACTTGCGTGAGATGCGTATGATAGTTTCTGGTTTTACGTCTTTTATGGTGTTCTCTGTGCTGTGTGCAGGTTCAGTTCTCTAGTGGTGACCTGCTTTTTTTTTTTTTTTTTCATATCTTCTGACATCCTCGCAGCCAAATTTCGGGAAGTTGTCTGGTTTTGCAATATTGGAACGTGTTTTTGTACTTCCCTTTCATTTTCTGGTTAGTAATACAAGTGTTTAAGATGCCTAAATCCAAAACGAAATTTCAAGATGCGTGGCTCGCCAAGAATTGACGGAGTGAAGTTGAAAGAATGGTGTTCTGCAACTGAAACAATATTTTCTGCTAAGTGTATATTGTGTTCAGAAATTTTCAACATTTCTAATAGTGGCTTTTCACAAGTAAAAGCGCATCATAAAGGAAAAAACATTTGCAGAAATTTCAAAGTAAATTTCAAAATAAGTCCATCCTGAAAGCCTTTGGAGGACGGGATCTTCAGCCCAAAACAAATATTAGTGAAGTACTGAGTCATGATTTACAGTTGGCTAAAGCCGAAGCATTATGGGCCATGAAAGTTGCTAAGGACAATATGTCTTTTGTTTCATGCACTGAAACAGTTGAATTTTTCAAAGAAATGTTTCCTGATTCTGCTATTGCAGCCAAAATGCAACTTAAAGAAAAAAGTTGCTTATGTGATATCACATGGATTGTCAAAATATTTTGAAGAGGATTTGAAAAAAGACATTGCATCTAGTAGCCCAGGAAAGGTTACTATAGCATTTGATGAAACTACAAATACACAAGTGAAACGGCAGTTGGATGTGTATCTCAGGTACTGGTCTTCAGAAATAAATTCAGTTTCTTGCCGATACCTAACAAGCGTTTTTCTGGGTCATGCAACAGCAGATATTTTGCTAAAAGAAATTCTTGATGTGTTATCATCCTTCAATATTTCGTTGAACAGAATTATTTGTGTATCCATGGACAGCCCAAATGTAAATAAGTGCTTTTTACGCAAATTCAATGAAGTTGTAAAACAAGAAACAGGCCAGAAATCTTTGGAACTAGGTTTTTGCAACCTGCATGTTGTTAGTAATGCATTTAAAATTTTTTTGACAAGCTTAAATATAGATTTTGACGAATTTGCTACTGATATGCATTACTTTTTAAAGAGTAGTGCTGCAAGACGAGAGGATTATAAATCTGTCGAGGATATAACATTGGTCACTGCCAAATTTCTTTTGCGTCATGTCAGCAACAGATGGTTAACCGTTGGTTCTGTAGCCCAGAGGCTCTTGGATCAATGGCTAAATATTACAGAATATTTTTTAAACTTCTTGCCATCTCAAAAAATATTTGAAAAACAACTGCGCAATTCGGCAAGGTATAAAAGAATTCACTGTTTCCTGAAAAATGAGCTTACTCCTTGCTATTTAGCATTAATTTCATTTTCACACCAAAATTTTGAAAAGTTTTCATTATGTTATCAGAGTGAAGAACCAAAAATACACCAGTTATATTCTGATTTAAATACTTTAATGAGGAATGTTATGGCTCAGTTTATCCAAGATGATGTTATAGCAGGGAAATTTGGAGAAGACCTAAAGAATGTAGATTTTGAAAACAAAAATTCATGGAAAAAACTAGGGGAGTTAGAAGTTGGTATGAAGACAAAAATCTCCTCAGGAATGTTCAGGAGACCAGGCAGAAATTATTTCTCTTAGATGTAAGATCATCACTAATTGCAACCACAAAATATTTAAAGTCAAATTTGCCATTCTGCAATCAAAAGCTAAGAGACATAGAAGTTTTAAAGGTAAAAGAACCAAAGAAAGAGTCAACTCAACTTTCAGTCACTGAAGGACTTTCGGAAATAACCAGAATTTCAAGTGTTTTGCATCTTTCTGAGGAACAAATTGATAGAGTAAGAGAAGAGTGGAAACTTTTAAATTGCGATAAGCCAACTCTAGATGAACTAGTGAAATTTTCAGAGGAAGGGCATATTCCAGTGCGGATTGATCATTACTGGCGTAATATATTTAGTATTAAAGACTCTAGCGGAAAAGAAAAATACTCAAATCTTGCTAAACTCATAAAGTCAATTTTAGTTTTACCTCATGGTAATGCTGATGCAGAAAGGGGATTTTCGGTTAACACTGCTCTGTTAAGGAAGGACAAGGCTAACTTAAAAGACTCAACTATAACATCATTAAGAATAGTTAAAGGGGCCATTAAACACTATGGATGTGTAAGTAAAGTTCCCATAACAAGAAATTTGTTAAATAGTGTTTGTGATTCACATAAATTTTATAAAGAGTATGTTGATAAGCTGAAGGAAGAAGAATCAAAAAGGTAAAAGAAAGGAAGCAGAAAGAGAGGGAAAATAAGGAAAAGCAGCTAGAGAGGGAAAATAAGGAAAAGCAGCTAGAGAAAAAAAGAAAAGCTGAGTTTGATGACAAAATAAAAGAAAATGATGCAGAAATAAATAGACTTAAAAACGATAAAGAAGCCTCCTAGCAATAATTCAAGAGGGAACAGAAAGAATGAGAAAAGCTGTAGAAAAACAAAATACTGTTGAAATAGCAGTTGCCTCTAACTTGATCATACAAGGTTCAGCTGAAATAAAGAAAACTGAAAGTAAATTAGTTGTGGTAGAAGCAGAAAAAGATAGGCTAATCAGGAAAAGGTTAAAACAATAATATGAAAAAAGTAATTCAGTGAACAATTGTACATAGTTCTTGGTTTTCAATTACCTTTTTAGGATATTATAATTTAATGTGAAACCTGAAAACTTTACTGTGAAAATCGTGAATTGCTTCTGGTTCAACAGCATATTAATGTTCAAAGTGAAACTTGAATGTGGTAAATATACTTGAATATGATAATAACACGTGAAAAGATAAGAACTGAACATTAGAAGTAAATCATACTTAAACTTTAGACATTAGACGTTATGCAAAAAATTTGGGTGTTAACTTCGACCATATATACTAATGGACTGCACATTGGCAATAGCTGCATCAAAGCCGCCATGGCTCAAACATTGGGCACGTCATCATCAGACTCCAAATTTTGTGTAAAAATGCTGTTATGATTACTAATTTACGCTAGAGAACTTCAGTGCTTTCGGTGTATTATGTGAATGCGCCTCATATATAATGAAAACTCTTCAGGTAAGTTTACTTATGAGCTATATACATGCATGATCGGGTTGTTTACATTTTGTGATTTATAATGTGATGAACATTTTGCGAAGAATTTGGAACATGCATTCCATTTTTTTTTCTTAAGTTACTATATTTTTATATCAATAGCTGCAAGTTTCTGGTTAAGTAATTGAACTTTATTGACTTAGGTATTTAATTCGTTTCTTACCCATGAAAAATCATAGAACTTTCTTTACTATATCGCTCAGAGCAACCATAAGCACAGCAGGTGTAACCCATCTTTTTGACTGTTGTCATGTGATTTTATGTTGGAGCCAGAAATTTTGATGTCATGCGCAGTCTATCAGTATATATGGTTGAAGGGTGTGAAGCAAACTCTTTACAATGTATACAAAGTTGTTTTACTAGATGTATACAAATATACATCTAGTTTTTATTGAAATACACTCCTAAAATTTTCCTAAAATTTTTCTAAAAATTCCTAAAATTCCTAAAATTCCTACCTAAAATTTTCCAGAAGTATGCTATGATCCCTGTTGAATAGCACAGTTTCATTTATCTTAGATCATTTTAAAATAATTATCTTGTTGGTTGTTATTATCTTTTTTCCATTTATCTTGTTGGTTTGTTATTGGAAATAATATTGCTCTCAGTTAAAGCCACAAATAAACATACTACAATTTTTTTTAAATTTGACAACCATTCTGATTCTTAATTCATAATGAGGGGTAATATGCCAAGTTTTTTGATCGGCAATTCATTGTTGTAGTATTGAAAATGACAATTCTGCGGTAGAAGACGATCAGCAAGCCACAAGTGGGGCAACCATGTAAAATATTTTTATTCTTAGCAATTGTAACAAACTTTTCCACATATGAACGAAGTTCTTTAGTTTTGGTAAAGTAGTTGTTAAAAAATACTGTGCTTTTCGCCAAGTAAAAATATGGACGACATTATTTTCATTTTAGACAGCACTAATCCCTCTCTCCAGTCTTCCATCCTGGATTGGTTCAACTCCCTTGATGAAAAGTTAAATTTCACTCTGGAACTTCAGCGGAACAATAGCTAAATTACCTGGATCTGTCGTTAATTCTTCGAAGTGGGAGAATTCTTACAAAAGTCTTCAAAAAGCCCACTAACACTAACAAAATGCTGGACTTTCAGTCAAACCATCCAGAATACATGAAATGGAACGTAGCCTCGCAATTTGTAGAAAAGATCAATGTTCTCAACTCCTCAGAATTAGGTAAGCGAGCACAAAAAAAAAAAAAAAAAAAAAAAAACGAACTTAAACTCATTCTGCAGGATAATAATTACTCTTCTCCAATAGTGGAAAATTTTTTAACTAATAATAAAGATTGGAGCCTTAACCCAGGATGTCAGTTAACTAGAAAAATCACCTAGTATAAGGGCCTTTTCGAAAAACTTCAAAGGATTAGCAAAAAATTTAAAATCAAACTGGCTCCAGGTTTAGGAAATAAGATCAATAACTCCCTTCCTAAATTAAAGCAGCAAAAAACTAACATACTGTTAAAAGAAGTAGTCTACAATATCAAATGTGAATGTGGTCTTAGCTATGTAGGAGAAACAGGCAAACAGCTTAAGATCAGGCTGAAAGAACATAAAGCAGCCATAAAAAACATGACAAATAAAACTGGCCTCGACAGACATGTTCAATCTACTGGACATAAAATCCTATGGGACTCAGAAATTCTGACTCACCAAAAGCATTTCTTCAAGAGAAAACTGTTGGAAGGTCTTGAGATTGAGAGAAGAGGAGGAACTACTTTAAATGATTTTAAAGCTTGGAGTTTTACCCAAGGTTGGCAACACTTACTGTAGTGTTCATCCTGATGAAGGGTAGGATAGGTTTACTACCCGAAAATTTGATGCTAAGAATTAACATCCTTATTTCTAAGTAATTCCCATAATCTGTCTAATGTAACTATCATATGATCATCTAGGAAAGCCACGACTTCATTTATTACTAAGTTTAAAAATATCTGTCTAAAGAAGGGAGTCTGAAGCTGAAAGTTCTAAAAATCCGGAATTAACGAAGGTGAAAATTTAAAATAATACTGCCTCCTCCCTCTGTCAATATGGTAGTAGAGTACAGGGTATGACTTTCATTGAATGTACATGATGCACTGAAGGGATGTGTTAAGAAAACATCTTTTTTTCAAATTTTTAATACACTTTGAATTGCTTGCACAACTCACATCAAATAACATCGGAGGTGCAAATGCTGTAGATGCACAGAAAGTTTTACACTAAATGGCAGTTGTTACCACTACTTCATTGTTGTAACTCTTGCTTCTAATAATTGGTAAAAGACTTTCTGCTGATGGACTCCCCATTTACAGCTGCAACCGCAGAGGCAATTTAAAACCTCAAGTTTAAGGGTCTTCCACATGTCACTTTCAAGATTTCCATGGCCCCTGGAATCCTGGAAAAGCCCTGGAATTTGATTTCCTTTTTTTCCCGGCTGGGAAAGCCTATGAATTTTCATACTCCTGTGAAAGATCCTGGAATAGTTTTTCAGATTTTGTCTTGGAATGAAAATAAAAATTGGTCAAAATGTTTGGATTGACTGTGTTAGTGTTACTTTGTTCTAGCACCCTACAGTATCTGCTCATGATGACATCACTTGCATTGAGTGTAGAGATGTGATATATCTCTTATCTCATGTGATGTTGCAGTGCAAGATGTTTGAGTGCCGTATTTACAGTGACTTGGTTGGTGGTATAGCTGTTGTGTGCATTTGAAGTCGCAACAGCATGTGGAAACCTTCTCGCAAGTCCAAGATTGCTATTCCTTCTAGCACGCACGCTTTCATCTCTGAAGGATTTTGATGTGTGGTGGGAAAATTTTGTCACTTCGTTGAAGGTCTAACACGCACTGAAGAACACTGCAACAGCGCAACCCATAGGACTTCATAAGAATTTGAAATGAATATTAAATTTCACCCAATTTGCAATTTTTAAAACAAAGCTCTATGATGGTAGCAAAAATTTATCATGGAATGTTTTGATAAACTCCTGGAAAAGTCATGAAATTAATTTTTTTTAAATGTGTATGAACTATGCACCGTACAGGCCACACCAAATGATTTGATCTCTTCAGTCTGCTTAAAGAAGCATTACGTGGTGAGTGGTGTGGTAGAGATGAAGCAGTGATGCATGTACTATAAAATGACGGGATAGCCAAAAAATATTTTTTTCTTGATGGGATCAAAATCCTTTACATAGGTGTGTTTATTAATGAGCAAAGTCAGTTGTGAATAAATTACATGTTAACTCTCATTAAAAATTTTTTTATTGAATGCCAGATTTATGTTACACAATGAATTTCTTAATAATATATTTTTAAATACTTTTCCATTCTCCAGTGTTTTAAGAGATTCTATATATGAAGAAATTACATTCCCCTTTTTTCTCTGTGGAACAACTTCCTTGTGGTTGATTGTCAGTGAAGAAAATAGGGTAGTAACTGTATTCCATTTTCGTTTAATTTTTCAGGCTGTTCTAGCAGGTTCAGTAATAGAAAATTGTGCCTCCACTTATTATTTTGATTTATGAATGTACAATTCATTGTAAGAATTTTTTATATTCTTTTCTTCTTCTGTTATCATTAACTTCTGTTTTCTTTCCCTTTAGGGAGTGCTTCGTCTTCATATAGTAGAAGGCAGAGATTTAGTCAAGGCTGATGTAGGAGTACTTGGAATGGGAAAATCTGATCCATATGTGATAATTACAGGTCAGATTTAACTACTATACTTCTGTGGTTTTTATTTTAAAAACATGCTTCTAAGTTCTCTTGTGCTTCTTTACATTATCCTTTTTTTTTCAGCAATGTGTAAAACTGTTATGTGCATTCTCCCATCCCCTCTGTTTTAGATATGTCATCACCTAAGATTGCAGAAAATAAATATGAAACTAATTATGTTAATACGAAGTAGGTGAGAGCAGGGGCATTGCCAGACTTAGATCATGGGGGGGGGGGGGTTGAGCAGGGCATAAGTTTTTGCACTTCTTTGTACTCCCCCATCCTTTGTTTTCCATAATGAAAAAATAAATAAAACAGAATTTTAAAATTTATAGTTGTTACTTTTTTACGCTATCCAACCGTTGGTTGAAGAAGCGTATATGCTCCAACTTTGTCCGTCCGTCCGTCTGTCCGCACGATAACTCACGTGAAAATGGTTCGATTTCGACGAAATTTTAGTATGTGGTAGGGGACCACCTGGGGACGAACCCTATTGAAAATGGGCGAAACAGGGTCAAAGGTCAGGACATAGGAGCGGGATCCATTCCATTGCTCTTGTGCGTCATACCTTGCGTAAAAATGTTTTGATTTCAATGAAATTTTAGTATGTGGTAAGGAACCACCTGGGAACGAACCCTGTTGAAAATGGGTAGAATGGGGTCAAAGGTCAGGACATAAAAGCGGGATCCATTTCATTGCCTTTATGCGTCATAACATGCGTAAATATGGTTCAATTTCGATGAAATTTTAGTATGTGGTAGGGAATCACCTGGGCACGAACCCTATTGAAAATGGGCGAAATGGGGTCAAAGGTCAGGCAGGACATAAGAGCGGGATTTGTTCCGTTGCCCTTATGCATCATAACTTGCGTAAAAATGGTTCGATTTTGATGAAATTTTAGTATTTGGTAAGGAACCACCTGGGGACGAAACCTATTGGAAATGGGGTCAAAGGTCAGGACACTGGAATGGGATCCATTCCATTGCCCTTGTGCATCATAACTTACCAAAACACGTTTCGATTGTGACAAAACGTTATCATGTTGTTCCGGAGGTATAGTGAACCGGTTCTGTTGAATATCCACAAAATGGGGTCAAAGGTCATTGCACAAAAGCAAGATTTATTCCACAGCCATTATTCTCATAACTTGCGTAAAACTGCTTCTATTGCGACAAAACTTTAAAATGTTATTCTTGAGGTATACTGAACCGGTTCTGTTGAATATCATCGAAATGGGGTCAAAGGTCAGGACACAGGAGCGAGAATTATTCCACAGCCATTATCCTCATAACTTGAGTAATAATTTCTGGTATGTTGGAAAGCGTATCATAATCAATGCATTGCATGATTTTACTAACTTGTAATTTAATTGCAATTGAAAATAACTAAAATAATTTAATTTTCTTTACAACCAACATAACCGTGATTTTTTTCAGTTTTAGGATTCAGTTTAGTGCAGCATTAATATTGTTTAAATGTTGATCCTTTCCCCCATCTTCAATGGGGTTTTGAGTGTATGGAGATGGTTCTCATTTGCTTTTCCATGGGGAACAATATTGAGCAGTGCTGCAGTGGAGTTAAGGTTTTTAGGGATATAATAAATCTACCACACAACAAGAAAAGTAGCCATGTAACACCAAATTCAGTGTACACGACTTAAAAGTTCTGAGCATCCAATTGATCTTCACATCCACCAGGATCATTCAGTGTTGCCAACTCTTGAAAAGAACCTGTGGCTGAAAAGTAAAAAAAAAAAGAAAATGTTAAAACCACATTACACACCCGATGATCCGCTGGACATGTCCTTGAGCAAGAAGTCATATTAAGTACATAATGGTCAAATGCAAATTGACCATTATAATAACCAAGCGTATAATGGTCAAATGTAAATTTGCTACTGAATTCCTTGTCTGTTTTAATTTATTTTTTAATGATTGATTCTTTATTTTAAATAATAGCATTCTAAACATAGCAAAGGCTTGCAAATTAATTTTTTTAACGAAAACAAAAAAAACTTTTTGGTGATTATTGTAATATTTTTGGGAGTGGGGAGGGTTCAGCTCCCCCTGAAATAGTCTAGCCATGCCTGAGAGACATAGATACCCTTCCTCTAAATGTCTCCTTCTTAGTCCACCTTCTGATCACCACCATGAGATAAAGATTCCTCAGAAATATGAAAGGAACTCCCAAGAAGAATTAAAGGTTGTACTAGCAGAAAATAATTATCTTCCTATAATAAATGGAAAAACACAGCAAAAATATTAGGTTGAATCAAAAACAGTAACATCAAGCTAAATAGGAATGCACAACTATAAAGGTTTGTTTAAAATACTTCAGAGAATTTGTAAAAACATCCAGGTTTGACCTGCTTCCCAGGCCTAAACTTATAAAATTAAAATATTTTTCCCTTCCATAAAACAAAAAAGAAGATAACATCATGCTAGCAAGGATCTATGCAGGAGAAACAGGGGAACAGCTTAAGACCCATTTAGCAGGTCATAGAGCTGCTATAAAAATGTTATCAGCAAAACAGGACTTGACAGACACATTGAAAACACTAGGCATTCAATTAACTGGAACTGAGTAAAAAAAAATCACTAGCAGCACTATGTGAAAAATAAGTTGGAAGAAGGTATGGAAATTGAAAGAAGAAGAGGTGCAGTTAATGGCTAGAAAGGCTAGGCATTGCCACAAGAGTGGCAATACCTACCCTTTCTGGGTCAGTCTTGACAACTGGTTGGAGTTAAGGCTGGATATTTGACTAATAACAAAACATCATCCGAATAATTTGGGAAATAAAAGTCAATTTTAATGTTGAAAAAAAGAAATGTTAATAAAAGTTGCACAACAATCCACCCTTGCCCCCCCCCCCAGTGGACACCAAAGCTGCTCCTGTTCAATGGTTGAAGCATAACTGTGTAAAATATGACTGTTTTAACATCTCTTGAAGCTTGCTGTATGTGCATGCAACATAAATATGTGTATGTGTTTTGAAATTTGAGAAGCAAGAAAGCTGAAATGCAAATTGTGTACTCAGTAGTTGATGGAAAATTTTTCAAGCAAAACAAACACAATGCTCACGTAGCTATCATTTTGTACTGCAGAGGAAAACTTATTTGGAAGATTTGTGTTGCAATCTCCAAAACAGGTAATAGAAAGGTCTGTTTAGTGGTGAAGATTCCCCAATGTAGGTTGGTTGATTAGTGTTTATTGGTTCAAGGTGCCAAAGAGTGAAGAGTGAAAGAGCATACAATGCTGAAATGTTACTGCATGTTTCATGTAAGGTGGATGGAAGATATTATTGAGGCTGGTGGAAGCTGTTCTCTAAGATGTAAGGGTGGCTTAATGAGAAAGATTTTTATTATTTTTATTTTTTTAATTGCTTTTAACCTTCATCTTATGTTGAATTGAAGTTTATATGAAAAGTAGTTGACCAAAAGGATTGATGTAAAAAATAGAATGTAAAATAGAGAAATCTTAGTGAAGAATAATTGTCATTTCTCTGAGCATTACTGGTTTACTAGTGGGATTTTCTGCAGTGAAGGAAAAAAATTGTAGGGGTTAAGAAAAATACAAATGTTTCCTAAAAATAAGGTAAACATTAATTTAATTTTTTCATCAACATGTGCCTTGAATATAAATTTTTTCATTTCATATGTGCACTTTCCAACAAAAAAAAAAATATATTTTCTGTAAAACAATTTTTATTGATGGTGTAGGGAATTGGAGTTGTTTTACTGAATCCATTTTATACTAAGTCTTAATCATTTGCAAATGGTTTATTCTGGTACTCTAATTTCTGTTTGAATAAGGAAAACTTTTTTGCTAACTTTCAGTGGGTGTACAGGAATTCAAGACTCAAGTGATAAAAAATACTGTGTTCCCCAAGTGGGAATATTTTTGCGAGGTTAGTATGTCTTTATTGAATCACTTGGTTTAAGATAAAAGAAGTGTGGTAGAATTAATTGATTTTATGTTTATTTTTAGTAATGGATTGCAGTTTTAATTTTGTTTAAAGTTCATAATTATCATATTCAAATTACAATTTTTCTCTTTGTGTGGGCATGTATGTATATGGTAATATGCGTGATGTGTTAGGGTAGTGATTTGAACTGGTAAATTATTTCAGAAAGAAAACATGGTTCAAATAATGCCAAGAGGAGATGCATATAATATACCTATATATTATCAACCAATATCAATACACTGCTGGATGAAGGTCTCTTCAAGTTTCTTCCACAACTTTCTGCCTTGAGCTGGTCTCCATGTCATTCCTACATGCTATCAAATTTCATCAACCCATCTCCTGCATGGTCTTCTGGGTCTTTTCCTGTCCCTTGGAAACCAGTCTAGTATTTCAGTTGTTGAACGGTGATCTGTTTTAGCAGTGTGTCTAGCCCATTGCCATTTCAGAGATTTTACTTTGACCATGGTGTCATGAACTCCCTTCATTTTCCTGATCCATGAGTTCTTCTTCCTATCTTTTCTGGCTGTACCAAGCATGCACCTCTCCATGCTTCTTTCAGTAGTTTGCAGCATCTGAATGTCTTTTTTAGTCCAAGGCCATGTCTTTGATCCATAACTAAGAAGGGGGGGGTATGCATTGATTAAGCACTTTTCTTTTAAGATATAATAATAAATTGCTCTTGAAAATTCTACTGTTTCTTCCAAATACTCTCCTACCAAGTTTTATGTATGCCTATTAATTTCTCCTTTGATATGGCCTTTACTTAATATCCATTATCCAAGGTAAGTGTAGGCATCGGTTACTTCTAGAATTGTTCTATCAATCGATAAATCTTCAGTTCTTGTAAAACTCTTTTACATCAGTATTGTTTTCTGTAAGTTAATTTTCAATCCTACTGCTCTACTCTTGACAGCAAGTTTCTTTATTCATACTCTGCAGCTCTTAGGGGTACTTGCAAAAATGAGTATGTCGTCAGCAAAATGAAGGTGGGTAAAATAATCTCCATTCATTTTCTTCCCTTTTCTTCCTAGCTCAGTGATTGCAAAACATTGTACAGAGCTTGGAAGACGTGGTTTTCATATTGTCTCACTCTCTTTCCAACTGCTGTAAAAGGCTGTTTCCTCAAATAGTCAAACCTTTGCACTTGCATTTTTGTTGATGTTATTAATAATATTGATGTATCTTTAATACTGCAAGATTTCATCAAAGACATTATGACTGCTGATAGTTTCATGGAATCAAAAGCCTTTTTATAATCAATAAAAGCTATATATAATGGGATTTCATACTCATTTGCTCTTTCAATTAGTTCTGTCAGTGCATGGATATGACTAGGGCTAGCTAGGATTTACATGTAACAAAAACTTCAAAATATGTACATAGGATATTTATTAAAAATGAGGAAATATGTAGGAAAAAAACGAAAATAGCTAAAATATGTAATATATTTCTTTTTATATTTTTGAATAACTTTCTATAATTTCTTTACTTAAGTCATACGAAATTAAAAAAATTACTTCACAAATTTTAAATTATTTTATTGGAAATCAGGGTTTTCAACTAACTTACTGCCATTACAACTAGTAACACATAGCAGCACTTCAGGTTGTCAAACACAAAGCTCCTCCTGTTTTCTCTCAAAATACCTATAAATTGATTGAACAAACTCTCAACGTCACATGAGGTGATGGTCGAAAACTGAAACCCTGCTATATCCAATGGTGAGAATTCCTTATCTTTTAAAACAGTACAGTTGCCAGTTGAAGTTCCTTGAAGAGTGTTTTTTATACTTGTAATAATTTCTAGGCCTGGATTTTTTTACAACACTCTTCATCTTGTGTTTTATAATTTCTCCAATGTGGCTGGGTACCTTTCCTAATATTTCAATCATCTCCTCAAATTTATTCAAATTATTTATCAAAGGAGCACTTGGAGTTTTAAGTTCTGTGATGGCCCGACCCAACACGGTGAAATGTGTCTTTAGGAAAGTCAATTTTTCTAATAAATTATCACTATCCAGCCGAACTTCTCCTTTTCCAATGGAAGCCGAATTGTCAGAGTCAAATTGAGAGATCACTTCCTTGATTTTGCTGAAGTTGTCTCCGTAATATCCTTCAGCTTGTAACCAAGTGCCCCAACCTATTGGGTTGTCAGAAAAGTCATGACATATTTTAGCCATGTTTTTCAAAGGTCATTTATTGATAGAAAGAACAAAGATCAATCAATGATATAAATGCTAGTTATGTTTGATAACCTTTTGCCATCTTTCAGTGAGCTACAGAATGCCTCGTTCATAGAAGGACCTGTCTTTCGTGGCAAAAAACTCTACAAGGTGCTGATTTACAGCCTCATCTGAATTGAAAGTTATATCATGCAAGGACTGTTGAAGAGAGCGAAACAAGTGAAAGTCTGACGGAGCAAGGTCAGGCGAGTATGCTGGGTGTGGCAACACATCCCACCCAAGCTCCAATAATTTTTGGCAGGTGATCAAACTTGTGTGTGGTCTCGCATTGTTGTGATGGAACTCAACACCTTTACAATGAATGAGCTCTGGATGTTTCTGGATGATGGATTCGTTCAAACTGTCCAATTGCTGACAGTACACATTCAAATTGATTGTTTGGGTCCGTGGTAGGAGATCGAAAAACAAGACACCTTTAAAATTCCACCACACTGAGACCAGAACTTTCCGCTGATGAATGTCTGCTTTGGATGTCATTTGAGGCGAAGCAGCATGTTGAGACCAAGATCGTTTGTGCAGCACATTGTTGTACACAATCCACTTTTCGTCACCAGCTATCAGTCGCTTCAAAAAGGATCGTTTTCCTCACGTTTAATGAGCATATCGCAGATGTTTATACGTGGCGTCAATTGAGCTTCTTTGAGTTCATGAGGAACCCACACATGGAGCTTGCTTACGTATCCCAGCTTCTTCAGGTGGTCGTGAATGCTTGAATGATGGATGTGCAATGTGTCTGCAATCTTTCAGGTGGTCGTGAATGCTTGAATGATGGATGTGCAATGTGTCTGCAATCTCTCATGTCGTGTAACCTGGGTTTAACTCGATCAATGCCTTAATTTGGTCGTAGTCAACCTCGGTGTGCCTCCCGGACTGAGAAGCATTATTGAGGTCAAAATCACCAGCACAGAATTTTGGGAACCACCACTGGCTTTCTTGTAGAGCATTATCACCGTACACTTTGTGCAACTTTTCACAAGCTTTCTTCCCTTTACAGAAGTAAAACAGTAAAATATGGCGAAAACACACAGTTTGGTCTTCCATTTTCAACTTGATGTCAAATCTCCGCAAATCAACCAAATCGCTCACTATTCCTTTTAGACTGCAGCTAGAACTAGCACCTGTCAAATGCCATAGCGATAACAGAGCTATGCATGCCTCTAGTACTTCCAAAACCGCCCAACCGCCATCGGGTTGCAAAATACGTTGTGGCTTTTCCGACAACCCAATATAATCACAGGTTGGGGTGGAAACTGTTTCTTGGAACATTTCTTTCAACTTTTTAGTTCTGCTGGGAACTTTAAGAAAACATTTTTGCCCTATGCAATGAATGAATTGGTTTGTGCAAAATTGCAGCAGTTTGTTTAAGCAATTCTGTGAAACTCTTGTGCAAGACAAGTCAAATGAAACATCACACAAAGTGCTGTAGCTGCTTTCATCATGTAGTGTGCAGCATCAGTTACCAATAGGTGTACATTATTGTATTGTACTCCCTCTGGCCATACAATCTGCACCAATTTGTTGATCAATTTAGCAATAGTGTGGTGGTTACACTTTGCTAGTAATTAAGTATGGGATCAGTGGTGCTGATTCTTTTAGATGTCCAACAATAATGTTTCCTATACATCTCCCATGCACGTACGTTTCTCTGCCCGAGACGTCAGTCCACGATCCAAGGATCTGAAGCTACGCTCCACAGCATCCCAGAGAGATTCCACAGGGTTTAAATCTGGGGACTTTGGGGGGGCACTGGATGATTCCAAACTGAGTGTTCCTGGAGCCATGCCCTGGGTGGTTGCGGCCTGGTGTGGTGGTGCATTGTCCTGTTGAAACACAGACCATCGGGCCCCAAGATGCGCAAAAGCCATGGAAAGCGTGTAGATGAATCGGGCAGCGTATGCTGACTGACAAACTTAGGGACGTACTGTGTCCTGTGAGAAGGCTCCCCAAACCATCGCAGATCCACCACTGCCTCGAACAAAGCCGACTTGGTACAATAGGGCCATGGCCTCGTGCTACCAACGCCACATCCGCACCCTCGTGTCAGCTCTGTACAGCTGGAAATGGGATTCATCTGAACAACACAGCACCACATGCAGAGGCCCAGGTGTGATGTTTCTGGCAACGGGTAAGGTGTGATTTCCAACGACGAGCAGTCAACAGTGGCACACAAACGAGGCATCGGCTGCCGTAGCCCAGGGTGTGCCACGTGTGCCGTACCGTTTCCTCGCTGATGCTGCTTGGGTCTCCGGCATTTGACCTGGATGCGATTTGTGCCGCTGTTGGCCAGGCGGTCAGTCCGTACGAGCTTGGATTATCTCTGTCAACCACAGTCATCAGTTGCATGTGTTTGGCTACTGCTTGCTTTCTGGGCCATTGGTACACCCATCAATGGTACACTTGTGTCACGCCCTTGCCCTCAAAAACCCTAGGGTTCCTTAGTGCTGGACAGTAGAATGACCCATCTGTCGTCGCCAATCTTGCTCCTCTGATCAAAGTCGCTCAGATTACCACGTTTACCTGTTTTCACCGATTGCGATACACCGTTGGGAAGCCCAGCTGTCTGCCTACAGTAGTGTGGCCAAAATTGTAGAAACCTTTTGGAAAAAGTGTATTTTTGAGGTTTGATAGCTCATAACGCCACTTTTTTTTTTTTTGGAGTAATACCATAAAACTATATATCAATGGAAAGATGATTTCATCAAGAATGAAATGCAACAAAGTTTGTCTAATTATCTTTATTCTATGAAAAGTTATAGCCAAATAACCAGAAAAAGGAAGTATAACTTGCTTAGGTTGATATGAAGTAGCTTTCCTTCATTTGAATGTAGCCAATGAGCATGGGTGTTTAGAGAGCCAATCTGGTGTCATCTTGTTTTTGCAATGAGCCAATCAGGTCACAGTAGGATTCAGCTATTGATGCTATGTATTAGAGCTAAGAGGAGGGCATTTGTCAGTGTGTTATGCCATTGCTATCAAGATTTTTTTTTGTGTGTGTGTTCTTTCATTTAGTGAGCTTGTAAAACGTAATAAAATTAAAGAAATGGCGCAAAGAGTTGACTGGTCAGCCAGAAAGCAATGTAAAACAGTACTATTAAGTGAACAAGGCTTCAGTTATGAAGAAATTAGAAGGAAAAATTGGTGGAAACTTAACCAAAGGTGGCATTTCCAAATTTTTGAAGAGGTATAAGGAGACTGTCATTACAAAACCAGACTGGTAAAGGCAGGAAAAGGTGCACAAGTGATGATAGAAGAATTAAGAGACTGTGCCTAGGTGACAGAAGAAAATCATCTGGGTGTATACAAGATAAAATGGCGCAACACACTGTGAAGTTGAGTTCAAGGGCTGCTCGGCGCAGACTGCAGGAATTTGGTCTAAAAGCTAGAATTCCACAAAAAAGCCATTTTTATCTCTCAAACAAAGGTTGAAAAGATTAAACTGGGCTAAAACCCATGTTAAATGGACAGCTGAACAATTGGACAGTGTTATTTGGAGTGATGAGACCAAAATCTCCTTGTTTGGTAGTGATGGCATAAAATACATAAGGAGAAGATTCGGAGAAGATTTGCATCCTGATTGCATTACATGTACCGTGAAACACCCAGTTAGTGTTATGATCTGGGGTTGTATGACATCAAAAGGTGTGGGCAGAATTTGCGTGATTAATGGGAATATAAATGGCCAAAAATACATTAATGAAATACTTGAGCACAAACTGAAGCCTTCCACAGGTGATCTTTTCCAAGATAATGAAGCATTTATATTTCAGCAGGATTCAGCTCCATGTCATGTTGCTGCTGTGGGCAAAAAGTGGTTTCAAGATAATCATATTCCACTGCTGGAATGGCATGGAAATAGCCCAAGCTTTAACCCCATCGAAAATCTATGGAGCCCACTAAAGAAACGTGTTAGTCGGAAGCAACCCAGCAATAAAACCGAATTAATAGAAGCAATAATTCAATCTTGGTTTCACATTATAACAGCTGCAGAACTAAAAAACTTGGTTCACTCTATGGGAAAGCGTTGTAAGGCCATAATTAAAGCTAAAGGTTACCCAACTAAGTATTAACTGACATAGTGAGAATTTTTGTATATCTCATTTTTTCTGTGTGTTTCACTTTTCTTCTTTATAACGGCTGTTCTAACACAAAATCCTTCATAAAAGTTATTGCATTACATTCTTGATGAAATTATCTTTCCATTGATATATAATTTTATGGTATTACTCCGAAAAAAAGTGGTGTTATGAGCCATCAAACCTCAGAAATACATTACTTCCAAAAGGTTTCCACAATTTTGGCCACTACTGTATTTGTCACCTGATTTCAGTTTGGCTCTGTTTATTCTGCACGGGGGATGCCCATGTCAACTGCCCATCACCCTTATCTCTGATGTTTTGTCTACTGAGTGTGCATACTCTCAAATTCCTGTTTCTTAAAGATCTGACAGTAAGAATCTACACTTTACTAAACTAAATTGTTAAGAACTCTTTCTATTTTGTGTAAGAATTTTATGTTGAACATATTCTAGTAATTTATTAGTCCATGTGATATTAGAAAATATCTCATGCTGTTAATGTGTATCTAAAATAAAGATGTATGTACATTTGTGTGTGCATGTGCCTGTCTGTCCGATTTTTCTTCCTCTGTAGAACTTGGTCAATGTAAATTCAGCTGTGATATAATTATTAAGTCAATTGCAAAAGCTTTGTATATAGCTAAGCTTTCTTGTCATCCTGTGAAATGTTGTTAATGTTAGACATGATTTCAGTTAAAAAATTGTGCATTTTTTGTATTAATAATAAAGTTTATTTTTGATCTATAGCCTGTCATTGATCAGTTTGTTGGGCAGAATATTGATCTGGAAGTAATGGATGAAGATCAGAGTAGCAAAGATGATTTTCTTGGAAGGTAAAAATACCTTAATGTATTGTATTTTTAAAAGCTAGTTTTATATTTTACTTTATGATTAAAAAATGTTTATAACACAGAAGTATGTGGTAACTCTTACATTTTGTCTTGCACAGGATTTAGTTTTCTACATCTATGGTTTAAAAAAATAGAGTAAAATTTGCTTGCCCTTGAAGTTCAGAATCTGTATCCATTGTATGTAGGTCATCTGATAAATAAGGTGCAGGTTACAATTACATGGGGAATTGTTTGTCACCACATCAGCAATACATGGCAACAGAAATACGTACAGATGGTTATTTTTTCCACGTAGTCACCTTACACATTTATTCCAGCAATAAACAAGTTCAAACATTCCTTCATGGTAGCTTACCTATCCAGGATTTTTTACGCTTTCCAACCGTAGGTTGAAGAAGCGTATATGCTCCAGCTTTTTCCGTCCGTCTGTCTCTCGGCACGATGACTCACATAAAAATGGTTCGATTTCGATGAAATTTTAATATGTGGTAGGGGACCACCAGGGGACAAACCCTATTGAAAGTGGGTGAAGTGGGGTCAAAGGTCACGCCATAAGAGCAGGATCCATTCAATTGCCCTTATGCGTCATAACTTGCATAAATATGGTTCAGTTTCGATGAAATTTTAGTATGTGGTAGGGGACCACCAGGGGACGAACCCTATTGAAAATGGGTGAAGTGGGGTCAAACGTCACGCCATAAGAGTGGGATCCATTTCATTGCCTTTATGCGTCATAACATGCGTAAATATGGTTCGATTTCGATGAAATTTCAGTATGTGGTAGGAAACTACCTGGGCACGAACCCTATTGCAAATTGGGGTCAAAGGTCAGGCAGGGCATAAGAGCGGGATTTATTCCATTGCCCTTATGCGTCATAACTTGCGTAAAAATGGTTCGATTTCGATGAAATTTTGGTATGTGGTAAGGAACCACCTGGGGATGAACCCTATTGAAAATGGGCGAAATGGGGTCAAAGGTCAGGGCATAAAGGTGGAATCCATTCCATTGCCTTTATGCATCATAACATGCGTAAATATGGTTCGATTGCGACAAAACTTTAGTATGTTATTCTTGAGGTGTACTGAACCGGTTCTGTTGAGTATCATCGAAATGGGGTCAAAGGTCAGGACACAGGAGCGAGATTAATTCCACAGCCATTATCCTCATAACTTGAGTAATAATTTCTGGTATGTTGGAAAGTGTATCATAATCAATGCATTGCATGATTTTACTAACTTGTTTAAGAACTGCAGAAATATAGTCTGCAGTCTCACCTTGTCCTTGAACTGTTTACCATATAAGAAGTTCTTTAATGGACCAAAGAGGTAATAATCTGATGGGGCTAGGTCGGGTCTGTATGGCGGATGCAACAGAACTTCCCACTTCCACTTTGCGAGCCATGCTTTCATCTAGTTTGATGTGTAAAGTCTAATGTCATCATTCAAAAGTCTCACTCCAGTGCTTTTTAATGTCCTGGCCTCTTTCTTTTAATGACTTCCTGCAATTTTGTTGAGTGTTATAGTACCTGTACTGTTAATTGTTATTTTAGGGGGAAGAAATTCACACAGAAAGCCTTCAGAATCCCAGAATACTGGTGCCATTGCTTTCTTTACAGACAGTTGAACCTTAAATTTTTTGGTGGTTGGAGATGGTGGATTTTTTTACGTCTGTGAGTTCCATTTGGATTCGGGGACGATATAGTGCACCCTTGTTTCACCCCCCCTCATCACAATGCTTCCAATAAACAAGTTTCCTTTCATCATGGTAACGGGTGAGGTTTTGGAGTGAAGCAGCCATTCTGTCTGTTTTGTGTCTGCCGGTCAGCATATTTGGAATCCACTGACAAGAAACTTTACGAAACCCCAACTCTGTGATGATCTCGTGAACAGTACTGTGAAGAATACCTGTCTTTTCAGCAATTTCACAAACTTTCACTCTTTGGTCTTCCCTTATCGCACCTTCAACAAGAATAGAATTGTCTTCCATGTGTGAAGTCCTTGGTCTGCCTCCGTGTTCCTCGGGATCATTGTTCAGTTCAGTTCTGTTTGACCATTTTGGGATTTCCCGCCTCACACAGACACCTCTTTTTGGCTTAAAACGTTGTGTTGATAAACATTCACTAACCTGCGATGAATATCGTTTTGAGCGACACTTTCCGCTTGCAAAAATGATGACAGCACATACTTCTAACTTGGAATACTTTTCAATAACACCATCCATTTCGTTTGCTTGCCAACTGCAAACTACTTATAAGAGAACAACAATGAAAGCAGGACTACTTGTCCGCATCTATGTGATGTAGTCAAGAAACTTATGTCACACTTGCACATGCATGTCTTGCATTGACGCTATGCATATCTTTAATATTGGACCGTTACACTCATATACGGCTGAAACTGGTGTCCGCTCAGTATAAAGTAGAACAATGTGCTATAAATTAATGCATATTTTTTTATTGCTGGTGTTTGACACTTCAGTATTCAGTTTTCTCTTTTGGATTGCTTTATTTTTTAAACTGAGATCATCATAAAATAAAAGACAAAGAGGTACTTGGCCTTTCATGTATGTTAATCAGAGTGATTGGTAAAAAGCAAAATTTTCAAGAACTTTATTTTGTACGATTTTTTTCTTTTATCAGTAAAGACAAGTTTGAATAATGGAACTATCTTATATTTTTCATTGTTTACTGATTTATGAAATGCATTTGAGAATTTTCAGAAAATATGTGTGATAACAAAATAGATAATACTGGCTTATGTCTTGGTGATATCAGTATGTGCAGATTGCTGTACGTTGATGACACTGTCCTGTTGGCAGAGAGCAAAAGTGAGTTGCAGAGTATGTTGCCCCAGATGTACGAAGTTTGCATAAAATTCAAAGTGAGTATAAATAAAGGAAAAACCAAAGTTATGGTTTTTGAGAGAGGAACTTTCATACCTGCCTGGTTTTACGATTTACCTGTAAAATTTACGGAAATGTGACTTGTTTTACGTGCAAAATGTTAATTTTACAGATTTCGTGATTCTCAGAGATTTCTTTTTCTGATGATTTTGCACCCACTATCAAAACTTTTTTTATTTAACTTAATCCATTCAAAGTAAAGCTCCGATGTGAGTTACGAATAACTTTTCAGTTACATGTGTTTATGTGGGAACATTTGCAGCAGTTTTCCCACGTCTTATGTTTATTTTGTGTTTCAACACTAAAACATGCGCTGCGCGTAAAATTTGCTGCACAAACCAGCTTGGCTTGTTTAACCTTGGGCTTGGCTCTCTTGCTGTTTTCCACCCTTCTCAGTAGGCTAGCGTGGGGTGTGGTTTGCATTGAAGCACATGTTTTTATTACTCCCAGTTCGAAATGCTATCTCAGAACGTTGTTATCGCCGCCCCGGTGGCGCAGTGGTCTAAGGCGCGCTGGCTTCTGATCATTCGTCCGTAAGGGGTCCGGGTTCGAATCCCGTCAGGCATGGATGTTGTGTTTGTCTTACGGCGCTGGCTCTCTCCCTTCCCTGGAACCAGTGACCCTAAATTAGGGACGGGCGACTGCTTATAGCCCATTGAGTTGCTCACGTTGGTCGTTAAACCTCCAATCAAAAAAAAAAAAAAAAAAAAAAAAACGTTATCGTAGAAAAAAAAAATTAAACAGATTTTAAATCTGTGGAATTTTTAAGCCCAGATCGATACCCAACATGACGAAATTAAACAAAAGCTGCCAGTTTTGTGAAATTGAAACTGCATTGGGGCATGGTTTCGTAACTTCTTCTCTGGCAATAAATTTGGCCTAACAAAAGAATGCCGCTATAAGAGGGGGAAGAAAAAAAGGCCAAAGGTTGTTTTAGCCAGTGCTTCTCCAGCAATGGTTTATTTTGCTGGTCCGTTAGTCAGTAAGTTTTCTACGCTTTCCAAACCGTGCTTTTTTTGTTCGTCACTCGATAACATCCATAAAAATGTCTTTGCTTCATTCAACAAAATTAATATGTTGGGGTACTGATTTCCCCTCTGCAAATTGCATCTCTTTAAGCTGTTGCTGTTTTACTATAGCAGTTTTACTTGCATTTTTTTTCAAGTGCCAATAAATTTAGTATTAGTGATTTGCTATGAGCAGCAATATGAAAGGAAGGAAAAAGTACTATCAAACATTCCGTTATGTGTATTCTGTGGAATTCCCGTGTATTGCAAAATCTTCAAAATATGAAAAATACGCATTTTGCACTACGTGTCGATGTAATGTCAGCGTTTCACATGGTGGAAAAAATTATATTTCTAGTGTCAAGCATAAACCTAATGTTGACTGCGTAGTAAAAAAAAATACGAAATTAACTTCCTTTGTTAAAAGTCATAATGAACTGGATGCGATTCATGCAAAATGTTTGTTCACTTCGTTTTTAGTTTAGCATAATTTACCAATTAGTGTTCCTCAGTCGCTCATTCATTTTTTTTTTTTAATTTGACGGTCTCATCGTCCGTCTCTCCGTAAGAATCCTAGCGTGAAAATGGTTCGTTTTTGAAAACATTTTAGTTTCTTCTGTGACCGCATGGGATACGACCAAATTTGACCCCCAAATCCCACGTGGGATACATGGGATTTTAGGGGTCAAAGGGTGGAATATCCTTTCCTTCAATTGAAAAATTCCATAAAAATAAATTTTTATCTCTTTATAGATCATAATAATATAGCATAGTAATGAGAAATTATGTATAGATTCTATTTTAATCGAAATAAACTTGCCGATAAATTCAAACATCTGTAGTCTTATCAATTAAAAGTTGATACTTGATTTAGGTAACATATCGTTTTTTAATCGATATGTTCGGTACATTTAATCAATATGCTCGACAAGTAATTTCATTGAATATATCGATTAAAATGTTCATCGCATACATCGATTTTTTTTTTTTTTTTTTTTTTTTTATGGATTTTGATTTTTGAAAGTTGGCAGGTATGAACTTTTAAGTACTGAATGTAATATAAGTCTAAATGGCACAGTGATTGACCAGGTGAATGAGTTTGTGTATTTAGGAAACGTGTCTGATAGAGAGAACAAATTGGATGGTGAAATTAGTAGGCGAGTGAATTCTTCATTGGAAGTCATGGCTGCTTTGGGAGGTTTTCACAGGAATGATGGGTTCTCAAGAGAGTCAAGCAAAGCTGTGTATGAAAGTGTAATTGTTCCTACTCTGATGTATGGCAGTGGAACCTGGGTACTACAGAAGAAACATAGGAGTCGTTTGTGTGCTGGAGAAATGCGTTGCTTACGGGGGGTTGTGGCAAGTCAGGTTCAGATTGTGTGAGGAATGAAACTGTGTTGCAGTTGTGTAATGTGAAGCAAAATGTTAGCAAGGTGGAGACTAATATGCTTCGGTGGTTTGGCCATGTTGAAAAAATGAGTGATGAGGTGCTTACTAAAAATTTTAGCACAAGTGGCAGAAAAGAAAGGCCAAGGAAGTCATGGGAGTTTCAGATTCAGGACTGTCTGCATGAGAAAAAAATTATGAGTGTGAAGTATAGAAGATCTTGTGTATGGCATGTGATGGATGTCAGGGAAGTCCAAGTTTTATGTCAAGATTGCTGTAAATGGAGAAGTTTGATATGGCAACATTAAGTAAAAATTATCTGGTAGCTTGTATTTTTTTGTTGAGCTAATCTCTGGATCTCAGAGAACAGCTTAGTGATGATGTGTTTGAACTTCCATCAACAAATTTACAATTGTGTTTCCAAATCGGAAACTACACTTTTCATGTGACTACAAATAGTCAATTAAATATAGAAAATTAATGACATCATGGCATCTCTAATTATTAACCTACAATGAAATTTTTTTTAATTATGGGTTTTATAGTGGTACAGTACAACCTCAAAAATCCGGAATCGTCCGGACTTTGCTGATTCCGGATTTTGGAATTTTCCGGATTTTAGAGAGTTTGGATAAAATTCAAACTTAGTATTAAGTAAAACACTACTTTTGTAAAAGTAATGACAAAAAATCAAGTTAACCAATTAAAAAATATTATTTAATATAAAATAATAGAACAGCAGAATTTTTAAGAAAAATATAAAAATACAAAAAAAGATTACCATAATTTTTGGACTAAGAGCTGCATTGGCGTAAGAACCGCAGGTGAGAAATTTTGTGATCTTGAAAGCAAAAGTTGCCGTAAGGGCCGCACCTGTGTCGAAGTCGTGGTGCTGCTCAGAAAACTAAATTATCTTCCTTATTTTCATGAATTAACTCACACCCAACGTGATTATATGTATACTTCAAAGGCTAATTCTGCAACTCAGTGTCGATCTGCTTTATGCACTTATTTTTTCATACTGGCAAACATTTTTATTTATACATTTTTTATTAATCATGCTAATGATGCTTTTTGTTTGCCTTTATTAAATGCTGAAAACCATTTATATAATCAATATAAATCACAGTTAAATCTTAAGACTCCCGTTAGAATATCGCATTGCTCGTAAAACCGCACAATTGTCTGAATTCCATTCAATGTGGATGTCTGCTACAGGATGGTTCTCTGTTCACCGCAATAGAATCCGTCATAGAAGTAATTAACTTATAAATTATTGCTTGTAATGCTTTCGATTAATGTTTTCTTTAATAATATGTTCCTTCTATGTTTTTGTTAGAATGAAGTTGCTTTACGCTTCCTTTTACCAGCTCCCTCGCACGTGATCGCGGGTCTTGCCGCCAACACTTCGAAACAGCGGTGATGCTTTCTCTCTTTCAAGTGGTTTGACCTACTTTCATTTACTGCACACTGAGCCTTCGTGTTGAGCTCCGCTTTTATATGTATGAATGGGAAAGCTCTCCCTTCTTTTTTTCTTATGCGTTTGTGAAGATTTTATCTTCAGCCAGGTATTAAATTAATTACCCATTGTTAACATCAGATGATGATGCTACAGCGCTTATTAGTGAGAAAGCATTTCCAGCCAAAGCCTTCAACTTCCACTATCGTCAGTCAATAAAAAAAAATTAAAATCAAAGCAAAACTCAGGAGCACAGAGCCAAGAAACACCTGTATCGCATGCCAGATTAACTGCATTGTTCATGTTCTTAAGCTTTTGTTCAGGGAAGTGCCCATCAAACCGGTCTCCCCACCCCAGTGAAAAACAATGTTCCTTCCCTTGGTTGCATCGTACCTTCCTGCATGATGTATGCTTCAGCCAACGAAAGAGATACCCTGGGCGCGCTATCCACAGAAGCCTCGGACGTCACGCTACTGGTCTGTGTGCTATGTCCCCATTCCATCCCCCATGCAATGGCCAATTTGAGTCGGGCATTCCTTTCACAAACAAACCTCCTAACCTTAAGACCTATGCAAGCATTTCCCCATCCTCCCCCACTTTCTCTCCTAAACCAACATCAGGACAGCGGAGTTATGGTTTAAATAAATGTGTCTAACAGATCGCGACATCATATCTATAAATTTCTTTAAAAATTTTATCGCATCTTTTTAGTAAATAATCAGTATATTTGTTTTTGAAATATCATCATATGACGATTATGGGCAAAACACGTAACAATATTAACAAAGAAAGGTAACTTGATCACGCTAGTTACGCAACTAAAACTTTTACAAAAAGTTCGTAAGTTGAAGCTTTCGACCTTATCTTAGGTCTTCATCACGCCAATGGAGGACTAAAATTGTTGCCAGATTCTACATTTGAATTTTTCCTATTTTTTGTTGCCAAAACTTAGAATTGATCTCCAGATCAACGGAATGTAGAGAGGAGATTCGAGGTTGCGGAAGTCTTTGGGTTGAAAAAAATTTCTATGCTTTCACGGTAACGGAGGGCAAAACGATTGTCAAACGAAGCTAAATTCGTTTTGCTTCGTTCAGTGGGGAACTGCAGAAGTGTCTTCCATTGTCAAAATAGACAAGGCAGTGTTGGGATTGCCTTTGTTTTAAACATCTTTTCTGTGTTCTAAAATTCTATGGCTAATGCTCCTGTATGTGCTTCCAATGTATAAGTTATCCCCAGTAGAAGAAGAGATAGGAATGCAGTAAACTCCTGGGAGGTTCAGGCTTTCAACTTTGTCCCTATCCCTTTGTAGAAGTTTCATGATGTTTGGGGTAGATTTAATGGCAAGATGGTAACAAAACTTCTAAAAAGGATCTGTAACTTATAAGCATAGGAAGGATGGTAGAAACCGAACCACAGAATTTCAGGTCTTCTTTCTTGTGAGGAAGGAGGCATTCGATTTTCGAATGGTTTTCAAATTTCTTTATGAGGAGTTAACTGTAACAGCAGGGAAACCATGAGAGGGCTATTGTAGAAATTTTGGAGAGTTCTTCTTGAAGAGAGAGTTGGTTGTTGCAAATGATATGAGCCCTGTGGATGTGAGACTTCAATGCTGCAAGCTTGTAGAGATGCAGGGTGCAAGATTTGTAGGGAATGATGTTAGTGGCTGCAGAAGGTTTTCGATAGGCAGACGAGTAATGGAGAGATCAGCGTTTCTGCAGATAGATACATCCAGGAAATCAATTTTGTGATTGCTTACTTTAGATATAGTGAGCTTAATGGAAGGAAATCTTTTCTGTAATGGAGTTGATCAGTATCTGTAGCTCAGACTCGGAATGTGGCCAGCTAATGAAAATGTCGTCTACATATCTTAACCATAGGGAAGGTTGAAAAGGGTGTATAGGAATTATGGAAACTTCAATATGTTGCATGTAGATTTCAGCAAGCAGAGGGAAAGAGGTGAGCCCATGGGAGACCAGATTGTTGCCTATACACAATTTTGTTGAAAACAAAACAACTGTGTTGATGAATAGTGTGGAAACAATCATAAAGATCTTGATAAGAGACCGGGGGTTCAAAATGAAGAATCAATTTCTTCATGAGGAGCATGTAGGAATCAAAATATGGTACAGAGGGAAACAAAAGGTCTTACATCAAGAGTATACAGATTATCACAAGGAAAGAATTGAGGAAGGTTGTGGGATTTGAAGTTTGAAGTAGGAGACAACTGTATGAGGATGGTTGGCTGCCAGGGATATTGCATTTGAGGACCAATCTCTTTTCAAGGTTTACTGCTGGAGAAAAAGAATATTCCACTAAGGTCTGATGGGGTTACCAGCTTTATGCAGTTTCACTTGCAGGAGGAGAGCCTGGGAGTTCTGAAGTAAGGAGGGGGTGATATATCACCAAGGAAGAAACTCTTCAATCCTTCCTTGGTGATATATCACCCTCCTTACTTCAGAACTCCCAGGCTCTTCCTGCAAGTGAAACTGCATAAAGCTGGTAACCCCATCAGACCTTTAGTGGAATATTCTTTTTCTCCAGCAGTAAACCTTGAAAAGAGATTGGTCCCTCAAATGCAAATCCCTGGCAGCCAACCATCCTCATACAGTTGTCTCTACTTCAAACTTCATCCACAACCTTCCTAATTCCTTTCCCCCTTGTGATAATCTGTATACTCTTGATGTAGAATCTTTGTTTCCCTCTGTACCATATTTTGATTCCTACATGCTCCTCATGAAGAAATTGATTCTTCATTTTGAACCCCCGGTCCTCTTATCAAAGATCTTTATGATTGTTTCCACACTATTCATCAACACAGTTGTTTTGTTTTCAACAAAATTGTGTATAGGCAACAATCTGGTCTCCCCATGGGCTCACCTCTTTCCCTCTGCTTGCTGAAATCTACATGCAACATATTGAAGTTTCCATAATTCCTATACACCCTTTTTCAACCTTCCCTATGGTTAAGATATGTAGACGACATTTTCATTAGCTGGCCACATTCCGAGTCTGAGCTACAGATACTGATCAACTCGTACAGAAAATTTCTCCTTCCATTAAGCTCACTATATCTAAGGAAGTAAATCACAAAATTGATTTCCTGGATGTATCTATCTGCAGAAACGCTGATCTCTCCCCGCCTGGCTCTATCGAAAACCTTCTGCAGCCACTAACATCATTCCCTACAAATCTTGCACCCTGCATCTCTACAAGCTTGCAGCATTGAAGTCCTACATCCACAGGGCTCATATCATTTGCAACAACCAACTCTCTCTTCAAGAAGAACTCTCCAAAATTTCTACAATAGCCCTCTCTCATGGTTTCCCTGCTGTTACAGTTAACTCCCTCATAAAGAAATTTGAAAACCATTCGAAAATCGAATGCCTCCTTCCTCACAAGAAAGAAGACCTGAAATTCTGTGGTTCGGTTCCCTACCATCCTTCCTATGCTTATAAGTTACAGATCCTTTTTAGAAGTTTTGGTTACCATCTTGCCATTAAATCTACCCCAAACATCATGAAACTTCTACAAAGGGATAGGGACAAAGTTGAAAGCCTGAACCTCCCAGGAGTTTACTGCATTCCTATCTCTTCTTCTACTGGGGATAACTTATGCATTGGAAGCACATACAGGAGCATTAGCCATAGAATTTTAGAACACAGAAAAGATGTTTGAAAGGCAATCCCAACACTGCCTTGTCTATTTTGACAATGGAAGACACTTCTGCAGTTCCCCACTCGAACGAAGCAAAACGAATTGCTTCGTTTGACAATCGTTTTGCCCTCCGTTACCGTGAAAGCATAGAAATTTTTTCAACCCAAAGACTTGCAACCTGAATCTCTCTCTACATTCCGTTGATCTGGAGATCAATTCTAAGTTTTGGCAACAAAAATAGGAAAAATTCAAATGTAGAATCTGGCAACAATTTTAGTCCTCCATTGGCGTGATGAAGACCTAAGATAAGGTCGAAAGCTTCCAACTTACGAACTTTTGTAAAGTTTTAGTTAACGTAACTAAGCGTGATCAAGTTACCTTTCTTTGATATCATCATATGCATAATCTTACCCTGTTGTTTTAAATTCGCGACTTCGGCAGTCCGAAAGATTTAAAAAAAAAAAAAAAAAAGATCCGGAAAAAGTCCGAATTTTGGAGGTTTCCGGAATTTTGGAGTTCCGGATTTTCGAGGTTTTAATAAATTTGGTGATTGAATTTCCGAATTAGAACCTAGTTCATTGGACTACATCACTGTAGTCCTCACGATATGGCACTCTCGACCGAATGGCAACAGTTACTTCAGTGACATAGTCCCAACAATGAATTAGGTTCTGGATCAAAAATTTTATCTCCAAACATATTAAAAATTACCTCTATAAAACCTGTAATTAAAAAAAATGACTATAGAAAATTGCTTTTTGGTTTGATTAATATCTGTTAGGAAATAACATTTGGGCTGTCTTAAAAATCAAGTCCTGTGAAAATGTAATTTTTTCACTGTGATTTAGTGTTAAAATGTGTTCGTAGGACTACAATGATTCATATGATTATTAATAGTAAGGAAATATGCCAGAGCCACTAACCTTCCATATAGCTGGAATCTGTATAGGGGAAGAAGTATTGAAATACATATACTGCTACACTTAGCTGTACTGTGGATGGGTAATATCAGTTTGGCTTACCCATGTTTTTAGCTCCCGTAAGATATTAAAAAACAAGTGTGACACTAATTATTATCGAATTTAGGCCTAGACTTGTTTGATTAATGACATGTTCAGGATTTATTAGGACCATGACCAAGTATCTATGTTATGATAATGCAGTGTGTAGGTAGGCATTATTCTTCTTCATTATACTTTGTGCAATATTCTGAGGGAATGGTAAGAGTACAGGTGTAGTAACAAAGTAGACATACCATCTTGAGTGTCAGTCCTCACAAATATTAGGAGGGGTTAGCTTGGTGCATTTACCATATGTGGTATTGTCCCAAACCATTATGTCAGTGATTGTCTCAAAGTGCTGGTTTCACCCATCAGCTGAGTAGTCAGAGGTGCTGGTTTCTGACCATTCACCCAAGATGGACCCAGGTTTGATACCTGGATGAGGCATGGATGGTGTGGCTGTCTAATGATGCTGGCAGGGTCCCTTCACTGAAACCAGTGGCTCTAAATTAGAGACAGGCAACTGCTGATAGCCCTAAGAGTTGCTTGTAGTGGTTGTTAAACCCTGAATTAAAAACAAAACAAAACAAAACAAAAAGTTGCTGATGGCTGATTCTTGTGTGCGTTCGTAAGTCTCCTATGTGTGCATTTTTATGCTACTTGTATGAACTTCATAAAAATGTGTTCAGTGGAAAACAATTTTACCTACTGACTTGGTTACTGAATTGTGGTGAACATAAATCACAAAAGAGACGAATAAGAAATTAAAACTGCTATGTGTTAGCATTTGAAAAGTACATTGTTGTGTGCTGGTATTGGCAAGCTTATGGTTTAGTGATTTTCTTCATGATATGACATAGCAAATGTAAGGTAAATTTTTTAAAAATTGTATTTAAATACATAATACATATTTAATTTTAAATTCACATATATTGGAATACTCCAGAAAGTATTGTTTACCTCTGAGGTCCGTTTCTGGAAAAAAATCTCATTTCACACACGTTATTTGGTCCCTGTCCTTTGCTCTGTACCTAGATGTCTTGGTCTCTATTTGGTTCCACCTTCTTTGCTTACTTGAGTGTTGTGATTATTTAAAATCTCATGATGAATATATAAAACTTCCATAAAATACAACCACAGAAAGTTAAAATCTAGATACTACCGGCAAGGCACTGTAGGTCACGGAAAAAAAACCTCCGTGACCTACAGTGCCTTGTCGGTAGTATCTAGATTTTAACTTTCTGTGGTTGTATTTTATGGAAGTTTTACATATTCATCATGATATTTTAAATAATCACAACACTCAAGTAAGCAAAGAAGGTGGAACCAAATAGAGACCAAGACATCTAGGCACAGAACAGGGACAGCGACGGGGACCAAATAATGTGTGTGTGAATTGTGATTTTTTTCCAGAAGCGGACCTCAGAGGTAAGCAATACTTTCTGGAGTATTCCAATATATGTTGAAATAATGCACATAAAAACCAAATAGTAGTGATGTCTGGCCTATACATTAGGCCTAGATATGAGCTTCAATTCTGAATTTGGTAATTTTAAATCCATTATTTAATATCAAGAAAATCCAGATGTGAAAAAGTGCGTAATACAAAAATTAGAGGTATTATGAATGTTAAAGTAGACATTCTTCAAACTATTGAGATGCAGAGATTGCAATACTTCGGCCATGTAAGGAGAAGTCATCAAAGAGACTTCCTAAAATTCTGATGGAGTGGGAGGCTCCAGGAAAGAGGGAAAGAGGAAGACCAAGGAGAAAATGGATGGAGGAGATCAAATCAAGTTTAAAAAATAATGGACTGGATGAAGTGATGGCCTTGGATAGGAAGAAGTGGAGGAAGACTCTGGATGAACTACATAGTCGAGGAAATCCGCTTAGTAGTGGAAATTCCTGATGATGATGATGGTATTTAATATCCATGATTAGAACTGTCATGCTTAAGTTATATTGCAGGCATTTGTGGTATTTTATGCCAATGGATTTGGAGAATGATATTGATAATTAAATTGATCAATATTTATTAAAATAGGATTTTCGTCTTCCATAAAACATCTTCTCAGCACAAGTTATTTCTGCAGGGGTTTTTAAACCATTCTATTCATATAGTGTTTCAAGTCCTAAAATGAAAAAGAGAAAAAAATTGCCTTAATCTGTTTGTGTATTATCAGTGATGTTTTAACTATGTATCATATTATACTATTAGTGTTTGTATCATTTGATAAATACCAATCTACTGGTGGAAGTTCATATTTTTTAGGTATTTTTCTAAACAAAACTTAAAACATGTGCCACATCTATTAAGCATTTAATCATTATTGATTCTGCTTTCTACTGGAGTTTACTTGAAAAAATCTGTATGGCGGTAATATCTGTAATATCTGTGTGAAAATAATCGCCCTTCCCCTCTGTTATTATTATTTTTTCTAATCCTTAGAGCTTCTGTTGATATATCTGGATTAGTGAAGAAAAGAGATGTCAGCATGGTAAGTTTTTGCACCATTTGTTTTACCCTAAAATGTTTTCCGACTTTTAAACCAGCTTTTGAATTATTTGCATGTTGATTGATCTGCATGTTTATCCATAAAATACAAGTGCATCAGTTTTCATGCGAAGGAGTCACAAGTAATTAGCACTGAAGTAACACTTGAAAGGTGGCATGTTCATTTTGCAATAACTTTGTAAAAATTCAATAAAAAAAAAACCACAACTGAAAATTGCTCTTGTTCTTTTATAGAAATATGGATGTTAAAAGATACAAATGTTTTATATTGAAGATTATTAATCAACATTTGGCTAAATGTGATATATACTGCTGAATCAGAGTTGCTCATGTTTCTTTTGTTGAATCCAGAAAGGAGCTACTCTCTTCTTGAAATATGTTGCACTTTTTTTTTGTTAAGTTTCCATATTCTCACTGTGTAATAAAGGTGGGGAAAAGTGTAATGCATAAAAAATTAAACATTTTCTCATGCAGAATGACAGATGTTTCACTTGAGCTAAATTACAAGGTGTTATTATAAATGGAAAAGTAAAATATTAATAAGCACAGATTCCAAGTGCTATGAATTCTCTGTGTCACTAGAAAAATAGTTGATCTGCTACAAAGTACAGGAAACATTGAATGCACTATAAAAAAATCTCAATAAAATTGTTATTAAATATCTGTGTAAAGCTTATTTTCATGTTTCCAAGATTATATAATTTATTAAACACTTTTGGGATTGTTTTTGAGTGTTTTCAATGTTCTGGTATTAAAAAATATTTTTGTAATATGTTTTGGGTGTCTTGAGTGTCTGGTCATTGTGACAGATCTCGCACAGGAACATACATTGGGTTTTGAGTAAAATTAGAAAAAAAAAAAAAAAATGTTGCCACTTACTGTATCTCATAGAAAGTCTTTAATTCACAAACAGTTTTTAAAGCAAAAGTTCACTTTTTTAATGAATTTACACTGATTTTGCTTCCCCCACAATGTGTTTTACAGAGTAGGTAATACAATTTTATTCATCACTACAAACAAAAGCTAAAAACTGCTGGCTTTTCTAGTGTTTACTACTGAAAATTTCCAGTGAGAGTTGAAGTCCTTGTAATTGTACTAAAGCTGGTATTTATTATAAAAATGATGTATTGCATGCAAGCATCAACAAATTGAGAACTGTACCATCTTTGTCTGATTTATTATAATTAAATTTTGACTTGTGTAATTTTTTCACATCAACAGTATTGTGTTCTAATTTCAGAATTATCAGTAGTGCGCCCAACAGAACATTTGACTGCAGGTGTTCTTGAAAGGCAAACTAAAAATAATGCAGTTTGGCAAGAGAAAAGCACATAAACACCATGCTTTTGTGTTATCACTGGGAAGAGAAGTTTTTTTTTTCAACATGTGTAGACATTTAATCCTTTAGAAACATGGTTACAATCTAAGACATTAATGAAAACTCTCTTGTAACTCTTTACATGCTTTCAGTTTCCCTTGTTGGCAGTAGAGTAAGACACTGGAACAATGAACTTTACTTGAAGAAAATTTCAGTAGCAGGAAATTACAAAGAATTAAAGCAAGTAAGGGAGTGTAAACACTTATTTGTTGTGTACCTTGTTTCATTCCAAGTATCCCTTGCATCAGGGATTTCTTATGATATCTGATTGCATGTGTTTGCTAATTTTAGGGTTATGTATGCAGCTATGTTGAAGTTGCCATCATGAGACTTCATTGATGCAGTGTGTGGTCTGATAGTCATCTCTAGTACTTCTTAGATGGAGTGAAAGACAAAATGAGAAAAGTTTAAAACAGTTGACTGAAAAGGATCAAAATACTAGGTTTTCCAAATGTGAAATGCATTCTTCTAAAGTGTCTTAAGAAAGCACTGAAAACTTCATTGCTCTGCCCTGGTCACTGAGTGATCTCAGATAGTTGCTTCTGATCATTTGTGCAAGATGTACCCATGTTTGAGGCATGGGTGCTGTGCTTTTCCAGTGGTGCTGGCTCTGTCCTCTCCCTGGAACCAGTGGCCCCAAAATCAGGGACTGGCAACTGCTTTATACCCTTGGAGTTGCTCATGCTGGTCATTAAACCCTAAAACAAAACAAAGCAAACAAACCAACAAAATCTATTGCTGATTTAAAGGAAATAAGTGCATGGTTTGCCATCACTTCTTGCTGTATCTTTGAAACTAAAGAGCAGGCATTCTTCCAATTTGGAAAAAAAGTGCTATAAACATACACAAAGACTCTCAATAGGATCTTCAGTAGTACCTTTACTGGCAAAGTATTTTGTGGGTAAACCCTGAAAGCAAAGATCCTAATACAACCCACAATATCTGTGTCATACATCTGGTACATAGATGTCAAATTGTTTACAGTAGATAGTGAAAATCAGTTTCTCCCCTCTGACATTTTGTTGTAGTTTGACTCACTGGAAGATTCCCTAAAATTCACCTTAGAACTACAGGAAATAGCCTCAACTACCTGCACTTTACCCTCTCCTCAAAAGAAGGAAATATCTTAACACACAGCTTCAGAAAATCCCACTGACGCAGACAAAATGTTAAGACTGTAATTCATACTGTTCAGACTACATGAAATCTAATATTGCAAGACAGTTTATCGGGGAAAAAAATCTACTTTCTGGACTCAACTGAAGGACATTGACAAAGAAGAACTTAAAAAAAAAAAAAAAGAAATTTATCAGAAAACAATTTCCCCACCCTATTCATAAAGAACATTTTTAGATATGAGAAGTTCTGTGAGAACAATGGCACACATAACAGCAACAAGGGCCTCTGTGAATCTTGGAGAGGTGCCAGGTAGTTCTGTGTGTCATTGGCAAAAAGACTCCAACTCACTGGGTTTTGTTCCAGAATCCTTAGGTTGAATGACCAACTGGAACAGTCAGCTGTGGGCTAATCCCCCACACTGATGTTCTTACCTGATTAAAAAGATACAAAGAAATAGAAAAAAAGATATGGTGGACCTACCACACTTGAGAAGGACGGTCCACCACGGAATCAACCTGAACTTTCTAAACGGCATATGAGAAAGAGATCTCGGGCTGAGCGAGTGTAAGTTTGGTGTATGGAATACTAGAGGTATAAATGGCAAGATGAATGAGGTGATTGAAGAGAATAATAAGTATAGACTGCATGTGCTGTGTGTAAGTGAAACCAAAAGAAGGAAATTGGGATAGAAGTAAATGGAATGGAGAGTGTGTGGTCTGGAGTATTGGATAATGTGAGAGGACAGGCTGGTGTAGGTGTGATTTTAAGTGAAAGGATGAAGAACAACTTGATTCACTATAGCTGCATAAGTGAGAGAATTCTTTGGATTCGTTTGAAAGTTAAACTTTAGACAATAGTAATTGTTGTAGTGTATGCTCCTTGTGACTCGGAACCTTCTAATAGGGAGGAGGACATCTGGAATGAGCTAAAAGCTGTTTTGAGCCAATTTGGTGTTAAAGAGAAAGTTATAATAGCAGGGGATTGCAATGCTAGAGAATGTGATTTCTGACAAGTGCAGAATGTGATTTCTGACAATGTTCTGGATAAGTTTAATGGTCCTTGTGTGAATGATAATGGTGAAATATTAATTGAACTGTGCATTGAGAATGGTCTGTGGGTATCTAACATGTTTTTCAACCACAAGTATATCCACACATATACTTGGGAAAATCGTACTCTTGGTCAAAAGATTGTGATAGATTTTGTTGTCTATGATCAGTATCTGAAATACTTAGTTGTTCACACTAATGTGATGAGAGGTGCGGATGTTGATTCTGTTCATTACTTGCTGGTGTCACGAGTGAAACTGAATGTTGGTTGAAGGAATAGGAAGAGGCCCAGGATGGTAAGAATAAAGATTGAAAGGTTCCCTGAATATCATCAGCGTTATTCTGACTTACTCAGAGAACGACTGAAGGAGCTGAAGTCTTGTGGGAGGGATGTAGAAAAGAAGTGGGAATGTTTTAAGAACTGTGTTGTCACTGCTGCTGAAGAGGTCTGTGGCACCGCAATAGTGGGTCGCAATGGAGGTGATGCCTGGTGGAATAGTGAGATTGAAGAGGTAGTAAAGAGAAAGATGGAAGCCTATTTGGGGATGCTGCTAGGTAGAATTTCTGTGGATGAATATCGCTCTAAGAAGTGTGAAGTTGCTAAGCTGGTTCGCCAGAGTAAGGCAAAAGATACGAAGGAGAAGGTGGAAAAGCATGAATTGGCTTTTTGGAATGATAGAAAGACTTTCTGGAAGTTGGTGAGACTCAGGAAAAATAGGGGAAACAAAGTTGTGTGAAGAATAGGGTTGGGGAAATGATATGGAAGCCCAGTGAGTTAAGTGAGAGATGGGGTCAATACTTCTGTGAGTTATACATAAATGTCAACAATTCTGTTGTTGCATTGTTTACTGTTTCTCACGTTATTGTTGAAATGCTTTCGGGAAAAGTTTATAATATAGAAATAAATAGATAATAAAAGTTTCAGAATGTTACTCACATTTGTCATGGAGCATTCCAGGATATTGCACAGTCCTTTGTAGTCTTATTGAGTCTCACTCTTTTTGAGCCGTTATTTAAAAGATGATATTTAAGAACATTAAAATAACTAAATATTCCGAACCTTGTGTTGAAGGGGAGTCGATCTAGTAAGAAATATCCTGTATTGACGAAAGCTCTATCTTCGTTTCCCGAGCTTTCGTCAATACAGGATATTTCTTACTAGATCGACTCCCCTTCAACACAAGGTTCGGAATATTTAGTTATTTTAATGTTCTTAAATATCATCTTTTAAATAACGGCTCAAAAAGAGTGAGACTCATTTAGTGCTTTTACTATACCATTTGAAGATTACGTCACAATAAGACTACAAAGGACTCTGCAATATCCCGGAATGCTCCATGACAAATGTGAGTAACATTCTGAAACTTTTATTATCTATTTATTTCTATATTATAAATGTTTCCCGAAAGCATTTCAACAATAACGTGAGAAACAGTAAGCAATGCAACAACAGAATTTTTGACATTTATGTATAACATGAATTATAACCACGTAAAAAAATAAACACATTGAAATGTTGATAAATTGATATAACTTCTGTGAGTTATTAGATCAAGAAAGCAAAGGTGATTCTGAGGCAGAAGTAGATGATGTCGCAGTGAAGGAGGGAAGCACAGGAGGGATCTCAAGAGAAGAGGTGTGTAAAGCTCTAAATTCTCTTCAGAATGGTAAGGCTCCAGGAGTTGATGGCACAACTGCTGAGATGTTGAAATATGGCGGTGACCCTGTAATTGACTGGTTAACTGAAATTTGCCAGTTGTGCTGGGAGTTAGGAATGGCCCCTCGGGATTGGAAGGATGCTATCATTGTTGCCTTGCATAAGGGAAAAGGTGATCATACTGACTGCAAGAAATATTGTGGTATTAGCCTACTAAGTGTGCCAGGGAAAGTGTTTGGTAAGGTCGTTATTGAAAAAAGTATGATGCCTTGCATCAGAGAAACTGTGGGATGTGCCTAGTAAAGGCTGCATTAACCAAATTTTTGTATTGCGCACGATGATTGAAAAGTATCTGGCTGTTGGTACGAAAGTTTTTGCTGCCTTTATAGTTTTAGAGAAAGCTAAAAACAGAGTAAATAGAACACTTTGGTGGAAGGTATTCAATAAACATGGTGTTACTGGGAATCTATTTAATACTGTAAAAGCCATGTATGCTGGCAGTAGAGCTTGTGTACGAGTGAATGGTGTTTTATCAAAATGGTTCTCTATTGGTGCAGGAGTCAGACAAGGTTGTGTAATGTCACCATGGCAGTTTAATATATTTATGGATGCATGCATGCATGATGCCAAAATATATAATACTAGTTTATGTTTTGGTGATATCCATGAGTGCAGATTGCTGTATGCTGATGACACTGTCCTGTTGGCAGAGAGCAAAAGTGAGTTGCAGAGTATGTTGTCAAACTGAGTATAAATAAGGGAAACACCAGTTATGGTTTTTGAGAGAGGAACTGGTAGTACTGAATATAATATATGTCTAAAAGGCACAGTGATTGACCAGGTGAATGAGTTTGTGTATTTAGGAAGCATGTTTGACAGAGAGAACAAATTGGATGGTGAAATTAGTAGGCGAGTGAATTCTTCATTGAAAATCATGGCTGCTTTGGGAGGTTTTCACAGGAATGATGGGTTCTCAAGAGAGTCCTGCATGGCTATGTATGAAAGTGTAGTTGTTTCTACTCTGATGTATGGCAGTGAAACCTGGATACCACAGAAGAAACATAGAAGTTGTTTGTGTGCTGGAGAAATGCGTTACTTACGGGGGTTTGTGGCAAAAACACGTCCTGATTATGTGAGGAATGAAGATGTGTTGCAGTTGTGTAATGTGAAGCAAAATGTTGTTAGCAAGGTGGAGACTAATATGCTTCACTGGTTTGGCCATGTTGAAAGAATGAGTGATGAGATGCTTACTAAGAAAATCTTTTTAGCCCATGTGGTAGGAAGGAAAGGTAGAGGAAGGCCAAGGAAGTTATGGGAGGATCAGAATCAGGAGTGCCTGCATGAGAAAAATATTGAGTATGAAGTATAGAAGATCTTGTGTATGGCGTGTGATGGATGTCATTGAAGCCCAAGTTGTATGTCAAGATCGCTGTGAATGGAGAAGTTTGATACAGCAACAGTAAGTAAAAATTATCTGGTAGTTTGTATTTCTTTGTGGAGCTAACCTCTGGATACCAGAGAACAGCTTACGCGTGCGTGTGTGCGTGCGTGTGCGTGTGTGCGCCCGCCCGTCCGTCCGTCCGTCCCAGATCTGAATAACAACATAAAGGAATTCTGTCCGTCTTGGAAAACATCCATTAGTTACAAGTAGGGGCAGTCTGTAACAAAAACTATCTGCAGACTGTGAGCTGCATATGTGAAATGAGAACAAGAGTATAAAAATCCATATGGATTTCTATACTTACTAAATAGCAATTAGAAACGTGATAAACAAGACCAGGTTAGACACATATACTGGTGGCTGGACACTCCATAAATTGGGACAATAAAAATAATCACTCAAAAATTACACTTAATAAAGAAAAAACTTGAAGTGATGGAAACACCAAGAAGCACTACCCTTAATGACAATTGTGGTTGGGCACTTCCAGCTGATTGGCTATGATTACTCTAGTGATGTAGTCCTGATGCTGAACTAATCTGTAGTTCAAAAAATGGACTATTAAAAATTAATCAGGTGACCTCCTAATAAAACGTGTAAATTCAACTCTTTAATGTAAGATAAGATATTAGTTTCCATGACATCATTTATTTCCATATTTGTAATATTCTTTCTACCCTAAAAAAATTCTGCTTATTCCTACAACCCGAGTGGGTAGAGGATGTTCGTATTTCTATACAAATTCTATTCATTTTCTGTATCTTGAAAGTGAAAATAAATGACATGTTTCATTGGTGTGTAGCTATAAAGATGTAAAAAATATGAAGTGTCCTATGTGTCTGACTCAATATATTGATATTTTTAGCTTAAAATAACAACACATTTGGAAAAAAGCGCCCTGAGTAGAAAAAGTATGTGTTGGTCTTGTATTTTTTGCTGTTAAAATCTTCCTGTTTTTAGAGCTAAGTAGGATAATCTTGAGAGATTTAGCCTAGACATCTGTAACAATCTTTCATAACCATGTGTATATATGTAAAATTTTTTTAGGAATTGTTACTCTTTAACAGTTTCACTGCCGCGCGACGCTGAACGGCGTCATACAATACTTAGCCCAGGTGCCGGCGCGGAACGGCGTTGTAATCATGGCTTCATATTTCGCTTCGTAAAACCTTCGGCACTTGAGGAGAGTTATCTATTTTGTTACTGGCACTGAAAATGAGTCTCCAACTGTCTAAAAGTGACAGCGGTTTTGGGATAGCGGATTTTTTCCCACATGGTTTAGGGAAGGGAAAGTAAGTTGACTTCCCATAGACTTAAGACAGCGCACACTTTTCACTGCAATGTTTATTTTCCTTTGAGCATCACTGGATTTGCGGTGAAGGGACCTATCAATAAATAAATGATTGAGTGGCAATAAAAAGCATTTGCTACGTAGAGGCTTATTGAGGAGGCTAAAGGGATTTCAAAGAAACCCATGTTCACTTCAATACTTAGTTTTGTGGAAACAATGGATATATTCGGATGCACTATCACCGGTCCCTCTCAACCAAAAGTTCCTCGACGGGCACATTCTTCCGTGAAAATAGAAGATGCCAATAATCTGTCGTCAAGTACAGAAACATATTCTTTTACTAGCTGTAGTACAACCAGCAGTGAAAGTGAGAATGAAGAATGCCGCATTCTTTCTCATACTCCGCCTCAACAGATTTTGGCTACTCATTGGTGTAATGGTCCCGACATCATGAGAAGAATTCCGTTCACTGGTGTACCAGGACTGAAAATTAATATGATAGGTACTGAGCCAATCGATTTTTTTAATCTTTTTGCAAATGAGGAATTTTACGATCTATTAGTTAGGGAAAGTAATGCATATGCTGTTAGAAGTGTTTATCTCGGGAGTTACTGAAGGCTCATGAATAAATGAATGGAAGGATGTGTCGGCAGATGAGATGAAAGTTTTTCTGGCCTTCTGTTTCATATGAGCATTGTGCAAATGCCCCATCTCCAAGATTACTGGAAAACAGATCCATTATTCAAAATGGACTGTTTTTCTTCAAATATGAACAGGAATCGTTTCCTTCTGATCATGCGGTGCCTTCATTTTGCAAGAAATCCTCAACCTGGCGAAGCGATTACAACCAACCGCCTTGCAAAATAATGCTTTTACTGGATTTATTTAATGATGCCATAGAGAGCATATACTACTCTGGAAAAGAACTTACGATTGATGAATCAGTGGTTGCATGGAGAGGTTGTTTGATTTTCAAACAGTACATGAAAGGAAAACATCATAAATATAGGGTGAAACTTTATATATCATCGTAGGTAAGGGATAAATATTTTGTCTTCCTATTTTGCTATTAAAAAAAAGTATGTTCCAAGTCAAACTGCATGTTTGTGTGTGGGATTTTTTACCCTACCCAAATCAAAATGTATGGGTTTTGTATTTATCTAGTTATGCATCATGGCACTATTTATGGAATTCTTTGGCGTTTGTAAGTATTATTTCTCTGGTTTTATATACAACAATGTTCGAAATATGTATCCAGTAAATGTCTACTTCAGTATCGGAATAATATTTAATTGCTGTCAGAATTATAATTACGAATATCAATTATGGATAAATTTTTTTGTATTTTAGAATCGCTAAGTCATGCAAAGCTATGAGATGCGAACACATGACTGGTTGGTCTAAATGCATAAAAGCTCAATCGTGGTGCCGCGTGACGCCTTGTGACGTCGTGGGAGATTTGCGCGAGTTTCATACCGGCACCGCATGCTTGCCGCTGATATAGTAAAGTGGCAGCGAACGTGTTAAGAAGAAATGGATAATCAAAATCCTACAATGGAAAACTTTGAAAAAAAAATGCATTTATGAATAATATAGGTTTTTGTTGTTGTGCATTCTTAAGTGCTTAAATATAACATAATTAATCTGCATATCAGTTTCTGTATATGAGGTAACTGAAATAGCACTTAATGCACTATAACTGATACCTTTGTTTTTCTGGAGTTTAAATGGGTGTCAGTCTTTGCAACTGGATAATGTGGGCAGGTATATATTTTACTAAAGTTAATTTTTTAACTTTTTATCCAAGTTTTCTTTTTAATTACAGTGGTTGAAGTTAGAAGATACCAAGTCTGGCTCAATTCTTCTGAAGTCAACTTGGCTGTCATTAAGTGACAGTCCTGATGATTTATCTCAGGTATAGTTATTTCACTGTCAATTTGCTGATATCATGTTCAACTTTCTGACTGTAATAATACTAAAACAAAATGATTCTAAATGCTATTTATCTTCCACAGCAACTGGTCAACATAAGAAATCTTAATGCAAGGTGCACGATGTATTCTGCTATCCTCTTGGTGTTTCTAGATTCCGCAAAGCACTTACCTGTAAGTTTTCAAAAAAATATTTTAAGTTTTACTTAAAAGTGATTATGTACAATTTAAAATTATGTAAATAATTTTTATGGGAATTGTAAAATTGTTAAGTTAGAACTAAGTTTCTGAAATTGATGTGGAAGAGTTAATTTTCCAAGCCATTGCTACACCTGTAGAAGAGAAGTTCAAAATATAATGAGAGTGAAAAGTGTGTTTGAAATTAATGTTACTGGTGTTTAGAAATGTTCATGGGAAAATATTTTTTTTTTTTTTTTTGGTTAAGGAAAGGAATGAGTTGATATATTTTTCAATTCTAAATATACAGAAGTTTTTGTAATGGATAAATATGATGAAACAGTCTGAGAGAATTCTTTTGTGTTACATCTTTTATGAATTCTCCCTGCTTTATTTTGCCAAATCTATTAGGTTCTAAAAAAATCTACTGTGAAATTCTTTGTAAAAATGAATTACCACATTTTCACTAATGCATCTTTTGAAATTTTTGTGATGTTTTGATGAGAATTTACCCTTTCAAAAGGTAAAAACAAAAACTAGGTGATGTCTTTAAAATCTTCGATTTGTTATAATCATTTGTAATAATCTGAACATGTATTTTAATTCAGGTGTTTAAAAATGCATTGTCTTGGGTGATATAATGGTAGTTTCTCAAATAGTAATTAGCAAATGCAGATCAGATTCCTTGTTCAGGGTGATACAATTTTTCTTTTCTAAGGAATTGGCGATATGATCAAACAGTGAATTCATCTGCCAAAAATGATTTGCATAATTTAGAAATTGCAGTATTCTCAGTGAAGAGAACATTTTCTTGGAGAGTTTTTAATTTTTAGAATCTGCTGTATAAAGAAGTCATTCATGCATGCCTTAATATTTTCTTCCTACCTATCTCATAGTCAATATTTATAACACATGCAGACACTTTGGTTTGGAAATAATATCCATTATAAGAGAAGATAGCTGTAAGCTATAATATGATTTTCTGCTAAAGTTCTATTGGGACATGCTTCTTTTTCATGACAAAAATTGCTGATAAAGTTCATAATAGCGTTAAACACATGAGGATTCATTTCCCTTGTTTTTTTGTATTGGAGACACACTTAAAATGTGCTTTGGTGTGCACTTGTCAGCTCTTTTTAACTACTGCATTAGTAAGGCCATTGATTTTGAATTGCATTACTCACCATTAGTGCTGACTTGTTTTCAAATATTCACACTTTTTGGTAAGCTCTGATGCTCTGTTTCATATTTCTCTGCTTTTTCATTTCAGTGATACAGTACCTTGTGATCTGTTTCTCTTGTACATGATTCTGTCTTTTATTTTTGTGTGATTCTCACATTGTTTTTCTTCATATTTTTTCTTTTCATGCATTATGGTGTTAGCTGTTGGATTGTTTTGATATTTTGCAGTAAGCAAATCAGTTTTTTTAATGTTCTTCAGTTTTCTACTACTGGATGTCCCTATTTATTTTTACTACTTTGATTCAAATCAGTTGTTTAACCATACATTGTTGTTGAACTTTTGAAGATTCATTATTATTCAATAATATCTTTGCGTACCCTTTGCTAATCTTTGAGTGGCTGTTACAATATTCATGACGATGATGGGCAAAACACGTAACAATATTAACAAATAAAGGTAACTTGATCACGCTAGTTACGTTAAATGAAAACTTTTACAAAAAGTTCGTAAGTTGGAAGCTTTCGACCTTATCTTAGGTCTTCATCACGCCAATAGAGGACTAAGATTGTTGCCAGATTCTACATTTGAATTTTTTCTATTTTTGTTGCCAAAACTTAGAATTGATCTCCAGATCATCGGAATGTAGAGAGGAGATTCGGAATTGCAAGTCATTGAGTTGAAAATAATTTCCAGGCTTTCACGGTAACGGAGGGCAAAACGATTGTCAAAAGAAGCAATTCGTTTTGCTTCGTTCCAGTGGGGAACTGCAGATGTGTCTTCCATTGTCAAAATAGACAAGGCAGTATTAGGATTGGCTTTCGAAACATCTCTTTTATGTTCTAAAATTCTATGGCTAATGCTCCTGTATGTGCTTCCAATGTATAAGTTATCCCCAGTAGAAGAAGACATAGGAATGCAGTGAACTCCTGGGAGGTTCAGGCTTTCAACTTTGTCCCTATCCCTTTGTAGAAGTTTCAAGATGTTTGGGGTAGATTTAATGGCAAGATGGTAACCAAAACTTCTAAAAAGAATCTGTAACTTATAAGCATAGGAAGGATGGTAAGGAACAGAACCACGGAGTTTCAGGTCTTATTTCTTATGAAGAAGGAGGCATTCGATTTTCGAATGGTTTTCATATTTCTTTATGAGGGAGTTGACTGTAACAGCAGGGAAACCATGGGAGAGGGCTATTGTAGAAATTTTGGAGAGTTCTTCTTGAAGAGAGAGTTGGTTGTTGCAAATGATATGAGCCCTGTGGATGTAGGACTTCAATGCTGCAAGCTTGTAGAGATGCAGGGTGAAAGATTTGTAAGGAAAACCTTCTGTAGCCACTAACATCATTCCCTACAAATCTTTCACCCTGCATATCTACAAGCTTGCAGCAGTGAAGTCATACATCTACAAGGCTCATATCAGTTGCAACAACCAACTCTCTCTTCAAGAAGAACTCTCCAAAATTTCTACAATAGCCCTCTCCCATGGTTTCCCTGCTGTTACAGTCAACTCCCTCATAAAGAAATATGAAAACCATTCGAAAATCGAATGCCTCCTTCCTCATCAGAAAGAAGACCTGAAATTCTGTGGTTCTGTTCCTTACCATCCTTCCTATGCTTATAAGTTACAGATTCTTTTTAGAAGTTTTGGTTACCATCTTGCCATTAAATCTACCCCAAACATCTTGAAACTTCTACAAAGGGATAGGGACAAAGTTGAAAGCCTGAACCTCCCAGGAGTTCACTGCATTCCTACGTCTTCTTCTTCTGGGGATAACTTATACATTGGAAGCACACACAGGAGCATTAACCATAGAATTTTAGAACATAAAAAAGATGTTTTGAAAGCCAATCCTAATACTGCCTTGTCTATTTTGACAATGGAAGACACATCTGCAGTTCCCCACTGGAACGAAGCAAAACGAATTGCTTCTTTTGACAATCGTTTTGCCCTCCGTTACCGTGAAAGCCTGGAAATTATTTTCAACTCAATGACTTGCAATTCCGAATCTCCTCTCTACATTCCGATGATCTGGAGATCAATTCTAAGTTTTGGCAACAAAAATAGAAAAAATTCAAATGTAGAATCTGGCAACAATCTTAGTCCTCCATTGGCGTGATGAAGACCTAAGATAAGGTCGAAAGCTTCCAACTTACGAACTTTTTGTAAAAGTTTTCATTTAACGTAACTTGCGTGATCAAGTTACCTTTATTTGTTACAATATTCATTCTCTTTTTTAAATAATATTCTTGTTATTGATGGCTGACTTCTGGACCACAATGTTATAGTAATGACGAGAAATACAAATAATGTTAAGGACATATCAGGGGTCAATTTTTTAAATTCTCGCTTATGGCTTATAATCGGCTGAAGTTTTCATTATGATAGAAAACAATTACTATTTAACTTAGATGTTATGACTTCGCCACACTGGTGTACTTACCCGATTAAAAAGACACAAAGAAATAAATTAAAGGACTTGTGCGATATGGTGGACCTACCACACTAGAGAAGGATGGTCCATCATGGAAACAATATGGAAATGGAAAAAGGCAAAGGAGAAAAAGATCTCGGCTGAGTGAGTGTAAGATTGGTGTATGGAATACTAGAGGTATAAATGGCAAGATAGATGATGGTGATTAAAGAAAGGAATAAGTATAGATAGGATTTGCTGTATGTAAGTGAAACCAAAAAGAATGAAATTGAGATAAAAGAAGTGACTGAAACGGTGAGTGTGTGGTCTGGAGTATTGGATAATGTGAGAGAACAGGCTGGTGTAGGTGTGATTTTAAGTGAAAAGATGAAGAACAACTTGATTCACTATAGCTGCATAAGTGAGATAATCCTTTGGATTCGTTTGAAAGTGTAACTTCAGAGAACCTTAATTGTTGTAGTGTATGCTCCTTGTGACTCGGAACCTTCTGATAGGAAGAAAGATTTCTGGAATGAGCTAAAAGCTGTTTTGAGCCAGTTTGGTGCTAAAGAAAAAGTTATGTATAATAGCAGGGGATTTCAATGCTAGAGTAGGTGTGCAAAACGCGATTTCTGACAATGTTCTGGGTAAGTTTAATGATCCTTGTGTGAATGATAATGTGGAAGATGAATTGAACTGTTCATTGAGAATGGTTTGTGTGTATCTAGTACGTTTTTCAACCACAAGTATATCCACACAGATACTTGGGAAAATCGTACTCTTGGTCAAAAGAGTGTGATAGATTTGTTGTCAGCGTCTGAAACACTTTGTTGTTGACACTCGTGTGACGAGAGGTGCGGATGCTGGTTCTGATCATTACTTGGTAGTGTCCCGAGTGAAACTGAATGTTGGTTAAAGGAATAGGAAGAGGCCCAGAATAAAAAGAATAAAGGCTGATAGGCTCTGTGAAGAACATCAGTGTTACTCTAACTTACTCAGAGAATGACTGAAGGAGCTGAAGTCATGTGAGAGGGATGTAGAAAAGAAGTGGGAATGTTTTAAGAACCGTGTTGTCACTGCTGCTGAAGAGGTCTGTGGCACCACAATAGTGGGTAACAATAGATGTGATGCTTGGTGGAATAGTGAGATTGAAGAGGCAGTAAAGAGAAAGAAGGAAGCATATTTAGGGATGTTGCAAGGTAGAGTTTATGAGGACGAATATCGCTGTGAGAAGCTTGAGGCAGCTAAGCTGGTTCGCCAGAGTAAAAGAAAAGATAGGAAGGAGAAGGTGGAAAGGCATGAATTGGCATTTTGGAAGGATAGAAAATCTTTCTGAAAGTATATCTCACGAAAAATAGGGGAAACAAAGTTGTAAGCTGGGTGAAGAGTATGATCAGGGAATTGATATGGGAGCTCAAAGAGTTAAGTGAAAGATGGGGTTAATACTTCTGTGAATTATTAGATCAAGAAAGCAAGGGTGATTCTGAGGCAGAAGCAGATGATGTCACAGTGAAAGATGGAGGCATAGGATGGATCTCAAGAGAAGAGGTGTGTAAAGCTCTACAATCTCTTCAGAATGGTAAGCCTCCAGGAGTGGTTGGCATAACTGCTGAGATGTTGAAATATGGTGGTGACTCTGTAACTGACTGTTTAACTGAAATTTGCCAGTTGTGCTGGGAGTTAGGAATGTTCCCTCAGGATTGGAAGGATGCTATCATTGTTCCCTTGCATAAGGGAGAAGGTGATCAGACTGTCTGCAACTACTATCGTGGTATTAGCCTACTGAGAGTTCCAGGGAAAGTGTTTGGTAAGGTCATTATTGAAAAAGTATGAGGTCTTAAATCAGAGGAAGTGTGGGATGTGCCTAGTGGCTGCATTAACCAAATTTTTGTATTACGCATGACGATTGAAAAGTATCTGGCTGTTGGTACGAAAGTTTTTGCTGCCTTCATAGATTTAGAGAAAGCTAACGACCGAGTAAATAGAACACTTTGGTGGAAGGTATTGAATAAATATGGTGTTACTGGGAATCTACTTAATAGTGTAAAAGCCATGTATGCTGGAAGTAGAGCTTGTGTACGAGTGAATGGTGTTTTATCAAAATGGTTCTCTTATTGGTGCAGGAGTCAGACAAGTTTGTGTGTCCCCATGGCCGTTTAATATATTTATGGATGTGTGCATGCGTGATGCCAAGAAGGACAATTCTGGTTTATGTCTTGGTGATATCCATGTCTACAGATTGCTGTATGCTGATAACACAACACAGTCCTGTTATCAGAGAGCAAAAGTGAGGTGCAGAGTATGTTGTCTCGGATGTACAAAGTTTGCATGAAATTCAAACTGAGTATAAAAGTTTTTAACCAAGGAGCTGTTAGTACTGAATGTAATATAAGTCAAAATGGCACAGTGATTGACCAGGTGAATGAGTTTGTGTACGTAGGAAGCATGTTTGACATAGAGAACAAATTGGATAGTAAATTAGTAGGCAAGTGAATTCTTCATTGAAAGTTATAGCTGCTTTGGGAGGTTTTCACAGGAATGATGGGTTCTCAAGAGAGTCCTGCATAGCTGTGTATGAAAGTGCAATTGTTCCTACTCTGATGCATGGCAGTGAAACCTGGGTACCGCAGAAGAAACATAGGAGTTGTTTGTGTGCTGGAGAAATGCGTTACTTACAGGGCGTGTGTTGCAAGACACATTCTGATTGTGTGAGGAATGAAGATTCATTGCAGTTGTGTAATGTGAAGCAAAATGTTGTTAGCAAAGTGGAGACTAATATTCTTTGGTAGTATGGCCCTGTTGAAAGAATGAGTGATGAGATGCTTACTAAGAAATTTTTTTAGCCCAAGTGGCAGGAAGGAGAGGCAGAGGAAGGCCAAGAAAGTCATGGAGAATGAAATTCAGGAGTGTCTGCATGAGAAAAAAATGAGTATGAAGTATAGAAGGTCTTGTGTACATCACGTGATGGATGTCAGTGAAGCCCAAGTTGTGTGTTAATATAGCGGGAAATGGAGAAGTTTGATAAGGCAACAGTAATAATCAGTTAAAAATTTACCTGGTAGTGTGTGTGTGTGTTATGACTTAGCTTAGTAAAAATGTGCACTTATACAAACACACATACTTTATCCTTATTTATTGGGATGCAATACAGTCTTACCCCAGTGATGTGAATATGCTTAACACCTGCTATCTTTACCAAGAACTGTTTCTTAATTCTCTGACTATTTTCATATGTATTAAGTGTTTTTTTCCTTATTCTTTTGACATGAAAACACTTAACATGAAATATTGGATTTGATTTGCTCTAAAGTTTGAGCTGATAACATGCAAACATAAAGATTGATATGAGTAGGTTGTCAAAAATCTCTAAGGAATTATTGAACTTTTAAAACTTTTTGCATACTTTAGAATCAATATATCTCATTGCTGTTTAGACTGACCTTTTGAAAGAGGATAAATGATAAAAATAATAGTTTCTTGAAGAAACTAAACATTAAAAATGAAAATAAAACTTGATTGCATACTTGCATCCGATTACTGTTAGCAGTTGAGCCAAGCAGCGTGCCAAAAACTGTGTTGGAACCATGGCAACAAAGGAAAATCTTTGAGAAATTATTGCTATTTCAAATACATTGAAAACAAATGCCACAAGAAGGGAAATGGAGGAAAAACTGTGGAACCACAGTCGTTAAAAAAACTGATAGATTAAACTGCACTTGAATAAAATTTGCTTGTAAAATCAATGAAGTATTTCATGAATGTAATGTTAACTTAAAAAAAAAAAAAAATGAAGTACTTCTTGAAGATGACAGCAATGGCATGACATTTAAAAATGAAAAAAAGAACTGAAGTGAAATGACGAACTCAGAAATAAATGATTCCAAAATGCTAAAAGGATGGATTAGCATGTTGTTCAGTCCAACACATTTTCGCAATTCCCGCTTGCCTCTGTTAGGGACAAAGAGCTGTCTTTTGTGCAGTCTTCTGTGAATTGACATATGTCGAAAGACTATATCTCATCAATAATTGCAATCTGTTTCTTCTATGTCATAAGTGCAGAAAGTTGCCATTTTGCTGCCTGTCAATACCTCAATTACAGTGTTTGTTTGACATCAGTGTGATGTGTTGCTTTGCACTTGCTTTTCTTTTTAACATTGTTTTGCTCTGTGATTAGGGTTTTCCACGGGAGTGGAAGCTCATCTCCACTGTTAATGTTAATGCCATTACTTTTAGTTTTTTCTGTTATTAGACTGTGAATGGCTGATGTTTTTTTTTTTTTTTTTTTTGGTGTATTGTTTACAAATTAGATCGATGTCTCCAAAAATAGGGGTTCTGTTATTTTTTAATGCAATACTGAATTAGTGCTGTTTTTTCTTCTTTTTTATTCCAGTTGTTGATGTGCTGCTGCAGTTGATGCCATATTGGATGTTTTAGATTTTCTTTATAAGCTCATATGAATCTGAAATTTGCAGACATCAAATTCACAATGGAAATTGAAAAAAAATAAAAATCGTGCACTACTTTTCCAACATATAAATTATTAAAAATTAGATACAATTAGATTACCACATCAATCAGAAACCTTTGTACTTACCTGTTCTCAACCCATCTGAATTCTACCATCCTCAAACATACAAAATTTCATCTTGGTATGTGAAAGTGCTTTGAAAATGAAATATCATTTCTAAATTTCAGCTTTAAGATCTCCCTTTGTCCATTGTGCATTTACACATTCCAGTAATTTTGCATACAAAAAAAATTGAAATGCACTGCTCGACACAGAAATTGCTCCATTACCAGAAGGAGGTGTGCTACAAACATAAAAATTGCAGGGTGGTTGTAACTGCTCAAGATAAGCAAATGATGTTAAACCAGAGCCGATGTCACACGTTCATAAGATAAAGGTACCAGCGACAACAGGGATGGTAATGTGTGGTGTCGGGGACATTTCAGATTTTGTGTTTGTGCTGGGAAACTGTTCAGCAAAGGCCAAAAATGCTGGGTACATGCCGTTGGCAGGTTTATCACCATTTGGATTCATTTCAGACAGGAATAATTGTATGCCTGTGTGAAGCAGGCTGGTCTACACGTCGTATTGCTGCTCACGTGCAATGGGATGCATGAACTGTTGGTGCTAGTGGCCACAGTAAGGTTCGTACGTGCGGCAGAGTGACAGTGGTGCAGTCTGACAGGCATCAGCCTGCCTGGACCAGTGGGTTGTTTGACGAGTTTGTTCGTCACCAGAAATCACTGCAGCTGATATTCGATGTGCTGTGTCATCAGCCATGGACATTTCCATAATGACCCGAATTGTAAACCGCATGTTACACGTGGCAAACCTGCGCAGTAAGCAACCATTATGTCGACTGCCTTTGACGGCCAGCCATCGCAGCACTGATTTGGCTTGGTGCCAAAGTCATGTGAACTGGGGTCGTGAATGGACCACTGTGGTCTTCGGTGATGAACCCGTTTCTGTCTGGGTGCTGACAATCAATGGATCATGTGTGGCGACACCCTGGTGAGCCGATAGATTCCGGTTTTGTTCATGACCGCCACACTGTCAGGCAGGAATCATGGTATGGAGTGCTTTTGTGCATGATAGCAGGTCACCTCGTTCTCATCATGGGCACACTGACAGCTGCAACATACGTGAGCGAGGTTCTGCAGCCCATTTTGATACCTTTCCTGAATGGCCTACAGCACCCCATTTTCCAGCAATGTAATGCCCATGTACACACCGCTTGAGTCTCCAGACAATGCTTGCAACATGTTCAAACACTGCCATGGCCAGCAAGATCGCAGAATTTGTCCCCAATCGAAAACCTGTGGGGCCACATCGGATGTCATCAGCACTCGAATTGGCCTGTGCACGATCTCGATAAATTATGGGAGCAAGCCAACCATGCTTGGTGTTCCATTCCTCAGGATGATATCCGTTGACTGTATGATTCATTGCCACGCCGTATTGCCGTTCTCAGTGGTGCGCCGCTTGCTGAGGCATTATCTCGTCTGATTACCACTGTAAGTTGCTGAAAATAACATCAAGATAAACCCTTATGTATTGCATGCTCAATTTCATCCCTCTATCCTCACTCCTTCTGGGTGGGGCAGTTTCTATGTCGAGCAGTGTACAATGGATTATCAGTGTACAATAGATCATCAATGTAGCAAGCAAAAAAAAAAAAAAAAAAAGTTGGCTAGAGCACTTCAGAGATTAAACTGATTCATGAAGAATACATCCCAAGCAAGGAAACCAAAATAATAAAACATATTGTGGCAAATTTCCATACATTAAAGATCTAACTGAAATAAAAAAAGAATGTCACTAACAAAATAAAGACACAGGAGTATGTATTGCAGATTACAGAAATATCATTACTATTGGGTTGTCGGAAAAGTCACGACGTATTTTGGCACCCGATGGCAGTTGGGCGGTTTTGGAAGTACTAGAGGCATGCGCAGCTATGTTATCACTATGGCATTTGACAGGTGCCCGTTCTAGCTGCAGTCTAAAAGGAATAGTGAACGATTTGGTTGATTTGCGGAGATTTGACATCAAGTTGAAGATGGAAGACGAAACTGCATTCCATATTTTACTGTTTACTTCCGTAAAGGGAAGAACGCGCGTCAAGCTTGTGAAAAGTTGTGTAAAGTGTACGCAACTTTTCACAAGCTTGACGCGCACTGACGTTCTTGTGTAATGCTCTACAAGAACGTCGGTGCCAGTGGTGGTTCGCAAAATTCCGTGCTGGTGACATTGACCTCAACGATGCTCCTCAGTCCAGGAGGCCCACCGAGGCTGATGACTACCAAATCAAGGCATTGATCAAGTCAAACCCACGTTACACGACAAGAGAGATTGCAGACACATTACACATCCATCATTCAAGCATTCACGACCACCTGAAGAAGCTGGGATACGTAAGCAAGCTCGATGTGGGAGTTCCTCATGAACTCAAAGAAGCTTAATTGACGGCGCGTATAAACATCTGCGATATGCTCATTAAACGTGAGGAAAACGATCCTTTTTTGAAGCAACTGATAACTGGTGACGAAAAGTGGATTGTGTACAACAATGTGCTGTGCAAACGGTCTTGGTTTCGACGTGCTGCTTCGCCTCAAACGACATCCAAAGCAGACATTCATCAGCGGAAAGTTCTGGTCTCAGTGTGGTGGGATTTTAAAGGTGTCGCGTTTTTCGAGCTCCTACCACAGAACCAAACAATCAATTCGAATGTGTACTGTCGGAAATTGGACAGTTTGAACGAATCCATCATCCAGAAACGTCCAGAGTTCGTTCATCGTAAAGGTGTTGTGTTTCATCATGACAACGCGAGACCACACACAAATTTGATCACCCGCCAAAAATTATTATAGCTTGGGTGGGATGTGTTGCCACACCCAGCATACTCGCCTGACCTTGCTCCGTCAGACTTTCACTTGTTTCGCTCTCTTCAACAGTCCTTGCATGATATAACTTTCAATTCAGATGAGGCTGTAAATCAGCACCTTGTACAGTTTTTTGCCATGAAAGACAGGTCCTTCTATGAACGAGGCATTCTGCAGCTCACTGAAAGATGACAAAAGGTTATCGAAGAAAACTGGCACTATATCATTGATTGATCTTTGTTCTTTCTATCAACAAATAAATGACCTTTGCAAAACATGGCTAAAATACATCATGGCTTTTCCGACAACCCAATAGAAATAAAGAAGAAACTCGTGTATTAGGTAATGCAGGAATGTACAGCAAACCATAAATGCTGGAAATATTTTCGATCCAAAAATTAATATATAGGAAGCATAAAAAAATGACAAAAGAAATGGATTAAGGCATCGACTACAGCAGCACATCAGCAGCTAGAATGAAAAAGAAAAACAGCACTCATTCAGTTTTTCATTAAAAATAACAGAACCCTTATTTTTGAAGACATCGATCTAATTTGAATATGATCCAAAAAAAAAAAAAAAAACTAGACATGCAGTGTCTGTGGTAATATAAAAGACAAAAGGTAACAACTGTTATATTGGTAATGCAGTTTCTTCCACTCCCATTGAAAACCGATGTCACAGAAGAAAACAACCTTAAAAAGAAAAGCAAGTGCAACATAACATGACATTGATGTCAACGAAATATCACAATTGAGGTCTGCAGAATTGCTCTTGCAGAGAATGCCTCCTACTCCAATGCAGATGCTGATAGAATAAGAGAGACGTATCAGCTAGGTCTGATGAAGTTGCTGGTCTGAGGAAGCAGAAAGTTGCAAATGCTGAAAACGATGTTGTGGAAGGTGTTGCGTAAGCAGTTAACAATGAAACTGTATAAGTTGCGATTGCTGCACGCGCTGAAAGCAGCAGACAAGGAACTGAAAACTGTGTTCACCCAGGACGTGCATGAGAAGATGGAAGAAGATGGTTTCTTGGAATGTCTCATTTTCAGCAATGAATCCACTTTTCATCTGAGTGGAAAGGTCAAATAGGCACAATGTCCATATCTGAGGAACAGAGCCTCCATATGCAACCATTAAGTACGAGCATGACTCCCCAAAGGTCAACACCTTTTGTGCTGTTTCGCACGGGAAAGTGTACGGGCTTTTTTTTTCTTTGCCGAAGTGACAGTGACGGGTTCCACCTTCCAGGACATGTTGGAAATCTGGTTGTTTCCACAGTTGGACAGTGATGACAACGATTTAATTTTCCAACAGGACGACACTTCCCCCATTTTCATCATGATGTGAGATACCTCCTCGGTCGTGTTCTTCCACGGTGCTGGATTGGACATGCTGCAGATGCGGACAATCATCTCCTCGGGTTGCCATGCCAGTCCCTGGACCTAACGCCGTGGGACTTCTTCCTGTGGGGGTACGTGAAAGACACAGTTAACAAACCCCCAGTACCTGGATCCCTCCGGGATTTCCAGGAAAAGATCACCCATGCTGTGGAGGCCATCACACCAGACATGCTCGATCATGTCTGACAGGAATTAGACTACCGCTTGGAGGTGTACTGGGTGATAAAAGGTGGGCACATAGAGGGACTTTGAGTGACGCACATCAAACTTAGATAGTTGCCCTTCCGATTGAGAGATGTCACGGCTGTATAAGGTAGGAAATACAGAAAATACATGTCTGTGAAACCCCACTGTTGTTTTTTTTTATGAACACTGTACTGTCATAGCCTGGATATAACTGGAAGGTACTAAACATGCATTTCATTGGGATGTTCTGATCAATGACAACATCTAAGACATGCCGCAAAAGTATAAATGTCAACCAGAACTGGTGCTATTCTGTAGCGACTGTAAACATACCCATAACTGGGAGTTGTACAATATTCTAGAGGATAATGCTTCCCTTGGCATTCCTTGCTAGCGATGCGAACATTTCACGCACATGTTTTCCGGTCTTTGTTGACGTTATTGTCCTAAAGTCCGTTGTATGAGATGAATAGCTTTACTTCACACTCATTTTTGCTGGGTATACTCATTGGATCTTCGCTTTAGGATTCAAACACACCAATTTTTACCGTTTTTTATACTCGAAATTTTTGCCTAGTCTCTGGGCATCCTCAGGAGCGTGGTGACTTTTCCACCGATGTTCGTGGTTAACTTCGCACTAATGGAGTCTGATACTCCTTGTTGCCATTCGTCGGATATACTTTCTTGGATAAATTTCGTTATCAAGCCCGGCTAGCGCCATCTATGTTTCATTAACATAATTTTTTTTTTTTTTTTTTTAATTTCTTTTCCTATCCCAGTTTTTTGTCTTTTTTGTGTGTTTTTCTTTTGTTCTTTTTCTTGTCTTATTAGTTCTTTCCACAGGCTAGATAATGTGCTAGGGTCATTCTGGTTACATACCCTTGCTTTATTTTTATAGATTAAGATTGCTTCTTCTCTCCTCATTTGCCTTTCAGATTTTATTCTTTTTAGCATTTTAATTTCATCGAATTTTGGGAAAGTCTGGTTTTCAATGCGCTTCTTTTTTTTTGCCAGTTAGAAATGTGTTTAAGTCTTTTTTTTAATCTGTTTTTCGTACTTCCTATGTACGATATTGGGGGTATGTGTGCAATTGGAATTTCGTAGGATCCTGATTCTTCTAGTATTTAAAAAAAAAAAAAAAAAACAGGAAAAAATACTAGAAGAATCAGGATCCTACGAAATTCCAATTGCACACATACCCCCAATATCGTACATAGGAAGTACGAAAAACAGATTAAAAAAAAAGACTTAAACAACACATTTCTAACTGGCAAAAAAAAAAAAGCCAAAACTGCTTTAGTGCAGTTCTGCATTGAAAACCAGACTTTCCCAAAATTCGATGAAATTAAAATGCTAAAAAAGAATAAAAAAATCTGAAAGGCAAATGAGGAGAGAAAAAGCAATCTTAATCTATAAAAATAAAACGAGGGTATGTAACCAGAATGACCCTAGCACACTATCTAGCCTGTGGAAAGAACTAATAAGACAAGAAAAAGAACAACAAAAGAAAAACCGACAAAAAAAAAAAAAAAAAAAACCAGGATAGGAAAATAAATAAAAAATAAATAAATAAATAAAAAATAAAATAAAATAAAAAATGTTATATTAATGAAACATAGATGGCACTAGCCGGGCTTGATAACGAAATTTATCCAAGAAAGTATATCCGACGAATGGCAACAAGGAGTATCGGACTCCATTAGTGCGAAGTTAACCACGAACATCGGTGGAAAAGTCGCCACGCTCCTGAGGATGCCCAGAGACTGGGCGAAAATTTCGAGTATAAAGAACGGTAAAAATTGGTGTGTTTGAATCCTAAAGCGAAGATCCAATGAGTACCCAGCGAAAATGAGTGTGAAGTAAAGCTATTCATCTCGTACAACGGACTTTAGGACAATAACATCAACAAAGACCGGAAAACACGTGCGTGAAATGTTCGCATCGCTAGCAAGGAATGCCAAGGGAAGCATTATCCTCTAGAATATTGTACAAGTTACTTTTGAAATAGTGCACGTAAAAGAGAATAGTAGAATGATTAGAACTATCTAATAGTCAGAATTAGAACTACTAATTGGAATTCATAACTGGGAGGTGTCTGTATCTGAGGGGTGTCTGTTAAGGGAAGTTTTATTGTACTTTTGTCTACAGTGTTGTTTCGAAACGCTGAGCAGGTACTTGTCGTAAATAAAATGTATACATACGATTTTTTTTTATAAAATTTTTTAACAGAAAACTGATTCAAACTTCAGATTTGTTATAAACTTATTATTGGTTTCTTGAATGTGTGTTTCAAAAGTTTTCTTTAGCACTGTCTTTTGGAATTAAAGTTATTTCTTTGATGCATATTACTCTGGTTTGACCTTTTCCTTTCATGTAGAATGTTAATAGAGGAGTTGAAGAGCCAAGTGCACAAGTGTTTTTCACTGTAACTGGCAACAAAGACTCGAGTGCTATCCGTCCTCATTCAAATGACCCTGTGTGGGAAGAGACCTTTCGATTCCTTTTGCACAACCCAGAAATTCAGGATCTTACAGTTGAGGTAAGTCACAGAAGGAAACAATAAAACTTCTACAGTATGCTTAAAGCAATTGTTTATACTATGTAGTAAGATATCCATCACCTGCTATTTGTGAATCCACAGTTTTATGCTTCACTTCTTAATATTTTTGCACCTTCCAGGGGCGCCAACTTCACTAAATTATTGGAGGGGGCACATCTAATTCGTTGTCACCCCCAAACCCTTCCATTTCCCCCGACCCAACAGCTAATGCTTTATCCTCATAAGGCAAAGCTACTCGGATTAAGAGAACACTACATGCCTTCAATAGCAGGGTTATTTTCTTATTCCCTAGGCCCTGTGATTTTAAAAGAGGCATAGGTATCTCCCAGGACTATTTGTATTACTATCCCTATTGAAGAACCAAACTCCCATTGCTGTCATTTGTTCACTGGCGAAATGAAGTGGTAGGCTCCCATTATTCTGGGAAACGGTAAGAGTTGCTTTATCACTTGGCTTTTAATAATTCATAAAAGCAGGATTATTGAGGGGTCACCAGAGAAAGCTACCAAAATGTTCTTTCCTGGGCAACAGATTAAATGGTTTGCTGCTTTGTTTTGAGACTGAGAGGCAGATATCTTCCAAACCAGATAGGGAGGGACCAGCTGCTTGTTAGCAATGAAAAGATGTAGCCTGACATAATTGACATTATTTTTCTTTTAATGGAGGAAGGAAATTCCAACTGGGTTAAATTAGGGCAGTTGTCAAAGGGTGTAACTGAATAATTTTGAAAAAAAAAAAAAATGCACAGCAAATGATAGCATGAGAAAACACTTTTTTTTTGCTATAGAAATATTTCAACTAACGCATTTCAAAAATGACATTCACACACAAAAACAAAAACTTATTTAATTAAACAGGATGATAAATATTGTGTGTACTGCCCCCGCAATAAAATTATGGAGGGCAGGTGAATCTTGCCCCCTTTGACACCCTTTTTCTAGTGACGTTCTCGGGGTTCTCATGATTGTTATAAAATCTTAAAAGTGCTTAAAAAGTTTTTTTTTTCAGGGTCCTTAGAAGTTCTTATTTTTTGCCAAAAATGGCAAGAAGTACTTAAAAGTACTTAGTTTTTCTAACTGGCTGCACAAAATCCAGAAATTACCATGTAGTTAGTGTCTAAAACTTCCGCTGGTTGTGTATGTTGATAATGATGTCATGTGGCATCAGCTGAAAGCATATGGGTGAGTTTGGGGCAGTGTGAAATAAATTCTACAGTCGAGTCCCAAATGAGCGAAATCCGATGGAACGAAAAACCCGTTATAACAAAGTTTTTGGCATTCCCTGGCAAAATTCCCATTAACGAAATGTATTTTTAATTATGTTTGAACGGAATTTTCGTTACAATGAAGAAATATTTTGAATTTTAAAAGAAAATTTTTTCATTACAACGGAATTTTCAGCCCTGAAAATAAGCAGCACTTTCCTTTTGGTGCGCTTTTCCCCACATTTAAAAAAGAAAAGGCAACTTCTTTATCTGACTTATTTCACTAAGGGGACTTGCTCATTTCCGCATACCCACGGTGACTGACCTATTACCAGATGCTGGTGTTTCCATAACAACCTACTTGCCACGTGCGGTAAGCCTCTCCTCCCTCCTTTTCTTCTGCAACTGATACGCAGTTTTTCTGATCTTGAAAAGAGAAATGAGATGCAGTTGAGCGCTGGATTTCGTTGCAAACGGAGGGAGTTTTATTTCTTTCGATTTTTCTCAAAATTTTGCTCGTCGGCTTACGTTCCAGTTTGGCATATTTTTCAAGGCAAGTCCATCAGCTTTTGCTGCAGGTTTTAACAATAAATTCAGCCAAACGAAAGCAGTTTTCTTCGGAGGAGAAAAAAAGAATTATTGATGAAGTGAGTGCGTGCAGGGAAAAAGAAAGGAGATGTGGCAAAAACATATGGGATCACTCCGTCGATATTATCAACATTTTTGAAGAACAAAGAAAAAATCGCAGAGCAGCTTCAAAAACCGGCGATCGGACCTCAAAGAAAAAATCACTGCAGGCTCAATTCCAAGATGTGGACTCAGCCACTTTCATCTGGTTCCAAGATGTACGATCAAGAAATGTATCCATTAGTGGATCATTGATTCAAGAAAAGGCTGTGCAGTTCACCAAAACTTTAGGAGTTATGGATTTTGTGGCAAGCGGGGGATGGTTGAATCGGTTCAAAGACCGGTACAGAATTGTCGCAAAAATAATTTGCGGAGAAGCGAGGGCTGCTCCGATGAAAAATTTGAATGAGTGGAGAATAGAAGTGGCAAAACTCATCCAAACTTATAGCCCAGATGATGTCTTCAACGCAGACGAGTCTGGAATTTTCTTCCATTTAGAGCCCGAATAAACTTTGGCAATGAAGAGTGACAAGTGTGTTGGTGGTAAAAGATCGAAACAGTGACTAACCGCTCTCATCTGCTGTGATCAATCGGGAACTGAGAAGAGGAAAGTGGTAGTGATTGGACGATTCCCAAAACCTCGGTGTTTGAAAGGCGTTCAATCGCTACCTTTTAACTACAAAGCCAATATAAAAATGTGGATGATGCAAACTATCTTCAATGAATGGCTATTGAAGTTAGACTCTGAGATGACGAGGAAAAAAAGAAAAATTGTTCTTCTGGTTGATAATTGAACGGCTCATAACGAACCTCCTCAGACTGAAAACATTCATGTGGAGTACTTTCCACCAAACTGCACAGCAGTTCTCCAACCCTTGGACCAGGGGATAATAAAGTCTGTAAAAGACCATTACAAGTGCATGTTGGTGAAAGTGATTCTTCTTAGAATTGAGAAAAACGACTCCATAGAAGTTGTTCTGTCGCTGATTTTCCTGAGTTTGGGAGGAACTGGCCACTTCTCCTAGATGACTGGAAAATTAGCATGACAGACCCATGCATTCCATTTGGGAATGATGAATGGGGAATTCTGCGCAAATTCTCCTATTTATCATCCCTGAAATTCAGCATCTTAAATTACTTCAGTAAAAAAAAGCCGACAAAAGTTTGAAGGAGTTCTTCCCATTCATTCCATTTTATTCTTCCATTCATTTTCATTACGTAATTATTTTTTTCTCTCCGTGGGGAATGAATGATTGATTGCGCACGTGAAAAGCTCAGAAGCAAAAATAAAAAGAATGCATAATTTTTGGAAGAAATGCCAAGAAAGTGTAATGTGAATAATTAATGAGTTGTAATTTTTATATATTTTTGTGTGTTTACGAAAGCAGCTTCATAATTAATTGATAGATAGCCAGGAAAATAAAGTATACTTATTTTAAATTAACAAATTAAAATAACTTAAAACCTGAGAATCAGAATTAATAGATAATTTTAACTTTCATGTCAGCTAGCTGATTTGCTCTCAATCTGTTCCAGAATTATATCGTCATGTAATTATATTAGAAATTTGTGAAATACGTTCCTGTGTAGAAAAATGTTGAATTATGTAATGTATGTTGTGCATGAATTATGTGCAGCGATAGATGAAATGCGGAATGAAATAGCCAAAATTACAGTTCTTCAAAATTGGTAAAAGCACGCGTTTCCTTTCGAAAACCCCTTGCAATTGTTCACCAGAAAGCAAGTTTTTATTTGCTGCAGTCGGTCACATTCCTATGCCAAGTTGTTCTTCTGGGTTGGGTCATGCGGAAGCCCATACTTTGCTTTGCTCTCATGAACTCCAGATAGCAGCGAGCCAATCGGAGTTCAATGCCCGGAGGGTTGACCTGAGCACCTGAAAAGGAAGGGAAGCCATGTGTCTCTCTCTCTCTCTCACACACACAGCTTGGCGTTGCCCCCTCCCAGCTTTCTATCTCTCATGGTTGCTCCTCCAGTTGGGAACGCGCGTGTTGGTCAAATCTGCTGTGTGCGTTGAGTGCTATGCTAACGAAAGAAAAACGACCTTAGGAAGCCAATGCTCGGAGACCGCTAAGGTAAAACATCGCCATGGTATCGTTTCCAAGTACTGTGTAGTGTCCAAAAGGGAAGGAATAACGGTCAAGTCTGCCAAAGACATTGAGCTCATCAAAACGATGCTTCCTCGGAGAATGCAGTAAGTGTGAAAATGTAACCCAGAAAGTTAGATCCGCCGTTGAAGACGAGGTATGAAAAATCTTGTACCTGATTATTCTGAGCAGACGCTAATGTCAGAACATGTGCTACCATTACAACGAAAAGTAAAGGAGAGAATTTTTGAATGAAACAAGATTTAGAACTTCCCTGGCGGCGGTCGGATAACAATTTTTCGGTTGCTGTGTGTTACTAAATGTGGAAAGAGCAATGTCTTTGTTTATTCACTGACACCACGTATTTGGAGGATTTTCACTTTGGATTTAACTGCTATAATTAATATATAGCCAGTGCCGTTAATGCCCACCAGATGGAGACGTCTCAGTAGCTGAGCCCATCTTACGGACTTATAATGTCAGACACTGACAGAAAAACGCACATAGCGGCGTGAATTGTTGGCTACCGTGGTGTAAGGCAAACGTGCTCGGCTAGATAATCGAGAGTTTCAGGGTTCATTTCCCCGGCAGTGGCCGAATAATAATTTTTCGGTTGCTGTGCGTTACTAAACATGGAAAGAGTGATGTCTTTGCTTAATATTCTGACCACTTACGAACTGACTGATGCAGATATAATTGAATCAATTTCGGATAACAAAAATGAGGAAATTGCGGAAAGCAACGAGGACGATGAAATTAATTCAACTCCTTCATTATGTGTGAGTGGGTGTGAAGCACTTAGCTGTTTAGAAAAGGTTTGCCATTTCGTATCAGGACAACACAAACATCCCAGATGAAACTTTCACCCATTTATTTACATTCTGTGCAAGAACTTTTAGTTTCGGCAGCAACAAAGTCCTGTTTTAAAACAAAAATAACAGATTTCTTTAAAACGTGAATACTACGTACATACTATATGTACTGTATAAGAAGAGAAAACCTAGTGTACAAAAGTGGTGTAAACTTTATGAAAGGTATGTATGAAATTAGGCGTACTAGAGGTTGTTTTTTTTTTTTTGTTTTAAGATACAGTACAGTATAAGAACTTTGAATACAGTCGATTCCTGTGAGTCATTTAAAAAATTAGTGCAAAATGAAAAATTCCGTTATAACAAAATTTCGATTAACGAACAGATTTCAATGGTCCCGTGAAGTTCGTTCTAATGGGACTCTACTGTATTTCAACTTGAAAAGCTTTCCATTGTTCTTCATAACTTCGGAGCTCTTTTGTATATCTTCTGATTTGTGAAAATACAAAATAACTCAGAAGATATGAATAATAATGAAAGCTCTTCAAGTTAATATAGAATTTCATTATTTTAATTTTATTAAAATCTATAAGTGCTTTTAATTCCTGTTAAGTGTATGGTCGTCCAGTCTGTTGCTATTGTCATTGTCTGAGCAACAAATATCAGCAGTTTAGTAAGTGTGAATTGTTATTTTAAAAATTTAGTGTGATTTGTTCATTTCTTAATGTAGTACAAATAATTATAGCCATTTTGAAGAATATATGTTCATATAAACTATGAAATATATGTATTACGTGGCCTAACTATTAAGAATGGGTTTATTAGTACATTGTACTTGTATATACTGTTTCTCACGTTGTACTAATTATACATCATCAGGTCAACCCTCTATTTTATCCAGTCAAAAATTACTAACATTCATGATAAAAAAAACTATAAATTGTGAACATTAATCCAATGATTAGTGAAAAAAAATCATAAATTAAAAGTCATAACTCACGTTATATATCAGGTGCATATTGCTGAAGGATGGCTTTCTGAGCTTATAATCCAGTTTAGCTGTCATTTCATAGTCTGTCGCAATGGAGAGTCACATCGAATTTTGTAGTTGAACATAATTCTTATGTATAATTAGTATAACATAATCCTTATGTTCAACACAAAATTATGTTCAACTACAAAATTCGATATGACTCTGCATTGTGTGACAGTTATGATATGACAGCTAAACAGGATTATATGCTCAGCAAGCCATCCTTCAGCAATATGCACCTGATATATAACGTGAGTTATGACTTTTAATTTTGATTTTTTTCACTAATCATTAGATTAATGTTGACAATTTGTAAGTTTTTATCATGAATGTTAGTAATTTTTGACAGGATAAAATAGAGGGTTGACCCAATGATGTATAGTTAGTATAACGTGAGAAACAATTTATACAAGTACAATGTACTTATAACCCATTCTTAACTATAGCCATGTTCATCCAGCATATTGTTTAATTATAATTTAACTCTTTCTAACAAAATTGTGGAATTGCTCTTAAATATTTTTAAAATTCTACTGTTTGTTGCACATAATTTGATCATAGGTTATTGATACTAAATCAAATAAGCCAATTGGGATGACCAGAATTCACACAAATCGCCTGCTCAGGGAAAAGGATATGCAAATTGAAGAGCCATTTGCATTACTTGGGGCTGGACCAAATTCAAAGCTCTTAATGACTCTTCAGTTGAAGGTAAGTACTGTAATTTGGCATGTTTCAAGCTATTTATTGCTAAATAGTAAATATATATCTGGGTTGTTTTTTTCTGTGTGTGTAAGATGAGCTGAACAGGTTAATGTATGTTGTAAAAATGATGATTTACATTTGAAGTTCTTATTTTTGTAGTCTATGAAATGCTGTGAAGATTTTCAGCATCTATGTATATAAAGCAAAATGGAAAAATGCGAGTGTTTCCATCCGCAAATTGTTGGACCACTTTTAAATGAGCTAGAAATTTGAAAATTGGTATGCTGATAGGTCTTAACATCCATATGCCTAGAAAAGTCTGAAAACCAAAACATTAAAATGGTGACTTTGAAACACTACCTGCTTGAATTTTTTTGTGAACTGTTCAACCACTTCCAGATAACCTAGAGATCTGAAAATTAGCATGCTGATCAGGGTTAAAGTTCGGGTACCTAGAAACGTGTGAAAAAAAAAAAAAAAAAGACTGCTTTGCAACATTGCTTGAATTTTTCTTGAATTGTTCGACCACTTCTAAATGACCTAGAGATCTGAAAATTGGCATGCTGATAGTCCTTAAGGTTGAAAAGTCTGAAAAAACAAAGATAGACCTAGAAAATTCCAAAAACCAAAATAATTAAAATGGCAGCTTTGGAACTTTGTGTGCTTGAATTTTTGTGAATTATTTGATCAATTCTAAATGACCTAGAGATGTGAAAATTGGCATGCTGATAGGCCTTTAAGGTTCGTATACCTAGAAAAGTTCGAAAATAAAAAAAATTGTTTAATGGCCGCTTTGAAATACAGTCTGCTTGAATTTTTTTACCGCTTCTACACCTAGAAAAGTCTGAAAACCAAATAATTTGAAAGAGTGGCCTAGCTTTACTCTCCAAAATGCTAATAGGTTTAAAGATAATTATGCCAAAAACATTGAAATGCTGTGAACATTCCTTGAAATTTTGATGTAAAATTAAGGGGTGCCAAAACCTGTTACTGTTTTATATCAATGTATTGACATCAGGACCCTGTTCTAAATCATGAAACAGTTATGTATCTCTTTTAAAATACTTTTCTTTTCCTTAATTACTTTCCCTTTTTTTAATTTTATGTTCAAAAAATGATTTTATAGATCACCGTTCAGAAAACAAATGGGCATGACTGCTAGTGTCATTATAAAAGATTTATTTCTAAATGCCACTTTTTTTTTCATAAATGTTAGTATTTCAGCTTGTAAAAGGAGACAAAAATTCACAAAAATGAAACTTGGATGGAGTGAAAAATTTCCCTGTAATCATAAGTTATTTTTCTTGCACTGTTCTCTCTGCCATCCATTTTTGTTAAATACCATTTTTCCCTCATAAATGTTTGCATTTCAGCTTTGTAAAAGGAGGCTGAAATATGGAAAATGGAAGTTGAGATCCCATAATTATAGGTTTTTTTGGGGGAGGATTTTCACTCTTGATGTTCTGTCTGGTATTGTTTTTAAATAACATTTGCCCTTTCAATAAATATTTGAAGTCATTTGGGAAATATGCAAACACTTTCATTGAGTGCATTTTAGAAATTTGAAGTGGCAGCACAAGTTATGTCTGACAGTTATGTAGTATGTACCTCGTTCTAAGTTTGTGCTTACCAATTGGTTAGTAAAAGTTGTAATAATGACGGAGGAGCTTAGATGATCAACAACAATGGGGAAAACAGCTTGTTTTTATTTAAGTTTCGTGTCTTGTTGCAATATCCAGAGGGTGTGGCATAATTCTTCATAAAGTCAGTTGGTCAAAATGCACTCAACAAAACACTAATGCACAAATGGATAAAACTATATAAGGATGGATAAATGCTCCAAGCTTCAGTCTGCCAGTTTTGACTTTGAGACAGGATGCCGAATGATGCATCCAAAGGCCTTACAGCAGTCTTGCCAGGTTAATATCAATGACCTCTTCACACTACTGGGTATATCCCTCACACAATCCATGTTGATGGAAGATTTAGGCCTAATGAGCAAAACGTGACATTGGACCCTTGCCCAATAACCATGACACAAAAGGAATTCACCTAACAAATTGCACATAGTAACCTTGTGTGGTATTGTCACAATAGTAGGGTGCTCACAAGATTTCTCTTCTTAGGTGAAAGTTAGGTAGAATTTTTGCACCCCAGCGATAACATTAGTCACGGTCCTGGGTTGAACCTGGTGCTTCTGTGGCATCTTTACCCCATGCGGAGTTGCACAAGTGTAAAACCTTACTGTTTGTTGCCATGGATGTTTATGCCATGGCTTTTTGGAAGATGTATGATGAGAACATCACCAACACATTGAAATGGTATGTCATTTCTACAAGAGCATATCTCTGCATGGGCACTGTGATATTATGTACAGCAACTTGTCATTGTATGCAACACACAGCCACAGGAGGCCCAGATTATTGAGCTGTTCGTTGAACGGAACAGGTGGGCAGAACTGCCCGCCCACCATATTCACCAGTATGAACCTCTGTGATTTCACCTGTTTTGGCCATTTGAAAAGGGAGGTGCTTGGTACTCTCTAAAACAACAAACAGAATTTGGATCTCCAAATCACTGACATTTTCCACAGACTTACTGTCACTGGTACTTCTAATGGTGTTTGTGAACTGCCCACAGTTTAGGAACATATTATTGATAATGATGGGAAAAATAATTACCCTCAAATATTGTGATGATTGCTTTGCAGTCACAGGAATTACAGTAAGTTGAAAGTGTTTATGTACATCCCAAATGACCTAATATTTCATTCAGCTTGAAAAGCATTCAAAAATATACAATAATGGAAGTTAGCTGCAGCAAAAATTTCTTCATAGTCAAAATTTCTTTTTCTCTTGATGTTCATTCTATTCTGTATTGTTCTTAAATGTTATATTTTACCATTAAACCTTCGTTGGTCGCGCCACTGATAGGAACGTACATGGTCGCGATGTATCTGTGAGATACAGAGGTCTTCAATGAAAATAACAGAAGAATAGTATTCAAATAATTTCACTTTTTTGACGGTTATCCTTATTATAATGAATTGAAATCTATTTACAGTAAACATTACAGAAAACATTTATTTTCCGAAGTTTCATGGGATATGCTTTTTGTAAAACTCTACCAAACTTTGTTTGTTACGGCGAAGAGCTCCGGCTAAAAACAGGCGTCTGATAAAGGCTTTCATTTCAGTGTCTGTTGCTTGTGCACCTCTCTCCCTGCTGTAATTGCAATTCATACTTTCAATGAACTCATGTGTATACACTACAATCTGGAATAACATTGTATCTGTTTCTAAATTACTTCACCGCTTTGTATGGTGTGCTAGCCTTCTTTGCCTGTCCAATAATTCCTGGTAACTTCATCAAAATGTTCTGAGACCTTCGTCAAATTTGCATTAAGCCCTTCACTTTTCTCCATTTTGTTGATTTGTTCTTTCTTATAAAAACTCCTTCCACTTTGTCTTCCTCATTGCTGTCTTCTCCTGATGTAACATCTTGTGAAGTTTTGAAATCCAAATGCTGTGTTTCAGTAGCATCCTCTTTAGATTCAGTGCCATCACCGATGCTTTCATCACACACAATGCCCGAAATCAACATAGCCCATATACATGCAGCATCTCATTCATCATTCAGATCCAAGTGCTGCATCACTGTTGCCCAGAGAACACTCGCAACTACTAATGTGTACGGTCACACTGTATCTCACAGACACAAATTATTCACTGAATACAACTGGTACGGAGCTATACACCAAAACCTACACTAGCATCTTCTGGGAGATAAGCTGAACAGCTACTGAAATGTACTCCAGTGCAGCTGTTCCTAGCTCCAAGAAATCAGCATAGATAAGACGCATGTATCTGAAAGAAACATCATGACCGATGAAGCATTAATGATTACATTTCAGCTTGAAAGGGGGGGGCAAACAGAAATGATGAAATTGGAAACATTGTAAGAATTGGTGCATGGAGAGCAAAGATGTTCGTCCTCTCCAAGTACACCATGTTATCTAAAATAGTGAAAGCCATGGCATCATGCTTTCATGGTTTTCAGGCTAAAAGTTCTTTAAGCAATATGGATTAAATTAAAACCATAAAGTCAGGAAGAATGAATGTCAAAACCTATTTGGCTATACAAACTTTATGAAGTACAGGGTAAATCTGCTGTTGAATTCTTCAGTAAAAATGATTATGATTCTAACCTTTGACAAAAACTATTGATGTCAAAAAGATATATATATATATATATATATATATATAATACAGAAAATGAAAAGGAAAGAAAAATCAATGGATGCTGTTCCACTGCAGAGTCAACTTAAGACGAATATGGCTGTGCAGTTTGTTGAGAGATAGCTAGATTCGCTCATAAGAGGAAACACTGAAGCAAGTAAAATAACAGCAAAGAGCAAAGTGTTTTTGAAGCAATTTCTTTAAAACCATAGCCTTTCTACTTCTCTATTTTTAATGTATTAAAAATATATATTTAGGTTTTTTAATAATTTTATCAGCGAATTTAACTTACTTGCTGCAAACATTGTAACTTTTGGGACATGCTAAGAAAACTTTATTTAATTTCTGAAAAGTGGGGATCTAAGCCAATGAAATTAGTTTGGCTTATCTCTTGTCTTACAACGTTTTTTGCCAAAGCAAAGCAGTGAATGTATATATTTTCTAATTTCTTCAAGCTTCTAAAATTGCTTTACTAAATGCACAAAACTTGACTAGACAAACACTTACACCTCAGTCTTGTCACTTTTGAGCATATTGCATTTTATTTTGTTTTGGATTCACTAATTTTAAATTTTATACTGTGAATACAGTGATGTGCTCCAGTTTAATATTTACATACATAAAGTTCAGGTTTTTTTTTTTTTTTTTTTTTGCCCTATCAGTTTCATGTATGCTAACATTCCATCTGTCCTCTGTTATCTGTACAGTACCCAAATATAGTTGTAAAACCATTTTAAGCTTGTGAAAATGATCCAGGAAACAGATATATTGTGGGCATTATTAAGCCTTTCCTCAAATTGTTGTTCATTGTTTTTTTTTGTTTTTTTGATTTTTCAGCAGCCAGCAAAGGAGACGCTGGCGGTCGTAGTGAGCAATGGGTTTGCCTCCTCGGGGCGCTCCGTGGTAACAATGGCACACACAACAGCAACTAGGGCCTCTGTGAATCTTGGAGAGGTGCAAGCTAGTTCTGTGTGACATTGGCCAAAAGACCCCAACTCACTGGGTTTTGTTCCAGAATCCTTAGGTTGAATGACCAACTGGAACCCTCAGCTGTGGGCTAATCCCCCACACTGATGTACTTACCTGATTAAAAAGACAAAAAGAAATATTAAGAATGACTCAAGTGTGGGATATGGTGGACCTACCACTCTTGAGAAGGACGGTCCACCACGGAATCGACCTGGACTTTCTAAATGGCGTATGAGAAAGATCTCGGCTGAGTGAATGTAAGATTGGTGTATGGAATACTAGAGGTATAAATGGCAAGATGAGTGAGGTGATTGAGGAGATGAATAAGTATAGACTGGATGTGCTGTGTGTAAGTGAAACCAAAAGAAGGAAATTGGGATAGAAGAAGTGAATGGCACGGTGAGTGTGTGGTCTGGAGTATTGGATAATATGAGAGGACAGGCTGGTGTAGGTGTGATTTTAAGTGAAAAGATGAAGAACAACTTGATTCACTATAGTTGCATAAGTGAGAGAATTCTCTGGATTCGTTTGAAAGTGAAACTTCAGAGAATTGTAAGTGTTGTAGTGTATGCTCCTTGTGACTCGGAACCTTCTGATAAGAAAGAAGATTTGTGGAATGAGCTAAAAGCTGTTTTGAGCCAGTTTGGTGCTAAAGAAAAAGTTATAATAGCAGGGGATTTCAATGCTAGAGTAGGTGTGCAGAATGCAATTTCTGACAATGTTCTGGGTAAGTTTAATGATCCGTGTGTGAATGATAATGGTGAAAGATTAATTGAACTCTGAATTGAGAATAGTTTGTGTGTATCTAATACATTTTTCAACCAAAAGTATATCCACACATATACTTGGGAAAATCGTACTCTTGGTCAAAAGAGTGTGATAGATTTTGTTGTCTACGATCAGCGTTGGAAACACTTAGTTGTTGACACCCGTGTGATGAGAGGTGTGGATGTTGGTTCTGATCATTACTTAGTAGTGTCACGAGTGAAACTTAATGTTGGTTGGAGGAAAAGGAATAGAAAAAGACCCAGGATAGAAAGAATAAAGGTTGATAGGCTCCTTGAAGATCATCAGCGGTATTCTGACTTACTCAGAGAACGACTGAAGGATCTGAAGTCTTGTGAGAGGGATGTAGAAAAGAAGTGGGAATGTTTTAAGAACTGTGTTGTCACTGCTGCTAAAGAGGTCTGTGGCACCACAATAGTGGGTAACAATAGAGGTGATGCTTGGTGGAATAGCGAGATTGAAGAGGCAGTAAAGAGAAAGAAGGAAGCCTATTTGGGGATGTTGCAAGGTTGAGTCTCTGTGGATGAATATCGCTGTAAGAAGCGTGAAGCTGCTAAACTGGTTCGCCACAGTAAGGCAAAAGATAGGAAGGAGAAAGTGGAAAGGCATGAACTGGCTTTTTGGAAAGATAGGAAGTCCTTCTGGAAGTACATGAGACTCAGGAAAAATAGGGGAAACAAAGTTGTAAGTTGTGTGAAGAATGAGATTGGGGAAATGATATGGGAGCCCAATGAGTTAAGTGACAGATGGGGCGAATACTTCTGTGAGTTATTAGATCAGGAAAGCAAAGATGATTCTGAGAAAGATGCAGATGATGTCACAATGAGTGATGAAAGCACAGGAGGGATCTCAAGAGAAGTGTGTAAAGCTCTAAAATCTCTTCAGAATGGTAAGGCTCCGGGAGTTGATGGCATAACTGCAGAGATGTTGAAATATGGTGGTGACTCTATAATTGACTGGTTAACTGAAATTTGCCAGTTGTGCTGGGAGTTAGGAATGGTCCCTCAGGATTGGAAGGATGCTATCATTGTTCCCTTGTATAAGGGAAAAGGTGATCAGACTGAATGTAAGAACTATCGTGGTATTAGCCTACTGAATGTGCCAGGGAAAGTGTTTGGTAAGGTTGTTATTGAAAAAGTACGAGGTCTTACATCATTGAAAGTGTGGGATGTTCAGAGTGGTTTTGTGCCTGGTAAAGGCTGCACTAACCAGATTTTTGCATTACGCACGATGATTGAAAAGTATCTGGCTGTTGGGAAGAAAGTTTTTACTGCCTTCATAGATTTAGAGAAAGCTTACGACCGAGTGAATAGGACACTTTTGTGGAAGGTATTGAATAAATATGTGTTACTGGGAATCTACTTAATGGTGTAAAAGCCATGTATGCTGGTAGTAGAGCTTGTGTACGAGTGAATGGTGTTTTATCAAAATAGATAATAGTGGTTTATGTCTTGAAGATATCAGTGTGTGCAGATTGCTGTATGCTAATGACATTGTCCTGTTGGCAGAGAGCAAAAGTGAGTTGCAGAGTATGTTGACTCGGATGCACGAAGTTTGAATGAAATTCAAACTGAGTATAAATAAGGGAAAAACCAAAGTTATGGTGTTTGAGAGAGGAACGGGTAGCACTGAATGTAATGTAAGTATAAATGGCACTGTGATTGACCAGGTGAGTGAGTTTGTGTATTTAGGAATCATGTTTGACAGAGAGAACAAGTTGGATGGTGAAATCAGTAGGCGAGTGAATTCTTCTTTGAAAGTCATAGCTGCTCTGGGAGGTTTTCACAGGAATGATGGGTTCTCTAGAGAGTCCCGCATGGCTGTGTATGAAACAGTAATTATTCCTACTCTGATGTATGGCAGTGAAACCTGGGTACTGCAGAAGAAGCACAGGAGTCGTTTGTGTGCTGGAGAAATGCGTTACTTACGTGGGGTTTGTGGCAAGACACGATCTGATTGTGTGAGGAATGAAGATGTATTGCAGTTGTGTGATGTGAAGCAAAATGTTGTTAGCAAGGTGGAGACCAATATGCTTCGGTGGTTTGGCCATGTTGAAAGAATGAGTGATGAAATGCTTACTAAGAAAATCTTTTCAGCCCAAGTGGCAGGAAGGAAAAGCAGAGGAAGGCCAAGGAAGACATGGGTGGATCAGATTCAGGAGTGTCTGCATGAGAAAAAGATTGAGTATGAAATATAAAAGATCTTGTGTACGGCGTGTAATGGATATTAATGAAGCATGAGTTGTATGTCAAGATCGCTGTAAATGGAGAAGTTTGATACGACAACAATAAATAAAAATATCTGGGAGTTTGTATTTCTTTTTGGAGCTAACCTCTGAATCTCAGAGAACAGCTTAGTGATATGTATGTATGTATGCAGAAAAGGAGAAAAATGGCTTTCCTTTTCTGGCAAACTACTATTTGGGAAAACTTGAAGACAAAATAATATTACCCCAAACTTCATTATTCTGCCAATACGTAAAATATATGGATGACATCCTCATAAAAGTAGACCACAATGATAAATCTTTCTAAGTAAACATCCTCAACCTATTTAATACAATTGATAATTTTCTAAAATTCACTTTAGAACTTCAGCAAGACAATAGCCTGAACTTTCTGGATGTGACCCATACAGCCTCTGCAAGAAGAATTACTGCAAAATTATAGAAAAAACCTACCAACCCTAATAAAGTTCTGAACCACCACTCTTACCATCCCTTCTATATTAAATTTGATGTGGCCTTACAATTCCTGGAAAAAATAGAAGCACTGAATTCTTCAGAAGCTTCAAAGAAACTTCATTAAAGAAAAAAAGAAGTAATAAAGACTCTTACTGAAAATAATTATACTTCTACAATGATAGCAAAAATATTTAATAAAAAAATCAAATTATTGTAGTTAATTGTGCAATTACGGGGATTACTGGGACATAAGTTTTCACTTTGTCAAATTTTCGGGTTGTGCCCCAACCCTTCTTCAGGACTGACTTAGATAGAAGGTGCTGCCACTCAAGTGGTAATGTCATACCGCTATGTTCGTTAATCGTGGAACCTCTTCTTCTCTCAATGTGTAGACTTTCTTCCAGTTTCCGTTTTAGATAGTGTTGTTGGTGTGCAAGAATTTTTAAAGAAACCCAGTTCATTGAATGTCCAGTACTTTGTACAACTACAAAAATTCTTCACTAGGATTTGCCATGTCTTCATTAATTCACAAAAAAATCAAATCTTAAACAATCAAGCAATAACATCAAACTTACTAGAAAGGTCACTTACCATAAAGGCCTATTTAAAAAACTTCAGAGGATTAGCTTAAAATTCAAGGTTTAACTTGTTCTGTACCTGAACAATGAAATTCAAAAATTCTTCACTCCCATTAAACAAAAAGAGAAAAGTATTCTGCTGCAAGAAGGAGTGGTGTACGGTGTACACTGCAATTGTGGTGACACATATGTTGGAGAAACTGGGAGACAACTTCGCACCTGTGTAAGCAGAACATAAAGCGTTTCCAACAAGATAGGCCTTGACAGACATATACAGGCCTTGACAGACATATACATAAGAAACGTTTCCAACAAGATAGGCCTTGACAGACATGTACATAAGAAACGTTTCCAACAAGATAGGCCTTGACAGACATATACATAAGAAACGTTTCCAACAAGATAGGCCTTGACAGACATATACAGAGTACTGGACATTCGAATAACTGGGACTCTATAAAAATTCTTTCACATCAACAGCACTGTGTAAAATGGAAGTTGGAAGAGAGTCTAGAAATCCAAAGAAGAGGTACCACAATTAATGAACATAAAGGCTAGGTATTACCGCTTGAGTGGCAGCACCTACTCTCTTGAGTCAGTCCCGAAGATGGGTTGGTGTGCAACCCGAAAATTTGATAAAAAGTAATATTTGTCATCCTAGTAATTCCCATATTATAAAAGTATACTTTTAAGATATTTCATCACTAGGATTTTGCCATGATTTTATTAATACACAAGAGATTGTTGAGCTTTGAAGAGGCTGGTTAAATAATTTCAAAGACATCCTTAGAAAATGGGAGATTGGAATTTCAGATATCATTAGGATTGTTCTTAAGTTTGTGCGTAATCCATGGGGAGTTGCACTGCCTTGATTTTCGCAGTTTAAATGCAGCTCACGAGTGCCACACAGCACCAACAAATGTCAGATATTGATTGGAGTGGTGCTGTGCCCATCAATCTTGGACTGCAGAACAGTGGGATGTGGCTTTATGGAGCAATGGGTTGGGGGTGCTGCACAGTGTTTTAGGTATGATAGTCAGTCAAGTCTTTGTGTGGAAGATGCCTGAAGAATACTTTCACAGTACATTGTCCCAGTAATGAAGTTTAGAGGAAGGTAATGGCATGGGGCTGCTACTTGTGTTGGGATTAGGACTGTTGGTCATGGGGCTGAACACTCTGAATGTTATTATTTATTGACATTTTAGACAACTTTTTGTTAGCAGTTCTGTGGAATTCAGCTTTAGATGCTCTGGTATGATAGTGCCCCTGTGTCACAATTAGCAGTATTTTAATCACTGGTTTTTGAAGGAAATGGAGTTTCAGAATTGTCCTCACTGTCCTTATCTGAATCCTTCAAAACACCTATGGAACAAGCTGGAGTGGCAAATCAGGGCAAGGCCTACAAGCTTATCTTCTGTTGTTAAGCTGATGACTGCACTCAAGGAAGAGTGGATCAAAATTCAGGCTGCTATTAAAAACTGGTTGAAAATCTTCCATGAGGAATCACTATTGTCATTCAGGACAAATAATGGATCACACATTATTAATTTTCTTAACTGAAATCCTTTTTATTTAACCTGTTGTGTGAATACTTTCAAAATAATAATGTAAATATTGGTACTTGGAAATTATTGAATGCTTCCATTCATTACAAGGGATTCATTTGAACTTTTTTATAGGTTGCTGGGAAGCCAAAATTATTTTCCCACTAATCCAATGATTTGACCTCTTGCATGTTACCTAATCTTACTAACTTGAAATTACAATTAACAGCTGTTACTCTTTTAAGGTTCATTGGAGTTCCTTCTGAAGGCTAATAAAAATGTCTGAGAAGTTAAAATTGTGTCAGAAGTAGCTGGTACATTTCCACTGAGTGTATGGATCAAAATTTGTTAACCAGTGGTAAACACGCAGTAGTTAACTGCAGTTGTTCTTTGATATTGGTGTAGTAGGAGACAAAGAATGAGCATCAGCATTTTGTTTAAGGAGTTTGGTTTTGCTGCAACATCCATAATGCTTCTCTGCAAACTCTTAAAAAGGATTATAAGCCACCCTTTCTTTAAAATTGTCTCGTTAAAATAGGATATTGCAGTGAAACTCAAATGCTGGCCCAAAATGTTGATGTACTTTCTTTGTCTCCAATAAAGGTTTAGAAAGTGGTTACACATTTGTACCTCAATTATGTGAATGATAAATTTTATTATGTAAAATCAGGAAGATTGTGAAAACTTATCAGCTACTTTTAGTGCCAATAATTGCTTCAGTCCTGTTTATTTTTATTTAGAACTCATATTTGCATGCATGTGTATATAATTTATAGTGCTCATGTTTGTGCATTGGTATTTGTGTTCCTCCCCCCAACTTATACTCTGGGATGCATAAATGAAAGAAGTTCCATGTTTTAGGGGTTTTTTTGTTTTTTGTTTTTTTAATGAAGAATTTCTCAGTCACAATTGGCAATACATATGCACAATATTGACTAAAGTCACGGGACACTAAAAGAGAAACACAACATAGCATTTATTGACATATGTTAGTACAATGTCAGTCCACCTTTGTCCTTAATGCATGCACTGAACCTTTGAGACATGCTTTCGACAAGGTTTTGGAACACAGCGATAGGTATGTGCTTCCATTCAGTACATAATGCTGTTGCTAATTGTTGCTTAGTAGTAGGCCTTCGTTCCAAACTTCGTATGTGGCACTCTAATTGATTAAGATCAGGGCTCTGTGCTGGCCAGTCCACGCACGATAGGCAATTATCATCAAACCACGCCATAACAGTCCTTGCTTTATGGCTCGATGCATTATCCTGCTAGTACCAACAAGGCCCGGTTCCATAGTATTGCCACAGAGTTTGTAGGGCATAATTGTCCAGAATATCAAGGTAGACATGCTGGTTAACAGGTTTATCCACGATAACCAATGGGCCGAGACCATACCATGAAAAACACCCCCACACGAGTACACTGCCAGCTCCAAACTTGACCGTTGGAACAGTACACTGTGGTAAATAGCATTCCCCCGGCTGCCGCCATACCCTGCATGACCATCAGACTGATGAATCATGTATCTGGATTCATCAGTCCATAGGACCCATTTTCATTGATCTGCGGTGCACAATAAATGTTCTTTATACCATGCTAAACGACGAGTAGCATTCCGAGTGGAGATGAAAGGCTTATGAGCAGCCACACAACCATGGTAACCCATGGAATGAAGTTCTCTGTGAATGGTACATGTACATACCGAGGTTCCAGCATTTTTACTCACCTGTACACTGAGGTCTTGTGCAGTACTCCATCGATTAGCTGTAATGACTCTCCTGAGGCTCCGACGTCCTCCATCACTGATTTTCTTTGATCTACCGGTACGTTTTGCTGCTTCAGGCACGCCATGTGTCTTCCACTTATTCAGTACATCCAAAACAGTTGACTTGGGTATGTTTAAAGGCCTCTCGGTTTCTCTTATGGACAACCCACTAATACACTGGCGAAAAGTGAAAAAAGAACACCAAGAAGGAATTGGCGGACGATCATGAAATTTACATATGTTAATGGGGTCGAGTTTACGTAGGTGTGATGTTAATTTCGGGACCAACCGGTGAGCACTTACGCCACAGCACGGCATAATATGCAAATTATCGTCAGTGGTATTTAAGGAGTACGGCGAAGTGAATGTAATCAGTCGTCGGCGTACGGTCACGTGCGAAGACCCTGAAGAAGCTGCAATGCCTGGACATGGAAGACGTGTACGATTTCAGCAGTTATTGGACTTAGAGCGAGGTCGTCTAGTCGGACTAAGCGAGGCCGGGTGGTCGTATTGCGGAGCGAATTGGACGGGAAGTATCGGTGGTGGTACAATGGTAGCGTAGATGGTCGGAGGAACATTCCCACACGAGAAGACGTGGAACCGGGAGTCACAGACAGACTGATGAGCGTACCGATCGACGCATACGAAGAGCGGCGTTGTCAAGCAGAACATCCACTGCGACGCAAATCCGAGCTGCCGTTGCACCTGAGGTGACTGTGCGAACAATCCGCAACTGTCTACTGGATGCAGGACTACGTGCACGTGTGCCTCTGGCATGTGTACCTCTGACTCCAGCCCACCGCCAGGAACGGCTGCAGTGGTGTCTCCAACGTCTGCACTGGAGAACGCAATGGCGATCTGTCGTGTTTAGTGCTGAAAGCAGATTCTGCTTGGGAGCCTCCGATGGCCGTATGTGTGTTCCCAGACGCACAGGGGAGCGTCTCCACCCTTCTTGCATCCGCCAGCGCCACACAGGGCCTACACCTGGTCTCCTGGTGTGGGGAGTGATCAGCTATCACTCCCGTACACAACTAGTGTTTGTACTGGGTACATTAAACAGCACCTCCTACATCAACAACATCATTCAGCCCGTTGTTGTGCCATTTGTAAGGTCTGTCCATCGTGGTGTTTTCCAGCAAGATAACGCACGGCCACACACGGAACGTGCAACACAACATGCACTTCAGGGTTTGAGACAACTTTCATGGCCTGCACGTTCACCGAATTTGTCCCCCTTTGAGCACGTGTGGAATTTTATGGGACAACGACTTATCCGGTCTCCACGGCCAGCCACGACCATCCCCGATTTACGCATCCAGGTTGAGGATTCTTGGAACTCAATGCCTCAAACTTACATCTAACATCTGTACGACAGACTCCACGCCAGAATTGCACAGTGTGACGCAGTGCATGGCGGTTCAATCTCGTACTAACCATGTTACATGGAAATGTTATTTTTCAGTTTACCAGCAAATACAGCTGTATTTTGCCATAATGTTTTGATCACATTATCCTCTGTATTCTGTTATTATGCTGTATAAATTTCGTTGGTATCAGACGTCTCCTTCTTGGTGTTCTTTTTTCACTTTCCGCCAGTGTATAACACCCAACAATCTTTCTTTTTCAAAGTCAGTTCTCTCCCGCTGGGATATGATCACGGTCAGCTGCAGGCTTGCTTTTATACCATTTGCAGCTGTACCACACATCCTAACAATGCAGCGGATTCGTTCATTTACTTTTGTAGGGGTGTCTGGTGACTTTTGTCAATATAGTGTATGTCATGATCTAGTAAGTAGTGAAACCCTATGCAAATGTTCAGATGCAGCACTGAATATGCAAATTAGAGATAACTTTAAAAGAAGCTCTCCAGGTACCTGCCTTTGTGATTTTGCAACACTGCTGTTGCAGATAATTTTTGTTCTAAATGTCCACAACACTATTCAAATGATAATCAAAAGTGGAGAGCCATCAAAAGGATAATAAATTGGTTAAAGTGCTGCATAGGTTGCCAGACTTAATAATGTGTCAGAAAGTGTCGTACGAGGCTATAGTGGAAATTGTAAAATACAAGGACACGCACACTAATACAAGGCTAGGGTGGCAGTTCTAAAACACAGCGACATGTATGACTGTTATGTAGCCACAACTACAAAGTGTGATAAGCCGCCCCGGTGGCGCAGTGGTCTAAGGCGTTGGCCTCTGATCATTCGTCGGAAGGGGTCCGGGTTCGAATCCCGGTGAGGCATGGATGTTGTGTTTGTCTTACGGCACTGGCTCTCTCCCTTCCCTGGAACCAGTGACTCTAAATTAGGGACGGGCGACTGCTTATAGCCCATTGAGTTGCTCACGGTGGTCGTTAAACCTCAAAAAAAAAAAAAAAAAAAAAAGTGTGATAAATACATGACAGCTCATCAATTCTCCCTGGAGCTTTCCAGGGCAAAAAGGAAGATCAGTATCACAGTGGACTATATCCAGAAGTTTTCACAAAAGTGTACTCTATGCCAGGAAACCAAGGGTCTATATCCTGCTTAACTGGTCACAAAAAGAGTTAAATTAGCATGAAATAGACATAGCTGTTGGCCACCTAAGCAGTGGGGACATATGCTGTTCACAGATGAATCAAAATTTTCTCTAGCAAGCGATTCTTGATGTCGGTACATCTGAAGAAAAGTAGGCGCCTGAAATCACTCCTACAATGAAACTAAGTTCCAGAGGTGGACGGTAATGGTGTGTACGCAGGCATCACATTTGATGGTCTTATCTCTCTGCAAGTCTCTATAGAGGTGCTTTCACTGGCCACATGTATCAGGAAGATATCCTAGAAGCCCCACGCACAAATTTTTAGAGGTGCTGGTGGTTCAGAATTTGTTTTCATGAACAGTAATGCTTATTCTCATAGGGCCGAGCTTGTGGATGAATATCTGGAAAGTGAAAATGTATATATACTGTATGTGGAAAATGGATAGGTCAGCCAGGTCCTCAGACATTAACCCCATTGAGCATGCTTGGGATACCACGTCATCAACCCTCTCCAAGAACAAACTATGAGTTGAAAACAACTCTGATAAAGAAATGGCAGCATTTTATTACTGAGCTTCTGAACCTCCATGTTTGGAAGCATGAGGGATTGTTGTGAGGCCTATATAGCAGTTAGAGGTGGCTATACGCTTTGTTGACCCCAAAGTGAACTCTGAAATTGGGCATTTACATGCTTGCAACATTTGTCATTATCAATGTGCATTGTTTAGTATTCTACAAAATTTTGCTGAGTTATGTCAAAATATGTGACCCTGCAAAGTTCTATTAAATGCTGTGGAAATTTTATTGAAATATAGTATTTGGATTTATAATTTATACACATCATTGTATTTGCATGTGTGGCCATCAATTGCTTATGCATTACTTTTTGCATGTGGTATCTAGGCTTGTTTATACTTTATAATGCATGCACCCCTTTCCCTGAATGCCTTTGGGCTCTTGTAACTAATTATTGATTCATTCTATTCTAATATATTTCTCTCATTTTCAATTTTTTTCCCCTGTTGATAATTAAATCAGGTGATCATTAAAAAACGATGAGTATGAGGAATTAAGCAAAAATTCTTCAGTGAAATAGTCTAACAAGAAAATTTGAAGATGTAATGGTGAAAGCCATGCTATATATTGACTGTTTTACCCAGGATTTTTGATACCATGGACAAAGACTGATAATAGAATGAACTTTAGTAGCATTTATGTTGGTTGGAAGTTTGACTAATGAAATACTTTTTAAAGTTGCCAGCATTTTAATAAGCCATCAAAATTTAAAGAAATTCTGTTAGTGATGATAATTATAATTTCAAGCTGCAGCTGCTGTTTCTTGTTCATAGTGCACTGAAACATATTATAGTTTTTGCAAAACTTGTATGCATTGCTGCAATTAAACTAAATTGTTGATCATAGAGCAGTCAAGAATGTCTTTTAGTTCTTAAAAAGTTGTTTATAAATCTATGCTTAAAGTATAGATCTTTGTTTCAAAGTTCAATGTGTGAAAACATTTTTGTCTCTGCATATTTTGTATAACTTTTTCAACTGTTGCTGTCTATGTTGTATAAAGTTTTCTTGTAAAAGAAAATTTAGTTTATTTTTTGTTGATATTTTTTAAAAAGTTATTCTGTTGTATTATGAAGATTACTATAGGTACCTGAAATAAATGCATCATGTTTTGTGCATTGCAGTGCTTTTGTTTTTTTATTTCTGGCTCTTTCATCATGAAAGATTAAAGAAGGTTAAATCAACAAGGCTCACAATGTAACAACTTTTGATTTCCTTGAAATTTGGTGTGATTATTAGGCATGTAGACTTATGCAGAAATCCCAAATTTTAGCCTTGTCCACCCACAGGGTTTCAAATTACATGACCTTGAAAATTAGAAAATCGTGACCGCCAAACAATCTTTGAATACTTATATCTTGTTACCTAATTGGGCTAGATGGTTGAAATTAGTGTCTTTTTACAGCATTTTATATAAGCTTTTAAATCATGTCCTGAAAATAAAAAAAATAAAAATTGTTGACTTTTTCAAGGTCACATAAATAACCTTTGACCTAGAATATTTTGAAAAACAGTGATTTTGACATTTTGAAAAAAATTATATAGCCTTATTAGACTTTTGTTTACTAGCATTCAAACTTTCAAGTTGGAACCACAATGGGATCATTATTTATATTAAAATGAAAAATGCCCTTGCCAAAAGTGGCCTCAAAATGATGTAATGAAAGGTGAAAGTGTTTCAGGGTTAAATAGCCAATTTGAATTGGGAGGAATCATTAGTCAGAAGGTATCTCCATGATATGCTAAGTAGTGAACCTTTAATAACTATGATTTTTTGAACTAAAATATTAAGAAAAAGAAATAATATAGCAATGCCCTTTAGTCTTGACATATCAAACAAAAAAGCCAAACACTTACCTAAAAGCTCTTGGCTACTTTCTTGCTATACACTCATGCACGTCAATTAGAACGTCTTGTTATGTAGCTGGCTTTCAAAGGTTGCAAACTTCTTGCTTATAGGGCACTGTTTTATATTCGTTCTTCTGGTCATGAAACATCGTATTTTTATTCACAGGACAAAAAATGCTGACTTGTGTCTGCCGTCTGAGATGTAACATAGCTCGTCATCACTAGGTGTATACTCACTATAACGTGAGTGTTGTTAACTTTCATTACAGCTATTTTTTTTTTTTTTTTTAAATAGGCGTAATGAAAGTTGACAACACTCACGTTATAGTGAGTATATGAGTATATACCTAGTGATGACGAGCTATGTTACATCTCAGACGGCAGACAGAAGTCAGCGTTTTTTGTCCTGTGAATAAAAATACGACGTTTCATGACCGGAAGAATGAATATAAAACAGTGCCCTTATAAGCAAGAAGTTTTCAACCTTTGAAGGCCAGCTACATAACAAGACGTTCTAATTAATGTGCAATGAAGTGTGTAGCAAGAAAGTAGCCAAGAGCTTTTAGGTAAGTGTTTGGCTTTTTGTTTGATATGTCAGTAATGACTTGCACGTAAATATACGCACTTTGCTGGTATTTAATGCCGTTAAAGTTGCAAATAATATATATTTTTTTAATCTTATCAGATTAAAAAAAAAAAAAGAAATCAACGAACTCTTCTGCTGATTTTGTCATAGTTACAAGAGATGCTTGGTTAAGGGATACCCATTACTTAAATGTCACAGAATCAGTTATTCTTTTCTACAAGATCAATAATGAAACTTTTCAGTAAATCTGATTCTTGGGCAAAAATTGGCATTTACTGAAGTAGCATGTAGGAAGTAAAAAATTGCATATCAGTCTTGCAATGCAGTCTTTTTAGCTGTTAATGGGGAGTTTATCTTCTGTAGTTAATTTTGCTATATGACACCTTAAAAGCATGACTTAAAAGTTTCGATGAATTGTGATGTGCAAAGGCCAATGTATACTACATGTACCACTTGCTCGAACAATGATACAATTTTTCTGAACGCTGTTCTGCAAACTTTGAAAAGCCAATTCTTATCTATGGGTATGCAATCTTAAACTGTTAGTGAATATCTTTCAGATTGTTTAACAAGAACCCTTCCCTCCCTCCTTTTTTTTAAATCTGTTCTTTCAGCTAGTTCCTGCAACAATCCCTTTTTCTTCCAGGCATTGGCCTTCCAGTGCAATCATAACAAAAAAATTCAGGTGCCAGATCAGCGGTCTCCTGTTTTAATATCTTTTCTAGCTTTAGGTTTGGAGTTGATAAAATTTTCATTCCCTCTCAACTCTCACTCTTTGGAAATGGTTTTACATTTCTTGCCATGTAATTTGAAATACTGAATTCATCCTGCAAGTTTTGAAAACTCCAACTTTTTGGTAGTACAGTAAGAATTTGCAACTTTCAAGCTTTCCACTTTGTATCTTTCTTTAAGCTGAGCAGTTTCTGTTTTCAGGTCAGATGTTGGGAGTTCAGCATCAGACAGCATCAGGAAAAGATTAACATAACTTTCTTCTCTGAAGACCATGTAATTTTTTTCAAATTTGCATAAGGATGTTTTTGTTCATTGTCTTTTTATTTTATTTTTTTATTTTATTATTACAGGCTTTTAGCCAATTAACTGTAAAGTGAAATGCAAATTTTAAAAGAAATTTGTATTGCACTTTCAGGTGTTTCCTTACTTATTTCACTCTCACTACTGCTCTGGTTTATGATAGGTTAAGTATCAGCTTTATCACCTATGAACTTTGAACTGCTGAGGTTGTCATCTGTTCAAAGTTCACAGGTGTATTTAGTCTTTAAAATATTTTTCATAACTTGTCACAGATTTTTTTTATGAATAGGAAGTTTAACCATCCACTCTGAGGAAAAGGACATATATTCTTTTTCACATTATATTGTCCCTTTTCTTAAAAAGAGTTACAACAAAGGTCTCTCTTAGATCTGTGACATTTTAACACTTAAAGAGGAGGGGGAGTTCAGCAACAGTTTTCCCAGAAAAATACCAGCAATATTATTTTAAAAAGAAACTACATCTTTACATGTAGTTTATCTTTGGTGTAATACCTTTTGAAACCAGAAGAGTAAACAAAAAGAAAAAAGCATAACAGCTTAGACCATAACATATTAAAGACTTCCTGTAACAAGTAACAGAATGAAACCAGAAGTATGAGGTGGCTGTAGCTGACTGTTGTATTTGGCTAATGAAAGTAATCAAAGCTGTGATTCGGTAATGAAAGTCAAAAGCAAACGGAAAACTAAACTTGCTATTGGTAATACCCCAAGGTGTTTTCTGGTTTAGAAGGGATAGCAGGGTTTGTATGCCACCCTGTGAAAGCAGTGAAATACATAGGGGAAGAAAGCTTGGTACCAAAATATCAGCACACTCTCATGGGAGAAACGAATGTTTTTGCTAAAAACCTGTAAACATTTGGGAACTTGGAATCCTACGTTATTTAAGAACAAAACGACAATAACAAAAAAAAAAAAAAATTCCACAAAAACATATTTTAATGATCTAGTCTTTTAGCATGGCTCTCATTTATACACCTGTCAGTCTCCCCCCCCCTTACCCCACACACATACAATACCTGCAATGGAAAGATGTATTTAAAGATGCATTTTTATTGCATCATATGATGGCTGAGCTTCGCATTTTATAAAAGTATCAGGTTGAACTTGTTAATTAGTTGTCAAACACTTGCAAAATGTCATTTTATATCCCTTTGGATAATTTTTGTTGAAATTCACTTCAGTTAAATATTTTATAAATAATTATCCCATTGCTATCCCAACTTGAAATTTGGCATACTAGCAAGTCTAACGATGCCATATTTTTTTTTCAAAATTTAAAAATCAGTTTTTTAAATATTAAAAATTAAGTAATTTCTGTGACCTTAAAAAGGTCAACCTGATTTGTTTTGTTTTTTCTGCACACGATTTAAAATCTCATATTAAGTGCTTATAAAAGGACACTAATTTCAACCTTCTAGCCCAAATAGGTAACAAGATATAACTACTCAAAGATTAACAAAATGCTGAAATCCGTTTTTATTGGTGTAACTAGAACAAAACGCTAGTTTTTGCCATCACGGGTGGCTTCTTCAGGAAGAAGTATTATTCAAAAACAAAAGCAGATTTCCAGTTATGAACTCTGTTTTTGCTTTTGAATGGTACTTCTGTCTGAAGAAGCCACCCGTGATGCTGAATGCTAGCATTTTGTTCTAGTTTTTGTAATATTCCACCAATAAAAAGGGATTTCAGTGTTTTGCTGGTATTTACTGGTGTATACCTACCCATTTTTTTGTTACTCAAAGATTGTCTGGAGTTCACGCTTTTATAATGTTCAAGGTCATGTAATTTCAAACCCCATAGGTGGACGGCTAAAATTTGGAATTGTGCATAAGTCTAATGCCTAACAATCACACCAAATTTCAAGGATATCAAAAGGGGTCAGGTTGGAAATGGCCGTTTCATTTGTTGATTTGACATGGAATCCCAGAAGTGTTTTTTCACCTGAAATTTAAAATAATAATAATAGTCTGGCATAGTTTTTAGAGTAGATATTAAATAGTTGAAGAATCACAATTTATTCTCACTTATGAGTTTTATAGTTTTTTAAACTCCAACAATAACCCCCTCTCCCACCACCACCAAGTGTATATATACATGGTTATTACAAATGAAATAGACAGTTTCAACATTTTATAAAATCAAAACTATATCAGATATTGACACAATGCACTGTTCTAACACCAATAATAACAATTTTATTTTACAGGGTGTTTTAAAAAGAATGACCCGATTTCAAAGTAGTATATTCAATAAGGCAAATGTGGGATAGTTACAAAACAAAGAGCCAAGTATGAAGGAAGGTCTAAAGTTTCACTCACCACAATTACAAATGATCAATGTGCTCTCCACCTGCTGCATGGACAACATCAAGCTGATAGATGAATTCATCCCAAACATGGCGGAGAGTGTCTTCAGTCACAGAATTTAACGCGGCCATGATTCTCATTCGGAGCTCATCCAAGTCAGCGGGTAAAAGGGGAACATAAACACGGTCTTTTACGTATCCCCATAAAAAAAAACAAAAGTCTCGTGGTGTGATGTCTGGAGATTTCGAAGGCCAAGCGTGTAGTGCCAAGTCATGGGATGGGGTCCCCTGTGTCCAATCCATTGCTGAGGCAATGTGTCTTTTAGAAACAAACGAACTTGGAGGTTCCAATGTGGTGGTGCGCCGTCCTTCTGCAAAATGTAATCTTCAGAGTCATCCTGCAGCTGTGGAAGTAGCCAGTCCTTCATCAACACTGCAAGATAGGAGTTGCCCGTACCCGTGTAGTCCGCAAAAAGAAAGGGCTGTAAACCATTCTAACAGAAACCGCGCAAAAAGCATTCAGTTTTGGTGAATCACGTTCACGTTGGAGAGTTTTATGTGGATTCTCCAGTCCCCATATGCGAACATAGTGGTGCGAAACTTTCCCGCTTACGTGAAAGGTAGCTTCATCGCTAAAAATCAACCTTTGTACGACGGTGTCGCCCTCCATGTCCTCTAACAGAGTTGCACAAAAATCTTTTCACTGTGTTTTGTCACCTCCATGAAGAGCTTGCACCAGTTGCAATCTGTACAGCTTCAGCAGCAAACATAAGCGTAAAACACTCCAAACAGTCACATGAGGGGTGGCAAGTTCGCGACTCGCGTGACGAGTAGACTTCCGTGAGCTTCGCTGAAACGCCTTGTGAATTCGTTGCATATTTGTCGCTGAGGTGGTTGGTGGTCCAGGACTCTTTCCCTTACATAAACACCCTGTTTCTTCAAATTGTCGATATCAACGACGAATGTTTTTGCCCACTGGAGGAGCACTGCCGTAACGCCGTTTAAACGCACGCTACACCATAATCACGGACTTGGTCTTGCTAAATTCGAGCACACAAAACACCTTCTGTTGCCTCGACGTCACCTTCTCATTCACTAAGCGTAGTGGCTGTTTGGACACTCGTACTGCCATCTAGCTGTAGTCATAACAAACTCTGGGCCACGCCCGTAGAAATGATAAGAGTTGCATTCATCGGTGGTTCGTGGTTGCCGAGATATCCACTTTTCAAATCGGGACATTCTTTATGAAACACCCTGTATGAATGGCATCACTGAAAGATTGTATGTTTTCACTGTCACATGACCAGTCAGGCAAGATGGCTGCAAACGCTGTAGATAAGGCATTTTGTGTGCCTGACTTAAGCAAAACGAATTCAGTTACTGTTATGCAACAGCGTTTTAGAACACATTTCAAGAAATCGCCACCGAATAGACAGTCCATCTATGACTGGCATAAAAAATTTGAAACTACGGGATGTTTGTGTAAAAGTCCAGGGCGACCATGTGTATCTGATGAACAAGTGGAGCGTGTTTGTTCCATTTACCAATGTAGCCAAAGGAAATTCACAATGATGGCAGGTCAGGAATTTCGAATTCCACAACCGACTGTTTGGAAAATTTCGGAGGAAGTGGCAGAAAATGACTCCCTACAAACTGCAGTTACTGCAAAGTCCAAGTGACAGTGGTAGAACTGCCCATCACTATTTCTGTACATGTTACGACTTCTGTGCATTTTAAAGAAGATGGTTTTAAGTGAGTGTCTAATTTTCAGTGACAAATTGACATTCCACATAAATGGGGAAAATTAACAAACATTACATTCACGTGTGGAGAACTGAAAATTCTAGAGCAACAGTGGAGCATGTGCAAGATTCCCCGAAGGTAAATGTGTTCTGTGCTATATCCTGTAAAAAAAAGTGAAGAGTGTTCTTCTTTTTCCAAGAAAACACTGTAATGGGAAGTTCTTATCTCAATATGTTAATTATTTGGTTGATGCCTCAACCACACAAAGACAGTGACAACTTCATTTTCCAACAGGATGGAGCACCATCACCCACTGACATCGGGAAGTTAGAAATTACCTCGATGAAAATCTTTCGACAGTGCTGGATTGGCCGTGCAACAGGCGACAGCATGTCACTCGCATGCTGGCCACCACAAAGTCTGGTTCTAACACTATGTGACTTTTTTTTTTTCTATGGTGCTATGTCAAAGATAAGATCTTCGTCTCTTCCCTTCCTGTTGATTTAGCTGATCTGAAAAAACATATATCAAAACAGCTATTGCTGGAGTTGGGGCCGGCCTTACTACTTCGGTGGCCCCTAATAGTATGTATAATATGTGATACATATTTAAATGAAACATCAGAAAAAAAAAAAGGACTTACAAAAGTATCCGGCCAGTATGAAATATTGCAGAAATATATAATAAATTACAATAATTAACATCTTGTAGTGTATCCTTTAAATTTTTAATTTTTTTCAATCTATTAGGTATAGACTTTACTAGTTTTTTAGTTAAATCGGGGCTTATTTTGAGATGTGCACATTGTTGCCTTCATTTAATCTTTTATAATGGTGTAGAAGCGTTTGTTTAGCTGGACCTTGAATAAAGTCTAAGTGCACATCGTTGTGTTCTGGAGCATCACTTTTTGCTTGAAGATCCGTAATGTCTCTCTCTTTTTTCGTAGAATACGTTGCTTCATCTGTATGTAGATTCTTCTTGAAAAGCTTCAATAACGAACCTTTCCGTCTCTCTATTAATTGTTCAGCTTCTTTTTCCTGCACCACTGTCGGACATAGGCCCTTTAATTCCAGACATATATAGATACAAATGCAACTACAGGGGAAAATATCCCTTCATAGTATCGTTGATAAACACGTGTTTGGGAGTAATAAACAAATCACTAAAAATATTCAGTCCCCATAGCATTCCTACTGAATGAAGGAACAGAAGACTTTCTCACGTTTTGAAATAAGCGACACAATGCCGACAACTGGCAATGTTTATCTACTTTACGCTTACCCTGATCCTCCCCCATAAAATAAATAAACAGGCAAAAAAGCTTTTCCAGCTGAATGCAGACTAGAAAAAATGCCTCCTATACTTCGGCTAATATGTATTTTAATTTGTGCCCCTTCCCTGTGAATCCCTCAGTGGAGCTTCAACCTTTTAATAGCCGGAGGATATTTTAACTCTCACGAATGGAACATGGTCCGCTCTGAAGTTTGCTGAAAATTTGTATAAGCATCTTGAGAGGACAAAAGAGCTCGCTATCTTCCCATGACAATTGACAAATCGATCGGGGCCATTTTACACCACCAGAAACTTCTCTCTTCTGCCCTGGCCTTTTTAAGTTTTCCGTTTTCCTTTGTATAACGAGTAACAGTATGAATGATACTTCCCGAGGAGGTTGTAATAGGATACCCATTGTAACCTCCCTGATTCTGTAGCCATAAGGAACAGAACTCGTTTTGATTTATTTTAGTCAAATGATCTACTGTAGTCAAAAGTGTGGGAATTGTAATCTGGTTAAATTAGCAAATCTCAGATGTTCTGCTTTTCACTCAACCCCAGAAACTTTTGTCTGGCGTTTTGTTTACTGCCTACACATTTCTCTTTTGTTATTACCATTTTATATGTAAAGCCGGTGGAAAATAAACTAAACTTCACTACAGAACATAAAGTAGGGGAACAGCTGTTTTTATAAAGATTCACTTAGCGGCATCCCCCAAAAAACTAGTGGGACAGGGGAAAAGGCGTACTTCGATTGTTTATCATTTTAGTGATTTTTTAAAGATAATACAGATTAAAAATTGGATGATGACAGAAAATCGATATGTGATTAAAATCCACAGCCCCTAGAATTGGGGGCTCCAGGCAGCCGCCTTGCTTGCCTATGCCAAAGGCTGGAGTTGACGAAGATATGATAATGCGTGTTTGGTAAGAATTCAACTGCCACGTTGATGTTTACTGTGTGACTAAGGGTGTATAAATTGAACATCTGTAAGTTGCTGTAACAAACATCAAGAGTCTCCCTACAAAACAGTGCAAAGTGAGTGTCAATACCTTAAATGAACAGTAAACTCATTTCGCCCCCCCCCGCGAAAATGTAATGTCGAAAGAGACTTGAAAACTGACGCAATCAGAAATTCTTTATCTTAAGTAGTTCTCCCGCTAGAGTGTTTTATAAAAACCAGCAGTGACGTCATACTAGACAAGACGCCGGACGCTCAGCGTGCGGAGAGCTCTGTTCGGGGCTGTTTACCGTTCTGTGCAGCGCAGTCGATCCCATCAATCTGTAAAATTCGAGGGTAGAAAAGGTAATCTTGACTGGTGCCAATGTGATAACTGCGAGAGAATGTCAACAGACACTGAGTGTTTGAGTTGCAACAAGAGTGACCAGATGATGAAAATAAAAGGTAGTGCCCAATGTATAATAAGCCACGAATCATTCGACAGTGTTGTTTTAAACATCCACACCTTACAGGCAAGTCGCTATCAAATGATTCTTCAGGCAGAAAAAAACAAGAAAAAAAGATTTGAACTTTTATGTAACAAACTATGGAGACACGTTGCATACAAAAAATTCGTATATTGGGTGAATGCCTGGATACCTGTAGAGCGAAAAATCAGAAAAGTAATCCCTTCCTGTGTTGTCTGTAAAATTAGAGAATGTTTTCCTGAATCTAATGAACAGTATTTGGGTTTTGTTTGTTGCCCTGGAAATGACCCAGACTATTTCAATTAACTTCCACTGTCACTAAAGATTTGTCAGCTGCTGTCTATATACGGGCATATAAAGTTATTTTTTACTGAAGTAAGTGCATATTTTTTTTTTTAGTTTCTTCTATTGTCATGGGAGAAACAACTTTATGAGTATTTCTTGTAGCCCAAGTGCAAAGCCGTTAATGACTCTTCCCTGCACATGAAAATAAAAAAAATACCGTAATAGTTGAACATGATATATAGCTTTAGAAATAACAGTCAGATAAAAAGGCAGTACGGAAGCAAAAATGTATGCAGCACAGATGGGTATATTTAAAATTCTGAATTTTTTTTTAAAAAGGGGTGAGACTGATATAAGGTCGATATGAGATGGGAATACGTCTTAAGGAAAGGGGGGGGATCCCCGCCTCTTCATTGATTAGACCCCTGCTAAAGTACAAAATTACATTACAGCCTAGATTTAGTCAGCAGAGGACGTCGCTGTAAAGGTACAAAAATAACAATTTGATAAAAATGAACAGCAAAAACGTTTAATCAAAATTCTTTATGATATTACTAGAATACTGTAATTCAAAGTTGTGCATTAAAAAGCAATGAGTTAGTGCAAAAATGTTTCTCTGCAAAATTTAAACGTGACCTAGGGTGGTTCCGCAACACCACACCTGAATAGTGAAATATTATTTCTACTTACATGATTAGAATCTGCAGAAATAATGGTAACAAGTTTCTTCCATAGATGGCCTAGGCTGGGTAGCTATGGACTTTGGTGTGTCCATATAGTGAAATGTATCTTCATACTGTGAAGAAAACTTCCACTAGCATATTCAGAAATAGTTTTTATCAATTTGAGGTGCCATTCGTTACACTTTTCATCATATTTGGACGTATACACCCATTTTTTGGGGATTTTGAAAATCTTTGAGATTCGCCAACTTTTTTCAGGCCAACGTTAGAGTTGTGGTCTAACGCTGCTAACATACCGCTCAGCACCATTTCATTGTATGAAAAGTGATTTCGTTTTGGTAGGTATTTCAGCCTTTCGCTGTGATAGCTCTCCAAAGCACCGGTATGGCAATATTTATTTATTTTTGCTACGTCTTTCAGAAAGGATTTATTTGCAACCACCGACTTCAAAACAGAAACTTCGTTAAAACATGGAGGTAACCACGCTGTGACTTTAGAGTCGTCTTCGTTCGAAGGTCCGTGCGCACATTCATGGAAGTGCTTGTTGCCAGTCCACGTGTGTTGGTTAGTGATATGGTTAGTCACAGATAGAAATTTTTCTACTAGCAGTTCAGCATCTCCATTACACGTTTGAGCTGACCACCATAAATGGTTGGTTATACTGGACTGCCATGCTTCTAGTAAAGGAGCTTTCTTTTCAGTAGCTTTTAGATTTTTAGTCAAACTTTTGGCCATGTGCCACTCATCAAACTGATGATCAATTTGGGGATATTTTTTCTTCATGAGGGCACGAATGCTTCTATGTCTATCTGATAAAAACATTGATATCTTATTTCTTCATAGAGGCCTGAGAGTAATAAATCGCACACATTCTTTTCTAAGTCCCCATCAAAAACACCTTTTTGGACGACAATAAAATCTACAATATTTCCCTTGAGAATACCCATAATGGAATATGTACAGTATTTGGCACAAAAACCTGGCGAATCAAACTGTCCATCTCCCCTTACCCAAATTTCGGAATCTCATAATTTTAAATCATCAGTAATTTGCTTTTTCGTACTGTGCCACGTAAACTTGGTTATTGGCCCAACTAAAAATTTCACCACTTTGTAAAAAGTAGTGCTACTGAGTGATTGTAAACCAAGGGTTTCAGCGAAATCCGTAAACTGCTTAAAATTCATTCCAGTTGTATAAATTGCAGCAGAAAGTTTGATATTGCCTAAGGCATATCGATTGCAGATGTTCTGAGAACGCCAAACATAAACGTGTGTATTTACACGTTTTTTTAGTTGCAACATCAACAACATTTTTACCACATATATGACACAAATGAAATAACTTCAAAATTGCGTCGAAACATACGCGAAATAGTGCTCCACTACATTTTACTTTTTCAGATCTAGTTTTGATGCAGTGGTGGTGGTCATTTTTTTTCTATGTCATAACTGCCTTGTGAATCTCCGTCACTAACCGATTCTGTGTCAGTGGAACTGTCCATATGGCAACTATTTTCTTCCAATGAAATGAAAGCTTTTTCTGCTGCTATGTATGTTTCATTTCCCATCTCACATTGGACAGCAACACTAGAAATGCAGCAGTGCTCTTCTGCTTCAACTGGAGATTCAATGACTGCAAGAGAAGCTGCTGAGTCGTAAGTAGTCGCATTGAACTCTAAGGTGCTGCCTACTATTATTTCTTGGACTTCCTTGCTTCTAATTATCACAGGATTTTTTCCTCTTGTGTGGAATGTCACAACTTGATGGTGCGTTGAGCAAACATGACGGTACAGCAGGTTTTTTTAGAATTCTTTTAGATGAACTATTTGCCAGTAATTCCCTCTGCAAAACAGATGACAGTTCATAGTCTTCTTTTTCAAAATGTCGGAACACACAGCACTATAATTACTAGGCGTAAAACGAACTCTTCAAATTTTGGCTAACCATACTTTATAAACGCTCTGGAGATTTGTTTCTGTCAGAAAATTTATGGAAACTCACAGACTAGTTTTTGCATTTATTAGTTGTATTTGAACAACCGACAACCCAACACGAGACCATGTTAGAACAGATGACTAACGAACAGGACATGTGCAACACAAAGAGAGAAATTCCTGACACTAATTACCTCGTACTTTCCCTCACAACACCTATCGCGCCAAGTACACAGGTGCCGCTGGCGTGGGAGAAGGGCTTGATCGCTTGTCTCATGGCTTGTCTAGTGTGACGTCATCACTAGAAACTTTGTAGCCTGTTTACTCAGCTCCCAATGGCCGCAGGGAAACAAATTTTGGCTCTATGAGCATTCCCCAGTCATCCGCAAAACACGACAGCAAAAATTTGTATTTTCGAGAAACTTTTTTAAATTTACTGTTCCTTTAAATTGTTTTGATTTTATGAAATGTTGAAACTGTCTTGTTTCATTTGTAATAACCCGGTATGCATGCATGTATACTTAGTCTTATCTGCCCTGAAATGCCACTTTATTAGGTACACATGCCCTTGTAACACAAATAGATCACTCTGACATGCAAGGCAGCATGACATTGCATGCGAGTGTGTGATGTGCAGTGTAATTGGCAGACCAACATCAGTTAGCAATCAGTTGAAGGTTGAAATGGACGAACAAAGGATCTGAGCATTTGTTTGCACATTGCAACTGCCAGGCATGCTAGCTCAAGCATCTCTCAAACGACCGTCTTCTTGGGCTTTATCCTGCACAACCATAGTGAGAAATGGTGCAGCATGCAAAAGCTTTTGGCAATTGGCAATCCTGTGGCCAGCTGTTGTAGCCCATTTGTGATGTGGTTCAATACATGGAGAATTATGCATGGTGAAATTGGAGATATTTGTCAGATTGTAGCCTGTATTATTCTCTTCCATGATTTGTGCCAATCTGGTTTGACCCACCAGCTGTTTTCGTCCAAATTATTGCCAGTTGCTGAAAGATTTTTGCATGTCTCACCATTCAGATAAATTCTTGCAGTGATTGTGCGTGAAAAGCCCAGGAGGACAGCTGTTTGGAGGGTACACAAACTGGCTTGTCTTACTAAAAACGCTGAAATCCGTTTTATTGGTGTAGTATTATAAACACTAGTACAAACACGCTAGCTTTCACCACCACGGGTGGCTTCTTCAGGCATAAGTATTCCAATGCAAAAACAAACAAAAAACAGAGTTTCAGTTATGAATTCAAAAATAGAAGTTTGTTATAGTTATTACAGGACGTGCGCGTCATACTCGAGATGTGTGATTAGGAGCGCGCGTATTAATGAGCGTGCGCCATACATGTGGGAGGTCCATTGAAGTTTCCTCGTTACATATCCCGTGACTGGATAAGATTTCTATAGTTTCTCTGAGGAGGGTGGCTCTGGCGGTTGTGTATCGTGCTATTTTCTTTATTTGTCCCCAAAGAGGTGTTGCAGAGTTGTTGGCTACTTCACGCGCTAGTGCCGTAGTGAGAAGTCCTCTTTTGACATCTCTTTGATGTTCTTGGAGTCTTAGCCTCAGAGACCTCTTGGTCATGCCCACATAGTTCTTGTTTGTTCCGTCCGGGTACAAGAGGGGTATAGTGTATACTCCGCATCTTCCAGGTCCACGCCGCCGTTTTTGTTGATGCGAGACAAGATGCTATTGTCCTAGGTGCGGTAATCCCTATGCCGAAACCAAGTTTTTTTAAGGAATTTTTAGGAAATATGTGAAGCCTGGTACATACTGGCATGAGCCTATATATTGTAGTTTTTGGGTGGGGCATATGGTGCCACGGGATGCGAGTTTAGACTTTGTCTGGTGTATGATCTGATCTACCATGCTGGGTGAGTGTCCTGCAGAAAAGGCTAAAGATCTTAGGGTGTCAAGCTCGGCGTGGAGTGCGGCGTTGTCTGATGAGTGGGTAAAAGCTCGCCTAGCCCTGTGTCGGAAAAGTGCTGGCTTTCTCTCCCTGGGGCACGATGAGGAAGGCAGTATGACATTAGGAACATAGGTAGGTTTGTAGTGGACACTAGTGCTGAGGTACCTGGATGGAGACTTCTTGACCAAAACATCCAGGAACGTAGAGATGCATTTTTCTCTCTCCATAGTGAACTTTATTGCAGGGTGTTCCAAATTGATTGTGGTGAGAAACCGATTTAGTTCCTCCTCGGTGTTTTTCCAGATGAAGAAAACGTCATCTGCGTATCGTAGCCATGTACATGGGGTTGGTCCAGGTGCGCTGAGTATCCGGTCTTCTAGGGGTCGTAGGATTGCTTCGGCCAGTACTGCAGAGAGGGCGGAGCCCATTGGGACCCCTTTGGTCTGCTTGTAGGTATTGTCCTGGAAGCTAAAATAGTTAGCATCTGCAACTAGGTCAATGACTTTGGATATCTCCATCAGCGTATTTTCATTGTAAAGCGATGAATCGGCGAGTGCTTGCTTTAGGGTGTTTGTAGCTTCCTTAACAGGAATTGAGGGGTACAGTGAGATAATATCAAAACTCCTAAGGTATGAGCAGGCACTACCTTTAGGCTTCTAATTCTTTTTATAAAGTCCTGAGACGACAACAGCACCACACTTGAATGCGGCAGGAAAGGAGACAAAAATGTAGCTAGCCCCTTCTCTAGATTGAAGGATGGAGCACACCTTCTTGAAACTATTGGTCGAATTGGGTTGTCTGGCTTATGATGCTTAAGCCTTGCAAAAATTGGTGGTATCTTTGGCCCTGGAGGTATCCTAGCCGCTTTCCTGATGGTGTCCGGAAGCGCTGTTTTCTTCGCCACCATTTTAACCTGCGCTATCCAACGGTTAAGTAGGGATTTGGTTTGGAGTGTTGACTGCGACTGTCGGATGAAGTCCAGGATCCCTTCATCATAGTCCGTCTTGTTCATCACTGCTAGCTGGCCAGATTTGTCTGTAAGGGTATAGATCACGCTAGGGTCACACTTTAGCTGCGCGATGGTCACCTTGTGCTCAGGATTTCTGTTAGAAGCGGTCGAGGAGAACTTCTGCACCTGATCCAGTTTGTTGACGCATTGATATCTAAGTGAGTCTCGATTATCTAGTGGGACTCTGCTAAGTAGGTTTTCTATGGCCGGAACTAAATCTTGAAAGCGCGGACGTGAAGTAAGGCAAAATTTCGGACCTTTCTCTAGTACGCTCAGCTCTCTTTGAGAGAAAGTCTTACTTGAGACGTTGATTATTGGTACCTTGAAAGGAGGAGCGGACGGCTTGCATTGAGCTCGCAAACTGGAGAGCTTTTTATCGTGGGTGGCTGACAGACATCTTCTTTGGCGTTGGACTAGCATGTCTAATCGGCGGAGAGAAGCATCTAGCTCGAGGGGATGGAGTTCATCGCAAGGTTCGAGTGCCAGCTGTAAAGACGAGATTCCATCGACATGACTTGTTTCCTTTTTAGTTGTATTAAGTGCGACAGTGTTTGGCGTTGAAAAATGGATTTTTTTTCTCATGAACCACGGCGCGTTAATGGTAGATTTGAAGCGCAGAAAGTTCGGAATGATACCTAGGAGTTTACAAGAGGTCAAGAAATGTAAGTGACATCGCTGCTCCTCCAGCTTGATTCGTAATTGCTGGAATTCTTTGAAGCTACCCATATTGCCCGGAGACGGCAGTTAATAACGGAAGAATCGGGTAGACATACACCAGTAATACTAAAAACGCTGAAATCCGTTTTATTGGTGTAGTATTATAAACACTAGTACAAACACGCTAGCTTTCACCACCACGGGTGGCTTCTTCAGGCATAAGTATTCCAATGCAAAAACAAACAAAAAACAGAGTTTCAGTTATGAATTCAAAAATAGAAGTTTGTTATAGTTATTACAGAACGTGCGCGTCATACTCGAGATGTGTGATTAGGAGCGCGCGTATTAATGAGCGTGCGCCATACATGTGGGAGGTCCATTGAAGTTTCCTCGTTACATATCCCGTGACTGGATAAGATTTCTATAGTTTCTCTGAGGAGGAGTGGCTCTGGCGGTTGTGTATCGTGCTATTTTTCTTGATTTGTCCCCAAAGAGGTGTTGCAGAGTTGTTGGCTACTTCACGCGCTAGTGCCGTAGTGAGAAGTCCTCTTTTGACATCTCTTTGATGTTCTTGGAGTCTTAGCCTCAGAGACCTCTTGGTCATGCCCACATAGTTCTTGTTTGTTCCGTCCGGGTACAAGAGGGGTATAGTGTATACTCCCGCATCTTCCAGGTCCACGCCGCCGTTTTTGTTGATGCGAGACAAGATGCTATTGTCCTAGGTGCGGTAATCCCTATGCCGAAACCAAGTTTTTTAAGGAATTTTTTAGGAAATATGTGAAGCCTGGTACATACTGGCATGAGCCTATATATTGTAGTTTTTGGGTGGGGCATATGGTGCCACTGGATGCGAGTTTAGACTTTGTCTGGTGTATGATCTGATCTACCATGCTGGGTGAGTGTCCTGCAGAAAAGGCTAAAGATCTTAGGGTGTCAAGCTCGGCGTGGAGTGCGGCGTTGTCTGATGAGTGGGGTAAAAGCTCGCCTAGCCCTGTGTCGGAAAAGTGCTAGCTTTCTCTCCTTGGGGCACGATGAGGAAGGCAGTATGACATTAGGAACATAGGTAGGTTTGTAGTGGACACTAGTGCTGAGGTACCTGGATGGAGACTTCTTGACCAAAACATCCAGGAACGGTAGAGATGCATTTTCTCTCTCTCCATAGTGAACTTTATTGCAGGGTGTTCCAAATTGATTGTGGTGAGAAACCGATTTAGTTCCTCCTCGGTGTTTTTCCAGATGAAGAAAACGTCATCTGCGTATCGTAGCGATGTACATGGGGTTGGTCCAGGTGCGCTGAGTATCCGGTCTTCTAGGGGTCGTAGGATTGCTTCGGCCAGTACTGCAGAGAGGGCGAAGCGCATTGGGACCCCTTTGGTCTGCTTGTAGTTATTGTCCTGGAAGCTAGGTATCATTCCGAACTTTCTGCGCTTCAAATCTACCATTAACGCGCCGTGGTTCATGAGAAAAAAATCCATTTTTCAACGCCAAACACTGTCGCACTTAATACAACTAAAAGGAAACAAGTCATGTCGATGGAATCTCGTCTTTACAGCTGGCACTCGAACCTTGCGATGAACTCCATCCCCCTCGAGCTAGATGCTTCTCTCCGCCGATTAGACATGCTAGTCCAACGCCAAAGAAGATGTCTGTCAGCCACCCACGATAAAAGCTCTCCAGTTTGCGAGCTCAATGCAAGCCGTCCGCTCCTCCTTTCAAGGTACCAATAATCAACGTCTCAAGTAAGACTTTCTCTCAAAAGAGAGCTGAGCGTACTAGAGAAAGGTCCGAAATTTTGCCTTACTTCACGTCCGCGCTTTCAAGATTTAGTTCCGGCCATAGAAAACCTACTTAGCAGAGTCCCACTAGATACTCGAGACTCACTTAGATATCAATGCGTCAACAAACTGGATCAGGTGCAGAAGTTCTCCTCGACCGCTTCTAACAGAAATCCTGAGCACAAGGTGACCATCGCGCAGCTAAAGTGTGACCCTAGCGTGATCTATACCCTTACAGACAAATCTGGCCAGCTAGCAGTGATGAACAAGACGGACTATGATGAAGGGATCCTGGACTTCATCCGACAGTCGCAGTCAACACTCCAAACCAAATCCCCACTTAACCGTTGGATAGCGCAGGTTAAAATGGTGGCGAAGAAAACAGCGCTTCCGGACACCATCAGGAAAGCGGCTAGGATACACTCCAGGGCCAAAGATACCACCAATTTTTAAAGGCTTAAGCATCATAAGCCAGACAACCCAATTCGACCAATAGTTTCAAGAAGGTGTGCTCCATCTTTCAATCTAGAGAAGGGGCTAGCTACATTTTTGTCTCCTTTCCTGCCGCATTCAAGTGTGGTGCTGTTGTCGTCTCAGGACTTTATAAAAGAATTAGAAGCCTAAAGGTAGTGCCTGCTCATACCTTAGGGAGTTTTGATATTATCTCACTGTACTCCTCAATTCCTGTTAAGGAAGCTACAAACACCCTAAAGCAAGCACTCGCCGATTCATCGCTTTACAATGAAAATACGCTGATGGAGATATCCAAAGTCATTGACCTAGTTGCAGATGCTAACTATTTTAGCTTCCAGGACAATACCTACAAGCAGACCAAAGGGGTCCCAATGGGCTCCGCCCTCTCTGCAGTACTAGCCGAAGCAATCCTACGACCCCTAGAAGACCGGATACTCAGCGCACCTGGACCAACCCCATGTACATGGCTACGATACGCAGATGACGTTTTCTTCATCTGGAAAAACACCGAGGAGGAACTAAATCGGTTTCTCACCACAATCAATTTGGAACACCCTGCAATAAAGTTCACTATGGAGAGAGAAAAATGCATCTCTACCGTTCCTGGATGTTTTGGTCAAGAAGTCTCCATCCAGGTACCTCAGCACTAGTGTCCACTACAAACCTACCTATGTTCCTAATGTCATACTGCCTTCCTCATCGTGCCCCAAGGAGAGAAAGCTAGCACTTTTCCGACACAGGGCTAGCGAGCTTTTACCCACTCATCAGACAACGCCGCACTCCACGCCGAGCTTGACACCCTAAGATCTTTAGCCTTTTCTGCAGGACACTCACCCAGCATGGTAGATCAGATCATACACCAGACAAAGTCTAAACTCGCATCCCATGGCACCATATGCCCCACCCAAAAACTACAATATATAGGCTCATGCCAGTATGTACCAGGCTTCACATATTTCCTAAAAATTCCTTAAAAAAACTTGGTTTCGGCATAGGGATTACCGCACCTAGGACAATAGCATCTTGTCTCGCATCAACAAAAAACGGCGGCGTGGACCTGGAAGATGTGGGAGTATACACTATACCCCTCTTGTACCCGGACGGAACAAACAAGAACTATGTGGGCATGACCAAGAGGTCTCTGAGGCTAAGACTCCAAGAACATCAAAGAGATGTCAAAAGAGGACTTCTCACTACGGCACTAGCGCGTGAAGTAGCCAACAACTCTGCAACACCTCTTTGGGGACAAATAAAGAAAATAGCACGATACACAACCGCCAGAGCCTCCCTCCTCAGAGAAACTATAGAAATCTTATCCAGTCACGGGATATGTAACGAGGAAACTTCAAGGGACCTCCCACATGTATGGCGCACGCTCATTAATACGCGCGCTCCTAATCACACATCTCGAGTATGACGCGCACGTTCTGTAATAACTATAACAAACTTCTATTTTTGAATTCATAACTGAAACTCTGTTTTTTGTTTGTTTTTGCATTGGAATACTTATGCCTGAAGAAGCCACCCGTGGTGGTGAAAGCTAGCGTGTTTGTACTAGTGTTTATAATACTACACCAATAAAACGGATTTCAGCGTTTTTAGTATTACTGGTGTATGTCTACCCGATTCTTCCGTTATGGCTTGTCTTAGTTGTAAATTAATTTATGGCACCTCTATTCATAGTTTACTGTGGAAATAACTATTTTACGGGTCTTATAGAGGTAATTATTTAAAAGAGTTGATGGTCAAATTTTCAAACTAGAACCTAGTTCATCATAAGGACTACATCACTGAAGTAGTTGCTGCCACTGAGTCGAAAGTTTACAACCACAATTATCGTTAATTGTGATTCTTCTTCTTGCTATTTCCATTCCTTCTTCTAGCTTTCTCCTTACTGCGCGTGATTGGTGGGCAAGTATTCTTACTAAGTCCCAATTTATGGAGGGTCTACTTGCTTGTACATGTCTGTCTAGCCCCATTTTGTTACTAATGTTCCTAAAAGCTGCTTGGTGTTCTTTCATTTGGACTTTAATACTCCTTCCTGTTTCTCCTATATATAAGGTGTGCAACTTAATTCTTGGTCACAGACACACACGTTGACAGCAAATTATAGCAAATCGAATATGTACCTAATCGGGGAAATAATCCCCATCGTGTTGGATACATTTGAGCCATCGGTCAGGGAGCTGCCGAATGCCACTGCAAAAAAAAAAAAAAAAAGAGGGCTGTTTCGAGTTGATAAAGTCATCAATACTTGTGTGGACCTCCTCGACAGAAGTGAAGTGCGTATCACTCAGGTGATGTTGCAGGGAGCAAATGAGGTGATAATCCGACGGGGCGAAGTCTGGAGAATACGCCGAGTGGGATAAAATCTTGCATCCCAGGTCGGTGATTGTGTTTAAAGTAGTTTTTGCGGTGTTAGGACGCGCGTTATTCTGAAGCAACAGGACCGACCTTCTGCCCTTGCCGGTATATGGCCTTTTCGCCTCCAGTGCGTCACTCACATGAATGAGTTGCTGACAATAACACTCAGCATTGACCGTTTCACCAGGTTTAAGCAACTCATAGTGTATGACACCGCACTGATCCCACCATGTGCACAGCAAGAACTTCCTGGCATGAATATTCGGTTTGGCGGTACTGGTGGTAGGCTGACCTGGATAAACCCACGATTTGCACCGCTTGGGATTATCGTAGAGGATCCACTTCTCATCACAAGTCAAAATCTTGTGGAGGAAATCTTTCTTGAATCTGGAGAGCAAGCACACAGCAACATCTTAGCGTCTAGACTTGTTTGCAGCTATGAGTTGGTGGGGCACCCAAAGGCCCTTCTTATGAATCCGTCCAAGCTTGTGCAGGCGCTTTGCAATGGCTTTCCGTGTTTACTCCGAGTTCCTACGCGAGCTCTGACTGTGTGTGACAGGGATCCACGTCTGACGGGTGCTCCAGTTCCTCATCGTCAACTTTCTGTGGCTGTCCCGAACGTTCTGCATCATGGAGATCGAAATTTCCCTACTTAAACCGCTGGAACCACATTTTACACATGCTGTAGGACACAGCAGCCTCACCCAAAGCAGCACAGATCATTTGCTGGGCTTCCGTGGCACTTTTTCAGCTGAAACGAGAACAAGAGGCAGTGCTTCAAATGTTGGTTCTCGAACGACATTGCTTTCACCGTCAACTTTTGTCCCTTCTGTCACTATAGCTGAAAGTGGTTATGGTTGCTTGGAAAGCTGTTGGATGGTGCTACAATCAGCCATTATCGCACACAGCTATTTGCCTTTGCCAACGGTCTATGATCGCTTGTGGTTAGGGGCCAAGAATTAAGTTGCACACCTAATGGCTTAGCCCGCAGTTACAGTCGATGCAACAAACAAATTAAAGAAGTTCCTGCCAGCTCTAAAACAGAAAGAAGAAGACATCCAATTACAAGAAGGAGTAGTCTATTGTGTCGACTGTAACTGCGGGCTAAGCTATATTGGAGAAACAGGAAGGAGTATTAAAATCCAAATGAAAGAACACCGAGCAGCTATTAGGAACATTTGTAACAAAACAGGGCTAGACAGACATGTACAAGCAAGTAGACACTCCATAAATTGGGACTCGGTGAGAATAATTGCCCACCTATCACACATAGTAAGGAGGAAGCTAGAAGAAGGATGGAAATAGTGAGAAGAAGAAGTACCACAATTAACGATAATTGTATTTAGACACTTCCGATTGAGTGGCGACAACTATTCCAGTGACGTAGTCCTGATGATGAATCAGGTTCTAGTTAGAAAATTTGACCATCAACTCTTTTAAATAATTACCTCTATAAGACCCATAAAATAGTTATTTCCACAGTAAACTGGCTTGTCTAGCGCCAACTATCATGTTATGTTCAAAGTCGCTCAGGTCACTCATTTTGCCCGTTCTGACCCTCAATCAAAAGTCAACTGATGCTCGACGAGCTGGTCTGCTTGGCTTATATCAAGTTGTTCTCATGTGCTGTCTTATGTGTTAGAGTGAGCCGTTTATGTGACTAGGGCAGGTGTATGTAATAAACTGGGATTTGAGTATGTGTGCACATGCACTAGGTGTGTGAGTGTGTGTGCACATGCATACACACACACACACAACCCTAGTTTTACCATAAGTTCTGTCACAAAGTTTCACCTGCCAATTTTACACAGTGGTAACACTGTGGGGGATGTGTGACACACAGTTCAGAATGCTGCTTATTTTGTTTGACATCTGACGTTATAATGAGCTGACTGTTGAGTGTGGAATAAGATGGAATGGTCAGTAAATTAATACTGTATTGCAGTTATTATATTACACAAGTGCAAGCATCCAGTACTTGCAATATTCAAGTTACTGAAACTACTTAGTACCAACTACAGACTCATTTTGTCAGCCCAATAATAGACCCATTATTAGGCCATCTGTTCTGTTTGAACACAAGTTTGTTAGGTACACTTACCCTGGTCATATTAAACAAAATTAGGATTTGAGTTCTTAAAACTCTTGTATGTTGCCAAAATGTAATGCCCCAGTGGATAGAAATTGCAAATTTGAGTGTGTCAGAGGTGTTGGACAAAGATTTAGAACTGAGATTATGTTATTAATTTCCTTCTTCCAAAGTGAAAGGTATTAAGATGAAGTTTTTAATGCACAGAGAAATCACACAGTTTTGTTCAGTTTTTTGAGAGCTTCAGAAGTTAAGGATTTCAAAATTTTAGTACAATGAACAGAGTACAAAGAATAAGATAAAAGTTTCACAATTATTATTATTATTATTATTATTATTATTTTTTTTTTTTTTGTGTGTGTCAACCAAGATTTCAGTAAGCTTTGGCTCAGCTTCTTCAGGACGAATGACACGTAAATATTCAAATCTAATATGCCATCATCAACATTATTGACGATCACTGATTTTTGTTAGTTGCTTCCATGTACTTGATAGAAATGTTTAGATGCTGTATTGTTGACAAGTTGTGAAGAATTTTGATATGCATGGAAAGCTTCCAAAAAACAAATTTGGTGGTTGAATCCTGCATGCTGATAAGTTTTGCTTCAAAGAGAAATCTGTGATCATTTTCATGACAGTGTTTAGCATTATTTCTTTAGGTCGTAGTTCCATTTGCAAGTTGTGTGCACCTTCAATCAATAACACAAGGCTCTATGGGGCTGTCCTATACATGAAATGCCACATTCACATGGAATTTGATAAATTTCTCACAAATTTTTATCGTAATCATGGTCCTTTGGTCGAAAAAGTTCCTTTTGTTTATGGGTTTAGAAACCACTTTATAATTAAAAGTTTTCATAATTTTTTAAATTTTGCAGGCAAAGTTACAGGAAAATGGAACAGTTGCAAAATTCTCTCATAATGGACACTAAAGACGAGATGGGCTAGGCCTGAGATGGGCTTGGGGCAGGCTATGAATAATATCGTCAGTTTCATTTTGGGTAATCTATGAATAGCAACATCAGTTGCATCTCAGGAGGGCTTCTTTTTATGTTAAAATACTGAGAGTCTTACTTTCCCCCCCTGAATTTTAGGAAGAGGAATATTTTTTTCCCCTGCAGTCTCCACTTTAATTTTGATTGTATAGAAAGGGAATTGATGGGTCATTGTGTGGTTTTTTAAGAGAGTATTTAGCCATAGGGAAGTAGGTTTGAGGCAGGGAGATAGAGATTAGGGAACTCCACCTTCATAGACATACTGGGATGGTAAGTGGCTAACTAAAATTACTCTTGGATACATCAGAGGGGACAATCTCAATTCTCAGAAGAACAAGCAACAATAAAACAGATAGGAAGGGGAAAAGAAAAAGTCACTGTCGCAAATTTGTCATTGAAACATAATACATTGGGGAGTAAAAATCTGTTGCTTTGGTACAAATTATTATGTAGAGGGTGGGTAAAGATATACATTTTAAGAATAGCACTGAGGGTGATGAGAGTAGATGTGGAACTCTAAAGATACTCCTTAGAGGAAACTGTTAGTGTCTTAGCTCTCAAGCAGTGTTACAGATGGAAGTTCTCTCCCAGTATTTCTGAAGGCTACTGTAAACCAAATGTCACATAAAAAAGTAGGAACATAACAAATTAAACAACGCTTTCATAATAGCTGTTACCATCACCTCCCAGTCAACATTCATCCCTTAAAATTCATGTTTGTACAAAAGCCATATGATCTTACAGTAGTTGAGTTATCCTTTTTATCCATTTGCACATTGCAATGTGAATGATCCTTAATTATTTAAAATTGAGTAACTGATTTTTTTTAACAGAAAAAAGGCCATATTATTTATTACATCCAGTTACTCAAGGAAATAGTGTGGAAGAAATATTCTTCACAGAATATGTGGAAATGTCTCTGAATTAATAACATAGTAATCAGACATCTGAATTGCGTGTAATTCACATATTATTATTTAAAAACTGATGCAATTCAAAACAGGAAACTGCTTTAGATTCATGTTCTGTAAATGTGCCTGTACTTTTGACCTCAAAGTTATTTTTCATGAATGTTAGAGTAAAAACATACTAATTCAATGGGTGTTTATTTAGTTAATGTAATTGATTGTTCTAGAGGCTTTCCAATTTAATCAATCATCAACAAAGAACTATGTGCAGCAAACTATTTCGTGATTTAAATAAGTTCATTTGGTGTGTCTGTGTGGGAGGGTAGCTAGAAATAATAATAAAAAAAAAATTCAAATTGGATAAAAGGGAGAAAAGCATCAGCACTTGGCTCAGGCAGGCTTGGGCCCCACAATATACAAATCTCCTGAGGCTGAGATGGAAGAAACTGAGCTTGAACTCGTCTCCAGTGGATGCCCAATTGGAGTTAACCTGGAGATGTGCTTTGGTTTCCGAAATTTTGTTAGAGCCTTGTCTAATGGAAGGATAGTATATTCTCTCTGTACCGCAATATGTTTAAGAAAATAAAGTTCATTTTTCAAACAGCACTCATCTGAACATATATGTACCACATGATGTACATAACTTTAAAAGGTGCTTAGTTTTTGTTGCCAAGGATGACTGAGCTTGGCCTGTGGAGGTGAGGAACAGTGAAAGGCATACGATAAATTTTAGTTTTGAGAGATCTTTTTGAGTGTGAAGCCAGGATGTCAAGGAATGGTACACAGCCATTTTTTAAAATCTCATAGCTGAATTCAATGTGAGGATTAATGAAATTTGTAAGTTCAGCTATTTTTGGAATTTCAGAATTTTTACCTTTCCATAGAACAGAAGTATCGTCCACATATCATATTGATAGATAAAATTTCATGAGCTGGAAATTTTTTCTTCAAATTGACACATATATTACTACGTTCAAAAACTTCCAGAACTTTTTATATTAAAAATGAATGAGTACAAATAATACCTGTTTATGCGGTGTTTCCTTCGAAGTAGTTACCCTGTGCAACTATGCATTTTTGCCAGCGCTCATACAAAGATTTAAATGCAGATTGCAAGCCATCTTCTGCCACATCCTCCAGTGCCTCCGCCGCAGCTTGTTGCACTTATTCGGAACTTGAGAAGCATTGTCCCTTAAGCAAATTCTACACCCATGGAAAAAGGAAAACGTCACACGGGGTAAAATCAGGGGAATAAGCTGGATGTGGAAGAACGGGAATGGGATATTTGGGCAGGTAATTGGACACCAGGAGGGATCTGTCAGCCGGCACATTTTTGTGACGGAGCACCCACGAGATGGTCATCCAAAGATCGGGTCACTTCCGTCTCACTGATTCTCAGAGACATTTCAGGACGTTGACGTACTCTTCTTTAGTGACTGTATGACCATGTTGAAGGAATTCCTTGTGTATGACCCCCTTGCAATTGAAGAAAACTGTTAACAAGACCTTTCCTTTAGAGCGGTCAGCCTTGAACTTTTTTGGTCATGGTGATGACTGTGATTTCCACACTTATGAATGTCGGTTGGATTGGGGGTTGTACAGAAAGCACCACGTCTCATCGCCAGTGATCAATCGATTCAAGAGATTGGGATCTGAATCCACTGCATTGATGTTATCCCCGCAAACTTGCATACGCTCATCCAGTTTTTTTTTGTGTCAGGTTTTTGGGAACAATTTGTTGGCACATGTGATGCATGTGCAGTTTCTCTGTTAAAATGGCATGGCAACTTCCAACTGAGATGCCAGCAACTTCTGCAATTGCTGCAACAGTTTTTCGACGGTCATTTTTCACAATTTCTTTGACAATGGCGATTTGTTCATTCATTGTGGATGTTGAAGGTCGTCCTGACATCTCGTCATCCCAATACTCTGTCACCCGTTTTCGAATTGTCGATGCCACTCATAAACTCTAGTTCGACTCATTGCACTCTCACCATACACTGACTTAATCATTTGAAAAGTCTCAGCGAAAGATTTTCCTAGCAGAACACAAAATTTTACACTTGAACGCTGTTCAAAATTCGAGATCGTTGTCCTCGCGGCGGAGAGCCTCAAATGCCTGTAATCACGAACTACACACATACGCTGTACGTGTTGGATCTGGATCAAACTGGTTCTGGCTGGTCGGTCTCATGATGCTCTTCGCTTGTTCAGTGGGGAATGACGTAATTCACTGACATTTGGCAAATATTCAAAAAGTTCCGAAACTTTTTGAATGTAGTAGTAGATTTTGCATAATATAGTTGACAGTGGGCTAACCATAGCTAGGCCTTCCACCTGTTCATAGAACTTTTCATGAAAAATGAAACTGTTTTCTTTGGTGCAAATCTCCACTAGTCTCATTATTTCCACTACTTCAGGTTGGCTGTAATGGTGCTCTACGAGACTTGGCTTTTGAGATTTCCAGAGCTTTTTAGTGGAACATTAGTGAACTGAGATATGACATTAAAAGATAGCATAAACTGATATATGTACATAGGGATGTAGTTTGAGTTGATTGACAAACTCAATGGAATTTTTCACGGATGTTTTGTTTGAAGTGGCTAAGGTAGATAACTTTAAAGATAATAACTTGGATATCTTGTATTGTGCAGATATTACTCGTTATGGATATCTTGTATTGTGCAGATATTACTCGTTATAGAACGGAATGGAATGCTTAGTTTATTTATCTTAGGGAGCATATAGAAACACTCACAACTGGCAAGTCTATTTCTTATGTTTTGATTCAGATTTCAGGACTTTTGATCGATTTTTGAATTTTCGATAAGTGTTGATCTGAAGAAACATTCTTTCTTTATAAGGTCCTCCTGAAATGAGATTTTCGACTTTGTCTTCATAATGTTTTTTTTTTTTTTTTTTGTCTGGAACATCCACCTGGCCTTCTTTGTCAGCTTTAGTTATGATTAAATTGGGTTTTGAACTCGATTCTTTAAGCACCTTAATTTCTTTGATGGTTAAATTGAGTTTAGGCAGAGTAGTGGGATTTGAGATTATCACTTTGCTGATGCAATTATTATATTTGCACTTTTAAGGTATTAAACCCCTGCAAAGTGCGCGTAGTTTACGTGCAATTCATTAATGATATACTATTAAAAATCACCAATCACTTACCCTAAAGATCATGGTAATTTCCATCCACAAACACTTCTTTTTCTTGCTGATGCAATGTTTCACCATTTCTTTTTCTTCAAAGTTGAGACTGCCTTTTATCAAAGATTCTTCAACTGGCTCAGCTAAGTTTGAAACTGGTTAATAAGCAAAACTTATTGAATAGCCACATTCAACAGCCACACTTGATATTTTGGAAGTTTTCCATATACACTGGGCCTAAAATTAATGTGACAAACACAAAATCATGAATAATGCAAAATTCACCTGACAGAGTTTAATGGCAGTTGGTATGGGCATACATATATTGTTAACACAGAAAAAGAATGCCACCACCGTATGGGGAGGCAGCATGTACATGACAGTCCAAAAGTGATGCTGATTTTGAGGGGCTAATAGGGAGCGTGATTACCCCAAGCAGCGATACAGCTGGCGCAATGAACGCTCATGTTGTTTACAAGGCTGTGAATGAGAGTTTGGGCCACTAAGTGCCACTTCTCCACCAGCCATGTCGGTGTCTCTGGAAGGGGTGGCCAGCTTGCAGTTGTTGTTCGCAGAGCATCCCAGACATGCTCTATGGGGTTCAGGTCCAGATATCTTCCAGGCCACTCCATCCTTTGAATATCCTCACTCTCCAGGTATTTTTTGATTTGCCGAGCCTTATATGGGGGCAGGTGTTGTTATCCATAAAAAGGAACTGGAGAGGGTGGCCAACAGCTACCCTGAAAAGCCATACATTTGGCTCTAGGATGTCATTCCTGTGGCGTACAGCTGTCAGAATGCCTCCTGGAAATGTGCAGTAGCGTGCGTCCATCCAACATGATGCCAGCCCAAACCAGGAACAGTCCACCACTGTAGTGGTCAACTTCCCTAATAGTGGAGGGAAGATTTCAGCTTCATGCCTCTCTCCAAATGTACACACATCTAGAATCCATGTTAGTTTCCCCATTGGTGCAGTGGTCGAAGTGTTGGCTTCTGATCATTCATCTGAGATGGGTCTCGGTTTGAATTCTGATGAAGCATGGATATTGCATTTGTCTTACGGCACTGACTCTCTCCCTTCCATGGAGCCAGTGGCACTAAATTAGGGACAGGTGACTGCTTATAACTCATCCAGTTGCTCATAGTGATATTTAAACCTCAAACTGAAATAAATAAATAAAAAAAAATCCATGTTTAGACTGTGTCGTGACTCGTCACTGAAAAGAGCACAGGCCCATTGATCAGCGCTGTAGGGGTGATGTTGATCCGAATTCAAATGGACCCTTCCATATAATGAAGCGAATGGAATACAGACAATTGGCATTCTTACATACAGACCTCTCTGTTGTGCAGTCTTTTGTAAACTATTTGCCTTGATATCATGGTTCCCGTAGCAGAGGAGAGCTCCTGTGATAGTTGCCTGTCTTATGACTCCGTATGGCAGTGAGTTGTTAGAGACGAGTATCAGTCATTTTGACTTGTCACTCGTGGGCATCCTTGTCCTGGGCTTCTGGCCATTGTTCCGGTTTCTTGGAACTGTCTCCAGAGATTGGAGATCACTTGCCTCAACACATTCAGGCATCTTGCTACTTCAGCTTGCGATTGCCTGGCTTTGAGTCTACCAATTGCTCTTCAGCGTAAAGCTAAGTTATGGTGCAGGCATAGCATTTTTCCACTAACAGTCCAACTCAAGCTTCAATTGACTCACCTCACTCAGAATGTTTATCAAGGTCGCTTGCCCGCCAGCTTCATGATGTACAGTTGTCATTCGCATACTTTCATAAGGGCTAGCACAATTTTGCTTGGGTATGTTGAGTTAGCATTTCCCCGTTTGAAAAATATTCACAATTGGTCGTCTTGTTTTGGACATATTCTTTAATTTATGTTTGTCACATTAATTTTGGACACCAGTGTATATCAAAATTCTTTGCAACTTGTCAATGACATGTCATCCACACAATTTCTATCATGTGCATGGAAACAACTAGCAGAACTTATCATGATCATATGTAGAGGATTTTAGGAAAGGAGTGTCTGACCCCAGGTCTTAAGCAACCCTTAAAAATAGGAAGCTAGGAGATTTGGGCTAGAGTGCCCGATAGGAAAGTGACATGGAAGCGAAGTAGAAAGGGGGAGGAAGACGCCCTTATTTATTACCGGGGGGGGGGCAGTACCCGGGGTCTGACAGCTTAACGTGCCCAACCGACGCACAGCGGATATTTAGTGGATCGAGCATTCGTACCTTCCTGGGATCGAACCTGAGGTCCTTTCCGTGGCAGTCACGAACGTTGCCCACTCAGCCACCCGCGGCCAAGCAGAACTTGTGACCATCAGCACCGCTTATGATGTCACATACGATTTGACTATTTACATGCCATTCATCCTGAAGAAGCTCAGCCAAAGCCCAGTGAAACTTTGGTCAACCTGAAAAATAAAATAATTGTGTGACAATATTGTTTTTCTTGTAATCATCACAACTCTTTTACTCAACATTTTATTGAACAGAGTACAGTTTGCAATGTAACAGCGTGCAGTTACCTTGATTGATATCCTAATACTAGGACTAAGAGCTTAACATTGGATTCTTGGTGATTTACTGATGCCTTGTCTGCAAAAAGTTAGGTTGGACTAAGCAAAAAATACTCCTCCGTCAGTGCACCAGAAATGCACCATGCTTTCTCTAATGGGTAATGGCTACCATTGAGAACACTCAGAATTATAGTGTATGCCCATAGCAGTGAGGAAGTACTCTACATTGTTTTCTTGTGCCCATTATCTGGAACAAGTGATGAGCTGGTTGGGAATGTTGCATTACAGTTTGACAAAAGTGCAATTCTGTAAAAAAGGTGTAGAGACCATCCTAATTCTGTACAGAAACTTTTTTAGAAAAACTTGCTGATCTTTTCAACCAGACTATGCTCAACAACCAACACTGGATCTTCCAACTGACTTCGCACCTTCATTTTCACTCAAAACCGCACAACCGTAGCCCCAGAACAATGTACCTGAGTGGATTTCTCAAGATGAATCAACTATCCAAGAGTCTAGGCTTTAACACTACTGTTGCAGACAAACTAGTATTAACAGCCTAAGACAAAGTTTGACATCAGCAGTTGAAAAATGTAGGCCTATTCATTCATTCACTTGTTGGTGCTTGGTTGTGTCATTTGAAGGAGGGAATATGAATAATTTTATGTTCCTTGTATACCTCATAAGTTTCCAAATAAATGACACAAAAGGTAATCCCAACATTTTCCCATTTTTCCACTGTCTGCTTTTATTGTTGTAACACGCATACTTCTTAATTTTCATCAACTGTTCTGTCTTTTTAAAATTGGGCTTAGAAGTGTCACAGGCTCACTTGTTGACCCAGTTTAACCTAGGTGTTAGACATTAATTATATGATACTTTTAGAAAGTTTCAAACCGATATGTTTCACTTGTTGATACAGTAATGAGTACATTTGATAAACAAGTTTGTTTGGGTTAAATATTGTGGGTTGATGAATTAGGTAAAAAGTGCATTATGAAATTTTTATCATAAAGACTAAGAAAATATTGTAGGATGATGAATTAGGAAAAAAGTTGTATAATAAAATACATATGCAAGGTGTGGTCAGAAAGTATCCAAACTGGTTGCGTAATTTGGCACAGGTTGACCTTGACTCAGGTTGACCTTGGAACCTACTATGCATGTACAGTGAGTTACGTCTCCCCTTGCTCTTCTGCATTTTTTACAGTAGTGCTTTGTTCTTAGCTGTGTGAAGTTGTTCATCACATTTGTCATGTCCAAAAAAACTCGTCAATGAATTTGTATCAGATTTTGTCAAAAACTTGGTGAAACTTGCAAAGACACACTTAAAGTTACAGGAAGCCTATGGAGAGGATTATAGGGGTCATGCACAAGTTTATGAGTGGTATAAACGTTTTATAGATGGCCGTGAAAATGTTGAAAGTGATGAATGGTCTGGGAGGCCTGTAACCAGCAAAAGTTAAAAACAACGTTGAACTTGTCCGTGCGGCTGTGCGGAAAAATCGCTATTTTTGAGTTATCTGAAGACTTCAAAATTACACTGGTGTGCAAAAATTAAGGACAAAGAGGAGAAATTAGCATAACAGCGGAATGAGCAGGCAGAACGGACCGAAGGACCACTCAGGAGATAGACTAGGGTCCGGTACAGTAGAGCATGCGCATATATGCAACATGACGTTGGGTATAAAGCACACGGGCGGTGTACGCTCAGCAATTCGGTAAAAGCTATTGCACGGTGTACATTGGTTTGAACGACGTAGAGTTGCTGCCACCGTGTGATATGGCCAACAGGCAATCCAGTAGACAACATCTGGATGACTTTACCCGAGGTTGCATCATTGGGAAGTTGGAAGAAGGTCGAAGTGTGACTAGTGGACTAGTGTGGCCAAGGAGTTCGGGATCGCTCACAGCATCGTTTCATGAGCTTGGAGAGCATTTCAAACGACAGGAACAGCTGCCCGAGAGTTTAGCAGTGGTTGTCCACGAGCAACCATGGCGGCGGACGACTGGTATATTGTCCTACAGGCGAGAAGAGACAGATGGCAGACAGGGGAGAAATCGCAAGGCACATGCAACAGACAACTGGACGTCCGTTATCGCGTTTTACCGTGGCCAGGAGGCTGTACAAAAATGGTCTATTTGCACGACGACCAGTACGGTATGTGCTATTAACGCCTGCTCATCAGAGACGGCGCTTTCTGTGATGCCAGGAACAAAACTGGACACATCAGCAATGGGGTCGAGTTCTCTTTATGGATGAGAGCCGATTTAGTCTGACGAGCGATTCTGGACATATACACATCTGGAGAGAACAGGGAACACGCAATCACACCTCCAACATCATCGAAAGGGACCGGTTTGGAGGTGGCGGAGTTCTCGTTTGGGGCAGTATCATGCTTGGTAGCTGTAATGACCTCCACATCTTCCAAGGAGATTCAGTCACTGGTGTTAGCTATTGTACCAAGGTTCTCCTGCCTCACGTGCGTCTGTTTAGAGGTGCTGTGGGTCCTGAGTTCCTCTTCATGGACGACAATGCTGCACCTCATCGTATAGTGGCTGTCGCAGAGCTGCTGGAGAGTGAAGATATTCAACGCATGGATTGGCCCGCAAGGTCCTCGGACCTAAATCCAATCGAACACTTGTGGGAACTTCTCGGGAGTTGCTTGGCAGCAGGTCACCAGCCACCAGCAACGATTCCGCAGCTGCGATTGGCGCTACAAGAGGAATGGGCCGCGATGCCTCAACACAACCTCGTCCCCAGCATGGGCAGACGTTGTAAATCCTGCAACGCAGTCAGGGGTGATCATATCCCCTACTAAAGACTGGATTTTTTTGGCAGCCGCCTGTCACATGGACGTTTCTGTCTTCTGTCCAGTTATGCTCGAAGCTACTTTTTTAATAAAGTGCTTTTGTATCCTTTGGATTCCTTGTTTGGATGGTTTTGCTCACTTGTCCCATAATCTTACATCTTGGGGATCTTATGGTATGATTTGAGTCGATGTGGAGCACTTCTGCACGACGTTACATTCGAAAACCATCTCATCCTTCATTTTTGCACGCCAGTGTAGTTTCGGCTCAGTTCAGTTTGATTCTTACGGATAATTTGAGCTTGAGATATGTCTCAGCTAAATTTGTGCCAAAATTGCTCTCAGCTGAGTAAAAACAAGCCCGTGTTTTAGCTGCTAGTAACTTGCTTGAATGTGTTGAAAATGCCAAAAACTTTTAAAAAATGATCATAATGGTGATGAGTTGTGGGTAAATGGGTATGACCCCAAAACTAAGGCCCAGTCTTCACAATGGAAGTTCGCCTCAAACCCTCCCAGACCCGAAAGAGCATGACAGAGCCACAGCAATGTCAAAATGATGCTATTTTTTTTTTCAATCATGAGGGAATTGTGCATCACGAATATGCTCCATCAGACCAGACTATCAGCAAGGAGTAACTACTGTCAAATTTTGTGGTATTTGAGGGACGCAGTTTGTTGCAAAAGCCTGGCATTGTATGAGAGTGACAAGTGGCAATTCCTCCATGACAGCACATTGCCTATGCATCGCAACTTGCACAGCCGTTTCTTGCCAAGCACTGCTTTACAGATGTCCGACAGCCACCCTATTTGCCAGATATTGCTCCCTGCAACTTTTTTCTTCCCCAAAAGCAAATACACTGCCTGACAGAGAAAATGCCACACCACGAAGACTTGAACGAAGCGCCATGCAAATTGCAGGGTTAGTGCACACATACAAGTTATGCAAATGATTGCGTTTCTAGGCCAATTGCACGAACAGCGCGCGGGATATAAGCGGACAACCAGCCCGTGAGGCCATCGGTCCAGACGCCGTCACAGCTACAAGAAGTGAGTGTTTCTGCTGTAACCATGTCTGGAGAACAAACAAGGGGTACAAATGCCGTCAAGACGCCATCGTACGAGATTTCGTCAAACGGATGAGTTCATTTACTCTGTTTTCCTCTGCACACCCTAACAGCTACAAACTATCTATCTTTTATTTTCTTGTCTGTAGGGCTTTCATTCACTCTTCCAATCGTACGCTTCTATCTGCAGAATGACGGTGGATTTCTGACCTTGGTGCAACGTTTGGGTATCCCAATCATACCGTCAACAGGATCATCGCAAAAACTAGAAGATTGGCATCTACCACTTTAAGGGGTGACCAACCAAAACACCGATTTGTGGGCTCTATGGACTTTGCTCCCGGAGTTACAAACATCTTAAAAAACATGTGTCATAAGAATAACCTGGATTTCGGCCTCAGAACCAACACTATCTTTAACTTGGTTCGCAAAGACAGAGATCCGGTGAACCATCTGGAACGATTTGGTGTGTACAAAATTCCTCTGAAGCCAGTGGGCCCAGAGGCCCCCACAGATGTATGTTGGTTCCACGATTAGGAATGTGAAATTGCGTTTTTCGGAACATAAGTATAACATTAAAATGCATGCTTCATCTACTGCTTTATCTCGCCTCGTCACTTCGGGAACTTACTACCCACGCTGGGAAGAAGCCAGGATTTTGAAAACTCCAGCCAGTAAGACTTAAATCCGCTTTACAGAGAGTCTGCACACCCACAGATTCTTTAACATGTGTTGCAACGAGGATTCACCTACTCAAGTTTCCCAGGCCTGGAAAGCCATTCTACCTGTAAAAAGGTAAAGAGAATTACATTCCACCCTGAAGTCTGGCACAGTGTGTGTCACCTCCTACCTGTGTTTGGTGCAGGCCTCTGGTATGTAAATTGCTTGACTTTTTATTTGCTTCTGTGATTTGAATTAAGTGGCAACAACTACCTTATTTATATGCCATGACAACTTTTTATGCGGTCATTTTCATCTGATGAGGGACTCCAGGGAGTCTGAAAGATCTTATGAGTGCCTTTTAACCTTGTATATAGTTCATTAAATGTAATTGTACGAAGTACATCTGTCATCTTCAGACTTTGTTTTAATCGTGCATAACACAGCGTTTTTACCTTATCATCTATTAATATTGTTAAAATGTCAAAATCGATTAAAAGGAATGATTAAAACTAATTAGTAGATTGGTACTTATAATAACTAATTATTAATAATTGTTAAAATCAATTTTCTTTATTTGGTGATTTCTTAAAACTATTTAATGATGTAATACAAAGGGTATGCATGTTTGCAAGTGAGTCTATGTGCTGCTTATTTTTCTTGTATGTAATTTGAAGTATCATTTTACAAACTTGGAGAAAGGTTCAAATTCAGAATTTTCTGTAGATCTTGGTTCCCGTTGATAGTCCATCTGGTTATGAAAAGAAGCTTAAGGTAGATAGCCACACTGTAGATAATGGTTCTGCTGAGGGCAAAGATAGCAAAACTAATGAGCCGTCCACCCTTCCTGATCTGGCACCTAGTGCACGCCCTTTGAGTCCAAAAGCACCGACTATACAGGATATGATTCAGACTACCGTCACACCTGCAGTAGATAGTTTGGATTTAAGGGGCGATAAGCGCAGTACGCCTCCTCCCTTCTCACCTTCCAAGTCCTCACCACCCAGTGAAAAGGAGAACTCCTCCAAGTCCTCACCTGTCAAAACTCCATCTCCGGTAAAGAAGAAGACATCCTCACCTCCAAGGTAAATTTTATTTTGTGTTACATACATTTTCATTATTTGTATTCATAGTTTCCCTTCACCCTTTAATGTATAAACTGGCTACACACACACATACATGTGTGTGTTTTTTATCATGCATTCATGTATGTACAGGGCTGGAAAAGTACCATGTCCGAGATGCCCGGGACATGTAAATTATTGGCCTGGGTAGGTAAAAAACAATCTAGTTGCCCGGTCTGGGCAAGTAAATTTAAAAATAAAAAAGTTTGGAATATAGGATTGCCTACTACAAAAAAAAAAAAAAAAAAAAAAGAGAGTCGGTGCATGTCGTGTTTCATTTCCCTTCTATCACCAGAAATTGTATTATTGTTACGGAATGCTAAGGACAGAAGAATACTGCTTCTTTAATTATATTATGCTCTAGGTCCAGAAATTTTAAGCATATGTGGTATCACTCTAAATGTAGTTTTAGTCAGCAAAAGGATGTATGCCTCTGATGGAACTATACTCCGGTGTTTAGTGACAAAAGGCGAAAACTTCAATGAAAGGAACATGGTAGAATTGCTGAATTTCTCAAATACCAATTTCATTATCGTACCATTTCATACCAATTTCAGCATCATCGTCTTAAAACTTGAGATACACGTTTTTGTGCATTGAACATTTTAAGTACATACCCTTAAAAAGGAGATGCGAAACACATATGAAAAGTTCATATTTTTTAACCAAGTGAGAGTTCTGATTTGTTATCTTAAAAGATAAATTTTCCTGGGCATCTAGCTTTTACTACCTGGGCAGGTAAATAATTTTTGCACATACCCTGCTGGACATGTAACTTTTCAGATATGTTTCAAGCCCTGATGTATGTCATTCATTCATGCAGGCATACATCTGTGTATGTATATATGTTTATCATTTATTCCTGCATGCATGCATTCATGTAGGCATGTTTATAATTCATTTTTGCATATGTTCATGTATGTATGTATGTATGTATGTTTATCATTCATGTATGAATGAATGATTAAACATATGTCTATGCAGGGCTTGAAAAATACTATGCCCGAGGCATGTAAATTATTGACCTGGGCAGGTAGAAAAACAATCTATTGGCCCGGTCCTGGCAACTAAATTTAAAAATAAAAAAGTTTGGAATAGAATTTCCTACTACAAGAAAAAAGACAGTCGTAGCATGTTGTGTTTCATTCTACTGCTAATCACTGGAAGTTTTATTATTGTTACAGAGTGCCAAGGACAGAAGAATATCAGTTCTTTAATTATATTGTGCTCTAGGTCTAGAAATTGGAACCATATGTAGTTTTGCTCCAAATGTTGTTTATGCCCAGCAACGGGATGCATGCGTCTGATAGAACTAGCCTCCGGTAATTAGTGACAGAAAAAGACCCAGAAGAAGACCACATGGGAGATGGGTGGATAAAATTCGAAAGTATGCGGGAGTAACATGGAGGAGACTGGCACAAGACAGACCGTTGTGGAAGAAACTTGGGGAAAATATTTAACACATTATGTTCTGATCTATCGAGTTGAGTAACATTAACTCACCTCAAAAATCAACTCATTTTTTACACTCATGTATTCTGCATGTATTACCTCCGACGATCTTCCAGGTCACACGAACTGTGGATTATTTACAGTCTTCCCAAATTACGAGGGTGAATCAAAAAGTAAGGTCAGTGCTCTCGTTACGTAGGCATGCAGAGCTGTGGCAGACTGCTATTTGGGGACGGGATGGCACGTGACCTTGACACGTTGCGGATGCAATTACTAATCTTCTAACTACAGTTACCCAGCAGTTGTAAGGGCGTAAACATGGCCGGTCATTTGTTGGAATGCTCCATTCTTGTGCAGCGAAATGTAGTGAAATTTTTATGGGCTGATGTTGTGCAACCCACTGAAATTCATCATAAGATGCTTGTGAAATATGAAGAGGACAAGTGCATGAGCCACAGACATGTGTACAAGGGAATAAAAAAGTTTCAAGCCGGTAGAATGATGTGTTTGATGAAGCTCGCTCAGGCCGTCCGTCAACCTCTTGCACAAAGGACCATCTGGATTGCATCGATGTGCTCATTAAAGAAGATCGCTGGGTTACTCTGTCTGAGATTGCCCCAAAGGTAAACATTAGCTATGGTTGCTTTTTAATAGTGCATGATGATCTCGGATATCATAAAGTGTGTGCCAAATGGGTGCCATGGCAGTGCCTGGAAATATTTTTTGCAGCGGTATGAGTCAGTTCTCAGTATTTTGGATAGGATTGTCACTGAGGACGAAACGTGGACCCATCATTACGACCCCGAGAGAAAACGGCAAAGCATGGAGTGGAAACATCCGAGCTGCCCATGCAAAAAGAAGTTCAAAGTTGTCCCTTCAGCACGAAAATTAATGCTGACTCTCTTTTTGACATGAAAGGACCCATTGTTGAACACTATCAAGCACAGGATGACTCAATTAACAGTCGGTCATATTTTGACTTGCTAAAAGACAAATTAAAACCAGCAATTCGCACAAAACAACGGGGAATGTTATCCAAAAAAGTGCTGTTGCTGCATGACCATGCTTGTCCACACACAGCATTGGCAACTCAACAAACAGTTACCAAGTTGAAGTTTGAGGTGTTACCACATCCTGCTTACAGCCCCGACCTGGCGCCATGCGACTTTCATGTCTTCGGGCCAATGCTTAGGTTTGTCCAGCATGTGCAAGCAGGGAAACGCATGCACTCATGCAATTTGCTTTCTGCTCTACTGTGAATTGATGGGGTACACAAGCTCCCCACTTGTGCACCTTCCCAAGCTGACACAGGTGCGTGATAATGCTCGTGTGGGTAGTCCTCAGTTGTTCAGCATGAGTCGGTCTCCACTAAGGTCTTCAGCCTGTCCATATCCACTGTTGCAGGTCTTCTGGATTTGAGATGGTCTGACAGGTCAAAACTTCCCTCTTGAAATTGTTGAAAACAACGAGAGCGCTTGCGATGCGCTATGGCATTGGGGTACAAACTGGTAATGTTCTTTACAGCACTTTCAGGGGTGCTACCACGACGAAGCTCATCAGCAAGCAATGGCGGATGTCCTCCTTGTCTACTTCTATGTTGGTTGGTGCTTACACTCTTCTCCTTCAGACTGCTAACTGCCACTTACTTAAGCCACCTACCTGGTGATGCCATGCTGGTGTGATGCACCACCTCAGTGGCCAGTGTGCGCCATGGCTGGGGCTTCAACTTCTTGTACCTCATCATCGGACATTACTTTCTTTCCAACCCAATGCTATTGAATTTTAAATCTATTGTTTCCAGCAAATTCTTTCCACTTGAATTTTGGTGGTCTTGGCAAGTAATTGTACTTCCATCAAGATTTTCAGTTAATCTGCTAAAATTAAGCAATCAATTAGTAACACAAAATTGTAACAAATAATTAGTTAACCAGGTAAGTTAAAAGTTGATTTAAGATCATTAATTTCTATAAGCATTTTTTGAGTTTTTATAGTAAAAGACAGTGTGTAAGTTGAATATATGTGATTTCTTTCATTGCAGCTTAAGTGGAGACAGTATTAAAAGCAACCGAAGCACACGCAGTACTGTCAGCTATGGGCATATACAGCTGACAGTTAGGTACAGCATTCCACGCAATAAACTTGTTGTAGTGGTTCATAAAGCCAAGTAAGCAGCATTTTTTTTGTTCATATTGTATTAAATGCTTTCTTTGAGTGTTTCTTTTTGCATTGTGTAATAAGTAAAGAAAAAGGAAAATATGAAATTGTGACAATTAATTGTTTCTTGATTTCAGATCAGGAGAGTGATATCAAAGTCAAAATTCCTAACTTAAGTGTGTTACTGATTGTCTCAGAATTGTACTAGTATGTTCAAAAAGTTCTGGAACTTTTTGAATATTTGCCAAATGTCAGTGAATTACGTCATTCCCTACTGAGCAAGTGAAGAGCATCATGTGACTGACCAGCCAGAACCAGTTTGATCCAGATCCAACACGTACATTGTATGTGTGTAGTTCGTGATTATAGGCATTCAAGGCTCTCCATCGCGAGGACAACGATGTCAAATTTTGAACAGCGTTCAAGTGTAAAATTTTGTGTTCTGCACGGAAAATCTTTCACTGAGACTTTTCAAATGATTAAGTCAGTGTATGGTGAGAGTGCAATGAGTCGAACTAGAGTTTATGAGTGGCATCGAAAATTCGAAAACAGGTGACAGAGTATCGAGGATGATGATAGGTTAGGACGACTTTTAACATTCACAATGGAGGAACAAATCGCCATTGTCAAAGAAATTGTGAAAAATGACCGTCGAAAAACTGTTGCAGTGATTGCAGAAGTTGCTGGCATCTCAGTTGGAAGTGCCATGCCATTTTAACAGAGAAACTGGGCATGCATCACATGTGCCAACAAATTGTTCCCAAAAACCTGACACAAGAAAAAATGGATGAGCGCATGCAAGTTTGCGGGAATAACATCGATGCAGTGGATTCAGATCTCGATCTCTTGAATCGATTGATCACTGGCGATGAGACTTGGTGCTTTCTGTACGACCCCAATCCAACTGACAGTCGAAAGTGTGAAAACCACCGTCGTCACCATGACCAAAAAAGTTCAAGGCTGACCACTCCAAATGAAAGGTCTTGTTAACAGTTTTCTTCGATTGCAAGGGGTCGTACACAAGGAATTCCTTCAACATGGTCGCACAGTCACTAAAGAAGAGTATGTCAACGTCCTGAAACGTCTCCAAGAATCAGTGAGACGCAAGTGACCTGATCTTTGGAAGACCAACTCGTGGGTGCTCCATCACGATAATGTGCCGGCTCACAGATCCCTCCTGGTGTCTGATCATTACATTCCCATTCTTCCACAACCAGCTTATTACCCTGATCTCGCCCCGTGTGACTTTTCCCTTTTTCCCCAGATGAAGAATTTGCTTAAGGGACAATGCTTCTCAAGTTCCGAATAAGTGCAACAAGCTGCAACGAAGGCACTGGAGGATGTGGCAAAAGATGGCTTGCAATCTGCATTTAAATCTTTGTATGAGTGCTGGTAAAAATGCATAGTTGCACAGGGTAACTACTTCGAAGGAAACACTACATAAACAGCTATTATCTGTACTCATTCATTTTTAATGTAAAAAGTTCCGGAACTTTTTGAACGTACTGGTATAATCCCAAGCAAATCAAGTTGCCAGTAGAAAAAAACTGATTAATTATTAATTCCATAACATAGGACCTAATTTTCGTGTTTCATAGACAGCATAAGGTTACAAGTAGGACTGGTTCTAGTAGATGACACAGGGCATAGGCATCTGCAGAGTTAAGGTGAACAATTGTTTGTTGGTACTGAAGTGATTATGCCACTGAAAATTGTTCCATTTGGGATTGGCTACATCACTGCAGTTTATTAAGCACCACATTCACAGTCATGGATTAATGAAGTTTGCAAACAACAGGGATTTATTTTCAGATGGGAAACCTCGTTCGTGTTAAGAAAAATTTTTCATTAAAATAAATTCTTTTATTATGTATATACTTTTAGTAGCTCTAGTACGATATTCGTGCATGCGTCTTGGTGAGATTTCTAACCAAAAATTCATCAGTGTAGTGAGTGAGACATACAAAGTAATAAAAACATTTACAAGATGACAGACCAGATATCTTGAAGACAATTCATTTAATAAAAACATCAAGATCTTAACATATTATTAATAAAAAAATATGTGTATATAATAAATATACAGTTTTTTTTTTTTTTTTTTTGTCGCAAATGTGTCGATGTGCGGGAGTTAGTTACAAAGTGCGTACCACTGCATAATGTAGTTTCAGTTGAAAAGCTTGTGTTTGAGCTTGGACTGAGACCTAAGAAAGCACATGGATGTACAGATGTTTGAAATGTCGTATGCACATTAAAATACAGTCGGACGTCCATATATCAAACTTCTGTATATCAAAATTCTCTATATATTGAAGTTTTGTGAACATACAAAAACTGTTTCTATATTCTATATATCAAAATTTTTCAAGATAAATCGGGGACCCCCCCCCCCAATGACGATGTTGTAACAAAAACAATTGAGAAAAAAATAGAACGGAGGAGATGTCGTTAGAGGAAGAAGGAAAGTGTGGTCAAGGGCACTGTGACATCAGCGGGTCACCAGGAGGAGTGTATTGTCTTCACACACCCCTCTCCTCAAGTAATCTTCCTCCTTTATAAAACATGTTCAGTTTGTTTCAGTCTCTCTAACCGACGGTGTGTGCTAGCGATGTCAAAAAGAAAATCTCTTAGTGTTGTGGAAAAGGTGGAGTTGTTAAAGAATGTGGACACTGGAATGTGCAAAAAGGTATTGCAGTTTAATTTGGCGTTCCCCCCTATGTACAGTGTCGACAATTATAAAAATCTGGGAGTTCATTATGAACACCTTTGAAGATGTCAGACCTGACAGGAAACATTCTAAAGCATGTCATTTTGGAAAAGTGGACGCTGCTGTTTCAAAGTGGATTAAAATTGTTCGTGACAAAAATTTGCCAATGTCAGGTCGTCTTATAAAAGAAAAAGCATTCGATTTTGCCAATTGTTTGGGCCAAGTGGATTTCTAAGGTAGTTCCAGTTGGTTGGATAAATTTTCAGAATCAACATGGCATAAAAGAAAAGATTGTTTCTATACACCCAATTTTTTTTATGGAACCATCGACTTTGATATATGGAGGTCTGACTGTAATTAAAATCCCAGTTTTTGTCGCGTTTATAAAAAATACAAATAATCGCATTTTGGTGACGTCATTGTCACTTCTGTTTTGCTTCAGAGAAGCTATGCAGTATACACAGAGGATATTTACTGTGAGCAGAAGGAGAGAATTGTGTTAGCCGGAGGGTAAGTGGGGAGATAGTGGCTTGGCGGTCAGTAAGCGTGCTCCTTTCTTTGTGGTTACTATTTCAAAATACTCATTCAGAAGTCATTTGCAGACCTGCCAACTTTTACAATTTTATCGTATTTAGTACAATAAATCATGCCGAAGTATGCTAATATGATTTTGCAGCCAAAAATGCGATTTTTTTTAAATAGTCATGTTTTCCCCCATTTTTTCTCTTTTCAGACGGATGCCTTGTAGCAGAATCGCGGCGATGGGCGACGTATGTCGCAGATTTATTTTGGTCCCACAGACAAAAACGACATCCCCAGAACCCTATTAAGCCATCTTGCAGACTCCCTATCATAGATGCAAGTTTCCCGCCTTTCAAAATTTCCGAAAACGGAAGTTAGGCGTAGTGAGGATTTCTTCGTAATCGTAATTTTTTTCCTCGCGAAGGACGATGTACGTCGCAGAATTATTTTGTACTCATCCCCGTAGAAGAATTGCGGCGACGTACATCGAAGGTTTATTTTGTACTCATCCCCGTAGCAGAATCGCGGCAATAGCCGACAAACATTGCAGATTTATTTTGTACCCACCCCCGTAGAAGAATCGCGGCAATGGCCACCGCGCATCCCAAATTCATTTTCTACTAATCCTCGTAGCAGAATCGCGGAGATGGCCGATGTACATCGCAGATTCATTGTCTACTAATCCTCGTAGCAGAATCGCGGCGACGAAAGACGTACATCGCAGATTCATTTTCTACTAATCCTCATAGCAGAATCGTGGCGACGGCCGACGCACATCGCAGATTTATTTTGTACCCAGCCCCATAGAAGAATCGGAATCGCGGCGACGACTGACGTACATCACAGATTCATTTTCTACAAATCCTCGTGGCAGAATCGTGGCGATGGCCGACGAGCATGGCAGATTTATTTTGTACCCGCACCTGTAGAAGAATTGCGGCGACGGCCGACGTACATCGCAGATTCATTTTCTCCTAATCCTCGTAGGAAAATCGCGGCGACAGCTGATGCACATCACAGTTTTATTTTAGTCCTGCAGACAAAAACGACATCCCCAGAACCCAATTAAACAATCTTTCAGACTTCCTAAAATTAAAGTTTTCTGTCTCTCAAAATTTCCGTAAACGGAAGTTAGGTGGAGTGAGGATTTCTTCCGTAATCGTAATTTCTTTTCTAATAATTAACAACATAAAAGTGTTTGCTGATTAGATTTAATTAGTTTCGCAATAAAATTTTGATGTAGGGAAAAAATCCCTACATTCTCATCATCAAGAATTTATATAGCTGAAATAGGCTTAAAAAATTATCAGCATGTGTCGTGTTACGAGTTTTCTATCCAAGTGTTACGTTTTTGGTTCTGAGAGGTTGACAGGTCTGCATTTGTCTAATGATCAGCAAGGTTGAGAAGGTGTGAGGGTTGATGGGGGAACATCATGATGGAGCGCAGGAAGTTTCCTGTTGTCTTGCCTTGTGTCACCCATAGGGAGAAGGGTCAGCAACACATAGCATCTCATTAGTGCGCGGAGAAATACTAATATACAAGAAATACCTTGTCGGTAAATCAGTTTCACAACATTAACAGTGTAACCAGGTTAGCTTCAACCAGAGTATAGATAGAAATACACAAGTACCTTTCCTTTTCAGCAACACATGCCACACAGATGATGTTTCATGGGTTCTTCACTGGAGTGAGATCCAAAAGCTTTTTGATGCTGACTGAGAGACTCAAAACAAGTCTTCCAATAATTCCTTTGCACTTCCAGAATGAAAAAATTCATTACCTCCACTTGGCAAAAGAGATGTCACATGACTGACATTGCAGTGAAGGGCAGGGGCCCTTGCTGGGAAGATACTTTTCTCACTGTGGAAGTTGTACTTTGCATTAGGTGTATGTGGTCATATCCTTTGATAGGGCATGATAAATTTTGAGAAAAACATGTAACTGTAAATAACAAGCTTTAAAACTTTAAAAAACATGCTTAAGTTATTAAAAAATTTAAAGTAAGAAAGCTTTCAACTGATAACTTCAGTCTTTTTCAACCTAGGAACAGATGGACAATAATAGTAAGTGGTCTCAAAGGTACCTCCTGCATAGAGATGATTTGGAGAAAACCGAAGTCACTATTTCCTTGGTATTGTTTTTATCTTTTAAATTTTTAATAACATTTTTATTTCTCAAAATTTTTAATTAAACTTTAACTGCATGTTTATTATTGTAAATAGTGCTATTTTAATTTCAAATGCAATTTTTAACCTTTGTTAAAGGGGATAGTTGACTTCAGAAGATCAAGTTACATGTTTTTACTGTGTTTTAGATAAGCTAATACATTTAAATGTCAATTGATGATGAAGTTAAGGTAATTAAAGCTGTTGAGGATGGCAGTAAGAAAAAAAACGAGATTGCAAAGGATTTTGGAATACTACTGTTGCTATTCTAAAGAATAAAGAGGCTATTTAGAAATAAATTCACAGGATGCTGAGGTGAAAGGAAATGATTGAAATGTGCAGAGTATCTGGATTGGATATTCCAAGAGTGCTTGATGAAATGGATTGTTCAGTGTAAAGATTAAAATGTTCTACTGAGGGGATTCATCATAAGAAAAAAACCTCAAGTCTTTGGCAAGCAATTAAACTATAATAATTTCAGTGCAAGCAGTGGTAGGTTTCAAGATTTCAAAAAAATGTTACAATATCAGATGTCATAAGCTTTGCGGTAAAAGTGTGACCATGAATGAAGAGACCTGTTCCAAATAGCCATAGAAATTACCTACCATTTTAAAAGATTATCCAACCCAATGATGTTTTCAATGCAGATGAAATGGAACTGTATTTTAAATGTTTGACTGACAATACCACTATGCCTTTTAAAGATGAAGCAGCTCATTGTGAGTAGCAAAGCAAATCCTGTAGCCTTACTGTTGGCAGCTAACATGAGTTAACCTTACTGTTGGCAGCTAACATGAGTGAACCTTACTGTTGGCAGCTAACATGAGTGAATCTGAAAACTTAGTTAAGCCAATAATGATAGGCAAATCTAAAACATCGAGATGCTTTTATGAAGTGAAATCCTCTATGCATTGATTGTCAATCGAATAAAAAGGCCTGGATAACCAACGGAATTTTTCAGAACTGGCTGAAAATGTTTGATAAAAAAAGAAATGACTCTGCAGAAGTGTAAAGTGATTCTCTTTGTTGATTACTGTACTGCACATAGATGCATTTCTGAAATGAAGTTAATAAAAGTCTAGTTTTTACCATCCAACACAAAATCAAAATTGCGACCTGTAGACCAAGAATCTAGAACTTGAAGACACTTTATTGAAAACATGTAGGATGAAAAAATGCATATTGACTTGTTCTAAGCATTGAGAATAGCTGGCAGTGCATGGAGAGAAGTAACAGAAAACACAATTAAAAACCATTTTTGAAAAGCTGGCAGTTTAGCTGATGATGGTGAAAAAAAAAAAAAACTTGTGGTGAAGAATGGAACATAGCTTTGCAAAATTCTTAGTTTAGGTGAAAAAGAAACATTTCAAGCCTATGCAAATATTGACGCCGAAGTAGAGATCTGTAGAGATTTAAGGGATGAAGACAATAGCCCAATTTAATCCATAATCAGGTAATCAGGCAAAAAGGATGAAGCAGAGAGATTGCCACAGTCCCTACTGTTATGAGAAAAGTAGCCCAAGGAGCAATAAACATTTTACGAAACTTTATTAAAACCAAACTTGGAACAAATGATGAAACTTAATTGCAATTGTGCACCTAACAATTGTTGTTGAACATAAAAGGGCAGTAAAAATGGAAAACTGTAACACAGTAGCTAAGCAATTCAATGCACTTAATTAATTTTTATTCTGTTGTATTGTGATGAATCAAACAACATTTTGAGCAATTTAAAAATATTTGTGCTTTAAAAAATGCAGTTAAAATTGTAAAATAAATGACCATTTAAAGTGGCTAAACATTTAATGAGATTCGAATAAAATTTAATTTTCTGGCAACTTTGATTTTCATTATCTCAAATTTTTTGTTCACTCCCTTGAGATTCAACACATGTAGGGCTGACTGTACAAGTCTTACATGTTCTCATAAAAACTGTGATTTTAAATGCAGAGTTAATATTCTCAAAGTCTTTTTTTTTTGTTTTTTTGTTTTTTGTCATGGTTCTTTTCAAATATCATAGTCTGCACAGACAAAGGTTGACGATAACTGCCAATCTCAGAAAATGGTCTTTTGACGTTTTAGAGTTTTCTTGTCGATGAAATGAAAGGGAAAAGGCCAGGCAGTCATTTTGTTCATTCCAAAATTGATGGTCAAAACTTTTCATTTCCATTGCAAATGGAAATTGAAAATAATGCTTTAAACTTGCAAGGATGCTTATGCAAAATTTATTTTTTATTGAACTTTGTAAGGTACTCATTTTAAGACAAAAAATCATGTTCACATTTGCAGAAAATAAAAACGGTCATTGAAAAAAAATTTATGTAAAATGAATGTTAGGAAAAACGTGTCAACAATAATAAGGCATGTACTTTTCTCTAACATTTTTTTGCATTACACACGAAACCAATGTTCTAATTACATTAGCATTGGAAATGCATGTACTAACATGTTGTTATTGTTTGTTTAATTTTGTTTTTGATAATTTTGTGATGAATAATGTGTTTACCTTCCAAGTAAGACTTCCCATTTCTCTCATATACAAGTTTTTCTGTTTATTGAATCTTGGCATCTGCGGAATTATTAGACTTCCATTTTATTTATGTTAAGATAATAACATAATTAGCACTAGCCAACTGTGATTGTGATTCTTACTTTGAGAAATTTTTTCTAACTCGTGTGTGTGCCTGCTTGATTGATTTATGTGTATTACAGTTTTGTGCCTGAGCATTACCTTACATCAATTAGATATTTTTAGATACTAATGACAAGATTTAAAAAATATTGTCTCATTCTCTTTTTTCTCTTTTTTCATTTCTAGGAATCTTCAGCATAAAGAAGGTGAAGACAAACCTGACCCCTACATCAAAATATATATGCTACCTGATCCAAACAAGGAAACAAAACAAAAGACCCAGGTTTGCAGGGGTACCTCCAATCCCATTTTTGATGAATCGTAAGTTTTCATCTGTTTTTTGCATTTTTGATGTCAGCAATTTTTATTTTTCATGTCATTGAAGTAAACATATTGAAATTAACAATGTTACAAGCACGTTGCTTGATTTTATTAGCCGTTTGCTTGAAGCACTCCATCTCAGCTTTGTTGGGACTGCTGATATTGTTATCTAGATTTTAGTACCACTGGTAAAGAAGCCTTTTGCTTGAAGCACTCCATCTCAGCTTTGTTGGGACTGCTGGTATTGTTATCTAGATTTTAGTACCACTGGTAAAGAAGCCACTGCTTGAAGCACTGCATCTCAGCTTTGTTGGGACTGCTGGTATTGTTATCTAGATTTTAGTACCACTGGTAAAGAAGCCTTTTGCTTGAAGCACTGCATCTCAGCTTTGTTGGGACTGCTGGTATTGTTATCTAGATTTTAGTACCACTGGTAAAGAAGCCTTTTGCTTGAAGCACTGCATCTCAGCTTTGTTGGGACTGCTGGTATTGTTATCTAGATTTTAGTACCACTGGTAAAGAACACAGTGCAGAATGTGGGAAATGATTCTACACATTTAATTTTGTTATTTCAAAATATTACGGGCATTCAAATTTGACCTGGTCTCTTTTTTCTAATACATTAGTTTGAAAAATTGTGCATATTATTATTGTGTGTGTGGCAACACTGGTATCTCAGGCTACCAGAACGCCACTTGTTTCATTAATTTTCATTGCCATGACAACTCCCACATTGCAGAAAGAGAAATGGCGAGTGAAGGTGTTTTGACTTCAGTGCAGCAGAGAATAATTTTCAAATTTCTTTGCAATGAAGGTACGAGTGGCAGTGAAATTCACCAGAGTCTTCAAACACAGTTTGGTGATTCGTGTCTGTCCCGTTCATCCATCTTCGAATGGTGTAAAACATTCAAGGAAGGCAGACAAAGCGTCGGCAATGAACCGCACAAGGCACGACCCGCAACTGTTGTTAACGATGCCATGACTGCGCATGTAAATGAGCTCATATGGAACAACAAGAGGATTACTGTAAGTGATCTGAGCTCTGCACGAACATCAGCGCAGGCAGCGCGCATACCATCATCCACTATAAGCTGCACTTAAGCAAAGTGTGTGCCAGATGGATACTGAAGCAGTTGTCCGACGAGCAGAAAGCCGGCAGGTTGCAAATTGTAAACATGTTGTTTTGAAGACATTAGATAGAAGGAGGCAACTTTCTCAGACATGTGGTGACAGTGGACGAGACATGGATTCATCACCATACGCCGGAAAGCAAACGTGCAAGCATGGAGTGGAGACAGTGATTCGCCCCCACCCAAAAAATTCAAGATCAGAGCATCAGTTGCGAAGGTAATGGCTACGGTGTTTTGGCACATTAATGGTATTATTCTTGTGGATTTCTTGGAAGATTGTCAAACAATCAATGCTACCTATTACAGCGATCTCCTCGATTGGTCTGATCTTTATAAGCAAACTGATAGCGTAGATGTCTTGAAATGCTTTATAACAAGTTCTACAGTATCCTCGATGAATGTATTCCCAAGTGCAAAGCTTCCAGGAATAAGTATCCCCGTGGTTCAATGGGTATATTATAAAAACTCTTGCTCTGAAAAACCACTACAGAAGAAAATTCATGAAACATAGCAACATTGATGACTACTGACAGTATAAAGATCTCCAGGCCGAAGTTAAAAAAGCGGTAAAAGCAGCGCATATCTCATTTACGAAAGAAACTGAAGAACTTATCACTCGCGATCCATACAGATTCTGGGAATTTACAATTCTTAAGAAGAAGCGATGTGCCCCACTCAATACACTTAATCGCAATAACACCAGGATTGAGGGTGGCCAGAACATCGCTAATGGTTTTGCAGATATTTTCCGTTCTGTCTTCGCTACAGAGAATTCTTTTCCCCACCAACCTGATATATTCCCTGTAACTGCCGAAGGTCAGTACAAACAGCTTGACATTCTTAACATTGACCACTTCACTGAGAATGAGATCCTACACGCTATCAAGAAACTCAAAGGAAGTAGAGCTGTTGGTCCTGATATGATTCCTTCGTACATAGTCAAAGGATGTGGTCAGACCCTTTGTAAGCCGCTGCTTCATATTTATAATCTAATTGTCATTACTGGAATTTTCCCTTCAGATCTGAAAAAAGCTAAAATTATTCCTGTTTTCAAAAAAGACAGCTGAGACTCTATTGAGAATTATCGACTTATCACAATTATTTCTGTCCTGGCGAAAATAGTTGAGTCTCTTATTTTTTCTAAGCTATATGATCACTTCAAACGTGTCCTCAGATCTGCACAGCATAGTTTTGTGAAGAAACGCTCAACACTTACCAACTGTTCCACATCACAGAAGATATTACGTCATCTATTGACAGAGGATTTACACTGACTTTGTTAAAGCTTTTGACAAAGTTTATCATGGCATTTTACTCAAATTGAACTGTTCATTCGGTTTAAAGGATTTAATCCTTTCCAAGGCCTGACAAAAGCTACAAATAGAATATGGAAAAGATTGAAGGAAAGGAGCTTAAAAAGTAGCTAAAGTCTTTTCTAAAGGACGAAGAGGGTTAACGAAACTGGAAAAACTAGAATTCTTCAAATTACCCATTAAAACCTTTTCGGTATGTTCGCTATGTGGATGACATTCTCATATTTTGGCCTTATTCTCTGGCACAACTTCATTTATACACTGATTTCCTGTCTTCTCAATTTGCTTCTACTAAATTTACTATTGAACAGGAGGAACAGGGATCCATCCTGTTTCTTGATTTCTTGCTGTCCCAGAAAAATTGTTCTAATGTTTTACAGTTTTCTGTTTTCTGTAAACCTACCTTCTGCCCTTCCATAATCCCATATGACTCTGCCCACCCTTGGATCATAAAATTGCTTCTTTCCGGTTTCTGGTTAAACGTTCTTTTACCCCTCCTTTTCGAGGCACTTACAGCAGATTGAACTTTTTAAAATTATAAATATTGCCGTTTCTTTTGGTTATTCGCCAAACATTATTTTCACTCTTGTGTGAGATTTTTCCAGACGTAGTTCCACCACTCTAAAACGTGTTCACTTCTAATGTCTTTTCCTTTATCCGCTGTGATCGAGACCCTGTTGATACTCTTAGTAAACATGGTGTATACTTCGTTCCTCTGACTGCTCACTCAATGGGGAATGTGAAGAAGATCTACATTGGCTCCACTTTGAGGATATTGAAAGTCAGACTCTCACAACATAAATATGATATTCATTCAGGACCTTCTTCAACTGCTTTAGCTCTGACTGTTGCTAAGGGAGGATTTTATCCAGAATGGAATAAATCCGCCATTCTTGCTGTCACTTGTGATAAATTTTCTGTGTTATTTACTGAAAGCTTGTGCATTCAACGCTACCTTGTCCTCCTGTTGCAACAACAAGTTACCATTATCTGTGCTTTCAACCTGGAGTTTTTTTTGAAGAACTGCTTTTCTGATGATTCCGACATACCTCATGAATAACTCATAACTATGATGTCACTTTGCTATCTTCAATAATACTGTTTCCTTTCAGTTGGCAATGTACTCTCCTTAACTATGGCATGATGGTATTGTTTGCGAGTGTATTTATACTCGGGACATTTCTATTTCTGCATGCTAGGCCTGAAGATGGAGGTATAGTACCTCCAAAAGATCTCGCTAAACAGTTGTTTTTTAAATTATGTGTGTATAGTTTTTAAAATGTAAATAAATAACATCTTTTTATTTAGTATTTGGTGAGTGATTTTCGTGCTCAGACAGCTATATATTGCTTTTAGTATACAATTTATCCCGGGAATCATTTTCATTTACCTCTTCTGCAATACCTATGTTTCACGGACATACACTATATCGACAAAAGTCACTGGACACCCCTTCAAAAGCAAATGAACGGATCCACTGCATTGTTAAGATGCACGGTATAGTGCAAACAGTATAAAAACAAGCCTGCAGCTGACCGCAATCATATCACACTCTGAGGTTGAGTGAAAATGTTGCGGTGGGAGAGAACTGGCTTTGAGGAAGGAAGATTGCTGGGTGTTATATTAGTTAGTTGTCTATAAGAGAAACCAAGAGGCATTTAAACATACCCAAATCAACTGTTTTGGATGTACTGAATAAGTGAAAGACACATGGCATGCTTGAAGCAGCAACAGGTACCGGCAGACCAAAGAAAATCAGTGATAGAGGACGTCAAAGCCTCAAGAGAGTCATTACAGCTAATCGGCATAGTACTGCACAGGACCTCAGTATGCAGGTGAGTAAAAATGCTGGAACCTCGGTATGTATACGTACCATTCACAGAGAACTTCATTCTGTGGGCTACTGTGGTCATGCATCTGCTCATAAGCATTTCATCTCCACTCAGAATGCTACTCGTCGTTTAGTATGCTGTAAAGGACATTTATCGTGCACCGTAGATCAAGGAAACGGGTCCTATGGACTGAGGAATCCAGATGCACGATCCATCAGTCTGATGGCCATATGTTGGTATGGCGGCAGCCGGGGAAAGCTATTTACCACAGTGTACTGTTCCTACAGTCAAGTTTGGAACTGGCAGTGTACTCGTGTGGGGGTGTTTTTCCTGGTATGGTACCGGCCCATTGGTTATCGTGAACAAACCTGTTAATCAACACATCTACCTCAATATTCTGGATAAATATGCCCTACCAACTATGTGGCATTACTGTGGAACCAAGCCTTGTTGATACCAGCTGGATAATGCTCCGAGCCATAAAGCAAGGACTGTCACGGCATGATTTGATGATAATTCTATATTGTGTGTGGACTGGCCAGCACAGAACCCTGATCTTAATATCATAGGGCATCTATGGGATGAATTAGAGTGCCACATAAGATGTTTATAACCAAGGCCTACTACTAAATAACAGTTAGCAGCAGCATTATGTACTGAATGGAAGCACATATGTATCGCTGTGTTCCAAAACCTTGTTGAAAGCATGTCTCGAAGGATCAGTGCATGCATTAAGGCCAAAGGTGGACCGTCACCGTACTAATGTATGTCAATGAATGCTATGTTGTGTTTTTCTTCTAGGTGTCCAGTGACTTTTGTCAATATAGGGTATTATCATTGTAGGAGCAGTTACTTTTTCATACACAGCCATTTTTTTGAACTTTTTCGAGAACCCATCTGGCCTGTGAAACCCTCCTCAGGCAGCTATGACTTTCAAAATTACTGATTTATTTAATTTTATGTGTGTTATAAAAATTCTGTGTAGTGTATTTATTCAGTTTTATGGACCTGTGGATATTTTATTATGTTGTATTTCTGTGTATCAGTATTTGTTCTGTATTCATTTCATATATAACATTGTTTTTTTTTCTCTTGAAAGGCTTGAATTTGAATTGAGCATGTCTGAAGTGGCAAATTACAGTCTGGAAGTAACTGTGAATTCCAAGAGCGGCTCTGGCATGTTTTCACGAGGGAGGATATTGGGACGATCAGTGATTGAGCTTTCTCAGTTAGATCTGACTAAAGCTGCCACAGAGTGGTTAGTGCATATCTTTAATAATTTGTATTATAATGAAATTATGGTGATTTGTGTCACATATGCTTTCAGCATTAGCATTACACTGATTTTATTTTAAATTTGTGCGCTCGCACGCCCGTGTGTGTGTGCACGCTTGCACACACACTCGCTGGCACATGAGGGTGAATCAATAATTATGTGCAATGTAACAATGTAATTCTGATTTCTTTTCAATTGGTAGTGTTTGTTGCATATGTAGACCTGTTGTTGCTGTTGACACTAAGGTGGAGGTTAGACCTTGATCGATAAATTTTTCTGTTGCTGTAATTCTCTTAATATGGCCACTTTGCTTTCCATATGCACAAAAGAAGAACAGTAAGGACTGATCCATTTTTTGTGGGATAGAGGTGTATCAGGAGCTGAAATTCATTGAAGGCTTTCAGTACAGTATGAGAACAATATTTTGCTGTAATGGAGTGTCTTTAAATGGGTTTTCAAGTTCAGAAATAGTCATGCAAGTGAAGTGAATTAATATATGGGATTCCCAACCATGTCTCCTTTGATGATGGCAATGATGAACAAGTTCATGCCATAGTTCTGGCAAATACAGTTGATAAAGGGACCGCATCATATATAAATTCATCATGGCCCTAGTCAATAACTGTTTAGTCTTATTGGGGACCTGAACATGAAAACTATTCTTAACTCTATCTGATTTTGGTTCTTTTATAGCTTAAAACCTTACGAAATTCAGATTTTTTAATTTAAGAAAATCAAGTTTTTTTTAATGACATTTTTGTGAATTCAGCCCTTATTGTTAGCCTGCATTTCAATTCTGTATTTCCTTTTTTGAAGTGCTGATTTCAGAAATAATGATTTCAATCTGAATTTTTCTTCCAAGATAAAGTTTTTCATCTGTGACAGTTCAAATTTCAGTTGTTGAAAGTAATACCTTAATTAGTTGGGGAATTTTTAAGAGTATTTTTCATAATTTTTTTAGTTTTAGCTTTAAAATTTTTACTTCATCAATTAAGTTTACAGTTCTTAAATGTTTCTTTGGTAATTTTTATAATTTAAGATATGGGTAAATGTGTTTTACATGCTATTATTGGCATATTTTCACTGTATTCCATATAACCACTTCCTTCAGAAAACTGGAAAATTTACATCGTCCTGGAGCGGGAATCGAACCCGCACCTCCCGATTTGTGGTCGAGCATGCTAGTCATTACACTACCCAGGACAAGGGAATTCCAAGCAACTGAACGTAGATATCTGAGAACCTTCAGATTTGCGCTACTCGATGTCATTCATGCCCCATCATAGCATCTCACGACTTTTTCTCACATCCAAGGTAGGATGTAAGTCACAAATTCAGTGATGAAAGTATGTCATAGAATTGGGAAATAAATTTCCCCGAGCAAATAATTCTTCATAAATACATGGTAAGCATTGTAACACAAATTTTGAAGATGACAATCCGATTATTGGTGTAAATGTGACAAGGATGGTAAGTCAGATAATATCTGAAAACCTGAAAATTTCATAGTCCAGGAGCGGGACTCGAACCCACTTCTCCCAAAAAGCGCCCGGGCATGCTAACCACTACACCACCCAGAATGACCAAGTCTCAAGTTTCTGATTAATTTGAATAAAGCCATCACAGAATTCGCTAGTCGAAGCAACTGGCATTCATGTTTAGCGAATCTGGAGGTTAAGAATCCTATCCTGTGGTTGCCCGGAGGAGCAGATAAATCATGAAAGAAATACGGAATTACACCATATCATAGAAATTTTGAAGATGACAGTCCGATTTTTGGTGTAAATGTGACAAGAATGGTAAGTCAGATAATATCCAAAAACTTGAAAATTTCATTGTCCTGGAGCGGGACTCGAACCCGCGTCTCCCAGATAGCGCCTGAGCATGCTAACCACTACACCACCCAGAACGACTAAGTCTCAAGTTTCCGATTAATTTGAATACAACCATCACAGGATTCGCTAGTCGAAGCAACCGGCATTCATGTTTAGTGAATCTGGAGGTTAAGAATCCTATCCTGTGATTGCCCGGAGTCCCGCTCCAGGAGGATGACATTTTCAGGTTTTCGGATGTTATCTGACTTACCATCCTTGTCACATTTACACCAAAAATCGGATTGTCATCTTCAAAATTTGTATGATATGGTGTAATCCCGTTTTCTTTCACGATTTATCTGCTCCTCCGGACAGTCACGGGATAGGATTCTTAACCTCCAGATTCACTAAACATGAATGCCAGTTGCTTCGACTAGCAAATCCTGTGATGGTTTTATTCAAATTAATCAGAGACTTGGTCATTCTGGGTGGTGTAGTGGTTAGCATGCCCGGGGGCTATCTGGGAGATGCGGGTTCGTGCCCCACTCCAGGACGATGAAATTTTCAGGTTTTCAGATATTATCTGACTTACCATCCTTGTCATATTTACACCAAAAATCGGATTGTCATCTTCAAAATTTCTATGATATGGTGTAATCCCGTATTTCTTTCATGATTTATCTGCTCCTCCTGGCAATCACAGGATAGGATTCTTAACCTCCAGATTCGCTAAACATGAATGCCAGTTGCTTCGACTAGCAAATCCTGTGATGGTTTTATTCAAATTAATCAGAAACTTGAGACTTGGTCATTCTGGGTGATGTAGTGGCTAGCATGCCTGGGCACTATCTGGGAGACACAGGTTCAAGTCCCGCTCTAGGAAGGATGTAATTTTCAAGTTTTCGGATATTATCTGACTTAACATCCTTGTCACATTTACACCAAAAATCGGATTATCATCTTTAAAATTTGTATTATATGGTGTAATCCCGTATTTCTTTCAAGCATTGTAATGCAATTATTGGCATATTTTCACTGTATTCCATGTAACCACTTCTGAAGGAAGTGGTTACATGGAATACAATGGTATTTATGAAGAATTATTTCTTTGGGGAAATTAATTTCCCAATTGTATACGACGTATCTTCATCACTGGAAGTTGTGACCTACATCCAACCCTGGATGTGAGAAAAGGTCGTGAGATGCTATGATAGGGCACGAATGGCTTCTACTAGCGCAAATCTGAAAGTACTCGGATATATATGTTCAGCTGAAAGCAGAGGGTGCTAAGAATCCCCGGAGGACCGGACTAGGCTGCCATCTGATGCTGACCTTGGCTACATATAATGGACGCTCCTATCTTCTGATTCAAGGCTTCTTGAATTGGAAGAGGAACTACAAAGGATCAAGTGGGACATCGTGGGGCTAAGTGAGGTAAGGAGAAAAGGAGAAGATCTCATTGAACTGAAAAGTGGACATCTCTTCTACTATCGTGGGACAGATACTGGCAGAACTAGTGGTGTTGGATTTATAATAAACAAGAAACTGAAGGATAAAGTTGTAGAAGTTGAAAGTTCCTCTGACAGAGCTGCACGACTTGTTATCCAACTCTCGAAAAGATACCAGGCTCAGATTATTCAAACTTATGCACCCACCACAAGTCATCCTGAAGAAGAAATTGAAGAATTTTATGAGGAAATTTGTCATCTAAATAATAAAGGTAAGCAGCACTTGAAAATAATTATGGGAGATTTCAATGCAAAAATAGGGCAACGGCAACAGAATGAAACTTCAGTAGGTAAATTCGGTAACGGCAACAGAAACCAGCGTGGAAATACTCTCGTTGAGTTTGCAGAAGCAGAAGGGTTTTTCATCTTGAACTCCTTCTTCAAGAAAAAGCCACACAGGAAATGGACATGGAGACATCCAAACGGGACGACAAGTGAAATTGATTTTATTATGTGTAACAAAAAATTCATCATAGAAGACTGCAGTGTGCTAAACAAGTTCAACACAGGTAGTGACCATAGATTGGTGAGATGTAGGATGCACCTCAACACTAAACTTGAACGTGGCAAGCTCATAAGACAAACAAAATCTATTGACATAACCAACCTTAAAAAACACCATAATACCTTCAAGTTGGAACTGAAGAACAGGTTCTCTGCTTTAGAAGGCCTAACATCGGAAGAAGTGGACATCTCTGAAGTTAACAGAAAAGTAACCAAAGCTCTTATGGAAACAGCAACAAAATTAGCTGGGTCTAAGAACAAGTTGCATGTAAACAAATTATCAGGAAAAACGAAAATGTTGATGCAAAAAAGAAGAGAGATGAGGACAACTAAAGAAGATGTGACTTCCAAAGTGGAATATATAGAGCTATGCAAGACAGTAAGAAAAAGTATCACTGAAGACGTAAGAAAATTCAACTGTGAACTAGTGAGGAAAGCAATTGAAAACAACCAAAGCCTAAAGATAGCAAAGGGACATCTCAGTAAGGGAAGAAAACAGATTATGGCACTGAGAAAAGAAGATGGTTCTGTAACAAGAAATCGAGGCGAAATTTTGACAAGAGTGAAAGATTTCTACTCCAAATTATATGAAAGGGATAATACATGTACTCCAGACATCATGAAGGATACCAGTACCAGAGTTCCTTCAGTCCTTCCAGCAGAAGTTGCACATGCAATCAAGAACATGAAGCGGGGAAAAGCTCCAGGAGAAGATGGAATTACTGTAGACATCATACAAGAAGCAAGTGGAGAAATCGAAACAGTACTCGCCCAAATTTTCACTCGATGCCTTAATGAAGGAAAGATTCCTGAGGATTGGAACACCGCTACAATGATCCTGCTACATAAGAAAGGTGACGTTGAGGATCTCGGAAACTACAGACCTATCAGCCTCCTATCAGTAGTTTATAAAATCTTCACTAAAGTTCTTTCACACCGCTTGAAGGTAACACTGGACATGGCTCAACCGAGAGAACAAGCTGGATTCAGGTATGGCTACAGCACAATAGATCATATCCACGTACTGAGAGAACTAATTGAAAGAGCGAGGGAATATGAACTTCCATTGTGCATGGCTTTTATCGATTATGAAAAAGCCTTTGATTCGGTGAAACCATCAGCAGTTACAATGGCTCTGAAAACCTGCGGTATTGAAGATGCATACATTAATATTATTAATAACATCTATGAAAATGCAAGTGCAAAGATTCGGCTGTTTGAAAATACAACACACGTAAAAATTGGAAAGGGAGTGAGACAAGGTGACACCATATCTCCGAAGCTCTTTAATGCCACATTGGAGGGTGTTTTTCAGTCGCTGAGCTGGGAAAACAAGGGGATAAAGATTAATGGAGATTATCTAACCCACCTTCGTTTTGCTGATGACGTAGTCATTTTTGCAACTACCCCATCAGAGCTGCAGAGTATGATCCAGGAACTTGCTGACAAGAGTAAAGAAGTGCGATTAAAAATGAACTTTCAGAAGACAAAAGTGATGTTCAATGCTTTTACAAGAAATGAAGATTTATCGATTGATGGAGAAAAGCTGGAGATAACAGACACGTACGTTTATCTTGGACAGCAGATATCAAGTGAGGGTCACATTGATGAAGAAATTAATCGGCGTACAAAACTTGCCTGGAGAGCTTTTGGAAGAAACAGCATAATTTTCAAGAGCAGTATGCCACTATGTCTTAAAAGAAAAGTGTTTGATCAATGCATCCTTCCAGTGCTTACGTATGGTGCAGAGACATGGACCTTAACTAAAAGAGACATACAAAGGCTGCAGACAACTCAAAGAAGCATGGAGAGGTGCATGCTTGGTGTAACCAGGAGAGATAAGAAGAGGAACTCGTGGATCCGAAAAATGACAAGAGTGGAAGACATCATGATCAGAGTTAAATCCCTGAAATGGCAATGGGCTGGACATACTGCCAGAAGGACAGATCATCGATGGACAGCCGAAATTTTAGATTGGATTCCAAGGGACAGGAAAAGACCCAGAAGAAGACCACATGGGAGATGGGTGGATGAAATTCGAAAGTATGCAGGGGTGACATGGAGGAGACTGGCACAAGACAGACCGTTGTGGAGGAAACTTGGGGAGACCTTCGTCCAGCAGTGGATTGATAATGGTTGATGATGATGATGATATGATGTGTTTTACATGTTTCAAAGAATGATATTGGTAAATATTGATTAAGATACTTAAATAGAAAGTATATGTAGTTTGTTATACCATATTTTTAAAACATTAGATACATGGCATATGAAAACTTAAAGTTGTTATACAATGAAAACCTTGGTTATACATTTTTCTAGGGGATGGCCTTAAAAATGTATAAATGTAAAAACGTATAAACAAAATGCTAAACACTGTTGTAAAATTTATGCGTTAAAGGAATATAAAATGTTCCTTAATTATGATTTAAAGTCAAATTGGTGGTAAAAGAAAGAAAAGTGCTACAAATTATAATTTATTTTATCACATTGCAAAAGTCATAAACCTTCTGAAAATTAAATTTCTCTTTTGACATCTCTATCTGTCTATAAATAATTCTTATTCTAGATCAAGGGAAATATTCACAGCTAACATTTTGAAATCAGTGCTTTAGTACTGAGTTCATGAATTTACAGCTTCTTTTTTCTGCAGATCTTGCATACATTAATTTGAAATGAGAATGTTGAATATTGACAATACATTTAGGATTCTATTCTGCTGTGCCATGAAATAGTGGAGCCACAACAGTATGTCCCAGAGATTTATCAATTTTTAAATTAATAGTGCATGTGTGCGAGTCCTGAAATGCAAAACCAGTTTTTCATTCAAACCGAAAGTAAACAATATTATTTGCTGTGTGGCAGTGGCGTAACTAGCACAATGTGCGTCCCCTCGCAAGATTTACTTCAGTACCCATAAGCACAGTCATTTTACCAGGGTTTCGAACACGAGGGAGGATGAGTTTTTTGCTGTATGTGTGTGTGTGTCGGGGATGTCAGGAGGTCGAGGAGAATGTCTGGTAAAGTAAGTGAGATACCTTGAGCCCTGTAGTTTTAACAGAAGTACATAATGTAATGTAATCAATCAGCCCATCAGGATTTAACACTGTGCGTGGACCGATGCATGAGCATGAATATACATTTTATCGCAAGAAACGAATTCGGTAAAATATACTTTAATGGTTAAGGCTAATAATTATAAGACCTCATAATCACCTATTTTACTTTCACTTGTTTCTGAAGTGCTTAGTTTATGTGAAATGTCTGCCTCTAAAGTTTTAACATTGGACGTGCTAAACAAATCATCATTCTTTTAATCAGAAATGGCACTTGGGTTTAATTGATTCTGCTGCGAAAAGAGCTGGTCGAGTTTTGGAAGTTTCTTCACACTCTTTTTTTCTTTCGCCGATACTGTGCTCCACTTGGACTCTTTTGTGACATTTTGCAAATGGATGCTGTTCGCTTGTATGTTAAAGTTTCCACCCAGTAAATGAGGTAGACATATTACTTACTGTAAAAAAGAAGAACTAAGAGCAAAACAATGTGTAATTGTTTTGTCCAAAACTAAAATACTTTAAATCACTTGAAGAAATCACCCTCTTTTACAGGCAGATCTGCTGCTGCTCCTGTCGTGTATGTAATCGTAAGTGACTGACTATTTTCTGACATCTTCCTCGGGGAATCCCCATGTGATCTCGTACTTTTCCTGAGAGGGCGATTAGAGAGAGAGAGAGAGAGAAATCTTATTACAACCTGGAGCCCAAGGACCAAATAACTTCAATCCGTAGGACATTTAGTGTTTTAAATGTGAAACTTGGCATTTATTTAGGCAAAGTTGTATATATATTAAAGGAAACTATGAATTTTTGGATTAATTATTTGTTTTCGTAGGCGTTTGGATTTTTTCATAAAAGCTGTGGTACGCCCTTCGTTACCTGCGCCACCCCCCCTTGCAGCTGCGGGGGTGGTAGTTACGCCAATGCTGTGTGGTGATACTGCCTCTGATGTGTGAGACCTGTAATGTACCTCTGGCTGTTTTATATATATATTTTTTGCATCATCATTTTTTTCCTGAACGTGTTCATTTCTTGCTTTTACGCACTCTACTAGACGACTCAGAAACCCCGAGTCACCTTTTAAATGATCATTATGATGTGTTTTTCGTTTTCTTCACTGTACTGATGCTTTTTGTTTCGTATTGTCTGTTATCTGATTTTTTATAAATGCCGAACATGAAAAGAAATGGTCATTCACACCATTTCTTTTCATGTTCGGCATTTATAAACTTTTATTATAATTTTCATGTTATTTTTGTTTCTTTTGTAAACTGTTGGACTTGGCACTCTTAGGCCCATTGGGGCCTTGGTGCCAGTATACACTTATTCACCAACCAACCAATCTACACCAGCTGCATGATCGTTGTCACTACAGCAACATGGGGTTGTGCATTGTATACATACGTACATATCACTAAGCTGATATACATATCATGAGACATATCCCTAAGGACAGTCTCATGGTAAAACATGCTTTAGATTATACAAATATATTATCAAAGGTATTGTGTACCTATTATTGAAAGGTGTATCGCACGTTATCGCTCTGTGAGACACGTGCTCCCCCACCCCGAGAGAAGCCTAATTATGCAACAAGTTTTTTGTTAGTTAAAAAATATTAACAAATAAAACATTTTAGTTAAAATATTAATTTATAATTTTCAATCAAATACTCACTCATTAGCACACTCATACATTTAAAACAATCCATTAATTAAAACATATCTCATTAGAAACGGCTATACTCATCGGGTCGGGAGACATGGCTCCCATAAAAAACACTTCGTCAGCGATATCACGGCGAGCACTTTCAATGCTCCATGAACACTTATCATCAGGCCATCAACAACCTACACTAGGGTTCCTCGCGTGTGTGTAGCCACAGAAGTTGCATGTCGGGAAACGAAGGAAGGGGCGCGGCCTGCACTACGTGTCAGGTGAATCTCCTCAAGTGCCGCCATCTGTCAGATGAGTTGATAGGTATATCTATCGTAAGCACAGCTATTTGTTCTTTTTTAATATAGAAATATTGAAATATTTTATAGATATTAATATTTCTACTTTAAACGTAGCCGCAGAAGTTGTATGTCGGAAAATGAAGGAAGGAGGTGTGCCTGCACTACATGTCAGGTGAATCTCCTGAAGTGCCGCCATCTATCGGATGAGTTGATAGGTATAAGGTGCATTGCATAAATATAGAGACAGTCGCCTTTCCGCCGTGAACTCAATGCGAATATAGGTAGGAAGCTGAAGTGGTACCTAATTAGACATAACCCTACAACAAACGTTTCGATCTGTCGAGATGACCGGATTATGTGAAAAGAACACCACAAAGTGAAATAGCGTAATTTTAGGTGTCTCATAAATATAAAGACAACTATGTAAAGTAGCCACATGCAAATGAGATGTACAAATTAGCATGTCATACGCACGCGCATGGGCCATAATTCGTTCCAGCCTACAAAAGACAGCGGACCTGCCGTCAGACATTCATTTTTGCCGAAATGCCACGCAGCAGTCAACTTTCTGGTGAGGAGGTGCAGAAGATTCGGAGACTGAGAGCAAATGGATTGCCTGTAGCTAAAATTTGTAAAGTCATGGGAGGAGTAGGGTAGTCATTTATAAGACTTTATCGAAACGCAGTGCGTTAACTGCCAGAAAACAGCCTGGAAGGCCTCGAATAACAACCAAATGAGATGATCAAGCGATCATGCATTTAGTTTCATTGCAAAGGCTATCACTATGTCAAGTTTCTCAGACTCTTGGTGTCACCGTCTCTAAGGACACAGTTCATCGACAAATCAAGGAAAGTCGCAACATTGTGCTCCGTAAAATGCACCACCTGCCACACCTCACACGTTGCCACAAGGAAGCTAGATTGTTATGGGCAAGCAGCCACATGCAGTGGACGGACGAGTGGATCACAACTATTTTTTCCCGATGAGAAAAAGTTTTACCTGAACGACCCTGACGGTTGGAACTGCTATTGGCATGATTTACGACGCGAGCCACGCTTCTTCTTCACCAGACAGAAAGGAGGGGATCTGTGATGGTCTGAGGAGCTTTTGCATTCAATGGGACAACGGATATCGCTTTTCTGCAAGGCAGGCAAAACTCCGAAATGTATCAGGACATACTCAGCAGCCACCTTCTACCATTTGCCAAAACTCAAGCGGGTGCTAATTATCTGTTCCAGCAAGACAATGCCTCTATCCATCGGTCTGCGTCAACGAAAAGCTGGTTTAACACTCAACATTTGACCGTAATGGATTGGCCAGTGCTCAGTCCAGATCGGAACCCTATCAAGAACCTCTGGGGTATCCTAGCTCGTCATGTGTATGTGAATGGATGGCAGTTCTCAAGTGTGGTGGCATTGAAAGATCAGATTGAATGCACTCCGTCCAGAACACTTACATCACTTCATCCAGAACACTTACATCAATCGGGTTTTCAGTGTTATTTGGAACAGCGGCTCCACTATTCGTAACGGAGGTAATCATAACAATTAAGTCTATATTTTTGAGACAGCGTATTTCTGTTTTTTTCTTGTACTTGGCGTTGGAATTGTTATGTTTTTGTCAAACTATTGTGCAGCTGCGTATCCTATGCTATTTTTGCTATATATATGAGGTGTACATTTCAGCTCGTTGTTGTTTCTTTTTCATTCGAGAATTGTGTTCTGTCTCTATATTTATGTGATGCACAATATCTATTGTAAGTACAAGTCTTTTTTCTTTTTTAATTTAGAAATATTGAAATGTTTTATAGATATTAATATTTCAATATTTATACATTAAAAAAGAAAAAAATATTTGTACTTGTGATAGATATACCTTCAACCCATCCAATAGATGGCAGCACTTGAGAAGATTCACCTGACACGTAGTGCAGGGTGCACCCCTACCTTGGTTTCCCGACATGCAACTTCTGTGGCTACACACACGCGAGAAACCCTCGTGTAGGTTGTTGATGACCTGATAATAGTGTACTTGGAGCATTGAAAGCGCTCGGTGTGACATTGTCGACAAAGTGTTTTTTTACGGGAGCCATGTCTCCCGACCCGATGAGTATAGCCGTTTCTAATGAGATATGTTTTAATTAATGGATTGTTTTAAATGTATGAGTGTGCCAAAGAGTGAGTGTTTGATTGAAAATTATAAATTGATATTGTATCTAAAATGTTTTACTTGTAAATATTTTTTAACTAACAGAAAACTTGTTGCATTATTAGTCTTCTTTCGGGGTGGGAGCATGTGTCTCATGGAGTGATAACGTGCGATATACCTTTCAATATTAGGTACACCATACCTTGATATTGTATCACTAAGCTGTTCTCTGAGATTCAGAGGTTAGCTCCACAAAGAAATACAAACTGCCAGATAAATTTTTAACTGATTATTTACTTACTGTTGCTGTATCAAACTTCTCCATTTACTGCAATCTTGACACATAACTCGGGCTTCACTGACATCCATCACACGATGTACACAAGACCTTCTATACTTCATACTCAATCTTTTTCTCATGCAGACACTCCTGAATCTGGTCCTCCCATGACTTCCTTGGCCTTCCTCTGCCTTTCCTTCCTGCCACTTGGTCTAAAAAAATGCTCTTAGTAAGCATCTAATCACTCATTCTTTCAACATGTCCAAACCACCGAAGCATATTAGTCTCCACCTTGCTGAAAACATTTTGCTTCACATTACACAACTGCCACACATCTTCATTCCTCACATGACAAGAACATTTCTTGCCACAAACTCTCAGTAATGCATTTCTCCAGCACACATATGACTCGTACAATTTAATATAATTTGCTATTAGCAACAAGTATATTAATATCAATGCATCCTTCCAGTGCTTACGTATGGTGCAGAGACGTGGACCTTAGCTAAAAGAGACATACAAAGGCTGCAGACAACTCAAAGAAGCATGGAGAGGTGCATGCTTGGTGTAACCAGGAGAGATAAGAAGAGGAACACGTGGATCCGAAAAATGACAAGAGTGGAAGACATCATGATCAGAGTTAAATCCCTGAAATGGCAATGGGCTGGACATATTGCCAGAAGGACAGACCATCGATGGACAGCCGAAATTTTAGATTGGATTCCAAGGGACAGGAAAAGACCCAGAAGAAGACCACATGGAAGATGGGTGGATGAAATTCGAAAGTATGCGGGAGTGACATGGAGGAGACTGGCACAAGACAGACCGTTGTGGAGGAAACTTGGGGAGACCTTCGTCCAGCAGTGGATTGATAATGGTTGACAATGATGATGATATTAATATTTAGGCCATGTATTATTAATGTTCATAGTCTTATTTATATTGAACAAATATCTTAATGACTCCTATGTTTCTTCTGTAGATCCAGGTTTCACTGCCATACATCAGAGTAGGAACAATTACACTTTCATACACAGCCATGCAGGACTCTCTTGAGAACCCATCATTCCTGTGAAAACCTCCCACAGCAGCTATGACTTTCAATGAAGAATTCACTCGCCTACTAATTTCATCATCCAATTTGTTCTCTCTGTCAAACATGCTTCCTAAATACACAAACTCATTCACCTGGTCAGTCACTATGCCATTGAGACTTATATTACATTCAGTACTACCAGTTCCTCTCTCAAAAACCATAACTTTGGGTTTTCCCTTATTTATACTCAGTTTGAATTTCGTGCAAACTTCATACATCCAGGACAACATACTCTGCAACTCACTTTTGCTCTCTACACAACAAAATGACGTACCAATGCCGATGCCTCGAAAATGGTCACTTCTATTGCAGCTCCTTGTTCCAAAGTAGTAGTTGATAACTGTAGCATTTCACAGTCACTGTTAGGCCTGGTGGTATGAGGTGCATGATACATTACACCTTGCTTGTCCCACCACATATGAAGAATTAACTTTCTTACTGTGGATGTTGGTCTTCGGTGTTGAAGTCATTCGCTGGCCAGGGTCTACCCATGACCTTTTGTGTTGCAGGTTGTCATAGTAAAATTGCTTTTGATCACCCATATCATGGGTGATCAAAAACTAGCTAGTAAAATAGTGACATGATCCTCCTTTGAAGTGGCATACATTTTCTAGAAGCATATGCAGGAAAAGACCCAGAAAAAGACCGCATGGGAGATGGATGGCTTCCTAAAATGGCTTCCCAACTCAAAACTTATCTCTAAGTCTCCAGTGGCTGGAATGTACCTAGCCAAGGCAGTTGCCAAAATATCATGAAATCAGAGGGTGCTAAGAATCATCAGAAGTAATTAGTATGGACTACACAGTGCAAGCTGTCATCTGATGCTAATCCTAGCTATGTATAATGGATGAACCCTATCTTACGATTCAAGGCTTCTTTAATTGGAGGCGGAACTCAAGAGTATCAAGTGGGATGCTTTTTGGACTAAGTGAAGTAAGAAGAAAAGAAAAGGATCTCACAGAACTATAAAGTGGATGCCTCTGTTATTATCATAGAACAAATAGTGGCAAAACTAGTGGCATTGGATTTATAATAAGCAAAAAAACCGGAGGGCAGGTGTTGAGCAATTTAAATACAGTGAACTCTCATTAATCTAGACCCTAATAATCCAGACTTTGCTTAATCCAGACAACTTCTTAAAAAAAAAAAAAAGAATTGAATTTGAACTTAAGTAAACTTGAGCATAAATGCAAGAAGCAAGATCACTGGAGGAGTAAGGTCTGAGGACGAAGATGAAGAAGAAGATAGCAATTTGCCAAAAATGAAACTGGGTGACATAAAAGAACACTTGAACTGAGTAATCATGTTTATTGAGGAAAGCAAAAATGAAATATCTGCATACTATGATCACTCACAACACCTCTGCGAAATATTAGTAAAGGAAATAAACTCCAAAGTATCACAACAGAAGATACACATTTTTTTAAACCAGTTTGTTCAGCAGATGCTTCAAGTATGGCAGAACCATATCCATCAGGCAAATACTCATCATAACTGTCCTGTGTATATACATGTACAGTACTCTTTAATTTACATTTTATATAAGATATATATGCTTTAAATGTAAAATAACTATCTTTTCTTTTACTTTTTGCAGTAAACGGGTGTTTTGATGTACCTTGTACCATTTTTTCAGTTTATTTCAGTTGATCCAGACTTTAATTAATCCAAACAACTGCCCCCCCCCAACTGGTCTGGATTAACGAGGTTTTACTGTACTATACGAAAGGGATTATACATGTTCTCCAGACATTAAAAAAGGTACCAGAGGAGTTGCACATCCAGCGGAAGTTGCACGTGCAATCAAGAACACGAAATGAGGAAAAGCTCCAGGAGAAGATGGAATTATCATAGACATCATACAAGAAACAAGTGGAGAAATTGAAACAGTGCTTGCCCAAGTTTTCACTCGATGCCTTAATGAAGGGAAGATTTCTGAGGATTGGAACAATGCTACAATGATCTTGCTACATAAAAAGGTAATGTTGAGGATCTCAGGAACTACAGACCTCTTGTTCTCCTATCAGTGGTTCATAAAATCTTTACAAGAGTTCTGTCACACCGCATGAAGGTAGCACTGGACATGGCTCAACCGAGAGAACAAGCTGGATTCAGGAGTGGCTACAGCACTATAGATCATATCCATGTACTGAGAGAACTAATTGAAAGAGCGAGGGAATATGAACTCCCATTATGCATGGTTTTTATCGATTATGAAAAGGCCTTTGATTTTGTGAAACCATCAGCAGTTTCATTGACTTTGAAATTCTGCGGTATTGAAGATGCATACATTAATATTATTAATAAGATCTATGAAAATGCAAGTGCAAAGATTCAGCTATTTGAGAATACAGCACCGATAAAAATTGGAAAGAGAGTGAGACAAGGTGACACTATATCTCCCAAACTCTTTAATGCCACATTGCAAAATGTCTTTCAATCACTAAACTGGGAAAACAAAGGGATAAAGATTAATGAAGATTATCTAACTCACCTTTGTTTTGCTGATGATGTAGTCATTTTTGCAACTACCTCTTCAGAGCTGCAGAGTATAATCCAGGAACTTGCTGACAGGAGTAAAGAAGTGGGATTAAAAATGAACTTTCATAAGACAAAAGTGATGTACAATGCTTTTACAAGAAATGAAGATTTATCGATTGATGGGGAAAAGCTGGAGATAACCAATACCTACATTTACCTTAGACAGCAGATATCAAGCAAAGGTCACATTGATGAAGAAATTAATTGGCGTATAAAACTTGCCTGAAGAGCTTTTGGAAGAAACAGTAATTTTCAAGAGCAATATGCCATTATGTCTTAAAAGAAAAGTGTTTGATTAACGCATCCTTCCAGTGCTTACGTATGATGCAGAGACGTGGACCTTAACTAAAAACGACATACAAAGACTGCAGGCAACTCAAAGAAGCATGGAGAGGTGCATGCTTGGTGTAACCATAAGAGATAAGAAAAGGAACTCGTGAATCAGAAAAATGATAAGAGTGAAAGACATCAAGATCAGAGTAAAATCCCTGAAATGGCAATGGGCTGGACATATTGCCAGAAGGACAAACCATCGATGGACAACCAAAATTTTAGACTGGATTCCAAGGAACAGGAAAAGAACCTAGAAGAAGACTGCACGGGAGATGGGTGGATAAATTCGAAAGTATGGGGGAGTTACATGGAGGAGACTGGCACAAGACAGACCTTTGTGGAAGAAACTTGGGGAGACCTTCATCCAGCAGTGGATTGATAGTGGTTGACAATGATGATGATGATGATGATGACTGTACTAGACTGGATACCAAGGAACAGGGAAAGACCCAGCAGATGAACTCATGGGAACTGAATATTTAAAGCTAACAGATTATAATTCTGAATTTGTTTGTTACTCTTACTGGTCATCCATGTGGTATCTCTTCGAAAACTTGAAAATTTCATCGCCCTGGAGAGAGAATCGAACCCTCATCTCCAGATTTCCGTTCGAGGATGCTAACCATACACCACCCAGGACAGTGAAGTTCCAAGCAACCTTAGCTTTCCTAAGCTAAGGTTGTTTAGTCTTAGAGTCTTAGTTGCTTGGAACTTCACTGACCTGGGTGGTGTAATGGTTAGGATACTCAAACAGAAATCAAGAGATGCAGGTTCGATTCTTGCTCCAGGGCGATAAAATTTAAAAGTTTTTTGATAGATGTTACATAGATGACCAGTAAGAGTTAACAAGAAAATTCGAAATTTATAATCTGTTTGCTTTGAATATTTTATCGATTTTCTATGTATTATGAAGAATATTTCTTCCTTCATTGATTTATCATGGGAACTGGATAGATGAAAATCAAAAGCATGCAGGAGTGACATGGAAGAACAAATCAGATCATGTGTAGAGGATTTTAGGAAGGGAGTGTCTGACCCCCAGGTCTTAAACAACCCTTAGAAATAGGAAGCTAGGAGATTTGGGCTAGAGTGCCTGATAGGAAAGTGACAGGGTAGCAAGGTAGAAAGGGGGAGGAAGATGCCCTTATTTATTAGGGGGGGGGGGCAGTACCCATGGTCTGACAACTTAACGTGCCCATCTGACTCACGTCGGATATTTAGTGGTTCGAGTGTTCGAACGTGAAGTTTTTCCATGGCAGGCACGAACATTGACCACTAGGCCATCCATGGCCCATGACATAGAAGAAAATTGCTTAAGACAGATAGTTGTGAAAGAGACTTGGGGTGACCTTCAGGCCCATGGCCCGGGGTGTGAAAAGAAAAACAGGTCTGGTGGTTTAAGTCCTGCATCCCCTCCCCCACCCCGTCTTAGCGATTACATATGTAGTAATGAACCGGCTGATCTTTTGTCTTTTGCCCAACCTCAAGCATCCACTTCTCCTCCCAACTTCTTTGTCTGGGCCTGGAGACCTTCATCCAGCTGTGAATTCAGAATGGTTGTTGATGATGATGATGTTTAAATACTAGGCTGATTACTAACAGACAGGAAAAGGTCAGAGGAAGGATTCTGTGGAAGAATTATTCTTCACTATAACACATAGGACAATGTTAGGATTATAGCAACTGTCATGGCGAAAATTTTAACCTCTGGTGAATTTCGGAAAGACCTGATCAATCTTTCTGTTGGTTTATCGGAGATTAATTAATGCAAAATTTTCTCCCATGACATACGTTAGAAGAAAATTCCTGGTTGAAAGGCAGGGGAATTCGTGCGCAAAATTCGCTTGTCTTAATCACAACCAGGAAAACAAAATTTCATGTTAATGAAAAAAAAAAAAAAAAAGAAAAAGAGAATAATATTTGATTTAACTGACTTTGGGCTTTTGGAAATAATTATTTTATCTGTTCTTTTATCGCGATAGGAAAAGGCGAGTAGGTGTGCAGCTCAGAGAATCAAAATTAATTTTACTTTCACATCACGGAATGAAAAGAAAAAAAAGAGAGTTGTGAGAAAAGGGAATCTTCTTTCAGATCAGCCATTTTAAGGGTTCGATCTTAGTTGTCGATCAGAAAATGTTGCAGAAAATGCTCGTAGGGGTTGGCGCTGTTCTATTTTAGAAACTGGGTAGCAGCTGCACATAGGAGGTTACGATGCTTACGTGTGAAGGTCAGAGGTCACTTGAGACGGGAGAGAATTTCCGTTGTGGGAGGAACTACTGTTACTAGGGAAAAATTTCAGCCAATCAGGGGTCAGCATTTTTTCCAACACGCCAGACTTTTTGACACTTTGAGACGCTTGTCTCGGTCACTTTTGTTCTTGTCCTCTTGCTGGCTGGCAGAGAAAGAGGGGACGGCGGAGTTTTTCGCCTCGCCTTTTGGTGGGAGAGGACCCACAGAAAATCTTTCCTGACTGACTTTTTGCTCTTTGCTGACCACCATGATGTGACACCCTGGTTCGGATCCAGCTTTTGGAAGGTTTGACGAAGCAGAACACAGTTAATGCGACCTTCCGCCGGCCGGGAACTTTCCCTGGAAAGAAAAATGTCGGGAATCTAAGACGATGTCGCTGCGTGGAGAGAGAACTTAGCCGAGAATGGCAAGACATACCTTCTCCCTTATTTGATATCCCACAACAACATATATACAGCCTCTCCATTCTGTTGCTACTCCGAAAGGAGGCCTGCTTCAAAGGCTGGAGGAAAGAAGCCAAATAAATAAATAAATAAATAAAGGTTCCATCTCATCCCGAAGTTTCGAAAATGGTTACCTCGGCTATTAACCGTTTAAGGAAGGGTACAGGGAGGAAGAAAAGAAAGAAATACTAACGAGACTGTGGTTGTGCCAGGACTGTAACAAGGAAAAACAAAACAAAAACAAACATAAATAAAAAAAAAAAAAAAAAAAAAAAAAGGGAGACGCCAGCTCAAAGGTAATGCTTTAGTCCATATCTTTTATTGTTGATACATAAAATCACGCAGGGTACCTAAACTTCGAGCTGAGCATAAGAAACAAAAAGAAAAAGAGCAAGTTTTTTTTGCCTCTGATTATGGCGGTGTTGTCGTTCAGCTTTCAAAATTAAGATTTATTAGGTCCTCAGGTATGAGTTCAAAAAAAAAAAAGAAAGGGGAGTTGAAAATGCTTTCATTTATGTTTTTTTTTGTGTTGTCATGTCTGGTATTTTAGCAACTTCCCAGGCCAGTAAATTTTGATGTATCGGAAAAATTTGGTTTAATGTTTGAGCACAGTAAATTTTGGTGCATCGATAATAGTTTAGTTGGGCATGTGATAATTGAAAAGCAGTGTTATTGTGATGCCGTGGGTGATGAAATAATAGTAAACATTTTTCTCTAGCCTTTTACAGCATTGAGTTATTTTTTTTATGAGTGAAGATAAATTATGGGATGATTTATATTGGGATTTTGGGAACATATTATAGTGTGATGAAATTGGAAACCTAAAGTGCTGTTTACATTCTTGGAGTATTGAGTGTCGAAATTAAGATGGTAGGTGTGTTATTTGAGGACCAGTATTTTACATGCTCCAGATGAGTGTTAATCTCCCATTGGAAAGGGGTGATCTTAGGGCAAGCCGGGAACTTGTCCTAGGGCAGAGGGCTCTGAGTAGGGAATTTTCACCAGGATGCGATATGTGCAAAATAAAAGTTGAGGTATTTGGGTTCTCAAGTTTAGTATTTTCACAAAAAGAATGAACATCATGGGTTGAGAAGACACACTTTTGCTCACCAGTTCCAGTATTAATTGTTCTTTTCTTTGGCCTAAATTTTTTGTTTTTACTATAAGGTTAAAAGTCTAAATGTAATTTTAATTTTCAAGAAGGTGAAAATATTTAGTGGGTTATGTAAATGGTCAGTGTTATTATCTGCAGTGCAACCTGCGCATTGCCATGGTACAGAAGAATTTCCTTGCAAGTGATTTTTCCTGTGATATATGTGGATATAGATAAGTGATTTTTCCTGGGATATATGTGGAGAGAGATAAGTGATTTTTCCTGGGATATATGTGGATAGAGATAAGTGAATTTTCCTGGGATATATGTGGATATGGTGATTTTGGATTTCTTGGGATATAGAGAGATAAGTGATTTTTTTCCTGGGATATAGTTGTGTTGGTTCTGGGCCGGATGTGCCTGGAGTATTTAGGGTTGAAGTGCGACAGGCTCTTGCAGGCGTGGTTGATCAGGTGGGATCATGCATTGGTTCGAAAAGGGAGCCCTGAGGACGTGTTTTTTGGGGAAAACTTGTCTTCAACCCCCCCCCAGTAGTTTCGCTGTTCACGGAGATATGTACTGCCAGCGAGGGTCGGTCGGGCGTTGCTTCAAGAAATGTGGCGAGATCATGTTAGAGGAAATTCTGTGCCTGATGATGATGTGTCGCACTTGAGGATTTTTTCCTTTCCTTTGCATAGGCTGAAAGTGGATTCACGACCCAATTTCACGCCTTCAGCCTGACTTGGTATTTTCTTCCTGTGTTGGTTCTCAAAACCCAGGGTAGTGTCTGAACTGAGAGTATTTGCCTCACGCTACCTCAGAAATTCACTGCAGGTGTTAAATTTAAGTTTTGTTTTGGTGATTTAAAGTATCTAAATTAATTTGTTTATGATATGCTGTAGTGCTAGGGATGTAAATTGTAAATTCTGGTTGTTAGTGTTAGTGAGCATGATATTTGGTTTGGAAATTTGGTTAATTGTTATTTTGAGCTTTTGTTTACAGTATAGAGTTATTAAGTCTCTTGAGCTATTATTTGAAGTGCAGAGTGAGGTGATTTTTATGAGCAAGCTAGTGCAAGAAGATTGTTTGAATTTCTGAATTATGTTGATGTTATGAGTAGTGATAATTTTTAAGATTAGTGAGGTTTCTTTATAAGTGAAGTAGGTTCATTCAGGATAGTTCTATAGGTTATGTAATGTTAATTAATGCTTGTGCTCAGTGTAAATTCTGTGTTGAGGATAATTTACTTGGTTTATTTGTTTACTTTCAGATAGTAGATTTGGTTAATGTATAATTTGGGGCTCTTATTATAACTGTAAATTTAATTGAAGTCTTTGAAGCTGGTCTGGGAGATTGCGGAGTTTGCTAAGATTGTTTAGGTGCTGTAAATTTAAATCAATAAGTGTACAATTGTAAATATGTCATTGAGCTAACTAGGTGAGAGAGAAGAGAGTACGTTTCAAAAGAACAGAACTTGTCCACCTTGTGGAATTGGAATAAAAAAGAAAAAAAGAATACAGTAATTTTTTTTGTGTAAGCTATGTGAATCGTAGTGGAATTTTGGATGCATACAGTGTGTGTAAACCATGGAATCATAGTATGATTTTGGATGCATAAAGTCAATGCCTAGTGTTCAAACCAACTGTGTTGAAATATGTCAAGCTGTGCTGTTCATAAGGCCAGTGGCCAAATAGAAATAGAAAAGAAATTGAGATTCTGTTTTTATACTGCTGTGTTTAAGCAAACAACAAAAAAGGAAATGCCATCTGTTTGTCCACTAAATTACCTTGTTAAGTTTTTAAAGAAAAATAATAAATACAGGCAGTAGCCTTTCAAAAAAAGTCCAAAATTAGTGCAGTGTGAAAAATTTTGTGTGCTGTTGTCTTCCATGACTTGAGCCCATGTACCCACCTTAGCTTGACTAAGGCTATCGATCCGAATCCTGGGTATTATAAGGTATTTCATAACTGCAATTTTTGTCCTATCCTTTTAAATTGACTTTCACCGCCTCCACAAGTTGTTGTTGAACGAGTACATTTTACCCTATGACTTATAGTGACACATTTTCATACACATGCAACAATATCCACTTATTTTTGCACTTTCAGATGACTCAACTCTGCGTGAACACAAACAACACAAACTTTTCAATAACTTCTTGTGGAATGTAAATTTTAGATACATTTTTGTTTAGGATGTTCATGGCCTTTCTAATACTTAGAAAATATTTTTTGTTTCGAAATGCATCCACCCATCTCCCAAATTTAAATTTTCTATAATTTCCATATAAATTTCAATACCAGCATAAGTATTGTCTCTTTTAATAAATAACATCAATTCAATATACAAATTGATTTACACCAAAACACAACCAGATACACTTGAATTGCCTGTTTTACTGTTCAATACAGTAGTGCACTCAGTGGAGGTGGGGGGAGGCATCCCCATGAGGTGTTACTTGGTCCTTTGTTATTAGATGCTGATTTTTAAATATATTTGTATATGTTTCTAAATACATATTTTATGAACCATCGGAAATGCATTTTTATATGACAGAGATATTTTTTATCACTTTATTTCAATATTTCAGTTGTTTCCTCTGGGGTATTTTTATTTGCATCTTCAATATTTTGGGCCACCCCCATAAAGAAATCCCGGGCGTACCATTGGTTCAATACGTTGTGTCATCACATCAGAGGGAAATGGGTGAATGAAATTAAACATTCTGAAGTGACATGTAAGAGAATTGCTCAAGAGTTTTGGAATAGACCTGGGAGACTTTCATCCAGCAGTGAATTGAGAATGGTTAATGCTGCTGCTGCTGATGATGATGATGATATAGGGTGTCAATGAATGTAGTGATGCTTATCTGCTTATGCACATTTATATCAGTAGTGAATTGGTAAACAAGCAAATGGGTAGGACTTAATCAGATAGTAAGGGCCCTAGTATTTTTTAATGTGACTGTGTATATCACAAATGGTTACTGAATCCATAAAGTAGTTTCACATTACTGAGGATGGGGTTCACAGATTTGGGTTAGGTTGAAATCTAAAGCAAAAACTGCTGCTGATGGCAAATATTAAATCTGAAGACAAAGGAAAGTAAACACTGAATATTGAAATTAAAAAAAATGATCATAAATTAAAATATACAAATAAATTCATTTATTATTATGTGTGTGTGAATCCAGTTTAATGTTCAACTTTGTATACACTGACTCAAGTAAAAAAAGTTGGTTCATTTAACTCAGAAAAAAAAAAAATTGAAAAATGGAATTTTTGTCTGAAAAATAGTATGTTTTGATTTCCACTATGCAGATTTTTCCAGATTTATTTTTTTCTAGAAAATTTGTTTTATGTAGCAACTGACATTTATGAAACTGAAATGATGTACCTAGGTATATGTCAATATCAGTGTTTCACCATTATATGTGTAATGCATCTTTTAATATCATTGCTGTTAAAGTATTTTTCTAAATAATCAATAATACAAATTTTATTTCTATATTTTTATAGGTATGAGTTAGAAGCAGGAGAATGAAAGTTTGAATTTGGAAACTGAATTTGGAAACCTAACAACTACCATTTCAGCACCTTCTCTTTATTTATTCTGCTAACATGTTATCACTTCTGTTTTGATATTAACTTTGTATGTTTATACTTACTTTTTATATCTTTTTAGGAGGTGCTATTTATTTATTTCTCGTAAAAGGTTTTTTTTTCATTCAAAGTGTGTTTTCTATGCTTATTCAAAACATGTTTTATGTCATTATTAAAAACTGGTTTACAGGTCTTTAACCTGATTAAGGATTTACATATTTTGATGAAATAAAGTATTTTTGTTTTTTTTAATTTTATTATTTTATGTTCCTGTTATGTTTAAAAATCTGTTTACAATTTATCTGTTGAGCTTTAAAGAAAATTTATGACTTGTTGATCATAAATAACTTCAGGTAGCAATTAGAGTGGCTTATTTGCTGTTGTGCTAGATTGTTTGTTCTTATGCTGTGAAGTAGGACATTTCCCTGGGCTGTTTTAATTTTTTGAATGAAATACTAGTTTTTGCTTTTGTTAAATTTTATTGCATAGGACATAAAACTATTTGTTTGCCTGTTGTGTTCTGAAATTGGTCTATTTTTGTGTGAGAGCAGCAAAACTTTTTTCTGCTACTCTTTTTTACAGCCTCTTCTCAGTTTCTGTAGGGGTTGTAAGTTGGAAAGTCATTTTCATTTTGTACACAGCAGAGATATGTTCTCATGATTTTGGACTTGAAAAACTTAAAAATTGCTGTCAAGTGCCTTTTGTTTTTTCCTTAGTGTAATATTATGGGGGAACCGATTTCTCTTAATCATAAGTTAAGTTTTGATTCCTTTTTAAATTTACAAGAAATGCAATTTAGGAGGAACTTTGAAACCAAGAATAATAAAAGATTACTTTTTCACTAAATATATATATTAATTTGGATTACTTTGTTGGTGTTGAGAAGATTTCTGATTAGAGTAAAAACTGTTCAAATTATGGAAGTTGGTTAGTTAAATATTGTGTTACTAAATTTTTGAGTCACATACTAACATTAGTAACACAGGCTTGTCTACAAAAGGATTTTAAATTATCCAAAGGAATACCTTATATTAGTAACAAAACACATAGCTGTTTCTAATGTCACTTCTACAGTAATTCTCGAAATTATATGAGGTTTCACCAGAATGTAGTTTTGTAACCTTTGCTAATTCTTGAAGAATATTCATCTTCTGCATGCATCAGGCTTTTTTTCACTATGATTTATTGTTCCTCAATAGTTATTCAGTTAACCAGTTAATCACATGACATGCTTTTGGTAGTAATCAACCCATGTATTCATTGATGGTTTTTTTTTTGTTGTTGTTGTTTTAAGTCTTTTAATTTCCATTTTAGAATGGCTTTTTTATGCCTGTAGTTTGAAGAAATGCATTTCCTGTGAAAGTTGCCTGATGTCTTAGAAAATCAGCAAGAATAAAAATTATATTCTGGTTAAAACTTCCCACATAACATTGAAAATTGTTATAAAATTTTTAATATTTGAATGGGTTTTCGTTTGAGTTTTTACGATTGCAAAAATGATGTTTTCATTATTTTCTCCCCAACTTCTGTACTCCACTATTTTTGCTGCACTGGTTGTGTTTAATAATTTGGAATTTATCATCATGAAGGGGAATTAAAAGAAGAAACTGAGACTACACCTTCATCATCAGCAATCAATATGGAATGTCGCTACCAGAAAAAATGGTTAAATGCAACAATGGCAGGGATTTTACAGAATTGAGGACTTGACAAAGTAGACAAGTTATTTTTCTTTAATTTCCGGAATAATAAAAACTCCTAGAAAATCACTTTAAAAAACACAACTTTTTTTTCCTAGATATAACCATGACTTTGTTTCTAACCAAAAATATTTTCATTGAGAATACAATTTGCCTGAAAGATAACTATTGCTAGAAGTGATAATTTTCAGCACCATAACCTGAAAAAAAGAAAAGAAAAAAGAAATGGCATTAAGATAATATAATACATTACAAAAAATTTGCATATGACGTTTTTCATTAATTTGGCAAGGTGTATTTTTATTTTAAAGTTTTTCATGAGGAAGTTCATTGCTTGTAAGATATTAATTCAATAAAAAAACTGAACTTTTTGCTCCATTTTAGTATGAACCAAATACTCTATGTACTCTTGGTTAGTAATAATGTTTCAATAGTTTATCAACGCTCTTCCCTAATGCTGGGAGATTGTTCTTTCTCTAATTTATGGTGTGCACTAAATAACAAAATTGAAAGTTGTTTTGTATTGTTTTATTTATTTTTAAACAAGCAGGACAAACATTGGGTGATTTTCATCATATTGCACACTTTATTGTAGGATGCATTATATAATACAACACATATGCTGTGTTGTGTGTGTGTTTTTTTCTCTGAATGATGTTTACCTTTGTGGAGAAGTACTGTTTTTATTTCTCCATGGTGTGCAACACTGCTGACCCAAGGCAGTGGAAGGAACCAGAAAACAAACAGCACAACCATATATCACTGTGGAACTTGAACCAGTCCAAAGTGGGTAAGATTCGATTATTCTGAATTTTGGGTACGGATGATGTAGCACAGATCTTGTACAAAGTATATGACAGTTAATGTATGTAAAATAACATATGTGCCCTTCCCCCAGCAGATAAATGTTAATTACATTTAGATAAGTTCTCCTTTTCAGCATAAGTTCAAATTCTGTTTCAGTGTAAAACAACAAGAGAGATCACAAACATTGAATTCATGGTAGGAATTTTGTTGGGTAAATTAAAAGAATAAAAATTATTAGCAAGACGTTTGACTAGAATCTGGCCTTGACTACAATTAATGTTACATCTTTTGGGTGATGTAATGTGATCAAGGCTAATAATTAGTTGAAAGTCTTGCTAATAATTTTGTTCTTCTGATTTATGTAATAAAAAATCTGGCACCAATGCAATGTATGTCATCTCTTGTGTTACTATTAATATCTAAAAAGCCTTTTATTTTAATTGAAACTGCATAAAATAAGTGCTTGCATGAAGGAAAGACATGTTTTAATTGCTACTCTGAATTAAGTTATTTAGGTACTCAAGTGTTTTGTATTGTATGTATTATGTACATACTAGGTAATGATGTTTCTGAAATTACTTTACCTAGATAAACAAACAGAAAGTATACATGAGTAAAGTTTTCTGCATTTTCATTACATTACCTGTCATTGTATTCACTTTATTGTTTTGAAATTCCATATTTTAGGTTTAGCAATCAGTTGCCATTTCAAGAAAATGAAATCAACCATTATTCATCAAGTAATCATCTCATTTTTTAATCAGCATAGTGGTTCTTCAAAGTTCCTAGGCTAAAAGTTTGTACACCAAAGCAGAATATTTGCTCATCAATAACTTTTGTAGATCTGTCATTAGGAACAAGATGCTTTCCTCCAAAAGTATTTTAATTTTGATTGTAGTTTTTTTCTTTTAAAAGTGGAAAAAATATGCTGATTGAAAAACAAAATGCAAGCACTAAAAAGTAGTAGCTCATTTCTCAGTAGTTAGCAAATGCTGAGACAACCTTCAGCCCATATAAGGTCATCACATGTATAGTTGATCATTTTGCCAGCATTGGTCAAGCATTTTGTGCTTGTAGTCACACAAGCACAAATGCTTGACCAATTTTTCACCTCCTTGATTTTCAGCAGATTGAATTTCTTCATTGTGTTTGCTGTTCAAAAGTTATTAAAATATTTTCTGCTGTATCAAGATACAGAGTATTTGTAATGGTGATGTTTTTATATTTGGATAAAACCAAGAGTGCAAATTTCCAGTTTTATTTTTTCACCTCCTTGATTTTCAGCAGATGTGTCAAACTGTATCATATGTGGCTTGTGTATGGATTGGTGTCATATTTTTCATGTGTTCTGTGTATCAGATCAAAGTGTTCATATATTTGTGAATATTGAAAAATGTTCTTGTTGCATATTTTATGTTTTAAGAATGATATATACATGCAAAAATAAATGTAAGCTTTGCATTCATTGTTCATACAAAAGCATATATTACAGATATGAGGATCGTATTTGGCCTGCAATTCTGCATCGCAGCTATCAACGTAGAAATGAACTGTTTAATGCAAAAATGAATATTCCTGTAATATTAAGTGTATCAGAGTATATCAGTGTGTTAGTTTACGTTACTTACTGACAGTGTTATATCTGTGATGAATAATTTGTACTTTTGGTGGTATGAATTAATAGGATTAGACTGAAAATGTTGCTTGTAAGTGAATCGTAAACACTATTTAGTGCTATATTCTTTCCAATTTTACTTGCTCTTTTGTTTCAGCAACATTGTGGGAATACTTTGTTATAGAAATATCTGCATTCTTTTATTTAAAAATTGTGGTGTAACTGATAGAGTAGTTCCTTTCTGTGTGGGTAATTCTAAAAGATCTGACTTTGCTTGCATGTGGGCATTGCAGATTTTGTTTTTGTTTATTTACAGTTAATGATCCATTGTAGAAATCTGGTGCTTTTAATATTTTTCTTTGACAGTTTTTGAAATGAAATACATTTGTTTTATGAATGAAAATGAAGTTTATTAACATGGAGATTGTGGAAGAAATATTTTCCTCAGATACATTTGTGATGAATATTTCTTCCACAATCTCCATGTTTGAAATACTGGTGATTTAATAAAATTTGCTATGAGAAAGCAGAATTTGCTTCAACTGGCGAAAATCAGAGAATGTTCTGATTCTTAACACTTGAAACATACTCATCCTGGGTGGTGTAACGGACATCATGCTCGAACGGAAATCGGGAAATGCGGGTTCGATTCCCTCTCCAGGGTGAGGTAATTTTCCAGTTTTCTGATGTTGAAGTAAATTACATGTTGAAAAGTAAGTAAGACAATGGCTATTCTGTTTACTGTCTTAAAAAATCCAAAAATTTATTAAATATTGACTTGAAAAACCATAATCTGATTTCAGAAAAAAATTCCTGCATTTTACCAACTTCATTTTAAATTAAAAAAAAAAAATCCTGCATTACTAACTTCATTCTCTATTAGTTTAGGTTATCACCCAAACTTTACTTGGGTATGCAGTTTGCAGTATAATTATTATTTTACATATTTCTACCATGGGGTCTTTAACTTTCAAATCAGGTGAAGGTGATTGCTGACAATCAAAACATAAGAACTTTTTCTCAATTACACAGATTAGGATTCTAATCATGAGTAATAGCACTATGCAAATTAATGTACAGAATAATCTGATGCATGAAAATGCTAGAAATATGTAAAATAATTTTTAGATTAATGTTAGTAATAAAATTGTAGAAATTCATTTGTAATACTTTTTTTATTACAAAATTAAAAAATTACAAATGAATTTGTACAATTTCATTAAATTATTTTTTCTCATATAATTTGCAGGCCATGAAATTCAGGGGGGGGGTGTCACTCTATAATCTCTACCTACAGTGTTGATCCTGAACTGTAATTTCCTCTGGAGAAGTTGGGATTCGTGGAATGATCCAGCAGTCCAAAGAAACAGGAAAAAAACTATCTTTTTTTTTTTTTTTTTTTTTTTAAAACAACTCATTTTTTAAGTGCTTTCATGTTACTTTTAGGTGAATAAAGAGCAAAAATCTGGAATTTTATTTTTTTTTCATCATTAACACAGTTCTGCATTTGACTTGTGGCACCCATGAGCACGTGTAATGCTGAGCTTTCTGCAGTGCATAATCATTCGTGAGACCAAATAATACAATAATGAAATTTGGACAGCATGTAACCGTAAATAATAAGTATGAAAATTTTAAAACACATTTAAGTTACTTAAAAAGTTTAATGTAAGGAAGGCTGATGAAGACTGAAATTATCAGTTGAAAGTTTCCTTGTATTAAACTTTTTACATAACTTAAGCATGTTTTAAAGTTTTCATAATTAAATAATACCACCTTTCATTATATCATTTTCTCTCAAAATATTGACTCATGAGTAACAAATGAAAAAAAATCTTTTCAATTGTTTACAAATCTCTATCTTTGTATTGGATTACATTTTTCTGTTAATGCATTTTTGGTAATTTCCCAAATATATGTCCTCTCTTGACAATTAAGACATTTTTTGAAAAATCAAAAATGCTGCAAGACATTTTTTTCCCAGCAACCTATTATCCACAGAGCCTAAGTTTATAATTTTTCTAACAGGTAATTGTGGTTTGTACTACAAAAATTGCAGTAATTTATTTGCTTTCTTAAGCACTCCATGCTTTTTTTTTTTTTCCAACATGGAATTTTTATGCTGTTAATTTTTTGATAAGTCAGATGTATTGAGTGGAATAATAAAAGTGCTTGTGAGTACACTTTAGAAGGTACTTTAAGGATTTCAGATTTGGTAATAAAAGATTTTGGGAAGAAAAAAAAATCAGATGACAGTGAATGAGCACTACAAGTGACACTTAGATGTGAAAATAAATTCTACATGTGATAGCTACAGTTCTTGATACCTAGTTATTTTCTTTTTTCAAGTAGAAAAAAATCAACTTTGGGAAACAAATTGCATTCTAGAGAAAAAAAAAAAAAAAGATAGGGAGAGAGAGACATGTCATAGAGCTGGTATAGATACGGAAAACCATGAATTTTTTTATGTATTGCTGTATTTTATGAACTGAATCATTTTGGGAGGGAATGATATTGATGATTATATCAATAGTAAGGAAATAGTAAAGAAACAATAAATTATTTTATCTAATGTGTAATGATGAATATGAACTTGGGGGGAGGGGGATAGTGAATTTCAATAGGTTACACATAAGAATTTGTACTATATGTGCAAAATTAGTTACACTCATTTAATGGTATTAACTGAATCAAGATTTAGGAATAACTATTTTAACTTAGCAGGTGTTAAGGAAAAATTTTTTTATTATTTTGTGTCAAAATTTGTTTCAAGGAAATATGTTCCTTCCATGTTTAATTAGTTCCTTTGTTCATCATTGTGGCTTGAAAATTGTTTTTCACCATTGTTATGGTTTTTTAACTGCTTACATTTTTCCATCTTTGTTTTTAGGATCCAAAGCTGATATAAAAATACTCAGAATTTCTTTTGCACTTAAGGTTTTTGAAAATTATTAGTGGTAAGACAAAAAAAGTCATGTTATGTATTTTTTTTATATATATATTTCATTCTTGCTTTCTCAGTCACCTCTGTTTTCTTTTCTTTGCATTTGTGATAACAATTTACTTTCTGCAGTTTCAGAATTTCTTCTACCACTAAATCAGCATCCAGAGTTCCTATTTGCCATTTATTTCTGTCTTGTACGTAGAATGAATCTGTGACATAATTTATCTTTGCTATGTAATCCTTTGTTTGATTTTTATGTGAAGAAACGTTTTGAATCTTAAATCATGCTTTATGGTAGGTTGTTTTCCTCTGCTTTGTTTCACAATGTTTGTTTTGCATTTTTCTTTTGTCATGTGTTAAGGCCAATTTGTTACATGCAATATTTTTGAACTCCGGAACTCAAGCCTTACCAAGTTAGATACGGAATGTTTCTTTATTGGTTAACTCAGTAATTTAATATTTTTCATGTTGCAGTTGTAAATAAACGAAAATGATTGATTTATTATATGCTTAATTGCTTCATACATTAAATACTGAAATGTTATTTTTAATTTACGTCTAAATTGTTGTTCCTGAGTTGCTGTGGAATTTAGTGCTGTTATGTAACAACTTCATTTGGCTCAAAATTGTAGCTGAGGGATGTGCATGTATTGTTATTAATCAAGTAGAACAAGGAAAAGGTTTGTTGTATGAGAAATATTCAAATTTAATTAACGACCTTGACAAACCATAATTCACTATTAATTTTATCTGTATTGTCAGTGATGTGCAAGTTGTATAAAGCTGTTAAAACTTAATCATAAAAGTAGTATAATCATGTAAATTTTTTGTAAACCATGTGCAAGTTGCTATTTAGTTCTGTTTTATGTTACTTGTTGAGAAAATTTTAATGTTAATTCTTCTAGTCAAGTAAATGCTGCTGTTATCATGCACGTCAAATGAATGGGAGACTTGTTATAATATGTTGTAACTGTGTATTTTATGTAACAACCATGAATATTTCATTGCTCAGCTGGTAAATTCTAGACTCTGTGTGTAAATTCCAATTTGTCAGACATTTTAAGATACTTGCAAAGAATTCCCAGCAATTTACCCCATTTCGTAAGAGTCTTGTCATGTGAGCAGATGTTGCCTGTATTTTTTGTGATTTTAACATGGGAAAAAAATCTTATTCTTAATCAAAGTGTGTGAAATGTGTATCAATCATCTTATCTAAAGTCTTATGGAATGGCTGAGCCACCGAACTTCGTTTAGGTGTGCTTGACTTTTATAAAAGCCATGCACAGTTAATGTTGAAAATCTGTATCCGATCCTTCAAAGTACTATGATATTTTTGCTTGCAAAGTTGCTATTGAATATCTATATCCAGTACCTCAAAGTGCTTCAATATTTTTGCAGTGAGATTTATGGGTTCGTATGTGTGCTAGGATAGTGTTATCCTTAGAAGTATGTGAAGGATCATGAATTTTTACAAGAAGTGCCAGCAAATGAAGAATGTGATGGAAATGAATTGGAGAAATGCTTTATAAAATACTGATTTAACCATTTTACTGTTTGATACATAATCAAAATTAAAGTAGGTGGTGAAAATTGGAGCAGTATATGCATGCTAACTGTAATTTTGGCAAGCCCCTCTAGGGAAGTGGTTATTGTGTATATTGGAGCGATTGCACTATAGAGAAATAGCCCACGCATGCTTTTCTTTTCTTTGTGAATTTAGGTTAAGTTATCACTGTTTACCCCTTGTTTTCTTTTATCACAGAAAAAAATATATTAAAAGATGCCTTTTTGAATATCCAATGTGTATTCAAGGCATGGCCACAATAATCTTTGAACAGCAGTGTGGAAAATTTTCTATGGAAATGTCTTGAATTTCCAGGGATTACCATCCATAATTTTTGGTAGAGCTCTCAGGGACAATTTTTCCATGGAAAATTTTCTAAGTATGCTAGTTAAAAAGTGGTTATCGGTATGACGCAGTTTGACCCAAGTGATCATGCAGTACTTCCAACATTTGCTGCAACTTCTCTATCTTCCAACGTACTCTCCAGTCAGTTCTTCCCATTAGTGCTCTCACATCTCCCCTCACACAATTTTATCACTTAATCCTTGGTCTTCTTAAGGGTCTCACATGCTTAGGTCTGTAGTCCAGCACAAGTCTAGGGAACTTATCCTATGGCATTTTAGCCACATGTCTGGCCCATTGCAGTTGCCTGGTTTTCATTGCTTCAATTATGTCCTTTTTCCCTTATAGTTCTTCAAGTTCTTCTTTATACATTCTTCTGCATTCATTGTTAAACATTTTATTGGGTTCAAAATTTATTAAAACTATCTGGAGATTTAATTATTTATTTTTTAAATTACAGATTGATTAGCATTTGATTGGTTTCTATCTCCTTTTCTTATTTTCACCTAATGAAGCTTAATTGGGAGGTTCCAGGTTTCTTGCACATGCCACTTTCTTTCAATCTTTTACTATCCCATGATGCTAGCTACATTAAAATCATATGCACACTTACCCTGTTTAAAACAGCATGTTGAACAGAAATGTTATATTTTTTATCAGTAATATTTTTGATTACATATTTGTATAGTGCAGCACAGGTTGCTGAAACAAAAGCACAAGTCTGCAATTAAGAATGCTACTAACAGTGTAAAAAAAAATAAAGTGCAGAATTTTCTTTTGTGTGCAAAAAGTAAAGCATGCAGTAAAGTGGAAATCAAGTTATCAATTACCCTTTCTTGATTGTTATACTTATCTTAGGTGAGTGACAATAAATTGAAAAGAGAGGTACTACAATCAGTAATCACAAAAGTTAAATCATCTGTCATGCATGGAATCAAATATTGTTACAGAATTTCCATTTTGTTAAAACAGGCTAGGGCATAGTCTGAAAATTAGAAAGTGGGTAAAATAATTCTTCTCTGGCAGTACAGCAACAGTAACAATAAAAACATACAAATTAATTAAATTATTACCATAATTAAGTGCTGGAGAATATTTGATACATGCAGAGTTCCTTCAACATGATAAATGGTTTCAGGAAATTCTCATATGAAGCAAATTCTTCGTAAATAGAACAGAAATTCTTGTAAATAAAGTACACTTAGTAGATACAAATGCATTCTGAAACCAAACCTTTTTCAACCGTTTTATACTTTTAATACTATTTTATAATGACTGTATTTTGAAACTCCTTTTCTGTTTCTACCATATCAATATATTTTTACTACATGAAAGTAAAAAGAACTACAATAGTAGAAGCAAATTATAGTTAGAGATTGAGATGAAAAGACAGAAGGATATATATATGTGCAGAAGTTTTGAAAATCAGGTGCTAATGATGGACAAAGAATTGATTTGATATTGGTTTGTCTTACCAGGCTTTGGCATTGAGGTCATAATTTTTAATTTCTTTTATGATCCTATTCTTTTTATTTTGCCTATCCCTGTTGTCATCACTTATGTGCTTCTGACCATTGCCACTCATAAATTCATAATAAGAATCACAAAGAAGAAAGTGGAATAAATGATCATTTGCTAGTGAGGTAACATGTATGAACAAAGATGAAGGGATGAAGTAGATTGTACCTTGTGGGGTGATGAAAAGATTTCAGCTTGTGTGTTGTGTGTCATGTGCATCTGTTTTTTAAATATATCCTTGTTAAAGTAAAAACTTTCGAATCTTAAACTGTGTTAAATCAAAATGAATTGCTCCCTACCTAGTTTTTTTTAATTGTGTTAAAAGAAAAAAAAATGTGTAAGTGGGCTCTTTTAATGCTTTTTTTTTTTTTTTTTTTTTTTTTTTTTACATTAGCTAGCTAGCACTTCATGTGGTATTTTAGAACAAAAGATGCCAGCTGCTTGCTTACGCAGTTATTGTATTCTAGTTGATTCTTCTTGTATTTATTTTGAACAAGGTGTGAAATGTTTCTACCATATCAATATATATGACTGCATTTCCTTTGTACGCAGTTGTGACTGCAAATCGCTGAATAGCTAGAGTCCTTTCCCCACTTTTTTAAATGAAGCTCCTGTACAAATTTTTATCTTGCTTAGTTTTTTCCCAATATGCTTTATCAAAAATGTTAACTCTTTTCAGTGGGTAAATAGGAGGGTGTCAGAAGGTGTGTCAGAAACTAGGATAAGTCTGCACATGCAGAGTAGTTATATACTTTAACAATAGTAGTATTAAAATTGTCTTATAAGCAAAGAAGTGTTATGTACCTTTTCCTAATAACTTTGTTGCTCATTTGCCTTCATTGTGTTGCACATTATGTCTCTGCCACTTTTTTTTTTCATTTCGTTTGAGGTTCATATATGTTGAGTTTACCAGTTTTTTTTTTTCCATTTATTCATTTGTTTGCAAAATCCTCTGAAATGTATTTTTTTTAAATCATCTTGCTGTCATTAAGTTTTTCATTTTTAAAATTTTTGGTTTTCACATTTTTTTTCTGATTTAAAAGAAAATGAAGCTAAATGAGTGTTCTCCAGTAGCATTTCTTATGTGGAGCATATATAGTTTTGGGTCTATGTGACACAAAAATTCCTTTGGTTCAAATTATGTTAGAATTTATTATTATCCTGAAATTAGTATTATAACTTGCAATTTTAAGTATGAAGGATTTAAAAGTCACTAAATGAAAGAAAAAGTGATGTGGTGTGTCATATTGTGTACAGAAACAAAGAACTGCAAAATATTAGGGAAAAATCAGAAATATGTTTTTATCAACACAGTAAACTTAAGGTGGTACAGATGTCGATTAAACAGTCACTGATGTGGATTTAACAGTCTCTAAATGAATGAAAAAATGATGTGGTGTCTGATATTGCATACAGAAACAAAGAACTGCAAAATATTAGGGAAAGATCAGAAATATATTTTTATCACCACAGTAAACTTAAGGTGGTACAGATGTCAGGTATGGATATTTAAACCCATTAGTCAGAATATTTGGTTCCCACGTGAGATAGTTGAGATTCAAAGTGCACATTTTTTCAAAAGTATCTTCCAATAATTGTTGCAGGTATAAACTCTTGGGATATTTCATTGTTAATCGGATGGCAAAACCTTTTTTGTGTTTGCTATTGGGTTCATTTTTGGCTATGTGTTGCAGTAATTCTTTTTTTATGACATTGGTTTATGGACATCAAGTCACATATACTATTTCATCTTTGATAAAATCTTAATTCCAGATCTGTGGAATTTTATGCTGGAAGGGTGTGCTTCAAGAGCATATATAGTTTCTCAGGTGTTATAGAATTTTCACTAGAAAAGTTTTGTATTTTCCTTTCTTTTTTGCAGTTTCAATGCATTTGGTGAAAAGTTCCATCACCATTCAGTTTTATTTTGTAATGGATGTCAGTAAAGTATTCAAAACTGGGCACTTCAATGAATATTTTATTTTAAATTCAGAATTTAAACCATACAACTGTGCAGGATTTTATATCAAAATATAGCTGACAATATAGCACCCAACATTTTAATTTTCTCTTGTAAAATTATTGCTTTCTTTTGCTTTGCTTCAATAACAGTGTTGTTCACAAATAAAAGTCATGAATTATGATGCATTCATTTCAGGACATTACATTTCTTTGGAGACTTGCTGTTCCATGTCTCCAGTATTATTTTCATTACATTTTTTAATGAAAAGGTTGACAGTTGAAGTTAAACAATGTGGGAGAGCTCAGTTTAAGAATAGTTACTGTGTTGCCTCAGCAGAGACATGTTGGAAAGAAACAACAGATCCTATTCTTTTTGCTCAATGGCATGTATTTCACACTAAAAATGCTTAAAAGCTCTTCCCCCCCCCCCCCCCCCCAGCAACAATAACTCATCTCCTAATATTTTTGGAATCCATCTTTAAAACATAGCAAATAATACCACAAATATGACAATCCTTTTCCCTACTTCCGTTTTGGTTAAAAAAGATCAAGCAAACAGTTTGTATTTGTTTTATTACTGGTAACTAAAATATGGTTCCCACAATTCAGTGTCTGTTATTCCACTATGCAATGAGTAATACCCCCCCCCCCCACACACACACATCACAGAGTAAATGATTTTCATCAAAATACATTTATTTATACTTTTGTTTCCTGATTCTTCAACCCAGATCAATGGGAAGCAGAGAACAGAACCTGCTTCTGTGATGTGTGTTGCTGTTGTGGATAAAGTTCATTTGGGATAGGTTTGGGATCTGCTCAGTAAATTCTACTTGTGTACATCATTATTTCATTTTCACATGGGACTAAGGTTTTTCTGTGTTTGAGCTTTGCATTTATATTCTATGGCCAGTTTAGATACCCGTGGCTCACTCATGGACTCAGGTTTTTTCTCCCCATCATGATGTCTTGCCTTTCCATGCTGCATATTTTGCTCTTAAGTACTAGAGAAGTATGTTTTAAATATTTTTAGTGCTGAAGATGTGTATCATATTGCTGGATTTTATGAAAGCTGTGACTGTCTTTATGCAAGTGAATTCTATTCAACAATTGAATATTTATCAACATGCCATTTGGAAATTCCTGTTCTCTGTTGTTCACCCATTAAAAAAAGAAACAGATGAGTTGTATTGAATATATTGCCCACATAGCTAAATGTTTGTGACTATATTACTACATAACAGAGATAGTGTAGTCCTGAGGAAGGGTAAGGGTGTTACCCAAAAATTCAACTGTAAGTAATATCCTTTTATTCCTGAGTAAACCCTATAATTTAGTGAAATTGTTGCTTTTATTTTTAAGTTTTTGGAGTTGAGTTTTTGTTGAAGTCTTTTGAGATTTTAAGGCCAACAAGTGTATTGAAAACCATGGTATACATTTCTAATTATTTTAAACATTTACTTTCAACATTAGTAAAGAACCATTTTTTTTCTTGGTATTGTAAGTTAGTGTTTATATCAAGTTGTAGCTTGTACTAAAATGAGGCAGTCACATAATAAATATTGAACATGCAATAGCAATGCTTTTATTTTTTATTTTTTGGATTTGAGGTTTTGTTGAAGTCTTTTGAGATTTTAAGGCCAACAAATGCATTGAAAACCATGGTATACAGTATACATTTCTAATGATTATAAACATTTACTTAGTAAAGAACATTTTTTTTTGTTTTGTTATTGTAAGTTAGTGTTTATATCAAGTTGTAGCTTATATTAAAATGATGCAGTCACATAATAAATATTGAACATGCAATAGTAGTATTAATTTGCTAACTTTTAAGATTTATGCAAGACCATTAGATGGGTGTTTTCCCTCACCCCCTTTTTTTAACCACCCTGGTCCAGATAGTTTGGCTCCTTTCAAAAGATCATCTCTATTTGTTGGTACAGTGTTCTGGAACAGCATGCCAGTGTTTAACATATGGTTTAAGAAATATTTGGTCATTGTATGTTACAACAAACATCTGACTGTTGTACATACACAACATTTGATTTATTATTGATCACTGCCAGCTGCTTTTGTGCTGTCAGTGAGCAGTCCTCATCAACTTGCATTAATGCAAATAATTTAGGTGTGCAACAGTTTGGATGACATTGAACAGTTCATCATCAACATACCACCGATGCTTGCTCATCAGGAGGTTGCTCACTGAGAGCTAGTAAATTGCATTCTTATTATCAACACATCACTGCTACATTACCCGCTGATCAGATTCTTTATCATTTTCAAATTTTTTTATGGGAGATAATATGGTTCAAAGAATGCAAAACATATAGTGCATCATTCCATGGCCAGTTATTATTTTGCCATGAGGTTGGTGCTCAAAATTGATTAAAGCAGGCAGTCAAAAAGAAATTCTATTACCATCCAAAGTTGAGTTTTTAAAACTTGTTGAAATTGTCACTTATCGATATAAATGAAAGAGATGAGTGGACAGCTGTAGTTGTAGTATTGTGTGGGTAAAGTGGACATGGGTACAGTAAACAAAGTACTTAAAATTTCTGTTGTACCTTCAAGAGATATGCAGAGCTATGAAGACCCACTTATGTGAGATTTTGTGAAGTATACTTTTTAATGATCTCATTCTTCCACTGATCTGGGTTTTTACATATCTGAAGTAAGTTTTTGAGAACAAAAAAGTTTTTTTTTTTTTTTAAATTATAGATATGCAAAAAGCTGATCTAAAGGTAAATGCCACAAAAAAGAAAAAAAAAAGTTATTTAAAAAGGTGAAGAAGAAGAATCAGAACAATGATAGAAAAGGTAAATAACTATATATATTTATATATATAATAGAGGCAAAACACTGTGAATGGCAGCAGGGAACAAGTTAGAGCAGGCTAGAATAAATAGAATATGGTGTCAAGGGTAATCTGTGACAAGAAAGCCCAATGAAAATGAAATCAAAATTATATAGGATAGTTATAATACATCGTATTTTATATAGATCAGAAACATGGGCAACTAGAAAGAACAGAAATAAGGATGCAAAGACAAATGAAAGGAATACCCAGGGAAAAAACTTTTTGAAGAAATAAAGATACAAAATAAGATCTTCAAACTGGAAAACAAATATTGAAAAACTTAGAGTGAGTCATTTAAAATGGGCCAAACGTGTGAGGAAGAACAGAAGGAAATCTGTTTGGAAATGGATAAGGAATATGTGGTAGAAGACCAAGAGAAAGATAATGCGCCGCCCCGGTGGCGCAGTGGTCTAAGGCGTCGGCCTCTGATCATTCGTCCGAAGAGGGTCCGGGTTCGAATCCCGGTGTGACATGGATGTTGTGTTTGTCTTATGGCACTGGCTCTCTCCCTTCCCTGGAACCAGTGACCCTAAATTAGGGAAGGGCGACTGCTTATAGCCCATTGAGTTGCTCACGGTGGTCGTTAAACCTCCAATCAAAAAAAAAAAAAAAAAAAAAAAAAAAAAAGAAAGAAAGATAATGCAGGGGGTAATGGAGAATGCTAAGAAAGTGAAAGAAAAAAGAGAGTTATGCACAAGATACGAAAATGGGGAAGACTTGTTTGTGTGATAGAGCCTACGACTAGCAGGGGCTGAACCTGCTGAAAAGGAGTAATGAGTTTTAATGATCAGATGCTCTTCCTGTGGTGAGTCTTCTTTCACTGTGGCAATAGTGGTATAGAATTTCCTTATATCCCGGTAATACTACATTGTCGGAACCTCCTTTTGTGTGAGAACTGGCTTGTATATGCCATTTACACCGATCAGCCATTACATCATGACCACCCACCTAATAAGCTGTAGGACACCCTTTAACCCGCTAAACAGCGGCCACTTGGCGAGGCATCGATTCGACGAGGTGGCGATAATTATCCTGGGGTATCTGGTACAATGTCAACAGCAGGTCCTCCAGTTCTCGTACATTTCGGGGTGGTGGTGATTTAGTGCGAACCCGCTTTTGGAAGTCGAACCACAAATGTTCGATTGGGTTCATGTCAGGTGAATTTGGAGGCCAGGCCATTAACAGAAAGTCACCAGGAACCACTCCTTGACGATTCTGGCAGTGTGGCATGTCGCATTATTCTGTTGGTTATGGTTATCACCAGCAGGGAACACAGTTGCCGTGAATGGGTGAAGTTGGTCCGCAACTATGTTCAGGTACCTGACAGCTGTCAGGGATTTTTTGGTTGGTTTGGAGGTTTAACGACCACCGTGAGCAACTCAATGGGCTATAAGCAGTCGCCCTTCCCTAATTTAAGGTCACTGGTTCCAGGGAAGGGAGAGAGCCAGTGCCGTAAGACAAACACAACATCCATGCCTCACCGGGATTCGAACCCGGACCCCGTTCGGGCGAATGATCAAAGGCCATCGCTTAGACCACTGCGCCACCGGGGCGGCGTCAGGGATTGTGCTATTGAGATAATGGGGCCTAAAGTGTTCCAAGAAAACATCGCCGCTGCCAGCCTATTTCCGCCTAACAGTGCATCCAGTTGTCACAGCCTCCGTTGGTAATCGGCGTATCCGCGCTCGGCCGTCTACCTGATGCACCACGAATCTTGATTCATCCACCGTCCAATCTTGGTCCATTTGATTCGTTGTTGCGATGACGTTCTTGGGCCCATTTGATTCGTTGTTGGCGATGACGTGCAGTGAGCATGGTGACCGGAAGTGTCTTCGGCTACGCAGGGCAATGCGCAGAAGGCTGCGATGAACTGTGTGCTGTAACACATTGCCCTGATGACCACTGTTGTTGCTGCGGGTGATCTGTCGCATTGGCCGTGCGGTCGCTGTGAACAATGCGTGACAGTATCCAACCCCTCTGGCATCAATGAGCTGCGGACGACACACGGCTGGACGACGGTTTGGCCATCTGTGCACCAGTTTTGATACGTACTCACTACAACAGCACGTGATCAACCCCACAAGCCGCGTCGTCTCCGAGATCGTAGTTCCTAGGCGCTGCACCATCACAATTTGTCCTTTGTCTAACTCCAATAAATCAGCAGCTTTTTCCCATTCTGATTCCGAACACTACTAACCGAAAGTAGGTCCTCGGGTTGTATATATACTGCTCTGTGGTCTTCACCTGTATCACCGTTCGGTCTCCAGGCGCGCTCATTTCTCTAGGCTGGGGGTGCTCATAATGGAATGGTATATATAGGTGGGAATGACGGTTTGGCCGCCCCGGTGGCGCAGTGGTCTAAGGCGTTGGCCTCTGATCATTCGTCCGTAAGGGGTCCGGGTTCGAATCCCGGTCAGGCATGGATGTTGTGTTTGTCTTACGGCACTGGCTCTCTCCCTTCCCTGGAACCAGTGACCCTAAATTAGGGACGGGCGACTGCTTATAGCCCATTGAGTTGCTCACGGTGGTCGTTAAACCTCCAATCAAAAAAAAAAAAAAAAAAAAAAAAGAATGACGGTTTCATTGGTAGCTGTACCCTGTTGGCTAACTGCCATGACTTCATCTACCTAGGGGACTACTGATGATCCACAGAAGAAAAGTTTTCCTTTACTTTGATGGATTTTTGTTTGTTTGTTTTCTTTTGCAGCCGCAAGAGTTTATGAAACTTTGTTGCACCGCCTTAAATATGAGAGAAGTATCCAAGTGTTGGTTGAAGTTGTGTATGTATGAAAAACAATTCTTATAAATATGCAGTGTATGTAATTTGGCTTGTAGTGACTATGTTAAAGAGATATTTAAATCTAGAGTGGCAGAACTTATTTTTAGAACAAATAGAAAACTGCTTTATTTCTCATGATAGTAGGGGGAAAATCGTATTTCCTTTGTTTTTTAAAACAGATTACTTGCTTTTATTAGAATGAACTCCAGCAACAAACACCTTGCGTCAGTAGAGAAAATCTAATATTAAAAAATCTGAGTAATCACTTGAAGTGACAGTTTTGAAACGGCGAAAATAAGACCCCATGTGATCAATGAGAATTTTTGGGCACAATTAGGTTAATTAATTGAACTGCACGGTCAAAGAGTTAATCTATCTGTGCATGGAAATGTTGAAAGTCAATGTTCTCGTTTAAAATTGCACAGTGATGTAGTTAACCAATTTGACAGAAATTTTTCAGAAAGGCCTAAGCTTAAAGATTGCACCGACATAGGTGTATGTTGAAAAGGAATAAAGGATATGTGGATAATGAATTTAAAGATTGCTCTGACATGGGTATATGTTGAAAAGGAATGAAAGATACGTGGAGTGTGAATTTAAAGACAGCTATAATATGGGTGGATATTAAAAAGGAATAAAGGATATATGGAGTGTGAATTTGTCAACTTATAGCTATTGGGAAGAAGACCTACAATGAGATTGGACACTGTTTAAACAATAATATGAAGAAAGTGACAGAACTTGAACTGAATGGTGAAAGATCTGTAACAAACAGTGACTTCACCTAACTGAGGTACTATTGGTGAAGACCTGGAGTTTGGGAAAGCTTGATTATCAGGGACCGAAAGGAATGAAATGGGCAAGATGAAAAGTATAATTTTTAGAACTTCTAAGTCTAATGGAAGCTTTCTTCTCCGGACTGAATGCTGTTGGCTCCAGAAAAAGAGTTAGCTTGAACTTTCGAGTAAAACATTTTCCATTACTCTGACTCATACCTTTGGTGTGAAAAATGACTTCCCTAACTTCTTGGAAATTGGACAATGTCAAAAAATCTTAGTTTCGCTTTGTAATTTTTTTATGATGTGTATTTCTGTTTAAGAGGCGAAACGTTATCCTCAAGTGTTGCGTAGCCTCCCCAGTAGCGCAGTGGTCTAAGCGATGGCTTCTGATCATTCGTCCTGCCGCCCCGGTGGCGCAGTGGTCTAAGGCGCTGGCCTCTGATCATTCGTCCGTAAGGGGTCCGGGTTCGAATCCCGGTCAGGCATGGATGTTGTGTTTGTCTTACGGCACTGGCTCTCTCCCTTCCCTGGAACCAGTGACCCTAAATTAGGGACGGGCGACTGCTTATAGCCCATTGAGTTGCTCACGGTGGTCGTTAAACCTCCAATCAAAAAAAAAATAATCATTCGTCAGGGTTCGAATCCCGGTGAAACATAGATGATGTGTTTGTCTTACGGCACTGGCTCTCTCCCTTCCCTGGAACCAGTGGCCCTAAATTAGGGACGGGCGACTGCTTATAGCGCACTTAGTTGCTCACGGTGGTCGTTAAATCTCCAATAAAAAAAGTGTGTATTAAATCTATGCATCTTGATTAAGGTATTTTAAAAAGCCTTAGTCTTAAAAGTTAATAAATAAGCACTATTGTTGAATAAAAAGCATTTTACTGTAGATAGATTTCGTGTCTTTTTGTAGCTCCTGCGGAAGTGATTTTATTAATTTTTTTTAATAAATTAGCTTTTGACCTTAATGAAACTATGCATTTCTTGTATAGAAATTTAGAGCAGTTCATTAGGACATACAAAGGTGTGTGCTTCGTGTATCAAAATATCTTTATGCCCTTTTGCACCATGTTGTCAAGGTAAACATTATTTTGTAATGCCATCTGAGAAATAACAGTTGTATGATGAAAGTTATAATAAAGCATTTATTGAAATTTCATGGTGGTTGTCTCAAAATTCCGTTTTCTGGAGAATAGCAGTTCTGAAGAGCTTTTGCAGGTGTGGAAACAAAGAATGACTGTTTTGATTTTTTGCTTCCTTATTTTGAATTTTTTATTGTTAATTATACACCTAAGAGCCAAAACATTTTGACTATTTGCTTGGCCACAAAATGTTGGCCCTCTATTTGTTACCAAAACAGCTCTTACCCGGCTAGGCACGGGCAATGTAAGTAGATTATGGGTCCGAGAGCAGGTTTCTTAAGTCAGTAATTCTTAAGCCTCAGGCAGGGTGAATTTTGTGACGTCAAAGGTGCAAACCGATGGCTCCTTGCAAACGGAGTTAGCAGTGGGTCAAAGTTCAGACTCCCAACCTATCTATAATACACGTACTTTCTGTAATTTATGCAAAGTTTCAGCGACTTTTTTCCAGTATTTTGCAACTGATGCACGTTTTGCTGTGAGTTAATGGTCGAGAAATATTTTTTATTAATATATTTGTTCAAAGCAGCTTTTTGTGTGTTGTGCATTAACAGATATGCCTGGACGCGCTGTTGCGTGTTGTGCCAACAGCGAAAGATCTACATATTCCAATTTAACTTTTCATCGAATCCCAAAGGGCAGTTTGAGAAAAGCCTGGATTAACTCATGTCGACGAAAAGACGCATTTAACTCTGACAACGCCAAAATATGCTCTGCCCATTTTGATGATGAGAATTTTCAGAGAGATTTAAAAAGCGAAATAATGGGATGCAATTCTCGCCGTCGACTGAAAAAAAGGTGTGATTCCTCACCTTAATATATTGTGACAGTTGTACTTCAAGCACAAATCAAGAAAGATCAAAACGTGCTGAAAAAAAAAATCTCAGGTTTTGTCGGAAGTAACGCAGAATTTTACATCGAAGAAGGCAAGATTGAGTCCAGATTTGCAAGTTCAACCTGCTGACGAGAGAACTGAACGTGATTCTGCTGCATTATTTAGCTTGGAAGCCGAAATAGAAGCCCAGAGAAAGAAAATTTCATCCTTTAAAAATTATATAGAAAGGCTCAGCAAAATAAATTCTGAGTTACGATCGAAACTTCAGTGTTGGCAAAGCAAAGCTAAAATAGCCGCCCCGATGGCGCAGTGGTCTAAGCGATGGCCTCTGATCATTCGTCCGAACGGGGTCCGGGTTCGAATCCCGGTGAGGCATGGATGTTGTGTTTGTCTTACGGCACTGGCTCTCTCCCTTCCCTGGAACCAGTGGCCCTAAATTAGGGACGGGCGACTGCTTATAGCCCATTGAGTTGCTCACGGTGGTCGTTAAACCTCCAAACGCCGCCCCGGTGGCGCAGTGGTCTAAGGCGTTGGCCTCTGATCATTCGTCCGTAAGGGGTCCGGGTTCGAATCCCGGTGAGGCATGGATGTTGTGTTTGTCTTACGGCACTGGCTCTCTCCCTTCCCTGGAGCCAGTGACCTTAAATTAGGGACGGGCGACTGCTTATAGCCCATTGAGTTGCTCACGGTGGTCGTTAAACCTCCAATCAAAAAAAAAAAAAAACCTCCAAACAAAAAAAAAAAAAAAAAAAAAAAAACAAGTTGGAATGTTACGTAGCTTAACAAATTCATGGAAGCAGCCTGTATTTTTATGACTTTGACTGTAAAATGAATAAAAATTTGTTGGAAAAAAATAATTTTGGAAATTGATAAGATATAGGACTCCAAGTGGTTGGTTTAACTTCGGATTTAGTAGGCAGAAATCAGGCTTTGTGGAAAGAATTAGAAATTAGCATTAACAGAACTAGCTTTCCTAATCCTTGGGATAACTCCAAGAATATTTTTGTGTTTGCTGGTGTTCCGCATTTGCTGAAGCTGTTAAAGAATCATTTTTTGGACAGAGGCATTAAACTTCCAACTGGTGAAGTAATCACTAGCAAAGTTCTTTTTCGCTGGCGAACTGAAAATTTGTCACAAGTTTTCAGAAAAACATGTTTTATTTAAAAATGATGAAGATTGTGTTTGCTGCACAGACATTTTCCTTGCATGTTGCGAAAGTTATAAGATATTTATTTCCTAACGAAAGTTAACAGCAGATTACATCGAATTGGTGAATAACGCGTTTGACGTGCAGAATTCACGTTGCCCTTCTGACAATAACTTATTAAAAAGTGGGTATGGACAACATATGTATATATGAACAGGTTGCAGTACTGAATAGAATGAAAGAAACTCGCAGAAATGCGCATCTTGGGGAAAAAAATATTTTGCCATTCCAGCAGGGCTTCATTGTTTCTACCGTATCTTCAAAAAATCTATATGCTTATTTACAAAATGTAGGAATGAAATACACAGTGCGTCAAAGAATTTTTAAGACTGGCGCTAGATTTCAGCCTACGGTGGCGCCACCAGTGTAATCGCGAATGCGTTACAAACCGTGACCATCTGCTTGCTTTCTGCCAAAAGTACTGCGCAGTTGTTAAAGTAACTCAAACGAAACGGGCGTTTATTAGAGAAGTAAAAATCTTTTTATGTTGAATTATTAAGATGGAACAAAGGGCTGTTATTAAATTTAACGCAAAACTTGGTAAAATTGTCTCGGAAACGTACCAAAAGATGAAACAAGTTTACGGTGAGTTTTGTTTAAGTAGATCAAATATTTTCCTGTGGCACAAACGTTTTTTGGACGGAAGAGAGACGCTAGAAGATGATAAGCATACCGGAAGACCAAGTTCATCTAGGACACCTGAGATTATTGAAAAAGTGCGTGATTTCGTGGCAAACAATTGATGTGCGTCACTAAGAATGATGGAAGAGTCTTTAAACATCAACAAAGAAACGATTCAAACCATCCTGCATGAAGATTTGGGCAAAACAAAAGTCTGTGCTAAATTTGTTCCACACACGTTAACCAATGAACAAAAATCAAGGAGAAGTGCACATTGCAGAGACATCATTTCAGCCGCTGAAAATGATCCAAACTTCATAAAATCGATTGTTACTGGTGATGAAACATGGTGTTTTCAATATGATCCTAAAACAAAGCGACAAAGTGCGGAATGGAAGTAAAAAAACTCGCCACAAGCCAAAAAAACAAGAAAAGTTCCATCGAAAATCAAAATAATGCTCATTACATTCTTCGATAGTAAGGGTATTTATCCACAAAGAATTTGTTCTAAGTGGACAAACAATTACTATTGAGTTTTATTTAAATGTTTTGAGGGGTTTGATGGACAGAATTCGTCGCATTAGTCCAGAATATCGATATGAAAACAGTTGGTGTTTGTTGCACGATAATGCACCCAGTCACACCTCACTTCTTGTTCGTAGATTTTTGGCGAAAAATAACGTCTGCGTGTTCAATCATCCACCGTATTCACCTGATTTAGCACCCTGCGACTTTATTCCCAAAATTTAAAATGACGTTAAAAGTGTGTTATTTTGATGATATTTCGACCATACAAACAGCTTCGACGCGTGCTTTGGAGGCAATTCCGCAAAGTGCACTGGAACAGGCATTCGAATCATTATTAAAACGCTGTAACAAGTGTATTGAAGCCGGAGAGACTTATTTTGAATAGCAAACCAAAACAAATTATAATTTCTTGTTTCTATTTCATTTTACAGACCCAGTCTTAAAAATTCTTTGACGCACTGTGTATATACTAACCTGCCGCCTCAACCAGGACTGTCTTGAAAAATTTTTTTCACAAATTCGAGGCACAAGACGTGGATATGATCACCTCATTCCGTGCGAATTCAAATACAGATTAAGATTACTGTTATTGAGCGAGCAGCTTCCAGAATCGTCGTGTGATTCCAACGTACGGGATGAGAGAATAATGACTTCCATATACTTAGGTGGATTAATTCTACCATCATCCGATGAATCAGAAGCTAAGAAAATTGAAAATGGTTTTTTGTCAGCATATCAATTTGTGAAACAGGAAATTTGCAGCGTTTTAAAACACAGTCATTCGGATTCATCCTTGAGTTCAGAAACAGAAGAAGATGCTCTCCAATACATAGCTGGTTATTTTTTATTTCGTTCTGGGAATACGCAACTAAAATGTGATAATCAGGAGACTGGAACTTAATAACTGGATCCAGCATATCAGTAGAGGTGGACTTACCTATCCTGCAAGCTCATGGATGGAAACTGTACAAAAATTCGAAACTACTTTTTTGAAAATCCACGGAGAACTCTGATAACAGGAGATACGCTACGGCGACCTATACACACCCACTGCACGAGTATCTCTACGCCACTTCAAATGAACTGGCGAGACTCCAGACAGCAGAACCGGTTTACCAGAATTCCACTGAACGCCAGTTGTACTTCCGCGAAGAGAGAGAAGCCGTAGGAGTGGTCAGATCATTGTATGACGTCACACTCTCGGTCGCTTGCTGTAGTGGATATGCTTTTGTAAATACACTGCTGGCCACCCAAAATGCAACACCAAGGAGAAAGCATCCGATTGGCCTGAAATTCGCAGCATGCGTCGCTCGCGAGAGGACATACAAACGATTAGCATTGCAGGGCATATGCAAATCATGTGCGCCCGGCACGCCACCGAGAAGCACTATAAGAAGGGTGCACAGAAGGCAAGGTGTAAATAGTGGAAGTGTGTTGTGCTGTGCGTGGGAAGCTTCCTGGTGCCTCGTCGCAGAATACGGCAGTCATTCCAGCAGGTTTCGGAGTTCGACAGAGGACGAATAGTGGCTTATCCCGACAGCGGTTTATCGTACCAAGACATCGGCGCCTGTGTGGGACGACATCCAGCCACAGTGAGGCGAGTATGGATTCGGTGGGTGCAGGAGGGACGGACGGACCGACGTGAGTGATTGCCGCAGCCGCGGCACACCACCGTGCGAGAGGACCGGCATGTTGTGCAGTTGGCATTGACGGCTCGCACCGCCACATCACGAACGTTAGCGCAGGAATTAGGGTGTGTTGCGCAACAACCTGTGTCAGCACGTACCGTTCGACGTCGTCTGAAGAAGCGGGGACTTGTCGCACGGCGCCTATTGCTCTGATTACCACTGAAGTTACACCACCGGCGAGTGTGGCGGCAGTGGGCCGTTGAACGCCGCAGCTGGACTACGGAATGGCACGACATTGTCTTCTCCGACGAATCCCGATTCGGCCTGCATCACCACGATGGTCGGATCCGCGTGTGGCGGTACCGCGGCGAGAGACTGTATGACACCTGCATTATGCATCGCCATACCGGTCCGTCGCCTGGCGTTATGGTTTGGGACGCAATTGGATATGACACCCGCACCTCTCTAGTACGCATCGGAGGTACACTCAACAGCCACCGCTACATCTCCGACGTTTTGGAGCCTGTAGTCCTCTCTTACCTGCAGGACCTGCCAGCGGACACGTTTCAGTAGGACAATGCGCGACCGCACGTGGCACGCATCGTGCAACAATTCTTCGCCGCAGTGGTCTAAGAGATGGCCTCTGATCGTTCGTCCGAAAGGTGTCCGGGTTTGAATCCCGGTTAGGCATGGATGTTGTATTTGTCTTACGGCACTGGCTCTCTCTCTCTTCCCTGGAACCAGTGACCCAAAATTAGGATTGAGTTGCTCACGGTGGTCGTTAGACCTCCAATCAAAAGAAAAAAAACGATTTTCACGGCCCAACATGTGTCACTGCTGCCGTGGCCCTCCTGTTCTCCCGATGTGTCGCCCATCGAACACGTCTGGTCGCTGATCGGCAACCGAGTGGCCCGGCAAGAACCACCCGCGGCTACGCCTGATGAACTGTGGCAACGTGTGGAAGCAGCCTGGACCGACATACCCCAAGCCCACATCCAAAGCCTCTTTCGCTCGATGCCGCGGCGTGTAGCGAGCGTTATTGCCAGCCATGGGGACCACACGAATTATTGATGTCTGCGTGTTCCGCAAGTCGCACGGGCCTGTAAGCTCAATCGTTTCATCTTTGTTGTTATGTGTCCAGTAAATCTGGCTTTGCTATCTCGTGTCCTTCTTGGTGTTGCATTTTGTGTGTCCAGGAGAGTACATAACAGACCATGTTTTAATTGCACAAATATTTATCAGTTCAACTATTTTTTTAATGTTTTATGTCAGAAATGTATCTTTTATCAACTCTATTAATAGGCGAAATTGGAACTATATTGCAATGGCGGAATCATCCTGCTGTAGGCTTTCCACCCATTATCAGGTTAGGTGTGCCCGGAGTATAGAACGAAATACCGTTGCCAAGAAAATATGTACCTGATCTGCAATGATGTTTAGGTAGACGTCCTAATTTCCTGCTCATGAATGACTGGACCCAGTGTTTCCCAGCAGAACATTGCCGAAAGCATTACACTTCCTCCACCAGTTTGTTTCCGTCCCACGCTGCATCCTGGTGCCAACACATCCCAGATAAACGACGAACACGTACCGGCGGACCAATAGCGCTACAAGAAAGATTCATCGGACCAGACGACTTTCTTTCAATCATTGAAGGCTGAGTCTTGATGCTCGCGTGACCATTGCAACCGAGGTAAGCATGGGCACTGTGAGCGGCCTGCGGCTACATAGCCCCATTTGTAGCAGGAACACTACTTCCGTCACCAGTAGTTAAATTACCGGCGAGTTGCGCCACAGTATTTTATTGGCGCGCACCATGCGGGATAGCATTAGCTCACCTCTAGCATCGATGAGACGTGGTTTTTTCCCTCCTCGTGCCCCTTCCTGAAGGTACTAACCACAGCTGACCGTGAGCACCCCACAAGCCTTGCCGTCTCGGAAATGCTTTGACCTAGTCGTCTGGCCATTACAATTTGACCGTTGCCCATCTCGCTTAAGACTGCTTTCCCCATCATCATGTATCTTCCACTTCCTGAAGGTACTAACCACGGCTGACCGTGAGCACCCCACAAGCCTTGCCGCCACGGAAATGCATTGACCCAGTTGTCTGGCCATTACAATTTGGCCGTTGTCCATCTCGCTGAAGACTGCTTTCCCCATCATCATGTATCTTCCACTTTCTGAAGGTACTAACCACGGCTGACCGTGAGCACCCCACAAGCCTTGCCGCCACGGAAATGCATTGACCCAGTTGTCTGGCCATTACAATTTGACCGTTGTCCATCTCGCTTAAGTTTGCCTTCCGCATCATCATGTATCTTCCACTTCCTGAAGGTTCTAACCACGGCTGACCGTAAGCACCACACAAGCTTTGCCGTCTCGGAAATGCTTTGACCTAGTCGTCTGGCCATTACAATTTGGCTGTTGTCTATCTCGCTTAAGTCCGCTGCCTTTCCCATCTAAAGAACAAGAATGACACTGATTAACAGAGCTCAGTATCAGGTGCTATGTCGTTTCATGACCTACACACGCGCCGACGTTTACCTGCAGTTGCTTCGATTTGCATAAAAACGCGCTGGTCATAATGTTTTCGCTCTTCGGCGTATTTGCAAACCAAACAAAATATTTTCTTGATTCGATAGTGAAAGATACGAATGCAGTGAGCTAAAGATACGAAGGCAGGTGGCGCAGCGGTCTAAGCGACGGCTTATGACCATTCGTCCGAGATGGGTCCGGGTTCGAATCCCGGTGAGGCATGGATGTTGTGTTTGTCTTACGGTACTGGATTTCTCCCTTCCTTGGAGTCAGTGACCCTAAGTTAGCGACGGGCGACTGCTTATATCCCATTGAGTTGATCGCGGTTGTTGTTAAACGTCTAATAAAAAAGAAGAAGACAGTGAATGAAAGTTTTTAATTGAGAATGGTTACGTACAGGGGTTGGACAGAATAATGTGAACACTTACGAAAAGAAGGTTTTACGTACCTAAATAAGCTGCGGGACCACTTTTGGCATTCAAACCCGCCTTCGAATGAACGCACACAAATTCTGGATGGTGGTTAGCGGGATGTTACACCATTCTTCATGCAGAAACTGCTCCAGGTCCTTAAGAGATGCAGGAGGAGGATAACGGGATCTTGCTCAGTTTTGCAACACGGACCACAGTGGCTCTATTATACACCCTGATTCATAAAGAAGTATACAGTTTCCAGATGCTGTAAAACAGTAACAGTTGAAGACACGGACCATAACTGCGAACCGTTTGGTAGATGCACTCATAAAGTTTGTGTCGCCGCCCCGGTGGCGCAGTGGTCTAAGCGATGGCCTCTGATCATTCTTCCGAACGGGGTCCGGGTTCGAATCCCGGTGAGGCATGGATGTAGTGTTTGTCTTACGACACTGGCTCTCTCCCTTCCCTGGAACCAGTGACCCTAAATTAGGGACGGGCGACTGCTTATAGCCCATTGAGTTGCTCACGGTGGTCGTTAAACCTCCAATCAAAAAAAAAAAGTTTGTGTCCCGCTACTGAGGGAAGTGACGTAGACGATAGCACGCGTGTCACGTGACTGGTCAGTCAAAATAGCAGCGTCTGCAGTGGAGAAGGCGTTTCGTGTTCACGAATTGAGCAAAATGGAATCTGTAATTGTTGTGCAACAGCATTTTCGATCACGATTCGGAAAAAGAACCTCCAACAAGAAAATCTATCTACGATTGGCATAAAAAAATTAGAAACTACGGGCTGTTTGTGCTAACTTAAAAGTCCTGGACGACAGCGTGTGTCGGAAGAAGTCGTTGATAGTGTTTGCACCGCCATTCAACGAAGCCCGGGAAAATCAAAGCAGAGTCGTGAAGCGCAGATTTCACAGCCCACTGTCTGGATAATTTTGAGAAAGAAGCTGAAATGATTCCATACAAAGTGCAGATGTTGCAAAGTCTCACTGACCTTGACAAGACAAAGCGCTTTGAATTGTGGAAATGGATTGCCGGCTCGATGTGTGTCATGTGACTAAGGGTTCACACATAGAACATCTGTGGCTGTCTCTTAAAAAAACTTGAAATATTCCCCTACAATTCTGTTAAAGTTAACATAAAATATCTTACATTGTTCTTGTTTTATAGTGCGTTGAAACTGTATACTTCTTTACGAATCACCCTGTATTTAAGTCTGGTGATTGGGGAGGGCAAGGAAGGCGTGAAAGTTCGTCCTCGTGTTCCTCAAACCCTGATTGGGCATTCCGAGCTGTGTGAATTGGGGCGTAATCATCTTGATAGATGGAATCCCCTGCAGGAAACAATGCCTGAGACATTGGACGGACTTGGTCCGCCAAAATGGTTTCATATGATCTGCCAGTCATCCGTCGTTTCAAGGTGATAAGCGGGCCTGTTGAAAACCACGCTGCGACCGCCTAGAGCATGACAGAACCATCATCATGCTGAACTGTTGGAAGCAGGCAGTCTGAGTCGTACGCCTCTGACGGTGTTCACATGTAAACACCTCCTGCGATGGGGAATAGTGTGAATGTGGACTCATCCGACCACATTACACGCTTCCATGCATCGGCAGTGCACGTTGTACGCTCCTGGCACCACTGCTGTCGCCGTTGTGCATTCACCCGGGTCACCAGAGGTTCTGCAATAGCAGCTCTGCCATGAATATCTTGTTCATTCAGCTCCCTACGCGCTGTTTTCGTTGATACTGGGGTTTGTAGATGCAGATTGCTCAGCACTAATTTTCGGCGCCGTGGTCTTCGTATTACGGGTAACAATCCTCTTTAATGATCTCCTGTCTTTATCAATCAGGGTCGTTTCCCGGCCGCTCTTGTGTTTCGCAGACGAGGTTTTGCCTCCGAGCACGGTATGCTGTCATGACGCTAGACCCAGTAGCTCTCGATTCCCCCACTACCCTGGCGTTGTTGCCACGGAGGCCCCAACTAGCCGGCCACCAACAATTAGCACTCTTTAAGTCCGCTAGGTTGCTCATTTTGTAGTCACCCTGAACGAATTTTTGCAACAAGATACTTTAAATACACTTCAGATCATATGTAGACGGTTTTAGGAATTGAGTGTCTGTCTGACCCCAGGTCTTAAACAACCCTTAGAAATAGGAAGGTAGAAGATTTGGGCTAGAGTGCCCGATAGGAAAGTGACACCGAAGCGAAGTAGAAAGGGGGAGGAAGACGCCCTTATTTATTACCGGGGGGGCAGTACCCGGGTTCCGACGGCTTAACGTGCCCACCCGACGCACGGCGGATATATAGTGGATCGAGAGTTCGTACCTGCCTGGGATCGAACCTGAGGTTTCTCCGTGGCAATCACGAACGTTGATCACTGGGCTACCCGCGGCCCTTAAATGCACTTAAACAGGACCTTGAGGTTCTAAACAAAGCTATTACAACAAAAAAGTGGCGGATACTTTTGCGCATTGCAACGTACGCAGATGCGTTAAAAGTCACGTCTCTGAGTTCACATCATTATGTCCAACCCCTGTATGTTACTCCCGTTAAAAACAACAACCAAAAGAAAGAAAGAAAAAACTACTGCAGGTGGCGTATTTTTGGGGTCAGAGGTTCCTATTTCAATGCAAGCCAAAACTCACGGTGGCTAGGTATCCGTGGGTTTGGAGTTGAGACCTCCTTTGAGTAACTCTTTTTTTTTTTTTTTTTTTTGAGGTTTAACGACCACCGTGAGCAACTCAATGGGCTATAAGCAGTCGCCCGTCGCTAATTTAGGGTCACTGGTTCCAGGGAAGGGAGAGAGCCAGCGCCGTAAGACAAACACAACATCCATGCCTTACCGGGATTCGAACCCGGACCCCTTTCGGACGAATGGTCAGATGCCATCGCTTAGACCACTGAGCCACTGGTGCGGCCTAAATATTCCCATTATTATTATGACACAAAAGCAGAGACGTCGCCAAGGGGATGCGAGGGTGGGCTTCAGCCTACCCTGAAATTTGTGTTGCCCATCCAGTTCAAAATGTATAATTTTTCAATATATTTAATTTTAAAATACACAGTCGAGTCACATAATTGTGACCACTTCCTACTTTTGACGTCAACAGCGCGTAGCCAATGAAAGAAGGCACGTGTCGTGAGCTGGCTTGGAGGGTATATAAGGTGTGCTGTAGGCATCCTGAAAATACATCACTCGTTGCTGTCATGGAGAAAAGAAGCGATTTATCAGATTTGCAAAAAAGGGATGATTTTTGGCTTTCGGTCCAAGGATGGCAGTATTTCTGAAACAGTGCAGTTTGTGGACTGTTTGCGCGCTGCTGTATTTAAAGTATATCGTGATTGGAGAAATGGCACCATTGCGATTATAAGCGATGTGGAAACTGCAGAGCACCACGTGCCATTGATGTGAGAGGTGAATGTCGGCTTCGAAGGTGCGTGAGAGCCGATCGACGTGCTACAGTGGAGTAACTCACTGGCCGAATGAACCAGGGGCTACCTGAAGGGTGTCTAAAACGACAGTTCAGCGTATGGAACTCCGATTCAAACGGATGGTCACTGCACCTATGCTAACGAAGGTGCATGGGCGGAAAAGCTTACATTTGCACGGCGGTATCGGAATCGGACCTCCGCTGATTGGCAAAGGATTGCCTTCTCCAATGAGTCGCGTTTTCTGCTAACGGATGAAAGTAAGGCGAGAAACATCGGAGAGCAAACACTCTTCAACTATTGCTGGAATAACACAAGCTGGTTGGGGGGGCAGCGTTATGGTCTGGGGAATGCTTTCGTGGCATTCCCTGGATACACTCATACCCGTGAAAGGCACTATGGACCGAATTCCTTTTGAATTCATTCTTGCAGACCATGTATACCCACACATGCTGATTGTCTTCCCTGGGGCAGATGGGATCTTCCAGCATGAAAATGCGAAGTGTCACACAAAGCTAGAAATGTCCGAGAGTGGTTGGAAGAGCACGATGAAGAATTCAAAATACTTCCCTGGCCGCTTAAATCCCCGGACTTTAAACCCAATTGAGTATATGCGGGACTACCTCGATCGTGTTGTTCGCTCTATTGATCCTCCACTACGCACCGTCCAGCAGCTGTCAGCTGCACTGCAGTCAGCATGGCTCCACATACCTGTGAACGCCTTCCAGCACCTTATTGAATCACTCTCAGGCCGTGTAACTGCTGTCCGCGTTGCACACGGCGGTTACTCTGGATATTAGCTGGTGGTCACAATAATGTTGCTCGACCGAGTACATACGCAGTGATCATTATAATATAGAATATTACGAGATTAAATGCTGGAAAATAGTCTGAAAGTCTTGTATCCGCATCTCCGGTCCGGAAAAGTTTCCCCAAAGTTTTGCCTGTTCGCGAATGAAAGAAAAGTAGGCAACCATTGACTTATACTGTTTCATGACCTCAGGGGCGGCTGGACAATATGGGCAACCGGGGCGGTCACCCCTGGCCATCAAAGAACGCCGCAGTTTAGGGGGAAAAAAATCATTTTCGGCAGAATTTTTTACACCTATTGTTTTTTGTGTTTAAGTTTTGGGGTGCGAAGCCCTTAAAAAGATGATTTTTTAAAGTACTTTTTTCTGTTTCCAGTCCCCCCGTTTTCGAACAGGTTATCACCCTTCGCCGTACAAATACCGAGATTTGCGGATATCAAGTGATTATTGTAACTAACTTAATACTCTCCATTCACCAAATAGCAAATGTCACGTGCCTACACCGCAGGACGCACATGAGATAACGGCAGATAGCAGTGAGAGCACATGTCCGCGTAGCTCAGTTGGGAGAGCGACTTACTCCGGAGTGAGGAGACCCTGATTCGATGTCAGGCGCGGACAAACTTGTTCGTTATATTGGCGCTCGAACTTCCAGGGTGACCCCGGCTGTTAAGTTTCTCGCATGGATGTGATGTTCTTTCCACACGGCGAGACAGGAAACATGAGAATCCCTTCTTCAGTGCTTCGAAAAAATAAATCAATGTGCTGTTACGTTCCACACACCAAATTGTCTGGGATTTCTCAAATGCTCGTTCTTTATGGGATGACTGCCTACAGCGACACATGGTCCCGGCTGGCCCGTGGGCCATGCCCCCTGCACTCTTTCGGGGGGGGGGGGACGGGGGAGATGTGACGTGCCTGCACCGCAGAACGCACATGAGATAAAGGCAGATAGCAGTGAGAGCACATGTCCGCGTAGTTTAGTTGGGAGAGCAACTTACTCCGGAGTGAGGGGGACCCGAAATCGATGTTCGGCACGGACAAACTTGTACGTTACAAAATTTAAATTTCATCATTTTGCGGCCCTTACTTTTATATATTTAACAATTTGCGTGCAAACCAGATACTTAAATTTAAAGAAATTAAAAGAACAATATCAAAGTTAGTTTCTTAAATTCTCTACAAATTACTGTCAATGCTGAGTTTTACATTTCAGTCTTGGAGCGTCTGCGACGACGCACGCCCACATGTAGCTGCTTGTGTTCAACAGTTTCTTACAAAATGCGGTACTGAAAGCATGCCACAGCCTGCCTGCAGTCCCGACCTCTCCCCGTGCGATTTGTGGTTGTTCCAACAATGAAGAAGTTCTGTGGCGCAACATTCCACACAGACGCTGATGTTATTCAAGCTGTACTGGGGCCGCTAAAGCAACTTTCACAAAATGCCACATGTTTTGAAAAGTGGACTCAACGATGGGACCGTTGCGTATTATCCGAGGAAAGATACTTTGAGAAAGAATAACAAACATTTTGCTATACCTAAATTTTTTTCATTTTGTGTGATTTTACTCACAGGAGTTACTTACAGGGGGTTTGTGGCAAGACATGTTCTGATTGTGTGAGGAATGAAGATGTGTTGCAGTTGTGTGATGTGAAGCAAAATGTTGTCAGCAATTTGGAGACTAATATGCTTCGGTGGTTTGGCCATGTTGAAAGAATGAGTGATGAGATACTTACTAAGAAAATCTTTTCAGCCCAAGTGGCAGGAAGGAAAGGCAGAGGTAGGCCAATGAAGTCATGGGAGGATCAGATTCAGGAGTGTCTGCATGAGAAACAAATTATGAGTATGAAGTATAGAAGTACGGCGTGTCATGGATGTCAGTGAAGCCCGAGTTGTGTAAATGGATAAGTTTGATACGGCAACAGCAAGTACAAACTATCTGGTTGTTTGTATTTCTTTGTGGAGCTAACCTCTGAATCTCAGAGGACAGCTTAGTGATATGTAATATGTTATGGAACGGCCGTTGGATTTCAATGAGTCAGAGCTTAGAGGGATGTTATAAGCAAGAACTTCCGCCCCGGTGGCGCAGTGGTCTAAGCGATGGCTTCTGATCATTCGCCGGACTGGGTTCGAATCCCGGTGAGGCATGGATATTGTGTTTGTCTTACGGCACTGGCTTTATCCCTTCTCTGAAACCAGTGGCCCTAAATTAGGGACAGGCGACTGCTTATAGCCCATTGAGTTGCTCATGGTGGTCGTTAAACCTCCATCCAAAAAAAAAAAAAAAAAAAAAAAGCAGGAACTTTGCTTTGAACCCTCCTCCCCGGAAAATATTCTGCGGGATCCCATGTTAAGAGATATCTTTATTTTGGAGAATAATTAGCAGTCGTTCGTGTCACACGATTTATGTTTAAGGGTGGGAAGTTATTGGGGAAGACAAAGACGAAAACTGATCCAGTGGTAAGTGAACAAAACCCTGCGAAATACTCTTTGAGAATTCCTCCAGATGTGCCAGATTACATTAGATGGCGTGATTCTACACAACCGCTTTGCTTCTGCGAGAGAACGAGATCAATGACGCGTGACTGTCGCCTACAACAGAGAAACTGGTGTGTTCGCTGCACCCCAGCAGATTAAGAGATATGCAAATCCTTTATTGGTATTCGCATCTTTGTTCCTGTGCAAGGCAAAGGGGGTGGCTCTTTCCAAATGTTGCATTGTATCAAACATCAATCTTAAGCTGTCTGCACGATTTACATGTAGTTTGTGGTTAATTCTGGGAAGAGAATTCGGCGTGGGTAATTCTCCCAAAGTCGTGATTTATTTGCTGCTTCTTTATTCACGGAGGAGCTTTTAATTTTGCATACATGCTTCTTCCGACCAGCGGTTCTTTAATATCTTCCAGAAAGTTCCTCAGAAGCGGCGGAAGAAAAGATAAAAACTGTTACCATCGCAGAAGCGGGAATTTGCCTTCATCTTTAAGCAGATCTTTTATCAGCATAAATATCTTTTAGTTGCTTATATTACGTGGGACCATTTGAGAAGGACTATGTATTGTAAAACCATACCTACTGGATAAGTGAAATTTTTGCGCACGGTAAGTAAAGTTTTCTGCTATTTTTTTTGTTAGAAATAGGAACTTATGGCGTTTACTTTCATGGACCCGTAAAGTAAAATACTAGAAAAAAGAACTGACATTCAATTTCATTGAGGGGAATATCACGTTTGAAGCACGGCAACAGGGGTGTATATAGATTTTTTTTTCGGCGGGTCGATCGAAAATGGAAGTTTTTGAAATCTAACAGGACAAAATAAAAGTTAATGAAAAATAGAAAAAAAAATTAAACCGTTATTTTCGGTTGTAAGTTGAAATTTTTCAAATTAAAGCATTTTTTCTAGCGCAAGTCGTATTTTACCAAAGAAATGAAACGCTTTCGGGGGAGGGGGGTAAGAAGACCTCCTTGGCCCCTTCTTTTAAATATGTAACTTTTCAGAAAAGTTCAAAATCGCATAGTTCTGGAGCTGGAATCAAACTCGAATTTGCTGCCCTGGTGGGTAAGTGGTTAGAGGCGATAATTTTGGGCTAGTTGTCAGAGATTTCCCGAGTTCGAGTCGCAAGTGAGGCATGGGTGGTATGTTAGTTCCTAACACTTACCTGGAGCCAATGGACCCAAATTCCAAATTTAAGACGTCCGACTACTTACAGCCAGTAGAAGTACTCACGGTAGTCGTTAAACCAGTATTCCCCCGCCCACTCCGAAAGAAATAACTGTTTTTGTAAGTATATACGTCTTAGGGTGACCGCGTTTCAGGAGGGGAAAAGATTTCCTGTTCAAAACTTTTTTCTACTTGTTAATTTTTTTTTCTTTGTGGGAACTGGGGGAGGGGTGTTATCGACCACCGCGAGTAACTCAGTAGGCTATAAGCAATCGCCCATCTTTAATTTGGAGCCAGGGATGAAGAAGGGCCTTAAACCTCCTTGACCTTAACGCGGCTTAGCGACGCGAAGGCACTTTCCATGGGTAAAGCAGGACAAAGGTACTTTTAGATGAGAATGCAGCATGCATGCAGAAATAGGAATTGCTGTGTTTTATACGCAAACATATTCGTACATCAAACGAATGATCGTGTTACAATCGGTTCACGCTCTATGGCGTTTCATGAATCTCTAGAATTTTAGTGTTAAGGGAATGTGATAACTTCTTTGTTAGGACCGCAATTTTCAAAATGATGTTATAGGAAGTAGATTGTTCGCATGTTAAAACTTTACTAACAAGAAATAAATCAACAGGAAAATTAAACAAGTAAACAGCATAAGAGAAAAGTGTTTCACGGTTGCAGTGGGATTTTTTGCTGAAGTAGTCACTTCGCACATCACCTGGTTCTTTACGGGCAACGCGACAGAAAACCCCTGTAGATAAGTGGTCAGAGGTGTTGGCTAATCGCTGGAGCTGGTCTCTGACCGGAGACCACGTGAAGCAGGCCCGGGGCTCTCTCGGGAGCAGTCAAATCAGTGGCGGGCGACTGCCTGTTTATGAACCCCTCCTCCATCACAAAATATATCTTTTTGGAAGGGGGGGGTACGACCACCCTGAGAAACTCGATGGGCTGTAAGCAGTCACCCTTCCATAATTTAGGGCTACTGGCTCCGGGGAAAGGAGAGAACCAGTGCCGTAAAACAAAAACAACATCCATGCCTCACGGGATTCGAACCCGGACCCGGTTCGGACGAATGGTCAGAAGCCAAAAACATTGAATATTTAAAATATTATTAATATTTAACATCGTTTAGAATCGCATTCACCCCGAAGGCATTTTCTTATAGATATAAAAAAAAAAATTATATTCTTGGCATGTGACTCATACGTAACATTCATTCTTTTGTTTTAAATTGCCTAAACTCAGCAGTTTTAATAAAAATTAATAAAATCACGTATAATAAAATTTAATTAAAATTATAAATGATTAAAATAAGTCAAACTTTAAAACTTTTGAAAGTCTTCTTTCCGGGTTGTTTTTAACTAATCAGTTCACAGAGTATTTGTCATTTTCTTGTAGGAATTCCGTCCATGTGAGTAGAGTTTAGGTCCCAGCCACCTCATTTCATTTCTTTTCATTTATTGCATTTTAGTTGTTACAGACATGATATTCCACAATCATAAATATATAGCACACATTATATTTTTGTAACAACAAGGAATGAGGAGGGAAAAGGCCTGATAGGCCTGACATGCCCTCCTCTCCCAAAGCATCACAATTTTCATGAAAATAAAAAAAAAAAAAAAAAAACATAAACAAGTCAAGTCCACACAATATCAAACACAGCTAGGGCGGTACTATAAATTAATAAAGGTGATAATACGTTATGAACTTTTGGTCAGTAAGAAATACCTGAGTTTTCGTTTAAATATATTAATATTATTAAGTGATACAATATCAGTAGGAAATGTATTCCATAATGCCGGACCAGTATAATTAACAAATGATCTAAATTGTTCTGTTAGTGGAAACATGGGGATTAGTGTTGTTTTTTGTCTCGTGGAGTAATCATGACCACGAGTACTTATTGAAATTAAATCTTGGTAGTAACCATTTTTTATTCTCAAAAAACATCAGTTTACCTATACTATAGATATGCAATTGTTGAATAGTTAGTATATTAAAATCATTTGGACTGAGTCTAGCCTGAAGACTGTATTTGAAAATTGAGTATATTGTAATTTAATTTGTAAATTAAATTATTTAATTTGTAAATTGTAATTTAATTTGTAAATCAAATAATTGTCTCATGAATCTATTTTGTAACGACTGAAGTTTTTTCATATTATATTAGGTAGTCGATCCCCATACAGATATATAGAAGATCAGATGAGACTGAATTAAAGTATAGTATAATAAAATCATTAGTTTTGGCGTTAAATTGGCCACTGCACTACTAATAACCCCTATATTTCTTGAGATCGTATTAGATAAGTATTCAACATGTGAATTCGATTTTAAATCATGCTGAATAATGATACCAAGATAATTATGATTTTGAACCACTTCTACAGATGATCCGAGTAAATTAAAATTCTGAATTAAGGAAATAGGGGTTGACGTACTTGAAAAAATCATTACTTTTGTTTTGTTAATATTAATAGCCAGATCATTTTTAGTTAACCAATTAGTGATAGATACAAAACGACCTTGTAGTTGTCGCACCAGTGTCTCAACATCATTTCCATGTATTAATATGGTTGCATCATCTGCATATAAAATAATATCTGAATTGCGTAGACAGGTACTGAAGTCATTAATATAAATATTAAATAATAATGGAGCAAGTACCTGAGGGACTCCTGAAATGACTGATTGTAAGTTAGATTTGGTATGTTCAATTTCTGTATATTGCTGGCGACCAGTGAGATAGTTTCTGAAGAGATTATGTAATGTACCCCGAATACCAATTGCATACAATTTTGATAATAATAAGTTGTGATTTAAAGTATCAAATGCTTTTGATAAATCAATGAAAAGTCCCAATGTCCTACAGTGAGATCCAGGGCCCGATTTACTACATGCGAGGCCCAGGGCACAAAACATTTCCGGGGCCCCCCTCCTTATTCTCTATCTACCAAATAATTATCACAGTGTGCAGAGTAGCAGAATGTAGACGTACATGCGTACGTTGATAGTTTCCAAATCATTAACAGGTTTGCAGGTAGTTTTTGCATGTAGATTAAAAAAATAAAAATGTTAGGCCTATATACAGCAATTAAAACACTTACTCAACGCGTTACTCAGATTAATATACTTAATTCTATTTTAACTGAAGAACTTAATTATTTTTCACATCTTCTGAGTTCTTTTGCTTTTACAGAAATTTCTGGCCTCTAGATTTTATCAAGGCCTGTTCTCAATGTATGCGAACTGTATTAAAAGTTTTGTTCACACAGAATTTAAATTTTATTGCCAGGTTCCTCTTTCAGTTGCCAATTAAATAAAAATATTTCCTTATGCATTTTGTAAGTCTAGTATTTTTTAATTAACTTGTTGAAAATCATATTTATAATTTTTGAAGGTTCATTGATAGAACTGTTTTTCTGGATATAAAAACTTTCTTTAATTAATCTCTTGTTTTTATGAGGTTCGTAGTCCAATATTTTAATATTTTGCAATAAAAGTCTATTTTACACACATTGCTGCACATTCAATTAGAATGTACTATTTTGTCCTCATTGGAATCTGTAATGTTCTAATAATTATTTGTTTTATTAATTTTCCTTTAAATTATCTTCCTTTAAATATTTTCTGTTTCAATAGCTGTGTACGCAGATACATTTTATTTTTATACAACTCTGGCTGTGCGGGGACAACTGGTTGATCAGTAGTTTGTGGTGTTAATGACCCCCATAGACTCTAACTATAACAATATATCTATGACAAAATGGATGAACATCTTAATTTTATTGAATATTGGGGTCTTGCAATGTACTGATTCTTGCGTCTAGAACATGAGAACAATGCATCCAAAAAAATGTGAACTAAAACAAGAAAAAAAATCCATCGTGACCTCCACTGGACTTCCTCATAAATAGAGATGTGAAGCTGCATAAAAACTTGAAAAAGTGCTATGGGAACTCCTACTTCCAGCTTCCCGGTTTCTACCAAGATCAAATCAGCGCATCATGATCAATATATCAGAAAAGTGCAAAACCTAAAATTTTGTGTTGATGAGAAAAAGTCTGAGTTACAAAAAAAAAAAAAAAAAAAAAAAAAATAAAAAAAAACTAAAAAAAAAACATAATGATAATAATCTGAAAAGCTGAGGGGAACACCTAGTCCGGTTCAATTTTTAGTAAATGTGTTATACTTCAGTGTCCTAAATTATTTGGTCAGAAAAGTTGTAAAATTAAAAAAAAAAAAAGCATATTAAAGATGTTCACCGAAAAACTTACCTCCAAGTAGTCCAAGTAGGATGAGTAAACACACGCTGCGGCGACGACCTGAAGTTTTGCTCCGTTGAAAGGAAGGTTTGTTGCGGCTGGGAATTCATGGGCAGAAGAGTACAACAGGAATCAGGTACGCTCTTGTCAGGAAAGAGTAACAGAATATACTGCTACGCTAAAGAATGTAGTTTGTAATTTCTGTCTCACTTTTTAAAGAAACATGCAGAGACTGTCTTCGTTCTTTGGCATGTAATTCCGTGACACGAAATAGTAAGTATGCACATGCCTTTCTTGTTTCCAGAAAAGCGTTAGAGTAGGTGTCGCATTCTCTCTAACGAAGTTAGATGGCAAGTCTCAAAGTGAAAGTTTAATTACTAAATAAAAATAAAGAAAGCTTCTACGGAGAAATGAGTTCATACATTCAGCATCAAAGAATCCCATGTGAATAAAACAAGAAACTGTCCGATTGCGATGTTAAGAACTGACACCGAAATTAACTATTTTCTGTAGCGTAGCACTACACTCTTTCCTGGCAACAGCGTACCCGGTTCCTGTTGTACTATTCCGCTCGTGAATGTCCTGGCTGCAGCGATCCTTCCTTTCAACGGAGCACAGCTTCATGTCAACGCCTCAGCGTTGTTTAAGGCCTCCCGCAGCGTCTGCTGACTAGTCATACTTGGAGTTCAAGTTTTTCGGTAAACATCTTTAATATTCATTCTAACGATGAAATTTTTTCACCATTTCCCCTTAAATTGCATATTTTAGAATCTGTACGTCACACTTTTTAGAAATTTTACAACTTTTCCGACCAAATAATTTACCACGTTAAACTACACATTTACCCAATTTTTACCAAAATCTAATGAGCACATAATGACATGAATGTATAAATTGTCCAATGTCAAACAAAACTGACAATACGATGACAAAGTGCTGTGTTTGGGCACCAGATCTTTTTATTTGTAATAACTCGGTTACTATTCTTTATTTTTAGGAATGAATAAAAAACAGTTGAAAATTTACCGCCTGTATCAGGACGAAACAGTTGGGTTGAATATTTTTCTTCTACATTTCCTAGATGCAAAGTCATGAATCAGAGAATCATAATTTAAAGACTGTGTCACATCACTCTCCAAAGACATTCATTCTAACGCTAATGATGCCAGTTTCGTTTGTCGCATGGTTGGTTGATCGTAAGGGATTTTTAAGTCTTTTCAGCAAAGAAAACGATCTCTCACTTGTACAATTTGAAATCGGTAATGTCATGAACATTCTAAGTGCAGTCTCAGTGTTCTGAAATGTGGCTTCTAAATTGCTTACCTTCAAAGTTTGCAGCATCTGGGGAATGGTTGCATGCTCCCCCATCATTGAGGAGAATTGCAAAAACTCATCTGCAAACTGGTCGTCAAGGTCATTGTTATAGTATTCCTGCAATGCTTTTGCCCCTTCAAAAATTTCAGATCTTGATTTTTTTGTAAAAAATTCAAATTTTCTCATTATATTTTCATAAGCACTTTTTCTGCTTGAAAGCTGAGTGACTAAAGCATCACAAAGCACATAATGAACCTTAGTTCTAAATATATCCCTTGCACTGAGTTCTATATGTTCACTGTTACATTTATCTAGGTGTTTATTCTTGGGCACTTTCTTTCTTCGGGAATCATGACCATGGTATTGCACATTTTCAGACACTAATGTTTTAGCTTTCTCTTCATAGACTTCAAAATTCTCCCTCACGAACTGAATGAATTCAATTAACGACTGGAAAATTTTAGGTACTTCAGAAGTATTTCCTTTTGGATTCTGGCAAGATTGATTTGCACAGTTTAATCTCTGAAGTATTGTGTCCCAAACTACTGTGCTGATCGATATTTCCATTGTTCGCATTTTCTTCAGCAGTGATTTTGCTTCATCTCTTGTCTGTTTAGAATCATCTACATTTTCTGACAGAAATACTAAAACTTTCTCTATTTCACGATAATTTTTCCTCACTGATCGTGTAGCTGCAGCATCTGCACACCATCTGGTAACTGACCGACTCTTCAGTGTGAGTGATGAATTTCCATGTGCTTCCTGGACTTTCTCCTGAAGCATCTTCCAACGGTGAGTTGATGCAGAAAAAAAGTAGAGTTTTTGCAAAAATGTGAAAAAAGAGAGAACTTTACCACAACTATCTATGCTATTCACACCAACTCAATTTAAAGTGTGAGCAGAACATGACACATATTCCGCTAGTGAATTGACTTCCCTAATGCGTGTTTGAACACCAGAATACTTCCCAGACATGTTGCTGGCATTGTCATAGCTTTGGTCTCTGACATTCATAATATCCAGGCCAGCCTCCTGTAGAAAAGATATCATGGTATTTGTAATGTTTTCTGCAGTATGTCCATGGAATAGAATAAATGTCAAAAACCGTTCTTTTGCTTCACAATCTTTGTTGACATACCTTATGATAAAGCCAGTTGATCTATGTGTGTAATGTCTGGAGTAAGTCAACTATGACAGAAAAATATTTTGACATTTTATTTCATCAGTGATGGCATTAAAAACACGTACAGCCATTAATTCAACAAATTCATCCACACATGTTGAAGATAAGTAACTGGTGTTACCACTTCCTGGATTCCCACATTTTTCCAAGTGTTGAGCTAAGAATGGATCAAATTCTGCAACTAATTCTAAGCAGCCCAGGAAATTTCCATTCTGAACTGATCCAATTGTTTCATCATCACCATATATTGGCAACCCACGAACTGAGAGATACTTAACTGTTGCATCAACTCTATGCAAAACATCTTGCCAGTACTTGGATTCATTCTGATACTGTATAACTATCTGACAGTCAATGCGTGCAGAAGCATTCATGCGTGATGAATAGTCACATACTGCTTGCCTGTGTATGTGTGAATTTTCATGCTCCGTAAGACGTTCACTTGCATGCTTCCAGTCAGAAAAACCAGTGGATCCTAATGCGGTAGTGATCCTAGCATACAATTTGCATATCCAGCAAAATAGTAAGCAAGTTGATGGGGATAAAAGAAGCCAGTCGCGTTTTACCTTCTCATTATTATTTTTTATTCTGAAAAAATTACCTTCTTTTAGAAAACGTGTTTTACCACATATATCCTTCCCTGTGAATGCCAGCAACTTTAAATCTTGGACTGGTGGATTGCTCAAAAAGCATTCGCGCATTTCTTCTGTAATTTCTCCCCATAAGGCAGGATCCACTACATTCATTGTGGAACTTGTGCTCTCTTCATTAGATGAATTCAAAAGATTTCCCAAATTAGGAGCATCTGTGATGTTAGATGATTCGGAAGTCAGATTACTGGCTTCCAAAGACAAATTACACTCAAGAGACTCTCCAGTAGTAATTTTTTTTTTGATTGGAGGTTTAACGACCACCGTGAGCAACACAAAGGGCTATAAGCAGTCGCCCGCCCCTAATTTAGGGCCACTGGTTCCAGGGAAGGGAGAGAGCCAGTGCCGTAAGACAAACACAACATCCATGCCTCACCGGGATTCGAACCCGGACCCCTTTCGGACGAATGATCAGAGGCCATCGCTTAGACCACTGCGCCACCGGGGCGGCAGTAGTAAAATTAGATGAATTTGTAGAACTTTTGGAACCAAGTGAAATATCCAATTTTTTTTAATGGCAAAAACGTTCAATGCTACCATGCTGCAGGTCATCATCCTTCAGTTTAAATTGTTTGGCTTTCCGTTTAGCACTGCCTGATAAATATGTACGTTTTGACATAATTTAACTCTAGTTGTAAATGCATTTATGGCACCTTTATTCATAGTGATTGTGGAATAACTTTTTTACGGGTCTTATAGAGGTTATTTTTCATGAAAGTTGGTTGTCAAATTTTCGAACTAAAGCCTAGTTCGTCGTCAGGACTATGTCACTGGAGTAGTTGCTGCAACTCAATTGGAAGAGTCCATCCGCAATTATCGTTAATTGTGGTACTTCTTCTTCTTGCTATTTCGATCCCTTCTTCTAGTTTCCTCTTTACTAAGTTTGACTGGTGGGCGATTATTTTCACTGAGTCCCAATTTATGGAGTGTCCACTTGCTTGTATATGTCTGTCTAGCCCTGTTTTGTTCCCAATGTTCCTAATAGCTGCTTGGTGTTCTTTCATTCGGACCTTAATACTTCTCCCTGTTTCTCCTATATAGCTGAGTCCGCAGTTACAGTCGATGCAGTAAATTACTCCTTCCTGCAATTGGATGTCCAATTCTTTCTGCTTTAAAGCTGGCAGGAATTTCTTTATTTTGTTATTAAGATCTGGAGCTAGCCTGATATTATATTTTGCTCCGATCCTTTTCAGTTTCTCGAAAAGTCCCTTGTGGTACGTAATTTTGCTGGTGAATTTGAAGTTGGTTTTTTCCTGCTTCTTTTTTGGCACTTGTTTAAATATTTTCTCAACATATGGGGAGGGGTAATTGTTTTCTGACAATATTTCCTTTAATTCTTCTTTGTGAAGATCTTTTTGAGTAGCTGAAGAGACCAGGATTTTAATTTTTTCCAAAACTTGTCTCGCAGTATTCGATTTAATATAATCAGGGTGGAATGAGCAGAAGTCTAACATCTTCCCTGTGTTGGTGGGTTTTCTAAAAAGCTGAGTGAATACTTTCCCCTCTCTTGAGGTCAAGGTTCTCTGCAGGTAGTATGGTGTGCATTGCCTACAGCATATTTCCAGAAGCTAGTGGAATCCATGCCCCGTCGTATTTATTCAGTCCTGCGCTCCCGTGGGGGACCTACTAAGTATTATACTGGTGTACCAGTTTTTCTGGCACTTCAGTGTATGTCATGAGATTCTACGCGAGGATTTGGAAAAACAAAAACTTAATGCCAGATTGGTACTCCGCACACTGGAGGAGCCCCCAGATCACGAATCATCATCAAAGGATTCCCGCCGGTCACGAAATCGTGCATACCATTCGAAAACTTTGCTGTGAGATAATGATGTGTCTCCGTATGCTGGTTCTTTCAACATTCTGTAAGTTTCAGTAGCTAATTTACTAAATTTCCAACAAAAACAGATGTTTGCTCTCTGTGGCTGAAATGAAATGGAGCAAGCACGTTTGCTATTCCGACGTAGGTTGTACAGTTTCTTTTGTTCTGCTGGCAATAATCGAGCTCCACAAATTCGTGCTTTAAAACGTAACCACTTCCGTTGTTTTGTGGACATAAATGAGTTATGGGGTCAGTCCTGGAACTTTTCTGACGTAGTTTGCAGAGTTTCTTTTGTTCTGCAGGCAATAATCGAGCTCTGCAAATCCTTGCTTTAAAACGTAACCATCTCCAATGTTTCGGACACAAATGATCTGCTTACCTTTGCCTAAAGCGAAAGTGTAATCCATTTACGTATATGAATTTCAACACACACACGGGCATATATTCCAAACCCGCTCATGACGATACCAGTCACAAAAACACGAGTGCATTTTCCCACCATCACAAGCACGCTGTTTTTTTTTAACACTCTGCTTTCTTTTCAGCTGCGAAAACGATGTCAACACGTGACTAAAGCTCGGCTTTCGGGACACTAAAATACAGTAATGTATTTTAACATAAACAAAAATCTCAGACTCCACGTTTTCTCACTGTAAGCGCAAAGAAAACGGGTGAAACACTAACTTTCATCACAGCTGATATCTTGACTTCTGTTTATGACAACGCCAGCAAAGCACTGAAGATGACTTCTCAAATATTTTGTTTTCGTATTCAACAATAACAAGGAATTAATTAAGATACGTAATAATAGTTTCAATTGCACTACACTAAACCACCAGTAGTAGCCAAGGGTGTCAACCCTAAACCACCATTAGTAGCCAGGGTGTCCACCCACCTTAAACACGTTGGACCACCACAAAGCAAATTCCGAAAATAAGTGGGAGCCACAGTGATCGGCCGTTGTAGGCTTTGGCAAATTTTTGTATCTGGGTTTAACGACTCATGTGAGCCGTCCATCCCTTATTGAGAGTCGCTGGTTCGAGAAAGAGACAAAAGGGTGCTGGGTTTATCCTTCCATCGCTGGAAGGCTAAACACAGCACTCAAGCTTCATCCGGGAGTCGGAGGGTGGCCCAAATCTGAAGATTAATCAGAAGCCAGTGCTTCCAACCATTTGGCCACAAGGGCGACAGACGTCCGGTTACATTCTCTTCGATCTCTGGCAGAAAGACGTTCTGCTGAAAGTTCTGATCATTTAAACTGCCAGTAGGCCACAGTTTCAGTACTACATGGTGATTTTTCAAATTAGCACCCAAATTCTCGTTCGAGACTAATCATAGTCTAAATGGCCAATTTCTTTTTGAATGTTTTTCCGTCTTTCGGGGTTTTTAATCCCGGAAAGACGAAAAAACATTCAAGTAAGCTGTTACGCCAGCCGTTGTCATGCTACTACGGCTGCGCAGTCAAGTGGAATACCTCCACCAGAACTTCGAAATATGTGATTTGATCCAACGATCTAGGTAGTGAGCTGCGGGGTTTGAGTATCAGCAAATCCGCTACATTTGTGGAAAATGAAAGACAACAATGGATAAATTACAGAGAGTAATTGTTGCAGTTAAAAACAGGTAGTGAGTGCATGAAACGGCTAGTCAGAGCCAGGAGGATAGCCAAATTTGGAATGCCCGACAGACGCGCAACATTGAATCAAATAATGAAGCATTGACATTAGGAATAATGTCAAACGGAATAACATCGTGCACTGCACCGTTTGTGTTTAAACAATGTAAAACTTGTCCGTACAACATTGCTGTATGCAGCAGACAACGCAAAATCTCCCCAGTGTGTTGGAAAGCACCGAAGATAGACCCCAAATTATTGGAAAAATATGTAATCTGAGGAATCGCTTTTCCAACTGCAGCATGTTGATGCGGGAGCGAGAATTCGGAGACAACAGGAGGTCAGGAACATATTTTGCGTGGTTGCGATTCTTCAGGCTAGAGGAAAAAGGGCAATGGCGTAGACCATATTTTCATGGGAGACTTTCGCTTCCTGATTCGAGTCGACGTACGCTTGAATACCAAAGAGTATTTAGACTTATTCACTCCTCAAGTTCACATAACCAGGGTCGACTGAGTAGTCTGAGATGCTGGCTTCTGATTATTCGTACGAGATAGGCTTAGATTCTAGTCCCGGATGAGACGTGGGTGGTGTGTTCCCGTCTGATGAAGTTTACTGTATCCATTTCGTGGAACCAGTAACCCTAAATTAGAGACGAGCGATTGCTTATATCTGTAAGGGTTTTTCGTGGTTGTCGCTAAACCCCTAAATAAAGAATATTTTTAATCCCATGTTGATTAGAAATTTCATCAGGACAATACACCATGCCACAATGCTGACATTTTGTCGGAAGCAAAAGCATGGACTTCTTCCTGTTTCATAAGCCACTTCAGTTCCCATATCTCAATTCCATAATGAATTTATAGGATGAAATCAAACATGACATCTAACATCTGGTTCCACTACCTTCTAATCTGCGTGAACTAAAAGATGCCATTCGATGACTGGGTCAGTAGTTCACCCTAAATTTTAACAAAATTTAGTTGAATTAACTCCGAGGCAAACTGCTGCTGCTCTCAAGGTCAAAGTCAGTCCAACACATTATAAATTGGCGGTCATCTAATTTTTTCCATTCAGTGTACGACGAAGTATGTACTTCTTTTCTATGAAATATAATACTTAATATAATTTAGTTATACAGTGAGGCCGCCTCTTTTAAGGTTGGGTAGTTATAAAGCTTAAAACTGCTGGAAATCTAAAAAAAAAGAGCTTTACATGTTAAAACTGACTTTTATAAGTCCCTTTCTTCCGTTATAAAGCTCAAAAGAGAGGTTCAACTCTCCTGCAGTTTGCGACATTTGGAATTTTTATCGTGCAATAAGTTTTCAGGTCATTCAGTCCATTTAAATTTTTTTACTACCGACAGACATCCTCATTTATTACATTGGGTCATTTTGTTCCCTTCCTCGTCATGTTACTCTCATGAGACCAGCGGGCAATCATACCGAGGAAAGAGGATCTTTGCAGAAAGGCTGAATGAGTGGGGCTACGGAGTTTAATGTCCATAGCAAATCATTCTACCATTGCTTAAACCCTGAAAATGCCCATTCACGCCCTTACGCTGATAAAGTCTGGTCAATCAACTGTTCCCAGAAATCATAACACTACTTTTTGGAAACGGAATGACATTTTGGCCATTAGTCACCTCATGCTGGAACAAAACTAAACGTAGGAACATAAGGTCAGCTTAGGTTTTTATATTACAGTAAAGTCAATTAGTTTGCAGCTCAGTAAAATTTCAGTCTATGTCCAGTTTACAACCTGTTTTAGAGGGGTATCGTTCACTTGATCGAAAGGTACATTTCACCGAAGGGTCACTTGACCGAAAAGCTCATTTCACCGAAAGGTCACTTTACCTAAAAGTTCATTTCATCGAAAGGGCATTTGATCGAAAAGTTCATTTCACCGAAGGATTACTTTACATAAAAGTTCATTATATCGAAAGATCATTTCACCGAATTGGCATTTTATCGAAAACTTAGAATTTTTGTTGTTAGAGATCTGTTGAAGTGTGGTGCGGGGTTTTGAAAAACTGGCCACCTAAACATTGTCGGATTGTATAAAAATACACTTTTAATTTCTATGAAACACCTCCCCATGAGTAGGTTTTTTGAAACATAACATCAATTCTAAGGCCTAGATCTCTGTCTTTTTGTCAAATTTTAATCCTCCGAGCTCATATTTATAAGGGTTCATAGCAAATCAAGAAATTAATGTTGTTCCACTTTTACTCAACCACAAAACATTAATTTTTTGACCATAGGCCTACATACAAGTCATTTTAACAGATTTTTAACCCTGCTCATATTCATAAGCATTACATAAAATGTAAAGTAACTTTTTATGCAAACCTTATGAACATGAGCACGCACGGTTGAAATTTGCTAAAAAGGCCCGGACTGTCTGAACCCTTTCCAATTGATATAGTTTTCGGTGGGGGCTTTATCCACTTGCAGTAATGTTGGTTTCCTGTTGAGGAGCAGCGTTGAGAAGGAGCATCATGGACGCCTTGCAGTCGTTCGGCATGAAGATTTCCGTCCACAGCTTGACCATCTGGCACGAATTTTCAGTGCACTGGAACCTCACAATTCACCAAACGCACAACAAGACTTTCCTCTGGAACCGCCCTCATTACACTACTTGCTGTTTATCCTGGAGTAGATTCAGCCACTGGTTTCCAGTGGTAGGATTATACACTTCTCATTACTTGTGACGATACGATACTAAAACCTATCGTCCTGTGGATTTGACAGCAATCTGCGATAGAGAGCTACACGTTGTCACGCCTGCTTGTGAGTCATTTCATGGGGAAACATTCGATGGCGCCTTTAAGAGAAACCAGATTGATGCAGGTGACGAGCGATGCTGGATTGGGAAGACCTCACCTCAACTGCCAATTGTACCGGGGTTCTCTGTCACCGCTTCGACTAGGATGTCAGTGTTGATGGCCATCCGATCCGACGTGCGGATCTGGGCTTGTTTTTGCGGCACCACTGAAGCGTCGGAACAATTTTTTTGCAATGCTGATATCCACCGTTTTCTCGTCTTCAACTGCACGAATTTCTCTCACTCTTGCTTCCGAATTTAATTCTTTCCGATAATGGCGTAGGAGTACCAGAACAGCACGTTCATCGACCTCCAATCTCTGCTTACCAGATAACGTAGAGCGTCTCCGTGCCAAATGCACGTCATCACCCACGTATGTTTCACGTCATCGCGGTATCGAGGTTACGTTGGCGCGCATTTCGTTGAGAAACGGAGGCCCAGCATATTACGTGTAGCTCAAAATGGGAATAACTTTTGACTCACCCCGGCTGTGACCACGCGCGCAAGGATTCATCGCAGACACGCCTCGGTTTTACTTTAACAGTTATATCGTTGACGACAAATCCCTTGTCAATTTGTTTCCAAATAAGCAAGTGTCACATCCTCTGATTTCCTGATTATAAATCGGACGGGATATAGTTTTGATCCAGCACTGTTCCCAAATGCATAGATTTCTAAATTTTTTTTTCTGGCTCTTCACCTTCCATAGCTTTTACTAAAAATTCGATTCTGTTCTTTGTTACAAAACATGTTCTTTGTTTAACTTCTCCCTCCAGCCATCTATTTTAAAATGCTCGTCTCTAAAACACCATAGGCGGCATTCTTTCATTTATACAGTGGATCAGGCACGACGCAGCCCACCCAACTCTAAAAAATATTTAAGCATTTAAAACACCATGGCAAGAGCAACCATCTAAAATTTCAGGAAGCTTGGATAAACATACGTGATTTTTTTTTAATTCAAATAAACTGTTATATGAAATGAACTATTTGTTAAATTAAATGTTTTGTACTTCTGGGAAATAGAGGGAGTCCTCTGAGCGAACGTGTAAGAGAGCAGTTGAAAGACACCATTTTTCATAATTATAGTTTAAAAGATTGTGCGACTGTGTAAGAGAGCAGTTGAAAGACACTATTTTTCCTAATTATAGTTTAGAAGATTGTGCGAATGTGTAAGAGAGCAATTGAAAGACACCATTTTTCATAATTATAGTTTAAAAGATTGTGCGAATGTGGAAGAGAGCAATTGAAAGACACCATTTTTCATAATTATAGTTTAAAAGATTGTGCGAATGTCTAGGAGAGCAATTGAAAGACACCATTTTTCATAATTATAGTTTAAAAGATTGTGCGAATGTTAAAGAGAGGAGTTGAGAGACACCATTTTTCATAATTATAGTTTAAAAGATTGTGCGAATGTGTAAGAGAGCAATTGAAAGACACCATTTTTCATAATTATAGTTTAAAAGATTGTGCGAATGTGGAAGAGAGGAGTTGAGAGACACAATTTTTCATAATTATAGTTTAAAAAGATTAGAGAGAGATCCCATGTCAGGTTACAATCAAAATTCATAAACAGCCTGTCATCAGACGGTTTATGAATAACAAACAAACAAACAAATAATAATAATAATAATAAAAACGACGTAAGTAAGCTAAAATTGCAAAGAAATAGTAAATTGCTATCGAGATACGTATCCATTGTTCCCAGTACTACATACATTGAATAAATGCTACGTACAATGTGCACCTGGAAACATATTTTTTTTAATGAGGATAATCAAGGTCTGGTAAAGTCTACATAAACTGTTTTTTTTTTTTTTTTGCCAAAATTTCTGTCAAGCACTTAAAAATTTGCTCCTCCTCGATTATACTTAGCCCCCCCGCAATAGCTCATCTAGTTCTAAGTGGCTGGCGTCGCCACTGAAGTGGATTCCGGTTAATTGGGTCATCGGCTAATTGGGGCAGCCGTTTATTTGGGACAATTCTTGAAGAACATCCCAAATTAGTTCTTTGGGATAAAGGTACAGTAGATTCCGGTTAATTGAGACATCGGTTAATCTGGGCAGCCGTGTTTACTTGGAACAATTTTTGAAGAACATCCCAAGTTAGCTCCATTGGGATAAAGGTACAGTAGTTTCCGGTTAATTGGCTCATCGGCTAATCGGGGCTGTCAATTATTCGGGACAATTCTTGAAGAACATCCCAAATTAGCTCTTTGAGATAAAAGTACAGTAGATTCTGGTTGATTGGGCCATCGGTTAATCGGGGCAGCCGTTTATTTGGGACAATTTTGAACGTTCTAAACTAGCTCTTTGGAATAAGGTTTCGCATAATTTGGGCAGCCGCTTAATCAGGCCAAAGTGATCTAACCTCGATGTGTCCCAATCAACAGGAATCTACTGTATTTAGCTTTATTGTCAAGCACGGTATAATTCACAAAGAATAAGATATAGGGGCCTATTCGTTGAATGTGGAAGCTTTCTCGTGGTTTAGCAAGCAGGCAGAACAAGAACTGGTGTATAAATTTTTTTATGTGTTTCACGGCGGAATTAAAAGTATCTGAAGAAACAAGTTCTCGCAGAGCAAGTTTAAATGCGCTACAATGATGTGACAACATAAGTCGATTGTTTTTTACTTTTTCGTTTTATTGTTGAAGTTGCCACCTAATAATTAAAATCCAGATATAATCTGCCCTGCCAAGTGTAGCTAAAATAAGTAAATTATTCTTGTGTGCAGTGGACACGTCATGCTTGTGAATTTTGTGTGCAAAATGTCGTAAAAACGAGAAGCAACAGTATTACTATGCAGGGCCCGATTTACTACATGCGAGGCCCAGGGCACAAAACATTTCCGGGCCCCCTCGTTATTCTCTATCGACCAAATAATAGTCACTGTGTGCAGAGTAGCAAAATGTAGGCGTACGTGCGTACGCTGATAGTTTCCAAATCATTAACAGTTTTGCAGATAGTTTTTGCATGTAGATTTAAAAAATTAAAATGTTAGGCCTATATACAGCAATTAAAACACTTACTCAACACTTTACGCAGATTAATATACTTAATTCTATTTCAACTGAAGAACTTAATTATTTTTCACATCTTCTGAGTTCTTTTGTTTTTACAGACATTTCTGGCCTCTAGATTTTATCAAGGCCTTGTTCTCAATGTATACGAACTGTATTAAAGGTTTTGTTTACACAGAATTTAAATTTTATTGCCAGGTTCCACTTTCAGTTACCAATTAAATAAAAATAATCTCCTTATGCATTTTGTAAAGTCCAGTATTTTTGAATTAACTTGTTGAAAATCATATTTATAATTTTTGAAATTTCATTGATAGAACTGTTTTTCTGGATATAAAAACTTTCTTTAATTAATTTCTTGTTTTTATGAGGTTCGTAGTCCAATATTTTGCCATAAAAGTCCATTTTACACACATTGCTGCACATTCAATGGAATGTACTTATTTTGTCCTCATTGGAATCTGTAATGTTCTAATAATTATCTGTTTTATTAATTTTCCCTGAAATTATCTTATTCTATTGTTATTATGGTTTGCGGGTTTGCAGCGAGTTTTTTGTTTCAATAGCTGTGTACGCAGATGCATTTTATTTTTATACAACTCTGGCTGTGCGGGGACAACTGGTTGATCAGTTGTTTGTGATGTTAATGACCCCATAGATTCCAACTATAACAATATATCTATGACGAAATGGATGGACATCTTAATTTTAGTGAATATTGTGGTCTTGCAATGTACTGATTCTTACGTCTAGAACATGAGAACAATGCATCCTACAAAAAATGTGAATTAAAACAAGAAAAAATAATCCATGGTGACCTCCACTGGACCTTCTCATAAATAGAGATATGAAACTGCATAAACAATTGAAAAAGTGCTATGGGAACTCCTACTTCCAGCTTCCCGGTTTCTACCAAGATCAAATCAGCACATCATGATCAATATATCAGAAAACTGCAAAACATAAAATTTTGTGTTGATGGGGAAAAGTCTGAGTTATACAAAAAAAAACCCATTATATTAATAATCTGAAAAGCTGAGGGGAACACCTAGTACCGGTTCAATTTTTGGTAAATCTGTACTTCAGCGTCCTAAATTATTTGGTTAGAAAATTTGCAAAATTTCAAAAAAACAAAAAAAAGTCATATTACAGATGTTTACCGAAAAACTTACCTCCAAGTACGATGAGTAAACACACGCCGCGACGACGACCTGAAGCTTTGCTCCGTTGAAAGGAAGGTTTGCTGTGGCGGGGAATTCATGGACAGAAGAGTACAACACGAATCAGGTACGCTCTTGTCAGGAAAGAGTAACAGAATATACTTCTATGCTAAAGAATGTAGTTTGAAATTTCTGTCTCACTTTTTAAAGAAACATGCAGAGATTGTCTTCGTTCTTTGGCATGTAATTCCATGATACGAAATAGTAAGTATGCACATTCCTTTCTTGTTTCTAGAAAAGCGTTAGAGTAGGTGTCACATTCTCTCCAACGGAAGTTAGATGGCAAGTCTCAATGTGAAAGTTTGATTACTAAATAAAAAAAAGCTTCCATGGAGAAATGAGTTCATACATTCAGCATCAAAGAATCCCATACGAAAAAAACAAGAAGCTGTCCGATTGCGATGTCAAGAACTGACACCGAAATTAACTATTTTCTGTAGCGTAGCACTACACTCTTTCCTGACAACAGCGTACCCGGTTCCTGTTGTACTATTCCGCCCGTGAATAACCTGGCTGCAGCGATCCTTCCTTTCAACGGAGCACAGCTTCATGTCAACGCCGCAGCGTTGTTTACGGCCTCCCGCAGCGTCCTCTTACTCGTCATACTTGGAGTTCAAGTTTTTCGGGAAACATCTTTAATATTCATTCTGACGATGAAATTTTTTCACCATTTCCCTTTAAATTGCATATTTTAGAATCTGTACGTCACACTTTTTAGAAATTTTACATCTTTTCCGACCAAATAATTTAGGACGCTGAACGCTGGACGCTGAACTACACATTTACCTAATTTTTACCAAAATCTAATGCGCACATAATGACATGAATGTATAAGTTGTCCAGTGTCAAACAAAAATGACAATACGATGACAAAGTGCTGTGTTTGGGCACCAGATCTTTTTATTTGTAATAACTCATTTACTATTCTTTATTTTTAGGAATGAATAAAAAGAATTGAAAATTTACCTCCTATATCAGGACGAAACAGTTGGGTTGAATATTTTTCTTCTACATTTCCTAGATGCAAAGTCATGTATCAGAGAATCATAATTTAAAGACTGTGTCACATCACTCTCCAAAGACAGCAGAGCTAATGATGCCAGTTTTGTTTGTCGCATGGTTGATCGTAAGAGATTTTTCAGTCTTTTCAGCAAAGAAAATGATCTCTCACTTGTACAATTTGAAATCGGTAATGTCATGAACATTCCAAGTGCAGTCTCAGTGTTCGGAAATGTGGCTTCTAAATTGCTTACCTTCAAAGTTTGCAGCATCTGGGGAACGGTTGCATGCTCCCCCATCATTGAGGAGAATTGCAAAAACTCATCAGCAAACTGGTCGTCAAGGTCATTGTTATAGTATTCCTGCAATGCTTTTGCCCCTTAAAAAATTTCAGATCTTGATTTTTTTGTAAAAAATTGAAATTTTCTCATTATATTTTCATAAGCACTTTTTCTGCTTGAAAGCTGAGTGATTAAAGCATCACAAAGCACATAATGAACCTGAGTTCTAAATAAATCCTTTGCACTGAGTTCTATATGTTCACTGTAACATTCATCTAGGAGTTTATTCTTGGGCACTTTCTTTCTTCGGAATTCATGACCATGGTATTGCACATTTTCAGACACTAATGTTTTAGCTTTCTCTTCATAGACTTCAAAATTTTCCCTCACGAACTGAATGAATTCAATTAACGACTCGAAAATTTTAGGTACTTCAGAAATATTTCCTTTTGGATTCTGGCAAGTTTGATTTGCGCAGTTTAATCTCTGAAGTATTGTGTCCCAAACTACTGTGCTGATCGATATTTCCATTGTTCGCATTTTCTTCAGCAGTGATTTTGCTTCATCTCTTGTCTGTCGAGAATCATCTACATTTTCTGACAGAAATACTAAAACTTTCTCTATTTCACGATAAATTTTCCTCACTGATCGTGTAGCCGCAGCATCTGTACACCATCTGGTAACTGACCGACTCTTCAGTGTGAGTGATGAATTTCCATGTGCTTTCTGGACTTTCTCCTGAAGCATCTTCCAACGGTGAGTTCATGCAAAAAAAAAAAGTATAGAGTTTTTGCAAAAATGTGAAAAAAGAAATAACTTTACCACAACTATTTATGCTATTCACACCAACTAAATTTAAATTGTGAGCAGAACATGGCACATATTCCCCTAGTGGATTGATTTCCATAATGCGTCTTTGAACACCAGAATACTTCCCAGACATGTTGCTGGCATTGTCGTAGCTTTTCCCTCTGACATTCATAATATCCAGGCCAGCGTCCTGTGGAAAAGATATCATGGTATTTGTAATGTTTTCTGCAGTATATCCATGGAATGGAATAAATGTCAGAAACCGTTCTTTTGCTTCACAATCTTTGTTGGCATACCTTATGATAAAAGCGAGTTGATCTATGTGTGTAATATCTGGAGTAGAGTCAACTACGACAGAAAAATATTTTGACATTTTTATTTCATCAGTGATGGCATTAAAAACACGTACAGCCATTAATTTAACAAATTCATCCACACATGTTGAAGATAAGTAACTGGTGTCACCACTTCCTGGATTCCCACATTTTTCCAAGTGTTGAGCTAAGAATGGATCAAATTCTGCAACTAATTCTAAGCAGCCCAGGAAATTTCCATTCGGAACTGATCCAATTGTTTCATGATCACCATACATTGCCAACCCACTAACTGAGAGATACTTAACTGTTGCAACAACTCTATACAAAACATCTTGCCGCCCCGGTGGTGCAGTGGTCTAAGCGATGGCCTCTGATCATTCGTCCGAACGGGGTCCGGGTTCGAATCCCGGTGAGGCATGGATGTTGTGTTTGTCTTACGGCACTGGATCTCTCCCTTCCCTGGAACCAGGTGCCCTAAATTAGGGACGGGCGATTGCTTATAGCCCATTGAGTTGCTCACGGTGGTCGTTAAACCTCCAATAAAAAAAAAACAACAAAAAAAACCCCGCCTTGCCAGTACTTGAATTCCTTCCGATACTGCATAACTATCTGACAGTCAATGCGCGCAGAAGCATTCATGCGTGATGAATAGTCACATACTGCTTGCCTGTGTATGTGTAAATTTTCATGCTACGTAAGACGTTCACTTGCATGCTTCCAGTAAGAAAAACCTGTGGATCCTAATGCTGTAGTGCTCCTAGCATACAATTTGCATATCCGGCAGAATAGTAAACAAGTTGATGGGGTTAAAAGAAAAAAGTCGCGTTTTACCTTCTCATTATTTTTTTTTATTCTGAAAAAATTACCTTCTGTTGAGAAACGATTTTTTACCACAGATATCCTTCCCTGTGAATGCCAGCAACTTCAAATCTTGGACTGGTGGATTGCTCAAAAAGCATTCGCGCATTTCTTCTGTAATTTCTCCCCATAAGGCAAGATCCACTACATTCATTGTGGAACTTGTGCTCTCTTCATTAGATGAATTCAAAATATTTCCCAAATTAGGAGCACCTGTGATGTTAGATGATTCTGAAGTCAGATTACTGGCTTCCAAAGACAAATTACCCTCAAGAGACTCACCAGTAGTAAAATTAGAGGAATGTGTAGGAATTTTGGGACCAAGTGAAATATCCAATTTTTTAATGGCAAAACGTTCAATTCTACCATGCTGCAGGTCATCATCCTTCAGTTTCAATTGTTTGGCTTTCCGTTTAGCACTGCAGGATAAATATGTACGTTTTGACATAATTTAACTGTTAAATAATTCAACTTAAATATATTGTTACAACTAACTAAATTTGATTATATATAAAATTAACATATATCCAACATTCCATCAGACTACAAGAAACGCAACGCAAAATACAACCATGCCATCGCGTTTGCGGTTACAGTTGCGAGTTACGACAACGACAATCCGTGTGCAGGAAGTTGAAGGATCAGTTAAGTTTAGGTGCGTTCGGAGAAGCAAAAAAAGGTCACGTGAATCAATGAAAGCAGTCCTCCTTCTCAATGGCCACCTGAAGGTTATTAAACCACTGAAACTCATTAATGGCCATGTGTTTACGTGAAACTCGAAACTCAAACTCACTGCATGTAAGTACCACATTTATAAACACATGACTCATGAGCATGCAAAAGTAAAAAAATAAATTTTACATATACACACACAAAATTCCCATTAACTAAGTACACATTTAATTCAAATTTGGTGGCCCCCCAAAATCGGGAGCCCTGGGCACGTGCCCCGTGTGCCCTCCCGTAAATCAGGGCCTGTTTCTATGTCACAGCTGCATATTCATTTATTCCTATTATGTTTCGAACCTGATTTGCTCAATATTTTCATATTTAAAAATTTCCTGTAATTTAAAATCTGGCGTAGGTCTACCCAGTTTTTAATTTCCAATTTTTGTGCCAACCAATGTAAGATGAACGGATGTTTCAACAAATCAGCAGTATTCATGACCAAGAAGAAAAATATTTAGCTCCTCACATTTCACTCGTTATATAAGGATACTAAACCATCACTGACATGTTCCACCTGTGAAACAGAATAGTGGCATTAAGACTGTCTTTGAATGAGTGTAACAGAAATTCTGTCCTATATCTGTAATGCAAATTCTTTTGTACATATTTTTTCGAAAACTATTACTTTGTAGAGTTTGAAATTTTGAACACAAATAAAAACTACCCATAGCTAATACGTGTCGCAGATATTTTTCCGAAAAAAATGTTAGAATTTGTTTTAAATTCAATTTATCTGACTCGAAAGTATTCCAATTTGGCGCTAGATGGCGCCAGAAGTTAGCTTGGCAGTGTTTCTTTGTGGAAGAAATGAAATCTCTCATTTCTGTCTGATTTTTTTAAATATCTAGGCCAAATAGAAATCAAAGAATGGGCACTGAACTGAGATTGGAATATTGTCTTCTATAGATCATCTTAAATTCTACTGCACGTTAATTTTTTTGAAGAGAAATTGTGTACATTACCAGAAAACACTTGAATTGGAGACAGAAACTACGCGTACTTACTAAGCTCCACCCCCAAACAATGTCATTGGTTAAAACGTAACCGCGCGTATTTTGTCTTTTCATTGTGGAACCAACGAGAGACCGCTTCCATTCTGAATGTGGTAAGGTCTTCAGTCATTCGCTGATGCCAACTTCTGGGACAATACCTCAAGACGTAAAAGCCACGAGGAAGGAGTGATATTTTGCGCCATCTATCGCAGAAGATGAAGTCTAACACTCATTCAAAGACAGCCTTAAATTAATCCAGTAACTGAGACAAGACAGAGCAGAGAGAGCAATTGCGTTTCTTCCCGGTAACAAAACTGGAATGGCAACGGCGGAAGTGTGCTTCAGTGTTATAGTGTCAAGCGCCAGCTAGCTACCAGCAGAATGATTAACTGCGCATGCTCACATATTCGAGCTCATGGGAAAGGAAATTCAAGGGTTGTACACGAGCTGTGGATGGAAAAAAATTGAATATTTAACTGGAGGGAAATGCATGATGCTTTTACTCTCGTAATGGTACTCTTCAGAACGCATAACTTATTAATTCAAAAAGTTTTCAATGTAATGACGGTTACAATTTTTTTAATCTTAAATGGAGTAAAGCAAATGCTCATGTAATATAACTGCAACGTGTTATTGCTTCTATTTCGAATTTCTTACTTCCATACTCATTTTTTGATGTTAACTCGATCGACCTAACTCTCTGCCGTGTCTTATCAGAAGAGAAATCATTTTTTTTTTAGTTTGCCATCACATTTCTAGTTTTGTATGGTTTATGTTTTCCCTAGTCGACCATCGTTGGTTTCGTAAATTTTTTCCCCTGCATAATAATTTCCTTTGTCTGTCATTTTCTTTAGGCGTAAACGCAGCCAATGCTATTTCCCGTTCAAAAATTCTCGTCTTTTGAAAGTTTTTGCAATCTCTATCATTTCCCTAACAATCTTACGAAACGCTGCCTTTTTTTTCTCTTATTCAAGCACCACACATTCGGGCTTTTTTATTTATTTCCCGTTTTGCTCTATTCCCCCCCCCCCCCCCCCACACACACACTTTTGTATTTGCAGGTTTATTCGGAGAACGTAGGATGAATATTCTGAGAGAAGAAATCTCATTTTTTTCTAACCCAAAGCGAGAAGTGAAATTGTTTCTGGGAAATAATTCTTTCACCAGCAGCCGGTTTTGAATAGCATTGTTAAAAAAATAGCGGAATTGGCCGACTTCGAAGAAGGGTACGCAAATATCGCTGCGGTAAAATGCCCTGGGGGTTTCACGTTTCTTCATCGAAGCGATAACGCCAGCGAGAAAAAAAATGTCCAGGAAAAAATGTGTTTATGAGCGAATTCGTAGATATAATTTTTTTAATTATTATTAAAATGAATTTTATTCGCCCATCAAGGAGGACGATTCACACTCTTCACCATTTAATTAGCGCCCTCCAGTACTGAAGTTGTATGACGTATACTCTAAATTAACTTTCATTTTTAGTTGTCTTTCTCCATGTAAATTTCGAGTTCGTTCTCTTTTAGCGATTCAACCGAACGTTGAACTTTCTCACTCACTGAATGTTATCTGGCAATAGTCTTGAGGTCAAGGGTGAATGACGTATGCATGTTTGACAAGCAAAATCGCTGCTTATACAGGGTGTCCTACTCGCTACCGATCCCGGCATTTCTTTAATAATATCAACACCAATGAAGATATGGCAACGAAATTTGAAGTGGACTTACCCCATTTCGTGCAAAATGTGATGAAATCACAACATGTGTTGGAAGTGGCCACCATTTGCGTCCAGACAGCATTGAACTCTGCGCACCATATTATGAAAAGTCCTTGCCAGCACGTCCGCCGTCATTGCCTGAGTTTCTTCGGTAATGTTTGCTTTCAAGGCATCTGTGGTTCGCGGTTTCTTTTGGTAAACTCTCCCTTTCCGATATCCCCCGTAAAAAGTAATCACGAGGCGTCAGATCGGGCAAGCGCGGTGGCCATAGATCCACCGAAATGGCTGTATCGCCGAAAAAGGACGGAATTTCGGCCATACTGGTGTGATGTCGCTCCATCATGCTGGTAATATCCAATGGAGAGTTCTTTGTCGTCCAATTGATTTACAAAGGTGTTGAAGATTTCCGTATATGCAGCTGTTGTGATGGTTGTATCGAAGAAGATGGGACCAATTATGCGGCGCCGGGTCATTCCACACCAAACACCAATTTTCTGCGAATGAAAGGGTTCTTCATGTATCGTGTTGGGATTTTCACTGGCCCAAATACGGGAATCATGAGAATTGATGTATCCGGACACGCCTCTTCCGAGAACCACGTGTAGTCCAGAATGCCGGGATTTTCTTGAAGAAATGTCTGAAAACATTGACTCTATGTCCCTCATTTCACGTGGTCAGGCTGTTTCAGTTCGTGGAACACGGAGATACGGAACGCATGAAGCTTCGCTTTTTTCACAGCACGTTGACAAGTGCTTTTGGACAACCCTGTTTCCTGTGACATTCGGCAAAGTGACTTCCTGGGAGACGCAAGTAGTCGGCCTTTTACATTATGGACCGTTTTCTCGGACATTTGTGGACGACCTCCTGCATAATCGTATAATCAAGTCCCCTTGGTTTCCAATTTCTTCGACAATGCCCAAATGGTGGACTTACTCAGCAGAAGTCAGCCTGCAAAGCTCTCCAGGAAATTCCGTTGACAAGACTTTATCGATTCTGTTTTACAATAAGTGCGAACAAAAAACCCTCACTCCTCCAGAGTATACCAGTTCACACGTACGCAAACGGCCACGAGCACGAGCACTCACCATCAACAACCATACTGTGTAGACACGCTCAGCGAAATGTCATAACAAAGCCGCAGAGAGGCGCGTCCGGCTGGCTGGCGGACTGCTCTTCGGTGGTGCCACACTTAGGAATGTGTCTGCCACTAAGGATCACTTCAGCTAGCTGGCGGACTGCGCTGGGTTCAATGCTGTCTGGACGCAGATGGTAGCCACTTACAGCACATCTTGTGATGTCATCACATTTCGCACGAAATGAGGTAAGTCTGCTTCAAATTTCGTTGCAATATCTTCATTGATGTTAATATTATTAAAGAAATGCTGGGTTCAATATCGAGTGGAACACCCTGTATAATGTGTTAAGCCAGCAACTGTGTACGGTGCATTAGCGGTAGCCGTGGAAGCTGTAAACGGTATTCTTCGTGAAGACAGCGGCTGTCGATCTATAGTGTATATGTAATATGTATGTATTTTGTTCTAGTGTCGTCTAATTGCAATTGTGTTTACTAATTCGAGTAAGTGACTAGTGTCGTAATTGGAGTAATTATCTAGAAGTCTTCATTAGTGAAGTATTGCTGAAATAAAAGACTAACTGTAACTTTTTCTTGAACTTTATTTGTGTGACACCTGTTTCACTTAACGTGAGCTAATAAAAAGAACAAACTTTCTGTAGTCTTCCCTAACCCACATACACCGATGACCCATTCCATTATGACCACCCCAGCCTAGAGAAATGAACTCGCCTGGAGACAGAACGGCAAAGTTCCCAGAACAGTATATATACAACCTGAGGACCGGCTTTCGGTTAGTAGAGTGTTTGGAATCAGAATGGGAAAAGCTACCGATTTATCGGAGTTTGAGAGATTTAGGGTAAATTGTCATGGCGCCTCGGAACTACGATCTCCGAAACGGCGCGGCTTGTGGGTTGTTCACGTGCCGCTGTAGTGAGTGCGTATCAAAAGTGGTGCACAGAGAGCCAAACGACGAACCGTCTTCCAGCCATATGTCGTTTGCAGCTCATTGGTGCCAGAAAGGAGCGGATACTGTCGCGCATTGTTCACAGCGAACGCAGGGCCAGTGCGACAAATCACCCGCAGCGGCAACAGTGGTCATCAGGGCAATGTGCCAAAGCACACAGTTTATCGCAGTCTGCGCATGGACCTACGTAACCGAAAACCCAGCCTGGTCCACATGCTCACTGCACGTCACCACCAACAACGCATGAAATGGGCCCAAGATTATAGAGATTGGACTCTATGATTGGAAGAAAGTGACCTGGTCTGACGAATCAAGATTCCTGGTGCATCACGTAGACGGCCGAGCGCGGATACGCCGACTACCAACCGTTGCTATGGCACCTGGATGTACTGATGGGCGGAAACAGGCAACTCAATAGCACAATCCCTGGCAGCTGTCAGGTATCTGAACATCGTTGCAGACCAAGTTGACCCATTCATGGCAACTGTGTTTCCTGCTGGTGATAGCCATTACCAACAGGATACTGCGCTATGCCACTCTGTCAGAATCGTCAAGGAGTGGATCGAGGAACATGCTGGTGACTTTCTGTTAATGCCCTGGCCTCCAAATCCACCTGACATGAATCCAATCGAACATTTGTGGTTCGAATTGGAAAAGCGGGTTCGCGCTAAATCACCACCACCCCGAAACGTACGGGAACTGGAGGACCTTCTGTTGACATTATGATACCAGACACCCCATGATACCTATCGCCACCCCACTGAATCGATGCCTCGTCGAGTGGCCGCTGTTTTTTCGGGCTAAAGGAGGCCCTACAGCTTGTTAGGTAGATGGTCATAATGTAATGGGTTCATCGGTGTACATTTTACGAAGCGAAGGAGGAATTTTCATTAATTCGAGACGATAGGTGGAGGAAACATCAGACACATTTTTCGAAGAACCTAACGGCCAGTAGATCCATTTTTACGTTCGGGTGTCAATGTGAAACCCTTTTTTGCCGGTAGCGTGGCTCGAACCCTTATCCTTCTGCTCCGGAGCCGAATGTTTTTCCAATTAAACTACGCCAGCAAGGTCTTATAACTGCGACTTTCCATCTTAACACGTGCTTCCACTCTGTAGTACATCACAAGCAGCAATACAGGATGCTTACCCAGAAGCGTGCGATAATTGAGCGGTTTCCATTGCCGAAAAGAGAAAAAAGAATGTACCCCCGAAAATGCTTGAACAGGTTGCATTTTTTTGGGAGTCACCATGAATTATGAAGGCATACTGAAAAAGTGCCTGGCGTATGTATACTTTTTCTGAAACATTTATGAAAACTGGTTGACCGCGGGTGGCCTAGTGTTCAACGTTCGTGATTGCCACGGAGAAGACCTCAGGTTCGATCCCAGGCAGGTACGAAGACTCGAACCACTAAATATCCGCCGTACGTCGGATGGGCACGTTAAGCCATCGGGTACTGGCCCCCAGTAATAAATAAGGGCATCTTTCTCACCCTTTTTACCTCACTTCCGTGTCACTTTCCTATCGGGCACTCAAATCTCCTAGCTTCCTGTTTCTAAGGGTTGTTTAAGACTTGGGGTCAAACACTCCTTTCCCGAAAATCTTCTACATCTGATCTGTTCTTTATGAAAACTGAAGGCATTTCGATACATTTCTGAAGAACAAAAGCATTGCTTTTCTGAAGAGTGACTCTGAATGGTGGCTTGATGCCTGGCAGAAAGACTAAATTTAAAAATTAAGTACTGCTGAATTCTGCGTTGATGTTGTGTTAATATTAATGCATAGAGTCCGATGCTTTATGATTTTTACTCATACATTTTTTAGACTAATATTTCCGTAGATTTGGAATTCTATGCGATTCGGAGCATTTGAAATTTCAGTCAAACGATGTGGTCATTATATATTCAAGACTTCAGTGGCACTGCACATGTACTTTTCTTTAAAAGGAGAGATTTTTGTGTTTGATATTCTGTGCAAAATCCTCTTAAACCTGCTTAAAATAACAGGACTATGCTCAGCAAAGCTTATCACTGTCATCCAGAATTTATTAACATGATATGGAATGCCACGTGCACGACAGTGATCTTATTAAAGTGAAGCGGTATTAGATGTGATGTTTTCCCTCTCTATATATTTTTTGGATTTTGAATATAGAATAAAATCTGACAGGGTCTTTCTATAGCGAGATTGTACGACGCGTCGATTGCCGTATTTTTTTTCGTTTGCACCTCAAGAATTAGTCAGTAAATGACAGCGCATGAATAATTAATTCTAATAACACGCAAATATGAAGGATCTCATCTGTCTTGAGGGAATTATTTTCCCTTACTTTTCTCTAAAATGTTGTATGTAAAAGTTTTTGCTTTTGTGTCCGCTTGTCTGTCCATGATCATGATATGATGCCTTAATTAACGGATTTTTATGATTCAAGATGGAGCTTAAAATATGAACGTAGGAGTACAAGTTATTTTTTCCATAACTGATTTAAACAATATTGTCGATCCGATGAGTAAGTTTTTTTATGATAGTAATTGTCTCAGCTCAAGCTATAAAAGCGTCGCATACACTATATTGACAAGTAACCTGACACCTAGCATTTTTTGCGTTTAAGGCTCTACGAGACCCGCCATCTTGTATTATGCCTTCTCTTGTTAACCAACGGGCAAGCGTATTTCACAAATTGCTCGGGCAATGTTGCACATTTTGGAACACCGTTTGTGGCTAACGCAAGATATATGATAAATAAAGAGTTCCCTGGTTTCAGATTTTCATTTTGGACACTTTAAGTATTTTTTATTAATTAATAAAACTATGCAAGACTCCTTGGTGCGACTTTCGCTGTAGATAAAAAATGAAGGGAAAGGTCAATAAAAATTCTGAAACCAGGGAACTGTTTATTTATCATATATTTTGCGTTAGCCACAAACGGTGTTCCAAAATGTGCAAAATTGCCCGAGCAATTTGTGAAATACGCTTGCCCGTTGGTTAACAAGAGAAGGCAGCAATACAAGATGGCGGGTCTCGTAGAGCCTTAACACAACATTGCATTTATTGACATACATTAGTACGGCGTCGGTCCATCTTTGGCCTTAATGTATGAACTGACCCTTCGAGACATGCTTTCGACAAGGTTTTGAAACACAGCGGTAGGTATGCGTTTCCATTCAGTACATAATGCTGCCGCTAACTATTGCTTACTTGTAGGCCTTAGTTCCAAACTTCTTATGCGGCGCTCTAATTCCTCCCATAGGTGCTCTATAGGATTAAGATCAGGGCTCTGAGCTGGCCAGTCCACACACGATACGGAATTATCGTCAAACCACGCCGTAACAGTCCTTGCTTTATGGTTCGGTGCATTAACCTTCTGGTATCAACAAGGCTCGGTTTGATAGTATTGCTACAGAATTGGTAGGGCCTAATTGTTCAGAATATCGAGGTTGACGTGCTGTTTAACAGGTTTGTCCACGATAACCATGATGGTCTGGGACCATACCACGAAAAACACCCCCACACGAATACACTGCCAGCTCCAAACTTGACCGTAGGAACAGTACACTGTGGTAAATAGCGTTCCCCCAGCTGCCGCCATACCCGCACACGGCCATCAGGCTGATGGATCGCGTATCTGGATTCATCAGTCCATAGGACCCGTTTCCATTGATCTACGGTCTACGATAAATGTTCTTTACGCTATGCTAAACGACGAGTAGCATTCCGAGTGGAGATGAAAGGCTTACGAGCAGCCGCACGACCACGGTAACCCATGAAATGAAGTTATCTGCGAATGGTACGTGTACATACCGAGGTTCCAGCATTTTTACTGATTTGTACACTGAGGTTTTGTGCTGTACTCCGTCGATTAGTTGTAACGACTCCCCTGATGCTTCGACGTCCTCTATCACTGATTTTCTTCGGTCTGCAAGTACGTTTTGCTGCTTCAGGCACGCCATGTGTCTTCCACTTACTCAGTACATCCAAAACTGTTGACATGGGTATGTTTAAACTGCTCTCGGTTTCTCTTACGGACAACCCACTAATATAACACCCAACAATCTTTCCTTTCTCAAAGTCAGTTTTCTCCCGCCGCGATATTTTCACTCAACCTCAAAATGCGATATGATTGCGGTCAGCTGCAGGCTTGTTTTTATACCGTTTGCAGCTGTAGCGCGCATCTTAACAACGCAGCGGATTCGTTCATTTGATTTTGAAGGGGTGTCCAGTGACTTGTTAATGTAGTATATTTCAAAGTCGTATAAAAAGTTGAGCTTTTTGAATATACACTCAGAAGACCAAACTTTAGCGATAGGGGTGATGGGCATTTTAACATGGGCACGCCCCGCGCAGAGTGGTACAGACTCGAACCGAAGGCAGGCGATAAATAGGCGGATAGCAGTGATTTTCAAGAGTGAGGGCCGCGGATGGCTTAGTGGTCAGTGGTCGTGACTTCCACTGAGAAATCTCACTTTCGATCTCAGGCAGGTATGAACGCTCGAACCACTAAATATCCGCTGTGCGTCGGATGGGCACATTAAGCCGTCGGACCCCGAGTTCTCCCCTCCCTCGGTTATAAATAAGGGTGTCTTTCTCCCCCTTTCTGCCTTACTTCCGTGCCACTTTCCTATCCGGCACTGTAGCCCAAATCTCCTAGCTTCCTATTTCTAAGGGTTATTTAAGACCTGGGGTCAGACACGCCCTTCTTAAAATTATCTACATGTAATCTGATCTGAATTCCAACAGTGCTCGCAATCGACGAACACGGGCAAACGTGGTGATCTGAGGTACTTTGATTCTGGCCGCATTATCGGCTCAAATCATATGGGTTATTCTAACGCCCATCTGTCAAGACAGATTCGTCATTTTATCGCCCAAATCTTAGATTTCTCGAGGGCAACCGTATTAATGGTGCACCGCGAGTATACCATCGACTGACGTACCAGTGCTCAGAGAACAGGCGTGGCCAACGACACGACACTGATGACCGGGGTCGACCTAGATTATCCAGACTCGTGCAGAACGACCGGTTGGCAATGGCGGCGCTAATCACATCCAGATTAAATGTCGGATGCACAAGCAGCGTCAGTGAGCGAAAGATATGAAGCACAATACACACCATGGGCTGCGGGAGCCGACGCCATACTCGTGCGTCACTATTGACTGCTGGTAATTGGAAATTACTCCTCTCCTGGTGCCAAAAGCATCAAAACTTGACCTCTGCAGAATGACGCCGCGTCGTGTGTTCAGATGAATCCCGTTTCCAGGGGAACCGAGCTGACGGAAGGGTGCTGGTGCAGCGTCGATAGCGTGAAGCCGTGGCTCCGTCGTGCCAGGTCGGCTCTGTTCAAAGCAGCGGTAGCTCTGTGATGGCTTGGGGAGCCTTCTCATGGGGACACATTAGGTTGTCTTGAGGGGCCCTTAATCGCTGCGCCGTAACAGAATATACTGGCTGATCACCTACACGCTTTCATAGTTTTCGCGCATCCTGTGGTCGATGGTCTGTTTCAGAAGGACAATGCGCCGCCCCACTGGGCCGCAACCACCCAGGCACGGATCGAGAAACACTCATCTAAGTTTGGAAACATCCAGTGGTCACCAAGGTTTCCGGATGTACACTGAAGAGCAATTGAATTTGAGATACCTGTCCAGTAACGTGTAGCACCACCTTTCGCCTCGAAGACGGCGGCGATTCGTCTCGGCATGGACTCTACAATACACCGGAAGCGTTGGGAAGACATACGGATCCACGACCTCTGAACAAGCTTCCACAGTTCACGAAAATTTGATAGAGCCTCGAACATCTCTCTCGATGGAATCCCAGATGAGCTCGATAAGATTGAGGTCAGGTGACCTAGCTGGCGAAGGAAGCGAGGTCACGTCGGTGGAGTGTTCATCCAACCACTCTGATACAATTCGGGAGCGCACGGTGCATTGTCTTTTTGCAGGATGAGGTCCCCAGTAGGATGTTGAAGACGAACAAACGGTTGTTGAAGACGAACAAACGGTTTGGATCCTCTGGTGCTTGTGAGCACGTCAATAACCGGTAATCGCTTTGTTGGTCTTCTGGGTGACCATCTGCAGCCCTTCATAGATTTTATGTATCCCAACAACGATGGGATCTTCCAGGCTGACATTGCACCATGTCATTGGGCCCAAGTTGTCCAAAATTGGTTCAAGGAACATTCTGGACAGTTAAGACGGATGGTGTGGCCACCACGTTCCCCCGACACGAACCCATTACACTAGGCGGCCATTCAGACGGCATGGCTCAACATCTTTCTAGAAGTCTTTCGGCCACTTGTGGAATTGATGCCACGTCGAGTTACTGCACTTCGCCGAACTAGAGTAGGTCCTACACGATATTAGGTACGTATTCCACGACTTTTGGCACTTCAGTGTACATCAGCACTAAACAAAGGGGTTCACTATTTTATTGTTTTAAAATAAACTATATACCGTGAGAGAAACACACCATCCGTGCCAACAAGTTTAAGAGCTTATGGCGGCTTTGCAAGGTTTGGTTATTTCGCTCACATGTTCAACTCACCAGCCACACTGGGAGTACACGCAGGAGCAGTTGGTGCGACTTATTCTCATGCTGCTGTCGAAAATATATCATTTCTTTTTCAGTTCCATATTTTGTTATCATTTGCAATATATTTCCTTGCATTCTCCTGAAACAATAAAATGGAAAACCCCAAAGGAAATTGAACCATATTCTCACAAGAAAAATATTTTACTGTACACGCCCTCCTCGATTTTTGGGGTACAAGTGAGTAATGGAGTGCAAAGAAAGGAGGTAAAAATGAATTAACTGCTATATGGCTTAGTACACCTAAAATAAAAGCAAAAAAATATTATAAGGACTTTAAGATTTGATGTTCGCTTCCAGTTTTAGTCATAAATTTTCTCATAATAACGATAATGATAATAATAATCATATAATAGCAATGTTCACACATGTTTAGAACGATTTTTCAGTAATATAATTAATATTTAAAACAAAATAATTTCTTTCTTAAATGTTTTATCTGATAGTCTTTATCTAGACTATGAAACTACAGTACATCTAGATTTCCAAGATAAGAGGGCATTTATTAAAATTGGTAGTGGTATTTTATTTACTCCTCTTCCACTGCTTTCCATAGTCCAAACATTGTTTTAAGTCTGCGTTTAGAAAGCGCTTTTTTAGCAGTCCGAAGACACAATAGTCCATTGGTGACACATCAGGGGACTTTGAAGAAATATGAGCAAAAGGTATAGACTTCATACCCGTCTCTTTTTTATTTTTTTCAAGAAATAGTGGTAGATTTGGATGTATGATTGGTAGACTTGTCCTGATGGTAGTTCTGCTCTTTGAAGGCTCTGGGGATAAAGGAATGGTATTTCCTTTTTAAATACAGGAGTTAGAACATTATTTTGGTAATATGTAGAATTAATTTTAACATTCTTTTCAACTTTTTTACGCTTAATCGTAGGTTGAAGAAGCGTATATGCTCCATCTATCTTTGTCTGTCTGTCCGTCCCTCCGCACGATAACACGAGTAAAAATGGTTCGACTTCGGTGAAATTTTAGTATGTTGTAGGGGACCACCTGGGGACGAACCCTATTTAAAATGGAGGAAATGGGGTCAAAGGTCACGACATACGGGAGGGATCCATTCTATTGCCCTTATGCGTCATAACTGGAGTAAAAATTATTCGATTTCGATGAAATTTTAGTATATGGTAGGGGGATGAACCCTATTAAAAATGAAAGAAATGGGGTCAAAGATTAGGACATATTAGCGGGATCCATTCCATTGCTTTTATACGTCATAACTTGCGTAAAAATGGTTCGATTTCAATGATATGTTATATGTGGTAGGGGACGACCTGGGGACAAACCCTTCTGAAAATGGGCTAGATGGGGTCAAAGGTCAGCACATATGAGCGGGATCCATTCCACTGCCCTTATGCTTTATAACTTACGTAAAAATACTTCGATTGAGACAAAAATTAATCATGTTGTTCCGGAATTATACTTAACCGGTTCTGTTGAATATCACCGAAATGGGGTCAAACAAAGGTCAGAGCAGAGGTGCGATATTTATTCCACAGCCATTATCTTCATAACGTGACTAAAAATGCTTCTAATGCGACAAAACATTAGTATGTTGTTCCCGAGGTATACTGAACCGGTTCGTTGAATATCATCGAATTGGGTTCAAAGGTCAGGATACAGAAGCGATATTTATTCCACAGGCATTATCCTCATAACTTGAGTAATGATCTCTGGTATATTGGAAAGCGTATCATAATCAATGCATTGCACGATTTTACTAACTTGTTTAACTTTAATTTCCCATTCTACGAGAATCGTTTAGGTAGATACATGTTTCATCAAAAGTCACAATAAATTTGCATGTGTTTCCGCCTAAGAGATTTTCATAAAAAAGTTCCACACCGTGTTCTGCGCTCTGCCACGTGTCTAGGCAAACGGAGGTGAACGTTATATGTTTTTTTTTTTTTTTTTAGATTCAAATCTTTGTTTATTACTTTGTTTGCAGTTGATACAGAGGTTTTTAAGTACTTAGCCATTTGCTCTTTGGGTCGGTGGATTTCCTTTCAAATAGTCGTAAAAGTGCGTACCTCCTTTGGATATTCGTCTGGTGCTCTTTTTACTGTTAAAAGCAATGTCTGACGATATTTCCCTCTATTATTAATATTTATTATTGCTTATTTTACATTTACAAAGGCTAATTTCATGATTTTTACAGCGTTTTATAAATACAGAATAAGAATATTTTACTTACTTCGTAAAGAGCAAAAACATAACCTTCAATCCACAGCTTGTTTACCTGCGCCATTTTCTTAGCAGACGATATTTTAACTGTCGCAAATATTTTTTCGTGCTCATCTAACACACTGTTACCAGTTTCCATTCTTTCAACTTCTTTTATTTTCTGTAATTTTTTTATCAAAAACGTTTTAAAAATGTATGAACATCTCCTGTATTGTTTTGTTCTCTCCTTCGATTGTAATTGGGGCCCCACCTGACACACTTACCTTCCCCTTCAAAAGCACACTGGGTGCGCCCCTGGTATGTATACACGGTCGTATCAGCATAATATGACCACCCCCGGAATCACAGTATACCCGCCCAGGCGCGTCACAAAGTGTACGTGACAAGATCGACCACACAGAAATATAAGCGGCCGGCCAGAACAGATGAGCCATAGTGCGTTACGTGAGCACAATGAGCAGAGGTAGTGATTTGGCGGACGTTCAAAAATGAATGATAATAGACTACCGCGTCAAGGGTGGAAGCATCTCAGAAACAGCAGACGGCGTCGAATGTTCGCGAGGTGCTGTGGTAAGGGCGTATCAAGAGTAGACCGCTGGCACACCGAATACTTCTCGACGTCATAACTGTGGAGCCCCAAAGGCCACCTACTCCAGAGAAGAACGTCGACTAAAGGTCAATTGACCTCCAATAGCGCAGCTCCACGCAAATGAACGCTGGTGCACCCAGGTACGTGTCCACGATAACCGTACAGTAAACCGTATTACGCATGGATCTCCGGAGTCAACGCTACGTCAAGGTGCTCATGTTAACACAGGTCCATCGGCAACGACACCTGCAGTTCGCATGAGACTACCGTCATTGGACAGTGGAAGAGTGGAAAAAGGTTTCCTTTTCCGACGAATCCAAGTTTCTACTCCACAGAAGTGACTGGCGGTAACTGATACGGCGTCAGACACACGAGAACCCCAACACCCGGACACGCGTCTCGGTCAGGTACAGGCTGGCGGTGGCAGAGTGCATGTCTGGGGGATGTTTTCTTGATATGACCTGGAACCACTGGTATCACCAGATGGGTCTCTGAATGCCCATGGCCACCTGTTCATCCTCGCGGATCACATGCACCCATTCATGCTGGAGGTTTACCCTGGTGGTGATGGTGTCTACCAACAGGACAATGTGCTATGCCATGTCGCTAAGGGGTGCGTGACTGGTTCCAGGAACACGACAGCAATCTCCGGGACCTCCGTGCTGTTCTGCAGTCCGAATGGGCACGTGTGCCTCGAGGAATCATCCAGGGTCCCATTGTGTCCATGCCACGCCGTCTCGCCGCTGTCATCCGGGCCAAGGGTGGTTATTCCCATTATTAGGTAGGTGGTCATATTATTCTGATACGACTGTGTACATTTCCGTTCATTGCGTATTCCTTGTATTTTCCCCATTTCTTTGAAGTACAAGCTTTTTTTTCTTTTTTGGACTTGAAATAATAAAAATTCGATTTCTTTTGGGCACACACGCACAAAGCGAATGGAAGAAAAGGAAAAACTTCTATTATTGCACAACATTCATAATGTAAACTCTATATCTTCTTTCGTCGGTTTTGACTTCTTTACTAGGTTTTCTTTTTGTCTTCATTTTCTTTCGTAGAACGTACTGAAAATATGGTTTAAGGTCTTTTGTCTCAATATTTGGACACGCTTGAGAATTGATTTCTTCCATTTCAGTTCGTCTCTGTATCGCAGATTTAAAAATCATGATTTTGCTTCAAAATTTTCCACTGCGTGAGTTTCAAAGGGGAAAAGTAAAAGCGAAATAAATGAATAGGGCCGGTGAAAGAAACAGTTTCGATAAGAGGATCCGCAAGAACTGAAAAAAATAAAAAAATAAAATAAAAATGATTAAAGAAAGTGATGCCAGCATTTGGGAAAGAAGCGTATGAAAAAATTCATCCGAACGACAGAAAATATGACGGGGTGATTTAGAGGAAATGCAGATGTATGACTTTATATTCTAGAGGAGCAGAGATGCAGTGACAGGAAAATTGACTTACTTCGTCCAAAACAATAAAGCATTTTAAGTATAAAGCAAATACCCATAAAATAGCAACCATAAATCAAGTGAGATGCAAAATTCTTCTTTCCCTTTTGTCGTTTGTTTTAGAACTGAAAACTTACCGGGGATCTTAGTCTCCTGTTCCTAATTTGGGCAGACTCTTTCCATGTAGTATATGCACATGGAAATGTACTATATGTGGCTTTATTCTTTCTTGTTATTCACTCACTTTAAGTGAAACAGGAGTCACTCAAATAAAGAAAAGTTATTTACAGTTCGTTTTTTTTTATTTCATCGCTTAGGACTCTTCACTCGATATCTAATGCTCATAAAGAACTTATTCTTAACAGCATTAATGCTTTAATCTGATTATAACATCACTCGAGCATGCAAAATTTTCAAGAACAGACCGCTTCAGCGTAAGGCAGCTTCCATAACTACCGCAAACGCACCACACACAACTGCTAGCTTAACTTCCCAGCAAAAACACAAGTGCTGGGAAACTGCTGGCCACCAGCTGGCAGTGATGGGTCACTGCTGGCTGAAGTCTGCCGCTCACGGCCCGGTAGTGGTCCGTTGATGGCAGCGCTATCAGTTGGCGAGCCATTGATGGCCCTGCAGCATTGCCGTGAATTGTGGGTCTCCAAGCAAGTGCCACTAGTGGCCCGTTGCTGGCAACCAATGCAACCCCCAACAGCAGGTGGAAGCATCGGGACTGCGCATGCGCAGAAGCAACACTTGCTGTGTTTCTTATGGTACCAGTTAGTTGAAGACGACGATATCGCCATCGTGTTATTTTAGTGGATGTTAAGAAAAAAATCCATATGTGGAGAGGCGAATTAATTTCCTAATGAAATTTTACGTCGACGAAGATATCAGATTAAGCCGTGAAATACTTGATTACAGCCATGAAATACTTGATTACAGCCATGAAATACTTGATTACAGCCATGAAATACACCACTCCATTCCCATGAATAACAATTCATGGAATGGAGTGGATGAATAACAAGAAAAAATTTGAAACCGCTTGAAACACATATCCTGGAAAACCATTAAAACAGCGTTTGTTGGAAAAAAAAAAAAAAAAAAAAAAGAATTATACGCGTACAAAATTTATTAATTATTTGAAAAAAAAAAAAAAGCAACGCTATGTGGTGTACTCATCCATGGGTAATACACAAGACTGGGAGGAATTCGCTTCTAAAAATAACGAGAAGTAAAATAAAATATCTTTTACTCTTTAAAACAAATGTAGCTTCGGACAACGGAAAGGAAAGACACAACGTTAAGAATGTAACAGAATGTGACATGAACCCGGGTAAATATATATTTATTCAACAATCTCTTTTCAAGACGGCAAGGACAGTACAAAACTTTGGAAAGCGACTCTAAGTATGTACACGCCTTGAAAATGAGTGAAGTTTCCTTAAGGTAAAAAAAAAAAAAAAACTATCGTTACGTTGAAAAAATTAATTTATCAATTATATGAAACTGACTTTTATGAAAAATAGCTCTCAATATTGTAAAATGAAAGAGGGAAGCATTCGATTACAAATTGCATACCAAACAGATAGCTTCCAGCACATGTCCAAACGTAGTGAATTAGTCCGGTCGGTAGCGAGCGCGGCTTCCACGCTAACGGCCCAGGATCAAATCTAATCAGATGCAAACGGGCGTTTTTCCAGTCTGTAGAGAAAATTTCCCCAGCGCAGTGCGGTAATTCTCAAGCTTCATAAGGGTAGAAAAATAAAAAATTGTAGCTTTAGGAAACTGCAGTTATCCTTGCTTTCTTTTTTTATTATTATGGCTACTACTGGGAAATTGGCGGACAAGATTCGGCAAGCTACTAGTTACGTCACGTGGTTGCCGGCTGCCACTAACGGCCCACTAGCGGACCACATTAGGCTAGTCATCATTTCTGGCACGTGCTTTGCAGGGCCACTGAAGGGCCACTTGTGGCAGCTACTGCCTGTGATGGACCACTAATGGCCCTGTTGTGGCATATGACAACTGATGGGGTGCCAACTGTTGGCCTAAACTGCTGGCCCTTCTGTTGGCCGCCCGGACATTTTATTGACGGTTCGGCAGCGGCAACATAGTGCTGGGCCATTGCTGGCAGTGCTGGCTGCCTGCAATGGCCTAGCAAGACTGTTTTTGCTGGGATATTATATGTATATGCAGCGAACTTGTTTGTCAATCATGCATGCGTCATTCACCCTTGACCTCAAAACTGTTGCCATGTAACATTCAGTGAGTGAGAAAATATGACGTTAATGTTGAAAGGCTAAAACAGAATGAACTCAAAATTTAATACAGAAAAGCAACTACCCATTCAGCATAAAGAGTTTCAGACATGTATCAATAATGTTACAATCTCTCATTTTCGTTACACTTTCAGAGATATCTTATAATTACGTTCTAGCAGCAGCATCTATTTTGGAACATAACTATTTGTACATTACGGTTGCGTTAAAAACAACATTCACCGATACTACTGTTTTATAGTTTCCATTGTACATAATTGCTACCTTGATGTTACATTCCAGCGATATTTAAGATCTTTGGTTTGTCAACGACGTGGATGCGCATGCGCATTTATGCCATTTCACCGCAGTTACATTGCACAACGTATCTGAAAAGTCTCAATGTTTCAGTGCTACGTACTTGTAACATATACGAAATATTCTGTGCTGCTTGGATACAAAGGTAAGTTAAATTAAATTATACGTTATACAGGGAAGGGACCGAACCAACCTGACTGGACAGATGCACACACAGATATACATGTGCGTATTTAGTGGTGCTCAAAATTAAGGAATGATTTAAATAGACATTCCATGTTTTTCTTTAATTTACACACCGCAACCGAAAAATTGTATTTCGATAACGCTGGAATCAAAAACCCAGATCTCTCGACAACCAGCCGAGTGCGTTCGCTTTTAATTAACGGCGCTATGTGTGTTTATCAGTTAGCATCAGACTTCACAAATCCGTAGGGGTGGGCTCAGCAACTGTAGTCAGATGTTGACTGGTAAACCACACAAAGTGCTGTAAATTATTGGCACTGTAGCGTACAGCAAACGCATTCGGCTAGTTATCGAGAGATCTGGGGTTTGATCCCAGTGGTGTGGAAATACAATTTTTCGGTAGCTGTGTGTTAATTAAAGATAAACGTGGAAAGAGCGATGACTTTGTCTATTTACTTTGTCTCCACGTATTTGGTAGATTTTCACCTAAAGAATGAATCATAAATTCGTACATAACTCGATATATTCATGAAGAAATTCCCTTAAATTTGGTGAAGAGGTTTATTATTGCATACGTAAATCAAGCAGAAGGAAATCATAATCTTATATAACTCCCATATGTTAATATCGTACTCTTGTAATTTAAATGAAATGTCAGTTCATGAAACAATATAGATATATTGTTTTGGTCGCGATCCCACCGCGGACCACCAATGTTGTAACCGGTGTCCTACCAAGGACCACCAATTGATACGTTAATGAATTCCGAGCGGTTATTCTTCAAAATAAAAGGATTGAGTACATTTTGTCGCGAAGACTTCTGTAATGTGCGTGCGCTTACTTAAACTTACTTTTACTATTACAAAAGCATCCATGAATCAACTGCTAGGATTGTCGGCACATAAACACACTTTAATTCAGACAATCATATTTACATAATTTATATTTGCTGATGAACTACGCCGAATCATGGCCAATGACAGGTCACTACGACCAAACTTGGCAAATGTTTAATAGATTGCACTGTTCATTGAGCGATTTCGAAACAGTCACCCAAACGACTTGCTACTGGTCTATTGCATATGTTTCTATCTATAAGCGGCGCTTAGAAATCAAAGAACTGTTGCTTACTAGTCTTCTTTTGATAGTAATCCAAAGCACCTCCGTGCCGGCTAGTTTTAATAGCTGATACCACATACTTGATATTAAATGGAGTAAGAAACGGCCTTATTCCGTCTTTAAACACACTGAGACGCACATGCACTTTCACTAGTCCGGCTGCTAAAGCGTTAGTGTAGCAACAAAGACCCCCGAGTGATGTTCTTCTCGGAAGGAACGAAGCGTCGGTCAACATCGGCGCTACCCGATAATCGCCGAATCATGGAACTTTCAGATGGAACGGGGAACCATTGGTGACTCCTGGTCACTTGTCGCTCCGTTATAACATGGACACTAGCAAATCGCTTGTACTTATTAACTCTCCTGTTCTTGCGATGTTAGGCAAAGATTGGCCATCCACCACTTTTCCTGTTGTTGTATCAGGCAAACTTCTTCAGATCCGCTCTTTTATCTGAGTCAAGAGAGCAGCTACTTTTCTCTCGTGAATCGGGGAACAACTGCTTATTTCTTTCTTCTGTTGATTTCAGCCATTCGGTGGAGCCCCTCGCTTTTCTGCCCCCCCCCCCCATGAACACTATGACACGAAAATATTAGGAGCACTCATACTGCGTTCGTCCGTCCCTCAGTATTACACTTATACGACAATTTCTTGACCCAAACTGCAACCTCTCTCATAAATCTGTCCTGCTAATGGCATTTCCGACCCCTTGTTTAGTCTAGAACCCCGACACATCGGCTCAATTACGACTGTTTTCGTCGCCTCTGGGATTCCGAACGTAGTACCGAAACAGTTGGGGTGGTCCATGTTTTGCTTCCTTTGTTCAAAACCTAATCAGAACCAACGCATTAATTAATCAAATCATTGAACGGTCTGATTAGCCATTCTATTAAAAAAATAATGAGGCAAAAGTTGTAACAATATAATATTAGTTCATGAAACAATATGATATTCTTAGATAGAGATTGTATTCGTTCGGGTTGATTTCAACCCATCTCGCCAACCCGGAGATAATTCGTTCCAGCAGCTTTCGTACCACTTCTTAGACAGCGAATATATTCGTTCGAGCTGATTTTAACCCATCTTGCCAACCTGGAGGTAATTAGTTCCAACCGCTTTCGGCACACTTCTTAGACATCGAATGTATTCGTTCGAGCTGATTTCAACCCATCTTGCCAACTCAGAGATAATTTGTTCTAGCAGCTTTTGGCCCACTTCTTAGACATCGAATATATTCGTTCGAGATGATTTTAACCCATCTTGCCAACTCGGAGATAATTCGTTCCAGCAGCTTTCGGCCAACTTCTTAGACAGCGAATATATTCGTTTGAGCTGATTTCAACCCATCTTGCCAACCCGGAGATAATTCGTTCCAGCAGCTTTTGGCCCACTTCTTAGACAGCGAATATATTCGTTCGAGCTGATTTCAACCCATCTTGCCAACCCGGAGATAATTCGTTCCAGCAGCTTTCGTCCCACTTCTTAGACAGCGAATATATTCGTTCGAGCTGATTTCAACCCATCTTGCCGACCCGGAGATAATTCGTTCCAGCAGCTTTTGGTTCACTTTTTAGACAGCGAATATATTCTTTCGAGCTGATTTCAACCAGTCTTGCCAACCCGGTGATAATTCGTTCTAGAAGCTTTCGGCCCACCTCTTAGGCAGCAAATATATTCGTTCGAGCTGATTTCATCCCATTTTGCCAACCCCAAGCATATCGTTTCAGCTAGTTAAAGACCAATTTCTTTTCAAAAAGTAGCAATACAGCATTTTTTTCAGAGTTCAATAAAACAAAATCTGTAGTGAATTTTTTTTGAAAAACGTAATGTTCAGGACGCGTTTACTTCACATTAATAAAATCTAATGTTAAATAATTGAGTTTATTATCTAAACAAATGCAAATCACATTTTTAAGCAAAATTTATGCTAAGTATACTTGTTCCGCTCCTTTAAAATGATTACCATGGTATCTGCATTTTAAATAACTCTCAGTAAATGAATTATCTCTTTCAGTTCTTGTCAGCAACAAACAAGAAGGAAAGTGAATTAGGAAAGAGTTTCAGCAAACATCATTCGTTTGAGTATTATCGGAATCCGGAAAACATTTAAGTTTACGCGATAGAGTTTCTAAGGCGGAACTAACGAGGCATGGTATCAGGAAATGACGCTGAATGAGCAAACTGGATTTGTTTTTACTTTCCTCTCAGGAAAAGGAGAAATTTGGAATGGAAATATTTTTAACAGAACTACTAGCTCTCTCCCTCGTTTCGTCGCCGAACGGCATAATTCTTCAAAATGAAAATGATTAAGTAGCTGAATCCCTCTTTCTGTGGCTGTAGTGCACTTGAGCCAGACTGAATACCCTCTCCTCACAAAGCAGTGCTGTGAATTATATTTGAGAGAGGCTGCGCTAAAAGCATTTTCCCATAAGCAGCTACCGTTGATCGTTGAGCTCTTATTAACTACTAAGTGTTAAGGAGAAGATGCTCGTAAAGCCATCGCTGGTTTCTTTCAACATCCCATCAACAGTCGAGTGAATGCATCTTTTGAAATTGAATCTCTTCACGTCTTCATTCATGAGATACTTTCAGGTTTTCCTATTCACTTAAGGAAGGTATATTTCCTCAACCTTTAAGTAACGGAAAGCTCACGCAAGTAGTTTCATTCGAAACAGTCGGAGCAACAGCAGCTTAGAAACGTACTTTGAATATTAAAGCTTAAATACTGGACCCCTGCTCGGCCCGTGTATATTTTACATTAAATATTGAAGGCCCGGCCCGTTTTCGTAACTTAGAAATGAGCAAAGGCCCTACCCGTCCAGGGCCCGTGCAGACCACTAGTGCAGTTGCAGAGTCAACAAAAGACAAATATGGCCATGGAATTTACTGAGAAGAAAGCAACACAAGAGGAAAATTGAGCTGATGTTCTAGCAAGTACAAACAAAAAGAGAGAGAAAAAAAGAGATGTGTTTGAAGCAGTGTCTTTTAAAAACTTTATTTTGTTTTGAATTCAATAATTTTATATTGTGAAAATACTGAACAATTTCATGTTGCTCGTGCTGCTATTTACATTTTCTTATCGCATGTTCTGATTTTGTTTCGCCCAATTAAAAAGTTCAGCTTTTTTGTTCCTTGGTCAGTCTCATGTATGTCAACAAAAACAAATGGTTCAAATTCATTGCACTGATATTCTGTCGATCACTGTGCTAGACCGACTTGCAAAAAGAGTTGCGTTCGTACAAATTAGACATCATTACTTATATTTATGTGTAGTATAAAATTTTAACATAGCAATTGCTTTGCATTTCTTACAGTGAAGTAACAAAATATTAGGAACACCTAACACTTACCAAATAACGTATTTGGACTGTTCTTGGCCGATATGGCATGGCTTTAACGAGGTATTGATATTCGTTCTATAGGTACACCGAAGAGCCAAAACATTATGCTACTTGCCAAATATGATGCTGGTCCTCCAGATGCCATCAATACAGCTCTTACTCGGCGATGGGTGGAAGCTACACATTTTCTAAAGGTATCTTCTGGTATCTGGTGACAACACGTTACCAAAAGATCCTCTAACTCTCGTAAGTTACGTGGCTGAGTTGCCGCAAGTCGGATTTGCTGTTCCAACACAAACCACAGATGCTCGATTGGATTGATATCTGGGGAATTTGGAGGCTAGGGCAATACCTGGAAGTCTTCCTCGTGTTCCTCAAGTCATTCTCGAACAATTCGTGAAGTTTAAATTTTAAATTGCCAACATATGATTTGATATAAGAAGCACACCTATAATTAATAGTTGACTCCTGCACATTTTTGTGTGTAAATTTAATTGTACCATAGTGTGGGAAGTATGAAAATTGGAGCACCTAAAGATACTACTTCAACATATCATCATCTTAAGGTAAGAAGAATTTTAATTGAGCAAATGGAACTGCATATAGGTTTTAAATAGTGTGTTTCACAGGTCTGTATTTTTAAAAAGGACTATGCTTATTATATGTTAGGGGTATGTAAAAGTTTTCGTCGTTTTAAGGATAAAGGAGACAAATATTGTCCGTTAGCATCAACGACGTTTTGACATTTTTCAGGCAACAAATGAATGCCCCTGTGATAGAAGACTCGGGTTTTGAGCTGAAGAACGCAGTGACGAAATTTTTCACCTCTGGAACTGTGGTGAACCGGTGATCGGCTAGCGAATGTTGCACAGAGCGAAACAGATGAAAGTCTGAGGTTGCAATGTCCGGTTAGTAAGTGGGGTGCAGTAAAACTCGCAGTGTAACTGTTCAAGGGTTGATTTCGTGGTGGCACCGACATGTGGTCTGGCATCATCGTGTAACAGGATGACCGGGCGGCGTCCTTTACCTGTTCATGGGTGTTTTTGCGTCCAGTTTCATCAATGTATTGCCATATCGTTGTGCAGTAATTGTTTCGGCCGGTTTCAACAGTTCGAAGCGCAGCACTTCATGCATATCCCACTACACACACACAACAGCATCTTTCCCCCGTGGATATCCTGTTTTGCAGTTGATGTTGATGAGTGGCCTGGATCGACCCAGGATCGCTTGCGTACGAGGTTGTCGCAATAGACCCATTTTTCATTCCCAGTGACAACCTTCCGCAAGACATTCTTTCCTTGAAACCTCTTCAACAACGACATGCAGATTCTCAATCGTTGACCAATATTACGCTCCGTTAAAGTATGCGGAACCCACTTACCAACCTTTGTCAGTGTATGCACATGATTGTTCGAAAACATGAACAGGCAAAATGGGAGATGTTCAGTGTTGTGACAACAAACGGTAGAGTAGTCCAAGAAAAGTTCTGCCGCCCCGTGGCGTAGTGGTCTAAGCGCTGGCTTACGACCATTCGTCCGAGATGGGTCTGGGTTCGAATGTCGGTGAGACATGGATGTTGTGTTTTTCTTACGGCGCTGGATCTCTCCCTTCCCTGGAACCAGTGGCCCTAAATGAAGGACGGGCGACTGCATGTAGCCCATAGTTTCTCACGGTGGTAGTTAAACCTTCAATAAAAAAAATAAAGACACAATGGCGAGAGCCAAGGTAAGATTCTGTTCAGAGATTGTAAAAGTTTACAGCAAGAAAATGTACTCTTATCTCTCTACTTGAATGGGATGAATAGCTTCAGGATGACTTTACACAAGATATTAGTACCAAAGACAGAGGTCCAAATCGCTAAAGGTTCGCAGAAAACAGGAAAATGTTACGAAGTCGAATCTGACACATCTAACATGCTAGGTGTATGTGGGTGCCATTTTAGCACTTTGAATTCACTGTCGTGCAGGAACCACAATGTGACGATTGGAGCCTTGTGGCATGAACTTAACTGATCTCCGTAGTTCTGCATATAAATTCTTAAAGACTTGGAAATCCTCTTTTTTGCTCAAAATGTAGTGAAACCCTGCAGCTTGATAGGGAGAAACACACAGAAGAGAGTAACATTCGGATGATAGCTCGTTAGTTTTACAAACTGAAATAGATAGATTTTAAACAGAATATCTGGCAAGGAGGTAACATAGTGACTCCCAGGAAACATCAGGAAGGTGAAGGCGTAATTTCCAATTTAGCCTTGCGCGATCTGGTCACTTTTACATTGGTCACAGTAAGATGTATCACACAAGTTAGTAAAATCATGCAATGCACTGATTATGGTACACTTTCCGACATACCAGAAATCATTACTCAAGTTATGAGGATAATGACTGTAGAATAAATCTCGCTCTTATATCCTGACCTTTGACCTCAATTCGCCCATTTTTAACAGGATTCGTCCCCAGTGGTCCCCCACCACATACTAAAATTTCATCGAAATCGAACCATTTTTATGCAAGTTATGACTCATAAGGACAATGGAAGGGATCCCGCTTCTATGTCCTGACCTTTGACCCCATTTCACCCAATTTCAATAGGGTTCGTCCTAAGGTGGTTCCCCACGTTATGCTAAAATTTCATCGAAATCGAACCATTTTTACGCGAGTTATCGTGCGGGCAGACAGGCGGACAAAGCTGGAACAATACGCTTCTTCAAACTACGGTTGGAAAGCGTAAAAAACTGATATGCTGTTCCATGGAAATCAAAACATTTCGTGTAAAACAAGGAACAGGGATCTTGCAAATATCAGAGATCTTGCAAATATCTAACTGCCATCTAGTTGATGTGTGAAAGCCTGGAAAGTTTTTTTTCTATTTTACGCCAAGAAATAACACTTGGTTGTCATACATTGAAAAAAATTAATTCGCTCAAAAAGTAGGGACTGTACCCAATTATACTAATAATTCAAAATTTCTCGGCGTAAAATAGAAATAAAACTTTCCAAGTTTTCGCACATCAACCAGATGGTTTTTTCAAGGAAAGTAGACAGCTAACTGCCATCTGGTGGATGTGCGAAAGCTTGGAAATTTTTATTTTACGCCAAGAAATTTCGGATTGTTGGTACAGTTACTTTTTTGAAATTAATTCGCTTGACGAACAATAGAAGCACAGCAAACACGCGTTAACAATGTTATGAGCAACAATGGTTTATTTAGTGAGTTACACTGTATTGAATTGTTGAAAATGTTTACAAACTTCATTGTTGACATTTTTATTGTTCACTTGATATATATAAACCCGAACTTCGCCATTTCTTGTCCTTGAATGATTTTACCGCTGGTGGCTCTTGAAAGATCAATTGTAGAGAAAAAGCTGCCATTATACTAGAGGGCTATCGTTATTTTGGAGTAGATATACCATTAAAGTTTAAAGTGAAGATTATTTCAGTTAATTGAACGAAAAACCCATTATGTCAAAATGTTTATAAAGAAATTGTAGAGCTTTTATCAGTTGCAGCAACGGCGAGTAGGTCAAATCACTGGCGAAATGTTAAAGTACTTAGTATTAGGTTTCTTGAGAGTAAAGGTGTTGTTCCCAGAAAAAACTTGAATTTTCGGATGGAACCACCTACCAAAAATAAAAACTGTGAAGTAGCTACTAAATGCTTCATTTGTTCTTAAATGTATATTATGCAACTAAACATGCTTTCTTAGACACGGAATAATTGGTTAAATCAGATTTTCAGCATTTCGTAAGATCTTAACGTTATAAAAAAACATTTTCACAAACACAATTTTTACCTCAAATATTCATTTTAAAAAAGCTCCGTATGAGATTTATTTTAAAAGAAGTTTTAGATTATAATTCGGAAAATTAATCCTAAATACTTACAACTTGCATTTCAAGAACAGGTCTTAAATCGCCTGAATTAACAGAATCACTTCCTATTTTTTAGTTTTCTGCGACTGAACATATGATACGCATTTTTACTGTCCAAAAACATTTCTATTCTAAATGTGATACATTGCTAACGAAAAAAAAAAAATTCACACAATTTCAGATTTAACGTTATAGATACTAAAAGTTTCCAGGGATGGAAAAAGCTTGGGTCTTTTAGGTATGTTATTCTTACATGCATTCAAAGTGAATGCAGTTCAGTAGCACAATATTCGCTGAGAGGTAGTACTTTCGTTTGGAGAAATTATTCTCCACTTATGACATTTTTATATAACGTTCGTACTTAGCTTGTAAACGTATCCTAATTTGATCACAAAGTAACATTGCTTTTATATTTTGAGAGCAGCGCAAGCAGAACCATAGTTCATATTCCACAAGTTCGAAAATATATAAAAGCTATTGTTCTATAAATTCATCTGTCATTTTATATTGTATCCCTTTTTCTGAGTAAGTATTGAGTTGAAAGAGCAGACCAACTTACTATGAGGATTGGTCTCAAATTGACAAGCTAGTGACAATGAGTTGAAAGTATGTCCAATCAGTAAAGCATCATTTCAAGGATTATTTCAATCCATTTCCAGTTATACGTCTACAGAATGAGTTTTTCGGTGGTCGTCAGTTTGCACCAAAAGACAAACTTTCAGAATATGGAGGTTTGACTTGTAACCGGTATGGGTTATGAAGGACGTGTTAGGTAGGCGACTCTCGTTATGGAAAAATGCCTCGAAATGTGTTGATTTCGTTTCAGTTCATTGTCGTTACCCATCAGCTCAGCTTTCAGAGATAATATTTTTAAAATGAATGACTGAAATTATCAAGGATGAAAGATTATCAACTGAAGATATGAAAATCTCGAAAAAACGAAGTAAATATTTCTTTTGAGCGAAATAGATGTTGCGAGAAGCTTAGGAATACGAAAAGGAAGTCAATGCAGTACACAAGAACAGACGGGCTTTACATTTTTGACCGACGTCAGATATATCATCTGATATTGTTTAAAAGACTTGAGATCTTTCGACTTAGGGGATAAGACAGGTATATATGTATATGAGAAGAAAATTAGTCAGTGGATTACATGATCACTAAAAGTGTGATCTCATGAAAACGTCCTAAGAGGCGATTCACAATTTGTTCGCCTTGGTTTGCAAGACGAAATTTATAAGTTCCATATTTGCCTTGAAAATGAACCCTACTGGAGCACTAAGAAACAGTTTCGTATTTTGAGAGCAGCACAAGTAAAACCATAGTTCATATTCCACAAGTTCGCGAATATATAAAAGCTATTATTCCATAAATTCATCTGTCATTTTATATTGTCTCCCTTTTTCTGAGTAAGTATTGTGTTGAAAGAGCAGACCAACTTACTATGAGGATTGGTCTCAAATTGACAAGCTAGTGACAATGAGTTGAAAGTATGTCCAATCAGTAAAGCATCATTTCAAGGATTATTTCAATCCATTTCGAGTTGTACATCTGCAGGACGAGTTCTTCGGTGTTCGACAGTTTGCGCCAAAAGACAAACTTTCAAAATATGGAGGTTTGACTTGTAACCGGTATGGGTTATGAAGGACGCGTTAGGTAGGCGACTCCCGTTTTGGAAAAATGCCTCGAAATGTGTTGATTTTGTTTTAGTTCATTGTCGTTACCCATCAGCTCAGCTTTCAGAGATAATATTTTTAAAATGAATGACTGAAATTATCAAGGATAAAAGATTATCAACTGAAGATATGAACCTCGAAAAAACGAAGTAAATATTGCTTTTGAGCGAAATAGATGTTGCGAGAGGCTTAGGAATATGAAAAGGAAGTCAATGCAGTACACAAGAACAGACGGGCTTTACATTTTTGACCGACGTCAGATGTATCATCTGATATTTTTTTAAAGACTTGAGATCTTTCGACTTAGGGGATAAGACAGGTATATATGTATATGAGAAGAAAATTAGTCAGTGGATTACATGATCACCAAAAGTGTGATCTCATGAAAACGTCCTAAGAGGAGATTCACAATTTGTTCGCCTTGGTTTGCAAGACGAAATTTATAAGTTCCATATTTGCCTTCAAAATGAACCCTACTGGAGCACTAAGAAACAGTTTCGTATTTTGAGAGCAGCACAAGTAAAACCATAGTTCATATTCCACAAGTTCGCGAATATATAAAAGCTATTATTCCATAAATTCATCTGTCATTTTATATTGTCTCCCTTTTTCTGAGTAAGTATTGTGTTGAAAAAGCAGACCAACTTACTATGAGGATTGGTCTCAAATTGACAAGCTAGTGAAAATGAGCTGAAAGTATATTCAATCAGTAAAGCATCATTTCAAGGATTATTTCAATCCATTTCGAGTTGTACATCTGCAGGACGAGTTCTTCGGTGGTCGTCAGTTTGCGCTAAAAGACAAACTTACTTATATGCCGGTTTCATTTGTAACAGTTTTTGCGAAATTTCAATCCAGCGAAAGCATGGGTTATGAAGGACATGTTGCAAAGGAAACTGAGACAACGTGGAAAAGAATTAGAACCTCCTAGATATGTTATTCTCGTTATGGAAAGATGCCTCGAAATGTGCTGATTTCGTTTCAGTTCATTGTCGTTACCCATCAGCTCAGCTTTCAGAGATAAATATACAATATTTGAAATGAATGACTGAAATTATCAAGGATGAAAAATTATCAACTAAAGATGTGAATATCTAACAAAGATGAACTAAATATCACTTCGGAGTGGAGGAAACGTTTGAGAAAATTAATACAAACATATAAGAAATAAATGCAGCATACAATCATTTTTTGTGTAGACGGCTTTACATTCCTGACCAGAGTCCGTTGTATTTGTATCTCATGTGGTATTTTTGAAAGAAGTCGTTATCTTTTGGGCTAGAGAAAGGCAGGTGTACAGTGAGGCGGTGACTCGCACAATTTTTTTCTTTGTTTCTCAAGAATATTCAGTGCCAAAGGTTTTTGGTAGATGGAATTCTAATTGACGTTTTTATAGATTTCTTAGGTTCTCGTGAATTGTATTGAATAGTTTATTTTACATGATTACCTACAAAACTGAAGGATTTCGAGTATACATTGCAGTGTATGAGATACAAAAGGGCCAAGTATTGGAAAGATTTTGTTTCTTGTACTTATACACAACGTAACACGTGGTGTGCCATCCAGTTCTAATGGATTTCAGTTTACATGGCAAATATTCACGTGGAGATGTACTGTTTCCAAAGTAAACAACTTTCATTTCACAGGTTTACAATATATAAGTGCAAGACCATGTCATCGAATTTAGCACGAAGGCATCATTGCAAAAGTTTGTCCGATTTGTCGAAAATTTGAGCCAAACAGTTTTTTATGTTCAAGATGCCGTTCTACCAGCAGAAACCTACGACGCATCTGACCACTCGGCCGCCGGATGTTCGTCTATGGTAGCACACGTACACTCAGTAGACAAAACATTAGATGCTGCTCCTGTAGCGCAGTGGTCTAAGCGCTGGCTTATGATCTTTCTCCTGAGAAGGGTCCGGGTTCGAATCCCGTGAGACATGGATGTTGTGTTTGTCTTACGGCACTGGCTCTCTCTCCCTTTCCTGGAACCATTGGCCCGAAATTAGGGATGGGCGACTGCTTACAGCCCCTTAAGTAAAAAATAAGGCCCATATTATAATATAAGGCATTAAAAATACAGACCCATATTAAAAAATAAGGCATTAATTCCGACACTACATACAATGGAACGGGATTTTAGCACGGTAAACGAAAACCGAATGCTCAATGGAAAAGATGCGATGTGAAAAGTAACTCCGTCTTACAATGTGACAAGCGGGATATGAGAGAGTGAATCACCAGAAAAGCAGGCGACGGGCATTTGTCTGTATCTTGTTCCGGACAATCGCACTGAAAACAAAAGCAAAGGAAGTATCCTTTTACGATATGGTATTGGTGTTTCTGGCGTCTAAGCCGTATCGTCGGGTGTTCGAAATCCTCCTTGCTTTAAGAAAGAGACGGCAATATTTTTGTATGACAAACCATTTTTCATTCCGCTGGCACCAGTATCGAGCACAAAATTCCACTCTATGCCTTTTCTTTGAAATATTTTTTTGTCTTTTCAAAAATAAAACTAAAATAAAACCGAGTCGAAATCGGGTCAGGAACACAATGACCCCACCCGTTTGATCCGGAAGAAATCGTTGACCCGTCACCCGTTCCCATCTCTGGCCCAACAAACCAGTCATGGCATGAACACTCACCTGCGTTTGTTACCATCCAGGCCTCCAAAGTCCCAGGATTTACATGTATATCCTATGGAAGCTGTCTGGGGTTTCGTGTAGCGGAACATCAGATCCACGGATCCTGGGCCGACATCTCGGTCGGAGTTGTGGACAATGCTGTAACATGCATGTCTGTCATTAATTCCAGAAACCCTGCGGCATCTGGTGGAGTCGATGCCTCGGCGTGTACAATTTGCTATTCGCGATAGAGGACCAACACGCTACATGTGAGATTGGTATCTCCAACGTTTTGTTCACTGAGTGTATTTATACCGAGTTTAAGCTCTGTACTCTTTGAAACAGTTTTTTCGTCTTTCTTTTCGAGCATTGCTTTTTATTGCTGTGGTGGCTTTATGCAGTTCTTTTACGTAAGAAAGGTACGAATGAAAATATGAAAAGATAGCTGTCAAACCTATAGCTGCTATTCTATAAGGCGAATGCTTCCCCATTCGTAGGATAAGAACTTGATAAGCTTTTTCAGAAATCAGTGATGGTTGTCGTTTCTGGGGTATTTCAGTTAACAATGAAGTGCCAGAAGTCATGAGATAGCAGTATGTAAATTTTTACCTTGGGCTGCGGTCGTATAAAGGCTTCGACGCACGCCACGATTTTTATCAGTTTGCGAGATGTAATCTCGTAAGCTATGTTGAACAACCGCCAGTAGGATTATGGCAAGTCGACATGAATTGGAGTTTGAACGAGGCATGGCAGTGGAAGGTAGACGGATGGAATATTCAGTTTCCGAAGTAGTTGGAACATTTGATATTCCTAGATCCACGGTGTCGCGTGTGTACCGAGAATACCTCATGGAAGTCATTACCTCCCACCGTGGACAGCGCAGTGGCTGACCACGGGCGCTGAATGACTATTACCAGAGATTTCCATGCTAACAGACAAGCGACACTAGCTCATATAACATCCACATTCAATACAGGAGGTACCAGAGACATATGCATCAGGTCAGCGCAGCGTAATTTAGCGTCCATGGAGTATGGGAGCAGAAGACCCACCAGACTGCCTTTGTAAACACTACGGTATAGGACACAACGCCTCACCTGGGCTCGTTAACACGGTACTTGAACCCTGGAAGACTACAACATGTGGCGGGGTTCGATGAGTCACGCTACCAGTTGTTACAAGCTGATGTTGTCGAACAAGGCACTGTGCAAGTTAGTGGTGGTTCCATACATGTGTGGGGTGTCCTTACGTGGCACGGTTTGGGTCCTCTGGTGGTCGTAAGCACGTCATGTATCGGTAATCGCTTTGTTGCTCTTCTGGGTGACCATCTGCAGCCCTTCATTGATTTTATAACAAAGATGGGATTTTCTAGGCTGACATTGCACCATGTCATTGGGCCCAAGTTGTCCAAAATTGGTTCAAGGAACATTCTGGACAGTTCCGACGGATGGCATGGCCACCACGTTCCCCCGACACAAACCCAATACACTAGGCGGCCATTCAGACGGCATGGCTCAACATCTTTCTAGAAGTCTTTCGGCCACTTGTGGAATTGATGCCACGTCGAGTTACTGCACTTCGCCGAACTAGAGTAGGTCCTACACGATATTAGGTACGTATTCCACGACTTTTGGCACCTCAGTGTACATCAGCAGTAAACAAAGGGGTTCACTATTTTATTGTTTTAAAATAAACAATATACAGTGAGAGAAACACACCATCCGTGCCAACAAGTTTAAGAGCTTATGGCGGCTTTGCAAGGTTTGGTTATTTCGCTCACATGTCCAACTCACCAGCCACACTGGGGGGTACACGCAGGAGTAGTTGGTGCGACTTATTCTCATGCTGCTGTCGAAAATATATCATTTCTTTTTCAGTTCCATATTTTGTTATCATTTGCAATATATTTCTTTGCATTCTCCTGAAACAATAAAATGGAAAACCCCAAAGGAAATTGAACCATATTCTCACAAGAAAAATATTTTACTGTACACGTTCTCCGTGATTTTTGGGGTACAAGTGAGTAATGGAGTGCAAAGAAAGGAGGTAAAAATGAATTAACTGTTATATGGCTTAGTACACCTAAAATAAAAGCAAAAAATATTATAAGGACTTTAAGATTTGATGTTCGCTTCCAGTTTTAGTAATAAATTTTCTCATAATAACGATAATGATAATAATAATCATATAATAGCAATGTTCACACATGTTTAGAACGATTTTTCAGTAATATAATTAATATTTAAAATAAAATAATTTCTTTCTTAAATGTTTTATCTGATAGTCTTTATCTAGACTATGAAACTACAGTACATCTAGATTTCCAAGATAAGAGGGCATTTATTAAAATTGGTAGTGGTATTTTATTTACTCCTCTTCCACTGCTTTCCATAGTCCAATCATTGTTTTAAGTCTGCGTTTAGAAAGCGCTCTTTTTAGCAGTCCGAAGACACAATAGTCCATTGGTGGCACATCAGGGGACTTTGAAGAAATATGAGCAAAAGGTATAGACTTCATACCCGTCTCTTTTTTATTTTTTTCAAGAAATAGTGGTAGATTTGGATGTATGATTGGTAGACTTGTCCTGATGGGAGTTCTGCTCTTTGAAGGCTCTGGGGATAAAGGAATGGTATTTCCTTTTTAAATACAGGAGTTAGAACATTATTTTGGTAATATGTAGAACTAATTTTAACATTCTTTTCAACTTTTTTACGCTTAATCGTAGGTTGAAGAAACGTATATGCTCCATCTATCTTTGTCTGTATGTCCGTCCCTCCGCACGATAACACGCGTAAAAATGGTTCGACTTCGGTGAAATTTTAGTATGTTGTAGGGGACCATCTGGGGACGAACCCTATTTAAAATGGACGAAATGGGGTCAAAGGTCACGACATACGGGAGGGATCCATTCTATTGCCCTTATGCGTCATAACTGGAGTAAAAATTATTCGATTTCGATGAAATTTTAGTATATGGTAGGGGGATGAACCCTATTAAAAATGAAAGAAATGGGGTCAAAGATTAGGACATATTAGCGGGATCCATTCCATTGCTTTTATACGTCATAACTTGCGTAAAAATGGTTCAATTTCAATGAAATTTTAGTATGTGGTAGGGGACGACCTGGGGACAAACCCTTCTGAAAATGGGCTACATGGGGTCAAAGGTCAGCACATAGGAGCGGGATCCATTCCATCGCCCTTATGCTTTATAACTTACGTAAAAATGCTCCTATTGAGACAAAACTTAATCATGTTGTTCCGGAAGTATAGTTAACCGGTTCTGTTGAATATCATCGAAATGGTGTCAAAGGTCAGGGCAGAGGTGCGATATTTATTCCACAGCCATTATCCTCATAACTTGAGTAATGATCTCTGGTATGTTGGAAAGCGTATCATAATGAATGCATTGCACGATTTTACTAACTTGTTTAACTTTAATTTCCCATTGTACGAGAATCGTTTAGGTAGATCCATGTTTCATCAAAAGTCACAATAAATTTGCACGTGTTTCCGGCTAAGAGAATTTCATAAAAAGATCCACGCCGTGTTCTGCGCTTTACCACGTGCCTAGGCGAACGGCGGTAAAAGCGATGTTTTTTGTTTTTTTTTAGATTGAAATCTTTGTTTATTACTTTGTTTGCAGTTGATTCAGAGGTGTTTAAATACCTAGCCATTGCTCTTTGGGTCGGTGGATTTCCTTTTTGAAATAGTCGTAAAAGTGCATACCATCTTTGGATATTCGTTTGGTGCTCTTTTTGCTGTTAAAAGCAATGTCTGACGACTTTTCCCTCTATTATTAATAAATAATATTGCTTATTTTACATTTACAAAGGCTAATTCCGCGATTTTCACAGCGTTTTATAATAACAGAATAAGAATATTTTTCTTGGTAAAGAGCAAAAAACATAACCTTCAATCCACAGCTTGTTTACATGCGCCATTTTCTTAGCAGACGATATTTTAACTGTCGGATATATTTTTTCGTGTTCATTTAACACGCTGTAGCCAGTTTACATTCTTTGAGCTTCTTTTATTTTCTGTAATTTCTTATCAAAAAGGTTTTAAAAATGTGTGAACATCTTCTATATTGTTTTGTTCTCTCCTTCGATTGTAACTGGGGCCCCACTTGAAACACTAACCTTGCCCTTAAAAAGCACCCTGGGTGCGTCCCCTGGTGTGTATACACGGTCGTATCATTGTGATATGACCACCCCGCAATCACAGTATACTCGCTCAGGCGCGTCACAAAGTGTACGTGACAAGATAGACCACACAGAAATATAAGCAGCCGGCCAGGACAGATGAGCAATAGTGCGTTACGTGAGCACAATGGGCAGAGGTAGTGACTTGACGGACGTTCAAAAAGGAATGATAATCGACTACCGCGCCAAGGGTGGAAGCATCTCAGAAACAGCAGACTTCGTCGACTGTTCGCGAGGTGCTGTGGTAAGGGCGTACCAAGAATCGACCTCTGGCACACCGAATACCTCCCGACGTCATAACTGTGGAGCCCCAAAGGCCACCTACTCCAGAGAAGAACGTCGACTAAAGGGCAACTGACGTCCAATAGCGCAGCACCACGCAAATGAAAGCCAGAGCACCCAGGTACGTGTCCACGATTACAGTACAGCAAACCGTATTACGCATGGGTCTCCGGAGTCAACGCTGCATCAAGGTGCTCATATTAACCTAGGTCCATCGGCAACGACACCTGCAGTTCGCATGAGACTACCGTCATTGGACAGTGGAAGAGTGGAAAAAGGCTTCCTTTTCCGACGAATCCAAGTTTCTACTCCACAGAAGTGACTGGCGGTAACTGATACGGCGTCAGACACACGAGAACCCCAACACCCGGACACGCGTCTCGGTCAAGTACAGGCTGGCGGTGGCAGTGTGCATGTCTGGGGGATGTTTTCTTGATATGACCTGGAACCACTGGTATCACTAGATGGGTCTCTGAATGCCCATGGCTACCTGTCCATCCTCGCGGATCACATGCATCCAATCATGCTGGACGTTTACCCTGGTGGTGATGGTGTCTACCAACAGGACAATGTGCGTGCCGTGCCATGTCGCTAATGGGGTACGTGACTGGTTCCAGGAACACGACAGCAATGTCTCCGTTCTTCCTTTTCCGGCGTAATAGCCCGATCTCAATCCCATAGAACACTTGTGGGACTATTTGGATCGAGAGGTTTGCCGTGCCGAACCACAATTATGCCATCTCTGGGACCTCCGTGCTGTTCTGCAGTCCAAATGGGCACGTGTGACTCGGGGAATCTTCCAGTGCCTCATTGTGTCCATGCGACGCCGTCTCGCCGCTGTCATCCGGGCCAAGGGTGGTTATTCCCATTATTAGGTAGGTGGTCATATTATTCTGATACGACTGTGTACATTTCCGTTTATTGCGTATTTCTTGTATTTTCACCGTTTCTTTGAAGTCCCAGCTTTTTTTTTTTTTTTTTTTTTTGGACTTGAAATAATAAAAATTCGATTTCTTTTAAGCACACACGCATAAAGAGAATGGAAGAAAAGAAAAAACTTCTATTATTGCACAACATTCATAATGTAAACTCTATATCTTCTTTCGTCAGTTTCGACTTCTTTACTAGGTTTTCTTTTGTTTTCATTTTCTTTCGTAGAACGTACTGAAAATACGGTTTAAGGTCTTTTGTCTCAATATTTGGACACCCTAGAGAATTGATTTCTTCCATTTCAGTTCGTCTCTGTATCGCAGATTTAAAAATCATGATTTTGCTTCAAAATCTTCCACTGCGTGAGTTTCAAAGGGGAAAAGTAAAAGCGAAATAAATGAATAGGGCCGGTGAAAGAAACCGTTTCGATAAGAGGATCCGCAAGAACTGAAAAAAAATAAAATAAAAAAAAAATGATTAAAAAAGGTGATGCCAGCATTTGGGAAGGAAGCTTATAAAAAATTCATCCGAACGACAGAAAATATGACGGGGTGATTTAGAGGAAATGGAGATGTATGAATTTATATTCTAGAGGAGCAGAAATGCAGTGACAGGAAAATTTACTTACTTCGTTCAAAACAATAAAGCATTTTAAGTATAAAGCAAATACCCATAAAATAGCAACCATAAATCAAGTGAGATGCAAAATTCTTCTTTCCTTTTTGTTGCTTGTTTTAGAACTGAGAACTTACCAGGGATCTGGTAGTCTCCTGTTCCTAATTTGGACGCACTCTTTTTGTGTGTAATGCGCTTCAATATTTAAACCGTGTATATGTGGTTTAGTTCGTTCTTCTTATTCGCTCACTTTAAGTGAAACTGGAGTCACTCAAATAAAGAAAAGTTATTTACAGTTCTTTTTTCTTTATTTCATCGTCTAAGACTCTTCGCTCCATATCTAATACTCATAAAGAACTTATTTATTAACAGCACAAATTATTTAATTAGATTATAACATCACTCGAACATGGAAAATTTTCAAGAACAGACCGCTTCAGCGTAAGACAGCTTCCACAACTACCGCAAACGCCCCACACGCAACTGCTAGCTTAACATATTATACACTAAGTGCCCACTTTATTATGACCACACCTTCAGTACTTCGTTGGGCCACCTTTTGCCTTTAATACTGCGTCGATTCTTCGTGGCATGGATTCCACGAGATGTTGATAGGTGGTTTGTGGAATGTGAGACCATGCTTGATGAATAGCACTTTCCAGGAGTGTGAGATTTCAGGTTGTGGATTCAGCTGTCTGATGGCTCGTTCAACTTCATCCCACAAATTCTCAATGGGGTTGAGATCTGGTGATTGTGGGGGCCACGTAAGCAAAGTAAACTCACCGGCATATTCCTGAAACCAATCCTGTACAATACGAGCACTATGGCAGGACGCATTATCTTGTTGAAAGTAGCCATCGCCATTGGAATAAACCATCCACATGACAGGATGCACTTGGTCCGCAACGATGTTTAGATATGATGTGCCAGTCAGACGTTGATCAACACGAATTAAAGGGCCCAAAGCATGCCAGGAAAACATTGCCCAAAACATAACGTTGCCTCCACCAGCTTGAAGGGTTGTAACAATGCATTTGGGGTCCATGCTTTCGTGCTGTTTCCGCCAAATTCTCACTCGCCCATCGGCATGGTGCAACTTAAAACGTGATTCATCGAACCACATAATTTGTTTCCAATTATCGACTGCCCAATCCTTGTGCTCCTGTGCGAACTGGAGACGTTTTCTCTTGTTAACTGCAGACAGCAAAGGTGTTCGAACAGGCCTTCAGCTGCCATATCCCATCCGATGCAGTGTACGGCGAACAGTGCGTGCAGAGATCATTTGAGGGGATCCTTGATTAAGATGGTCTGTAATTTGCTGCACTGTTGCCCTTCTGTTGTCTGTTACCAGTCTTGACACCCTCCGTTCCGCCCGAGCAGTCACTAGTCAATGACGACCACACGTTGCACGTAGAGACCCAGTTTCTTGGCTGACAGTCCAGTGTCTTTAAACACTTTAACAACAGCTGCTCTGGAACATTTCATGAATGCGGTGGTTTAGGTGATACTCGCTCCATGGCTCCGAGCTCCTACAATCATCCCAGGTTGAAAGTCCATCAAAGCGCATTTTTTACACATCTCGTCACCCAAAAATCACTTCTACTACTGTTGCAAGCAGTAAGCTTTCTCTTTTCATACTAGCCTCGCCCTCTGGCACCAACAGCGTGCAGCCATAGCTTATTTGCTTAAAACTGTCAGGTGGCCATAATAAAGTGGCCACTCAGTGTATATGCAGCGAACTTGTTTGTCAATCATGCATACGTCATTCAATCTTGACCTCACGACTATTGCCAGGTAACATTCAGTGAGTGAGAAAATACGACGTTAAAGTTGAAACGCTAAAAGAGGATGAACTCAGAATTTAATGGAAAAAGACAACTACCCATACAGCATAAAGCGTTTCAGATATGTATCAATAATGTTACAATCTCTCATTTTTGTTACACTTTCAGAGATGTCTTACAATTACGTTTCAGCAACATCTATTTTGGAACATAACTCATTGTACATTACGGTTACGTTAAAAATATCATTCACCAATACTACTGTTTTATAGTTTCCATTGTACATAATTGCTACCTTGATGTTACATTCCGGCGATATTTAAGATTTTTGGTTTGTCAACGACGTGGATGCGCATGCGCATTTACGCCATTTCACCGCAGCACTCTCGTAGTCTTATTTCCATGTGCTACTGGGATATTATTTGGTGATACTGTTGTACTCTAGTTAGCCAATTAGTTGATTTAATATTTCATCCATTTTTTTTGTGTGTAATTCAAGATCCTTTGAAAGTAATTGTTATGATTATTATAATTTTTAAATTCTAAAAAGTATTTTATGAAATCTAAGTAGATGGATTTGTTGTTGTATACTATACCAGAATGTTTTTTACTTGAAGCTGAGAAATGTCATATTGGTGGGTATTTAGAGAAATGACAAATTTGATTTTCTTTCTTTTTTTTCGGTGAAATATAGTCTATTCCACGTGTATAATAGAAATTCGGCACCCTTATTTGGGACCGATTTTTATTTCTTTTGTTATCAATATACAAACGCCGCCATTGTTTCCAATGGACCGCGGACTGCGTTGAACCTGTGAAAACGTAAACAACTCGTAAAATGACTGTTGCTGCTTTTGAAACAGCTGTCGAGTGTAATATTTTTTGTTATTTTACAAAGTTTATTAAAACTATGATGTTCAATGTTGTAAATTCGTAACAGTAATATAATGATGTCACAAATATCTTTCAAATACGTAACAGTAACATAAAGTTGGTATGTTGAAGTTACAAAGACCTTTCACTGTAACCTATCGGTTATGTTTCAAAATTATGTAACGCTTGAGGACATTTTGACGTAACCGTAAGGTTTCTGAAACATTTCTGTTACATTGAGCAACGTATCTGAAAAGTCTCAATGTTTCAGTGCTACGTACTTGTAACATATACGAAATATTCTGTGCTGCTTGGGTACAAAGGTAAGTTAAATTAAATTATACATGGAAGGGACCAAACCAGCCTGACTGTACAGATGCATACACGGATATACGTGTGCGTATATAGTGATTCTCAAGATTAAAGAATGATTTGAATACACATTCCAGGTTTTCCTTTAATTAACGCACCGCAACCGAAAAATAGTATTTCGACACCACTGGGATCGAACCCTAAATATCTCGAGAACTAGCCGAGTGTGTTCGCTTTACGGTACGGAGCTAACAATCCACGGCGCTATGTGTGTTTATCAGCCAGCACCAGACTTCACAAATCCGTAGGGGTGGGGTCAGCAACTGAAGTCAGATGTTGACTGGTAAACCACACAAAGCGCTGTAAATTGTTGGCACCATAGCGTAAAGCGAAAGCACTGGGTTAGTTATAGAGAGATCTGGGGTTTGATCCCAGTGGTGTCGAAATACAATTTTTCGGTTGTGTGTGTTAATTAAAGAAAAACGTGGAAAGATCGATGACTTTGTCTATTTACATTGCCTCCACGTATTTGGAAGATTTTCACCTAAAGAATGATTTATAAATTCGTACATAACTCGATGTATTCATGAAGAAATTCCCTTAAATTTGGTGAAAAGGTTTATTATTGCATACATAAATCAAGCAGAAGAAAATCATAATCTTATATAACTCCCGTATGTTAATATCATAATCTTGTAATTTAAATGAAATGTCAGTTCATGAAACAATACAGATAGCGGATATATTGTTGTGGTCGCGATCCCACCGCGGACCACCAATGTTGTAACCGTGGTCCAACCGTGGACCACCAATTGATACGTTAATGAATTCCGAGCGGTTGTTCTTCAAAATAAAAGGATTGGGTACGCGTTCTCGCGAAGACTGCTGTAATGGGCGTGCACTTACTTAAACTTACTTTTACTATTACAAGAGCATCCACGAATCAACTGCTAGGATTGTTAGCACATAAATACACTTTAATTTAGACAGTCATATTTACACAATTTATATATGCTGATGAACTACGCCGAATCATGGCCAATGACAGGTCACTACGACCAAACTTGGGAAATGTTTAATAGATTGCACTGTTCTTTGAGCGATTTCTTGACAGTCACTCAAACGTCTTGTTACTGGTCCATTGCATATGTTTCTATCTATAAGCGGCGCTTAGAAATCAAAGAACTGTTGCTTACTAGTCTTCTTTTGATAGTAATCCAAAGCACTTCCGTGCAGGCTAGTTTAATAGCTGATACCACATACTTGATATTAAATTTAGTAAGAAACGACCTTATGCCGTCTTTAAAGCACACTGAGACGCACATGCACTTTCACTAGTCCGGCTGCTAAAGCGTGGGTGTAGCAACAAAGACCCTCGAGTGATGTTCTCCTCGGAAGGAACGAAGCGTCGGTCAACATCGGCGCTACCCGATAATCGCCGAATCATGGAACTTTCAGATGGAACGGGGAACCATTGTTGACTCCTGGTCACTTGTCGCTCCGTTATAACATGGACACTAGCAAATCGCTCGCTTGTACTTATTAACTCTCCTCTTCTTGCGATGTTAGGCAAAGATTGGCCATCCGCCACTTTTCCTGTTGTTGTATCAGGCAAACTTCTTCTGATCCGCTCTTTTATCTGAGCCAAGAGAGCAGCTACTTTTCTCTCAAGAATCGGGGAGCAACTGCTTATTTCTTTCTTCTGTTGATTTCAGCCATTCGGTAGAGCCCCTCGCTTTTCTCCCCCACCTCACCCCCATGCACACTATGACACGAGAATATTATAGGAGCACTCAAAACTGCGTTCGCCGGTCCTTCAGTATTACACTTATACGACAATTTCTTGACCCCAAACTGCAACCTTTCCCATAAATCTGTTCTGCTAACGGTGTTCCCAGACCCCCTTGTTTAGTCTAGAACCCCTACACATCGGTTCAATTACGACTGTTTTCGTCGCCTCTGGGATTCCGAACGCAGTAGCAAAACATTTGAGGGTGGTCCATGGTTCGCTTTGGAACTTCTCTTTTCTTTGTTCAAAACCCAATCAGAACCAACGCATTAATTAATCAAATCATTGAATGGTCTGATTAGCCACCCCCATTACATTAAAAAAATAATGAGGCAAAAGTTGTAACAATATAATATCAATTCATGAAACAATATGGTATTCTTAGATAGCGAATGTATTTCTTCGGGTTGATTTCAAGCCATCTTGCGAACCCGGAGATAATTCGTTCCAGCAGCTTTCGTTCCACTTCTTAGACAACGAATATATTCGTTCGAGCTGATTTCAACCCATCTTGCCGACCCGGAGATAATTCCTTCCAGCAGCTTTCGGCCCACTTCTTAGACAGCGAATATATTCGTTCGAGCTGATTTCAATCCATCTTGCCTACCCGGAGATAATTTGTTTTAGCAGCTTTCGGCCCATTTCTTAGACACCGAATATATTTTTTCGAGCTGATTTCAACCCATTTTGCCAACCCCAAGGATATCGTTTCAGCTGGTTAAAGACAAATTTCTTTTCATAAAAAGTAGCAATACAACGTTTTTTTCAGAGTTCAATAAAACAAAATCTGTAGTGAATTTTCTTTGACAAACATAATGTATAGGACGCGTTTACTTCACATTAATAAAATCTAATGTTAAATAATTGAGTTTATTATCTAAACAAATGCAAATCACATTTTAAAGCAAAATTTATGCTAGTACACTTGATCCGCTCCTTTAAAATGATTGCCATGGTATTTGCATTTTAAATAACCCTCAGGAAAATGAATTATCTCTTTCAACTCTTGTCAGCAACAAACGAGAAGGAAAGTCAATTAGAAAAGAGTTTCGGCAAACATCATTCGTTTGGGTATTATCGCAATCCGGAGAAAATTTAAGTTTACGCGATCGAGTTTTAAGGCGGAACTATCGAGGCATGGTATCGGGAAATGACGCTGAATGAGCAAACTGGATTTTTGTGTTACTTTCTTCTCAGGAAAAGGAGAAATTTGGAATGGAAATATTTTTATTAGAACTACTATATAGCTCTCTCCCTCGTTTCGTCGCCGAACGGCATAATTCTTCAAAATGAAAATGATTAAGTAGCTGAATCCCTCTTTCTGTGGCTGTAGTGCACTTGAGCCAGACTGAATACCCTCTCCTCACAAAGCAGTGCTGTGAATTATATTTGAGAGAGGCTGCGCTAAAAGCATTTTCCCATAAGCAGCTACCGTTGATCGTTGAGCTCTTATTAACTACTAAGTGTTAAGGAGAAGATGCTCGTAAAGCCATCGCTGGTTTCTTTCAACATCCCATCAACAGTCGAGTGAATGCATCTTTTGAAATTGAATCTCTTCACGTCTTCATTCATGAGATACTTTCAGGTTTTCCTATTCACTTAAGGAAGGTATATTTCCTCAACCTTTAAGTAACGGAAAGCTCACGCAAGTAGTTTCATTCGAAACAGTCGCTACAGCAGCAGCTTAGAAACGTACTTTGAATATTAAAGATTTAAATACTGGTCTTTCTGCATGAAGAAATTCCAGGCAGTGTCAGCTCCTCTGTTATGGATATACATCAGATAAATTTTGTAATTCGAGGGTGCCTGTTGGGATTTCAGCATGTTATGCGACGTAAAAGTCTTATCCGTGCATGGAGACACCGTACGTACACGGAATGCCCAATTCATACAGATCACCTGTGACGTACTACAGAGGTGAAAACATGTGTCTAGACGACAAATCTGTAGCGAGAGATTCTGTTCGCGTAGCTCAGTTAGGAGAGTGACTTACTCCGAAGGGAGGGTTCACGGGTTTGATGACCGTCACGGACAAACTTGTGTTTTCACACACCTATTGGATAATGTGTTTGATCATACCTGGCCCTCAGAGAAATCAAAATTCGTTTCGGCACTGATTCGACTAAGTCTCCCTGAAGTTCCTCTGCAGTAATGGTCCAAGCATTACTGTTCCTCTGCAGTAATGGTCCAAGTAAACGGTTTAAGGTGGGTTTATGTGTCTAGTGCCCCAGTGCGTTTCATCTGATCAATTCTGCGTGAGACTGAGGTCTACCAACTGAGGTGGAAATGAAGCAGGGAGAAGTTTTAATGAAGAGTGGTGAGAGGCGTCAGTTTCCGATTTGTCGTTGGAGGTATGGGAGGTATGTTCGTGTTATTGAGCTGGCTATCTGCACCGTAGAACATGTGGCCTCAAATTAGAGACGGGTGACCGTTTATAGCCCTTAAAGTTGTTCATGGTTAAACCACTAAACAAACAAACAAACAAACAAACAAAACTCCTCCATCATACTGTAAAACCACTGTCTAGGACAATGTGGACTTTGTGGATTGATGAATTATTCTGTTGAGAGCAGCACTCACCACCGGGATAGAATGTGACTATAGAACTGGACATATTGACTTGACGATTGTCCTGTTGAGAGTATCAGTACCGTGAGGCAGAATGTAACTATGGGTGTGGACATTGTGGATTTGTGCATTTTCCTCTTTACAGTACCGAGTATCAGTCATCACCGGGGTAGAGTGTGACCATCGATGTGGATATCTTGGCTTGATTCACTGATCTGTTGAGAGTATCAATTACCATCGGGTAGAGTTTGACTATGAATGTGGAAATTGTGGATTGGCTCATTGCCCTATTTACAACATCAATCATCACCGGGGTAGAGTGTGACCCTGGCTTGATGCACTGATCTGTTGAGAGTATCAGTTACGATCGGGTAAAGTGTGACTATGGATGTGGATATTGTCCTGTTTATTGTATCAATCATCACCGAGGTAGAGTGTGACCATGGATGTGGACAACGTGGCTTGATCTGTTGAGAGTGTCCGTTACCATCGGGTAAAGTTTGACTATGGATGTGGATATTGTCCTGTTTTCAGTATCAACCATCACCGAAGTAGAGTTTGACCATGGATGTGAACATCGTAGCTTGATACATTGACCTGTTGAGAGTATCAGTTATCATCAGGTAGAGCGTGACAACAGATGTGGATACAGTATATTGTCCAATTCACAGTATCAATGATCACCGCGGTAGAGAGTGACCATGGCTTGATGCATTGATCTTTCGAGAGTATCAGTTACCATCGGATAAATTGTGACTATGGATGTAGATATTGTCTTATTTTCAGTATCAATCATCACCGAGATAGAGTGTGACCATGGATGTGCACAACGTGGCTTGATGCATTGATCTGTCGAGAGTATCAGTTATTATAGAGTAGAGTGTGACTATGGATGTAGATATTGTTGATTGCTGCATTGTCCTGTTTACAGTATCAATCATAACCGAGGTAAAGTCTGACCATGAATATGGACATCATGGCTTGGTGCATTGATTTTTTAAAGAAAATCAGCTGCCATCGGGTTGCGTGGGACAATGGTTGTAGGCATTGCGGCTTGATGTATAGCCTTGTTGACGATATCAATCATCACTGGGGTAGAGTATAACCATGTACGTGGACATCATGGTTTGATGCATTGTTCTGTCGAGAGTATCACTCATCACCGGGGTAGAGTGTGACCATGGGTGTGGATATTGTGATTGTGGCTTGATGCATTGTTCTGTTGAAAATTGTGAAAACACAAATTTGCCGGTGTCTAACTCGAATCCGCATCCTTCTGCTCCGGAATTGAATGCTTTCCCAATTAAACTGCACTGACGAATTTCATCGTTGCAACTTTACGGTCATGAAATGCGGTAGGTACATCACATATACCCCCTCCCCCTTGGAGAAAGGGCTGGGACGGAATCGTAGGTCTCCGGGTCAGCCAGCAAACCACGCTTGAAGGAGCTCAGTGTAAAAAAAGGAATTCTGACTAATTCCATGCAATGTATGGAACATACATCACAGAGTTTTCGAAAAAGTAAGTCATTTGCCATCTTGACATGTGCTTCACCTCTAAGGTAAGTACGTCACAGAGTATCACTCATTACCGGGGTAGAGTGTGACAATAGGTGGGGCTATTGTGGCTCTATCCATTAACCTTTTAACAATATCAATCGCCACCGAGGTAGAATGCTACCATGGTTGGATGAACTTGATGAGTGATGATGCATTCAGGCCCACTAGAATCAAAGGGCCGAAAGTGTTCCATGTAAACATGGTTCGCATCATTACGCTGCTTTAGTCAGTCTGGAAATTTCTTTACTTTGTTAAATATTTTTATGCTGACGTGTTCTAATTCCAAATTCCTCTCCCATCCGTAATGTGCAGTTGAAAATGAACGATGTGTACGGCAATGTCTTTTGCCCTGCTGAACAGCAATGTTGAACGGACACGCCTTCAGCTGTTGTAAAGCAGACAGTGCCATGTATGGCGCAGCTGCTCTGGAATGTAGTTTGACATTATCCACGGTAGAAAAATAATTTATTTCGCTTGCTCTTACCCCATTCGCCGGTCTAGTAACCCTTATAAATTTATGTATCTTCCTGTCACCACCTAGCCGGGCCGCGGGTGGCCTAGTGGTCAGCGTTCGTGACTGCCACGGAGAGACCTCAGATTCGATCCCAGGCAGGTACGAACGCCCGAACCACTAAATATCTGCCATGAGTCAGATGGGCACTTTAAGTCGTCGGGCCCCGGGTACTGCCCCCCCCCCCCCCCGGTTATAAATAAGGGGGTCGTCTTCACCTTTTCTACCTCGCTTCCGTGTCACTTTCCTATCGGGCACTCTAGCCCAAATCTTCTAGCTTCCTATTTTCTAAGGGCTGTTCAAGACCTGGGGTCAGAAGCTCCCTTCTAAAGTCCTCTACATATGATCTGATCTGATCACCACCTAGCCGTATCTGACCACAGGTCATGTGCTCACTACCGGTTTTCTGTTGCGTCAACCACTCGGTATACTCTTACTGTTTCTCTTCCACATTCCAGAAGTGCAGAAATTTTGCTGACACTCGCACTACTCCTCCGAGTAACCACTATCATCACAAGTTGGAAGTCAATCAGATTATGTAGGTCTCCTATTGCATCTTCAGTATTACGAATTGACACAGGGAGCGTTTTCGTTTATTCCTTATGTAGCAATAATTATGTGGCAACAACTGATGACTTATCAACTAATTTACGCAAAGTGGTACACTGTTCCTAATAAATTAGCAGTCACTGTATATGTTCTTAATGAAAATTACCTTTGAAGCATTCTTTACATCTGAATGATCAACTCAATCTTCATGTTCTTAATTTCCATTAAGCGAATCACTGAGGATTATTCTTTGTTCATTTTTATTTCGTCATTCATGGTCCATTGATTTAATTCCTAGTTAGTATCTTGAGCTTTTCTTTTTTAATCAACGGTGTTCCTTTTTCTGACTGATTGAATAATTTCTCCATTACTTTCTGTCTAATTTGGTGCATCGATCACGCCGCTATGCGCCGTTGTTCTTCACAGAGATGTAACTCTGTGCTATTTGGAGGTCAGATTACAAGATTTGTTTTCTGCGATGGAACACTCTGAATGAGAATTTAGCGAATGGTTGATAAACATTGAATATTGAAGAAAATTTCATTTTGTGTGTTTTTTCATCTAGCTATGTAAGCATGAATTGTTAGGAGCCAAAAAAAATTTAATGCCTTTACAACTGCTACAAAAGCAGGAAGGCTCAGTTCTGATTGAGCCGTCAGTTTGGAACGTAGGACTACGACTTGCAGATAGGAGAGTTGAAATGAGCTATTCGTATGGTTTCAAAGCGTTTATTTAATTTATTATAGCCAACACAGGTCTATGATATGAAAAGTAGCTATAACGAAGTAAATTTCTCCGTCATTTTTGTCCACGCCGGGGTTCGAAACCGGGTCCCCTCATTCCGGAATGAGTCACTCTACCAATTGAGCTACGCGGACGTTCGTTGTGGCTGCTATCTGCCTTTATATCGTGCGCGTCCTGCTGGCAGGTACGTCACATCTCCCCCCTCGAAAGAGGGCCGGGGGCATGGCCCACGGGTCAGCCGTGACCATGAATCGTTGCAGGCAGCCATCCGCTGTAGAACGTGCACTTGAGAACTCCCAGTCAATCTGGTGTGTGGAATGCAACGTCACACACATTTATTTTTCGAAGCGCTGGAGAAGGGATTCTCTGATTTTTCCTATCTCGCGGTGTGGAAAGAACATCACACCATTGCGAGATTTTGAACGGCCGGGTCATCCGGAAAGTTCGAGCGCCATTATAACGAAGTAAATTTCTCCGTCATTTCTGTCCACGCCAGGATTCGAACCCGGATCCCCTCATTCCGGAATAAGTCACTCTACCAATTGAGATACGCGGACGTTCGTTCTGACTCCTATCTGCCTTTATGTCGTGTGCGTCCTGCTGGCAGGTACGTCACATAGCTTACATAATTTTTACAAATAATGCTGGATACATTGCGAACACAAAGCAGAGTTCGAGATGGGTCGGGCACGGGTTCGATCGGTATGTTGCATTTTTTTTTTTTTGGCAGCGGCGGCTGCTTTCAGGCGTTCTTGATACTCTTTAGTTTGTTGGGCTACAGTCTTCTTGGGCTTTTACATTCCTCATCACTTGCTCTTGCCTCTCGTTTTGATTTTCTCCACTTTTGCTTGCGTTCATTCTACGAATTCCGCGGCATTGTAGAAAATGTTTACCCGTTCATACGAAAGCAATTTTTTAAAATTTTAAGTTTAAACCACTGCGATATGTTTTTTATGTATTTGAATAGATCTCGTCGAGAGCTTTCAAACGATACTACGCATAGTCGTTTCGAACTCGCGGTTGTCCAGATAAACCTGCGATATTGTCAAAAGTGTTCACCGGTTTACAAGAAAACATTTTTTTAAATGTTCAGTTCAAACTACTGCGAAATGTTCGTCATATATTTGAATAGATCTCGTCGAGAGCTTTAAATCGATACAACGCGCAGTCGTGTTCCGCTTACGGTAGCCGAGATAGATTGAGTCAAACGCGGTGACACCCCCAAAAATATTACATCATCTCCCCATGCACAAGATAGCGAGGAGAGCGTCGCGCGCACGATGTATTGCGCAGTATGCGAATTGGACTCCCTGCTGTTTACGAATATGCTAACACGATTAGTGTGCGGCACGTATTTTTAACGCTATAATGATTTCAATTGAGACCTAATTTTGTCACAGGCGGTCAGCCGTAAGTCGCCCCATACTATTCGCGGACTTAAACGTAGTCCTACGTCGAAAGGAAATTGTAAAAATGCCCTTGCAGCCGCGATATTTAAAACAGACGAGAAAGCTCAACGAAGTAACTTTTCACAAAGGATCAAGACGCCAAAATGTAATGCAACAAAATTATTGCACATCATTACAACACGTAAACACTTCTTTAAAATACCGTTGACACATAGTGGATCCAGGCTCATCATTCATTCTTTAACATTTATTTGTTAATTTACTAAGCCTACCCTGTGCGCGGGGGGAGATGATGTAATATTAGTAAATGATGTAATAACTAATTTACTAAGCCTCCCTTTTGAACTGGTTTGGTTCTTAGACTATTTTAGGTATCTGGCTGGACCTTAAGGACTACCAGCATGCCAGTTTTCAGATCTCAAGGTTATTGAGAAGTGGTCGAACAATTCGCAAAAAATTCAAGCAGAGAATGTTCCAAAGACGCCATTTTTATTTTATTTTTTTATTTTGGTTTTCGGATTTTTCTAGGCATTTGGACCTGAAGACGTATCAGCATGACAATTTTCAAATCTAAGTAATATGGAAGTGGTCAAACAATTCTCGAAAAATTCAAGCAGGCATTGTTCCAAGGCGGCCATTTTGATTTTTCTTTTGTTTTTGTTTTCGGACTCGTTTTATATTCGGACCTTAAGACCTATCAATATGACAATTTTCAAATCTCCAAGTCATGTAGAGCTTTAGGTCGAAAAATTCGTGAAAATTTCAAGCAGAGAAATGTTCCATAGCTACCATTTTTATTTTTATTTTATTTTATTTTATTTTATCACGGCAGAAAACACCGAACTTTAAAATCGTCGCTACGTCATTACCAATTTGATTGTAGCCTGTCCTTTCACCCAGTGAGGAGAGAGAGCTAAAAATAGCCGTGTCACCATGGCAGCAGGTCACGGGACCAGAACTTTCCTGTGTGGTTACCTCTGAAGACAAAGGAAATCGCTCGTTCTTTTACTTTGCGTTTTTAAAAAATGCTTAAAAAGCAGAAAATTATTTTTTCTTAAATTTTTTTTAACAGAGGGATGATAGTTGTGAGTTTATGCCATAAAAATTGCAATGAGTTATGATTTATAGTTTGCCATATATCCGTTTTTTTTAAATGGATCCCATCGCGAAATGGAGAATTTCGTAAAATTTAAAAATTTAATTTCTCGTGAACTAAATCGAAATTCAAAAAAAAAAAAAAAAAAAAAAAAAAGGCGACGAGATGCAAAAATTCGGCGATGGCCATACAAGCCTACAAAGTTTCGTGGTTCTGTTGCTGTTAGTGTGCCCGGAACGTGAACTGATAGCAGTTTTTTGCTTACCTTAAATTTGAAATACAACATCTCCTGAAGTTTCGCCAGAGTCGAAAAACTGTTTATTTCAGCGTGTTCTCCAAACAATTCTCCACACACAATGTATAAATTTCATATTTTTGTGTTCAATACTTTTTGCGCTGCGAGGTAGAAAAGGGCGAGTGTTGCAAAATTTCTAAATCATCACTTTTTTTAGAATAGAAAGATTTAAAATCGTTTTATTTTAATCGAAAAACTAAAACAAGAAAAAAAAATCATATGTAAGCAATGCCCGCTTACCTTTTTGTTTTCTGCGTAGTAACAAAAATTCCTTCAAAACAGAAAATTTCCACGGTATTCCATTCATTCTGAGGACGAAAGGAATGTGGACGAAATGAACAGTGGACAAAATGAACTGGACTAAGTGAACGTGGACGAAATGAACACAAAGTGATAGGGAACCATTGAGAACTATCCTTCGCAGCTGACATATCTGATGCAGGTTGTGGCATTTGTCTCTTATTTACAGTACACATAAAACTGATGTAACAGAAAAATATCAAGAAGGAAAATGCTGCCGTTTCCAGTCACCGCACTCACTTGTGTAAACGCCGGCAGCTAAAAGAAGGCAATTCTTTAAACATTGAAGAATCTGTCAAATCCTCGATTCGAAGTTTTCAAGTCGCAGCCATAAAGTGTCTCATTTGAAATTCAGAATTCTGTGTCCACAAGGCGTTTGCATTAACAGTAATGTCATTTTCAACCTTTCGAACATTCTTGTCGATGAAATTTCTATACGTCGAGCGGAAAATAATAAAAAGAATTGGGAAAATGAAAGCTTCACTATATGAGAAAAACAATTGCTGACATATGCCATTTACAAGCTGTTTTGGTCCTGATTTGTTGCATTTGCCGCTCAAACGTAGAAATGAAATTTGAAAGACAGCAACCATCGAAGTTTTGAGAATCACGAATGTGCTTTTTAATGAACAAACCGTCAAATTTAGAATTTCGCTTTGTATTCCAAAATAACGAAAAACAAAACATTTCAACGCATCCGCTGTGTGTACCCCTTGTTTGGCACGTCTTTTGATAAAATGTTCGGGTTTACAGTATCTTTTCTTTTCATACACAAGATAGATTCGAGAATTTTTTCACACCGGATAACAATAGGAGGAAGGTGGTTCGTGAACTTTCTGATTTTTAAGAAGCACCCCGTTTTTTTCTGTAGGTTGTATTTATAGTACATGAACGATGCTAATACTTCAAAAGTCTGATCGGAATTTCTTTTTTAGGTAAACTTTCAAAGATTTTCTTGCTTTGGCGATGCAAAATTTTAATATTGGATGGTGAAAATGCATATCTTTGTAAGAGGGTGTACAGTAATATTTGCATTTAATCTTTGATTCTAAATGTTGCCATTTGGGAATTTTTTTTTTTTTTGAGTCCGGTAGCTCTAAATACGAAAATAATTTTCATGCGTTTTTGAATCTTACATCAAGTGCTTCCGTTAAGTGGCGTAAGAGTAGGCCCAAAGTTACACGGACACTCTCCTAATTGCAAGAGTGAAAACAAAATCAACATTAGCTAGCGTTAGGCACGATCAATATATATAATACGAATGATAGCAGATTTTAAAGATGTATTTTTTTACCCTCTAAGGGCGTCGTTGCACATTTGTATTTCCAAGTGTATCTGCGCTTTTAAAATTACAAACTAAAATAATCTTTGTGAATCAGATTCGTGCAATAAAATTTTAATGAATTTTCCAGGTCTTTCTGATGCAAAAATCCCCTGCTAGGTAGAATAAAATTTGATCCTTTCACAATAACACTGATTCTAAAATTAAAAAAAGCAACAACTAAAACTTTGAAACACTTAGCGAACAAATTTGAGTAGTTTTTAAGACACGTGAGAGTACGAACAATACACTGTTCGTACTTTGTACACTGTACGAACTCAGTATACTGTACCCACCTGAGAGTACGAACGGTGTTTTTGAATCTTAAGTGGTTTTTTTTTTTTTTTAGAAATTGCATTTTTAAATGTGATTGAAGTTTTATTAGAAACAGTCTTTTGGAATGATAACCGTTTCATATTATTCCACGCAATCTCCACGAATACAAACAATTCTTCTGAACTTCAGTCAAAATTATGACAATTTTTACAAAATTATCATATTTTTTTCTTATTTTTTGCAAAATTTTGTAACATTTAGACCGCTGTTCGTTGACCTTTTACCTACTAAGAATGTCAGTGCAAAACGGTCTTTCGATTTTGTTTTATATATTGTGAGACCAAGTGTGTATGCCAGACGCCATTGTTATTGACTTTTGAGGGAAAAAAAAGATAAAAAAACTTTAGCTTCTTGCCTACGTACAGGGGGAAATTGTGGTCAGTATGACTTCTACCATGCCGAACGATATTCATAATCATAATCATTTATAGTGTCGTTTTTTCATAGCGAGCGTATGATCAAAAAATGTTTGAGGTTTTTTTTTTGGTGATGGGGGGGGGGGGGCTTTGTTGTCTTGAGCTCGTTAATTTCAGTGAAATTAGTATTAACAAGCAACTTTAAACATAATTTCATAAGTTAAAGTCCTTTCCCTTTTCGCTAGTGCTCTTCGGGAGACTAACGGAATTTCATATGTTCCAGGACTGTTCACACGAATTTTTTCAGGGTTTTATCGCGTTGTTTCGTCAGGCCTTCTCTTGAAAGGTAATTAAACAGTCCTGGAATTTCAGCTATATACCGCCCCCCCAATTCCAATGATGAAATAAATTAATTATCAGCTAAATTAGAATTCTCCCTTCTGCAATGGAACTCCTCATTCAATAAAGTATATAGGGAAGGTCAGATTTTCATGTCGTGATTTCTATATTATTCTTTTCATTGCTTAAGCATGGATCTGTTCCTCCTTATTCTACAGGTGCTTCTCTCGGATATCTAGCTGCCTAGTTCAACTTATTTTTCTACCACGATCACTCATCTTGATATCGGACATTTTCAAAATCTCTATTTCCTCCTCGTTTCCTCAGTACCGGATCTATACTCGTGGCAAGGCTAACCTGACTATGGAGTTCAAGTTACGGAGTGTATACTTGCACAGCGTAATATAGTTCCAGTTTAAAAGCTCGGGCTCGAGCTTGAACTGAGATCTAAAATAGCACACGGATATATAGACGTTCTAAATGTCGTGCGTATGTACATTAAAAAAAATTAACATTTCAGTTTCGGTTGCGTTTATGAAAAATATATACACTGAAGTTCCAGAAAAACGGGTACAGACGAGCTTATGCAAAATACATAGCAACGTCACCTATGCGCGTACTCGGTTGCGTCCGCCAGGGCGTATCTAAAGCGATATACATCCTTGCCAGCTGTCAGAGCTGTTTTCGGTGTGAGAACGACAAGTAATAACGATTTAAGCGATTTTCAACGCGGTGTCACCATAGTATTTCGGAGGTAGAAACGAAGTTCGGATTTTCACGGACGACCATTGCAAGGGTGTACCGTGACTACAAAAATTCCGGCAAAACCTCTAACCTACGATACCAGTGTCGCCGTAAAAAGACATTGGGTGAACGTGACCATCGTCGGCTGCCAAGAATCGTTGCACGCGATAGGCGTGCAACACTCTCGCAGGTATCATCGGAATTCAATGCTGGAGCCTCAACAAGCATCAGCGTCTGGATTGTACAACGTACCCTGCACGACATGGGCTTTGGGAGCCGACGCCCAACTCGAGTCCCCTTGATGGGTGCACGACACAGAGCTATGCGCCTCGCTTGGGCACGGCAACACCGCCACTCGACGACTGGAAACAAGTAGCCTGGTCTGACGAGTCGCGTTTCCAACTGTATCGGGCAGATGGAAGGATTCGTGTGTGGCGCAAACCCCTTGAAGCCATGGATCCCGGCGTCAACAGGGAACTGTACCGGCTGGTGGAGGGTTCGTAATGGTATGGAGTGTGTTTAGCTGTACTTCACTGGGACCTCAGGTACGTCTAAAAATGTATGTGATCGGCCAACGCTATGTGCGCATCCTTTCTGACGAGGTACATCCTTTCAGGTCCTGCATTCATGCTGATGGGTTAGGCCTGTTCCAACAGGAGAATGCACCTCCACACAAGTGTCGGAACACCACATTACGGTTAGAGAAGCATTCATATGAGATCGGGGTGTTGCCATTACCAACCATGTCCCCAGATAATAACATGACAGAACATATTTGAGATGCCATGCAACGCGCTATCGAACACACTGAGCTCGGAATACACCCGAATTGTGGAACGCTCTGCAGGGAGTATGGTGTGCATTGCCTACAGCATATTTCCAGAAGCTAGTGGAGTCCATGCCCCGTCGTATTTCTGCAGTCCTGAGCACCCGTGGGGTACCTACCAAGTATTAGGCTGGTGTACCAGTTTTCCTGGCACTTCAGTGTATATTCGCATTTTAGGCGACGCCATCGCCACTTTATTTTGCTTCAGGGAGGGTATACAGTATACACGTCATTGAATCTTCTGTTTCGCTTCAGAGAGGCTATACAGTATACACGTCATTGACCCTTCTGCTTTGCTTCAGAGATGCTATACAGTATACACGTCATTGACTTCTGTTTTGCTTCAGAGAGGCTACACAGTGTACACGTCGTTGACTTTTCTGTTTTGCTTCAGAGAGGCTATACAGTATACTCGTCATTGACTTTTCTGTTTTGCTTCAGAGAGGCTATACAGTATACACGTCATTGACTCTTCTGTTTTGCTTCAGGGAGGCTATACAGTATACACGTCATTGACTCTTCTGTTTTGCTTCAGAGAGACTATACAGTATACACGTCATTGATTCTTCTGTTTTGCTTCAGAGAGGCTATACAGTATACACGGAGGATATTCACTGCTAGCGGGAGGGGCAATGGTTAGCCGGAGGGTAAGTGGGGAGATAATGGAATTTGCGGTCACTAAGCCTGCTCATTTATTCGTGGTTGCTGTTCTTCACGGCCCACCAGGTGTCACTGCTGCCGTGGCCCTCCTGTTCTCACGATATATCACCCATGGCTGGCAATAACGTGGCGTGTTGCGGCCGTTATTGCCAGCCATGGGGGGGGGGGGCACACGAACTATTGATGTCTGCGTGTTCTGCAAGTCGTACGGGCCTGTAAGTTCAATCGTTTCATCTTTGTATCTGTTGTTATGTGTCCAGTAAATCTGACTTTGCTATATCGTGTTCTTCTTGGTGTTGCATTTTGGGTAACCAGCAGTGTATGTTCACTTGCTTGGAATTTCCTTGTCGTGGGTAGTGTAATGACTAGCATGCTCGACCGGAAATCGGAAGGTTCGGATTCGATTCCCGCTCCAGGACAATGTAATTTTCAAGTTTTCTGAAGGAAGTGGTTACATGGAATATAGTAAAAATATGCCAATGACAGTTTAACAGTTTCCATGAGCATCTAAGAATACATTTAAGGAGTCCCCCTTCCCAAATTTAAGGCCAACGTCTCCTGTCGGAAAGGAACCAGAGCTCTAGAACAGACTCACTGCCAAGGCTTCATACGGGACCTGACTCTAAGTCCAACTTGGATGATTTTCCAGATGACCACAGTGTTCAGGTTTTAAAATTCTGGCCAAAGATCGTCGAAGTTAACTTTATCCAATGTCAAAAAGGTCGCGGTAAATAACGAAAGCCTCCGACTGGTCAGAGGCGCAGGCTTTTCAATAGTCGTAAAAGGTGTCGGGTATCAAGCCCTTGAGGTATGGGTGATACTTTTGTCTGACAGAGATGGCCCCACCGCTTCCTGGGATCAAATCGGAGATGAGCGACTGCTTTTACCCCTTAGAATTGCTCATCGAAGTCGCTAAACCACGGAAGAAATAACAAGAAAGATGACACCGAATTTTCGGGTGTAATAAGCACGTCTTTTGAATCATCCGTTCTGACGAAAATTAAATTTATCAAAGCAAATCAAAGTCAATGGAACCGGTATAGAAAACAATACTATCTGACGGAAGAAAGAATTTATGTAATCGGGTTTTTAATCCCTCAGATATGGGTTTAAACGGAATCGCGAGCTTATGCCCTCTGGTTGAAGACGTGTGCGTTAAAAAAAATATGAATTTATATGAGATGTTTCGCACCGGAAACGCTCTCCAACACAGAATTTTTCAAATTGGACTCTTAGGAACAGAGATATCGACAGGAATAAGATGTGACTTTACGTCCAATGGTGGGAAAACCATGCATTATTTTAGGAAGAAAGTATTCTCAAAAGGTTCTTCAATATGAGCGGTATCGGTCCAAGAAAAAAAATTTTTAGTCGAGTTTTCAGGAGCTCAGATTTTGCTGCAAATACATTAGAACCAGAAAATAACACTTATGCCCCCTGGTGGCCAAACCATTCTTTACCAAACATTAGAAAATATATGAAAAATATTTTCCATCAGGTGTTGTATGCGATACAGGAAAATTTTTTCAAATCGGATTTTTAGAAGCAGAAATAACGCAGAATACGCAATTTACCTTTGCGCCTCCTAGCGGAAAGTCTATGCATTACTTGAAAATTTTGAAATTATATGAAAAACATGTCACACCGAAAACACTATCCAACAAAGAAATTTTTCAAATCAGACTCCTAGAAGTAGAGATATTGACAAAAACAAGATATACTACTACGCCACCTGGCGTAGAAACCATACAATATTTTAAGAAGAAAATGTTCCTAAAAGGTTTATCGACATGAGTAGTAACGGGCTACAAACGAATTTTTTTCAATCGAGATTTTAGCTCAGATTTTATGGCAAATACATCAGAAGCAAAAATTAAAACTTACGCCCCCTGGTGGCCAAAGTATTCTTTACCAAAAATATAAATTATATGCGAAAGAATTTTCATCAAGAGCTGTATCCGCTGAAGAAAAAAAAATTTCAAATCGGCGTTTTAGAAGAAGAGTTATCGGAGGAAGTGTAATTCACTTTTACGCCCCTAGCGGAAAATCTATGCGTAATTTGAAAAAGTAACTATATCTAAAATACTCTTCGACATAAATGGAATTGAAAGATAAAAGTATTTTTTCAATCGGATGTTTAGAAGCAAATATGTGGAATAAAACGTATTTTTGAATTCGACATCATCCCCATTTACGCCCTCTAGCGGCGAAATTGTACATCATAAAAAAAAAACGAAATAAAGGATCATCATTTGCATATTTCAAGCTTCCAAATGCAAAAAGAATTTTTAAAATCGGATTAATAGTTGCAGAGATATCGTGTCTACAGGCCGGCGGACGACCCAATAACATAAGCACGATCTTTTTTTGCAAAAGACGTGCTAAAACTTAAGAAAGGCAGGCAAACATTTTGAATCAAATGAAAAATTTGCGAATGCATTTCTTATTTTTTAATATCTTACTTTGAGGAAAAAAGTATGAATTTTTTAGTAATTGTAATTGCTTTACTTTTCAGAAAAGCTCTTCAGTGTATTGTACACAGTAATATTGAGTGACAAATGGTCGTAAAATGGATTGTGTGGTACTCATTATCAGATTTTAATGGTGTGTGAAGAATATATCGGTGTTTCAGAAATGAAAGCTATTCGAGCAAGCATTGTGATTGCGTACGTGCAGATAAAACAGTCGTAGTGAGAGCAATATATTACATTTTTTCCGTTCTTGAACTAGATGAAAACGTTACGGTAATCCCTAACCCACGAGACTATTTATTTGCTTCTCTTGGAGAAGTATTTGAGTAGAAAAGCGTTGAGGTTTTTGCCAGGATCGGCTCCCAAGAAATCAAAATGTACATAGCGCCACCTGGTGGAGCTCGGTAATGGCACATGATCGTAGACTGAAGATTTCTAGTCTCGAGTCTCAAGGGGGAAACTCAGAATGAGAAAGAGAAAAAAAAAGCGAGCACTGTAATCTTGAACAGATGAAAGACACAAAAAAAAAGATCAACATTAAATCAAAAGAAACACAATTACAGCAGCTCGGTTTCAGAATAACGTGGGCAGAATAAAATCGGTGTAGCATAAACAAATATTGCGCATCAATGTAGTTTATGCGGGAAACGGGTAATTTAAAACTGCCATGTCAAAACGACGCACAAAAATTTCATCAACCCATGTTCAGTATTGTTCCGTTTCATTGAACCCATTGCAACAGTATGATGAAAACCGAGCAAATGCTTAATATCCATCAAATAAAAAGATGTTTGACTTTGAAGACACACATGCTCTAATGCACCAAATACATGGTCAGGCACACATTATTGTGACCACCAGCTAATATCCAGAGTAACCGCCGTGTGTAGCGCGGACACCACCTAAACGGGCTGGGAATGACTCAATAAAGTGCTGGAAGGTGTTCACAGGTATGTGGTGCCATGCTGACTGCAGTACATCTGGAAGCTGCTGAAGGGTGCGTAATGGAGGATCCATAGAGCGAACAACACGATCGAGGTGGTCCCATAGATGCTCAATTGGGTTTAAGTCTGGGGAATTAGGGGGCCAGGAAAGCACATTGAAGTCTTCATCGTGCTCTTCCAGCCACTCTCGGACATTTCTAGCTGTGTGGCACGTCACATTGTTGTGCTGGAAGATCCCATCCGCCCCAGGAAAGACTATCAGCATGTATGGGTGTACGTGATCTGCAAAGATGGATTCATATCGAATTCGGTCCACAGTGCCTTCCACAGGTATGAGTGGACCCAGAGAATACCACGAAAACGTTCCCTAGACCATAACGCTGCACCCACCAGCTTGTGTTCTTCCAGCAATTTTTAAAGAGTGTTTGTTCTCTGTTGTTTCTCGCCTTATACACCAACGTTCATCCGTTCGATGAAGCAGAAAATGTGACTCATCGGAGAACGCAATCTTTTACCAATCAGCGGAGGTCCAATTTTTTGGAAAGAGTGCGATGTGTCCGTACAAATTCCACACAGAACGATATAGATGGCGTTGTTGCGTTAAGCGAACCTATTTGGAAATAAAAAAAGAAAACTCTCATTCTCACTCCAACGCAAGAAGTCGTGAAATGCTGACCTTCGACACGAGAAGAGAAAAACTGTTCCTGCGAGAACCGAAACCAAAAGATGAAGTTATGTGCGAATACTGCGTTTGTGATGTTGTTCCAAAACCAATATATAATTCGCGCGTGTTTTTCAATATTCAGTGTGATGTGATGTGAATATACTAATCTGATTAAAAGATAAAGGATTATCAATTTAAAGGTGGTAAGTACTCTTTATGCTTTCAACTATTCGTTCTGCGTGTTTAAAAATTCCCTTTCGTTTGTTAAATCCGTCATTTGAGATCAGCGCGTGAACCTACTTAGAATTTCTAACAAATATGATTATGAGATTGAGTATCTCATATATGCGGCTATTAATAGACGGAAAGAATAGATGATTTTTCTGATTATAGTGAACATACTACCACGTGAAAAAAATAATAATACGCGGTTAGCAAATGCAAGATAACTAAATTGTTAAGCTACTGAAGTAGAGTAAACTGAGTAATGGCGTCGTTCATTGGCAATAATGTAAGCATTGCAAAGCTGGATAATTATAATTATCAGACATGAAAATTCCATATGCAAATGCTACTTATTAAAGATAACTTGTGGAAGATAGTTACAAAACCGATTCCCACTGAAAGAAGTGAGGCGTGGATCAAACAATATGCACAGGCACGAGCCACAATAACACTGTATCAATGATAATAAAATTATTCATGTGTTAGATAAACAAACAAGTAAGGAAACGTGGAACGCTTTAAAATCAGTATATGAAAGAGGAAGTTTAAGTAATAAACTCCACTTGCTTAGAAAACTGTATAGTTTGCGGTATCATGACGATGGCACTACAATGCAAGAACACATAAATATAATGATGGAAATGGTTCAGAAATTGGGCACACAAGGCAAGAAAATGCCTGACACCCACTTAGGTGCAAGTTTACTTAATAGTTAGCCAATTTCTTATGAGAACTTAATTGTTGCACTTGAAGCTAGAGATCAAGACGATCTTAATTTTGAATTCATAAAATGTAAAGTACTTGACGAGTACAATAGACGGAGAGAAAATTCACAAATAAGCACAAATAATTCAAATGCAAGTACAACAGTGTTAAAAACTGCTTTTGGAGGTAAAAACCGCAACATAAAACCAAGTAAGTTTTGTACATACTGTAAAAAAAGGAATCATACCAAAAGTGAAAGTTGGCATTTTAAAAGGGAAAGAGATAAAAATAAAGGAAACACAGAGAAAAGATTTCACTAAAGTCAATCCACATCTAACCAATCTCACAACTTAGTGAAGACAGTAAGAATAAAACCAGAAAAAAAGGAAATTGAAATAAAGGAAAATAAAAATTTTTCACTAGAAACAAAGTCATTACATAACGAAATTTCTGAAAATTGGACAATCGATAGTGGAGCCACAGTACACATGTCTAACAATATAGCATTGTTTAAAGAGCTCTCTAATGATAAATCACAATTGATCACTACAACTGATGGCACTCAAATAAAGGCAGAAGGAATAGGAAATATTTTCCTAAGTTGTAAAGCTGAAAAAGATACAATTAGAAAATTAGAGATAAGGGATGTATATATGTACCTAAATTGGAAACTAATTAATTGTCAGTTAGAAAGATTACAGAAAAAAATATTGTAGCTACAGGTATGGTAGACAACTCAAACAATTTGTATAAATTACAGGCTATAAATGAAAAGGCTAATTTAGTTGCAAAATGTGAAGAGAAAAATTGCTCAAACTTATGGCATAGAAGATATACAGATATACAGATAATAAAGCAAATGGAGAAAAATGGATTAGCTAGAGGCATTGTTTTATCAATTTGTAAAAAGGAAGAGAACTGTGAGATATGCATAAAGGGTAAGCTTACACAAAAATTATTCTCAAAACAGAACACTTACAAAACAAGGGGAATACTAGAATTGGTACATACAGATATATGTGGTCCAATGAGTAAAGCCAGTCCAAGTGGATATGTTCATGTTCATATGTAGAGGATTTTAGGAAGGGAGTGTCTGACCCCAGGTCTTAAACAGCCCTTAGAAATAGGAAACTGTCAGATTTGGGCTAGAGTGCCCGATAGGAAAGTCACACGGAAGCGAAGTAGAAAGGGGGAGGAATACGCCCTTATTTATTACCGAGGGGCCAGTACCTGGGGTCTGACGGCTTAACGTGCCCATCCGACGCACGGCGGATATTTAGTGAATCGAGCGTTCGTACCTGCCTGGGATCGAGCCTGAGGCCCTTTCCGTGGCAGTCACGAACGTTGCCCACTAGGCTACCCGCGGCCCAGTCCAAGTGGATACAAATATTTCATTACTTTTATAGATGACTATTCTAGATACACATACTCTTATTTGCTAAGAAATAAAGATGAAGCAGTGATAAAATTCAAGGAATATGTACTTTTGACTCACCCTGGTACGCGCGCGCGCACACACGCACACGCACGCACGCACGCACGCACACACACACACACACACACACACACACAAAAGAGCCGCAAAACTTGATCTATTTCGGCATCCACCGCGGATTCTGGGCTATCGTTGGTTCTGGAATCCGCGGTGCCGGGCTAACAATCGGTTATCGTTGGTGCTGAGACAGAAGCGAGACTCGTCGCTGAACACACGGTTCAAAACGTCCCGCCACGTATGTCTGGTATGTCACCAGTGCAAACTCGCGCGACTATGCCCTGCAATGAGTGGCAGTTGTAGCAATCGCTGGCTAGAGCGGAAACCTGCATCTGTCAATCTTCGATTTACAGTCCGTGTTGATACGGGATGCCCGTACCTGCCAAATTCGTCAAATGTAGCGTGCTGTGGATTGTGAGGCTGCTACGGTTTGCTGTCAAATTCGGCGATCGAGCTGTTTGGGCGTCCGCCTACGTACGCCAGTCTCACTACGGCGGCGCACGTTATCTTTTTCCAACCACAGTAGCTACACTCGGCCGACAATTGTTGCATCCCGATGTGTTTCTTCCGCGATGCGATGAAAAGACCAACTAGTAGACAGTGAAGTTGGTCTTTTCATCGCATCGTAGCTGTAGAGTGAAGCCTCTGGTAAATCTGCCTGCATGATTGGTAGGATTCGCGACGACGTTGCCAAAACACTCATTTTTTATGCGTGCTTTCGCCACCAATTCACTCCGATGTAATCTACACTCCCAGGTGAGGGTGACCAAACTTACACTGCTGGCCACCCAAAATGCAACACCAAGAAGGACACGAGATAGCAAAGCCAGATTTACTGGACACATAACAACAGATACAAAAATGAAGCGATTGAGCTTACAGGTCCGTGCGACTTGCGGAACACGCAGACATCAATAGTTCGTGTGGCCCCCATGGCTGGCACTAACGACCGCTACACGCCGCAGCATCGAACGAAAGAGGCTTTGGATGCGGGCTTGGGGTATGTCTGTCCAGGCTGCTTCCACACGTTGCCACAGTTCATCAGGCGTAGCCACGGGTGGTGCTTGCCGGGCCACTCGGTTGCCTAGCAGCGACCAGAGGTGTTCGATGGGCGACATATCGGGAGAACAGGCGAGCCAGGGCAGCTGTGACACCTGGTGGGCGTGAAGAATTGTTGCACGATGCGTGCCACGCGCAGGCGCGCATTGTCCTGTTGAAACGTGGCCGCTGGCAGGTCCTGCAGGTAAGGGAGGACTACAGGCTCCAAAACGTCGGAATTGTAGCGGTGGCTGTTGAGTGTACCGGCGATGCGTACCAGTGGGGTGCGGATGTCATATCCAATTGCGCCCCAAACCATAACGCCAGACGACGGACCGGTATGGCGATGCACAATGCAGGCGTCATAGAGTCTCTCGCCGCGGTGCCGCCACACACGGATCCGAGCATCGTGGTGTTGCAGGCAGAAGCGGGATTCGTCGGAGAAGACAATGTCCTGCCATTCCGTAGTCCAGCTGCGGTGTTCAACGGCCCACTGCCGCCGCACTGGCCGGTGGTGTAACATCAATGGTAATCGGAGCAATGGGTGACTCGCGACAAGTCCCCGCTCCTGCAGACGACGTCGAACGGTACGTGCTGACACAGGTTGTTGCGCAACACACCCTCATTCCTGCGCTTACGTTCGTGATGTGGCGGTGCCAGCCGTCAATGCCCGCCGCACAACTTGCCGGTCCTTTCGTTTGGTGGTGTGCCGTGACTGCGGCAATCGCTCACGCCGGTCCGTCCGTCCCTCCTGCACCCACCGAATCCATACTTGCCTCACTGTGGCTTAATGTCGTCCCACACGGGCGCCGATGTATCGATAAGATAAACCGCTGTCGCGATAAGCCACTCTTCGTCCTCTGTTGAACTGCGAAACGTGCTGGAATGACTGCCGTATTCTTCGACGAGGCATCAGGAAGCTTCCCACGCACAGGTCCGGCAGCAAAACACACTTCCACTACTTACACCCCGCCTTCTCTGCATCCTTCTAATAGTGCTTCTCGGTGGCGTGCCGGGCGCCCATGATTTCTATATGCCCTGCAATGCTTATCACGTGCGTGCCTCTCGCGGGCGACGCATGCTGCGAATTTCAGTCCAATCGGATGCTTCCTTCTTGGTGTTGCATTTTGGGTGGCCAGCAGTGTAGTTTCTCTGAGCAGTTTTGACTATTTATCATGTGATTGGTTCGCAACAGCAATGACTTATGTAGCCTAACTATTAACATAAATCCACAAATTGGCATGGCGCTCAGACAAATATTTCTTGGTATGGCATTTTCTGTATCCAGCAGTGCTCATGAAAGAGTATCACCCATTACAGAAATCATTTGAAAAATTCCTTGTTTTTATGATACCCTTCACTATGTAGAATATTTTGCGCTTATTTTAATATTCCAATATTGCACAGCTTCTAGTGTGCGAGAAATTATATCACGTTTTCCACCAAATCTCTTTTTCTGATGATTATCCTAAAAAAATTCCCTTCGCCTCGGATATCGTTTATTCAGAAGAATACATTGCGCATACAGCTTTAATAATGTACATTTCTGCCGCTAGGGAGCGTAAGTAGCTATTTTTTTCATGTGGATGTTTTATCGATTCTAAAAATCCGAGCAAAAAACAGATGAGATCAAATGCAGAGAATTTTAGGAAGGGAGTGTATCTGACCCCAGGTCTTAAACAACCCTTAAAAATAGGAGGCTAAGAGATTTGGGCTAGAGTGCCCGATAGGAAAGTGACACGGAAGCGAGGTTGAAAGGCGGAGGAAGACTCCTTTATTTGTACCCATTTACTTACTCAAATATCACGAGCACAACTGGATCATTTGTGTGGTCCTGAAAATGGTCAACTTCCTCCTTGGTCAACAGAAATGCTTCACGAAGTTTCAATGCTATCTCTGAATGTGGGACAGCCGAGCTCGAGAGAAACACTGGACCCAGAGGGAGTGGCCTCAATAGTGAAACTCTAGAAGCAGGAATGAAAAACATCGTGAATGACCCAATCGTCAGCCATGAGGTTATTTCCCCCCCAACTCCATATTAAGCTCTGCTTGATGAAACAGTTCATGAAGGCATAAAGTACTAATTAATACAGACATTTAACGTGGAACAGGAACATCAAACAAAATCTTCGCTCTTTCCACGTTTATAAGTGAGTCACGGAAAAATTCTCATTGGCCGCCACCGGGAGTTGAACCCAGGGTCTTTCAGTTACGCGCCGGATATGCTTCCGCTACACCGCAGCGGCCTCGAATTCCTCCAGACTCACACACGCTAACTGCCAAGCTAATTTGGCAGGTTGCTTCTTGGAGCCCCGCACAATGCTGGGGATTCACCAAAGATGGTAAGCAGCAACTGACGAAATAATTAGAAGGCGAATGAATTATTAATACAGACATTTAACGTGGACCAGGAACATCATACCAGGAAAATATTCCCCCCATATGCCACCGCTGGCCTGTACTTGACGGACAAGCGTGTCCGTGTGTTGGTTCTTGTGTGTCTGACGACGTATCCGCCACCACCCGTCATTTTTGGGGAGTAGAGAGAGTGTCTGATGCCGTATCCGCCACTGCCCGTCACTTTTGTTGAGTAAGGGGAGTGTCTCTCAGTATGGTGTTTGGCTGCCATGTTTGCTCACACAGCATGCCAGACGTCTCGGCATGGAGTTGTACAGGTTCTTAATGGTGACCTGAGATAAGCCATCCAACGCAGCTTGAATCTTCTCACGCAGTTCCTGCAGATTGTGCGGTAGGGGGAGTGTGGATAGCGCGTCCAATAGCATCCCACACATATTCAATCGGCGATAAGTCTGTCGATGCGGCTGGCCATGGTAGAGTATCAGTGCCTTGAAGGCAAGATCTCGAGACAGCAGCAGTGTGTGGACGAGCGTGGTCCCGTTGGAAAATCGCACCGGAGTGAGCGTCCAGAAAAAACAGGGCCACTGGTCGCAGGACCTCATTAACGTAACGTTGGGCTATCAAACTGCGTGTGATGAACACCAATGGTGATTAATACAGACTTTTAACGTGGACCAGGAACATCAAACAGTGGTCATCGCTCCTTCCACGTTTATAAGTGAGTCACGGAAAAATTCTCATTGGCCGCCACCGGGAGTCGAACCTAGGGTCTTCCAGTTACGCGGTCATTGGCCCCGGTGGTGTCCAATGAGAATTTTTCCGTGACTCACTTATAAACGTGGAAGGAGCGATGACCACTGTTTGATGTTCCTGGTCCACGTTAAATGTCTGTATTAATTATTCATTCGCCTTCTAATTATTTCTTCAGTTGCTGCTTACCATCTTTGGTGAATCCCCAGCATTGTACGGGGCTCAAAGAAGCAACCTGCCAAATTGGCTTGGCAGTTAGCGTGTGTGAGTCTGGAGGAATTCGAGGCCGCTGTGGTGTAGCGGAATTATATCCGGCGCGTAACTGGAAGACCCTGGGTTCGACTCCCGGTGGCGGCCAATGAGAATTTTTCAGTGACTCTCACTTATAAACGTGGAAGGAGCGATGACCACTGTTTGATGTACCAACGGTGATCTGACATCGTAGGCAATTCCATCGCATACCATAACACTAGGCCTTCTGGACGTGTGACGCTCAACAACAAACCGTTCATCTTGGCACTGACCACGGTGCTTCCACACAGGGATTCGTTGGTCGTCTGCTCTAAGACAAATGTGGGACTTGTCACTGAAAATCACCCGTTGCCATGCTGAGTGACTCAGCGACAGTCTGGCACGACATAACTGCAGTCTTTGGCGGCGATGCAATGATGGTAAGGGCAGTCGTCGTAAAGGTCTGCGTGTATGTACTTCTACGTCATGCAGCCATCTGCCAATGGTGCTAGCACTAATCGGACGATGCATGGAGGGCACCACTGCTCGCTGAATATCCGCAGTTGTGGCTCTTGTCACTCCATGCATGTCGGAGAACCTGTCGGTCCTCTCGGTGGTTCGTCTAGGTCTCCCAGACCCTTCCTGTAGCTGTTGTATGTCTTGTTATATCCACTGCCGCCAACAGCGTGTTATGGTGATATCCGCACGATCGGTGGGGTGCGTAATACGGAGTGGATACTTCACTTGCAGAGGATGCAACCAACACAACAGCACGAGTCAGAATAGCAATCACGCGCAACGGGACGACCTTATATAGCTAGTCAGGCAGAGCGCTACGACTCCTCCTTGCTTTCGTCCCGCACGGGGATAACTGGTTTACCAGTTATTTGGGGAGCAACGCCCCCACGGCCCGAGCGCACCTTGTGACGGAGTACTTTTCGTTTACTCTTGAACGATAACATCACCGAAGGGACAGCTGTTCATCCAGCTGATGGGGGATGGCGTCCCCACGGCCCGAGCCGATTTTCTCTTATTGTTTTGCTTTTTTCATCTTAAGTTCATATATTGACATGTACCCGCCTCAGTTGTAAGCTGCTGAGGTTGTGATGAGGCGCCAGCTCCGGGTTTTGTTCCTCGTTCTCTTCCCTGTCTTTTCTCTTTTATGTTACATTTTCTGTTTTTCCGGAGCTGGTTAGCTTAGACCTACCTGCATGTTTGCCGTGTGCGGTGACCCGTACAGGTGGAAATGAGGATGCTGGAGGCTGAGGTATTTGGGGGCCGGGTTGTAGTGTCTCCAGATGCCAACACTCCTCTTTGCCCCCTGCTTCACCCTAAACGGGAGGCTGGGAGCTAACCCACTCCTGGTCCGGAAGTCTGTGGCCGAGTTGCGTCCAGACTTCTAGCGGCTGTCGTTCTGTTCGGCTGGGTGAGTTGGGGGTAGGGTGGGCATGCCAAAGGGGTGTTCTCGGGCACGGGAAAGTCTGGGTGCACGCTGAGCGTGTGTCTGCCCTACCAACTTGCTATATCCGCTGACTATCCCTAGAGCCGTGTCCTGTGTCCTCTTGGGCTTGCGGATCTCCGGCTCTCCCTCGTTGGGCTCGGTAGTGGGTGGGGAGGTCGGCGGACGAAACTTTCTCTTCTTAATGGCAACCAAAAGTGTTTCCCATGCTGTACCTTTGAAGCGCCGTGTGGAGGATGGGTCGCCCTCCTCCACTAAGAAACTACTCAGTTCCAACTGCAATGCTCTGTTTCTTCTGATTCATTCTGTTGATCCAGCACAATCAATCCCTCCAGTTCGAAGAGTCCTTTCTGGATTAATAAGGCTCTTCAGGCCGTTGCGGGCTCACCGAAGGGTGTCAAGAAGCTCCGTCAAGGGATCTTCTTGTGGAGACTTCCAATCCTCGTCACAGTGTCACCTTGCTGGAGACGACCGTTCTGCTGGACGTTCCAGTCCAAATATCTCCCATGGTTACCTCAGTTCCTCTCGCGGTGTTATCAACTCCCGCGACCTGCTGGAACTCAGCGATGAGGAATTGCTGGAAGAACTTGGGGTACATCATGTCACTGGGGTTCGCCGCATTCTTTTCCGGCGGGATGGGGAAGTCTATTCCCCCGGAACATCGTACTCACGTTTGACTCCCCTACCCTACCAACTTCCATCAAGGCGGGGTACTTGCGGCTCGATGTTCGACCATACATTCCCGAACCCCTTGAGATGTTTCAAGTGCCAGCATTACGGTCACTCCCAGCCGTCTTGCCGTAATGTCGCGAAGTGTGGATGCTGTGGGTCGCCAGAACACTCTTTGGCGGACTGCTCCGCTGAGGCGGATCATTGTGCAAATTGCGAGGGTTCTCACCCGGCTTCTTCTAAGCAGTGCCCAAAGTGGATCGAGGAGCAGGCTATCCAACGCCTGAAGACGACAGAACATCTGTCTTATCCTGAAGCCAGACGGCGGATAGCTCCTCTACCACCAGGCCGGCGCTCCTATGCATCGGTTGTGGTCCAGAAGGCTACTGTTGCGGTGCAGACTGAAGTGACCATCCCAGCGCGGTGTCCTTATGATTTTGAGGACATCGTTGCTGCCGGATTGGAGGCACTGAAGTCTCGCCGCATTGAATCCAAGGCGCCATCAACATCGACGCCTAAAACATCCTCTGTGCAGAAAACATCCTCTGCCAGCACTAGGACCCAGTCCCAGGGCGCATCTAAGAAGAAGCCGGAAAAGGTAAAACCAGGATCGTCCTCCTCGAAACAGAGCAGGGTAAAACAACAAAACCCCCGGTAGCGCAGCCCTGTGTGAGTAAGCACAGCCCTGTGTTGCCTCCGGACATTGCAGATGGTCAGGAGCTGATGGACGACTCGGAGACATTCTAGTCGTCTGTCATTTTCGTTTTTCATCCTTTCCTTTTATTTTTCATTATGGCTACGCTCGTTCAGTGGAATTGCCGAGGTCTGCGACCACGATTTGATGATCTGAAAGGCTTACTGTCTTCGCACACACCTGTGTGCGTTTGCCTCCAGGAGACAAAGCTTCGAACAACGGACACTTTTCCGCTGCGCAGATATTCAATTTTCCGCAAAGATCATGAGGAAGGTGTTATCGCCTGCGGAGGAGTGGCCGTTGTTGTTCCTCATGGTATTCCTGTCACTGCAGTTGTCCTTCGGACGACTTTGCAGGCAGTGGCAGTGAGACTGTCTGTGAACACACTGTTCACAGTGTGTTCCATTTACATGCCACCAAATGCAGCTGTGAGCCTTTCGGATCTGGAAGATTTAGTCGACCAGCTGCCGCCTCCTTTCTTCATCTTAGGAGATTTCAATGCACACAATCCGTTGTGGGACTCTACCACTCGTGACTCCAGGGGCCGTGTTGTTGAGTCCCTTCTCTCCAACACGTCCCTCTGTCTCCACAACACCGGGGCAGTCACTTATTTTCATGAACCCACCCGCTCGTACTCAGCCATTGATCTGTCCTTGAGTTCGCCAGCGTTATATCCTGACTGGTCCTGGAGCGTGTCTGATGATCCCCTTGGCAGTGATCATTTTCCCATCTTTCTCCGTCTAGCAGGTGACGGGTATCGTCATCCTACTCGCCCTGCTAGATGGGCTATCGATCGAGCCAAGTGGGACTCATTCACGGCTTCAGCGATCATTACTCCAGTCATGGTGACCTCGGGTACGATCGATGAAGCTGTTGCTGCGGTAACGGATTGTATTGTGCAAGCGGCAGACTTTACCATCCCTGTCTTCGACTAAACTTCCACGTTGTCCGCGACCTTGGTGGAATTCCACTTGCAAGGCAGCTCGTCAGGCCCAACATCGGGCTTGGGGTAGGTTTCGTCGGTACCCCACCGACGCGAACCTACTTGCTTTCAAGAGAGCCAAATCTTACGCGCGTTTGGTACGTCGTCGTAGCCAACGGGAATCTTGGATACGATACGTATCCAGGATTAACATCACTACCAGCTCTAAGATCGTTTGGGACAGGATCCGCAAGATTCAGGGTATACACCCTTCTGGGGAAATCTCCATTCTTGAGAGTGGTGGAGGAACGGTTGCTGACGCTCAGGGTATTGCTGACTGTCTGGGCGCCGCATTTTCTTCGGTGTCCAGCAGCCGCAATTACGCTGCTTCGTTCCGGCAGGTACAGCCGCGGCTTGAACGGCCCAAGGTTTCCTTTGGACCGTTTTCCGCTACCGATTATAACAGCCCGCTGACTGCCGTCGAACTGAAGATTGCCCTGAATCGGTCCGGCCGAACATCTGTCGGACCGGATAACATGCATTATGAAATGCTGAAGCACCTTTCTCCGTCCTCTCTTGAATGTCTGCTGGTCCTGTTTAACAGGAGCTGGCACGAGCGTGACTTTCCCGAATCTTGGCGCACTGCCATTGTCGTTCCTGTTCTCAAACCTGGTAAAGATCCCGCTAACCCGTTGAACTACCGACCAATTGCTATGACGAGCTGCCTCTGCAAAGTTCTAGAGCGCATCAATAATTTTCGTTTAGTTTTTTATTTGGAATCACGTCACATTCTTTCACCTCATCAGAGTGGATTTCGGAAATTCCGTTCCACCTCAGATCATCATCTACGCCTTGAGACATCTGTCAGAGAGACGTTTGTCCGGCGTCAGCACATGGTCTCCGTGTTCTTCGATATGGAGAAAGCTTACGACCGCACCTGGAGATACGGCATTCTCCGTGATCTGCACGAGTGCGGATTGCGGGAAACTTACCATCTTTCATCGCCGGATTTCTCCAGGACCGGAGTTTCTGTGTGCGCGTCGGGTCGACCCTCTCTGCGTTCTACCCACAAGAGCAGGGTGTTCCTCAAGGCTCCATTCTTTCTGTGACATTGTTCATCCTTCGTGTAAATCATATTTTCACTCTACTTCCTCCGTCGGTTCGTGGCTCCATGTACGTGGATGATCTGCAGATTTCTTGCGCATCTGTCAACATGCGCACTATTGTGCGGCAGCTACAGTTGGCCATTAATAAGATCTCTACCTGGGCCTCCCACAATGGATTTGGCTTCTCGACCCAGAAGACCGTTTGCGTGCATTTTTGCCGCAAACGGGGTCTTCACCCGGACCCCAGCTGGGTGTTCTACTATCCCTGTGGTGTCAGAAGTCAAGTTCCTTGGGCTAACGTTTGACCGAGCACTCACCTTCCGACCTCACATCCAGTCTTTGAAGGTGAAGTGCACGAAGTCATTGGGTATCCTCAAAGTCCTCTCTCGAACATCTTGGGGGCTGACAGGTGCTCAATGCTTCGCATTTACCATTCCCTGATTCGGTCAAAGTTAGACTTCGGTTGCATAACGTACGGTTCAGCACGTCCTTCGGTGTTGCGGCCTCTGGATCCTGTCCATCACCAGGCTCTGCGGCTATGCACTGGTGCTTTCCGTACCTCTCCCGTGCATAGCCTGTATGTCGAGGCCCATGGACCGCCGTTGCGCATCCGACGTAAGCAGCTGTCTCTTCAATTCTTCACCAAGTTGAAGTCTCTTCCTGATCATCCACTGCATGGTTCCATTTTCCAACCACAATGTGTCCGTCTATTCTCACACCGGCCTTCCTGTGTTCCGACGTTTGGGATTCGGTTGTCAACCTTAGTGCGCGATGCTGGTCTAGACTTGTCAATGATCGGTTTGACCCGGTTCTACAATGAACCGCCTTGGCAGCCGGTTCAAGCAACGGCTGACCTTTCCCTTTGTGTGTGGCCAAAGTCTTCCACTCCTGCTCTGGTGTACCAGCAGCTCTTTGCCGAGAAACAGTCTCTCTTCCCGGATTTCGTGCCTGTATTTACTGACGGGTCGAAATCCGGAGAGGTTGTTGGATCCGCATTCGTGTGTGGCGATGCCTCCCATGCTGAGAGGCTTCCGCCTGAATCCACTGTCTTTTCGGCAGAGATGCGTGCGGTACACCTCGCTTTGTGTCACGTACAGTCTAGATCTCTTCGTCGCGCTATGATTTGCTCCGATTCCCAGTCCGTCATCCAAGTCCTTTCTTCTCCAGAGGACACGGACTCACCTGTCATCCGTGATGTCCGTCGTCTTCTTGGAACTTTGGAAGGTGCTGGATTCCTGGTCCGATTCTGTTGGGTTCCTGGCCATGTTGGGATCCGGGGTAACGAGCTGGCAGATCTTTCTGCCAGGTCTGTTTCCTCCATGTCGCCAGCTCGGCTGCCACTGTCTTTCCGCGATTTTAGACCTTTGATCCGGACATTTCTCCTGGACGAGTGGCAGTCCCTGTGGTCTCAGCAGGGCAGCAATAAGCTGCATTCTATCAAACCACAGATCGGACTATGGAAGTCTAGTTTGCGGACGAACCGTCGTGAGGAAGTTGTTCTTGCACGTCTCCGCATTGGGCACTGTCGTTTTACTCACTGCTTTTTGCTGTTTGGCGACAGTGCCCCGATGTGCGAGGCGTGCCACTGTCGTCTCACTGTCCTCCATGTTTTATGTACTTGTGTTCGGTTTTGTGATCATCGTTTTCGTCATTTTCACTCTCATCTGTTGTATAATGAATAGACTTTATTTGCTTTCCGCTAATCTATAATGGATAAAGCTTTCAACTACTGATAATTATAATGCTTCTACTAAGCTTCAAATAGTGAATTCAAATGGTTGTTTTTACTAGTTAATTAATATCATGAATAAAGTCTCCTGCTAGTAGTGTAGTAATAGTATTGAACAAACTTATAACTGGTAGTAATGTTGTAGCAGTAATTAGGATGAATAAAGTCTTAACGCTGGTTGTTAATAATAATCCACTAATGACATAAACCTAACAGCCAGACAGAGATCTGACAAAAACTATGAATTGAGAAAGACGTACTTACGAAGTTAAGCTCTTTTATTATGTAACTCTTGATCATCCAACGCACACACACAACTCGTTTCACAATAATGAAGAATCAAACTAATCACAACAACAACGCTCTCCGTACAACAACAACGCTCTCCCCGTATAACAACAACGCTCTCCTTGGGTATCGTTAACGCGCCTATTTATACTGGCTACCACCACGTCATGACTTACACTCATTGCCAGATCTCATTCAGCGGGTGAAATAATATTTCGTTCAGTAAGAAGATAATTTACATAGTAAAATAAAATAACCAGAGATAGTAAAATCAAAAGGAAAGTGAATATAGAGTATACGTTACAGTTGGACGAAGGAGCAGCTACGCTGCAAATTATTATTGGCGAAGCCTGCAACACGAATGCAGTGTTTTCGTTTTTACGAGAGATTGACTTTTTTAAACTGATCTAGATTTTACCTTGTTCACTCTCATGTTTCATTTTTACCACGTCAGCCTGTTTTTAACCTTGTGTACGTTTTTTATTGATTATGTTTTATTTTGATGTCTTTTGTTTGGCGCTCTTTGGCCATCCATGGCCCTTGCGCCATTAACATCTATCAACCAACCAACCAACCTTGCTTTCGTCACATGCGCTGCCGAGCGTGATACTTGAATAGTTTGCATGTCCCACGAAGTCAAACCTACCCACCAAGTTTCTTTCCTGTCGGTTGCTTCCTTCTGGGTGCAGCTATTTTTCTGACGATGAGTGTACTACCAACTATGGAAGCATTCTGTGTGAATTTCGTACCCAAAATAATGCACGATATTGATATCTCTGCTTCTAAATGATGTACTTAAAAAATTCTTTTAACACCGGATACCATTTACTTTATGGAACACTTTGCTTGTATTTATGATTTTGTTTTATAGTTCACAATTTTGTAGCTAGGTGTCGTTTGTGTACTTCTGTTTTCAGCTGAATCTCTGCTTCTTAGAAGCTTCTAAATGTCCTCCAGGTCAAGTTCCCCGTCCTGGAGAAACTAGTCTCTTAAGTTTGAGTTCCCATATTCTTGCAATTTAATAAATAACTGATGCCCTGTTTCGATGCTTTTGATAGATTGTGTCAAGTTAGTCACTGTTCTGCAAAAACTTATGATAAAAGTTTTTGCCCCCATGTTTTTGCTCCTTAATAAATGGCGTATGCCGTGTTTTGGGGATTTTGATAGGTTAACTAAAGTTTAGTTTGCCCACACTGGAAATTCCACGAAATCAATTTCAGAATGTTACACTGACAACTATGAGTATTATTTTCCACATGCTTGAGAGGAAATGGGGAACACTATCTTCTTTAAATAATGAAAATCATTCCTGCTAGGGGTCATAACCTTTTTCTCGCTGTCTCTGCTTCCAGGAGACATATTTAAAAGATTATGTTTCCTTAGCATAGCTTTTGCTATGAAAAATACTTTTCAAATGTTTTCAACTTTTTCATTTTCAAAAATACTCCCGCTAGGGGCCCCAGAGTTATATCATTTTCCCTTTATATATATATTTTCTAACTCTTGGATTTGAAAATAACTTTGTCTCTGATATTTTCCTTCAGCTATGAGAAACATTTTCTGTACATTTCCTTAAATTTTCGTAACCCGATATCTTCCTTCAGCTATGTGCACATTTTGTTAACTTTCGTATGGCCGATTTTCTGAGGTGTCACATTCAACTCGTCCACAATGCTTGCAGACCAACTCGTTTGCAATACCATTTCTACGAGTTGAAGGGCGACTGTAAGAGTTTTTGGCTCATACTTGTAGTAGGGGACAATCTCAGTTGTAATGAGGTGGTGTTTTCTTACCGATTTCTGATGGAGGATCTTGACAACTTGATTGTGCTTGTTCGTGTACTCTGTGTGAGGACTCTGTACTCTGCTGTGATATGTTGGATGGTCTCCGGCGCTGGATGGCATTGCCGACATGTGACGTTTTCCACTGACGTGTTCTTCAGGATACGTTTCTGGGGTTTACAACTTGATCTTGTATAGCCATCAGGAACCCTCCGGTCTCGAGGAAGAGTGATCCGTTTTTTAGCTATGCATTGGAGGCAGTCTTACCCAAGGAGGTTAGAAGAAGAGGAGGTGAAGGGACCCGTTTTTAGTGAAGCCAAAACAGATCAGCTGTTTCTGTCTTCTCTCTGAGGTGGTGGGAGTCTGCGCTGCGCGAGTTCGGGAAAGTGACGTCACTTCCTGTGGCTTAAGCAGTTTTGCTTAGCGCATGCAAACCAAGGATGGAAAGAAGGAATATTTCGGACTTCTTATTTCTTAACATTAGGCTTTTGGTTATATTTTAAACATGGTTACTTACACATGGGCAGTAAGTAACCATGCGCATTATGCACTTCCGCTCAAAAAATCATTATTTTGTTCAATTTTTTAAAGAAATGATCATCATTGTCAACCATTATCAATCCACTGCTGGATGAAGGTCTCCCCAAGTTTCCTCCACAACGGTCTGTCTTGTGCCAGTCTCCTCCATGTCACCCCTGCATACTTTCGAATTTCATCCACCCATCTCCCATGTGGTCTTCTTCTGGGTCTTTTCCTGTCCCTTTGAATCCAATCTAAAATTTCGGCTGTCCATCGATGATCTGTTCTTCTGGCAGTATGTCCAGCCCATTGCCATTTCAGGGATTTAACTCTGATCATGATGTCTTCCACTCTTGTCATTTTTCGGATCCACGAGTTCCTCTTCTTATCTCTCCTGGTTACACCAAGTATGCACCTCTCCATGCTTCATTGAGTTGTCCGCAGCCATTGTATGTCTCTTTTAGTTAAGGTCCACGTCTCTGCACCATACGTAAGCACTGGAGGGATGCATTGATCAAACACTTTTCTTTTAAGACAAAATGGCATATTGCTCTTGAAAACTATGCTGTTTATTCCAAAAGCTCTCCAGGCAAGTTTTGTACGCCGATTAATTTCTTCATCAATGTGACCCTCATTTGATATCTGCTGCCCAAGATAAACGTACGTGTCTGTTATCTCCAGCTTTTCTCCATCAATCGATAAATCTTCATTTCTTGTAAAAGCATTGAACATCACTTTTGTCTTCTGAAAGTTCATTTTTAATCCCACTTCTTTACTCTTATCAGCAAGTTCCTGGATCATACTCTGCAGCTCTGATGGGGTAGTTGCAAAAATGACTACGTCATCAACAAAACGAAGGTGGGTTAGATAATCTCCATTAATCTTTATCCCCTTGTTTTCCCAGTTCAGCGACTGAAAAACACCCTCCAATGTGGCATTAAAGAGCTTCGGAGATATGATGTCACCTTGTCTCACTCCCTTTCCAATTTTTACGTGTGTTGTATTTTCAAACAGCCTAATCTTTGCACTTGCATTTTCATAGATGTTATTAATAATATTAATGTATGCATCTTCAATACCGCAGGTTTTCAGAGCCATTGTAACTGCTGATGGTTTCACCGAATCAAAGGCTTTTTCATAATCGATAAAAGCCATGCACAATGGAAGTTCATATTCCCTCGCTCTTTCAATTAGTTCTCTCAGTACGTGGATATGATCTATTGTGCTGTAGCCACTCCTGAATCCAGCTTGTTCTCTCGGTTGAGCCATGTCCAGTGTTACCTTCAAGCGGTGTGAAAGAACTTTAGTGAAGATTTTATAAACTACTGATAGGAGGCTGATAGGTCTGTAGTTTCCGAGATCCTCAATGTCACCTTTCTTATGTAGCAGGATCATTGTAGCGGTGTTCCAATCCTCAGGAATCTTTCCTTCATTAAGGCATCGAGTGAAAATTTGGGCGAGTACTGTTTCGATTTCTCCACTTGCTTCTTGTATGATGTCTACAGTAAAGAAATACCAACCAACACATATTTTCCTGTTTTTTCTGGAATTTTTTATTATGGGAATGAATATTTTAGCCTCAATTTTGTTCATACCTGTATGGGTAGAGTTAGGGTCCGAAAAACCCGTTCAAAATCGCGATTTCCCCATAGAGATATACAGGAGATTCTTAGGTTGGGCGCATTGGCGTAGTCAGCTGATAAAAAGTGGCGTCACGCCAGAAGCACAGGGAGAGGGGCTGTTGCCAACTCCTCTTACTTCTAACCTCCTTGGTCTTCTTACCCACATAGTCGGATCGCGTATCGTTGTAGTGCCTTCTGTGCTGAACTTTCTTACCCCAAGCTTCTCCTTTTGGCTCGCTTGCTCTAATATCGATGTTCTGGGTAGACAGGTCTATTATTATTATTATTATTATTATTATTATAGTTTGCATTTTTTAAGGAGAAAGAGAACAAAATGTTTGAAAACATTCTTAAAGAAATCTCTTTTTAGACAACCAATAACCTTGCTCAATTGTTTAAAATGGAATGGTTTTAGAGACTACGGTTATTAATTGCTAGTAATTCACAAGAACTAAAATTAGGGAATTAGTAGCAAGAATAATGGATCTTTTTTTGTAGGGGGAAAGGAATTCTGTTGTTCATTTACGTGCATTTAATGTTTTACGAATAACAAAAGCATGACAGGGAGAGTGATTGAAAAAATATAATAATTTTTGAAAACCTGTTCAGAAATTAATATTTTTCAAAAAGACGATTGAAAAATATCATCATTTGTAAATAGCATTGTACCTTATTAAGAAATGATAACATGGGATAAGTTTTGGTTCGTATTATAAAACATATTATAAACATAAGCAGGCGCTCGCAAGGAGCGAGAGTAAAACAGTAAAATAGCCCTTCCTCCTGTTCTGGAGAGAACGGTGATCGGGCATGCTATCTTGGTCGTTGAGCACTGAGCTCTTAGAGTTACGGCCAATGAATATCCTTTCGCGCTCCATTTTAGACGAGCACAGCTAATGGTCATCTTCGTACTATCTGGATGGAAACGCCCTTTTGAGGAACTTCCATTTGAAGACATATTAAACGAAAAACAAATCCCTTACCACAGCCATTACTGAAACTGTCTAAGCCATCCCCGATATTAAAAACGAAAATATTCTTTAGCAACAGCTACTTCATTTGTTAGTAATGACAATCATTACACATATATGTATTTATTGTGGATGCGGTTTAAAGAATCGAGGAGAGGCACTGTATGACACGTGGCAACACATTTTTTACCCATACCATAGGTTGCCATCCCTGTTCTAGGTACATGTAAGCTTTTAAAACTTAATAAGGAAAAGTCGTGAAAACTTCTAAAACCATTTAATGCTATAAAACGCATACAGACATTTGACACAGGAAGCCAAACATGGGAACAAAAATCTATAATCATGTTTAAAAATAGTTGATACATTTTGCCAAGGAAGACTGTCAATGCTTTGCTACGTACAAAGTGCATATTAATACAATTTGATTTCCAGCATGGATGTACACGTAAAAAACACAAAGTGATTGACCACGACGGTGCGTTACTCAGAACATATATAAACAACATAACAATAGGATTCTTAGTTTATAAACATGTGAAGGAGTATTTGTTACCTGCCATTGTAAGGGCTGTGATATTTCGCTGCGTCATCACTATCATCTCGGTGTTTAAAACCATAAAACATCAATTTGACGACACTTAACATATATATCTGGCGACATGTTTAATTAACACAAGCTGTAACGAAACAGGCTGGATTTGACTCCAGAATACAATACAACAATCGTGAGTTTTGCGATAACTTTTTGTCAGTTATTGCCATCGCTGGGGGTTCATTAAATGGCTTTACAAAATATGTAGTAGTATTAGAAATCAGATGGAAATCTGACAACATGTGATTATGCGGTGATAGACTGATACAGGGAAGAGATGTTTAGCTGTAGATATCAAACAACAGGAATTAATACTAATTCTTTACTTTACGAGCATATATTATATTACAGGGGTAGCTCACTTGCTCGTCGACTATTCACCGAACTCATTTTATCAAAATAATCACTTTGCCAAAGTTGCGTCACTGGAAAGTTCACGTTTCCGAAAGACTATTTCACCAAAATATTCACTTCACCGGAAAGTTCATTTTACCGAAAGTTTTTTTGTATCAAATTATTCATTTCACAGGAAAGTTCACTTTACCGCACGGATGTCTCACGGGGATGTTCACTTTACCGAAAGATTATTTTAACTAGGTACAAGATGTTCACCTTACCGAATAGTTGTTTCACTGAAAAGTTCACTTTACCGAACAGTTGTTAACTGAAAAGTTCCCTTTACCGCACGGATTTCTCACGGGGATGTTAAATTTACCGAAAGATTATTTTAACTAGGTACAAGATGTTCACCTTACCGAATAGTTGTTTCACTGAAAAGTTCACTTTACCGAACAGTTGTTAACTGAAAAGTTCCCTTTACCGAAAGATTATTTTACCGATTTATTCATTTCACCGGAAAGTTAACTTTAAGAAGAGATTATTTTAACTGGTTATTCATTTTACCCGAAAGTTCACTTTACCCAACAGTTATTTCACTGGAAGGTTCATTTTACCGAACATCTGCTTCACTGAGAAGATTACTTTACTCAAAGATTATTTTACTAATTTGTCCATTTCACCGGAAAGTTCATTTTTCCGAAGAGTTGCTTCACTGAAAGACTATTTTAGTGAGTTATTCATTTCGACGGGAAATTCACTATAATCTTTGTTACCGAAAGACTATTTTAGTGAGTTATTCCTTTCGACGGGAAATTCACTATAACGAAAGATAATTTTACTGAATTATTAATTTCACCACAAAGCTCACTTTACCGAATTGCTTATTTCACCGGAAAGTTAATTTTACCGAAAAATCATTTCGCCAAATTATTCATTTCACTGACAGTTCATTCATCAAAGAGTTACTTCATCCAAAATTTCATTTCATCGAAAGGTTATATTACAGGAGGCTCAACATACCGAAACGTTCCCATTTCAAGTTTACGGAGATAACATGTCGAAAAAGTTTATTTTAGCGGTTTACGGAGATATCAGTATTCATAAGTGGTATTGATTATAGCTTATCGTCTAAACGAGTAAATTTTAGTTACATATTATTAGAGGAACTTTCATATGGGTGGAAGTTCGTTAAAATAGAGGATGAGATACACACTATGCTTCTGGTTCCCGAATGTTTTGCAACCATAGGCTGTAATTATTCTACGAAATGGAAATTTAGCATCTTGGAAAATGAAACTGCACGAGGAACAACTTACTGTGAGCAAAACCTTCCGGCGGCATTCTTTTTGTATGCCAACAGTGGAATGCATATGACGCTTCTTATAAAAGTGCATTCACTTGGATAAAATACGCTAAAATTTTCCAGTTTAATAAATATCCCAAACAGTATTTCTCTTAAATACAATAGTTTTCAGTGAATCCAAATTGTAGTACACTCTACAGACATGATGTTTTACTTATATCCAGACATTGAATCGGTAACAAAACAGTGCTAAATGATAATTTTTCTGAGAGACTTGGAACCTAACGGACAGATTCTAGTTCAGAAGCACGAGTTCTTTTTCGAACTTTTTCTAAGCTCAGTAACATACGGAAATGTGAACTTTTGGAATCTGTGTAAGTATTTTCAGTGAATGACGATTTCATCACTCGAGCAGCGCAATACAGCGTGTTTTTTATTTTCCGTTGAAGTAAGCTGTTCGATAAAATCAGATTAAATTAAATAGTCATTTAGATAAACTGAAGTGTTTGTTTTGATGAAAAAAATCCCTTCGGTAAAGCGAAACTTTCGGCAAAACAAGCCTTTTGTAAAACGATGCGCTCGTGAAATGAAGTTTTCTGACAAGTGATTTTAGGTGAAATGGCCTACGGCGAACTGATCCTTCAGTCAAATGCACGATACCCTGATTTATTAGTTGAGAACGAAGTCGTAGTTGCATTATAAAATAATGCACTACACACGCTGCGCTTAAAGCCTTCGGCCCTGCTGTTTCATTTTTGTTAAAGGATTGCGTTCGTAAGATCACTAAAAATCTTCACAACGAGTTCAGATACAATAATATAGACAGTCAGCATCCTGGAAGCTCTATTGACTTTACAATGTGTTGCTAAGATCTCTAAAATCACTGGTTGACCCAGATCTTTCTGCGCAAAGAAGTAATCAAAATATCATCGCCTTATATTGTGACGTCACTAAGTAATCAGAGAAGTGTAGAATGCCGTGGTAACACAAAATAATGTGCACATCATATACGGGATTCGTGAGCCCACTATTAAATTCAGTGAACATATAAAGTCGTGACTTCCAGCAGATCTTAAGCAACAGAGCTCTGGAAGCTCAGCTCAGGTAGTTTTCGGGACAGAATCTTCTCAGGACTCAGCTGACAGGCATGCTATGAAACTTGTCTCCCATTAGATCGCTACTATGAGACAAAAAGAACTGGAAAAATTTCCTGTTTTCTTTATTTTTAAACCTACAAATATCGCTTTTACTCTCGTCATTTCACGATAAATCGAGGAATTGCTGCTTTAGACAAAACCTATTGCCATGACTTTTTGCCCACGTTCTGATTATTTGATGAATAAGCATTAAATTTACGCAAACATGACCAGTTCTCAATATTTCTGACAGCAAGCTCAAAGGATTCTGTTCAATATACAATTACATCTTTTAATCTTACTGGTGATATTGCCAAACTGTTTGTATAATTTCCATTTAAACCCGGATTTCCCTCGCGTTTTCTTTCTACTTAACAGCTGAAACAAAAAATGGCGGAACTTCAAAGAACTAACATAAAATGCTGTACTCTTCGTTACCGCAATATGTGTAAAGGAAATGACCGCTCTGCTGGGGAAAGTTTCAAGTATCATTCCTTGGAAAGTGATACACCATCTGACCAATTTTATGGGAAACCACCCTTATATTTCCCCCTATTATAACATTTCAAGAATATGTGAGCTTAAATACAGTAATTCAGCCATTTGTTTCGCAGATGCTGTTCTCAATTATTAATTAGAATGAGGAACCGATACGCACGAAGTCATATTTCTGAGTGGGTGCATGTGTATTCTGAGTGGGTGCATGTGTATTCTGAGTGGGTGCATGTGTATTCTGAGTGGTCTTCTTTAAAGCTTCATTAAGCTGCGATAAATTTGCTGTATATCTTGAACAGACGGGTCGTATAAATGTGGACGCAATATTTTCGCAATTTATTAAGTAACTCATGCCATGCTTTGGTGCTTTTGATAGGTTATGTTAAGTTTCTCGTCATGGAGAAACTAGTCTTCTAAGAGAAGTTCCCCTTCCTGAAGAAACTAGTCGCTTAAGTCAAGTTTCCTGTGCTGGAGAAACTAGTCTTCTAAGACAAGTTTCCCGTCCTGTGGAAACTAGTCCCTTAAGTCAAGTTTCCCGTCCTGGAGAAATTACTCTCCTAAATCACAATTTCCATCCAGAAGAAAGTAGTCGCTTAAGTCAAGTTCCTTGTTCTGAAGAAGTAGTCTCGTAAGTCAAGTTCCCCTTCCTGGAGAAAGTATTCGCTTAAGTCAAGTTCCTTGTTCTGAAGTAGTCTCGTATGTCAAGTTCCCCGTTCTGGAGAAAGTAGTCGCTTAGGTCAAGTTCCCGTCCTGAAGCAACTAGTCTCGTAAGTCAAGTTTCCCGTCCAGGAATAGCTAGTCGCTTAAGTCAAGTTCCACGTCCAAGAAACTAATCTCCTAGGTCAAATTTTCCGTCCTGGAAAAACTAGTCGCTTGAGTCATGTTCCCTGTCATGGGAAAACTAGTCTTTTAAGACCAGTTCCCCATATTGTTGAAACTAATCGCTTAGGTGAGAAACTAGTTGCTTAAGTTCCGTCTTAGAGAAACTAGTTGCTTAAGTTCCCGTCTTGGAGAAACTAGTCAACTAAGTCAAGTTCCCCGTCTTGGAGAAACTAGTCTACTAAGTCAAGTTCCCCGTCCTGGAGAAACTATTCGCTTAAGTGAAGTTCCCTCTCCTAGAGAAACTAGTCTCTTATGTCGAGTTCCCGTCATGAAGAAACTAGTCATTTCAGTCAAGTTACCGTCGTGAAAAAACTAGAGAGATAAAGGCAGATAGCAATGAGAGCACATGTCCGCGTAGCTCAGTTGGGAGAGTGACTTACTCCAGACGCACATGAGATAAAGGCAGATAGCAATGAGAGAACATGTCCGCGTAGCTCAGTTGGTAGAGCGACTTACTCCGGAGTAAGGGGACCCGACTTCGATGCCCGGCTTGGACAAACCGGTGTTTTCACAAAGGCGCCCGAACTTCCAGGATGACCCGGCTGTTAAGTTTCTCGCAATGATGTGATGTTCTTTCCACACGGCGAGACAAGAAAATGAGAATCCCTTCTTCAGTGCTTTGAAAAAAATAAATAATTGTGATGTTACGTTCCACACACCAAATTGTCTGGGATTTCTCAAATGCACGTTCTTCAGCGGATGAGTTTCTACAGCGACACATGGTCCCGGCTGACCCGTGGGTCATGCCCCGGCCCTCTTTTTGGAGGGGCAAATGTAACGTGCCTGCCCCGCAGGACGCACATGAGATAAAGACAGATATCAATGAGAACACATGTCCGCGTAGCTAAGTTGGGAAGAGCGACTTACTCCGGAGTGAGGGGACCCAGTTTCGATGTCGGGCGTGGGCAAACCTGTGTTTTCACATAGTCTCTTAAGTAAAGTTCCCATCCTGGAAAAACTAGTCGTTTAAGTCAAGTTCCACGTTCTTGAGAAACTAGTCTCTCAAGTCGAGTTCTCCGTCCTGGAGAAACTAGTCGCTTGAGTCGAATTCCCAGTCCTGGGAAAACTAGTCTTCTAAGACAAGCTCCCTGTTCTGTAGAAACTAGTCTTTTAAGTTAAGTTCTCCTTACTGGAGAAACTAGTCACTTAAGTGAAGTTCCCCATCCTAAAGAAACTAGTCTCCTAAATCAAGTTTCCCGTCCTGGAAAACTAGTCGCGCAAGTCAAGTTCCCTTCGCGAAGAAACTAGTCCCTGAAGTCACACTCCTCGTTCGGAGAAACTAGTCGCTTAAATCAAGTTCCCCTGATGAAGAAATTAGCCCCTTAAGTAAAGTTTCCTGTCCTGGAGAAACGAGCCGCTAAAGTAAAGTTCCACGTTTTTGAGAAACTAATATCCTATGTCAAGTTTCCCCGTCCTGAAGAAACTTGTTGCTTAAGTCAAGTTCCACATCCGGAAGAAACTAGTCTCCTAAATCACGTTTCCCATTCCGGAGAAACTAGTCTCAAGTCAAGTTCACCGTCTTGGAGGAGCTAATCACTTAAGTGAAGTTCTCTGTCCTAGAGAAATTAGTCGCTTAGTCAAGTCTACCGTCTTGGGAAAACTAGTCTCTTAAGTCAAGTTCCCATTCCTGGAGAAACTTATCTCCTAAGTCAAGTCCCCTTCTTGGAGAAACTAGTCTCATAAATCAAGCTTCCCGTACCGTAGGAACTAGTCGCTTAAGTCAAATTCCCGTCCTGAAGAAACTACTCCCTTAAGTCAAGTTCTCCGTCTGGAGGAACAAATCGCTTAAGTAAAGTTCTCTGTTGTGGAGAAACTAGTAGCTTAGGTCAAGTTCCATGTCCTGGAGAAACTAGTCTTATAAGACAAATTCCCCGTCCTGATGAAAGTAGTCGCTAAGTAAAGTTTCCCATCCTAGAGATACTAGTTTCTTAAATTTGAGTTTCCATTTTCTCGCAATTTTATAAATAGCTAATGAACTGTTTCGATGCTTTTAATAGATTATGTCAAATTCACTGTTCTGCAAAACCTGGTGTAAAACGTTTGTGTACCCATGTTTTTGCTCCTTAATAAATGACGTATGCCATGTTTTGGGGATTTTTATAGGTTCAGTTTGTCCTCAATGGATTCCTTTCCACGAAATGGATTTTAGAATTTGTGTTCCTTTCCATAAGCATAAGATCTGGATGGTTCTACGGCCAAACTGTGTAGTACAGTGATCTTTGTTTCAGGAAAACTTTGACCTTTGTATTCTGTTTCCAATGATTTAATTTTTAGGACATATATTTAATTCACTGATCTGTTTGAATTTTAAGGTAATTCAACGTTTTAAATGACCGCGATTTGAAATTAAGTATCATGATAATATTAATCGCCATGTAAAATGAAGCACCGTAATTTCCTTCCCGCCATGCATGCTTTCTGGAGATATAAATATACAGGAAGTTAATAAATATGCGTTGTTACCAAATTCCACCGAGATTGCTCCAATTTGATTGGGTTCATCTCGTCTACCCGACTGCCAATTCACAGCAAGTGTGCAGTTCGTAGCTGCATTAGCAACCAGTACGAGTTACTTCAGAGAACTTGGAGATTTATTGGTAACGTACCTATTGCTACATAGGCCACCCGCAGATTTGCAGCGACAGATATCATCCATCACTGAGAACGGCACTTGCAGCCTGAAATGAGACGTTCTGCACAGTTGTACAATAATCAATACCACAAAACATGATTCGTATCCATAAGATTTGAGGAGGACAACAAGCTTGAAATGAAATGGAGAGCATAGAGACTCGACCGTTTCCCTATGAAACACATTTGTGATGAATCAATATACCATATTAGAACAAGAACAGATGGATGTATTTTTATTACTGTTGTCCACTGTGTATGAAGAAGCGATCGAGTAATTCTGCATGTGATATACTCGCACGAAGGTTGACGCACTATCATTATATGACGGATGGTACAGTGTTCATGTTGTAACTGTAAAACAATCTCTGCATGACGAGTAGCTCATGTTTTGCGTGACGAGTAACACAATGACCTTTTATGAAAGATAATGCAACATTACTGCATGAGGTTACCTAACATTCGTTCATGTGAATACCCCTTAGTGTTGGAATTTGTGCAATATCTTCGCATATAAGGAGGATATTACACTACTTCTCTAAATATCGCAATATTCATGTACAGAACCACGATATCCAGTTACGGATAGTGGCGCAATATTCCTTCATGAAGACTGGCACAACGCTATTCAGCAGTGGAAAAAATAAAAAAACTTCAAAAAGTGCGCCTGGAAAAATCGACCACTTCCCCAAAAATTCATTTTCATAGAGTTCTGCGAAGTTACTATTTGTCTACTATTTCTTGCGGATTTTAGAACATTTCACCTTACTTACAGACACCGTAATGTAGCATTCGATCAGCTGCTTTTGTTTACGCTTTCCAACTGTAGGTTGAAGAAGCGTATATACTCCAGCTTTTTCCGTCCGTCTGTCTGTCGGCACGATAACTCACGTAAAAATTGTTCGATTTCGATGAAATTTTAGTATGTGGTAGGGGACCACCAGGGGACGAACCCTATTGAAAATGGGTGAAGTGGGGTCAAAGGTCACGCCATAAGAGCAGGATCCATTCAATTGCCCTTATGCGTCATAACTTGCGTAAATATGGTTCGATTTCGATGAAATTTCAGTATGTGGTAGGGGACCACCAGGGGACGAACCCTATTGAAAAATGGGTGAAGTGGGGTCAAAGGTCACGCCATAAGAGCGGGATCCATTTCATTGCCTTTATGCGTCATAACATGCATAAATATGGTTCGATTTCGATGAAATTTCAGTATGTGGTAGGGAACTACCTGGGCACGAACTCTATTGAAAATTGGCAAATTGGGGTCAAAGGTCAGGCAGGGCATAAGAGCGGGATTTATTCCATTGCCCTTATGCGTCATAACTTGCGTAAAAATGGTTCAATTTCGATGAAATTTTGGTATGTGGTAAGGAACCACCTGGTAACGAAACCTATTGAAAATGGGTGGAATGGGGTCAAAGGTCAGGACATAAAAGCGGGATCCATTTCATTGCCTTTATGCGTCATAACATGCGTAAATATGGTTCGATTTCGATGAAATTTTAGTATGTGGTAGGGAACCACTGGGCACGAACTCTACTGAAAATGGGCGAATGGGGTCAAAGGTCAGACAGGGCATAAAAGCGGTATTTATTCCATTGCTCTTGTGCGTCATAACTTGCGTAAAAATGGTTCGATTTCGATGAAATTTTAGTATGTGGTAGGGAACCGCCTGGGCACGAACCCTATTGAAAATGGGCGAAATGGGGTTAAAGGTCAGGCAGGACATAAGAACGGGTATTATTCCATTGCCCTTATGCGTCATAACTTGCGTAAAAATGGTTCGATTTCGATGAAATTTTAGTATGTGGTAGGGAGCCACTGGGGACGAACTCTATTGAAAATGGGTGAAATGGGGTCAAAGGTCAGGACACTGGAGTGGGATCCATTCCATTGCCCATGTGCATCATAACTTACCAAAAAATGTTTCGATTGCGACAAAACGTTATCATGTTGTTTCGGAGGTATAGTGAACCGGTTTTGTTGAATATCAACGAAATGGGGTCAAAGTTCATTGCACAGAAGCAAGATTTATTCCACTGCCATTATTCTCATAACTTGCTTAAAACTGCTCCTATTGTGACAAAACTTTAGCATGTTATCCTTGAGGTGTATTGAACCGGTTCTGTTGAATATCATCGAAATGGGGTCAAAGGTCAGGACACAGGAGCGAGATTTATTCCACAGCCATTATCCTCATAACTTGAGTAATAATTTCTGATATGTTGGAAAGCGTATCATAATCAATGCATTGCATGATTTTACAAACTTGTTTTAAATTCAAGGTTTCTAGTTTCTTTGCTATGTTGCTTCTCAGCGTTCTGATTGGCTATTAAAGAACAGCAGGTAGAAAGGTATTAGATTTTTAAAATGACAGACGTGTGTGGATTTTGTATAAAAACAGTATTTTGTCAGAACTCAGCGTACTCACGTGAACTCCTATTAACAGGTATGATTAACTACGGTTATTTTTGATACATATTGTCAAGAATTGTGGAAGAAGTTAATCTCTAATAGTCATCTCTGCCTAGTGGATTAAAAATTAATGTTGGCTATTATGAAGTTCAAAACTAATGTCAACATAAAAAAAGAAGAAACAAACCTTTTTTTTTAGTACATTTTTATGGTATCTGTATACCATTTTCGCTTAGTGGAATTCAAAATTAATGTTGACTGCTATGAAGTTTAAAACTGATATCAACAATGGACCTTATTCATGTGACGTCAGAAGTGGATTTGAGGACCAACATGGCTGCTGATTCATTGTTTTCGCTATTTGATTATCCCTTATTTTAGGCTAATTTTTACAATCCTAACGTTATGGATTCTGCCGAGGAATTAATAGATCTACAGGGCGAAGAAGAAGAAATTAATTTCTTAGAAGAACAAATCAAGGTTGCAAGACAATTTTGTGTTCGATGTTTATTTCGCATGAAGCAGGAGAGCATCGCCGTTAATCATCATGAAATTTTTAATGTAGCATTTCTCGTACACAGTATATTAAATTTTCATGTTCTTATTATCAGACATTGGCGAAATATCTGAAAGATAACATTGAGTACCTCGTTTTGTTAAACAAAAACATTTAAAAGCTCAGACAAATACGTAATAAGGAATCATACTAGGGTTCGCACGCTAGGAAATCTGCTTAAAAATTAAATGAACGCGTAATATTAAATAAAAGAGAAATTGTAGATATGTTTGTTTTATTCTTTGAGGAAAGTAGAACTTAATTCGTAATTTACCGATCCAAATATTCCATCAATTTTCTTCTACCTTTTTTTCGGTTATTTTTTTTCTTATTTGAAATTGAAATTCGAAGGAATACTACGAGGTTTCAACTGCCTTTCATTCGTAGTGTCATAATATCCAAAAGCTTTTTTCGTTAAAGCAGACAGAACATATTGGAGAGCGCACATCGGAATGAAAATCACCGCGTTTCATTTTACACAGCCATTCCTTTAATAATTTCGTCTTTTTCAGAGGAAAATTAAGGAATGTTTTTCTTTCGTCTACACAATTTAGATTGCAGGATTTATTAGCACAACCATACGGTGAGCAAAAGTTAGACATGTCGTTCATAAATTTACGTAAATCGCGATTTTCCCGAACCCATGCAAGGTAACGCCCTGTTAAGCAATGGGAAAACGCATGTAGACAAACTGTTGTTGGTCCTCGGCCACAGAACGGCTTTCCCATGATGCAATGCGAGGTGAGTAAGGTCCTTTAAAAAGAAGAAATAAACCTATTATTCAGTTCATGACTATGGTATCTACAATGTAGAGCAACGCATACTAATTGTATTCATAGAATATAATCTTTCGTTCGCTACTCACACTATGTGCATCGGTATATTCCAGGTATTTACAAGAATATAGGAGGTACAATACGCTTCCGTAGAAAAGCTTCTTATCTATAAACAACGAATCTTTATGTACTGAGTTGTGAAATGAAATCATCATAACAACTTTTTACTTTGAAGAGAAAAAGCGACTAGAAGTCCTCCTTTACCCTTCGTTATTCTTTGGCTTGAGAAGAAATGGTAAGACTTAGAAATTCATTTCTACATAAAAGAGGGAAATCTTGATATTCCCCGGCATTTACATTGGCATCGAGTAGCTATTAGTGTTTCGGATAGCTTTAATCTCAGTAGTGGAAATCTGAATATGCCACTTCTATCGACTGGCAGGTTAATGCCATGAGCAGTGCGGAAATTAACCCTTTAACGACCATGACCCAAAAATCTTGTATCACTCTAAATACCATAACGCCCGAAACTGTCTGCTGGTTCACTTTTGTTTAATAACAACAACAATGGCTGAGGGTGACTCCTGCTGACCCCTCATAGGTCGAGAAAATTTGAAGAACTAGTAACGGTAGGAAATCTGACTCACTGTAGACAGGCGTTTCTTGCGTCTATAGCCGTTTGTACATACGGGCGTTTTGGGTGTTATGGGCGTTATGGGCGTTAAAGGGTTAAATATGGCGAAATGACAGCTACACACTCTTTAAACGGAGTAACGAAATATACCCTGGCGTATCGTGAATATCAGATATTCTATATATTATAATATTTCTAGGGATAATTTGTCATTTGCACAGCAGCAACAAAAATATTGCGCTTATGGCATTGTTGAGATCGTGCAAATAATGGTTAGTGATAGAAAATACTTTGTGATTCTGTTTCACCAAAGAACAAGAACTGACTGAAACTCTCAATGGAACAGGGAAAAGAAAATGGAGAGACCCCCAATCAAAACAAATCTTTCACCAAAGTATAGGGCTGAAAGTGTCACGTGATACAAACAACTATATATATATTGTGAAAATTGAAACTGTTTTCTTAATGAAAGCACTGCAGACTGTGCAATGAGAGATTGTAACAAAACCCCACATATAATATCTTCACAGTAATAATAATAATAATAATCAAAAGCATTTGTAGTTCAACAATGATTATGCCATATCTAGAAACAATTTGCAGAAGGAGGTCCTGTTAAACTAGTGGCCTAAGGCCCTGCTGCCCCGTGTGGTAATCAGGCCTTGCCGAAGATACTGGAGTTTTAGTAGTTATGCATGGACGAGAGATGTGTGTGCTCTAATAATTTCCGACGATGACGTCATTTCTTTAGAACTGGGAAATCTGAGATGGACTTAATAAGATGACCCAATTAATAGATCAAATTAAGTGTGCTTCAGCATTGCTATTTCACCCTCAATTCTCAACGCGGATTCATAAGTTGAACCTGGATGTCTGACCTATTTAAAATTTAACTGAAATTATTTCTGTGCGACCTAACAGTTTCCCAGGTTTATTGGACTTCATATGTGATAGCAAAAGCAATACGTATTACACTGTAGAAAGTGGCCGCACAACGATATTGCCATCATCGTTTGGAGGCAGTATGTTCACCACATCGAGCTTTCATTAGGTGGAGACACCACTGGCTCTGCCGCCATAGGTCACAGCTAATCTTTGGAATGTCGTCACATACAAGCAAAAACAAACTAAATTATACAGTTGGTAAAACAATAAGCTTGTATAATTGATAAAGATTATTAAATCCATCATTTTATTTGTCTACAAATAACGAAGCTTTTTTTCTTTGGTTTCAGTAGTTTCAAAGCAGCTTTTATCCTGGATATGACGTCACGTGAAGCACTGGCGGTGACTTATGGCGGCCAGTGCTGAGTCGATAGGAGTGGCGACTCCACCTAATATAAACTCGATGGTTCGCTATGTAGAAATTGCATCATGCTGCCATGACTATTTCCCCCGTCTGTGGTTTTACATAACTGCTTACAATCACGACTGCAATAAATGTGAAAACTTTTAAACACAATACTCCCTGTTTTTCTGAGAATAATATGTTACGTTTCGTGTGAAAGGTTTTTAGTAGAAAAATACCACGTTGCTTACTGAACAGGATATAATGCGTGACCAGAAAGGATAAAATAAAGTTCAGGATACAGGATTGCCACACGCGTACATCTGGGCAATGGAAAAGATGACTGGAAACTGGCAAATATAATGACCTAGAGAGAAATCTCCTAGTTGCAGTTAGAAATAGTGTCCTGTAAGGGTCTAAAAACTTCCATGTGATTAGTCAGTAATTTAGCTATATATTCTTTTATTTCTAATGAAGCCTTGTAATGTCCTAAGGCTCTTCATATTATTTGAAAACGAAGATAAAAAAACAAAATCAGTAATTTTTCTCGCAGTGATGATTTCTACACATTGATATCAATGTTACAGTACTTCAATGAACATCAGAAAAATTATGATGAATGAAGCTTCAAATGACGCTGTTTTTGCCGTCTCATCACCCATTCGTTAGCTCTTGGAAATTGGTGAATTAAAAAAAAAAAAAAAAAGTTTTGTCCAGTTTCATTCAGTTGCAAATATGAAGACTGTTAACACGTACTTTGAAATCTTGCTTTAAAACTTTTAAACATTTCAGTTCGTTTCTTTCAGCGTCGGAAGTGTTACCCCCCCCCACCTCGAACTGTATGTCAGACTGTTTTGTAATTTTAAACAAATTGTGTGCGGATAACTCCGAAGGGGCTCTGAAGAACAAGGTGAAAAATTCCATGTAAGCAGGAATGGTCTCGGACCAAATCATTAATTCTTCGAAAAGTTAAAAAAAAAAAAAAAAAAAAAAACTTGAATTCCTGGAATTTTTTTGCTTTGATTTAATAACCTAACGGAAATCGTCCATCTTTAATTTGGGGTAACTGGCACCAGTAAAGGAAACGAATTAGAAAATCCATTTGTCTCCTTGTATTGGAAACCTTTCTACAATAGAGCGACGACTTCGGAACTTTAACTTCTCTGTTTACCGATTTATCTCCGTACATATTTGAAATAACAGTTCAAAACATCCAGTTCGGAAAATTGGAATTCAGTTATCCCTAATAATATTCATTATCGGAAAACGTACTGAAACGCGAATTTAAATAATTTTCACAAACGGAATCTAGTACGCGTTTCAAATCTGAAATACGTTTCGAAACTCAATTAGATAACAGCGTCTGATGACAGCATTTGGTTTTGATCTGCTTCCGTCACAAACGCGCTGCGCATGCTCGCGGAATGAAGAATCTGAGCCAAAGAATACGACTCCCATTGAGGGAACGCGTGATGGGAATTCTAGTACGCAAGCCACTAATGAGTTCGTTGTCTCCGACTTCACGCATGCGCAATTTCTCTTGCTTCATGCGCGGAAAGTAGTCGGCGATTTCGGTTCATTATTTGATGATGGATTGTCAATTTAGGTAGCCTATTTTCACTGATTGCTAAATTAGAGCGTCTTTATTGCCTCATCTGACCTATACGCACTCATTACGTAGCGATTAAAGCTGATGAGAAACCAAATGCTGCTTTGATTTTTTTTTTTTTTTTTTTTTTTTTTGATTGGAGGTTTTTAACGACCACCGTGAGCAACTCAATGGGCTATAAGCAGTCGCCCGTCCCTAATTTAGGGTCACTGGTTCCAGGGAAGGGAGAGAGCCAGTGCCGTAATACAAACACAACATCCATGCCTCACCGGGATTCGAACCCGGACCCCTTTCGGACGAATGATCAGAGGCCAGCGCTTAGACCACTGCGCCACCGGGGCGGCAATGCTGCTTTGAGACATCAGTTTTATGAGCTAACTTATTAATACTCTGGGATAACCGTCTCACTTTTCAAACGTTTATTCAGTAATCAAAACACCGCAGATTTCAAGATGAGTAAAGCTTGAATGTTGCGGTGTTAAATTTTTTTATAAAGAGTGCTAAATTACGGCAAAGAATCGGTAACACTTTCATGTACAAAGCTTACAAACGCTTAAAAATATAATTTTCTACAACTTTTATGTATAACAACTATAACAACAAACAGTGTTCTTTGCCGCGCTGGAACAATTTCCCTCATTAATATTTGGCTTTACAAAATTTCGCACATGAGAACGGTGTCTTGTAAACTATTTGCTAGTGTGATTTGTGTTTCCATGGGAAGCAATTCCACTGTAAGGGGATCCTCGCCGCGTGCTCTGCGGCATTTAATACAGCCGCATTCCGGTCTTCGGGAATCGTCGACTTTTTCAAAAACAACATTCGGGTCAACTCGGGCTGCTTCGGCCTTCAGACGTTGCTTCTCTTCGTAGGCGTCGATGATGCAATTTTCTGCGGTAATTTTTCCCTTTTGCGAGCATATAGGGCAAGACAAAATATCTTCCTCATTCAGATGCTCCTCCATTTTCTTTTTCTTCTTCTTTTTCCCAAAATGGAACATCTAAGAAAGAAAGAAAAGGCTTCTTTTAATGTCAATAAAGTAATTAATTATCCGTTGTGTGAACGTACTTTAGAAAACTATAGAAACTAGGAAATGTATTGGTGACGTCAACATTGCAGCACAAACAAATTATGCTCTATGTTTTGTTACGTAGAATGCAGTGTAATTTCTTAGAACAGTGATTCATGATACGACTACAAAATTGAAAGAAAAACTACTTACTGAAACAACAACAACAACAAAAAAAGCTGCAACATAAAATACATTCTGAAAATTAAATAATACCTTCCCCGTGGCAATAAAAGAAGTACGCGCGCGCACCCCAAGCGTGGTTGTTGTAAACTGTAGGAAAAGCGGATTCGTTCGCTTTTGTAAGGAAACCAGTTTAATAAACAAAGTACTCAACTTGAGCTATGTTGTACCAGGCATCTCGAGATATGCATGGAAGCATTACTTCTCCCAAAACTCAGAGGCAATAAATTTACGCGCACTTAGCTCTCGTCAGACATTGCTCGATTGGACTTGCACATTTTGCTGCTTTGTGTCCAGAGATGGAAACGGGTCACACGGGTCAACAGGTCGGATCAAGGTGTTCCTGACCCGGTTTTATTGCCGTTTTATTTTTGAAAACGGAAAAATATATTCCAAAGAAAAATGCACATTATGGAATTCTGTAGTCGATACTGGTGCCCACGGAGTGAATAATGATTTGCCATGAAAAAATATTGTCTCTTTCTTAAAGCAACGAAGAGTTCCACCGACCGACGTCAGACACACCGACACCATATCGTCTAAAGATACTTTTTTTGCGTTCTTTTACAGTGCGATTGTTCAGGGCAAGGTACAGGCAAACGCGATTTGTCTGCTTCTCAGCTGATTCACTCTCTCCGTGTGAAGTTCACTGTATGACTAAGAGTTACTTTTCACATAGCATCTTTTACACTGAAGAGCAATTAAATTAGAGACAGTTATGCAAATGTGGCGCTGTGGGCGGCCTTGTAAACGGAAACGACATGACGTATGCAGCGATCCGACAATATAAAGAGTGATACGACGGGAATCAGTAAGAATCTCACGCAGTATGGGTAAGACGAAGGATCTAAGCGCATTTGATCCCGGGCAAATTTTCGGGGCCCGACAAATGAGTCACTCCATCTCGGAAGTCATGCAGGAACTGGGATTTCCACGAGCCACTGTGTCACGGGTGCATCGTGAGTACATCAAATCCGGTAAAACCATCCCTGCAAGGACGAACTGCCGTGGACAACAGCGTGTGGATGAGCGGGGTCATCGTTGGCTAGCTCGCATTATAACAGCGGATAGACTGGCAACAAAGCAAGAAATCACTCGGCAATTTAACGCTGGTGCACAAAAACGTGTAAGCAGCCACACCATCCAAAACCATCTCCTCGCTATGGGGTACAGAAGCCATCGTTCCACGAGGGTACCGCTGCTGACCGCACATCACAGAATGTAAAGATTAGCATGGGCGCGGGAACATCGCCACTGGACCCTAGACATGTGGAAAAATGTTGCCTAGACTCATGAGTCGAGATTCACGTTGGTGCATGCGGATGGTAGCAAACCATATGAAGCGATGGATCCTTCTTGTCAGCAGGGTACTCTTCAAGCTGGTGGGGGTGGCATTCTCGTCTGGGGACTGTTTACGTGGATTGAAATGGGACTCCTAGTACATGTGGACGACTATTTGCTCCTGTTTGTGCGTCTTCAACATCCCACTGGGGACCTCATCCTGCAACAAGACAATGCACCGTGCCATCGTTCCCGAATTGTATCCGAATGGTTGGATGGACACTCCACCGACGTGACCACGCTTCCTTGGCCAGCTAGGTCACCTGACCTCAATCCCACCGAGCACATCTGGGATGCCATCGGGAGAGATGTTCTAGGCTCTGACCCTCCTCCATCAAATCTTCGTGAACTGTGGGAGCTTGTTCAGGGGTCGTGGATTCGTATGGCTTCACAACGCTTCCGGTGTCTTGTCGAGTCCATGCCGAGACGAATCGCCGCCGTCATCAGGGCGAAAGGTTGTCCTACACGTTACTAGACAGGTATCTATAATTCAATTGCTCTTCAGTGTACATTGAGAATTTTTTTCTTTGGTTGGAGGTTTAACGACCATCGTGAGCAACTCAATGGGCTATAAGCAGTCGCCCGTACCTAATTTAGGGTCACTGGTTCCAGGGAAGGGAGAGAGCCAGTGCCGTAAGACAAACACAACATCCATGCCTCACCGGGATTCGAACCCGGACCCCTTCGGACGAATGATCAAAGGCCAACGCCTTAGACCACTGCGCCACCGGGGCGGCACATTGAGTATTCAGAAGTTTTCGATTGATGTGCCAACATCCCGTTCCCATGACATGTCATATCGAAATTAACTCGTTATTTGTTAATACGGATGGATTTAATAGAGAAAGGTGTCGAGAGCCGCCCCGGTGGCGCAGTGGTCTAAGCGATGGCTTCTGATCATTCGTCTGAAAGGGGTTCGGGTTCGAATCCCGGTGAGGCATGGATGTTGTGTTTGTCTTACGGCACTGGCTCTCTCCCTTCCCTGGAACCAGTGACCCTAAATTAGGGACGGGCGACTGCTTATAGCCCATTGAGTTGCTCACGGTGGTCGTTAAACCTCCAATCAAAAAAAATAAATAAACAATGCGTCGAGGCCAACAAATACGTGTTTGTTGAAAACCACAAGGGAAAGAGTGAATGCTGGAAATAGTTTCGTCTCATTAAGGAACCGGTGAATCATTCTGTGCTGTTTGGTCTTGTTTGTTGTTCAAAATGTGGAAAGTTTATAATTGCCGGGTTGCAAGAAAGGACCGTGGCAGACTAAAACCTCAAACTTAAAGATAGGGATAATTCAGTAAGCAGTTTTTCTTTTTTCGGTGTGTGGGTGTGTGTGTGTGTGTGGGGGGGGGGGGGTTGCATTTAAAATATACCGCACACATTTCTTCACTTTATAAATTTTAATTTTAGATCAAAACAAAAAAACTTTTCTGGGAAATCCCCCCACCCTAAAAAAATGTGTACAATCCGAGGTGCTCTGTTTTTTTCACATTTTGTACTCAGCTCAGCTCCCTACCCCTTTTATGTTATTCTGCTACTGGGGATATTTATCTAGGACAATTTAGTTTCTACCAACTCCATAGTAATCACGTGATATTAAATTTCTTAATATCATATGTAAGTGGTTAAAAAAAAAGCAAACATAACCAAACAAATATAACCCTTAATATTACACTTTGCACCACATACATATATAAACATCTATACGCCTATTGTTTTTATTCACAAACGAAACTGGTATATAATCTTGATTCGGAATTATCGAGTATACAATCCACGATATTGTTCTTGCTTCATTGTAAACATCACTAATTAAGATCTTGTTTAGGATGTGGTATGATAATCAAGTCTTCAATTTTGTCTGCGCTTAGAATTAACTTTTTGATATTCTTAAAGATATCTTGGCATTATTATTTTGTTCTTCATATTGATTTTTTGCGGACAAAATATATTTGTGTAATCGTTAATAATGATTCCCATTTGTGATATATATATATATACTCCATGGTCACGGTCTTAGTCAGCCATTACTTCTGGATTACGCAAAATAGTGGCACTAAAAATGGCACTAAAATTTAGCAAGTAACCAAATTTTATTATTAGAAAGGAATTTCAACTATTAAATAGCAAACAATTATTGGGATGAATATATGTATACACTGGCGTACAAAACTTAAGGACGAGACGGTTTTTCGAATGTAACGTCGTGCAGAAGTGCTCCACATCGACTAATATCGTACCATAAGATCCTCAAGATGTAAGAATATGGGACAAGTGAGCAAAACCGTCCAAACAAGGAATCCAAAGGATACAAAGGCACTTTATTGAAAAGGTAGCTTCGAGCACAACTGGACAGAAGACAAAAGTCCATGTGACAGGCGGCTGCCAAGAAAAATCCAGTCTTTAGTAAGGGATATGATCACCTCTGACTAAGTTGCAGGATTTACAATGTCTGTCCATGCTGATAAAGAGGTTGTCAAGGAGCTGTTGAGGCATCGCTGCCCATTCCTCTTGTAGCGCCAATCGCAGCTGCAGAATCGTTGCGGGCGGCTGGTGACGTGCTGCCAAGCGTCTCCCAAGAAGGTCCCACACGTGTTCGATTGGATTTAGGTCCGGAGACTTTGCGGGCCAATCCATGCGTTGAATATCTTCACTCTCCTACAGCTCTGCGACAGCCACTGTACGCTAAGGTGTAGCGTTGTTGTCCATGAAGAGGAACTCAGGACCCACAGCACCTCTAAACAGACGCACGTGAGGCAAGAGAACCTCGGTACAATAGCGGACACCAGTGACTGAACCTGCTTGGAAGATGTGAAGGTCAGTATGGCTACAAAGCATGATACCGCCCTAAACGAGAACTCCGCCACCTCCAAACCGGTCAATTTCGATGATGTTGGAGGTGTGATTGCGTGTTCCCTGCTCTCTCCAGATGTGTATACGTCCAGAATCGCTTGTCAGACCAAATCGGCTCTCATCCGTAAAGAGAACTAGACCCCATTGCTGATGTGTCCAGTTCTTGTGTTCCTGGCACCACAGAAACCGCCGTCTCCGATGATCAGGCGTTAATGACACACACCGTACAGGTCGTCATGCAAATAGACCACCTTTGTGCAGCCTCCTGGCCACGGTAAAACACGATAACGGACGTCCAGTTGTCTGTTGCATGTGCCTTGCGATTTCTCCCGCTGTCTCTTCTCGTCTGTAGGACAATATACCGGTCGTCCACCGCAGTGGTTGCTCATGGAAGACCCCTACTAAACTCTCGGACAGCTGTTCCTGTCGTTTGAAATGCTCTCCAAGCTCGGGAAACGATGCTGTGAGCGATCCTGAACTCCTCGGCCACACTAGTCACACTTCGACCTTCTTCCAACTTCCCAATGACGCGACCTCGGGTAAAGTCATCCAGATATCATCTACTGAATTGCCTGTTGGGCATATCACACGGTGGCAGCAACTCGACGTCGTTCAAACCGATGTACACCGTGCAATAGCTTTCACCGAATTGCCGAGCATACACCTCCCGTGTGCTTTATACCTTTCCGACACCCCACCCCCCTAGGTCATGCTGCATATATGCACATGCCCTACCGTACCGAACCCTAGTCTATCTCCTGAGTGGTCTTTCGGTCCGTTCTGCCTGCTCGTTCCGCTGTTATGCTAATTTCTCCTCTTCGTCCTTAATTTTTGTACACCAGTGTATTACGTTTATATGCGTACACATTTATATAAATTGAGTTTCGAATTTATAGTTCAAAAGAGATTTGTCCTGGTCAGTTACGGGTCCGGTCCGAAATTTTTGAACCGTTTCCAACTCCGTGTCTTGCACAGTCGGCAATATTGAAACGATGGACAGTGCCAAATCTGGTGCAATCTATGCGTTGCTCAAAACTCGAAAAACAGCGTGATGAAGGTTAGAACTGCAGCAGGTACGCAATAAAATCCTCCAGAGACGACTAAATTAATCAGCTATACCGTAAATTGCTCGAGAATTGTGATGAACAAGTCTACTGTGAGAACGTTATCATACACAGCGAGGAAACCGATTCCATCGCTCCATGGATGCAGCACACGTACACTTCCATTGACTACTGCCATGGAAGATGAAACTTTGCATCGCCTTGTGATGAAATACGAGTACTAGGCCCATGTAAAGAGTGCAATGTTTAGGCAGCGTCCCGAAAGACGGATTGGAAGAGAAGCGCAATAAAATTTGATATGCTGCAGGGGGCCACAAATACAAAAAGGTTGAGAAACACTGTCTTAGAGGATTAACATTTTCATTCCGTCACGGTAGCTCTGGCATGGAATAAATATTAACCTTACGTTGCGTAAGGCTCTCTTCTTCCCTGGCCCTAAAATAGGAACAAGCGGCTGCTTATACGTAGCTAGGGTAGTAATTTTATCGCGGGGAAAAAAAGGCAAAATTCGCAGTGCGGTCACGGGGTAAATCGAGAAATTTCGCGAATAAAGTTCGCGTCATTTCCAGGTAAATCCTGAAATTTCGCGTACTTCTTCAACAATTTGACCTTCAGGCTCTTTCCCCGCGCTTTGGATATGTAAGATGTGTTTCTATTACCAAAAGTGGTAATTTTCGCAAAAGGTAGTCTGCGAGTATTTCATACTTATTAACGCACTGAAATGTTGCCTCGCTGACCGATTTAAAATTTACGGATTCCAAAGTTCGCGAGGCGGTCGCGGTGTAAATCGAGAAATTTCACGAAAAGTTGGCGGTATTTCGGGGTAAAACCCGAAATTTTTCAAAATACCGCATTTTCTCGAAAACTGGGCTTTCAAGCTCTGGATATGTAAAATGGGTGTGGTTTGTCACTAAAGCGGTAATATTTGCAAAAGGTACGAGTATTTCATACTTACGAACGCATTGAAATATTGCCTCGCTGACCGATTTAAAATTTACGGATTCCAAAGTGATGCACTCAAGGAAGATTGTATTCAAAGAGGTTTGTTTCATTATTGCAGCTTTCAACATTCGGTTAAGCTGATGGAACAGCAAGAATATTCAAAATGTATCTATCTTCTGAATCAGTTGTTTTCTTTGCAGCGATGCTTACACCAGACACTGTTTAAAAAAAAAAAAATCTTTCACTTGTTGTTTGTGAAAATAATCTATTTTCGTCAAAAAACATTCCCGCATGCGATTTGCATTTGGAATAACAACAATACCTTTCGGCGGATTTTCCAAGCAATTTTTTAATGAAGGGTTATCCAGTTTGAAAAGTGGGATTTTAGCTGCACAAAAGGCACCAGTTAATTTCGGAAGTTCAGTTGAGCGATGCTGTTCTTGTTTAGTTCTTTTCTCAATTAATTCATCAATATATTTCTGCATTGTTTTCCGTTGACTATTCTGCCCCCTTTTTTTTTAATACAGCTTGCTTGCTAAACGCTTTTCACAACTGTCTTTTCTTGAAAAATTCACTGGTATGTGAGCAGAACAATAGATTTTTGTTCACATGAAACTTTCACCTGCTGTATGTATTGCTTTCATTTTTCAGATGAACTCATTTTACTCACATGGCTCATTCTCAAAATTAAACAACAAACAACACTATGTAGAAACTTTGTAAAATAAATGCTCACACGCAAACACAAACATTTTCTAAACTATGCGTCTGCGAAACTCAAACACTCTTTTCTGTGAGCTGCTTTTCCCGGCCAAAACTACTAATACAATTGACGACATCCAGTTTATGGTTTACCAGTGCGGCAAGTCTCCAAGGTCATTCAACAGTAGCTGGGGGTGGAAATCACGAAAGACCACACGTGCATTCTGCAATAGAGTGAATGTGACCAGGAATTACCCGTCAAGATTGTTCGATAAGTCCCTTCGTAACGAACAATCCTGAGGGGTAATTCAAAATTTCAAATTCTGGTTTGAACTTTGGAGTGCGATTACTTTGCGGTATATTTTTCGCGTGAATTCTAATAAAGGCAGTAATAAGATTGTTTAAATACGAAAAATAATCTTAAAAAATATAATAGAAATTCGGCAAAAATAGGAACAAAAAATAGGAAATTCCCGGATGTATTTGATATTCGCAAAATTACAGAAAACTCCCTAAAATTCGCGAAAAAAAAAATTGAGGAAATTCGCACCGCGAAACAATTAATAGCCTACTTATAATAAATTTAGTCGTTTGAACCCCTAACCATAAAATAAAGGAAACAGAAACAACCTTAACAGTCTTAAAAGGACGGCCCCGGTGGTACAGTGGGCTAAGCTCTGGTTTCTGATCACTCGTCCGAGATAGGTCTGGGTTTGAATCCCAACGCGGCGTGGATGTTGTGTTTGTCTTACAGCACTGACTCTCTTCTCTCCCTTCCCTGGAATCAGTGGCCCTAAATTAGAGAAGTGCGACTGCTGATAGCCCATGGAGTTGCTCACGGTGGTAGTTAACCCCCCCCCTCCTCCTCCTAAATAAAAAACAATTTAAAAGGAAGGGGTTAAATTAGCGACATACGTCACGAGTACTAGGACACTTTTAGGTTTTAATAACTAAATTGCATCCAAGATGAAAATGGCCTGTTAAATGCATTTGAAAAGTAATTTATTCTGGTGTTTGTGCATATGTAACTCCCTTTAAAAAAAAAGAAAATAAGCTCCTTTACCCTACTAAATGGCTCCGGTAGAAAAAAATGGTAAATTGTGTGTTATTAATTTTGCTTTTCCAGCTCGCGATCTATCATGAACTTGTCAGTCTCTTTAAAATTTCTCATCCTGTTTCGGTGCTTCATTCCTGAAATGAGTAGAAAGTCTTGTAAAAGATGATATGCTCTTTAACTCTTTAAGCCTAACGAAGCACTTTGCGTCCTCTTCTCCTCTTCTGCGGAAGCCATTTAAAGTGATAAATGACTAAAAAAGAAGGCTCTGCTTGGTTAAAACTGAAGTAAAATTCCAAGATATTTTAAAGATTGTTTTTTTTTTCTTTAATTTGGATACAACCTAAATCATTCGTAGGCTTTTTGAAAGTTTGATTGCTGTAGTTCAAGTGTTTAACTAAGTAACTAAATAGTATTAGCAGAGGACTTCGTTAAACGTATATTTACACATCCCGAGCGACTAAGTAAATACTACTGCCAGGTAGAAACAATCAGAAGTGGATTACGCCTAAAACTGCTACCAGGAAGAAAGAATAATCAAAAAAGCTTATGTCAAATGCAATTCCAGGATAGAAAGAATCTGAAAAGTGGCTTATGTACACTACCTGACAGTGAAAATGTTACACCATGAAGGAGTGTTCGAAAACTGACCAAACTGCACACACAGAAAGCCTAGTAGGTCCTGAACAAATGATTTAATTGCCACATACAGAGTAGGCTCCAGTGGCCAAATATACAGGATGATCAATAAGGAGTGTAGTTCCCATTTTGGGCGATACAACGTTGAATACGACTTGGCAACGAGAGTCCGAACGGAGTCCTGGGGTATCGTGGACCATGTGATGTTGATCGGAGTCCACAGTTCATCTTCATTTTACGGGGTGGGAGGGTACTCACCGACGTCCAATCGTGTCTCACAGATGCTCGATGGGCGAAAGATCGGGGGATCGTGCTGGCAACGGAAGCATCCACACACCGTGTAAAGCATTCAGGCTGATCCGAGCGATATGCGACCGGGCGTTATCCTGTTGAAAAACAGCGTTTGGGATGCCCTGCAGATACGGTAGTGCCACGGGCCGCAGCATCTCGTAAACATAGCTGCGTACCGTCAGTGTGCCCATAATGCGTACCAGCAGTGAGCGGGTGTTGGCGCTGATAGCACCCCACACCATGATTACAAGTTGCGGAGCCATGTGACGCTCCACAATGGCGAAGGAATCCGCCTGTTGGGCACGTCGCCTCCAGACTCTAACACGGCCATCATCCGTGATGAGACAGAACCTCGATTCATCACTGAACACCACACTGTTCCATTCGTCACCCCACGCAGCTATGGAGGGACACCACGCCGAGCGGTGACGATGATGGGTCGCTGTTAAGAGTAGCCTTCGCAGCGGACGGCTGGACAGCAAACCAGACGCAGCCAATTGATGAGACAGTGTCCGCGTCGATATCGGAGTATCCAAGCCTCCCCGTACACTCTGCAAAATGTCGCTCGTTATGGCCTGTGGGCTAGCTACGGCATGACGTCGGATGCGACGATCGGTGCTGTCGGACGTCCGTCTCCGTGCTCCGGTCCCCCTACGATGTCGCACAGATCCTTCCTGGCACTACTGTCTCCAAATGCGACCGACAGTTGTGGCATCACGTTGCGTTTCTTCCGCAATACGACGCAAGGACCATCCGGCGGTACGAATGCCTACGATGACACCTCTCGTGAACTCGTCCGTTTGGCGAAATCGCGCACGACGGCATCTTAACGGCATTGGCACCCCTTGTTTGTTCTCCAGACACGGTTTTACAGCAGAACCACTCACTTCTCGCGGCCGTGACGACGTCTCGACTGATGGCCTCACGGGCTGGTTATCCGCTTATATTCAGCCGCCATTCGTGCGATTGGCCTGCAAACGCAACCATTTGCATAACTTGTACGTGTGCAACCACCATGCAATTTGAATGGCGCTGCGTTCACGTCTTCGTGATGTGGCATTTTCTCTGTCAGGCAGTGTATAACGATAACGTCTTTCTTTATTACTCAGTGGAAGTTCAAATGGCATCAGTGTAATCCTCTGACACAAAAATACCTCGCAGAACTCAATCGCATTATAATAATACGTATTCTTCGACTTAAATGTAGATGAAACAGTCTTTAATCTCTTTCGAAATATCAGCGTTTCACAGTCTACTGGCAGTCTGTATACATTTAATCTCCCTCAATCTTAATATTCACATCGCTATATATTTTGCTCTGACTCATTGTCAGCGTTGCTGAAATGTAATAGCTGTTCGGAGAAGAATGTATCATTTAGTGAGAAAATGTTTAACACCGGGAAGGAACGTTCTACGAAGGGGTGTGGGTGAGGGGGATGGGGGTAACCACCACCGTGAGCAACTCAGTGGGCTATAAAAAGTCGCCGGGGCGTTATGAATGGTAAATGGGGCCGCGGGTGGCCTAGTGGGCAACGTTCGTGACTGCCACGGAAAGGGCCTCAGGTTCGATCCCAGCCATGTACGAACGCTCGATCCACTAAATATCCGCCGTGCGTCAGATGGGCACGTTAAGCCGTCGGACCCCGGGTACTGGCCCCCGGTAATAAATAAGTGCGTCTTTCTCCCCCTTTCTACTTCGCTTCCATGTCACTTTCCTATCGGGCGTTCTAGCCCAAATCTCCTAGTTTCCTATTTCTAAGGGTTGTTTAAGACCTGGGGTCAGACACTCCCTTCCTAAAATCCTCTACATATGATCATGATCATGAATGGTAATTGGTTCCAGCAAAACAAGCACACCATCCGTGCCTCACCCAAGATTCAAACCCGGATCCACATCGAATGGTCAGAAACCTTATCCCAGACCGCTGCCCCTCCGGGGCGGGCGTAATAAAATTTACATAAGAAAACAAATTAAAAAGAAAGGTTAAATAGAGATATAAGTAACACATCTCTGTATTTAAAACACAAGGCCGTTTCTTTCTACAATCCTCCAGCGCTACCCACTGCAGCGATTTTTATTTTTACTTTTAAATGACAGCTACTGACCCACAGATTTTTCATCGCTAATTTTTATTGTCATAAGTAATTTTTTTTATGTTACCATGGCATTTTCTTTGTACAATGCGCCGTAAGCTGAACGATACACGGAAAATCGGGAACTACTTGAAAACTTTCTGATTCGGTAGTACAGCCAAAAATAATAACAAATAGAAGAAATAGCCTATGTCAACCAGAAAGAAGTAAGCTTCCCAACGATGAAAGAATTATCCGAATCTGTTCAGTAGTTTTCGAGATTAGTAAAAAAAATTACTATATTATCGTTAACTACTTTCACTTTGGGTGTGATCAGGTTGTATGTAAACAAAGCGGAACGATACACGGGAAATCAGGAACTACTTCAAAGCGATCTAATTCTTCAGTACAGTACAAAATAATAAGAAATAAACGAAATAGCCTATGTCCACCGGAAAGAAATAAGCTGCCCAACGGTGAAATAATTATCCAAATCGGTTCAGTAGTTTTCGAGATCACCTCGAACACACTCTTTATATATTAGAATAGATTATATAATGATACCAAAAAAAAAAAAAAAAAATGTTAAAACCAAACTGGCAAAATAAAACACATTTTTAACCCCATTGTGTAGTTATCATTTCGGGTCACTAAAAGAATGCCTTAATACTACAATGCAAGCCCATCAACGACGGGTAAGCACGTGTTTATACAATAATGAGGAATCTCATCGTTAAATTCGTATACGAATAGTTGGAAGAATTAAAAATTAATGGGAATATATTACGAACATTTTGTTCTTGGTGACACATCTTATAGACTGTCCATTAATAATTCAACCGTTTATTATAGTTATGCATTTTATTACGATTCGTGTTATATGACAAGAAAAAATTGTAGTCACTGCTTTTTCGACCGTGCATCGCACGGGTTACAAACTAGTTAATGTTTTAAACTGCACGAAGGCTATATGGACACTAGGTACACGAAGTTCTAGCGGTGTGTGATACTTCTCGTGTTCTAAAGTTAAGAAATGGATGTGCTTAGCTGATTATTCATTGCACACATAACACAATCAGTTAATTCTGGCTACTTGAAATTAATGGCCACGGTCAAAAGAATCATCAGCTTGGGTAAACTTTAATTGGTTTATTCTCCGAACATGAAGTTGTAGCCACAAATCCACTTTATCTCTGCATAGCTTTCAATTGAAAATCATAAAGTATCAGATTATTGTAACAGCAAGCTCATATAAATTTAACAAACAAAGCAATCTTCACCCTATATCTTTAATCTTTGCTCTTCATACGTTTTTCATCTCTCCACACTCAAACTCTTGACTTCTCTCTTATTAGCACGTCTTTTGTAAAAAAAGATCGTGCTTATGTTATTGGTTTGTCCGTCCGTCCGTCCGTCTGCCTGTAGACACCATATCTCTGCAACTATTAGTCTGATTTGAAAAATTCTTTTTGCATTGAGAAGCTTGAAATATGCTAATGAGGATCCTTTATTTCGTTTTTTCTTTTACGATGTCCAATTTCGCCGCTAGAGGGCGTAAACGCAGATGATGTCGAATCCAAAATATATTTTATTCCATATATTTGCTTCCAGACATCCGATTGACATTTTTTTTCTAACTTTTGATTCCATTTTTGTCGAAGAGTATACCTATTACTTTTTCAAGTTACACATAAATTTTCCGCTAGGGGGCGTAAAAGTAAATTATGTTTGTCCCGATATCTCTTCTTTTAAAACTTTGATTTGAAAACATTTTTCTTCAGCGGATACAGCACCTGAGGGAAAATCGTTCGCACATAATTTCTAATTTTTGGTAAAGAATACTTTGGCCACCATGGGGCGTAAGCGTTAATTTTTGCTTCTGATGTATTTGCCATAAAATCTAAGTTTCTAAATATCTATTGAAAAAATTCGTTCGTGGACCGATGCCACTCAGGGAGATAAACATTTTCGGAAAAGTTTTCTTGTTAAACTATTGCATTTTTTTCTCCACCAGGGGGCGTAGATGTGTATCTTATTTTTGTCAACATCTCTGCTTCTAATGGTCCGATTTGAAAAATTCTTTCTTTATTGGATAGAGTTTCCGGTGTGACATGTTTTTCATATAATTTCAAAATTTTCAAGTAATTCATAGACTTTCCGCAAGGGGGCGCAAATGTAAATTGCGTTTTCTGCGTTCTTTCTGCTTCAAAAACTCCGATTTGAAAACTTCTTCTCGTATCGTATACAGCTCCTGATGGAAAATGTTTTTCATATAATATTTAATATTTGGCAAAGAATGGCTTGGCCACCAGGGGGGGGGGGTCATAAGTGTTAATTTCTGCTTCTGATGTATTTGCAGTAAAATCTGAGCTCCTGAAACTCGACTAATTTTTTTTCTTGGACCGATATCGCTCACATCGAGAAACATTTGGAGAATACTTTCTTCCTAAAATAATGCATGTTTTTCCTGCCAGGGGGGCATAGATGCATATCTTATATTTGTCCATATATCTCTGCTTCGAAGAGTCCGATTTGAAAAATTCTTTCTTTGTTGGAAAGCGTTTCCGCTGCGAAATGTTTCTCACATAAATTCAATTTTTTCTTAATGCATAATTCTGCAACCAGAGGGCGTAAATTCATGATTCCGTTTACATCAATATCTGCGGGATTAGAAACCCGATTGAAAAACTTCTTTCTACCGTCAGATACTATTGTTTTCCATACCGGTTCTATTGACTTTGAATAGCTTTGATAAATTTAATTTGCCTCAGAACGAATTCAAAAGACGTGCTCATTACACCCGAAAATTCGGTGTCATCTTTCTTGTTTTTTAATTTGATTCACTAACGTATATCTCTAATTTAACCTTCCTTTTGAATTTCTGTGTCCTTTCGTAAAATTGGATTATCCTGGTTAAACGCTTTTCTGACTTAACGACAAATCATTGCTGCCAATGAGTTTTTAAAGTTGGTTTCTTTTCGTTAAAAGTTTTTCTACCTTAACGGCACATTATTGCTCAAAACGAGTCTCTAAAGTTAGAATCACTGACAGTAAGTGAAAGTTCAATATAATTACATGTACTGTGCAGTTTCAAGTGAACAATAAGAGAACACAGTTTGAAGATGACAATCCGATTTTTGGCGTAAATGCGACAAGGATGGTAAGTCAGATATTATTCGAAAACTTGAAAATTTTCATCGTCCTGGAGCGGGACTCGAGTCTCCCAGAAAACGCCCGGGTATGCTAACCACTACACTACCCAGAACGACCAAGTTTTAAGTTTCCAATCAATTTGAATATAACCATCACAGGATTCGCTAGTCGAAGCAACCGGCATTCATGTTTAGCGAATCTGGAGGTTAAGATGTTTGCCCGGAGAAGCAGATAAATCATGAAAGAAATACGGGATTACGCCATATAATACAAATTTTGAAGATGACAATCCGATTTTTGGCGTAAATGTGACAAGATGGTAAGTCAGATAATATCCGAAAACTTGAAAAAAAATTTTCATCGTCCTGGGCATTTTCTGGGAGACGCGAGTTCGAGTCCCGCTCCAGGACGATGAAAATTTTCAAGTTTTCGGATATTATCTGACTTACCATCCTTGTCACATTTACGGCAAAAATCGGATTGTCATCTTCAAAATTTGTATTATATGGCTAATTCCGTATTTCGTTCATCAAATAAGAGAGCAATTTTTTACGCGGACGATATGAGAGCGATTCTTTAAGGGAGCTAATTGTTAAGTAAGTAAGATGCGGTTTCTTGAGGGCAGAGAAATGATGTTAACGATTTGTCAAAAGGCAGTATCTCACGACTTAAAGATTTATTGGCCACCCTAGTGCCCAACAAATCCTGCTGGCTTCTGATAATTTGTCCGAGAGGGTCAGGGTTCCAAACAATCCCGGATAAGGCATGGATGGTGTGTTTGTGTTACGTCACTAGCTATCTCCCTTTCCTGGAACCAGTGACCCTGAAGTAGGGAGAAGCGACTACTTGTAACCCATTGAATTGTTCACGGAGCTCGTTGTCTTCCTCTTCAGAGAAAAAAAAAGGTTGAACAGCGTTTACATAACGACTTCATATTGTATATTTTCAAGATAATGATTTAGTAGTTTGAAGTGCATGTCGATATCAGCTGTTATTGTTCTGAAGTCGTTATGCGCCGGACACGTAAGTGGAAGACCCTGGGTTTGATTCCCGGTGGCGTCCGATGATAATTTTTCCGATACTCACTTATTAAGGTGGAGAGAGAGCGATGATTCCTGTTTGGAGTTCCTGATCCACGTCGAGTGTTTGAATTAGGGTCAAATTCATTCGCGGACTTTTTCTACAAAGTCACTTTTATTTTGTACTAATTAACTTACATTTTAACATGATTAACTTACATTTCAACTGCACCTATGCTAAAGAAGGTGTAACGGCAGAAAAGGCTTACATTTGCACGGCAGTATCGGAATTGGGTCTCCGCTGATAGGCAAAGGATTGCCTTCTCCGATGAGTCACGTTTTCTGCTTCATCGAACGGATGGACGTTGGCGTATAAGGCGAGAAACATCGGAGAACAAACACTCTTCAACCACTGCTGGAAGAACACAAGCTAGTTATTGTCTGGGGAATGTTTCCGTTGCACTCTCTGGGTCCACTCATACCTGCGGAAAGAACTATGGACCGAACTCGTTACAAATCCATCTTTGCAGACCACCCATACATGCTGATTGTGTTCCCTGGGACGGATGGGATCTTCCAGAACGAAAATGCGACGTGTCACACAGCTAGAAATGTCCGAGAGTGGTTGGAAGAGCATGCTGAAGACTTCAAAGTACTTCCCTGGCCCCCTTAATTCCTCAGATGTAACCCAATTGAGCATCTGTGGAACCACCTCAATCGTGTTGTTCGCTTTATGGATCCTCCACCACGCACCCACTAACAGCTGTCAGACGCACTGAAGTCAGCATTGCTCCACATACCTGCGAACACCTTCCAGCACCTTACTGAGTCACTTCCAGTCCGTCTAGCAGGTGTCCGCGCTGCACACGGTGGTTACTCTGGATATTAGCTGGTGGTCACAATAATGTGACTCGACCGTGTATATACCTATATATATGTATAATAGTTTTACTTTTTTCTTTTATGATTTCCACTTGGTAAGAAACATAGGCTGGAAGACGAACAGAATTTAAGGCAGTTACTCACCAAGGTAAATGTTTCATGTCGCTGTGTATAGCGGGGTCGCCGAGAGAGTTTCAACTTTTTCACTACCATCCACCCATACCTCCCAATTCGCACTTGGAACCGTTAATGATCGAAGTTCCCAGTGGCTTCACATTGCATTACAAAAAAGATGAGCTCAGAAAGTATACAATGCTAAATCATTGGAAAATCCAAGACAAAATCTAGGAAGCTTAAGCTTTTAGCTCATGTTCTTATGAGAATTATGGAAAATACAGTGACTTATAATGAGAACTTTGCAGATAACTTTCTAGTTTGAAAAATGCACGATTTATCACAAGCACATTGCTAGTTTCGTGTTTTAACGGACTTCATAATGGTTTCCCGTTATAAGTTCTTTTGAGGGCCCATTCAGATATCTTATCCCATGGGGCCCACTCAAATGATATCTTAGCCTAGGGACCCACTAAGGCCTTAACTGGCCGTCGGCCCACCTATAAAAACGCGATAAACAAGTGTTAGGCTTTCATTTACAGACGGAGATGGCAGTGCTTCTCGCTGTCGTCCAAGCATATAATATCGGGCTCCTTCCCCACCAGAGTAAAAGGGGAAAGGTCATTTCATTCAGTACGTCAATAAAAAAATTCTGCAAAAATAACTGAAGAAGTCGAAAATCAAAGTTTCTATGGAATTTCTGTATAAAAACGAACTCGAAACTAACTTTTCTGAAAATAATACAAAAAAAAAAAAAAAAAAAAAAAAAGAAAACAAAAAAAACCTACGTTAGCGATAATAAAAAATCTGTTAAAACGAGAAAATTTCCGCGGTTTTTTTTTTCGTTACAAGTTGGAGACCTACCGAAAACTTTGCTGCACGTCATTTTCAGGAATTTTTCGAGAATTCACACCGCCTATATTTTATAGTGCAGCAGTTCAGCCGATGAAATTTTGAGAGATGAGTGTGAAGCAGGTATTTTCCGGTTTTTTCAAAGTGCATGACTCTTTAACTGTTTCTGGATTACATATTCATTAAGTTCAGGATTTAAAAATAAAAAAAATACTGCAAAGAAACCTCATTCAGAATTTTCTACTTTACGAGTCAATTAGATACTCTAAATTCAGGTCACTTAGGTGACAAATCATATTTTGCTAACTTCAGGGAGCCGGCCGCGACATTGTTCCTCCGTTAAACAGGATATGCTATCGCACGAAAACGCAGATGCTAAAGGTTGAGGATACTTAATTCTCCTTTCGCGCTGTTTCTCTCATTGTTTTGGATTAAGCTTATAACTCTCTGGCCTCACTTTGCCATATTTAATTAAAACTTGCGACAATTTCTAGGCATCCTTGGGAAATAAATGCTTTCGGATTAGATACGGCGACATATTGCGGTCACGACTAAGGGTGCAGAAAATAATTGCTGAATTACAGCACTTTTCCGGGGGTAGTTTATGCGAAAGCAAATTTAAATTTTTGTAATAGTTTTATGCGAAGCACTAAACTGAGGTAAGGTTCTAAAAATCTGCATAATCTCACTGAGAAACAAAAGGCCACAAAATATTTTATAAGTTCCAAAAATAATTTTTGCGATATTAGTTGTGCTTGTTCTTCAGACACCAGCAAATCTTGTTAGTCTCAGTTTTTCTTTTCTAAAATTGTTTTCTTTTTTAGCTCACACATTTGGGAAGTAATAAAATAATTTGAATTCTATTTTAATGTGACATTTATGAAAACATTTTGACAATTCACTTAAAGATTTGTGTTCTAGACTAGTCCTTAAAACTGTTTTTTCTTATACAAAACGCATTGAATAGTTACTGAGAACACGGAGGGCTACAAAAAAGTTTATAATTTGAAATCGTGTTCTTGATGAAAAATTGTCTTCAAAAAAGAAGGGAGAGATCTCAAACTCCTTGGAAGCGGTTGACGTCTAAACACAATCTTATATGATGTTCAAAAGATTTTTCAGGAACGTATTCTTTTTTGATTGAAAGTTTAACGATCACCGTGAGCAACTCGATGGGGTATAAGCACAGTCGCCTGTCCCTAATTTAGAGTCACTGGTTCGAGGGAAGGGAGTGAGCTAAGGCACTAAGACAAACACAACACCCATGCCACACTAGGATTCGAACCCGGACCCATCACAGACGAATGGTAAGACACCATCGGTTAGTGATGTAAATAAAATCCGCCAACGGGTCGGCGGATTGTATTCACATCACAGGGATTGTCTAGTGGTAAGAGCCATAGATTTCCGACTATCCGTGCGTGATGATCAGTGTCGGATTACCAAATAGGGAGAATAGGCACCAGCCTATGGGCCCAACGCCATTTAGGGGCCCCGCGACAACGGATCAAAATAATATTGATTTTTAATTTGATCCTGAAAGAAAATTACAATAAAGCTGTGTTAAATGATTTCCAAAAGATAGAAAAATAAATCAACTCAAAGAAACTAATACTTTACATTAAAGGCTCCATAAATAAAACACTGTATCAATGTAATGTACCCATTAACAACTTAAAGTACATGAAACATAGACATCAGGTTTACATTACAGTTTCTCTCTTAAATTAAAAATTTCCTACTTTCTCTTTAATAATATTGTGTAATATTATTTAATAATATTTAATAATTATTGTTTAATAACATAATACGCTTATTTGTTAACATTAATAATTGTTCCTGTTTGTTTTAGGTAATAAAATTGGTTTATTAAAATTGTTGGTTGGTAAAATTATAAACGTATTAGGAGATAATTTTCGAGGAGCCCTCGAGATTTCGAATGAATGGCAAATGATGCTGTACTAGATGGAAAACGGATGTTGTACTAAATGGATGCTTTACATGGCAAATGGATACTGGATGGCAAATGGGTGCTGAACTTGTCTGGCTCACATCCTTCCACAAAAATGAACAAATGATCATATGTAGAGGATTTTAGGAAGGGAGTGTCTGACCCTAGGTCTTAAACAACTCTTAGAAATTGGAAACTAGGAGATTTTGGCTAGAGCGCCAGATAGGAAAGTGACACAGAAGCGAAATAGAAAGGGGGAGGAAGGTGCCCTTATTTATTACCGGGGGGGGGCAGTACCCGGGGTCCGACGGCTTAACGTGCCCACCCGACGCACGGCGGATATTTAGTGGATCGAGCGTTCGCACCTGCCTGGGATCGAACCTGAGGCCCTTTCCGTGGCAGTCATGAACGTTGCCCACTAGGCCACCAGCGGCCCATATAGCCCACAAAGTTGCCCATAGTGGTAGTTATATTCCGAAACAAAAGAAAAAATGCATTCGCATGCAAAGTTCCTCTTTGGGAAACGTCGCCACAGATGCAAACGAAGCTATGCATTGAAAAGCGTTTTAAGTGATTGATTTATGTAGTAATGAAGGCGACTGTTTAGGATGTAAAACTGCATAAGAGTAGTTGGGTGGCGATTGGAATTTTCGGAAATAACTAGTTTAAAGTGGAAGGGAGATCTCGAGAACAGTAAGATTTCTTGCTGATCTTGAGAAACAGTAAGGGTGTCGTTTGCGAACTTTTTGCAAAAAAGGTATGAGACTACAGTGTTAGAGTCCTTCGCGATAGTGAAAGGAACATATTGTACGTGTTCCAGCTGCATATAACGTTTTGGTGCCACGTGAAGTTAAAAGCATTTGGTCATTGCAGTGAACTATGGGGATATTTTCGATTCTCTGTGTTTGTAGAAATAAATAGATAGTTCAAAAGCAAAAATACAACACTTAAAGATACACTTCCTAAAAACTAGAAGTTTTTAGGTTGAGGTAGGTGCACAAGAAGACCGTCGTTACGCGATACTGAAAAGTCGTAAGATCCCTAAAAGCTAAGATAGATTAAAAGCTTTAATTGCGGACTTAGCATAGTTAAAATATAGTTTACACTAAAACACGTAAGATCTTTCGAGCAATTTAGGCTCATCCTCAGAAGCGAACACAATAGGGGTGGCTTCTGGGTTACATAGTCATATACATAGCGATAATGAGTGACGTCATAATGGCGAACTGCGTGAGTTCGTGATGTTACATAATCACAGGTACAAAGATATAGCACAGTTTTACGTTACCAAGTGCATCAAGAAAAACAGTGAATAGCTTTCTTCACAGGTAACTGAAGGACACTAACCAAATCATCAATTATAATCAGTACTTGAATAGTCATCCATGTTCACCAGGTTCAGTTTTCTTTAGTACTTGTTTCCAAGGTTGTGGGATATTAATCGGTACTTCATTAGAGCAGAAGTTTGCAAAGCTGTAGATAAATAAACTTTCCATAAATAGTGTCTCAAATTTAGTACGAGGTGAAGTCAGTATGTAGAAATCAGTCCAGACATGGTAGTAAGTTCTAGATTTGAAAGACGTGAAAAAGCCGTAGTCTGCGAATGCAATTTCATATTATATTGGTGTTCCTTTAATAATCTCGCATTCAATGTGCGTGTAGTAGAGCCAATGTATATTAAATCAGTGATAGATGCATCCACTGGTTTTAGGGGGATCACGTATACCCCACATTTTTTCGCTGCTTCTACCTGATCATGGCCATTCTTAATCATAGATAATACGTTAGAAGTTCGCACTCCAAAACCCAATTTATTTTTGTAACAGACTTTTTTAAGGTATTAATAAGTTCTGGCACAAAATCCATTGATCCCATAAATTTGGTTGGCCGGCTTTCTCGTTGCAAAGTTGAGAGTGTCAACCTTTCTTCGTGCCTTAACACTCTGTGAACTATGGAAGTAGGGTAGCGAAAAGCTCGAGCAATGTCGTGAATTACTGTGATCTCGTCATGGCGCATGTTGAAGGAGAATGAATGCGTGAATGTCCTCCGAATCATGAAACGAATGGAGGATAGTTTGTATTGAAAAGGTTGGGTCGAGGTCATAGGTATCATACTGGGGGTACTTTGAAAAGCATTTGCCGTTGAAAAGCCTTCCATTGGGGAGTGAAAGCCTAGCGAATTTTTATGCAAATAACACCACGAAAATAAACGGAATTACTATGCTATAAGCGTTCCTTTAGTATTCACGATCTGGTGTATTTAAAATAACATTTAAAAAATTATGGGAGAGAGAGAAGAATTTTCTTGCATTTTCGTCAACTGTTTGAACTCCATCTCAAGCTTGGATGGCGGCAGCGATAAGGTGTCATTGGTAATAAAAATAAACATGGAAGAATTCACTCCTCCTTGAATAGTTTTATTTTGCAAAATTCCAGAATGTTAATTCACCTGACTCATTAACTGGTTAGGTAGGTAAACTGACTTAGAATCAAGCGGTAGATTTAATGTGTGCTGAAGTGCAGTGTCAGACGGAGTGAGCTTGACATACCGTATATTTCCATGTATAAAACGACCCCTACTTTTTCGAACCGAAAATTAAGAAATCAGTATTTCTATTACAAACATGGACACATTTGATATTTTTTAGAAATTAGGTAATATCATTGAATTACATTTAGCAATTAGGTAATTTTACAAACAAAGTCTGTGGTAATATATATAAAAAAGAAGTTTCTAAATTTATATTATTGAGAAATTAGGTAATTTTTAAAGATACAAACTATGAAATTATGCATCACTTTCAGGAAGCTTATCAAAAACAGCTGTGACTCAGTGCGCCGGAGACTCAGTAGATTTGTAAGTCGTAGTGGGGAGAGGGCGACTCAGTAGATTTGTAAGTTAGTAGATTCAGTAGATTTGTAAGTCGTAGTATAAGAGGTACTGGTAGTTTCGTCGCGGTAACCGCAGGGTTCTCTCAACCGGTCAACCCCGGTGTACAAGACGACCCGCAATTTTTGGTGTAAAAATTTTGGAAAAAAATATCGTCTTATACACGGAAAAATACGGTAGAATTTTACATTCAAATGATTTCAGTCGTAAGCATGCTGTACTACCTGTTTTTAAGCGTAACGTTTTGAAGCTTGGAAAAACAAAATATTCGTAATAGTTGTTATGTATCGGCAGAGAAAGGTGAGCAACACCTGGTTCCAGTAAAGGCATCAAAATCGTTTCGGCTATCCTGTAACGAAACGCTCAAATTTAATCAGATTAAATTTACTTTTTAAGGCTCAATTAATTTGAAACAGAAGTCTCTGGAGGAAAGCTATAGGTTTCTGAAACGCAAACTTTTTAAAATATGAATTTCGATGTATTTATACTGTGTACATATACACTGAAGAGCAATTGAATTAGAGATACCTGTCTAGTAACGTGTAGCACCACCTTTCGGCTTGATGACGGGGGCGATTCGTCTCGGCATGGACTCGACAAGACACCGGAAGCATTGGGATTCCATACGGGTCCACGACCCCTGAACCAGCTCCCACAGTCCACGAAGATTTGATGGAGGGGGGGGGGTTCAGAGCTTCGAACATCTCTCTCGATGGCATCCCAGATGTGCTCGATGGGATTGAAGTCAGGTGACCTAGCTGGCCAAGGAAGCGAGGTCACGTTAGTGGAGTTTTCATCCAACCATTCGGATACAATTCAGGAGCGATAGCACCGTGCATTGTCTTGTTGCATGATGTGGTCCACAGTGAGATGTTGAAGACGCACAAACGGGAGCAAAATGGGCGTCCAGTATATCCCGGGTAACGTTGACCTGTGAGGGACGATATCACACGTACCAGGGGTCCCATTTCAGTCCACGTAAACAGTCCCTAGACGAGAATGCCACCCCCACCAGCTTGAAGAGTACCCTGCTGGCAAGAAGGATCCATCGCTCCATGTGGTTTGCGCCGTACTCGTATCCTCCCGCCCGCATGTACCAACGTGAATCTCGACTCATCAGTCCAGGCAAGATTTTCCCACATGTCTAGGATCCAGTAGCGATGTTCTCGCGCCCATGCTAATCTTCGCACCCTGTGATGAGCGGTCAGCAGCGGTACCCTCGTGGGACGATGGCTTCTGTACCCCATAGCGAGGAGATGGTTCTGGATGGTGAGGCTGCTTACACGTTTTTGTGCACCGGGGTTAATTGCCGAGTGATTTCTTGCACTGTGGCCCGTCTATCCACTCTTACAATGCGAGCTAGCCGACGATGACCTCGCTCATCCACACGCTGTTATCCACGACAGTTGGCCCTTACAGGGATGATTTTACCGGAATCGATGTACTCACGGTGCACCCGTGACACAGTGGCTCGTTAAAATCCCAGTGTCTGAACGACTTCCGAGATGGAGTGATCTATTCTTCAGGCACCAACAATTTGCCCACGATGAAATGCGCTAAGATCCGTTCGTCTTACCCATACTGTGTCCGAATATTACTAATTCTCGTCGCATCCTTCCTTATATTGTCGGATCGCTGCATACGTCATGTCGTTTCCGTTTACAGGACCGCCCACAGCGCCACATTTGCATAACGCCAGCTGTCTGTAATTCAATTGCTTTTCAGTGTACTAGCATATAGCCCGTCCTAGGACAGTTGCTTTTATACTTTAAATAAATACTAATATATAGGGGATGTTACCCGTCTTATGACGGGGTGAAATTTCTAATTGAAGCAGATTGAAAACAAATAAAAAGACGCCGGATTTCTGTAAGGAAATATAGGAAAAACTTATATAGTAAGAACTCATTCATGTTAGAACTAAAAATTATATGCTATTTATTTCCGTTTTTCAAAAGACCTTGAGATAAATAACATTGTGTAAAATATCTGTTGTTCAAAAATTGTAGATTATAGCGTTTAGATAGATCGATATTTTGTAAAATGTGTAATATAATCAGCACTAAACCGGAAAGTTGTTTTCGTGTAAACTTACCTTAATAACTTTTACTTTGATTTTTCGCCTTAAATGACTTATTCTCCGGCACACTTGTTATTCCCTTCCCGGCTTGTTTTTAGATTGTCCTATTCGACTGTTAGAGTGAAACTTCATACCGAAGCTTTTTCTACAAAATAATGCGACATCTGGTATTACAAATAGGAACTATGTAAATTCTCGACAATTTGTTGCTTTTAGATGCAATCTTGCTCAAGTTGACATTTCAAGATTTCAGTTTTTATTGTAGGTTAGAGCATTTAGATATTCTGCTGGCCACCCAAAATGCAACACCAAGAAGGAAGCATCCGATTGGCCTGAAATTCGCAGCATGCGTCGCCCGCGAGAGGACATGCAAACGATTAGCATTGCAGGGTATATGCAAATCATGTGCGCCCGGCACGCCACCGAGAAGCACTATAAGAAGGGTGCACAGAAGGCGGGTGTAAGTATGTGTGTTGTGCTGCCGGACCTGTGCGTGGGAAGCTTCCTGATGCCTCGTCGCGGAATACGGCAGTCATTCCAGCACGTTTCGGAGTTAGACAGAGGACAAATAGTGGCTTATCACCACAGCGGTTTATCGTACCAAGACATCGGCGTCCGTGTGGGACGACATCGAGCCGCAGTGAGGCGAGTATGGATTCGGTGGGTGAAGGAGGGACAAACTGACCGACGTGAGCGATTGCCGCAGCCGCTGCACAACACCGAACGAGAGGACCGGCATATTGTGCGGCGGCGGCATTGACGGCTCGCACCGCCACATCACGAACATTAGCGCAAGAATTAGGGTGTGTTGCGCAAAAACCTGTGTCAGCGCGTACCGTTCGACGTCGTCTGCAAGAACAGTAACTTGTCGCACGGCGCCCATTGCTCCAATTACGATTGATGTTACACCACAGGCGAATGCGGCGGCAGTGGACCATTGAACGCAGCACCTGGACTACGGAATGGCAAGATATTGTCTTCTCCGACGAATCCCGCTTCTGCCTGCAACACCACGATGGTCGGATCCGCGTGTGGCGCACCGCGGCGAGGGATTGTATGACGCCTACATTATGTATAGCCATACCGGTCCGACGCCTGGCGTTATGGTTTGGGGCGCAATTGGATATGACACCCACACCCCTCTGGTACGCATCGCCGGTACACTCAAGAGCCACCGCTATATCTCCGACGTTTTGGAGCCTGTAGTCCTACCTTAACTGCAGGACCTGCCAGCGGTCACGTTTCAACAGGACAATGAGCGCCCGCACGTGGCACGCAACGTGCCACAATTCTTCACGGCCCACCAGGTATCACTGCTGCCGTGGCCCGCTTGTTCTCCCGATATGTCGCAAATCGAACACGTCTGGTCGCTATTCGGCAACCGAGTGGCTCGACAAGCAACACCCGCGGCAACGCCTGATGAACTGTGGCAACGTGTGGAAGCAGCCTGGACCGACATACCCCAAGCCCACATCCAAAGCCTCTTTCGTTCGATGCCGCGGCGTGTAGCAGCCGTTATTGCCAGCTATGGGGGCCACACGAACTATTGATGTCTGCGTGTTGCACAAGTCGCACGGGCCTGTAAGATCAATCGTTTCATCTTTGCATCTGTTGTTATGTGTGCAGTAAATCTGGCTTTGCTATCTCGTGTCCTTCTTAGTGTTGTATTTTAGGTGGCCAGCAGTGTAGAACCATATATGGAAAACGTTTTTGTATAATGAGCACTACACTCGGAAAGTTAGTTAAATTAAAAAAGTAAAAAATAATTAAAGCGTAAAAATTAATATTCGAATTGTGCTAAATTAATTAATATGCAAACGCAACTTGCAATGATATTACGATTTTAATTCGAATTTTGTAGATCGGATAAATAGAACTCGAGTCAATGATAATCCAATGCTTTTAAATTAGCACGCGATCACCTGATATCTCAATGAGATCACGTGCCAACTCAACTTGCTGTGATATTAAGAATTCAATTCGAATTTTGTAGATCGGAAAAACAGAACTCGAGTCATTAATAATCTAATGTTTTCAAATTAGCACGCGATAACCTAGACATCTAAAAGTGATTCCGTGCTATTTTATAGCAGGCAATCATTTTGAAATTGCGAGAGCACACACGAATTTATCAATAAGTGATGATACAACAATGCAAACGCTGGTGTGACGTCAAGCGTTCCAGACAGACGGATCTGGGTGTTTATGTTATTAATAAAAAAAGGGTATGATTTGAAGGTACTTGAACCAGAGTTCAACGCTTTGATGATTGAAAAAAAAAAAGAAAAGATGATATTAACTTAAAATAGAGCTCCATTTAAATATGAAAATAATATCATGAGTTTTATTTTATTTTTTGTGGAATAATATTCTAAAATATAGGTGGGAAATGTGGCAAGGTAATAAATTGAATATTCACACACCACCTTTATACAGATCTACGTAAACGTTGCTTACGCAGCGTATGAGCAAAACACGTGGTCATGTGCGTTACGACGTCATCTAGGCAACTATTTAAGACTGCTACTCGTTGGTAATCGCCAGTAGTCTTTATCACAATGGAAAAAAAACAAGGGATCTTTCGGAGTTTGATAAAGGGATTATTGTGGGTTCCCATCTGGCTGGAGCGACGATTTTGAAAACAGCAGAGATGATTCATTTGTCAAAAGGTGTGATATTCCGGTTCTTAGTGGAAAAATAACCCACATTCTCGTCTAAGGGGCGTAACTGTGGTGCGACTACAGTCTGTCAGAAACGAGATTGCTGATGTTTGAGAATGCTTGTACTGAGAAACAGGACATCTTGTGTGCAGCAATTGACTGAAGCATTCGACCAAGGCTGCTTCCAATCCATTTCTCGGCGAACTACTTCTATGAGCAAGAAATTGAAAAGGATTGATATTGGTAGTGACATACCTATAGGAAATCACTGATTTCTGCGAAGAAGTTCGTCTACAGTGGTGCCAGGAACATTGTGACTGGACCCTGGAAGACCGGAAAGGCGTCATGTGGTCCGACGAGCGCGGTACACCTCGTTCTGTACTGTACCAACACTAGGCAGAGAGTTCGGCGGGAGTCCCATGAAGCAACGGATTCAGCATGCCTTGTAAATACAACTCAAGGTTCTGGGGGCGGTGTCCTAGTGTGGGGAACGTCTTGTTGATACGGAACTGGACCCCTGATATCGCTGAATGGTTGAGTGTCCTCCAAGGTTTATCAGAACATTGTTGCCGATCAAGTCCATCCTGCAATGTTGACTTTTTATCCAGCAGGTGACGACTGTTTCATGGATGACAAAACTACTACTGTATGTGGTTCTCCAAGGATTAACTGAGCATTATTACCGATCAAGTCCGTCCTGCAATGTTTACTTTTTATCCAGATGGTTGCGGCTACTTCGTGGATGACAATGCTACTGTATGTGGTCCTCCAAGGATTATCTGAATATTGTTGCCGATAAAATCCGTCCTGCAACGTTGACTTTTTATACAGCAGGTGGCGGCTATTTCGTGGATGACAATGCTACTGTATGTGGTCCTCCAAGGATTATCTGAATATTGTTGCCGATCAAGTCCGTCCTGCAATGCTGACATTTTATCCAGCAGGTGGCGGCTATTTCGTGGATGACAATGCTACTGTATGTGGTCCTCCAAGGATTATCAGAATATTGTTGCCGATAAAATCCGTCCTGCAACGTTGACTTTTTATACAGCAGGTGGCGGCTGTTTCGTGGATGGACAATGCTAACTGTATGTGTCCTCCAAGGATTATCTGAATATTGTTGCCGATCAAGTCCGTCCTGCAATGCTGACATTTTATCCAGCAGGTGGCGGCTATTTCGTGGATGACAATGCTACTGTATGTGGTCCTCCAAGGATTATCTAAATATTGTTGCCGATAAAATCCGTCCTGCAACGTTGACTTTTTATACAGCAGGTGGCGGCTATTTCGTGGATGACAATGCTACTGTATGTGGTCCTCCAAGGATTATCTGAATATTGTTGCCGATCAAGTCCGTCCTGCAATGCTGACATTTTATCCAGCAGGTGGCCGCTGTTTCGTGGATGACAATGCTACTGTATGTGGTCCTCCAAGTATTATCTGAATATTGTTGCCGATAAAATCCGTCCTGCAACGTTGACTTTTTATACAGCAGGTGGCGGCTATTTCGTGGATGACAATGCTACTATATGTGTCCTCCAAGGATTATCTGAATATTGTTGCCGATCAAGTCCGTTCTGCAATGTTGACTTTTTATCCAGCAGGTGACGGCTGTTTCCTGGATGACAAAGCTACTGTATGTGGTCCTCCAAGGATTATCTGAAAATTGTTGCCGATCAGGTCCGTCCTGCAATGTTGAATTTTTATCTAGCAGGTGGCGGCCGTTTAATGGACGACATTGCTACTGTCCATCGCGCACGATGCGTTCAGCAGTGGTTCAGTGAGCATGACGGCGAATTCAACCATCTTCGTTGACCATGACAAAGCCCGAATCTGAACCCGATTGAGAATGTATGGGGCAAGTTAGAAAAACAGATCCGGCAGTAAAGTCTTGTTTGTGGTCAAACATGAAGCCGTCAAAAAACTGTCTAGTGAATGCCTGTTATGCCGTAGACGTGGATGCACTCCAATACACTTTGGAATCTATGCCAGACTGCATAACTGCTGTAATTGAGCCCAAAATGTGGCCGAACGCGGTATTTACTGAACAAAAATCTCTAATCCAGTGACCGGTATATGCACATACACTGACGGAAAGTGAAAAACGAACACCAAGAAGCAATTGGCGGACGATAATGAAATTTACATATGTTAATGGGGTCGAGTTTACGTAGGTGTGATGCTAATTTCGGGACCAACAGGTGAGCGCTTACTCCACAGCACGGTATAATATGCTAATTATCGTCGGTAGTATTTAAGGAGTACGGCGAAATGAATGTAATCAGTCGTCGGCGTACGGACACATGCGAAGACCCTGAAGAAGCTGCAATGCCTGGACATGGAAGACGTGTACGATTTCAGCAGTTATCGGACTTTGAGCGAGGTCGTCTAGTCGGACTCCGCGACGCCGGGTGGTCGTATCGTCGTATTGCGGAGCGAATTGGACGGGAAATATCGGTGGTGGTACGATGGTGGCGTAGATGGTCCGAGGAACATTCCCATACGAGAAGACGTGGAACCGGGAGTCACAGACGGACTGATGAGCGGACCGATCGACGCAAAAGAAGAGCGGCGTTGTCACGCAGAACATCTACTGCGACGCAAATCCGAGCTCCCGTTGCACCTGAGGTGACTGTGCGAACAATCCGCAACCGTCTACTGGATGCAGGACTACGTGCACGTGTGCCTCTGGCATGTGTACCTCTGACTCCAGCCCACCGTCAGGAACGGCTGTAGTGGTGTCACCAACGTCTGCACTGGAGAACGCAATGACGATCTGTCGTGTTCAGCGATGAAAGCAGATTCTGCTTGGGAGCCTCCGATGGCCGTATGCGTGTTCGTTGACGCACAGGGGAGCGTCTCCACCCTTCTTGCATCCGCCAGCGACACACAGGACCTACACATGATCTCCTGGTGTGGGGAGCGATCAGCTATAAACCCCATACACAACTAGTGTTTGTACTGGGTACGTTAAACAGCACCTCCTAGATCAACAACATCATTCATCCCATTGTTGTGCCATTTGTAAGGTCGGTCCATCGTGGTGTTTTCCAGCAAGATAAGGCATGCCCACACACGGCACATGCAACGCAACATGTACTTCAGGGTGTGAGACAACTTCCATGGCCTGCACGTTCACCGGATTTGTTCCCCATTGAGCACGCGTACGATTTTATGGGACAACGACTTATCCGGTGTCCACGGCCAGCCACGACCATCCCCGATTTACGCGTCCATGTTGAGGATGCTTGGAACTCAATCCCCAAACTTACATCCAACATCTGTATGACGGACTCCATGCCAGAACTGCACAGTGTGACGCAGTTCATGGCGGTTCAACCTCGTACTAACCATGTTACATGGAAATGTTATTTTTCAGTTTACCAGCAAATACAGCTGTATTTTGCCATAATGTTTTGATCACGTTATCCTCTGTATTCCGTTATTATGTTGTATAAATTTCGTTGGTATCAGACGTCTCCTTCTTGGTGTTCTTCTTTCATTTTCCGCCAGTGTATTATTAGGAAGGTAGTTACTAATAGCCATCAACTTTTGTTTAGTGGTTGCACACAGCAGGTAAATCATAGGAGAGATTTGAACTCGAGAAGGAATTTCATACCTTCGGTAATGATTTTATTTAATCCAACCCGGTGAAAGTATTTCGCAATAGAATCAAAAATGAAGTTCAGAATGCAGTTACTTCAGGCAATGAATTAAAAAATAAGTAGACTAAACGGAAGTATGAAATCAAATTTAATTATTGTTAAGCATTTAATATGTTCTCAAAACGTAAATGAATCAGACACAGAAAGCAGAAAAACTGGTCCTTCTTGACATTTCATTTCATTAAAACAAAACAACACGAAAACCTACAGGAACATTTGCACATCCACAAGGTGTCGACGGCAAAGTATTCCTTTTAACTATATTCAGACAAAATCCATGTTTCAGAAGTCACGTGTTTTAGATTTTTTTGCCTTCCGCTTCGTGCGCGATTTGTGGTTGCTGATCCCTAGGATTAAGTTTCACAATTCTTGGGGAATCAGATCAGGCCAAAGTCGTCTGGAAAGTGCAAGGCCAATGACATTAGAGAGATGACTTCCCTCCATTTGTGACGTCACTCACATATTACACGGCCTGCTACGTCGGTGTTGTGTTAGACGTCACACACGATAGCGTTGGAAACCAATCAGAAGTCTTGTTTTCCGCGTGGCGCCACTAAAATAGGAAATTTGTCATGGCCTTGTAATTTCTAGACGGTCTTGATCAGGCTGTGAAATGCGAACAATCTGGTAACGAAAACGCAATAAAACGGCTGACAGCCTCACTCAAATGTTTACAAAAGTTGGAACAGAAAATCCAAAGAAAACAACAGCTTAGAAATTTAATTTATTTATTTATTTTTCAACTAATGCTCTTGTTATGCTTTCATTCTGTCAGTCGCTGCTAAAACGTTTTTCCAATGCACGGTTTCTGAAGCAAGTCTTGGAAGTCTTGTGAAGTCCAATTCAGACGCAATATTAATGCAAGAGATCAGAAGTTAGCGCATTAAATCTGCCAACCAACCAGCATGTGCTACATTTACTCGTTCTCAAAAGAGGGACTTTCCAAAATGCGATCTTGTGTCGCCAGGGTACAAACCCGAAAGGCGAAACATAATTCTCAGGTGTAATGAACATGACTTTTGAATCCTTTAGATCACGAAAAGAACCAGTTGTGAAAAATTCAACTGGATTTGCACAATCAGTAACACATCCACTAGTAGAAATAGCTCTTTATGCCAACTGCCTGCAGAAATGCATTTTACGAGAAATCGCAAACTATTCAAAATATGATTGTCATGCTGGAAGGTATCTGAAATTGATCAAATCGAACAATTAAATAAGGAGAGAGTTGGATGTAAACGTGGTGTAACTTTACGCTCCGTAGAGGAAGAGCTGTGTGATATTCGAAGAAGCAAATGAGGACAAAATATTCTCATAGTAAAGGGCACATCCAAGTAGCGAAGTTATGCATCTGAAATTATGAAAGTGATAATTGTTCTCACAATTTAGGCTTCCATATTCAAATATTTTTTTCAAATTGGACTAAGAAGCATACAGATATGGTGTCCAAAAGAGACGACTGACTGGAGGACGGACGGAAAGTGGCAACATAAGCAAATCCTTTAAAAGACGTTCGGCAAATACCACCAGAACGCGCTTGGTTTCTCGGACTGGATTAGAATCTCTAGTGAGACGTGGATGTTTGGTTCGCTACAAAGGTACTTGCTTTCTGCGTTCTTTGAAGCAACTAGCCTTAATTTAGGGATAGTCTAATCAAGAGGTGGGGGACTTTTTCATGTTGGAAGGCCGCATTAAGTTAGCTGTAATCTAACAAGGCCGCATTCAAGGAACTTCAATTAGATATACACTATATTGACAAAAGTCACCGAACACCCCTTCAAAAGCAAACGAACGGATCAGCTGCGTTGCTAAAATGAGCAATATAGCTACAAATGGTATAAAAACAAGCCTGTAGCTGACCGCGATCACATCGCACTGTGAGGTTCAGTTAAAATGTTGCTGAACTGACTTTAAGAAAGGAAAGATTGTTCGGTGTTATATTAGTTGGTTGACCGTAAGAGAAACTGAGAGGCGTTTAAACATAAACAAGTCAACTGTTTTTGGATGTACCGAATAAGTAGAAGACACAAGGCGTGCGTGAAGCAGCAAAACGTACCGGCAGACCAAAAAAAAAAAAAATCAGTGATAGAGGACATCGAAGCCTCAGGAGAGTCGTTACAGCTAATCGACGGACTACTGCACAAGTCCTCAGTGTACAGGTGAGTAAAAATGTTGGAACCTCGGTATGTACACGTACCATTCGCAGAGAACTTCATTCCGTGGGTTATCGTGGGCGTACGGCTGCTCATAAGCCTTTCATCTCCACTCGGAATGCAATTCGTCGTTTAGCATCGTGTAAAGAACATTTATCGTGGACTGTAGATCAATGGAAATTGGTCCTATGGACTGATGAATCCAGATGCACGATTCATCAGTCTGATGGCCGTGTGTGGGTATGGCAGCAGCGAGAGGGGGGAGCGCTATTTACCACAGTGTGCTGTTCCTACGGTCAAGTTTGGACCTGGTAGTGTACTCGTGTGTGTGCGTGAGGGGGGGGGGGGTTCGTTGTATGGTCCCAGCCCATTGATTATCGTGGACAAACCTGCTAACCGGCACGACTACCTCGATATTGTGGACAATTCTGCCCTACCAACTATGTGGCAATACTATGGAACCGAGCCTTGTCGGTACCAGCAGGATAATACACCGATACATAAAGCAAGGACTGTTACGGCGTGGTTTGACGATAATTCCGTATCGTGTGTGGACTGGCCAGCGCAGAGGCCTGATCTTAATCCCATTGAACACCTATCGGGCGAATTAGAGCGCCGCATAAGAAGTTTGAAACCAAGGCTTACTAGTCAGCAACAGTTAGCGGCAGCATTATGTGCTGAATGGAAGCGCATACGTTTCGCTGTGTTCCAAAACCTTGTCGAAAGCATTCTGTTAGGGTCAGTGCATGCATTAAGGCCAAAGGTGGACGACACGGTATTAATGTTTGTCAATAAATGCTATGCTGTGTTTCTCTTCTAGATGTCCGGTGATTTTTGTCAATATAGTGTACTTCGAAATGCATATATGTACTAATTAACTTCAAAAAATGAGAAAAAATGTTAATTCTAAAGTTAACTAAAATTTTAATGACTTTGTTGTGACTGCTTTTTGTTGGAACGCATTTGAATATTGGGTTGCATTATGGAGGTCCGTACTTTCAGCTGATCCTCTAGATGGGTATCTGTCATTTGTGACCTTAATGACGTCTTGATTTGGGTTAGGTAGGAGAATGTAGATTCGCAGCAATAAGTGCTTGAACAGCAAGAAAGCATTCTTTCGTGCATGTTACCGAAGGCGTGGGTATTCTACTGCATTTTTCTGAGTTTCAATTTGATCTTTCATAGCGTCAAATAAAGACTATAAAATGACATCTTTTGAGAACTTAATCAATTCCATCTGTAGTTCTTTAGGAGAAATAGAACGTTATCTTGAGCATAGTAGGTGTTAAAATCGCCCTTATGACTTAATAATGTTTTAATTGTCGTCGTCAGTCGGGGAGCATTATTTCGTTGAATCTTTCGTTTACTATTTGGTATTTTAAATCATCATCATCATCATTGTCAACCATTATCAATCCACTGCTGGACGAAAGTCTCCCCAAGTTTCCTCCACAACGGTCTGTCTTGTGCCAGTCTCCTCCATGTCACTCCCGCATATTTACGAATTTCATCCACCCATCTCCCATGTGGTCTTTTTCTGGGTCTTTTCCTGTCCCTTGGAATCCAATCTAAAATTTCGGCTGTCCATCTATGGTCTGTCCTTCTGGCAGTATGTCCAGCCCATTGCCATTTCAGGGATTTAACTCTGATCATGTTGTCTTCCACTCTCGTCATTTTTCGGATCCACGAGTTCCTCTTCTTATCTCTCCTGGTTATACCAAGCATGCACCTGTCCATGCTACTTTGAGTTGTCTGCAGCCTTTGTATGTCTCTTTTAGTTAAGGTCCACGTCTCTGCCCCATACGTAAGCACTGGAAGGATGCATTGATCAAACACTTTTCTTTTAAGACATAATGGCATATTGCTCTTGAAAATTATGCTGTTTCTTCCAAAAGCTCTCCAGGCAAGTTTTGTACGCCGATTAATTTCTTCATCAATGTGACCCTCACTTGATATCTGCTGTCCAAGATAAACATACGTATCTGTTATCTCCAGTTTTTCTCCATCAATCGATAAATCTTCATTTCTTGCAAAAGCATTGAACATCACTTTTGTCTTCTGAAAGTTCATTTTTAATCCCACTTCTTTACTCTTGTCAGCAAGTTCCTGGATCATACTCTGCAGCTCTGATGGGGTAGTTGCAAAAATGACTACGTCATCAGCAAAACGAAGGTGGGTTAGATAATCTCCATTAATCTTTATCCCTTTGTTTTCCCAGTTCAGTGATTGAAAGACATTTTCCAATGTGGCATTAAAGAGCTTCGGAGATATGGTGTCACCTTGTCTCACTCCCTTTCCAATTTTTATGTGTGTTGTATTTTCAAACAGCCGAATCTTTGCACTTGCATTTTCATAGATGTTATTAATAATATTAATGTATGCATCTTCAATACCGCAGGATTTCAGAGCAGCCGTGGTAACTGCTGATGGTTTCACCGAATCAAAGGCTTTTTCATAATCGATAAAAGCCATGCACAATGGAAGTTCATATTCCTCGCTCTTTCAATTAGTTCTCTCAGTACGTGAATATGATCTATTGTGCTGTAGCCACTCCTGAATCCAGCTTGTTCTCTCGGTTGAGCCATGTCCAGTGTTACCTTCAAGCGGTATGAAAGAACTTTAGTGAAGATTTTATAAACCACTGATAGGAGGCTGATAGGTCTGTAGTTCCTGAGATCCTCAATGTCACCTTTTTTATGTAGCAGGATCATTGTAGCATTGTTCCAATCCTCATGAATCTTCCCTTCATTAAGGCATCGAGTGAAAATTTGGGCGAGTACTGTTTCAATTTCTCCACTTGCTTCTTGTATGATGTCTATAGTAATTCCATCTTCTCCTGGAGCTTTTCCCCGCTTCATGTTCTTGATTGCATGAGCAACTTCTGCTGGGAGGACTGGAAAAACTCTGGTACCTTTCATGATGTCTGGAGTACATGTATCATCCCTTTCATATAATTTGGAGTAGAAATCTTTCACTCTTGTCAAAATTTCGCCTCTATTTCTTGTTATAGAACCATCTTCTTTTCTCAGAGCCATAATCTGTTTTCTTCCCTTACTGAGATGTCCCTTTGCTATCTTAACGCTTTGGTTGTTTTCAATTGCTTTCCTGACTAGCTCACAGTTGAATTTCCTTACGTCTTCAGTGATACTTTTTCGTGTTGTCTTGCATAGCTCTATATATTCCACTTTGGAAGTCACATCTTCTTTAGTTGTCCTCATCTCTCTTCTTTTTGCATCAACATTTTGGGTTTTCCTGATAATTTGTTCACATGCAACTTGTTCTTAGACCCAGCTAATTTTGTTGCTGTTTCCATTAGAGCTTTGGTTACTTTTCTGTTAACTTCCGAAATATCCACTTCTTCCGATGTTAGGCCTTCTAAAGCAGAGAATCTGTTCTTCAGTTCCAACTTGAAAGTATTATGGTGTTTTTTAAGGTTGGTTATGTCAATAGATTTTGTTTGTCTTATGAGCTTGCCACGTTCCAGTTTAGTGTTGAGGTGCATCTTACATCTCACCAATCTATGGTCACTACCTGTGTTGAACTTGTTCAGCACACTGCAGTCTTCGATGACGAATTTTTTGTTACACATAATAAAATCAATTTCACTTGTCGTCCCAATTGGATGTCTCCATGTCCATTTCCTGTGTGGCTTTTTCTTGAAAAAGGAGTTCAAGATGAAAAATCCTTCTGCCTCTGCAAACTCAACGAGAGTATTTCCACGCTGGTTTCTGTTGCCGTGACCGAATTTACTTACTGAAGTTTCATTCTGTTGCCGTTGCCCTATTTTTGCATTGAAATCTCCCATAATTATCTTCAAGTGCTGCTTACCTTTATTATTTAGATGACGAATTTCCTCATAAAATTCTTCAATTTCTTCTTCAGGGTGACTTGTGGTGGGTGCATAAGTTTGAATAATCTGAGCCTGGTATCTTCTCGATAGTTGGATAACGAGTCGTGCAGCTCTGTCAGAGGAACTTTCAACTTCTACCACTTTATCCTTCAGTTTCTTGTTTATTATAAATCCAACACCACTAGTTCTGCCAGTATCTGCCCCACGATAATAGAAGAGATGTCCACTTTTCAGTTCAATGAGATCTTCTCCTTTTCTCCTTACCTCACTTAGCCCGACGATGTCCCACTTGATCCTTTGTAGTTCCTCTTCCAATTCAAGAAGCCTTGAATCAGAAGATAGGGAGCGTCCGTTATAGGTAGCCAAGGTCAGCATCAAATGGCAGCCTAGTCCGGTCCTCCGGGGATTCTTAGCACCCTCTGCCTTCATGTCGCACTGGCCGCTGCCTTGGCCAGGTGCATTCCAGCTGCCGGAGACTGAGGGCCAAGATTTAAGTTGTAGAGTCATTTTGGAGGTGTTTGGCCATAACTCACCACGCTGGCCAAGCGGGTTGGTGAGTGTGGGATAGCATTTCCTCTGATCCCGATGGTATAGTTATACCGCTATTGGCGGTCGTCAGAGCCCCTTTAGTGGGAACAGGATGCACCACGAGAAGGCGGGGTTGACATTTGTCAAGGAGAGGCTGTGATGTTGTCGTCGTCATTTTAAATACGGTCATTTTAAGATTGAAATAAAAATAATAAAAGACGGAAAAAGCATGTTCATAAAAATAAACGGATTTGTTCTGCAAAATTTGGATTTACTCAAAAGGCCGCACTTAATGGCCTAGAAAGCCGTAGGTTTCCCATCCCAGGTCTAATCGATCTCGTCTTAGGAACTCTTTAGTGTTATGTCAGGGAAAAGGGAGTAGTTGCTGCCCCTTCGTAAAAAGGAAGCAACTACTCCTTTTTCCTGACATAGCGGAGGTGCAGGGTTTAACCCTTGAACCTCTGTTATGAACGTAGTTTTATCAAGACACGTAAAATATGGAAAGAATTATCAAGGAAAATGGGATGTAGCCATGATGGGAGACTAATCTAGAATTTGGTTGTCCATGCTAGTTGTGTTCATAAGAGGCAAAAGCGATCCAAAGTTACTTTTAGGGATGGCTATGTATCTTCTCTTCAACTGTTCCAGTTCGTGCTGAGTATTGATAGCATTCATGATTTGTACTCACTTATATCCCCTGCCCTATTGCGTAGTGCATTGTAAAACACGTACGTAAATTATACATTATATTGACAAAAGTCACCGGACACCTAGAAGAGAAACACAACATAGCATTTATTGACATACATTAGAACGGTATCGGTCCATCTTTGGCCTTGATGCATGCACTGACCCTTCGAGACATGCTTTCGACATGGTTTTGGAACACAGCGATAGGTAAGCGCTTTAGTACATAATGCTGCCACTAACTGTTGCTTAGTAGTAGGCCTTGGTTTCAAACTTCTTATGCGGCGCTCTAATTCATCCTATAGGTGCTCTATGGGATTAAGATCAGGGCTCGGTGCTGGCCAGCCCACACACGATAGGGAATTATCGTCAAACCACGCTGTAACAGTCCTTGCTTTCTGGCTCAGTACATTATCCTGCTAGCAAAAATAAGGCTCGATTCCATAGTATTGCCATAGAGTTGGTAGGGCATAATTGTCCAGAATATCGAGGTAAACGTGCTGGTTAACAGGTTTGTCCACGATAACCTAAGGGCCGGTACCATACCATGAAAAACACCCTCACACGAGTACACAGCCAGCTCCAAACTTCACCGGAGGAACAGTGCACTGTGGTAAACAGTGCACTGTGGTAAACAGTGCACTGTGGTAAACAGTGTACCCCGGCTGCCGCCATACCCACACACGGCCATCAGACTGATGGATCGCGTATCTGGATTCATCAGTCCATAGGACCCGTTCCCATTGATTTACGGTCCACGATAAATATTCTTTACACCATGCTAAACGACGAGTAGCATTCCAAATGGAGATGAAAGGCTTATGAGCCGCCGTACGACCACGGTAACCCATGGGATGAAGTTCTCTGCGAATGGTACGTGTACATACCGAAGTTCCAGCACTTTTACTCACCTGTACACTGAGGTCTTGCGTATTACTCCGTTGATTAACTGTAACGACTCTCCTGAGGCTTCGAAATCCTCTCTCACTGATTTTCTTTGGTCTGCGGGTACGTTTTGTTGCTTCAGGCACGTCATGTGTGTTCCACGTATTCTGTACATCCAAAACAGTTGACCCGCATATGTTTAAACGCTTCTCGGTTTCTCTTATGGACAACCCACTAATATAACATCCAACAATCCTTCCTTTCTCAAAGTCAGTTCAGCGACATTTTCACTCAACCTCACAGAGCGATGTGATCGCGGTCAGCTGCAGGCTTGTTTTTATACCGTTTGCAGCTGTACCGCGCATGTTAACAGCGCAGCTGATCCGTTCATTTGCTTTTGAAGGGGTGTTCCGTGACTTTTGTCAATATAGTGTATATGAGTGCATTGTAATACACGTACGACGTACATTATACGCTGTGTAAGGAAATTATAAATACAGTGGCGTTTTTCAATCAGCGAGCGAGTAGAAGGGTATTTAGTAGAACAAAAAAAAAAAAAACCCAGAACAAATAAAAAACAAACAAACAGTGCTGGATTTTTTTTATTTTACTTAGAAAAGGAGCGTTTGATAACTGAAAACAAATGAGGCTAAAAATATCTACTTAATTTTTAAAAATAGAAAATTCAGTCCATAGTCACTGTAAAACAATTATAAATACAATTCAGAAAACAGCGTTAAAACGACATATGCAAATTTACTTCCGTAGCTTACGTTACTTATATTACGCAGATGGTCCTCATTTCTTTTGTTAAAAGTAAGCAGTCTTCTACGACATTCTGCGTTAACATGCCGAGGGGCAAAAAGACACGCGAGTAAGAGGTCAGAGAAGTGTTATTTTATCTTGCACAAAACAAATCTTATATGGAAATTGCGAAGTTAATTGGAAGATCTTTAGAAGCAGTGTAAGATGTTGCAAGGAATAAGGATAAATAAACACAGTAAAGCATGAAAAGGACAGGACCAAAGCCATCACTTTGTGCACAAGGTAAAAGACTTGTTTTTCATTTAACAACTGTTGATAATATGTGTGCAAGACAAATTGCTCTTTGCCCATAAAAAAAGTGTCTCACACGAGAGTCGCAAAAAATGTAAAATAAGCAAAAATTGCTGCGTACATGAAATGCTGCGTACTTTGTTGCCATTATCGATCACCGTATGACATTCAGGTGTTACCAGACTATGCTGCAAGAACATTTAATTCCATTTGAATCCCTACACTATGTGGAAACAGTTGGTTTTTTCCTAAACGATAATGCCCCTTGCCATGCTTCTAATTCCCCGAAACAGTGGTTTACAAATAAAAAAAATGACGTAATAGACTGGTCATCTAGGAGCCTAGACTTAAAGCCGATGGAAAATGTCTGGTCGTTGCTCGCCAGGCTTGTACACGAAAAACAAGCAATATCAAGGGAATTGCACGTCGCAATATATCGCTTTTGGGATAAAATGAACCTGTGTACGATAAAAGGCTTCGTAGCAAGAATTCCAAACAATTTATTCACCGGGTAAGGCAAATGGAAGTGCTGTAATTTGTGGAAATATTATTTTCTGCTTTTGTAATATCTCATGTGTATTTATAACTTCTTTACAGCAACATGTGCTCGTTAGCTTTACTTTTACTTATGTTTAATGATATAATAAGCATCTTGAGACACTATATGACGCCTAGTATTCTTCTATAATACAAATTAATTACACAAGGTGCTGATAAAGTCTTTCCCAAATTACAAAAAGTAATATTAAAAAATCTATGTGAGTTAAAATATACAGTATTTGTCATTTTCTTATAGGACTTCCGTCCACAGTGAGTAGAGTTTAGGTCCCAGCCACCTACAGCGAGATCGCCTTTTGGGCAAGACACAGAAACAGAAGGAATGAGAGCAAGTCTAGTGACTTTGACAGAACAGTTTGTAGTGAGATTAGAGTACAGCAGATTCCGCGATACCGTACAAGTACGATATTGCACATAGAGGGGGAGATAATTTCATGGGGGCGGGCATAGGAAAGGATACCCATTTAACCAGTGGGTCCAGCCTGGGGGCCATCACCTAACGTGCTCATCCGATGCACGGCGGATATTCAGCGATTGTTAGTAAATCCCACCATCTCTGAAAGCTCAGCCCAGGTTCGAACCTGAGAACCCTGCATCGATAGTCTGAACTACTAACCACTAAGCCATCCGCGGCTCTGTAAGTTAAAATAAAATGGTTGGAAACATTATGTAGCATCACTCACAACGTTTTTTTCTCTTCTTTAGGTGAGCGTTACTGCTGAATAAGAGCAGCATTTCATCGATAATGGCTTCCATGCAAGAAAAAGCGACGTGCGTGTTGTGGTTCCATGAGACCAAATCGGCTGTGTCATTTCAGAAAAGATTGCAGACGATCACCACCTGACCAAAAAAGCATAAAAACTTGGTATGCAAAGTTGAAATCGACGGATAACCACCGGTTACACAAGACATAGCTGCAGCTGTTCAGGAGAAATTTCTGCGAAGCCCCAGGAAACCTATTCTTCGTGCTTCATTGGAAACTGGGAACCACGTTTCACAAAATTTTATACGAACGTCTGTCTTCCTCTGTATGCTTATAAGGTACAGATCGTTCAAGCTCTTCAGCCTGATGACAGGCCTCGCCGTGCTGCATTTGCGACGGAGATGTTGCAGCGCATTGCTCATGATAGTGATTACTGCACCGTGTCTGTTTTTCAGATGAAGCTACATTCCACACCTTTGGTACAATAAAAAGGCTCAATGTGCAAATCTGGGGATCAGAAAATCCCCATTCATTATGACATCGAACAAAAGAGAGTTAGCCCGAAAGTGAACGAATGGTGCGGCCTGATGCATGACAGAATCATCGGATCCTTCTTTTTTACAGCGCCCACAGTAACGTGTAATGTGTCCCTGGACATGCTGGAACTTTTTAGCACCTCAGTTGCATGCACTCCAACCTTCGGTCATTTTCCAGCAAGACGGTGCCCCACCACATTGGTGAATAATGGTTCGTGGGTTCCTGAATGACACATTTCCGGACAGATGGATTGGCCGTGACGGTCCCATGAAATTGGCCACCTCGATCGCCCGACATAACCCATGTAGACTTTTTCCTGTGGGGTTATGCGAATAACCAAGCTTACTCTAGCACTGTTCTGGATGTCGAGACGTTGAAGAGCAGAATAACGGACGTCATTGGTGCTGTCTCTGCTGAGATGTTAAACAAAACATGGCGTGAAATCGAATATTGCTTAGATGTCCTCGGGCCACAAATGGCGCCCATTCAGTGTACTGACACTGAGCCATCATTGTCGTCGGGCAATGCCCTTCTTGTACCTGTAATGCATTTTTTATATTAATTTTCGTAATGTGGGAAAGACTTTATGGACACCCTGAATATGAGATGTTTTTGTGTTGAAACTGCCATTCTGTAGCAGATAATCAAGAAATAGGAGGAATATTTTTGGGTTTTTATAATGTCTTTACACAGTGTGCAACTGCATAGATATTGGAGTAGCGTAAATTGTGGCTAAACTATTGATCCTATGCCAAAAATAGCGGCAATTTTGAAATCCTTGCAACAAAGTTAATAAAGAAACATCAAAATACTCAGATAAACACGTAATTGTTCAGATTTTGTTAAACAGTGTAATCCAATTACGAAATCTACGGTATCAGTATGAATTTTTCAGACCTTCCATAATGAGTTCATTGATTTATATATGTTTTCCTCTTTGCCGAACACAAAATTGTGGAATTTAAATGAGCGGCTCGTTTGTGCACCCAGGACTAACGTAAAAGCGTTTCTGAAGCAGACATAGCTGCAGGTCATACTCCGTTGTTTTCAAACTTCCGATAAAATCCCAGTTCTCAACAGACTCTAATGTAGATCTCAAAGACATCAGTGAGCATAATGTAAATCTTTCCAGCCTCAGAAACTGAAATTAGCAAAATAGAATGACATAATAGCGTTATAATAAATTCGCTTCAGGAAACGTGAAAGAGGATATTACCAAATCGAGGTATTCTGCAAGCCGGCTGAAAAGAAGTAGAATTTGCTGTATATTAATGAAAATGGCGTTTGATTTCTAGACCAGGAAACAGAAATAAATGGAATTTGCGAATTTCGAAGAGAGGAAAGCAATAATTCTCAACAAATGTCAATTTACAAGTTTCTCCGAACATTTCGAAATCTTGAATTAAGAGGTGAATGAGATGAACACGCATTCCGTACCATTGGAATACGGCGTTTGTGGGAAGCATTATTTAAATGATCTTATTCTTAATCTTATTCATTAGGAATCATGGGGAAGTGTTTATGGAAATAACGTATCTCCGACGCAAGAACTCTTTAGAAAACTAAGCAATTGTATTGCTCTCGAGTGTCGATCCCGCTCGCTTCAACAGATTTCCACCAGGGAATGATAATCATTAGATCAGTTGTTATTTCGAAGCAGATGAATTTCGAGACGCTGGCCAACCGTTAGGGCATTACAAATTTCAGAGCACAGGAGTTTCTCCTTCGAAAATTTCCACTGCGTAGAAATGCAAATAATTCATCTCCCGGAAGATAAAATATTTAAAGATGCACCATTGGCTATTAGGAAGCATTAACCTTGCCGTAGAAGACAAAATTTATTCTTATAGCAAGCATAAAGGCCAGAAAAAAATAGATTCTTGCCATATTTCCATGATATCGGTCAAGCTTTATGAAACTTATTTGAACAAAGGGTAGGGCTGGATATTAAAAAAAAAAAAAAAAAAAAACCTCCTTAGATAAATCTCTAAATCTCGAGCGTTGTCCTTCTGTAAGAGAACGCGCTTTCTGTTAACCAGTGCCGGGTACTTCTCCTACAAAACGCCATACATCCGCTCCAGCTGTTCAGAGTAGAGGTTGGTGTAGATGGTCCGACCGTCTGAAACGAATTCGTAATGGATTATCCCTCGAAATATCACCAAACGTAGAGCATCACCTTGTGCTCGAAGCGCCCACGTTTGGCAACAGGTTCTGGAAGCTGGCCCGGTTTCAACCACTGCAGTTGTGTGTTAGTATTATAGAAATACACCCACTTTTCATCGCACGCAACAATCCTCTGGATGAAACGTACATCGCGCGGGTTTTCCTAGGTGTTTCGTGCACACTTCCACTCGGTGGTTTGCTTCAGCTGGCGTCAGTTCGTGAGGGACTATACGACAGCTCCTGTAGGACTTGCCGAGGTTCTGAAGGTGACGAACCACGGTGGTCTGTTATATGCCCAGCTCACCTGATAAATCTCCGAATGCTAGTTTTTGGATTTGCCTCTACAGCCTGAAGCACGGCCTCCGAATCCTCGGTTTGCGGTCTACCTGACCTTGGCTGATCGCCGAGGTTTCTGTCACCTGAGCAAAATTTCTTGGGCCCTCTGGTTGCCGTGTTGTGGTCCACGGAATCCTTTCCTTTCGCATGACAAATGTTTCGTGTTGCTTGAGCAGCGTTGTGGCCGAGTTCAAACTCGTAAAGCAAAAGTTCGCTAATTAGCCGGTTGTGGCTGTTCATCTTTTAGGCGTCCCAACCACTGACAGAACGACGACATAGAATGCTGTTCACAGCAACGACTACCACTTTATATCCCTTACGAATGGCTGAGGGGCGCGACTTGAACTAGTTTAAAAACGTGTTATACTCGCCGCAGCACATGCGTTTCTGTAAATATTTCAAAACTTTCGACTCACTCGCTGTATTATAGTACTAGAGCAAAAAAAAATAAAAAAAATAAATAGGATATAGCATTTTTGCTATAAAATGCACGACCTGGCAACACAGTGCTGGACCCTGCTACAAACAAAGCCACCTGCTCTTTCTCCGCCCTTGCTTCCTCTCCCTGGAAGCGGTTGTTGTGACGAGAGGAATGTTAGTTGGTCTTCCCTCTCCTGGTAGAATTAGATATATGTGGAAATTTGGGTCGTTGTTAGGGTTGTTTTTAGATTTTCAACTTCTGATAGGGTTGTTTTTAGGATTTCAAATTGTGACATGGTTGTTTTTGGCGATTCATTTTCCATGAGATGTGAATTTATCTTTTCGTTGGTAGTGCACATTATACGAGATGTTAATAGAGGGTGGTTAGTTCGGGTTTTACATTCGAATGGGGCCAGAATCTGGCACTCTAAACTATTATCGACTGGAATCTTCAGCCTGGAACTCCTACTTTTCTCAGCTGCCCACCCTGGTATCTCAATCTCAAAATGCCATTTTGCTTCTCAACACGAAAGTCACCCATTGGAGTATACAATCGTAGACAAAACTCCTGCACTAGTAGACTGAAAGCCAAATTTTTGATGTTTGAAGTCACCGTATACAGTGTAATGGTAAAGTCAGGAATACATATTGCACATCATTTTAAAGGATATTTTATGCTAAATTCAAATATGTTTACAGAATGTTATTACCTGTAATATAAGTGAAGTTACAAGCAAAAGTGCGGCGTCTAGTCATAAAAAGCAAAAAAAATAGTGAAATTAGTGTACAATTCATTTAACGTAAAATTACTGTACAGTACATTATTAAGATTAATTGGATAACCAGAGTAACAAAGTGCACCTTCTTGGCATGGAACTAATTACCTTTTCTAGTTGTCCATCGGTGATAACACCGTGACATACGGTCCTTACAGACTCAATTGGAGTCTTTAATATTCTTTGACTTCAGTTAAAGTCTTTAATATTCTTTGTCTTCAATTAAAGTCTTTAATAATCTTTGTCTTCAATTAAAGTCTCTAATATTCTTTGTATTCAATTAAAGTCTTTAATACTCTTCGTCTTCAATTAAAGTCTTTAATATTCTTTGTATTCAATTAAAGTCTTTAATATTCTTTGTCTTCAATTAAAGTCTCTAATATTCTTTGTATTCAATTAAAGTCTTTAATACTCTTCGTCTTCAATTAAAGTCTTTAATATTCTTTGTATTCAATTAAAGTCTTTAATACTCTTCGTCTTCAATTAAAGTCTTTAATATTCTTTGCCTTCAATTAAAGTCTTTAATATTCTTTGTGCCGCCACGGTGGCGCAGTAGCCTAAGCGATGGCCTCTGATCATTCGTCCGAAAGAGGTCCGTGTTCGAATCCCGGTGAGACATAGATGTTGTGTTTGTCTTACGGCACTTGCTCTCTCCCTTCCCTGGAACCAGTGACCCTAAATTAGGGACGGGCGACTACTTATAGCCCATTCAGTTGCTCACGGTGGTCGTTAAACCTCCAATAAAAATATTCTTTGTCTTCAATTAAAGTCCTTAATATTCTTTGTCTTCAATTAAAGTCTTTGATTGAGCCTGTAAGGGCCGTATGACACCGTGTTGTCACCAATGGACAACTAGAGAAGCTCATTAGTTCCATGCCAAGAAGGTGAACGTTGTTACTAAGTAACCGTGTTTATCCAATGAAATATTATAACATATTTTGCTTGTTGGTCAGTTATTTCAAGTGTCCCGAAAGTGTCAATAAATGTACTGTACAATAATTTTACGTTTAATGCATTGCACACTAATTTCGCAAATTTCACTATTTGTTGCTTTTTATGACTAGACGCTGTACTTTTGCTTGTAACTTCACTTCTATTACTGATAATAACATTCTGTAAAAATATTTGAATTCGGCATAAAATGTCCTTTAAAATTATGTACAATATGTATTCCTCACTTTATCCTTACACTGTATAAGTTGACTTCAAATATCAAAAATTTGACTTTCAGTCTACTGATGCATGACTTTTGGCCACGATTGTATATAGGGAGCCGCGTGCCAACCCTCCATATGGGAGGAAGCCCTACGAGAAACTGCTAGATGCTATGATTAGGATTGCTTCAGTGGGAATAGTAATGGATTGGAATCTATCAGAAATGCCATTGAAGTACTAAACGAAAGACACTTTTAACGCCGACCTGGTGGCGCAGTGGTCTAAGCGCTGGCTTGTGATCATTCGTCCGCGATGGGTCCGTATTTGAATCCCAGTGAGACATGGATGTGATGCTTGTTTTACGGCACTGGCTTTTTTCCCTTTCCCGGACCCAGTGGTCCTAAATTAGCGACAGGTGACTGATTATATCCCGTATCGTTTAGCCAAGTCCAGTGTAAGCCGCACTCACATTTTGGCATGAACCGCGATCTAAGTGGATCTCGTGCTGTGTTTTTCCTCATTCCAGAATCGCTACATCTAACGCAAGTCTCTTACACACACCATTTGTTCTCGCCAATTGGGTGACATTTTCCGTTAATGAGGGACAAAAATTACAAATTTATCAGCTATGTGATTTCTAAGGTTTGATTCAAACGGTGAGAGAATACAGAAGCTCTCTCGACGTAAAACTTTCGACCAATCTAGACTTATCAAGAAAAAGTAAGAATTTTGCTTACGAAGTGAAAAAAATGTGAAAATACTGTGCTTTCATATCTTCAAAAAGTTAAAACATAGAGCATGTGTGACTGTAAAGATTTTTTTCTCTTCCTGAAATATCTCAACGGTCTTGAACTCTATCCGAAGAGTTCTTTTAGAAGATAATCCTCAGGGCATTTTTAGCAGCAAGGAATGATAATATAAATCCGCTATCAGTTCTGCACTTCCATGCGGAAATTTTGGAAGATAATCCTGAATTTCCCTCTGGAAGGCAAATACTTGAATCCCAAAGGGCATTATTGAAGTGAAAGATTTGTTTTGCTCTCGGTTAGGTCTTTTGTGGGATAAAAAAACATATCTCATAATACTACCCACGGGAGACCTGTTCACTGCGCATGGAATACTTGTCCATTTCTGCTGGAATCGTTTCGCTTTCCACCAGACCGCTGACGACTTCAAGTCAGAATATAGGAAACTCAAGAGAAGTGACATTTAGAAAAGAAGCACCCAGGCTGCTTTCAGAAAAGATTCAAATACACGAGAGGAGAATAGAAAGTAGACAGGTCAGCATCTCTTACTGAAAATATGAATAGTTGTAAGGGATTAAAATAACCAAAGGCTTAACGTTATAATAGTAGACCGACGACAAACTCAGTAGCGTTCCTAAGCGTCTCTAAACTGCGTGTATAAATGAAAAGTACAGTAAGACCCACTGGAATTTTAAAACTTGGGATTTTTCCGACATTCCTCTCGAAATCGCTGACTGAATCGGTTTCTTCGATAAAAGTCGCTGCGTCGAGTCATGTACTCTTCCTTTTTCACATCTTATTTTTTCTCGGCGGAATTGGCTTGCAATTTCGGGGAAATAAATTGCCTGTGTTCATTGTAAAGAAGAAGTTGTATGAATTCACGAAAAATTCCTGAAAAGAACGTGCAGCAAATTTGACGGTAGGTGTCTGCATTTTACAGAACTTTCACTTTTTAAAAACTGAAATTGAACAAAATTGACGACCTTGCATTTTTCAGCCCATAACCCAGATGATCCAATCCCCGACGTTTGGGGCTAGTTTAACAGGTAACCCACTCCTTTAACCACTGAGCTACAAACTTTCGGAAATCCGACTTTCGTACATTGTAAAACAAATTGGGCGACGACGAAAATTTTTATTGTCAGTAATGCGAGTGATTTAGTCACTTTATTTTCTGTTGGAACTTATTATTTTTCTGAATAAATTTGTTTTACCTGTAGGATGATTTTTCATAAATTAAGCCGTTTTCATCGTGATTTTTCGAAGCAACGAAATGTTTTGCAACTTGATGTTTTAAGCTGACAATGACTTTGTTATCTTTAAAAAAGGTAAAGTTAACTCTTTTTATAGTATTTCACAAAACAAAACAAAACTAAAAACTTCTAAATATAAAATTTACTTTTGATAGCGATGAAGAAATTTCGTGCTGTAGTCGAAATTAAATTACAACTGCCGTCTTAGCAAAATCTTGAAGGATAAAATATTTAATATAAAACTTTAATTAAAATCATATATAGATTAAAAACACAAAAGACTTTTCAGGTTTGCACTAGACCCTTCCTCAGATGTGATTAGTACCATATGAATGGTGTTGTTAAACCCAAGTGTATTACTTCCTTGTATTATTCCAAACCGCCGGAAACAGTTCTTCAAAATGAGTTATGAATAATTGACTTTAAGATAATTATTTATCTTTGTGTTTTGTTACCTCATTATAATATCATCCCCTATATGCGCATGTCTATACTACGCATTTAAGATAATTATTTATCTTTGTGTTTTGTTACCTCATTATAATATCATCACCTATATGCGCATGTGTATACTGCGCATGTACATGTCATATCATATCCATACTCAAGTGTATTTAACCACACCATTCACATGCTACTAAACACACCTGAGGAAGGGTGCAGCGCGGACATAAAGGGTGTTATGTGTTTTTAATCTATATATAATTTTATATAGATTAAAAACCAACGCCCCATGAAGCTGAAAGCCTAACAACTTGTTGATGACGTCATCATAAGTGAACTGAATGTTTGTTTACAGTGCTCCCAAGCTAATGAGGTTTCTGGCGCAGTCCTTGCAGACAGAACAGCAGATATTCAGATTCAGTCATTATTTGTAGTACTTTGTGCAGCCAAATCGACTAGATTTCTGATATACACTATATTGACAAAAGTCAAAGGACATCACTTCAAACTCAAATGAACGGAGCAGCTGCGTTCTTAAGATGCGCGGTACAGCTGCAAACGGTATAAAATCAAGCCTGCAGCTTACCGCAATCATATCGCACCGTGAGGTTGAATGAAAATGTCGAGGCGGGAGCGAACTGACTTTGAGAAAGGAAAGATTGTTGGGTGTTATAGCAGTGGGCTGCCCATAAGAGAAACCGAGAGGCGTTTAAACATACCCAAGTCAACTGTTTTGGATGTATTGAATACGTGGAAGGCACATGGCGTGCATGAAGCAGCAAAACGTACCGGCAGATCAGTGAAAGAGGACGTCAAAGCCTCAGGATAGTCGTTACGGCTAATCTACGGGGTACTACACAAGACCTCAGTGTACAGGTGAGTAAAAATGCTGGAATCTCGATATGTACAAGTACCATTCCCAGATAACTTCATTCCTGGGGTTACCGTGGTCGTATGGCTGCTCATAAGCCTTTCATCTCCACTCGGAATGCTACTCGTCGTTTAGCATGGTGTAAAAATCATTTATCGTGGACCGTAATCAATGGAAATATGTCCTATGGACTGATGAATCCAGATACACGATCCATCAGTCTGATGGCCGTGTGTGGGTATTGCGGCAGCCGGGGGAATGCTATTTACTACAGTGTACTGTTCCTACGATCTAGTTAGGAGCTTGCAGTGTACTCGTGTGGGGTTGTTTTTTCGTGGTATAGTCCCGGCTCATAGGTTATCGTGCACAAACTTGTTAACCAGCACGTCTACCTCGATGTTCTGGAAAATTATGCCCTACCAACTCTGTGGCAAAACTATGGAACCGAGCCTTGTTGGTACCAGCAGGATAATGCACCGAGCCATAAAGCAAGGACTGTTACCTCGTGGTTTGACGGTAATTCCGTATCGTGTGTGGACTGGCCAGCACAGAGCCCTAATCTTAATTCCATATAGCATCTATGGAATGAATTAGAGCGCCGCATAAGAAGTTTTGGACCAATTCCTACAACTAAGCAATAGTTAGCGGCAGCATTATGTACTGAATGGAAGCGCATACCTATCGCTGTGCTCCAAAACCTTGTCGAAAGCATGTCTCGAAGGTTCAATGCATGCATTAAGGCCAAAGGTGGACCGACACCGTACTAATGTATGTCAATATGCTATATTGTGTTTCTCTTTTAGGTGTCCCGTGACTTTTGTCAATATAGTGTGTGTACAACACAACTATAGGGGCGCTGAATTATATAACTAGTCAAGACTATTATGTTTTTATGGCTTACCAAGTTAGTTTTGCGATGCGAAATACCATAAGGAATGGCTATATGTAAACAGCTGCTGCTCCGTCTGTTTAGGACCTGCTCATTCTCATCGACAGACGAACAAGGGAAACGAAAATTCGGTCCACCTATAATGACGTCATAAACAAGTTGTTAGGCTTTCGTTTACAGGGGAGTTTACTCATTTATCAAATATCGTAACCGTGTCTTTTCTAGCCGACTTTGCTTAGCCTTAGACGTTCTCGTTCTTTTCACATCAGCCAACGACGAAAGCTTTGTAGCAATAGGCTGCTTGTCTTGAAACCATATTGAAAGGACAGTTGGCTCCGCGGAAACGAAAACACAAAGGAAATTCATTTGGGAATACAAAGTATTTAGTCTAGGATTGCCAAACTGTTTGGCTTCAGTAGACGCAGGGCTACAAATTCAGCAGCTATTAATACAAGTAAATGCGGTCTAAACGGAAGGTGAAATTAAGTTACATAAGTGTGCGCGTTTTGCAGAAAAACGCGGAACTTAGATTCAGGAAACTTCAGTATGGCTTGAAGAATAACAAAAATAAGCAAAGGGTACTCCTACATGGATGGAAATCGCAGCGACGATTCCAATGATTTACGACCTAACTTGAAATGTGTTGTAGTAAGAAAACAGTTGTAGCATGGAGTGCGAAGAGAGCTGGAGCTCTGTCATTTAACAATCTGTTTCAGGGGGAATATATTCACGCAAATTATATTTAATTCGAGTGGTTACCGCCTTTGTGCTATGTGGAATCGGAGAACATCCGTGTACAGCACGATATATCGCAACCGAAATCGAAATATAAAAAGTTCGAAGCAACTTTTTTAGATAACTTAGATTTCTTAATTTGTGAACTCGTAAATTTTCCGGTGGCGAAACTCGTTCTTCACATCCTTCTGCTCCGGAGCCGAATGCTTTCCCAATGAAGATACGCCGGCAAGGATCTATTACTGCTACTTGCAGTTTTGACACGTGCGTCACCTCTGTAGTACGTCACATATATCTCCTGCCTTCCTTGAGAAAGGTGGAGGCACGAAATCGCAGGTTTCGTGTCCACCGCAAACCATGCGCGAAGTAACTCATTGTAGAAGAAGGAATTATCACTGATTTCAGACGATGTGTGGGAGAAACATTACACATTTTAGCAGAACCTAACTGCCAGTACAGTCATTGTTACGTTCGGGGGCCAATGTGAAACCCAATTTTCTCTCTCTTCCGTTGGCGGTACTTGAACCTACATTCTTCCTCTCCGGAGCCGAATGCTTTCACGATTAAGCTACGCCGGCAAGTGCTTATTGTTGCTACTTGCCGTCTTACATGTGCGTCACTACGTCACAAAAAAAACAACAACAAAAGAAAACTATGACGTGGAATTAAACGAAAGAATAGGTGTACATTTAATGTACTTAAGATACATTAAAAAGTGCAATCATTAGTTAAGTACATAGTTTCCAGCAAAATATATGAACGACATTGTAAATTTCGCAGGTATCCGATGTGAATTCTTTTTTCAATTCGACGTATAAAGCAAACTACAAATTCGCTGCGAATTTCGTCAACAGAAAAGTTACTGCAATTATTTGTCTGTCTTCCTACGCATACGAATATATTTAATGTAGTATTTTTACAAGCAAAGATACCGAGCCAAAAAAAAAAAAAAAAAAAATAAAAAATAAAGATACCTTTATGTCCTCTGGCGGATAATTCGCGTACCAACTAAACACGAAATGGGCCAAAAGTTCTGTTTAATATTTTCCCCTGTTCCCCAGAGTTATTAGAATAGTTGCAATCCGACTTTAAGAAGCTACGACGAGATCGTGCCAGGAACAAAATATGCGTTTACGCTGCTTAGCTGGGAAACTGTTCGTCAGAAAGACGGAAACATAGGAGAATCGTTATTTCCGCTGTTCCTGTAATTGAACATAGGAGCTTTTGATGCTACTCATCTTTCCAGACAGCGGTAAAGTAAATCCCATACAAACAAGAAAGAAGACACCGAATTTTCGGGTGTAATGAGCACGCCTTTTGAATCCGTTTTGACGCGAATTAAATTCATCAAAACTATTCAAAGCCAACGGAACCGGTATATGGAAAAGAATAGTATCTGACCAAAGATAGTTTTTCAATCGGGATTTTGATCCCGCACATATTGCTGTAAACTGAATCGTAAACTTACGTCCTCTAGTTGCAGATTTGTGCGTTAAGAAAAATTTGTAATTATACGAGAAACATTTCGCAGCGGAAACGCTCTCCAACAAAGAAAGAATTTTCAAAACGGACTCTTAGAAGCAGAGATATGGACAAAAATAGATATACACCTACGCCCCCTGGCGGAGGAACCATGCAATATTTTTAGAAGAAAATATTCCGTAAAGATTTATCGACGTGAGTGGTACCGGTCAATGAACGAATTTTTTCAATCTAGAATTTAAAAGCTCAGACTTTATGGCAAATACATCAGAAGCAGAAATTACCACTCTACCAAAAATTAGAAATTATATGCAAAATATTTCTCACCAGGACCTATATCCTCTGAAAAAAAAAGGTTTTCAAATCGGAGTTTTAGGAGTAGAGATATCAGGGAAAACGCAATTTACTTTTACGTCCACTAGCGGAAAATCTATGCGTAACTTGAAAAAGTGACTATACCTAAAATACTCGACATAAATGGAATCGAAAGATAAAAGATTTTTTCAATCGGATGTTTAGAAGCAAATATGTAGAATAAAACGTATTTTTGAATTCGATATCATCAGCATTTGCGCCGTCTAGCGGCGAATTTGTACATCGTAAAAAAAAAAAAAAACGAAGCAAAGGCTTATCATTTGCGTATTTCAAGCTTCCCAATGCAAAAGGAATTTTTAAAATTGGACTAATAGTTGCAGAATATGGTGTTTACAGACGGACAAACCGATAACATAAGCACGATCTGTTTTTACAAAAGACGTGGTAAAAATTCCATGTAATGGAAACGGGTAACGGAGGTAGTCAAAACTATTACTGAAATCTGATTTTTGATGAAGTGACGCAACAATAGCCAATTTCATTGTTACTCAAGAAATATTTTCCTAAACTTTCGCCGAACATCACTTTTTTTTTTTTTTTACTGTAGGTTTAACGACCACCGTGAGCAACTCAATGGGCGATAAGCAGTCGCCCGTCCCTAATTTGGGACCACTGGTTCCAGGGAAGGGAGAAAACCAGTGCCGTAAGACAAACACAACATCCATGCCTCACCGGGATTCGAACCCGGACCTATCTCGGACGAATGATCAGCAGTCATCGCTCAGACCACTTCGCCACCGCCACGGCGAACATTACTTCATCACGTTCTACATAAACGTAACAATATCTCATTGCAGTCTGCATAAATTACGAGAGCCTCATGCTAAATCTGATAAAAGTCATAAAAACGTGTTTTTGATGATATGAAAACGGTGCGGAGGAGGGCTAGCGGGGCTGCAGCCCAGGGACTCGCATTTTCAAGAGGCCCCATAATTACCTAGCTATGCAGAATGCTTAAAGAATTGACTGAACTCTACAGGTTTTTTTTTTTTTTTGGTTTTTCTTGCAGATAGCTCAGCAAAAACTATAAGAAACTGCCTTCAGAAAAAAAAAAAAAAAAAAGAATTTTATTTCTTTCCGCTTTGTAGGAGAAGGAGTGTAAAAAGTATAGTCGTCCCCAGTCCTTCCCAAATCTTTCGAAAACATCACAAGCGCTTTTTTGTACACATCTGTAATTGGAGAAAGTTTTCATACCTTACGAATTTGTTTGAATCATGATATTTGGATCATATTATTTTGCCCACGACTTCGATATAATTTCATAATCCCAGGGGGTAGGGGGAGGGGTTAAAGAAGAACTGAACTGGTATCCATTTTTTAACCAAGGCATTTTTACATTAGCTTGCTACCACTGATTCGTTCACGAATCATGAGATACACACTTCAATACGCCGGGGTTATTTTTATGGCTTCCTTATATTTTGAGAATGTTTTGTCCTGGGTATTTTTATTCATCCACCCGTAGTGAAATCCTAGACGTGCTACACTAATACTGGGGCCCCAAAACAGTGTTCAGCCTCGGGCCTCCTGTCTGCTTAAATGTGCTCTGTGCGTCGTAGTGAAATTTGGTTTCTTCTCGACCTCCCCAAGGGGGGGGGGTATCTGCTACTGACCAGAGCTTTAAAATGACGTATAACCTAATCGGGTGTAATCTGTAGGTATTCTAGACAAAAAGTTACCAACCCCCTCACTAACACACTTGCGATTCAGCTTTTCTTTCTATTTTGAGGTCAGATTTTAGCTTGCGCATGCGCAGATGGATTTTCGTAGCTACATCACATTTCATCGGTGTCCGGATCGTTTCTTACATTCGTTTAAATCTGAAAAATATGTAATAATTTAAAATAAACATTGTTTTTGAAAAACTAAACAGTCGAAATACGTACTATTATAGCCGCCATAGTTTAGCAAGTATTTACTTTCACAACTCGCATATCTTTTTCCATTGATTTTACGTGTGGTCGTGAGTGACGCGAATAAATGCAGTATGTTGTACGTATTAGGGGTATGCAAAAGTTTCCGCCGCCCCTCTAGCGAGCACTGTAGGGTCTAACCGGCCGGCGACCCGTGCTGTCAGTTCGTACATGAAGCCAAGCATTTCGATCGATGAAGTTCATTTGCGGCACTGTTTGTTATTCACATTTAATTTAGGGGAAAATGCGAGTGAAGCATACGGTTCAATGTGACAGGCGTATGGGGAAAAGGTAATGGGTGAGCGGACGTGTCGAGAATGGTTTGTCAGGTTTAAGGAAGGTGATCTAAGCTTGGAAGACAAGCCACGTGCAGGTATACAGCACGAACTCGCAGAGGTAGCTGCTGCAAGAGGATGCCACACAATCGACCACGCAACTGGCGAAACGTTTGAAAGTGGCTCAATCGACGGTGGTACGGCGTCTACAGGCCTTGGGGAAGATCCAGAAGATTGGTAAGTGTGTTCCGCATACTTTAACGGAGCGTAATATTGGTCAACGATTAGGCATCTGCATGTCGTTAATGAAGAGGTTTCAAGAGAAGAATTCCTCGTGGAAGGTTGTCACCGGGGATGAAAAATGGGTCTATTGCGACAGTCCCGACCGCAAGCAATCCTGGGTCGACCCAAGCCAGCCGTCAACATGCACTGCAAAACAGGATATCCAAGGGGGAGAGGTGTTGTTGCGTGTGGCGGTGGGATATGCATTTCGAACTGCTGAAACCGGGCGAAACAATCACTGCACAACGATATAGCGGTAAATTGATGAAACTGAACACCGCAATCGAGCAAAAACGCCCATGGACAGGTAAAGGACGCCGCCCAGTCATCCTGTTACACGATAATGCCAGACCACATGTCGGTGTCACCACGAAATCAACCCTTGAACAGTACACTGGGAGGTTTTACCTCACCCTCCTTACTCCCCGGACATTGCACCCTCAGACTTACATCTGCTTCGCTCTATGCAACATGCCCTAGACAACAGCGGTTCACCACACTTCCAGAGGTGGAAAATTTCGTCACTGCGTTCTTTCAGCTCAAAACCCGAGTTCTTCTATCACAGGGGCATTGATTTGTTGCCTGAGAAATGGAAAAAGATGATTGATGCTAACGGCCAATATTTTGTTGAATAAATGCTTACTGGTTTCTTGATTGATCCTGCCTCCTTTCTCCTTAAAATAGCGGAAACTTCTGCATACCCCTAATAAATAAACGTATACCATCGAATCACTCGTTTCATTTTACACCCACAAATATCTTGGCATGCGAAAGATGTATAGCATAAATTACCCACAAAGAGTACTAGGGTACAAAAAAAGGCGAGATCCAAGGTGAAAATCCTCCAAATACGTGGCGTCAGTAAATAAATAAATACATCGCTCTTTCCACGTTCCAGAAACACACAGCAACCGAAAAATTATTTTTCAGCCGCCGTTGTGGAAATGAATCACAGAACTCTCGATAACTAGCCGAGCGCGTTACATTTACAATTATTTTTCAGGTACAGCGGCGGCTGAAAAACAATTTTTCGGTTGCTGTGTGTTTCTGGAACGTGGAAAGAGCGATGCATTTATTTATGTACTAGGGTACTTATTTTTTTATTAACTTCTATACATAAATTAAATGAAATTGTATTTTTTTACAATTCTGTACTACATTTGCTTTCCCATGATATCATTGTTGAAAATAACCTACGCCTCAATTTAAATGTGTAACAAAAATTTACCGTAGTTGTCATAAATCACTGGAATTTATATGCCATATTAATAATGGTTTCGTTTCTTTTCTGTAACGTGGGCGTTCTCATTCATAAGGGCCAATTGACAAATAAAGAATATCAGAGCGTCAGTAAAATTCAGATTTCTGATCTTTGGAGTGAACACCTGATAAGACTGACGTCACATTTCCGATTCATTTCGGGTGACTTTTAAAATCTGAAACTGCAAGGCAGACAATCTTGAATCATTCACGTCTGGGACACACTATTTGTTCACATTGAAGCTTCTTCGGAGGGAACAATTTCATCCACATAGGGAAATAAATAGGAATAAAAAGTTGAAGGGAAAAGCGTGTTTTGAATTCAAAGCAGAATTTTATTCTGTGTTTGTCTGGGGGAAAAGTAATCCTGGAGAATCTTGAAGGACGCTATAGTGAGATATAAGTAGAAAGAATGGGAATTCGTGATACAGAAAAACAAAATGAGCAAAAAAGCTAAGGGGAATATGGGATTTTCTAAGAAGACGAGCCATTTTTCTTACACGCTAGTCAACACTTATTTAAATCCGTCTGCGTAATATTTTCCGAACAGAAATGGAATCGTTTTTAACATACTGAGCGTTTCCCATGAACTTTTAGACAGTATAGATTCTAAGAAAGAACTGCCATGTTTTTCCTAAGTTCGAACAAAGAACGACGTGTTGTACAACTTACCAGACTAACAAAAATATTTTTCAAAACCTTTTCTGACATATACCATATCCAGTTCCTCACTCATCACATATGCACGTACATACTAGTAGTTAGAGATATTTTTCCGCGTTCCTTATTATTTTAACTATGAAACCTCAGATTCAGGTGTGTTTTACGTAACAAGCAATATTTCTAAGACAACTCTTCCTCTTCATTCGAGCGCATGAAACTTGATTCTGAAAAAATTTTATAAATTTCTTTTGCGACGTATACACAGTAATAAATTTGCACATCTGCACTCTTTGCAAAAAATAAATAAATAAATAAAAAATAAAATAAAATCATCCGAAGCACCCAGAAGGGAAATCATCCAATCGAAATGAAAATTGGTATATGAAATACAGGATGATTCAGAACTCATGGGACAAACTTTAAGGGGTGGTAGAGCACACTGCAACAAACATTTTTTGTGTAGGAATGTATGGTCGCAAGTGACGCGTTGAGGCACAAACACAAGAAATAGACATGAAATGAAACATAAATTTTGTACTTACAGCAATGTTTACAATAACTGCTCAAAATTGCGTCCACCAACAGTAATACATGCGTGGCAGCGTCAACGGAGTGATTGGCGTATACTGTTGCCGGTAGAGGGCAGTAGGTGGCTTGCACATTATGCATCTGCTTGGCCCATATCTACTACCAACGCGACTCGATGGCCGATGTTATCGTACTTTTCTGGAAGAGGTTTTACCGCAATTGCTTCAAAATGTACCACTGGCAGTCCGACAAGGACTGTGGTTTCAGCATAATGGGGCGCCAAGTCATTTCAGCATTAATGTGCGCAATTACCTGGATTGCACTTTTGGGGCGCGATGGATTGGCCGTGGTGGACCAGTCCGTTGGCCACCCCGATCCCCCGATTTATCGAGTCTCAATTACTTCTTATGGGGACATCTGTAGGCCCTCGTTTACGAGACTCCAGTTGACTCTGTTGAGGACCTCGTCGCTCGAATATCCGTTGCGGATGCACGTGTGCGAGAAATACCTGGCATCTTTAAAAAAGTACGCCAAACACTCCGTCGACGCTGTCACGCATGTATTACTGTTGGTGGACGCAAATTTGAGCAATTATTGTAAACATTGCTGTAAAGAAGCACTTGTCAACGATGCTGTAAATACACAATTTATATTTCCTTTCATGCTTATTTCTTGCGTTTCTGCCTCAACGCGACACTTGCGCCCATACATTCCTACACAAAAAATGTTTCTTGCGGTGTGCTCTACCACCCCTTAAAGTTTGTCCAATGACTTCTGAATCACACTGTATACATGCACAAGCAAAACATTATTGCAATTCCAGAGCACTTGGGCCATTTATTCGGATAACACAGGTACATGAGTGGAACAAGTCAGTACGTTGTAGTGCCACCTCTGGCTCAGATACAAGCGATTACCCGGCGTAGTATAAACGTACACAGTTCACGGATACTGTCCTGATGCATAGCATGCCAAATAGTGTCCCAATTGTGAGCCAGTTCACCGACATTCCTAGATGAGCGTAGGTGGCATTCTATCATGTCCTAGACATGTTCGATCCGTGAAAGGTCGGGCAATCGGGCTGGCCATGGAAGGGTGTCAACATTACGGAGGAAGCCGTACCCGGGAATTATCCTGTTTAAAATTTTCTCTGTGATGCTGCGACAAGAATGGCATCACAACAGTCGTAGAATGTCTTTGGCGTACCGTTAAGCCGAGAGGGTGGTACGTAGGACTACCAAAGGTGTCTGGCTATCGTAGGAGATGGTTCCCCAGAGAGTCACGCCCACTGCGCAAGCCGTGTGCCGTTCCACGATAAAGGCAGGATCTGTGCGCTGGTCTGCTGGTCTCCCGAACCGTATGCGTTGGTCATCGGCGCTAAGTACAAACCGTGACGCATCAGTGAAGACAACGGGATACCACTGGACACTATCCCACGTTGATCGGACCTGACACCTCTGCAACCAGTACCGGCGATGCTCGCTGGTCACGGGTAGTCGATGGAGTGGCCCCTTCGACTGTAGTTCCCGTGCCGTATGTCTTCGACCAACGGTCCGGATGGCCTCTTCCGTACCTGTAAACGACGCAACATGACCACGAATAGTTCAGAGAGACATATTCCGTGCTGTTCGTGCGGCTCTCACAATCGCTCGATCCACGCGATCTGTCGTTGCCCTCGGCTGGTCACTGCCCGCGTGCCGCTGAGTTGTGTCCCCCTCGATCCATCGGCGTCAACATCGGCCGATTGCCGCTTCCTCCGACCCAAATGCCTCGCAATACCGTGACTTGACCAACCGGCCCCTCTCAGCACAATTATACATCCTCTCTTAAACTCTCTCAACTGCTCTTATTGTGCACGGATCTAACGTCGAGGTATCCTCACAGTCCGTGGAGGGTAATTCAACCTGAATCCGCTGTCGGAATTGACCATGCCTGCGAGCTCTGCTCTTGATATACCCTCCTTGATGAGCGGTTTGCATGCGATGTGGCAGGCCATTATTTTGGCATTGGTCATTACTTTTTAATCATTTGCATATTCGGCGCTGAGGTATTTGCAGTCGAAGTTTCATCAGGATCGAACGACTTTCTCGGGGTGCTTCGTTTTATTTATTTATTTTTTTTTGGTGGAGAGTGTATGCTTAATATTTCTATACCATTCGCAATTGTTTTCAAAGGGCCAAAATTTAGGATTGACCGTAAAATACCAATTTATTTAATACAATGAAAAGTTATGCGTGCCCGACAGATATCTGAAAAAATGACACTTTCTAGAAAATAAGGAGAAAAACCAAACAAAACGACGATGGATATTAAGAAAAAGAACGTTAGCGTTAGTTCACAATTACTTTTTTTCTCGTGTCGAACAAGGCTTCGCTAGGCTCTGTCTTAGCTTCTTCTGGACAAATAGCCAGTTAATATTCAAATAGCATGTGACATCATCAACGACGTTTACTGTCACGGGTTTTCGTTAGTTGCCTCCACGCGTTTGATAGAAATGGTGTGGATGCCATGTCGTTGTCAAATTGCGAATAATTTTGATATATAGCAGATTCCGGTTAATTGGGACCAAGGAAGTTAGAATAAGACTTCTGGAGATACCCTGGTCCTTTTAACCGTGAAGCCACAAAGTGTGGAATTGTTGATTTTGTTTACATGACACCTAAGGAGTTTCATGCGTTTCAGTTGTGTGATGTTTCTGAATTGCGTGGGTTTTGGCTGCAGAAACCATGTTAATACTAAACCGGAGAGCATTACGCTCCACAGAAGAGTAAAGTTTTCAATTTTTACGTTTCGTTTTGTTTTGAAATTTCACTAACGTTTAATGCATTTCAGTTTAAAATTTAAACAAGTTAGTAAAATCATGCAATGCATTGATTATGATACGCTTTCCAATATACTAGAAATCATTACTCAAGCTATGTGTACTCAAGTTATGAGGAAAATGGCTGTGGAATAAATCTAACCCCTGTGCCCTGACCTTTGATCCATTTGGATGATATTCAACAGAACTGGTTTAGCATATCTCCGAAATAACATGATAAAGTTTTGTCGCAATCGAAGCAATTTTACGGAAGTTATGATGCATAAGCGCTATGGAATACATCCCGCTCCTGTGACCTAACCTTTCACCCCATTTCGCCCATTTTCAATAGGATTCGTCCCCAAGAAGGTCCGTACAACATACCAACATTTCATCTAAATCGAAACATTTTTACGCAAGTTATGACTCATAATGGCGATGAAAGTGATTCCGCTCCTATGTCCTGACCTTTGACCCCATTTCGTTCACTTTCAATAGGGTTCCTTCCCAGTGTTCCCCTACCACATACTAAAATTTCATCAAAATCGAACGATTTTTACGCAAGTTATCTTGCGGACGATCATACGCACACAACGCGTGACGTAATGAGGCAGATGGGAATCGCCACCATCTGCTAGCAAGGTGTGACGTCATAAAACTGTAATAGGATCCTCAAACAACGCGTGACGTAATGAGATAGATGTCATGACCGCGCGCCAATATCTAAAGGGGCGACGCCATGACACCACACTGCAAACTTCGTAATTCGGGGTGGTTATTTAACCCACTAAACAAATTTTCTTAAAGTGGAGATCAAGCTAAATCGATTTCTAGTACCAGAAAACGGTAGGTTAACGACTTTCATCAAAATCCTCAGAGCCGTTTTCAAAATAAAATTTACATACATACAAGAATTGCTCCTTTAAGGTGAACGTCAAGTAATTTTGCTTCCTGTACTTCGAATGGAAAAATTTCTGTACACATTTTCTTCCCAATTAATGCGTTCCCAAGGATGAAAATTTGAGCATCGATTAACATATCTTCATTTTATAACTTGGAATACTTAATATTTTCTAAAACATAACCATAATTATGCAATCGAACATTTTTTTGTCTGCTGACGTCATGAAAATACAGGTCACGCCATCCTTTTTCTGGACAATTAATGCGTTCACAAGGATGAAAATTTGAACATCGATTAAAATAGCTTCATTTTAAAACTTGCAATACTTAATATTTTCTAAAACATAACCATAATTATGCAATCCAACATTTGTTTGTCTACTGACGTCAGCAAAGTACAGGTCGCGCCATCCTTTTTCTGGACAATTTATGCATTCACAAGGATGAAAATTTGAACATCGATTAAAATAGCTTCAATTTATAACTTGGAATACTTAATATTTTCTAAAACATAACCATAATTATGCAATCCAACATTTGTTTGTCTACTGACGTCATCAAAGTACAGGTCGCGCCATCCTTTTTCTGGTTTCAACACCTTCAAAGGAAAAGTTATCGATTTTTAATGTAATTATGGTTATGTTTTAGAAAATATTAAGTATTCCAAGTTGTAATAGAGTTATTTTAATCGATGTTCAAATTTTCATCCTTGGGAACAAATTAGTTGTGAAGGAAATGTGTACAAAAGTTTTTCCACTGGAAGTATAGTAAGCAAAATTACTTGACGTCCACCTTAATAATATGGGATAAGAGCGATGGAATGGATCGCATTCCTGTGTCCTGACCTTTGACCCCATTTCTTCCACATTCAATAGGTTTCGTCCCCAGGTGGTCCCCTACCACATACTGAAATTTCATCGAAATCGAACCATTTTTGCGCACGTTATGACGCATAAGGGCAATGGAATGCATCCCGCTCTTATACCCTAACCTTCGACCCCACTTCACCCATTTTGAACAAGATTCGTCCCCAAGCGGTCCCCTACCACATACTAAAATTTAATTGAAATCGAACCATATTTACGCAAGTTATGACGCATAAGGGCAATGGAATGATCCCGCTCCTACGTCGTGACCTTTGACCCCATTTGTCCCATTTTCAATAGGGTTCGTCCCCAAGTGGTCCCCTACCACATAGAAAACTTTCATTGAAGTCGAACCATATTTACGCAAGTTATGACGCATAAGGGCAATGGAAGGATCCCGCTCCTACGTCGTGACCTTTGACCCCATTTGTCCCATTTTCAATAGGGTTCGTCCCATGGTGGTCCCCTACCACATACTAAAATTTCATCGAAATCGTACCATTTTTACGCCAGTTATCGTGCAGACGGACGGACAAAGCTGGAGCATATACGCTTCTTCAACCTACAGTTGGAAAGCGTTAAAAAGGAAGGTGACTCAAAAGAATGAAGAATTTTATTAATTCATCACTTTCTCACAAATTGGCAGCAAGCTGCGATGCAATATTAGAAACATTTAGAACGAAAGAATGCGATTCAGCCAACACAAAATGCATTTCAATAGCCTTGAAAACCATACGCTTTCTCACACTTTAATGACCGCCGCTCGCGGTTATGGGAGTCACTCAAAGTGATACTGTCCCATGGACGAGGGCAATTCTAGATATCTTATTCTAACCTCCTTGATTGGGACACATCGGGATTAAAACACTTTGGCCAATTAAGCAGCTGCACCAATTATGCGAAACTTTATCCTAAAGAGCTAGTTAGGGATGTTCTTCAAGAATTGTCCCGAATAAACGACTCCCTTGATTAACCGATGACCCAATTAACCGAAATCTACTGTACCTTTATCCCAAACTTCTAATTGTGATAATCTTCAAGAATTGTCCCAAATAAACGGCTGCCCAATTAACCGATGGCCCAATTAACCGGAATCTACTGTACCTTTATCCCAAGAGCAAATTTGAGATGTTTTTCCAGAATTGTCACAAATAAATGGCTGCCCTGATTAACTGATGGCCCAATTTACCGGAACCTACTGTACAAAGATCTAATTTGGGATGTTTTTGAAGAATTGTTCCAATAAACAATTTCCCCGATTAACCGATGGCCGAATTAATCGCGATCAACTGTACCTTTATCCCAAGAGCTAATTTGGGATGCTCTTCAAGAATTGTCCTAAATAAACGGCTGCGCCGATTTACCGATGGCCCAATTTATCAGAATCGACTATATACGGAAAGCTTTCAAATTATCAAGTTTGGTGGTTGAATCCGACATGTCTATTAGTTTCGCTATTTCAAAACGAAATCTAAGGATATTTTCGTAATAGTGTTTTTTCACCGACGTCTTCTTTAGGTCACAGTTCCAAATGCAGGCCTCATGCTTCTTTAATCAATAGCGCAAGGCCCTACGGGTCTGTCCTATATACGAAACGCCACATTCACATGGGGATTTGATAAATTCCTTACGAGTTTTTATCTTCAACATGATCCTTTGATCCAAACAAATTTCGTTTTGTTTATGGGTGTAAAATCACTTTAAAATTAAAAATTTTGAGGATTTTTCAAGGCAAAGTCACGGGAAAACGGAACAAGCGCAAAATTCTCCTGCACAAGAGGTGTTAACGTGGAGATCGGCTTCAGTTGCCGCAATTTAATTAGAGCCTTGTCTGTAATAGAAGAGTTGTATCTCCCTCTGTGCTGCAACACATTTCAATCTAGTATTAATTTTTCTTAATATTATAATAATCAAAAACTCTTGTAGTGTATAATTTGTACACTACAAGAGTTTTTGATTAGGATAGGTATCTGAAACTGTAAAGTAATTTAAGGACTAATTTAGGAATGTAAGAACTACTGATATATTCTAGAAAGCATTAATCTTTCTTTCTGTCCTTTGAATTAATCTTACGGCACATGGGGTGGCTGTAGCGTATTTGCCTTCTCATGAAGTTTTCTTTCCTTATATAAGTTATAGCTATTAAATAACCAAAAGGCCGCCGTGTTTTTTGTTAAATAAGAAACTTACATTTTTAACTCTTATCACCTTTAACACACTCCACTTTGTCATCAATACACCACGATATTCTGATCTTGCTCTGGGCAACGCAATGCTGTAGCTTATCTGTTGGAGCTTGGTTTCTAAACACACCCTCACGTTCTGATCTTCCACTGGGCAAATCAATGCTGAAGCTCATCTGGTGCAGCTTGGTTCTTCTCTACACACTACAATATTCTGATCTTCCACTGGTAAAAGCAATGCTGTAGCTTATATGGTGGAGCTTGGTTGTTCTCTACACACCACTACACTCTGATCTTCCACTGCGCAAAGTAATGCTGTAGCTCATCTGATGGAGCTTGGTTGTTCTCTACACACGACCACATTCTGATCTTCCACTGGGCAAAGTAATGCTGTATCTCATCTGTTTGAGCTTGGTTGTTCTCTACAGACCACTATAATCTGATCTTCCACTGGGAAAGCAATGCTGTAGCTCATCTGGTGGAGTTTGGTTGTTATCTACACACCACCATTCTGATCTTTCATTGGGCAAAGCAATGCTGTATCATATTTGGTGGTGCTTGGTTGTTCTCCACGCACCACTGCATTCTGATATTCCACTGCGCAAAGTAATGCTGTAGCTCAGCTGGTGGAGCTAGGTTGTTCTCAACACACCATTACATTCTGATCTTCCTCGGTGCAATGCAATGCTGTAGCTCATATGGTGGGGCTTGGTTGTTCTCCACACACCACTGCATTCAGATCTTCCACTGGGCAAAGCAATGCTATAGCTCATCTTGTTGCACTTGGTTGTTCTCTATACACCACTACATTCTGTTCTTCCACTGAGCAAAGCAATGCTGTAGCTCTGGTGGAGTTTGGTTGTTCTCTACACACCACTACATTCTGATCTTCCATTGGGCAAAGAATGTTGTAGTTTATCTGGTGGAGCTTGGTTGTCCTCTATACACTACTACATTCTGATCTACTGGGTAAAAGCAATGCTGTAGCATATCTAGTGGAGCTTGGTTGTTCTCTACATACCACTACATTCTGATCTTCCGCTGGGAAAAGCAATGCTGTAGCTCATCTGGTAGAGCTTGGTTGTTCACTACTTCATCACAGTAACTGGCTCAAAACGGGACCCTATGATACAGATTTGACTTCAGGGCAAAGAAAAACAAATTGCATTTGGCCAAACCTGGCGAGTAGGTAGGATGTTCAGGCGATGTGATACGTTTCTTGGCTAAACGTGCTTCACTGAGAGAGCTGAATGAGCTGCTGTGATGTTCTGGTGAAAAATGAAGCCATTTATTTCATAACTCTAGCCTCTTTCTTATGAATCTCTCTCTCAAAGTTACCAAAGCCTGTTTGTAGTAAAGCTGGTTTACTGTTACTCCGTCGGGTACACAAACTGCCAAATTTATACCCTTAATGTCAAAGAAAGCAATTAAGATATCCTTGAACTTGGACTTGCTTAGCTGTGAGTTTTTCATCCTTGGAGTCCTTGGTGTTTTCCAAGGCATTGACTATTAGCACGACTTTTGCAAAATAAAAAAAAAGAGATCATGCCTATGGGGAAAAAAGAGATCATGCCTATTAGGGAGACAGGCCCTTTGTCCGTCCGTCTGCCTGTGGACGGACGGACAAAAGATAATATAACATCTCTGCAACTATTACTTCGCTGTGCAGGTTTTTCTTGCATTAGAAAGCTAGAAATGTGAGAATGCTGATCCTTGCATTCCTTTTCTTTTTCGATGCACAACTTCGCCGCAGATGACTTCGATTTGCGGAGAAGTAGAAGAATTGCGTGTAGATTGTGAAGGGTTGGTACCTGGAACGAGATTAAAGCCTGCTTGATATAGATTTGATCGGCGAATACGTATTGTTATCATACGATTAAGATCTGTGTTAATAGCAGCGAAATATTGTGTATTAGTGGAATATACTGATGCCCATTGAACTTCCGGTGAGTGGAACAATAAGGGAAGAAAGCATCGTTGCACTTACAGGGGTTTATCAATAATGAAGATACAACGGCCTTTCTAGAAAAACCGGGAGCAAAATCACACAAAATGAAGAAATATAGGTAGTAGAGCAAAATATGTGTTATTCTGTCTCAAAGTATCTTCCCTAGGATGATATGCAACGGTCCCATCGTTCAGCCCACTTTTCACAGCATGTGGCGAAGGCATTTTGTGGAAGCTGCTTTAGCGACCCTATACAGATTGAATCCCGTCAGCATCTTTGTTGAATGTTGCACCACGGAACTTCTCCTTCATTGTTGGAAACAACCAGCAATCGCAAGGGGCAAGGTCAGGACTGTAGGCAGGATGTGGCATGATTTCAACAGTGCATATCGTAAGAAACGAATACAAGCAGCCACATGTGGGCGGGGCGTTATCATGGTGTAGGGTCCACTTGCCCACTAGTTCCGCTAGCTTAATCGATATGTGTCGTCGCAGACGCTGCAAGACTGAAATGTAATACTCAGCATTTACAGTGATTCCCGGAGGAACGGCATTATTGCAGATTGCATTTTTATGATCAAAGAAAACTATCATCATCACTTTCCCAGCTGCTTTCGTTTGACGAACTTTCTTTCGCAGGAGGCTAGCCTGTGTGTTTCCAGACACTTGTTGCGCACTTCGTGAGGAAGGGGGGGGAGAAATAGTGGACCCATGTTTCATCGGCAGTTATTACTGTATTTAGAAAGTTTGGATCCTTTGCAATCATTTGTTTCCACCAATGACACACTTGAACTCTGGCTAGCAATTGTTTTCTCGTCAGGTGATGAGGTACTCATCTGGAACACACACCGTGCAGTAGTAATTTGTCGCGTGGATTGCGGAATGCCGACGTTTTTGAAATATTAATTGACATTACTGCTCCTTCACATGCGTCATTCGTCGATCTTTTTGCAGGATTGCCAAAAGAGTATTAACAGTATGCTCCGTAACAACAATTTCAAGTCGACCAGGCTTAGGAGCGAGTTTTGCCGACAAACACCCTCTTTTGAAATCATGGTACCATCTAAAAATCGTTGACTCACCTAAACATTTATCTTTGCAAGCTTTTTTCATTAAATCAGATGTTTCTGGAGTCGTTTCACCCAAACAATAGCAAAATTTTATCGCATAACGCATTTCACTTCTTAACTCTGAATGACTCACTCCCATAGCTGTATGGCGAAATGCAGACATACGTTAAACAACTGCGCAATAAGAAAACCAGAATCGTCTTCCACGGCTAATAACTATTGCCATAGATACTTGCTTAATTCAGTTAGTCGTCTGCGTGGTTAATTTCCCCCTTCGCACTATTTCCAAGTTAAAAAAAATACTCTCAGTTTTTATAGAACGGCCTTACTTACTCTTTGTGGAGAACTAGTAAGATGTAAGCCCATCTTGGGCTTTCAGAACCGAAGTAATTCGACTTGGAATGAACTTATACAAGTCATTCACAATACAAGTCGGTAATGGAATTTGGGATTATTCTTTCAGTAAAATATGCCCCAACTGTGCCAGTGATGTTGAAGGCGAAAAGGGTGATCTGATCTTTTGCTCAAAATTTTCCACAACTGCCCAATAATGTTGAAGTCTGAAGACTGAGGTGGCCAGGGTAGCTGCTGTATCTCATCATCATACTCTGTAATCCACAACTTCACACGTTTCGCACAATGCACTGGTGCATTGTCTGCCTGAAACTTGGGGCGCCCATTACGGATCAATACTTGCAACTTTGTGTGCAGGTGGTCACCAAAAATAGATTCGTACGTTGTAGATGTGACACGACTCTGCAGAACAACCAATGGCCCCAAGAAATGCCATGACATGGAACTCCACAACATCGGTGATCCACCTCCGTTCTTCATAGGTGGGACCAGAGAGACAGGATCGTAGGCTTCTGCAAGTTGTTACCAGATGTACATTCTACTAGGGGTGTGAAGCACAATTAATCAGACCAGATGACACGTTGTCAGTTTTTAGTATCATAGTTTTTATGTGCGTTGCACCACATTATACGTTTTGTCGAATCGATGTTGGTAATCAGAGATTTGTGGATTGCAGTACTATAATGAATAAAATTCTCCGGCTGGACGTGTAGTGCAGGAAAGCTTACGTTAAGTCACGTTAGGGTTATTGCAAGGTTATTTGACGTAGCTAAAGTGTGCTTAATCTTCAAAGTGCTAGAGTTTGTTTAGGTAAGACACGCACGTGCAATAAATTCCAAGAATATGGAATTTATTTTTACTCAGCGTTCCTCATTATCTTGAATATCAGTAATATAACTTCGGTTTTAGTACATTAGTACCTTGAAGGCTCCTTATTAGAGCGGTAAACACAATATACCCTGAACTTAACGTAAACACTCAATGAAATAGACTTAACGGCCAGACAGAGGTCTGACAATAAAATGAACTAAGAAAACGTACTCACTTTTAAACTTTTATTAGGGAGCTCCTGGTATTACTCAAATACACACTCCAAAATAACACAACTACTGATAGCCCGAACTTTCGTACTATCGTAATATTGTAGAAAAGTAGGTAAATCGCATATCAATAATCAGGAAGAACCTATCACATATAAAACGAAGCTCTTTGGTATGCATACCACCACGTCATGACTTACACTCGTTGCCACATATAATTCAGCGGGAGAAACAACATCTCGTTAAGTGAGAAGATAATTTGCATAGGAAAATAAAATAACAAGAGATAGTAAAATCAAAAAGAAACTGAATCTAGAGTATACGTTACAGTACGGCCATAAATATTGGCACGATGAAATTCCCCACGAACTGTTAAAACAGAAACGGAATCATTTCGACTCCCGGGACGTCGCCAAGGGGATGCGAGGTTGGGTGGGAGTCCACCCTGAAATTCTGCTTGCCCACCCTACCGCCTGGCCAGCCCTGTGCCATTTTTCAATTTTCTTAAACTTTAAAATTTAATCTGCACTTGCTAAGTAATAATGAGTCCATGGGCGTCCGCTGCGAGGCTGGGGCAAACAGGTCACTTGACCCACCCCTGGATCAGGCCACTATAAGAGGGTGGAAGTCACGAAAGAGTAACAAATAAGCCGCGGATGGCCTAGTGGGCAACGTTCGTGACTGTCACGGAAAGGACTTCAGGTTCGATCCCAGGCAGGTACGAACGCTCGATCCACTAAATATCCGCCGTACGTCGAATGGGCACGTTAAGCCGTCGGACCCCGGGTACTGGCCCCCCGGTAATAAATAAGGGCGTCTTCCTCCCCCTTTCTACCTCGCTTTCGTGTTACTCTTCTATCGGACACTCTAGCCCAAATCTCCTAGCTTCCTATTTCTAAGGGTTGTTAAAGACCTTGGGTCAGACACTCCCTTCCTAAAAATCCTCTACATATAATCATCATCATCTCAAGAGTAACGAATTTTGTTCAAAGGTCAATATTTGTGTGTGTGTGTTTACGGTGGTGGTGTCAGTCTTAGAGGAAAATTCTCTAGAGCTGATTTGTCAAGCGCTGGGGCAAGTTTTTTCGTGAGAGTCCAAAGAGAAGACATCTTATTCCTAGTGTGCATTACTACGTTAAACACGCTGAACTGCAAAATATAAAAGTATCAGAGTTTTTTGCCCAATAACTTTGAAAAGAGTTTTGATCAGTTATGTATACTGGCCACTACAGCTTCAGGTAAAACACACCAAGAAGCTCATCAGCCGGAGTCTGCTTCAAGTACAGCAACATTTCTCGTCTGCCTAATTATAATTTCAACCTATTCAGCATGACTGAAATCTGTAACACAAGCTCTCCAAGCTCTTGAGCTTGATGTAATGAAAGTGTATAATAATGTCCAGGAACTCTTAATTGTATCAAATGGCCACAGACAAAACGCAAAACAACAATTCAAGGAACGTTTTTCGAAAGTCGAACAACTGGCAGGAAAATTGGGCATTCAGCTAACCCTTTCCAGATAGTGCGGCCGACAAAAATTCCGTTCCAATGTTCGTGTCGCAACAATAGAAGAAAATTTTTGTAGATCAGTCTATGTGCCATATTTATACTCCATCATATCAGCATTGGAAAGCCTATTTACTGCCGAAAATTTCCAAACTTTTAGCCTCTTTTCACTTCATCTACTACAAATGGCGAAGCTTACAAAGGAAGAATTCATGAAGCATCTTGTAAAGATTATTAAGCTATATATGAAATTGAGAACGTAGAAGCTGAAGCAGTCACTTGGTTTAAAATGTGGTCAGGAAAGAAGAAACAAGATGATGGATGTGAAGACGGACTTCAAGGCTTGCTCAAACACACTGATCTATTTCCTTCTGTTCAACAGGCTATTCTTATTGTTATAACATTACCAGTAACAACCTGCACCGTGGGGAGGTCCTTCAGTACTATGACAAGGGTAAAGAACTAGTTAAGGTCAACGATAGCAGATGTACATTTATCTGGACTGTGCATGATGAGTGTTCATCGAGGAAAAGGTATTTTAGAATAAACATGAACTCATTCACCAAGACGTTTGAAGTTTTTATTCCATAAAAAAAGGGCCGTGGGTGACCTAGTGGGCAACTTTCGCGACTGCCACGGAAAGGACCTCAGGTTCGATCCCAGGCAGGTACAAACGCTCGATCCACTAAATATCCGCCGTGCGTCGGATGGGTACGTTAAGTCGTCGGACCCCGGGTACTGGCCCCCGGTAATAAGTAAGGGCATCTTCCTCCCCCTTTCTACTTCGCTTCCGTGTCCCTTTCTTATCGGGCACGGTAGCCCAAATCTCCTAGCATCCTATTTCTAAGGGTTGTTTAAGATCTGAGGTCAAACACACCCTTCCTAAAATCCTCTACATATGATATGATATGAAAAAAAAAGGGTTTATACTTATACTCAATAAAGGACAATGGAGCAGTATAATTGTTTTTTTGCAACCACAAGTTAATGTTTTCATACAAAAATAGTGTATTATGTTGATCACTGAATTTAGCAAGAAGCCTGCAGTAAGGTTAAACTTTTGACTCACATATGAATAAGTAGTGGCCCGTAATTGGTAAATGTGACATATTTATTATTATCGAACGTTATTTGAATAGTAAATATTCACTATAGAAAGAAAGATGTGTCCAAGTTCTCATTTTATGATATCGCCTCAAAATTCCTTTTGAAACTGGTGTAATTTCGAAATTACTTTGGGGGGGGGGAGAATAACAGTGCTCCGAACCCACCCTTTAGCTTTAGGGGTTTGCTGCACTCGCCTGACCAAACCTCCACTATGCCATATAAGGGTGCAGGGATACTATAAATTTAAGCAATAATTATGATAGTTATAACTAAGTAAATTTCTCCGTCATGTTTGTCCACGCCGGGGCTCGAACCGAGTCCCCTCACTCCGGAATAAGTCGCTCTACCAAATGAGCTACGCGGACGTTCGTTCTGACTGCTATCTGCCTTTATGTCGTGTGCGTCCTGCTGAGCAGGAACGTCACATAGTGGAAGTGTATCCGTTTGCCCCTGGATAAGTTGCAGCGGACGCCTATGAACGTCGTTGGGTAGCTCTACGTATTTTCCTCTAGGAAGTGCTTTGCTTACTTACCCGTAGGTTATCATAATATCGTTGGCAGGACCAGTAAAATATAATTGTTCTCCAAAATCCTCAGTTTAAGCCTTTTTTTCATGTTAGTATAGCCAGAGGCAAATGTGGAGGTTGAATAGGAATTCACTGAGAAGGGTCATTACCAATTGCTCCGCTGTTTGTTCGACTAAGTACGGAATTTTAACAAAGAAAGTGTAGTCTAAAGCTATACCAGCTCTCTTAAGCCTATTCGTGGGCAGTAAAGGAGCCGGACGTGGATGACGGCTGCTTTGAAGCCGAGGAATGCAAAACAAGGTCGCTGGCTTGAAGGAAAGGAACTACTAAGGAGGGGGAGGAGGCGGGTGGGGGCAGGTGTTGTGCCAGCGTGTCGCGACGTTAAAATTTGATTTAGGTAAATAAGCAGAACATTTTTCTTTAAAAAACATTTAACTACAGCACTATTTTCGCAAGAAAAATGCAAAATTTCGAAAATTAAGGTAATGCATTCTCAGCGAGAAAAAAGTTGAAGGCGACATACTACTAACACACGAATGAGCCATTACGTTATGACCACCTACGTAATAAGCTGCAGAACCCACTCTATCCAGCAAAACAGCGGCCACTCGGCGAGACATCGATTCAACGAGATTGCGACAAGTATCTTGGGGTATCTGGTACCATAATGCCAACAGCTGGTCCTCCAATTCTTGTACATTTTGGGGTGGTAGTGATATAGCGCTAACTCGATTTTCCAAGTTGAACCACAAATATTCGATCCGGTTCATGTCAGGTGAATTTGGAGGACAGAGCATTAACAGAAAGTCACCCTGTTCCTTGAACCACTCCTTAACGATTCTCGCTGGCATGACGCATTTTCCTGTTGGTAATGGCCATCACCAACAGGGAACACAGTTGCCATGATGGGTGAACTTGGTCCGCAACGATGTTCAGATACCTGACAGCTGTCAAGTATTGTGCTGTTGGGATAATGGGGTCTAAAGTGTTCCAAGAAAACATCGGCCATAGCATAACACCGCTGCGGCCGGCCTGTTTCCTCCCAACTGTGCATCCAGGTGCCATAGCTTTTAATCGGCGTATACGCGCTCGGCCGTCTACGCGATGCACCAAGAATCTTTATTCGTCAGACCAGGCCACTTTCTTCCAATAATCCACAGTCCAATATCGACGATATTGGGCCCATTTCATGCGCTGCTGACTATGACGTGCATTGAGCATGGAGACCCGGCAGGGTCATCGGCTCCGCACGGCCATGCGCAGAAGGCTACGATGAACTGTGTGCTGTGACACATTACCCTGATCACCACTGTTGTAGCTGCGGGTGATTTGTCGCACTGTTGCCCTGAGGTCGCTGTGAACAATGAGCGACAGTCTTCGCTCCTGTCTGGCATCAATGAGCTGCGGAATATACACGGTTGGACGACGGTACGTCGTTTGGTCATCTTTTTTTTATTTTTTTTTTATTTTTTAATTGGAGGTTTAACGACAACCATGAGGAACTCAATGGGCTATAAGCAGTCGCCTGTCCCTAATTTAGGGCCACTGGTTCCAGGGAAGGGAGAGTGTCGTAAGACAAACACAACATCCATGCCTCACCAGGATTCGAACCCGGACCCCTTTCGGACGAATGATCAGAGGCCACCGCTTAGACCACTGCGCCCCCGGGGTGGCGGCCATCTTTGCACCACTTTTGATACGTACTCACTACAGCGGCAAGTGAACAACAGCCTACAAGCCGCGCCTTTTCCGAGATCGTAGTTCCGAGGCGCCTTGCCATCACAATTTGTCCTTCCTCAAACTCCGATAAATCGGTAGCTTTTCCCACTCTAACTCCGAACACTCTACCAACCGAAAGCCAGTCCTGGGGTTGTATATATACTGCTCTGTGAACTTCACTTGCGCCACCGTTCGGCCTCCAGGCGCGCTCATTTCTTTAGGCTGGGGTGGTCATAATGGAATGGCTCATAGGTGTATATCTAACACCACTAACAGACTGATTATTTTCATGTTTTCTTGTTGGTTTATCAGTGGCATAACTTATCAGATCAAGGTGTGTATGGGGGGGGGGGGGGGACGCCGAATTCCTTTGTAGCCGGTAGTAAATATGATTAAAAATATTTTTTTTTTTAGTGTTTAGTAAATAAAGTTGCTGTCAGTTCTACCCCAGGAAAAATAATATTCCCACACCCGTCACCCATCCTGATTTCAAAGATTACCGACGTCCATGTCCGACTGGTGTTCAACTTCGCTGCTATTTGCTGTGTCGTGATCTTTTTCTTTCATTGTACAATCCATGCCAACGTTCGCCTATCCCTATTTTATATGTTCGTATGACGTTCACAATTTGCACGGTAGTTATAATTTCCACGTCCATCATCCAAAATTTAATAGGCAGTCATAATCTTCAACACATTTCCTCATGTTGCAACTACTATTTCTGCCGTGCTAGTTACTGAAGCTCCTGCAAAGTGCGCATCAATGATCATGTCTTTTTTGCGGTCACTGAGATATGACGTTGTGTGCATTTACTCCACGGCAGGTGTTTTACCTGCGACTGTGGCACTGTTCGGTGATAGCCAACATCGCACTGCCTTTTTTAAGCACCTAACATCGTGGGTGACGTTGTTCCTGGGATTTGCATGCCGCATGTACTCCAGACGCATTCGGTGTATCCATTACTTTGATAAACCGGTGTTTCTCTGTTGATTTTTTCTACCTGGACGGTTTGTATTACTTTGTCATTTAACAAGTGTGAATATACACTATCTACCAACAAGTAATTGGACACCCCTGCAATCGACGATATCTGCGGTTTTGATACACATCACGGCCGCCGCCGTTAAATATCGTGTGGGAAACAACAACGCAACCAGTCGCATGCAAGATGCCACGCAGTTCGGAGCTCTCTGATTTCGAGAGAGGTGTAATCGTCGGGTATCACAGAAATGGCCGATCCATACGCGACATATTTAGCTAGTTGAAGTACCCAAAATCGACAGTGGCCTACGTGATTAGCAAGTGGAAGATGAGAGGTGACTGTTGGAATGTGCCCCGACCCAGCAGACCCACAAAACTGGGAGTTAGAGACCGACGGGTGCTGGCCAGAGAAATTCGGAAGAACCGCACCGAATCGATGGGCCACATCCGCGAGGAGTTTCAACAGGCATGCGGGAGTGTTCTTTTGATGAATACCATCCGTAAGGAAGCCCATCTGCTCGGTTATCATGGACGTGCTGCCGCCCACAATCCTTTGACCACCAAGTCCAATAGCGCTGCTCGGCTAACGTGGTGCAAAGAACGTCGACAGTGGACCGTTGAACAGTGGAAACAGGTTCTCTGGAGTGACGAATCAAAGTTCTCCCTCTACCGTTTGGATGGCAGGGTCTGGGTTTAGCGTCTGCCTTAAGAACGCCTCTTGCCGAAATGTATTGTGCCAACTGTGAAGTTCGGCGGCGGTGGAATTTTGCTATGGGGGTGTTTCTCCTGGTATGGCACGGGACCCTTGGTCGCAATTCCTGGTAGCCTCAAGCCGAGACCTACTGCACCATTTTGGATGACCACGCGCTTCCTACGTTGTGGCAGTTTTACGGGGTGGACCCATGTTACTTTCAGGGTGACAATGCCACCTGTCATGTTGCGTGGTCCACTATGGCTTGGTATGGTGACAATGGGGTTAATCGAATGGACTGGCCTGCGCAGAGCCCGGACCTTAACCCTATCGAGCGCCTCTGGGAGGAGTTGAAACGTCGACTTAAGGGGTGCCCCCACCGTCCGAAATCGGTAAAGGAACTGACCTGTCTTCTCCAAGCCGAGTGGAAGAAAATGCCGCTAGCCGTCGTAAAACGCCTGGTTGAGAGTATGCCCCGGAGGGTCGCAGCTATAATCGCCGTTCGTGGAGGCTCCACCAACTATTGAAGGTGAATAAACTTCGTTTTACTTTGCTATCACAGGTGTCCAATTACTTCTTGGTAGGTAGTGTACATTCTACGAATATTAGCTAGATCCTTAACTAATACTTTAAACTACTGCGTATCAAGAGTTTAAAACTCTGCTACCAACAAGGAAGTGGCGCGGCAAGAATCTGACAGAGACACTGTGCCAAAACTTTGCGGAATCTGTTGTTGTGATTAGCAAAAGTGGTCCAATGCAAAATTAGGTAGGTTCTCCTAATACACTGGCGGAAACTGAACAAAGATCACCAAGAAGGAGAAGTCTGATACCAACGAAATTTATACAGCATAATAACGGAATACAGAGGATAACGTGATCAAAACATTATGACAAAATACAGCTGCATTTGCTGGTAAACTGAAAAAGTGATCTCATGGTGTAGTTTCATCCAACAAGGACCACTGGGAATGGCAAAATCTACGCTAACACATTGACAAAGTAGCGTCGTGCCCCTTGTGACAAAAGACCCAACAGAGACGTTGCAAATGTCAGACTGCTTCATGACAACGCTCGCCCACATATTGCACAACTCGTTGGTGACAAAATTGCGCAATTTGGCTGCGAAGTGCTTCATCACCCACCGTGCAGTCCGGATCTAGCTCCTTAGGATTTTCATCTAGTTCCTTGAAAGGATTCCTGGGCGGCTAACACTTCGATTCGGCTGACGAAGTCAAATCGGTTGTCCGCAGGTGGCTATACGCCCAGAAAACGGACTTTTATGAACAATGTATGCCAAAACTGGCACCACGCTTGGATAAATGTCTCGAGCGTCTCGGTTCGTATGTTCAAAAATAGCTAAGAAATGTAGATTCACTGTGTATACGTTTTGTTTTACCTATCTTTTAAACTGTTGCCAAAAAAAAAAAGAAAACAAGAAAGGTGACACCGAATTTTCGGGTGTATTAAGCACGTCTTTTGAATCCGTTCTGACGCAAATTAAATTTATCAAAGCTATTCAAAGTCAATGGAACCGGTATGGAAAACGATAGTATCTGACGGAAAAAAGCAGTTTTTTCAATCGGGTTTTTAATCCCTCAGATATTGCTGTAAACGGAATCGTGAACTTACGCCCTCTGGTTACAGACTTGTGCGTTAAGAAAAACATAAATCTATGTAAGAAACATTTCGCACCGGAAACGCTCTCCAGCACAAAAAAAGAAAAAAAAAAAAAATTCAAACCGGTCCCTTAGAAACAGAGATATCGACAAAAATAAGATGTGACTTTACGTCCCCTGGTGGGAAAACCATGCATTAATTTAGGAAGAAAGTATTCCCAAAACGTTTTTCCATATGAGCGGTATCGGTCCAAGCAAAAAAAAAAAAAAAAAATAAATTTAGTCGAGTTGTCAGGAGCCCAGAGTTTGCTACAAATACATAGAAGCAGAAATGAACACTTATGCCCCCTGGTGGCCAAACCATTCTTTACCAAACATTACAAGTTATGTGAAAAATATTTTCCATCAGGTCTTGTATGCGATACAGGAAAAAATTTTTCAAATCGGAGTTTTAGAAGCAGAAATAAAGCAGAAAACGAAATTTACCTTGTGCTCCCTAGCGGAAAGTCTATGATTTACTTGGAAATTTTGAATTTATAGGAAAAGCATTTCGCATCTGTACTATGTAACAAAGAAGGAATTTTTCAAATCGGACTCCTGGAAGTAGAGATATTGACAAAAATAAGATATACATCTACGCCCCCTGGCGTAGAAACCATGCATTATTTTAAGAAGAAAATGTTTCTAAAAGGTTTGTCGACATGACTAGTAGCGGTCTACAAACGACGTTTTTTTTTTCAATCGAGAATTTAGAAGCTCATATTTTGCTGCAATACATCAGAACCGGAAATTAAGATTTACTGGCCAAACCATTTTTTACAAAAATTAGAAATTATGTGCAAACGATTTACCATCAGGAGCTGTATCCGGTACAGAAAGAAGTTTTCAAAATCGGAGATTTAGAAGCAGAGATATAGGGGGAAACGCAATTTACCTCTACGCCCCCTAGCCGAAAGTCTCTGAATTACTTGAAAATTTTGAAATTATATGAAAAACATGTCCCACTGAGAACACTATCCAAAAAAGAAGGAATTTTTCAAATCGGACTTCTAGAAGTAGATATATTAACAAAAATAAGATATACGTCTACGCCCCCATGGCGGAGAAACTATGGAATAATTTAAGAAGAAAATATTTCGAAAAGGTTTCTTGATGCGAATGGCATCAGTCCACGAAATAATTTTTTCAATCGATACTTTAGAAACTCAGATTTTATGGCAAATACATCAGAAGCAAAAAATAACACTTACACCCCCTAGTGGCCAAAGTATTCTTTACCAAAAATTTGAAATTATATGCAAAATAGTTTCCATCAGGAGCTGTATCCGCTGAAGAAATTTTTTTCAAATCGGAGTTTTAGAAGAATTATCAGGAAAAATATAATTTACTTTTACGTCCCCTAGCGGAAAATATATGCGTAATTTGAAAAAGTAACTATATCTAAAATACTCTTCGACATAAATGGAATCGAATGATAAAATAATTTTTTCAATCGGATGTTTAGAAGCACACATGTGGAATAAAACGTAAATTTGAATTCGACATCATCTGCATTTACGTCCTCTAGCAGCGAAATTATACATCGCAAAAAAAAAAAAAAAAAACGAAATAAAGGATCATCAGTCGCATATTTCAAGCTTCCCAATGCAAAAATAATTTTTCAAATCGGACTAATAGTTGCAGAGATATCGTGGGTACAGACGGACGGACGAAACGGTAACATAAGCACGATCTTTTTTTACAAAAGACGTGCTAAAAATAGTGTGCGTAACTTTTCGATCCAACCTCGTATATTTAGGAGAGGGGGGGGGCAAAGCAACCGCAGTAAAGCAACTTGATGCTTGATGGGCTATCAGCAGAGCCACTTATTCTAGGGAAGGGAGAGAGCTAATGCTGTGGGACAAACATAATATGAAAGTCTCGCCGGATACGAACCCGTGCCCATCTTGGTCGAATGGTCAGAAGCCAGCGTTCAAACCACTGCACCACTGGGAAAATACATTGAAGAGCAATTGAATTAGAGAGACTTGTCTAGTAATGTGTAGCAGCACCTTCCGCCCTGATGACGGCGGCAATTCGTCTCGGCATGGACTCGACAAAATACCGGAAGCGTTCAGAAGCCATACGGATCCACGACCCCTGAACAAGCTCCCACAGTTCACGAAGATTTGATGGAGAGGGGTCAAGAGCCTCGAACATCTCTCTCGATGGCATCCAAGATGTGCTCGATGGGATTGAGGTCAGGTGACCTAGCTGGTCAAGGAAGCAAGGTCACGTCGGTGGAGTGTTCATCCAACCATTCGGATACAATTCGGGAGCGATGGCATGGTGCATTGTATTGTTGCAGGATGAGGTCCCCAGTGGGATGTTGAAGACGTACAAACGGGAGCAAATGGTCGTCCAGGATATCCTGGTAACGTTGACCTGTGAGGGACGATGTCACACGTATCAGGGGTCCCACTTAAGTCCACATAAACAGCCCCCAGACGAGAAAGCCACCCCCACCAGCTTGAAGAGTACCCTGCTGGCAAGAAGGATCCATCGCTTCATGTGGTTTGCGCCGTATTCGTATCCTGCCATCCTAATGTACCAACGTGAATCTCGACTCATCAGTCCAGGCGACATTTTCCCACATGTCTAGGGTCCAGTGGCGATGTTCCCGCGCACATGCTAATCTTTGCACCCTGTGATGTGCGGTCAGCAGCGGTACCGTCGTGGGACGATGGCTTCTGTACCCCATAGCGAGGAGATGGTTCTGGATTGTGTGGCTGCTTACACATGTTTGTGCCGAGTGATTTCTTGCACTGTCGTCTATCCGCTGTTACAATGCGAGCTAGCCGACGATGACCCCACTCATCTACACGCTGTTGTCCACGGCAGTTGGCCTTTGCAGGGATGGTTTTACCGGATTCGATGTACTCACGGTGAACTCGTGACACAGTGGGTCGTGAAAATTCCAGTGCCTGCACGACTTCCGAGATGGAGTGACCCATTCCTTGGGCCCCGACAATTTGCGCACGATCAAATGCGCTTAGATCCTTCGTCTTACCCATACTGCGTCAGACTCTTACTGATTCCCATCGCATCACTCCTTATATTGTCGGATCGCTGCATACGTCATGTCGTTTCCGTTTACAGGGCCGCCCACAGCGCCAGATTTGCATAACGCCAGCTGTCTCTAATTCAATTGTTCTTCAGTGCATGTTTATCACGTACTGATCTAAGCTTATTTATCTCAGAATTGACTAAGCAGATATATATTCTTTATTTTTAAAAAGATCCAGCTAAAAGTTATCGATTGTGCTTTCAATGTGCCAAGTGCACGAAAACAACTCGTTGCAAACACCTTGCATTCTGGGAAACACTGTACCTGCTTCCAAAAGCAATTTTTCACGTTCATCGTTTCTGAAAGCAAACGGTTGATCCATGCCGAAATTCCAACTAAATTATCACGCAAGAGCACGCTCACGCCGATAAAGCATTGTTTCTGGTGAAATTCCGGAGGTTCTCGCTTTGCCTTTTATCGTTGCTCTCGAAAAATACTGGACCCCTCCTGGCATGGAATACTTTATTCTTTGTTGGAGAGCCTTGCTTACTTACAAGCTGTTTGCGAAACAACACATGACTTAAGTTCATTTTCTCTCATGATTTGTTAACCGAATTCCTTGAGCTTTGCTCTTTTACCGTATTTACAGACAATTACTCGAAGCTACGATGGAGAAGAGAAAAAAGAATAATAACGCGAAAGAACGTTAAAGGAGGCACTGTTTACATAATCCTTTTTATGGATAAAACATGATTCGCGCACTGAACAGCTGGAAGGTTCCTGCGTAATGACGTCTCTTGCATTCTGACACACACACAAACACACACACAGGTAATCACCCGTATATGATCGCAGAGTCGCGGAAAAGAAGAATGTATCGTACGTGCTCATTAATACCGAACAAATAAATATCCATGTCGCAACAAATTACCTGACTTCGCTAATGAGCAAAAGACTAAGATAACAAATATCTCGGATGCTGCGTTAGTTCGATTTTGCACAGATGAATTAATCGCTGTGAATGGTGGAACTAAATGAGATCGAACACGAACGAAAGCTGTGTTGCTTGTATGCAACATATAAAAAATAGCATGAACGAAATATTTATCCCATTAAATTACTTCCTTTTAATAACTGTAGCATCTGCGTTTTTGTAATCTTTGCGTCGTAAACAAGTGCGCTTAATGACAAGTTCACTAAACATCCACTTTCAGGTTATTTTTTTTAATAACCATCACTGCAACATGCCATAAAACGAATAATACAGGGTGATTTATAATTAGTGTCATGGTTTCAGTGTCATATAATCGGAAAACGGGAAACAACAAACTAAAACCTCAAACAGAATATGACAGATGACAACTAAATGCCTTATTACCTGTAGAATAGATACACTTGATTGCTAAACCACTTCAACATGCGCGCCTTTAGCGCCACGTAAGCGATAATCAATTTTCCGCCAAGTGTTCGCCAGTATTTGCGGCGTTACTGTTGGTATGGCAGCACCAATTCTGGACTTCAGCTCATCGAGGGAGGTCACAGAGGTCTGGTAAACGATGTTTTTCACGTATCCCTATACAGGAAGAAATCCTTTGCCGCCCCGGTGGCGCAGTGGTCTAAGGCGTTGGCCCCTGATCATTCGTCCGATGGGGTCCGGGTTCGAATCCCGGTGAGGCATGGATGTTGTGTCTGTCTTACGGCACTGGCTCTCTCCCTTCCCTGGAACCAGTGACCCTAAATTAGGGACGGGCGACTGCTTATAGCCCATTGAGTTGCTCACGGTGGTCGTTAAACCTACAATCAATCAATCAGGAAGAAATCCAGTGATGTAATATCGGGTGAGCGCGGAGCCCACGGAATGGGTCCTCACGCCCAACCTAGCGCCCAGGAAAATGCAGGTCAAGAAATTTTCGGCCATTGACAGCCCAGTGCGGCGGTGCGCCATCGTGCTGGAACACCATATTGTGCTTCTGATCTTCCAACTGAGGTAACAGATACAGCTGTAGCATGTCCAGATAGGTCACCGCTGTCACTGTTTTCTCCACAAAGGAAAAGGGCCCCAACACTTACGAACATGACAAAGTGCACCAGACGTTCACCTTTTGACTATCTCGTTCGACTTCTGGAATGGCGTCAGTGTTTTTGGTGCCCTATATTCTGCACTTATGCCGATGTACCCTTCCTGAGAAGTAAAACGTTGCTTCATCACTAAATATCCATGTCAGCAGGAAATGTTCATCAGCTTCGACTTTGGACAACATGTCTTGGGCAAATTGAAAACTGCGGGGTTCATCGTTCCGCTGTAAAGCCTGTGCAATCTACAGTTTGTACGCACAGAGTTGTAGGTGGTTTTTCAGAACCCTCGAAACAGTCGTTTGTGGCATACCTAACTGCGAAACAGCTCGTCTCGTTGACTTCTGAGGGATTCGAGAAAAGGCTTCCTGAACGCGATCAACATCTTCCTGCGAAGTACTCGGCCTAACCGCTCCTTTTTCACGCTGCACACTTCCAGCCTTTTGAAACTACTTTTTTGCCGCCCCGGTGGCGCAGTGTTCTAAGGCGCTGGCCTCTGATCATTCGTCCGTAAGGGGTCCGGGTTCGAATCCCGGTCAGGCATGGATGTTGTGTTTGTCTTACGGCACTGGCTCTCTCCCTTCCCTGGAACCAGTCACCCTAAATTAGGGACGGGCGACTGCTTATAGCCCATTGAGTTGCTCACGGTGGTCGTTAAACCTCCAATAAAAAAAACAACTGCTTAACCATTATCGGAAGGTGGAGCTCTGCCATACTGCGTTGTGTAACGACGTTGCGTTGTGATAACTGACTTCGTTTCGAAGAACCAGAGTACGTATATTGCTCTTTCTTGAACAATAGCCATTTTAAAGAATGACGTCGATTCAGCGGGTACCGTATTGCCACATAAAATTTTCCGCGGCGAGCTTGTTGATATGCTGTAGGCAGTTTTATTTGGTAGGTTACTGTTTGACCATGCTAGGCCACGGAAACCCCGACAATAATTATGAATCACGCTGTAGTTTGAATACTGATGATTTCCCTGGAAAAAAGTAATTCAAGGATAATTAATTGCCAGTCTTTATTATAGAAATCAATCAAGAATCACAATTGAAAAAATCAAAGTTTTGTCACCATTTTATTTTCTTGTCCACCCTAATTTCCCTATGATTTGGCACTCTACTACTGGGTAGAAAAAAGTGATTCACATATCTGTTCTCTCCTTTCTTAGGTTCTACTCTATTGTTCTAGCCCTTTCAGCAGGTAATCAGTCAGAAAGATTAGTATCAGTCATCCCCCTAAATGACCACTTTGAACCACAAAGTCAAAGGGGAAACAACGCTTTCTGATGCTCCGCTTCACTCGTTCCAGCCGCGTTCGTCCACATCTTAGTCAGCGAATACATTCGTTCTGGCGGATTTCATCCCATCTTGCTAAAACCAAGTTATTTCATTTCGGGCCGTTAAAATATTAAATGGCAACTGGAGTACTGGCAAACACAATCAACGCTGCGTCATTGGTGCACGCGGATTAATATGAACACATACGACGGTAGGAACTACACTCATGCCCAAAAATTAAGGATTAATTATATCTTCATATCATACATTACTCTAACAGTATTTGGATGAAAATAGTACTTGTAAAGCCCCAGATCGCCGCCCCGGTGGCGCAGTGGTCTAAGCGATGGCCTCTGATCATTCGTCCGAAAGGGTCCGGGTTCGAATCCCGGCGACGCATGGATGTTGTGTTTGTCTTACGGCACTGGCTCTCTCCCTTCCCTGGAACCAGTGACCCTAAATTAGGGACGGGCGACTGCTTATAGCCGATTGAGTTGCTCACGGTGGTCGTTAAACCTCAAATAAAAAAAAAAAGAAAAAGAAAAAAAGCCCCAGATCTCTCTCTCTTTCTCTGTTTAGAACGCTTGACGTCACACGACGTCTGCATTGTTGCGTCAGCACGTATCGATCAAGTTGTGTGTGCTCTCGAGATGTCAAAGTGATTGCCTGCTATATAATAGCACGCGATCACTTTGAGATGCTAAGGTGATCGCATACTAATTAAAAAACATTCGATCATGAAAGAAATACGGGATTACGCCATATAATACAAATTTTGAAGATAAGAATCCGATTTTTGGCGTGAATGTGACAAAGATGGTAAGTCAGATAATATCAGAAAACTTGAAAATTTTCATCGTCCTGGAGCGGGACTCGAACCTGCGTCTCCCAGAACATACCCGGGCGTTTTCTGGGAGACGCGGTTTCGAGTCCCGCTCCAGGACGATGAAAATTTTCAAGTTTTAGGATATTATCTGACTTACCATCCTTGTCACATTTATGCCCAAAATCGGATTGTCATCTTCAAAATTTGTAACATTCGATTATCAATGATGGATTTCTATTTTTCCGATCTACAAAATTCGAATTGAATTCTTAATATCACAGCAAGTTGAGTTTGCACGCGATCACATTGAGATGTCAAGGTGAACGCGTGCTAGTTTAAAAACATTGGATTATTAATGAATCGAGTTCTATTTATCCGATCTAAAAAATTCGAATTGAATTCTTAATATCACGGCAAGGTGCGTTTGTATATTAATTTAATTTAGCACAGTTCGAATATCAATTTTTACGCTTTAATTGTTTTTTACTTTAACTAACTTTCCGAGGTTAGTGCTTACTATATTACACAGTTTGCAAAATATCGATGTATCTAAACGTTCTAACCTGCAACTGTTAAACAACAAATATTTTCCACAGAATGTCATTTATCGCGAGGTCTTTTGAAAAATGGAAATAAATAGCTTATAATTTTTAGTTCTAACATGAATGAACTCTTACCATATACGTTTTTACTATAATTCCTTACAGAAATCCTGCGTCTATTTTATTTGTTTTCAACCTGTTTCAATACAAACTTTTCACTCCGTCACAGGACGGGCAACATACCCTATGTTTTAACATTTATTTAATGTTTAAAAACAACCGTCCTAGGACGGGCTATATGCTGGTATTTTAGTAAGGAGTGAACAAAGATGAAAAGGACATGCACATGCGTGAATTTGTGCTTATTAATAGAGAAAATCGATAAAAAGGATTTGGCGCAGTGGTCTAAGCGATATCTTCTGATCGTTCGTCCGAAAGGGGTCCGTGTTCGAATCCCGGTGAGGCATGGATGTTGTATTTGTCTTACAGCACTGGCTCTCTCCCTTCCCTGGAACCAGTGACCGTAAATTAGGGACAGGGGAATGCTTATAGCCCGTTGAGTTGCTCACCCCGGTCGTTAAATCTCTAATAAAAAAAAAGAACTATGATAAACATACCATTTACTGACATTTTCTCATAATAACTAAACCTGACAGAAAAAAATTAATAATTTTTCATGGATCATTATAATAGGGTTTATGTCCATCCCTGACTGCGATGCACGATTGGCATCGGAGGCCAGATTTCTCCAATCCGCTTTCTGCGCCATCACTAAGCCTTTTATGGTTCCAGGCACCCGTGCTTTTTTTTTTTTTTTTTGATTGAAGGTTTAACGACCGCCGTGAGCAATTCAATGGGCTATAAGCAGTCGCCCGTCACTAATTTAGGATCACTTGTTCCAGGGAAGGGAGAGAGCCAGCGCCGTAAGACAAACACAACATCCATGCCTCACCGGGATCTGAACCCAGACCCCTTTCGGATGAATGATCAGAGGCCATCGCTTAGACCACGGCGCCACCGGGGCGGCTATTCGTGCTTAATTCCAGCTCTTTTGCTGACTTGCCAGCAGTTATTCGGCGAGATCTTTTAGCCGTTACAACAAGATAACGATCATGTGACAGAATAGTCTTGCGTGGTAGACCACTACTGAACCTTTTTGTAGCTATTCCATGTTCAGAAAATTGTCTCCAGGTCCATGATACTACGCTTAGGGTAATTCCAAAATCCTTCCCTATTTCTCTCGTTGTCCGCCCTTCTTCTAGATTACCAACAATTCATCAACGAGTAAAATAATCTAGATGAGTTCTTTTAGATGTATTACAAGTCGTTACAACAACAAAAAAAGCAGTTCTATACTTCAATACCTACAAGACAAACGATGTCTTCCCATTTACGCTTCAGCTTTTCATCGCCGCTCGGCAGTACACAGCTGTCATGTGATTCATGACAACTTGCATGTGACCAAACACTCTCAGATACCAACAAATAGCGTGATTCGATTACATCAGAATGTTTTTACCGTTAACGAACGACTTACGCGTCCCAAATTCAGCCTTTTGAACATTATCCTTAATTTTTTGGACACGAGTGTACATTTACAAATTGCAAAATCCTTCCTAAGCACTGCTTTCTGGTGATTTTTCTTGCAGTAGTAAAAAGTATTTCTCCTCAGAATAATTAATTACTGCATCACGTGTCCAGATGATGTCAATTTGAACTAGAGTATGGGTTTTTAATTGGTATAAAAACTGCAAATGAATTTCTTCGACGAAAGATGATGTATCAATAAAATCGTCAAATATTAGGAATACAATCCCGGAACCTTAGACAAGTATATCGTTTTTTATCCGAGTATTATGCATAGATAACTATTAATATGCAATTCCATTGAATGGAAACAACTACCATACCTTCTCCTCCTCACTATATTTTGATGAGCTCCCACTGAACGCTTACAGCACAAGACTTATGGGAATTAGAATATTTTTGCGAAAATCCAGTCACATTCGACATCATGATCTATGATTCCAGAAAGATTTTTTGATATATTAATACATCACAGTGAAATTCTCCTGTCTTCTAGAAATCTATCACTTTAAGCTGCTGGCGTAGTAAGAAACGTATGCATTATGTATGCTCTTGTACAGGCTGTCCCAAACAACTTGAGTTAGGAGGGAGACAAACAATATCACGAATAAATTTCTAGGCTACTTTGATTAAATTCATTTAATTGATACAACTATTTTCACCGTGTACACTGATGAGCCGTTACATTATGACCACACCTAGCCTAAAGAAATGAGCGCACCTGGAGACCGTACGGTGGCGCAGGTGAAGTCCACAGAGCAGTATATATACAACCCGAGGACCGGCTTTCGGTTACTAGAGTGTTCGGAGTCAGAATGGGAAAAGCTGCCGATTTATCGGAGTTCGATAAAGGACAAACTCTGATGGCACGGTGCCTCGGAACTACGATCTCGGAAACGGCGTGGCTTGTGTGTTGTTCACGTGCCGCTGTAGTGAGTACGTATCAAAAGTGGTGCACAGATGGCCAAACGACGAACCGTAGTCCAGCCGTGTGACGTCCGCAAGTCATTGATGTCACAAGGGAGCGGAGATTGTTGCGCATTTTTTACAGCGACAGCAGAGCCACGGCGCGAGAAATCACGCGCAGCTACAACAGTGTTGATCAGGGCAATGTGTCACAGCACACAGTTCATCGCAGCCTTCTGCGCACGGGCATGCGTAGCCGATGACCCAGCAGTAGTATAAAATGGCGGGTTCTGCGCCAAGGAGCAGCTCCTTCTAGAGAAGAAGCAAGGGGCGTGGCCTGGCGCAGAAAGATGGGGCGTGGCTTGCGGCAGAATGATGGGGGCGTGGCGTGTGACCGAAGGATGTGGGGGCGTGGCAGATGACGCTAGTGTGTTGGGTCGATGTGCTGCCCCCTAGCGGTGCTTCTTGGAACTTTTAATGTATCTTTGAGGGATGGCAACGACCGAGAGGGAAAGGGGTGGATATAGGAGGATGTCAACTCAATGTGCTGCCCCTAGCGGTGCTTCTTGGAACTTTTAATGGACCTTTGAGAGATGGCAACGACCGAGTGGGAGAAAGGGGTGGATATAGGGGGATGTCAACTCGATGTACTGCCCCCTAGCGGTGCTTCTTGGAACTTTATTATTATGTTAGATCTTTGTTTTTGAGTGATGGCAACGACCGAGTCGGGGAAAGGAGATGTGCTGCCCCTAGCGGTGCTTCTTGGAACTTTTAATGGACCTTTGAGAGATGGCAACGACCGAGTGGGAGAAAGGGGTGGATATAGGGGGATGTCAACTCGATGTGCTGTCCCCTAGCGGTGCTTTTTGGAACTTTTAATGGATCTTTGAGGGATGGCAACGCCCGAGTGGGGGAAAGGGGGTGTACGTTGCCCCCTAGCAGTGCTTCTTGGAACTTTTAATGGATCTTTGAGAGATGGCAACGACCGAGTGGGGGAAAGGGGATGTGTACGTTGCCCCCCTAGCGGTGCTTTTTCGAACTTTTCTCGGGAGATTTATTGGACGTTGACAAATTTTGGGGAAGTCTTTCCAATATTTATTTTCTTATTTTCTCGGGAGATTTACTGGACTTTGTCAAATTTTTGAAGGAAGTTTTTTGTCGTTTCCAATTTTTTTACTCATATTTTTTTTGTCCTATTTTTTCTCTCTAATTTATTTTATTAAATTTATATTTTCAGGAATTCCCTGAGGTATTATAATTTTTATAGACGTTGCAGTATTTTTTTTATTTTCTCGGGAGATTTACTGGACTTTGTCAAATTTTTGAAGGAAGTCTTTCCAATATGTTTTTTTTTTAATTAAATTAATATTTTCAGGACTTTCGTGAGGTGTTATAATTTTTATAGACGTTGCATTATTTTTTTAATTCTTATATTTGTCCTCCCTCCAATTTTAATTTAGGCGAGGAAAGGCTTTGTTTGAAAAGATTTCGTTCCCGTTGATTCATGTTCCGCCATTTTAGTTTCACCACGTTGTCATTTTGTGAGCCATGTGTTTTGGGATGAGTCACAATTTTCTCTTTGACTCAGAAAATTTTGTATGACACGTGTTTTGGGAAGAGTCATTATGATGAGTGACGCATTCGTGATAGCAGACATGACATCAGCCAACGTCGTTTTCTCCTCAGCGGGGTCGGCTTTATTTATTTTTTTTATTTTCTCGGGAGATTTACTGGACTTTGTCAAATTTTTGAAGGAAGTTTTTTCAATCGAAGCATTTCCTCAAATTTGTTTTATTAAATTTATATTTTTAGAACTCCGTGAGGTGTTATAATTTTTATAGACGTTGCATTATTTTTTTCATTCTTATATTTTTCTTCCCTACAATTTTAATTTAGACGAGGAAAGGCTTTGTTTGAAAAGATTTCGTTCCTGTTGATTCATGTTCCGCTATCTTTTGTGAGCCATGTGTTTTGGGATGAGTCATCATTTTCTCTTTGACTCAGAAAATTTTGTATGACACGTGTTTTGGGATGAGTGACTATGCCGGATGACGCATGTCGTGATAGCAGACATGACATCAGCCAACGCCATTTCCTCCGCGGGGTCGGCGGTTGACGTCATTTGAGATTCTGTAGACACATTAAGTTCCAAGACTGATTTTTTTCAATAACTTGATCATTTTGCAACGAATTTATTCCTTATTTTTTCCTCATAATTTCCCATTTTATGTTCATAATTTTTCAACGTAACGATTTTTTTATTTTCTTTGAGGAGACTTCACGCATTTTCAACCGACATACCAACATAAAAACTTTTTCCAAAGTTTTGTGCTGCAGACATAATCTTAAAACACGATTGTTTATTAACGTATTTACGTGTTCATGACATTTTCTGTTACATTTTTTTTAACGTTGTACCTTTTTCCAACGTACAAAGCCACAATTTTTTATGTATAGTTAAAATATTTATTTTTTTATTTTTTCGTATTTCTTCATGATTAATCAGTGAAATGTACCTTTTAACGCATTATCTTAATCTTTTTGTTCTAAATGCTTGCGTACTCCTTAAACTTCTTGATGTACCAACATTATTTTATTTTCTAACTTTTCAAACTAAGAACTACTTTTATCGAGGCTTTATTTTTTCTGATTCAAACAAGCAAACGTTTCTTCATTATTATTTCCGTTACCTATACAAACAACTTTTCTTACTTGCTTTTAATGTATGACTTAATCTGGTTTTCTATATAGCTGTTTCATGTTTGTGCAAGAAATATACAGATCTATAGCAACTAGCTATACATAACCTTCGTTCGTAACAGTATCTTTTTTTTTCCAGATTTAAACCAACACACGCTTCTTAACGACTTGATATCGGTTTTCTGGGGAACTTTTCTTTTTCCTTCATTCAATTTTATTCCAGATCATGAGACGAGGAAATGCTTCTTTAGAAACGATTTCGTTCCTGTTCGCAGTAATTATTGGATTTTGACAAATTTTTTGTGAAACGACTTCATGCTAATTCTGAGTCTTTCGCCTTTACAATATTATTTTCTCGTAATTTTTTCGTGTGTTCAAGAACTCTACAGGTCTTTCACAATTAAAATTCTGGTAAAACTATATTTTCTTACTTTATTTAGCATATCATTATAGCTTCCCAATTTTCGCTATTTTACTTCATCTTTTTTGAAATTTAGTAAAACTTTTCAGTATGTCAATAATTTATTTCTTACTTAGCCAAACTTAAGACTCCTTTTATTTAGACTATTTTTTTCATTTCATTTCAGCAAAATGATTATTTTAGATGTTGCAAATCATCAGGTTTTTTTGTTTCCTTATATATCATATTTTCCAACTTGCTTTTAAAGTATTTCTCAAAGCTTGCATGTATGTCAAATACGCATTTTTAATCCTTCCCTAGTTTGCTATACTTTTTCGTGGACTGCCCCAACAGGAAAGCATTCATTGTCAAGGCATGAAATCTAAAACCTTTTTCTTACGATAAAATTTGTATTCTTTGGGACATGTTTTCTGTATATTGTTCTGTCTCATCCGAAAAAAACATTCATTCTGGAGGCAAAGCGAGTAATTCCGTTCTTCCACTAAACATCATTTTTTTACGTTTTACTAACTCACCACCCCCATAGCGAAAATAAAGAAATACTTACTCTGTTCTCTACATATCGACTCAATCTATTTCTTTTCGAAATGCTGATCATGACATTTCAACTAAAATTTCATACTTTCACCAAAAATCATATTCTTAAACGAGCTATTTTTTACACAATTATTTCATGTATAACTAAATTTTTGTTGTTTACTCACCTCATAAAAGTCAATAAGAACTCCCTAATCTCATTCCTTTCCCTCATTTAGTTCGCTTAAATTGAGATGTTTCAAAATTTCGCGTATATTTCATTCCCTTAATGTCCAGTTCTCCCGTGTCTGCCCCTTCATTTTTAACTTCTGTGCATGATGCATTTTATCTTTAGACGTTTAGTTTCATTGACTTTTTCTTTCGTTTTAATTAGGTTTTCATTATCGTATTTTTTATTCATTGTCTCAGCAGAAAAATCTTTCATTCTGGAGACATAGCGACTAAGTCCGTACTTCCTCTAAACATTTTTTTTTTCACATTTTACTAATTGTTCAGAAAAGCAGTTGTTTCCAAACTCCCATAGTGAAAATTTCGTATTCCCCTTATAGTACTTATTATATTTTTCCTTCTGTTCAGTGTTGTATGATTCTTCAAACTTTGGTTTATTTTTATGAACCTTCTTTTTTTCTTAGTTTTTTTCTGATTCAAACTTTCAATCTTTTCCTATCGATGTAATTACTCTTATTTTCCCATTCGACTTTACTTTTGAACAGAAATGTATCTAAAATCTTCAGATGTATTTTAGTCTACAAGGCCGATTCTTCCCTGTTTCAAATAAAGTCATTGTAGGATTTTAGTGTAAATGCTCCTAAATCTTTAGAACTTACTTTTCATAGTTAGATACAAATTCCTCGAGGTTTACATGAAAGAAGAGTGTTTTTACGCTCTCTCCAGTGTGTGAGCTTTCCCCAAGAAATTAACTTTGAATTCCCCCTTGATTCTGTCGGAAACTGACAATCTCCTGCAACTGTTTTCACGCGTCTCTTGCTTACAGGAAAACCTCATATGGCATGAAATCACTTTGCTTGGGAGATTAAACTAAATTCTGGTTTTGAACTTTGAATGCAAACTCAAGCTCGCAAAAGCATAGTTTTCTGAGCAAACTTAAACTGTCTAAGATGACAAAAATCTAAAACTGCTGACTCAATGGGACAGAGCGTTTGAACTTTGCCGTTAATTCACCATTTAAGAGATCCGTCGTGAACCACTAGAAGGGAAGTAAGCAGACCCTGATTTAGTCCACTGTTTCCAAGGAAGGTAGAAAGCTAGTGTCGTAATTCAAAAGCTCTTAACTCAAGCCTCCCCAGGATTCAGTTTCGGACGAACGAATACTCAGATGTCAATGCCTAGACATTGAAAAATTGCTTCAGACAAATATTTTCTTACTTAAAGTGCTTCAATTCAGAATTTGTACTATTTAAGATTTTCCTTAGTCAATATTTTTTCTATCTTAAAAACTTCTAAAGGGTTGATTTTGAAAAAATTCTAAAGGGTTGATTTTGAAAAAAACGAGTTCACATAAAAATGTAAAATTTCCTCAGATTGTATGAGGAACCAAAAAAAAAATTGATGAAGCTTGGACGTTAACCATTCCAACCATTTCTTTCTCTTCATGTTTCATTCCATAAACTTTCTTCAAATTCCTGTATGTCCAAGAATTTTGTTAAATGTCCAAGTTCGACTCCCCAGAAATTTTCTGAAAATGATATTCTGGAATTTTTTTAAAAGAGAAACTAAGAATCCCTTCACTGAAACAAGAAATTCATATTCAAAGCATTACATCCCTCTTTCTACTTCAAATACTCTATTTGTAAATCTAAGGAAGTTTTTTTTTTTTAATATTCATATATTTTTCCCTCTAACTTTAGAAGATATTGTCCCAAAATGTATGTACATATTACGATAGTAAAATATCTTACTACTTACTGCTTGATGTTCAATTCACTTCACACCGTCTTAAGGAAATTCATTCATTTTCTCATAACACATAGACATGTTATTTTTCTTTCCATTCACTTCAAAGACTCAATTGAGATCAACCTAATGGAGTCCTTTGAGAAAAACTTTCATAGGAAAGCATAAATTTGCCTAAAAACTACATTAAAAATAAACAAATGTTGAAAGTTCCTGTACAAGAAGGAAATTCTGTTGTAACTTCTAAACGAAAAAAGACAAATTCTAAGAAAATATGTAAAAATGTTCGTTGGATTCCATATTAAAAAAAATTAGTTGAAGAAAAGTGTCATTCTTTTTTTTTTTTTCGGAACAGTTCATTCTTTCCTAGGGTTAAAAATGGAACACTTCATTTTTCTTAGTAGACAATTTTGAGAAAACACATTTCATTAAAAGCAGGGCAATTCCCATAGAATAACATGGGAAAACTAGTATGCATAAAAAGACTGTTTCGAAACGAGTAAAAATCTGTTGAAGTTCGTTTTCGAAAAAGTTGGAAATGGAATGAAGTAAAAACAGTCACAGCAAGTTCCTGAAAGTTGAAAATTGGATGTCCTAAAAATGTCTAAGGAAAGAAATTTTTATAAAACACAGACTGTTTAGTTTTTCCAGGCTAGGGGGTCTTCAGTGAGAGCGCTTCTTTTTTCAACTCAAAGAATAAAGCGAGTCAGTTTGAAACATTTCAAACTCCCCGAAATTAAGCTGTGTACTCTGGTTTCGACTCAATACTGTAAAGCATTGCTCTCAGACCAGTCGGAATTCCGCCCCGATTGGTTGCCTAATGGAAAACATCAGACCCCTTTCCAATAACAATCCCCAAATATCCTTAAGAAAAGTCTAGCAAAAAAGCACTAGTTCACCATTAAAACAATTGGATTCATTCTGTTACTGTTTTAAACATTTCAAAAAAGAAGTTTACATTCTCACTTTTACTTTAAAAATCTTGAAAGCTTAAATTTTGACCCATTTAAAAAAATTCACTTAAAATTTAATTTAAAAAATAATAATTACTCTTTAAATTTATGTCTTAAAACTAAAAAATATTTACGCTTAATATTTCAATAAATAATAAATATTCACAAACTCACCTTCTACCTTGCCCATTTAAAAAAAATAATTCTGAATTTATATAATCGAAATCATTACTTCTCCAAATAGTTCTTTTCCCCTGATTGTAGAGAAGAACTCTTCTGAAATCTTCACTTTTCCACATGTGTTCATAAAAGCTTGATCTACTTCCTTAGGATTCAACAAGGCCACAGCGTTCTGGAAACTTGAAATCGCTTTCCTGTTCCACTCAGTGGTTAGGCATGGAGGATGCATCTCAATAGGTGGAAGTACTTCCGAAATGCATTCGCGACATCTACATACCTTCAGGATGCTCTCCCCGATTAAATTTTTTAAACATTCAATTAAATTGTGTCTAAGTTCACACTCCTCAATCGATGTACTTTGAAACTTTCGGGATTCTCCGAGTACGATTTTCTGGAATTCTGAACCCATTAACAATTCCTGGATGCTGTCCCACACGCCATCCAAAATAATTTGGAGTTTCTTAAACTGCTTTCTGGTTAATGCAACTCCTGTTGTTAAGTGAAAAATCCGGAACCAGAATTTGAAAGACTTGAAGACTTCTTACTTTATTCAAACTTAGAACAGAACTAAAATTCGCTCAGCGTTTCCTTTGCATACTGTAACCAACACATGACCCTTATCACCACGTGGTGATTGATGTGTCACGATGCGTCAGCACACTAACTGCACGATGACTGTTTCCTTATCTGGTCATCTCGCAACGAACATGCTATTGATTCTAATCAGGCAAAGCTAACTTCAGCTTGAGAGATAAACGAAAGGATTTCATTATAACTTTCATATCTTGAGAGAATAAACTAAAAAAATCTTCATAGAGTGCATAATAAGAGTAAAGAAATTCTTCAAGGCTGAATTTCCACTAAAATGATGGTGGTATACGGAAAGCGTGAGAATTTAATCAGACACCTTCAAATAATTCATCTTGGAATTAACGCTGCTTTTGAAAAACGAGTGAACTATGAAATTCTTTGTTCTCCACACAAGAAAATTTCAGATTTCGAAATCTCGCCATCCTGACCCACTTTTTCCTGAGTGAAATTTAACACAGGGTGGAAATCTCCACTTACGCATTCCTTCGAGTGGGGAATAGCTCTCATGAAAGGGGTCAACGGTTCCAAACAACATTGATTAAAACTGGAGAGAGGAGAAATATATGAATTAAAAAAATAATGCATAAGCAGGATTCCCAAAAACATAAAAAAATATAAGTTTTATATAAAAAAGAAATTCCAGGAAAAATATTGGTGGGGCGAAAGATTTCCCATTCTTCCATTCCCACAAAAAATTTAACGAAGTCTAATAAATCTCTCGAAAAGAAAATTAAACAAATACTTGAACTGACAAAAGAGAACGACACGTGACGTCAACCTATCCCGCGGCTAGTAGTAGGAGATACACTGTTCCCCCTCTGACATCATTTTTTTTTCTATGCGAACAGAAATTTACTTGAACAACCGTCTTAGAAAATGCCCCTTCCACGTTTTTCTTTCCAGCCATGCAAAAACAATCAGATTGCCTTTTCCCACCAAAAGTTCTAGCAAGAAAGAGCAGGAGACGCCGGAACGTAGCCCGAAGGAGCCGAATAACAAGGGGAGCGAGACAGGGAGGGAGCTCCTTCGGGTTTCGTTCTGGCGTCTCCTGCTCTTTCTTGCTAGAACTTTTGGTGGGAAAAGGCAATCTGATTGTTTTTGCATGGCTGGAAAGAAAAAACGTGGAAAGGGCATTTTCTAAGACGGTTGTTCAAGTAAATTTCTGTTCGCATAGAAAAAAAAATGATGTCAGAGGGGGAACAGTGTATCTCCTACTACTAGCCGCGGGATAGGTTGACGTCACGTGTCGTTCTCTTTTGTCAGTTCAAGTATTTGTTTAATTTTTTTTTCGAGAGATTTATTAGACTTCGTTAAATTTTTTGTGGGAATGGAAGAATGGGAAATCTTTCGCCCCACCAATATTTTTCCTGGAATTTCTTTTTTATATAAAACTTATATTTTTTTATGTTTTTGGGAATCCTGCTTATGCATTATTTTTTTAATTCATATATTTTTCCTCTCTCCAGTTTTAATCAATGTTGTTCGGAACCGTTGACCCCTTTCATGAGAGCTATTCCCCACTCGAAGGAATGCGTAAGTGGAGATTTCCACCCTGTGTTAAATTTCACTCAGGAAAAAGTGGGTCAGGATGGCGAGATTTCGAAATCTGAAATTTTCTTGTGTGGAGAACAAAGAATTTTATAGTTCACTCGTTTTTCAAAAGCAGCGTTAATTCCAAGATGAATTATTTGAAGGTGTCTGATTAAATTCTCACGCTTTCCGTATACCACCATCATTTTAGTGGAAATTCAGCCTTGAAGAATTTCTTTACTCTTATTATGCACTCTATGAAGATTTTTTTAGTTTATTCTCTCAAGATATGAAAGTTATAATGAAATCCTTTCGTTTATCTCTCAAGCTGAAGTTAGCTTTGCCTGATTAGAATCAATAGCATGTTCGTTGCGAGATGACCAGATAAGGAAACAGTCATCGTGCAGTTAGTGTGCTGACGCATCGTGACACATCAATCACCACGTGGTGATAAGGGTCATGTGTTGGTTACAGTATGCAAAGGAAACGCTGAGCGAATTTTAGTTCTGTTCTAAGTTTGAATAAAGTAAGAAGTCTTCAAGTCTTTCAAATTCTGGTTCCGGATTTTTCACTTAACAACAGGAGTTGCATTAACCAGAAAGCAGTTTAAGAAACTCCAAATTATTTTGGATGGCGTGTGGGACAGCATCCAGGAATTGTTAATGGGTTCAGAATTCCAGAAAATCGTACACGGAGAATCCCGAAAATTTCAAAGTACATGGACTGAGGAGTGTGAACTTAGACACAATTTAATTGAATGTTTAAAAAATTTAATCGGGGAGAGCATCCTGAAGGTATGTAGATGTCGCGAATGCATTTCGAAAGTACTTCCACCTATTGAGATGCATCCTCCATGCCTAACCACTGAGTGGAACAGGAAAGCGATTTCAAGTTTCCAGAACGCTGTGGCCTTGTTGAATCCTAAGGAAGTAGATCAAGCTTTTATGAACACATGTGGAAAAGTGAAGATTTCAGAAGAGTTCTTCTCTACAATCAGGGGAAAAGAACTATTTGGAGAAGTAATGATTTCGATTATATAAATTCAGAATTATTTTTTTAAATGGGCAAGGTAGAAGGTGAGTTTGTGAATATTTATTATTTATTGAAATATTAAGCGTAAATATTTTTTAGTTTTAAGACATAAATTTAAAGAGTAATTATTATTTTTTTTAAATTAAATTTTAAGTGAATTTTTTTTTTAAATGGGTCAAAATTTAAGCTTTCAAGATTTTTAAAGTAAAAGTGAGAATGTAAACTTCTTTTTGAAATGTTTAAAACAGTAACAGAATGAATCCAATTGTTTTAATGGTGAACTAGTGCTTTTTTGCTAGACTTTTCTTAAGGATATTTGGGGATTGTTATTGGAAAGGGGTCTGATGTTTTCCATTAGGCAACCAATCGGGGCGGAATTCCGACTGGTCTGAGAGCAATGCTTTACAGTATTGAGTCGAAACCAGAGTACACAGCTTAATTTCGGGGAGTTTGAAATGTTTCAAACTGACTCGCTTTATTCTTTGAGTTGAAAAAAAGAAGCGCTCTCACTGAAGACCCCTAGCCTGGAAAAACTAAACAGTCTGTGTTTTATAAAAATTTCTTTCCTTAGACATTTTTAGGACATCCAATTTTCAACTTTCAGGAACTTGCTGTGACTGTTTTTACTTCATTCCATTTCCAACTTTTTCGAAAACGAACTTCAACAGATTTTTACTCGTTTCGAAACAGTCTTTTTATGCATACTAGTTTTCCCATGTTATTCTATGGGAATTTCCCTGCTTTTAATGAAATGTGTTTTCTCAAAATTGTCTACTAAGAAAAATGAAGTGTTCCATTTTTAACCCTAGGAAAGAATGAACTGTTCCGAAAAAAAAAGAATGACACTTTTCTTCAACTAATTTTTTTAATATGGAATCCAACGAACATTTTTACATATTTTCTTAGAATTTATCTTTTTTCGTTTAGAAGTTACAACAGAATTTCCTTCTTGTACAGGAACTTTCAACATTTGTTTATTTTTAATGTAGTTTTTAGGCAAATTTATGCTTTCCTATGAAAGTTTTTCTCAAAGGACTCCATTAGGTTGATCTCAATTGAGTCTTTGAAGTGAATGGAAAGAAAAATAACATGTCTATGTGTTATGAGAAAATGAATGAATTTCCTTAAGACGGTGTGAAGTGAATTGAACATCAAGCAGTAAGTAGTAAGATATTTTACTATCGTAATATGTACATACATTTTGGGACAATATCTTCTAAAGTTAGAGGGAAAAATATATGAATATTAAAAAAAAAAAAAACTTCCTTAGATTTACAAATAGAGTATTTGAAGTAGAAAGAGGGATGTAATGCTTTAAATAAGAATTTCTTGTTTCAGTGAAGGGATTCTTAGTTTCTCTTTTAAAAAAATTCCAGAATATCATTTTCAGAAAATTTCTGGGGAGTCGAACTTGGACATTTAACAAAATTCTTGGACATACAGGAATTTGAAGAAAGTTTATGGAATGAAACATGAAGAGAAAGAAATGGTTGGAATGGTTAACGTCCAAGCTTGATCAATTTTTTTTTTGGTTCCTCATACAATCTGAGGAAATTTTGCATTTTTATGTGAACTCGTTTTTTTCAAAATCAACCCTTTAGAATTTTTTTCAAAATCAACCGTTTAGAAGTTTTTAAGATAGAAAAAATATTGACTAAGGAAAATCTTAAATAGTACAAATTCTGAATTGAAGCACTTTAAGTAAGAAAATATTTGTCTGAAGCAATTTTTCAATGTCTAGGCATTGACATCTGAGTATTCGTTCGTCCGAAACTGAATCCTGGGGAGGCTTGAGTTAAGAGCTTTTGAATTACGACACTAGCTTTCTACCTTCCTTGGAAACAGTGGACTAAATCAGGGTCTGCTTACTTCCCTTCTAGTGGTTCACGACGGATCTCTTAAATGGTGAATTAACGGCAAAGTTCAAACGCTCTGTCCCATTGAGTCAGCAGTTTTAGATTTTTGTCATCTTAGACAGTTTAAGTTTGCTCAGAAAACTATGCTTTTGCGAGCTTGAGTTTGCATTCAAAGTTCAAAACCAGAATTTAGTTTAATCTCCCAAGCAAAGTGATTTCATGCCATATGAGGTTTTCCTGTAAGCAAGAGACGCGTGAAAACAGTTGCAGGAGATTGTCAGTTTCCGACAGAATCAAGGGGGAATTCAAAGTTAATTTCTTGGGGAAAGCTCACACACTGGAGAGAGCGTAAAACACTCTTCTTTCATGTAAACCTCGAGGAATTTGTATCTAACTATGAAAAGTAAGTTCTAAAGATTTAGGAGCATTTACACTAAAATCCTACAATGACTTTATTTGAAACAGGGAAGAATCGGCCTTGTAGACTAAAATACATCTGAAGATTTTAGATACATTTCTGTTCAAAAGTAAAGTCGAATGGGAAAATAAGAGTAATTACATCGATAGGAAAAGATTGAAAGTTTGAATCAGAAAAAAAAACTAAGAAAAAAAAAGAAGTTTCATAAAAATAAACCAAAGTTTGAAGAATCATACAACACTGAACAGAAGGAAAAATATAATAAGTACTATAAGGGGAATACGAAATTTTCACTATGGGAGTTTGGAAACAACTGCTTTTCTGAACAATTAGTAAAATGTGAAAAAAAAATGTTTAGAGGAAGTACGGACTTAGTCGCTATGTCTCCAGAATGAAAGATTTTTCTGCTGAGACAATGAATAAAAAATACGATAATGAAAACCTAATTAAAACGAAAGAAAAAGTCAATGAAACTAAACGTCTAAAGATAAAATGCATCATGCACAGAAGTTAAAAATGAAGGGGCAGACACGGGAGAACTGGACATTAAGGGAATGAAATATACGCGAAATTTTGAAACATCTCAATTTAAGCGAACTAAATGAGGGAAAGGAATGAGATTAGGGAGTTCTTATTGACTTTTATGAGGTGAGTAAACAACAAAAATTTAGTTATACATGAAATAATTGTGTAAAAAATAGCTCGTTTAAGAATATGATTTTTGGTGAAAGTATGAAATTTTAGTTGAATTGTAATGATCAGCATTTCGAAAAGAAATAGATTGAGTCGATATGTAGAGAACAGAGTAAGTATTTCTTTATTTTCGCTATGGGGGTGGTGAGTTAGTAAAACGTAAAAAAATGATGTTTAGTGGAAGAACGGAATTACTCGCTTTGCCTCCAGAATGAATGTTTTTTTCGGATGAGAAGAACAATATACAGAAAACATGTCCCAAAGAATACAAATTTTATCGTAAGAAAAAAGGTTTTAGATTTCATGCCTTGACAATGAATGCTTTCCTGTTGGGGCAGTCCACGAAAAAGTATAGCAAACTAGGGAAGGATTAAAAAATGCGTATTTGACATACATGCAAGCTTTGAGAAATACTTTAAAAGCAAGTTGGAAAATATGATATATAAGGAAACAAAAAAACCTGATGATTTGCAACATCTAAAATAATCATTTTGCTGAAATGAAATGAAAAAAATAGTCTAAATAAAAGGAGTCTTAAGTTTGGCCAAGTAAGAAATAAATTATTGACATACTGAAAAGTTTTACTAAATTTCAAAAAAGATGAAGTAAAATAGCGAAAATTGGGAAGCTATAATGATATGCTAAATAAAGTAAGAAAATATAGTTTTACCAGAATTTTAACTGTGAAAGACCTGTAGAGTTCTTGAACACACGAAAAAATTACGAGAAAATAATATTGTAAAGGCGAAAGACTCAGAATTAGCATGAAGTCGTTTCACAAAAAATTTGTCAAAATCCAATAATTACTGCGAACAGGAACGAAATCGTTTCTAAAGAAGCATTTCCTCGTCTCATGATCTGGAATAAAATTGAATGAAGGAAAAAGAAAAGTTCCCCAGAAAACCGATATCAAGTCGTTAAGAAGCGTGTGTTGGTTTAAATCTGGAAAAAAAAAGATACTGTTACGAACGAAGGTTATGTATAGCTAGTTGCTATAGATCTGTATATTTCTTGCACAAACATGAAACAGCTATATAGAAAACCAGATTAAGTCATACATTAAAAGCAAGTAAGAAAAGTTGTTTGTATAGGTAACGGAAATAATAATGAAGAAACGTTTGCTTGTTTGAATCAGAAAAAATAAAGCCTCGATAAAAGTAGTTCTTAGTTTGAAAAGTTAGAAAATAAAATAATGTTGGTACATCAAGAAGTTTAAGGAGTACGCAAGCATTTAGAACAAAAAGATTAAGATAATGCGTTAAAAGGTACATTTCACTGATTAATCATGAAGAAATACGAAAAAATAAAAAAATAAATATTTTAACTATACATAAAAAATTGTGGCTTTGTACGTTGGAAAAAGGTACAACGTTAAAAAAAATGTAACAGAAAATGTCATGAACACGTAAATACGTTAATAAACAATCGTGTTTTAAGATTATGTCTGCAGCACAAAACTTTGGAAAAAGTTTTTATGTTGGTATGTCGGTTGAAAATGCGTGAAGTCTCCTCAAAGAAAATAAAAAAATCGTTACGTTGAAAAATTATGAACATAAAATGGGAAATTATGAGGAAAAAATAAGGAATAAATTAGTTGCAAAATGATCAAGTTATTGAAAAAATCAGTCTTGGAACTTAATGTGTCTACAGAATCTCAAATGACGTCAACCGCCGACCCCGCGGAGGAAATGGCGTTGGCTGATGTCATGTCTGCTATCACGACATGCGTCATCCGGCATAGTCACTCATCCCAAAACACGTGTCATACAAAATTTTCTGAGTCAAAGAGAAAATGATGACTCATCCCAAAACACATGGCTCACAAAAGATAGCGGAACATGAATCAACAGGAACGAAATCTTTTCAAACAAAGCCTTTCCTCGTCTAAATTAAAATTGTAGGGAAGAAAAATATAAGAATGAAAAAAATAATGCAACGTCTATAAAAATTATAACACCTCACGGAGTTCTAAAAATATAAATTTAATAAAACAAATTTGAGGAAATGCTTCGATTGAAAAACTTCCTTCAAAAATTTGACAAAGTCCAGTAAATCTCCCGAGAAAATAAAAAAAATAAATAAAGCCGACCCCGCTGAGGAGAAAACGACGTTGGCTGATGTCATGTCTGCTATCACGAATGCGTCACTCATCATAATGACTCATCCCAAAACACGTGTCATACAAAATTTTCTGAGTCAAAGAGAAAATTGTGACTCATCCCAAAACACATGGCTCACAAAATGACAACGTGGTGAAACTAAAATGGCGGAACATGAATCAACGGGAACGAAATCTTTTCAAACAAAGCCTTTCCTCGCCTAAATTAAAATTGGAGGGAGGACAAATATAAGAATTAAAAAAATAATGCAACGTCTATAAAAATTATAACACCTCACGGAAGTCCTGAAAATATTAATTTAATTAAAAAAACATATTGGAAAGACTTCCTTCAAAAATTTGACAAAGTCCAGTAAATCTCCCGAGAAAATAAAAAAAAAATACTGCAACGTCTATAAAAATTATAATACCTCAGGGAATTCCTGAAAATATAAATTTAATAAAATAAATTAGAGAGAAAAAATAGGACAACAAAAAATATGAGTAAAAAAAATTGGAAACGACAAAAAACTTCCTTCAAAAATTTGACAAAGTCCAGTAAATCTCTCGAGAAAATAAAAAAATAAATATTGGAAAGACTTCCCCAAAATTTGTCAACGTCCAATAAATCTCCCGAGAAAAGTTCGAAAAAGCACCGCTAGGGGGCAACGTACACATCCCCTTTCCCGCACTCGGTCGTTGCCATCCCTCAAAGATCCATTAAAAGTTCCAAGAAGTACTGCTAGGGGGCAACGTACACCCCCCTTTCCCCCACTCGGGCGTTGCCATCCCTCAAAGATCCATTAAAAGTTCCAAAAAGCACCGCTAGGGGACAGCACATCGAGTTGACATCCCCCTATATCCACCCCCTTTCTCCCACTCGGTCGTTGCCATCTCTCAAAGGTCCATTAAAAGTTCCAAGAAGCACCGCTAGGGGCAGCACATCTCCTTTCCCCGACTCGGTCGTTGCCATCACTCAAAAACAAAGATCTAACATAATAATAAAGTTCCAAGAAGCACCGCTAGGGGCAGCACATCGAGTTGACATCCCCCTATATCCACCCCCTTTCTCCCACTCGGTCGTTGCCATCTCTCAAAGGTCCATTAAAAGTTCCAAGAAGCACCGCCAGGGGGCAGCACATTGAGTTGACATCCTCCTATATCCACCCCTTTCCCTCTCGGTCGTTGCCATCCCTCAAAGATCCATTAAAAGTTCCAAGAAGCACCGCTAGGGGGCAGCACATCGACCCAACACACTAGCGTCATCTGCCACGCCCCACATCCTTCGGTCACACACCACGCCCCCCATCATTCTGCCGCAAGCCACGCCCCATCTTTCTGCGCCAGGCCACGCCCCTTGCTCCTTCTCTAGAAGGAGCTGCTCCTTGGCGCAGAACCCGCCATTTTATACTACTCCCAGCCTGGTCCCCATGCTCAATGCACGTCATCGCCAACAGCGCATGAAATGTGCCCATGATAATCGCGATTGGATCGTGGATGATTGGAAGAAAGTGGTCTGGTCTGACGAACCAAAATTCCTGGTGTATCACGTAGACAGCCAAGTGCGGATACACCGGTTACCAACGGAGGCTATGGCACCTGGATGCACTGTTGGGCGGAAACACGCTGGTGGAGGCGGTGTTATGCTGTGGGCGATGTTTTCTTGGGACACTTTATTCCCCATTATCCCAATGGCACAAACCCTGACAGCTGTCACGTATCTGAACATCGTTGCGGACCACGTTCCCCCATTCATGGCAACTGTGTTCCCAGCTGGCGATGGCCATTACCAGAAGAATAATGCGCCATGCCACACTTTCAGAATCGTGAAAAAATGGTTCGTGGAACATTATAGTGATTTTTTTTATTAATGCTCTGGCCTCCAAATTCATCTGACATGAACCCAATAAAACATTTGTGTTTTGACTTGGAAAAGCTGGTTTGCTCTAAATCACCACCACCCCGAAATGTATGGTAACTGGAGGACTTTCTGTTGACATTATTGTACCAGATGCCCCAGGATACCTATCGCCATCTCATCAAATCGCTGCCTTGCCGAGTGGCCGCTGTTTTCCGGGCTAAAGGGGGTCCTACAGCTTATTAGGTAGGTAGTCATAATACAGGGTGTCCGAGAATTATTGGACACATTACAAAATTATGTACAGAAAAAACTATGAACATTGTCTGTTTTTTATGTCACGTATTACTAACACGGTTTCTGTATTTTTGTTTTGCAGAATTGTTATTCACAGAATCCGATAGATGGCGCTAGGTGTGGCCTAATGAGGAATGTATGAGAAATGCGCAGTCAGTAGTCATGTCATTCGTACAGCAGAAGGCGATGTGTGTGTGTGTGTGTGTGTTATGGCTTGCGGAATTAAAGTCTATCATTAAAGTTAAAAGACGGTACCGTTTAGAGTATAGTTGTAATTATCCGTCAACGAATTCAGTTAAACGGTGGATGAAACAGTTTAAAGAAACTGGCAATGTGGAACATCGTGGAGGAGCCGGTAGGCCTAGCGTCAGCGGTGAGACGGTTGACCAAGATAATGAAAGTTTCCGACGAAGCCCCAGGAAATCCGTTCGTAAAGCAAGCAGAGAACTGTGCCTTCCGAAATCGAGAGTTCACGATATCTTACACAAGAAATTAAAGTTTCATGCTTATAAAATTCAAATAGTGCAAAAGATGCATGTAAATGATCGCACTCTGCGATGCGATTTCGCTGTGGATATGCTGAATCGAGTGGAAAACGACGAAAACTTTCTCAGTACTGTAAATTTTAGTGATGAATCCACGTTTCATGTATTGTGAATCGTCACAACTTGTACTGATCTGCAGGAACTGAAGCAGCGTATCGCAGCTGCTATTAATTCCACAACTCCTCAGATGCTTGCCAATACATGGTATAAAATCGAATATCGCTTGGACGTACTACGAGCAACCAAGGGATCTCATATCGAAATTTATTAACTTGTGTAGTATAACGAAGTAAATTTCTCCGTCATTTTTGGTCTACGCCGGGAATCGAACCCGAGTCCGCTTATTCCGGAACAAGTCACTCTACCAACTGAGCTACGCAGACGTTCATTCTGATTGCTATCTGCATTTGTGTCGTGTGCGTCCTGCTGGCAGGTACGTCACATCTCCCCGAAAGAGGGCCGGGGGCATGGCCCACGGGTCAGCCGTGACCATGAATCGTCGTAGGCAGCCATCCACTGTAGAACGTGCGCTTGAGAACTCCCAGTCAATCCGGTGAGTGGAATGCAACGTCACACACATTTATTTTTCGAAGCACGGGAGAAGAGATTCTCTGATTTTTCCTCTCTCGCGATGTGGAAAGAACATCACACCATTGCGAGATCTTGAACGGTTGGATCATCCGGAAAGTTTGGGCGCCATTATAACGAAGTAAATTTCTCCGTCGTTTTTGGTCTACGCCGGGAATCGAACCCGAGTCCGCTTATTCCGGAACAAGTCGCTCTACCAACTGAGCTACGCAGACGTTCATTCTGATTGCTATCTGCCTTTATGTCGTGTGCGTCCTGCTGGCAGGTACGTCACAGTAGTTACATTGTAAGGTGGTACAATCAGTTTCTTTCTATCTGTTTAATGTTTTGTTTTATATAATTTCGTAATGTGTCCAATAATTCTCGGACACCCTGTATAATGGATCATCGGCGTATTTTTTACAGTGTTCCAAAGGTCCAACGGGCTATATGATATGGCGGCAACAGGAGTTTCCGATTTGTGTCTACATGGCGAATCGCTGCGAAATTCTAACCCGTTACTTCATGTGATTTTTAAAGCCTTGGCGCCTTCTTTCTGCTGTGATTTCCATGTTGAGCAGTGTATAGTTTGCAATTAGATGCCTAAGTCTTTGAAACCAATTCGAAGCTTAGGTCCGCTCGATTCTGGTGAGTGGCTGAATCAGCGTCGTAAGAACAAAGACAACATCCATGGCGTCTTCCGGATTCGAACTCAGTAAGAGTAGACAGAAGCTAAGTCCTAGAAACACCCTAGCACCGGGAGAAACCACATGCGTATTCGTTGTCTTTTGCATTTCAAGAATTTCTATCCGTGGAATTAAAGATGACACTGCTTATGGCAGGGTCAAAAACCGCGAATTTCTTTGCTGGGATTTTAATGCTTTCTTAGCTGAAAATGTTGCTTTGATTAAATATATGGTTACTATGGGGTTGGTGCCCGAGTGGTCAGAGGTACATGTTTCTGGATAGTTGTCTGAGGTTTGCCGCGGGTTCGAGCATCAGGTGAAGAATGGGCGGTCAGTTTGATCTACGACACTGGCTTATTCTCCTTCATGGAACCAGTGCTCCCAAATTAGCGACGCATCTCACAATAAAAAAAGAAGCTGCTACAGGTAATAATAACATTATAATTGTCCTTTGGTGCATAACGAATATATTCTTGCTCTTTGTTGTTATCCAGACTGTCCCCCCCCCCCGGTGGCGCAGTGGTCTAAGCGATGGCTTCTGATCATTCGTCCGAGATGGGTCCGGGTTCGAATCCTGTAAGGCATGAATGGGGCTCTCTCCCTTCCGTGGAGTCAGTGACCCTAAAATAGGGACGGGCGACTGCTTATATCGCACTGAGTTGCTCACGGTGGTCGTTAAACCTCCGATAAAAAAAAATTGTGTTACAGTAATCAAAACAAATTACAGTAGTAATTTAAATTTGTAATCAAAAATGTCTTCTCTATTATCATTTGGCTCGTCACACTGCCACACCAGCAGTTCACGATTTGTGTGGGAGGAGGAGCTAAGTATCGTATGGGAGGGGTTTAGGAGTGGGGGTGGGGGCTACTAAACTTGAAGTGCCTGGTCGAAATATTTGTTAGACAATTCCGTTCATGCAGCTTTTACTAGAGGCTGATAATATGACCAGTAAAAGAAAAACCGTTTTCGGGAACATACTGTACGCAGTATTTATTCAATGTATGTGGTACTGGGAACTACGGATACGAATCTCCGTGGCCTTTAACACGTTACTTTAGCGTTTATACGCTACGTAATTTTCTTTTAATTTTTTTAAAATATTTGCTATCAAAAGGGGGTTCATGATTTTTGGATTGTGACCTGACAAAGATCCCTTTGCTTTCTCTTTCATCTTTTTAAACAATATTTACTAAAATAGTGTCATTCTACTGCTGTCTTAGACGTTCGTTCAGAGGACTCCATCCATTTTACAGAATAATAATAATAAAAACAAACATTCGCTTTACATAAAACTTTTTTATGAATTAAAAAAAAATAACATACCTTCATCGTTGTTCCCTAAAATCTTAGATGGTTGAATACCTTCATCGTAGTTGTGTTCTGACTGCTTAAATATTTGGGGGTGGGGAAGGGGGGATGCTATAGCCTAAAAATAGCGCAGAGCCCGGTCATTAGAGATGGAAACGGGCCATGGGTCAACGGTAGGCAGTTTCCAGCTGGTCAAACGGGTCGGGCCAAGGTGCTCGTGACCCGATTTCGACTCGGTTTTATTTCCGTTTTACTTTTGAAAAGCAGAAAAAAAGTAAAAAAAAAAAAATATTCAAAGAAAAATGCGCAGCGTGGAATTTTATGATCTATACTGATGTCAGCTGACTGATAATCGATACTGTGTCAGCGGACTGAAAATTGATTTGCCAGGCAATATGAAGGAAGAGTCTCCTCAGAAGGAAAAGTGTCACCTCCTTCTGAGGGGCAATGATGAAATCAACATTAACATTTTGGGATTTTTCAAGTCAAGATAAACCTTTGAAGATTGTCGTTGCTGTGAAACATATTCCGAAGCTTGCTATGTTATAAAGAAAACGGCAAAAGCTGAAATTAAACGACACGTTGACAGCAAATTATAGCAAATCGAATACGTACCTAATCAGGGAAATAATTCCCGTCGTGTTGGATACATTTGAGCCATCGGTCAGGGAGCTGCCGAATGCCACTGCGGAAAAAAGAGGGCTGTTTCGAGTTGATAAAGTCATCAATACTTGTGTGGACCTCCTCGACAGAAGTGAAGTGTGTATCTCTCAGATGATGTTGCAGGGAGCGAAAGAGGTGATAATCCGACGGGGCGAAGTCTGGAGAATACGCCGGGTGGGACAAAATCTCCCATCCCAGGTCAGTGATCGTGTTTAAAGTCATTTTTGCGGTGTGAGGCGCGCGTTATGCTGAAGCAACAGGGCCGATCTTCTGCCCTTGTCGGTGTATGGCCTTTTCGTCTCTATTGCGTCACTCACACGAATTAGTTGTTGACAATAACGCTCAACATTGACCTTTTCACTAGGTTTGAGCAACTCATAGTGTACGACACAGTGCTGATCCCACCACAAGCACAGCAACTTCCTGGCATGGATATTCGGTTTGGCGGTACTGGTGGTAGGCTGGCCTGGATAAACCCACGATTTTCGCCGCTTAGGATTATCGTAGGGGATCCACTTCTCATCACCGGTCAAAATCTTGTAGACGAAATCCTTCTTCTTGAATCTGGAGAGCAAGGACACAGCAACATCGTAGCGTCTAGATTTGTTCGCAGCTGTGAGTTGGTGGGACACCCAACGGCCCTCCTTGTGAATCAGTCCAAGCTTTTGCAGGCACTTTGCAATGGCTTGCCGTGTTACTCGAGTTCCTGGGCAAGCTCTGACCGTGTGCGACAGAGATTCGCATCCAACAGTTGTTCCAGTTCCTCATCGTCAACTTTCTGTGGCTGTCCCGGACGTTCTGCATCACGGAGATCGAAATTTCCTTGCGTAAACCGCTGTAACCACTTCTTACACGTACTGTATGACAAAGCAGCCTCACTCAAAGCAGCACAGATCATTTGCTGGGCTTCCGCGGCACTTTGTTTTCAGCTGAAACGCGAACAGAAGGCAGTACCTCAAATGTTGATTCTCGAACGACATTGTTTTCACCGTCAACGTTCGTCCCTTCTGTCACTACAGCTGTGAGCGGTTACGGTTGCCTGGAAAGCTGTTGGATGGCGCTGCAATCAGATATTATTGAACACAGCTACTTGCATTTTCCGACGTTCTATGATCGCTTGCGGTTAGGGGCCAAGAATTAAGTTGCACACGTAATACTAATGACGTCTTAAATTTGATCATGGGTTTTGCACTTGTCCCGCAATCGCACTCACGGACAGGCTACTGGTATGCCACCCTATAATAACATCTCGTTGGAAATCAGAAAACTAATCATGCGTGGCCATGTCTCACGGGTAGACGATATACGATGTTTGAGGATCTTACCCCCAGTTTTAACGGAAATCGGACACACTTGAGGTATTGGAATGTTCCATTTTTGTTGCGCAAGGGGTGTTCGGAAATTTTTTTCTCACATAGGGTGCTTTCAATTAGGGCATGGACCTTAAAAACGTACCGCAAAGATTTCGCATGACAGGCGAAATGCCTGAACCCACTGCTCACTGTGTCACAGTGCATTTTTTTGCAGTTTATCTACACTGCTGGCCACCCAAAATGCAACACCAAGAAAGACACGAGATAGCAAAGCCAGATTTACTGGACACATAACAACAGATACAAAGATGAAACGATTGAGCTTACAGTCCCGTGCGACTTGCGGAACAGGCAGATATCAATAGTTAGTGTGGCCCCCATGGCTTGCAATAACGGCCGCTACACGCCGCGGCATCGAACGAAAGAGGCTTTGGATGTGGGCTTGGGGTATGTCGGTCCAGGCTGCTTCCACACGTTGCCACAGTTCATCAGGCGTAGCAACGGGTGGTGCTTGCCGAGCCACTCGGTTGCCGATCAGCGACCAGACATGCTCGATGGGCGACATATCGGGAGAACAGGCGGGCCACGGCAGCAGTGACACCTGGTGGGCCGTGAAGAATTGTTGCATGATGCGTTCCACGTGCGGGCGCGCATTGTCCTGTTGAAACGTGGCCGCTGGCAGGTCCTTCAGGTAAAGGAGGACTACAGGCTCCAAAACGTCGGAGATGTAGCGGTGGCTGTCGAGTGTACCGGCAATGCGTACCAGGGGGTGCGGGTGTCATATCCAATTACGCCCCAAACCATAACGCCAGGCGACGGACTGGTGTGGCGATGCATAATGCAGGCGCCATACAGTCTCTCGCCACCATGCCGCCATACGCGGATCCAACCATCGTGGTGTTGCAGGCAGAAGCGGGATTCGTCGGAGAAGACAATGTCGTGCCATTCCGTAGTCCAAGTGCGGCGTTCAACGGCCCACTGCCGCCGCACTCGCCAGTGGTGTAACGTCAATGGTAATTGGAGCAATGGGTGTCGTGCGACAAGTCCCCACTCCTGCAGACGACGTCGAACGGTACGTGCTGATTGTTGCGCAAAACACCCTAATTCCTTCGTAAACGTTCGTGATGTGGCGGTGCGAGCCGTAAATGCCCGCCGCACAACATGCCGGTCCTCTCGTTCGGTGGTATGCCGCTGCTGCGGAAATCTCTCGCGTCGGTCCTCCCGTCCCTCCTGCACCCACCGAATCCATACTCTCCTCACTGTGGCTGGATGTCGTCCCACACGGGTGCCGATGTCTCTGTATAACCGCTGTCGCGATAAGCCACTATTCGTCCTCTGTCGAACTCCGAAACGTGCTGGAATGACTGCCGTATTCTGCGACGAGGCATCAGGAAGCTTCCCAAGCACAGGTCATGTTATCATACGTGTTTTTGTATTTCCTATTACTTAATTTATACTTTTCAATATATGTATAATATTATCGTGTAATATTTGTATTTGTATGTTTCTTGTACATAAATTGTATCTGTGATTTGATTGTGTGGTGAATGGTGTAGTGTGGCAAAGAAAATTAAAATAAAAAAACAACGAAAAAACAACACACTTCCATTACTTACACCCCGCCTTCTGTGTACCCTTCTTATAGTTCTTCTCGGTGGCGTGCCGGGCGCACATGATTTGCATATGCCCTGCAATGCTGATCGTTTGCATGCCCTCTCGCGGGCGACGCATGCTGTGAATTTCAGGCCAATCGGATGCTTCCTTCTTGGTGTTGCATTTTGGATGGCCAGCAGTGTTTATGATCTCAATGCTTGATTGCTCACAATGCTCATTTTGGTTTGCTCATTTTTGTCGTTACCACTTACAGAAAAAGAAATGCAGCAGATTTGTTCTAACTGTTTGGCATCAAAAACTGGTAAAACGGGAATGACGCTACTGGATTGCGTTCATGCAAAGGGCCAACATACTGAGTGATATCGGTGATGAATACACTGGACATTTTAAGCAGGTAAGACTTGTCAATTCATTTAACAAGACTGAATCTGATACAGTGAAACCTCGGTTAACGGACACTTCCGAGCAACGGCAAGTTTTTATTGGTACAGAACAGCTGCCGTAGGATTAACATTAGCGATAACCTCCGAACAGCGAAACCTATTAACAGCGGTCAACGGGCACCACAGTCAGTCTGAAAAGAAATCTAACGGACACCGTGTCCTTAAGGATTTTACGCACTTCCTTCGGTACCTCAGCGAAAGGGATAAGGGAAGAATAAAGAATGCTACTAAAAATTACGAACTGTGCCTAGGGTTTAATGGATTGGATTACAGCGAGTACAATGGTGTGCTTAAGTAAAGAGAAAGGGGTTAAAGCTTAGGAAAACTCCAGATTCAGCGAACGTTTCATTCAAAACCTGGAGGGGGAGTTCTGGTGCGTGTTTTGGCGGTATACTGTATCTTTGAATGGTCCCTGTGCGTTCTGTTCCTATTTTTTGGTGCGTGGCTAGACAACAGCGCAGTTCCCCTTAATATGTATGCTTTTTCTTTTTTTGTTCTTTCCCTTAGCGTATCCTAAATTCAAATTCCTAGCTTAGTATTTCTAATGGGAAGTTTGAGACATCGGGTTGGACACCACTTTCTCAAAATCTTCTATGCCATGATTTTATTTTAAATTACAACATTGAGTTTCATTCAGCGTTCTACCTTAGGAGAAAGCTCTGAAACCGTTTTCTTTGTGCGTAAGCAGTTTACAATTACAGTCATTTGCAAAAGTTTTGGACCACCTGTGGTATTAGGAGATTTCTTCCGATTGTGTCAGCTACTGTCTATATTACTGAACGTTCTGTCGGTGTTGCATCACCTTACACAGGCAGCTGTTGATAGAGTTAGGAGAAGCGTACCAGCGTCGGTTTGCTTCTGGTTTTCATGCTGAGAGGTTTTGTACGTATTTTCCATATAGCGAAGAATGGGCAAAAGAGCGTCGTTAAGTGTTACTCAGAGGGTACAAATAGTGACTTTATATCATGAGGATACTACGAGCGTGACATAAGCAGAAAGGTGAATTTAAGCAAGACTGCTATGCATAATACGATCATGAAATATTGAGATACAGGCGAATTTAGCGACCGAAAGAGAAGTGAACGTTTAAGGAAATCAACCACACGTGAGAACAATGCCTAGGTGAATAGTTCTTCGAGGTGTTCGTGAAAGAGAATCAAGGCCTTTTCACTTTAAAAAAAGGACTGATATTAGTATCAGCTCTGTTTCCCTACGTCTTAGAAAAGATTTTGGATTAACGTCTTATAAACCTTCACATAAACCTAGACTAACCTCTGTCATGAAAAAGAAGAGAGTCCAGTTTGCGAAGCATCATCAATCGTGGACTGCTGAAAATTTGAGCCAAGCTATTTTTACCGATGAATCAACTGTGCGTCAATTTGAATCACGTGAAGCACACGTTCGACAACCAAAAGGCAAAAGGTTTGATGAAAAATACACCGTTAGCACCGTGAGACATCCTCCTAGTCAGATGATATGGGGTGCTATCCGGTACTGCTTCATTTTCCTTTTTTGCTGACAGGAACTACCATGACTGGTCCTTTTTATATGTAAATGTTACGTGAGAAGCTGTTAACTCATATGCAAGTGCACAGATGCACAATCTTTATGCAAGATGGTGCTCCATGCCACAGATCAAAAACAGTAAAGGACTACCTGCAGATGAAATACATAACTGTGCTTGACTGGGACGGTGATAGTCCCGACCTTAACCCCATCGAAAATTTGTGGACCATTTTAAAAGACAACGTAGCAGAAAAACACCAGTCAAATTCCCAAGCCTTGATTGACGCAATAAAGTACGTGTGGTGCAAAGACATTTCAAGTGACTACTGCAAATCCCTCATTGGGAATACGCCACATCGTATTCTGTCCGTGATAAAAAACCAAAGGTGGCCACACAAAGTATTATTCTTATTTCGGTCTTTTTGTGTTCTAAAGGATGTAAATATTCATCAGTGGTAACGTTTTTTCAAATATTTCTGAGTAGTAATTAGTTGTTTCTTTGAAGATCTAAATTTTCAATAAATTGACAGGTTATTTTAAACTTGTGCGAATGTCTGTATTCCCCTTCTGTACAAAAGCAACGGACTGGTATTGTTAATCTAGGACCAAACAATTGTACCTGCCAACAACTGTACCTGCCAACAACGGTACCTGCCAACAACGGTACCTGCCAACAACGGTACCTGCCAACAACGGTACCTGCCAACAACGGTGCCAGCCAACAACTGTACCTGCCAACAACGGTACCTGCCAACAACTGTACCTGCCAACAACGGTACCTGCCAACAACTGTACCTGCAAACTACGGTACCTGCCAACTACGGTACCTGCCAACAACGGTACCTGCCAACAACGGTACCTGCCAACAACGGTACCTGCCAACTACGGTACCTGCCAACAACTGTATCTGCCAACAACGGTACCTGCCAACAACGGTACCTGCCAACAACGGTACCTGCCAACAACTGTATCTGCCAACAACGGTACCTGCCAACAACTGTACCTGCCAACTACGGTACCTGCCAACTACGGTACCTGCCAACAACTGTATCTGCCAACAACGGTACCTGCCAACAACGGTACCTGCCAACAACGGTACCTGCCAACTACGGTACCTGCCAACAACTGTATCTGCCAACAACGGTACCTGCCAACAACGGTACCTGCCAACAACTGTACCTGCCAACTACGGTACCTGCCAACAACTGTACCTGCCAACAACGGTACCTGCCAACAACGGTACCGGCCAACAACTGTACCTGCCAACAACGGTACCTGCCAACAACTGTACCTGCCAACAACGGTACCTGCCAACAACTGTACCTGCCAACAACGGTACCTGCCAACAACTGTACCTGCCAACAACGGTACCTGCCAACAACTGTACCTGCCAGCCACGGTACCTGCCAACAACTGTATCTGCCAACTACGGTACCTGCCAACAACGGTACCTGCCAACAACGGTACCTGCCAACAACTGTACCTGCCAACTACGGTACCTGCCAACTACGGTACCTGCCAACAACTGTATCTGCCAACAACGGTACCTGCCAACAACGGTACCTGCCAACTACGGTACCTGCCAACAACGGTACCTGCCAACAACGGTACCTGCCAACAACGGTACCTGCCAACTACGGTACCTGCCAACAACTGTATCTGCCAACAACGGTACCTGCCAACAACGGTACCTGCCAACAACGGTACCTGCCAACAACTGTACCTGCCAACTACGGTACCTGCCAACAACTGTATCTGCCAACTACGGTACCTGCCAACTACGGTACCTGCCAACAACTGTATCTGCCAACTACGGTACCTGCCAACAACGGTACCTGCCAACAACGGTACCTGCCAACAACGGTCACTATTTTTCCCGTCCGAGTAGCGACCGTTATTCGGAGGTTTCATTGCACATCATCAGATCCGTAATTTCTTTTAGTAAATTTCTTTACTTGAAAAATTTTTGTGATATTATCTTTCGCTTCTCTTAGATTACTTACTAAAGTCTACAGCGTTCTATAGGATAGTTTTAAAGAAAGTGCAATAGATGAATTGTAATTATAAACACGCTGTATATTTCTCCCGGAAACGGAAAGAGGCAGATCACTGAGTACAAGTGTCTCATAATAAAATAATGATAACCACAGAATTAAAGGTTCCGTTAACAAACTCACCTTACTCCATTTATTTTTCTGATTTGGAGATGTGTCGCAATCGCAATCATTTGACATATCAGATTTTAGTTCCGTCATTCAGAAGCTCTGCAAGAAAAAAAGAGAGATTTATTTCACCTTCTTTGAGGAATTAAATTAACTGGAACTAGCATTATTCTCAAGACAACAAAAAGAACAACACAAAAAACAAAAAACTGGAATGTGATATGCTTACTGAACAAACCTTTTCTTCTTAATTGAAAACACTATGTGGGGAAATTTAATTTTAATCACCACTCGAAGCCTTAGGACGAACTCTGGCGAGTTTTATTAGAAATAAATCCGAAAAAATAATACAGAAAATATAGGTAAAGTTGCGACTCTGTGTGGGTGTGCGCCGCCCACCTACCACACCCCGAATATTCGCCCCTGATATACATATATACATTATATTGACAAAAGTAACCGGACACCCCTTCAAAAGCAAATGAGCCGATCCGCTGCGTTGTTAAGGTGCGCGGTACAGCCACAAACGGAATAAAATACAAGCCTGCAGCTGACCGCGATCATATCGCACTGTGGGGTTGAGTGAAAATGTTGCGGCGAGAGAGAACTGACTTTAAAAAAGGGAAGATTGTTGGGTGTTATATTAGTGGGTTGTCCATAAAAGAAACCGAGAGGCATTTAAACATACCCAAGTCAACTGTTTTGGATGTACTGAATAAATGGAAGACACATGGCGTGCCTGAAGCAGCAAAACGTACCAGAAGACCAAAGAAAATCAGTGATAGAGGACGTCGAAGTCTGAGGAGAGTCGTTACAGCTAATCGACGGAGTACTGCACAAGACCTCAGTATACAGATGAGTAAAAATCATGGAACTTCGGTATGTACAGGTACCATTCGCAGAGATCTTCATTCCATGGGTTACCGTGGTCGTGCGGCTGCTCATAAGACTTTCATCTCCACTCGGAATGCTACTCGTCGTTTAGCATGGTGTGAAGAACATTTATCGTGGACGGTAGATCAATGGAAACTGGTCCTATGGACTGATGAATCCAGATACACGATACATCAGTCTGATGGTCGTGTGTGGGTAGGGCGGCAGCCGGGGGAATGATATTTACCACAGTGTACTGTTCCTACGGGCAAGTTTGGAGCTGGCAGTGTATTCGGTTGGGGGTGTTTTACGTGGTATGGTCCCGGCTTATTGGTTGTCGTGGACAAACCTGTTAACCAGCACGTCTACCTCGATATTCAAGACAATTATGCTCTACCAACTCTGTGGTAATAGTATGGAACCGAGCCTTGTTGGTACCAGCAGGATAATGCACCAAGCCATAAAGCAAGGACTGTTACGGCGTGGTTTGACGATAATTCCGTATCGTGTGTGGACTGGCCATCACAGAGCCCTGATCTTAATCCCATAGAGCACCTATGGGATGAATTAGAGCGCCGCATAAGAAATTTGGAGGCAAGGCCTACTACTAAACAACAGTTAGCGGCAGCATTATGTACTGAATGGTAGCGCATACCTCTCGCTGTGTCCCAAAACCTTGTCGAAAGTTTGTCTCGAAGAGTCAGTGCATGCATTGAGGCCAAAGGTGGACCAACACCGTACTAATGTATGTCAATATATACTATGCTGCGTTTCTCTTCTAGGTTGTCCGGTGACTTTTGTAAATGTTGTGTACATATATATATATATATATCATCATCATCATCATTGTCAACCATTATCAATCCACTGCTGGACGAAGGTCTCCCCAAGTTTCCTCCACAACGGTCTGTCTTGTGCCAGTCTCCTCCATTTCACTCCCGCATACTTTCGAATTTCATCCACCCATCTTCCATGTGGTCTTCTTCTGGATCTTTTCCTGTCCCTTGGAATCCTATATATATATATATATATATATATATATATATGTTTTTGAACTTCCGTTATATATACACTGAAGTGCCAGAAAAACTAGTACAGACGAGCTTATGCAAAATACACAGCAACGTCACCTATGCGCGTATTCGGTCGCTTCCGCCAGTCCGTGTATAAAGCGATAGACAGCCTTGCCAGCTGTCATAGTTGTTTTCGGCATGAGAATGACAAGTAATAACGATTTAAGCGATTTTCAACGCGGTGTCATAGTTGGCGCTCGTGATATGGGCCATAGAATTTCGGTACAGTTCCCTGTCAACAGGGAACTGTACCGGTTGTGGGGATCTGTAATGGTATAGGGGGTGTTTAGCTGCACTATACTGGGACCCCCGGCATGTTTACAAACTTCTGTGACGGGCCAACGCTATGTGCGCATCTTTTCTGACGAGGTACACCCGTTCATATCCTGAAATTATGCTGATGGGTTGGGCCTGTTCCAACAGGACAATGCACCTTCACACAAGTGCCGGGATGTCACATTTAGGTTAGAGGAGAATTCATCTGAGTTTGGGGTGTTACCATTCCCACCCAAGTCCCCAGATATGAACGTGATGAAAACATTTGGGATGGCATGCAACGCGCTATCGAACACAGGAATCCGATACCTCGGAGTACAACTGAATTGTGGAACGCTCTGCTGGAAGTATGGTGTGCATGGCCTACAGCTTATTTCCAGAAGCTTGTGGAGTCCATGCCCCTTCGTATTTCTGCAGTCCTGCGCTCCCGTGGGGTACCTACCAAGTATTAGACTGGTGTACCAGTTTTTTTTGGCCCTTCAGTGTATATACCTTTTTAAATTTCTTTTGTACCACAAGTTTCTGCTGTTTTATTTTTTCTCCCGAGAAACGTCTTCAGTTTTGTGCCTCCCTTCTCTTTCAGTTTTGTTTCCTACAACTTTTACTTGCAAACTATGGCTTTCTACTTATAGTGCAAAAAAAAAAAAAAAAAAAAAAAACTTGTAGGAAAGAATTTATTATCATTATTTTTTTTTCGAGCTTTAATTCTTCTAGAAAATGCAAACCGCTGCCTGTGTTTACCTATTTCAATCTTCTTCTGTTTCTTTTTTAGAAAGAATGCCGTATTCCTTTCAGCAACACTTAACGTTAGAAATTTTCCGGTTCTGTGATCTGACAGTAACAGCTTTAAGATTCGTCTTTTTTTTCTGTATGTTCCCTTGCTATATGATCATACGCTTCATTACTCCGGAATGTTACGAATTTATTTTCCGAACTATCTTCCTTTAGCCTGAAATTGCCTTAATGCCTTTCTCCTTCGTTCTGTCAACATCCACGTATTATCATTTGAAAGTTATCGAGAGCTTTTGTTTGCCTTTCTTTTTAATCACATTAGTTCATTGCTGCAATGAAGGGTGCTCTCATATACAGCCTATCAAAAAGCTTCGATTTATTTGTTCAATAAATATTCCTTGTGAATTATTTTCTGTGGATGAGATAGTATTTTCTTTTTTCTGCACGTAACATACGCTATCATTTTTGTGTGTGTGTGTGATTGCTCTACGAGCGAAACTGTTATTGCAAAGGATGAAGTGGATGGTAAATAACACGGTTCCTAGAGCCATCAAAGGTTTTATGTCTTAATAACGAAGACAACGGCTGTTTCATAAAAACTGAGAGTAAAAGTACACAAAATCAAGGAATGTAGGTACAGCAAAATATATGTTATTCTTTCTCAAACGTATTTTTTCTTGGATGATATGCAATGGTCCAATCGTTCAGTCCTCCTTTCAAAGCATGTGACTAAGGCATTTTATGGAAGCTGCTTTAGCGACCTCTGTACAGCCTGAATAACGTCAGCATCTGTGTTGAATGTTGCGCCACGGAACTTCTCTTTCATTGTTGGAAACAACCAAAAATCACACGGGGCGAGGTCAGGACTGTAGGCAGGCTGTGGCATGATTTCAATACTTAGAAGAAAAGAAACTGTTGAACACAAGCAGCTACATATGGGCGGGTGTTACCATGGTGTAGGGTCCACTTGCCCACCAATTCTGGTCTCTTAATCGATATGTGTCGTCGCAGATGCTTCAAGACTGAAATGTAATGCTCACCATTGACATTAATTTGTGGAGGAACGGCATGCTGGTAGACTACACTTTTATGATCAAAGAAAATTATCATCATCACCTTCCCAGCTGACTTGGTTTGGTGCACATTTTTCGGAGGAGGTGAGCCTGTGTGTTTCCAGGCACTCGTTGCGCGCTTCGTGAGGGGTTCGAAATAGTGGATCCATGTTTCATCGACAGTTATTACTGTGTCTAGAAAGTTTGGATCGTTTGAAATCATTTGTTTACACTCATGAGACACCTGAACTCTGGCTAACAATCGTTCTCTCGTCAGTTGATCAGGTACCCATCTGGAACACACACACGATGCAGCAGTAATTTGTCGCATAAAATTCGGAATGCTGACGTTTTTGAAATATTAATTGACGCCACTATGTCTTCACATGTCATTCGTCGATCTTTTTGTAGGATTGTTCAAGCAGTATTAACAATACGCTCCGTAACAGAACTTTCAGTTCGACCAGATCTAGGGGCGAGTTCTACCGACAAACGCCCTCTTTTGAAATCATGGTGACATCTAAAAATCGTTGACTTACCCAAACATTTATCTTTGTAAGCTTTTTTCATTAAATTAACTGTTTCTGGAGCCGTTTTACCCAAACGATAGCAAAATTTTATCGCACAACGCATTTCACTTCTGAACTCTAAATCACTCACCTCCATAGCTGTATGGCGAAATGCAGACGTACCTTAAACAACTGCGTATTAACAAAACCAGAATCGTCTGCTACGGCGAATAACTGTTGCCATAGATACTTCCTTAATTCAGTTAGTCGTCCGTGTGGTTATTTTTTCCCTTCGCACTGTTGCCAACTCAAAAAAAAAAATTCTGTCAGTTTTTATTGAACGGCCATTGCATTCACTTCCAACTACATTGTTATATCGATACACTTATTAAATCGATATACTTCTCATAACATTGTTGTATCCGCAACCTCCCTTTTTTCAACAACAGGATTCTTGTATCGTAATCGGTAATTCCGCTGGGGGGGGGGGATTAAACCAGAAAAATAGCAAATTATTTTAAAATGTTTATTATAATAAAATTATTTTAAAATGTTTATTATAATAAAATTATTTTAATATTTTAATAAAATAATTCCTGTTAAAATGCATTTATGAATTTCAGTTTACATTATTATGCATTTAAATTTAACCACACTTAAAGTGTTTTGACGTATTACATTTATCTTTTTTAATATGACCATTCGTCCGTGATTTGTCCGGGTTCAAATCCCGGCGGAGCATGGATGTTATGTTTGTCTTACGCCACTGGCTTTCTCCCTTCCTTGGAACCAGTGGCCCTAAATTAGGAACGGGCGACTGCTTATAGCCCATTGAGTTGCTCACGGTAGTCGTTAAACCTCCAGTCAAACAAAAAATAAATAAAAAAAAGGTTTACAGGAAATGGGAACGGAAGTAAGTAGGTGGAGTCTATCGACTTCACAATAGGATAATAGGTAGACAAAAAGAGAACAGTAGATATAGTCACGAGCGTTCGTCACAGGGGCAACTGGCGTCACACGTCGACAAGCTGTCACACGTTGACACCCCAGTGGGTTTAGGTGCGGCAGAGATACAACGGCAGGAACAAACGCCCTTAATTTATAACAGGACAGCTAACACCCATGGTACGTCGGGTGAACGTGCTCGTCCGAGGTACGGCAGATATTTAGACGAAGTTTAATACACTGCCGGAGAATTGCTAAAGACGGATGACAATAGCAACGATAGCAACCATAAAATGGAAGGCAGGAAAATGTGGAAATTAGCATAAGTGCGGGATACAGTAAGACGTGTTGTGCGTACGCAAATTTTGGATTGCCGAACTTGTTCGTGACGTCACAGCGCTGACAAGAGGCATAAAGGATTTGACGCGTATTGACCGTTGTTGTTCAAACGCAAAGTTGAAAGGGAAAGAATCAATTGACGAACTTGCAAGTTTCAGTATGTCTTCCCGACATCACCTAGATGATTTTACGCGTGGCCGTATTATTGGCAAGATTGAAGAAGGGCGAAAAATAACAGATCTTGCCAGGGAGTTCGACGTCAGCCACAGTGTTGTTTCAAGGCTTTGGAAATAATTTCAAACAAATGGAGAGTGTAGCAAACGTCACGGGGGAGGTCGTGTTCGCAGTACGACACCTGCAGAAGATCGGTACATAGTGCTATCAACAAAAAGACACCGGCGCAGCACAGCTAGTGAGGTAGCAAATAAGTTTATGGCTGCTACTGGCAAGCGGAGGAGGAAGACGCCCTTATTTATTACCAGGGGCCCAGTACCCGAGGTCCGACGGCTTAACGTGCCCATACGACGCACGGCGGGCATTTAGTGGTTCGAACGTTCGTACCTGCCGTGGATCGAACCTGAGGCTATCTCCATGGCAGTCACGAACGCTGACCACTAGGCCACCCGCGGCCCAATCTTCAATGAAAGTCTGAACAACAGTGACGTCATTCTAAAGGTCAGACTGGATTTTATATATATGACCGCAGTGGCCCAAACGATCCAACTATTGGGCCAATGAGAAATTTCCAACTTTCCAATTGGTTGCACATGACGAACTTCGCCAAATTCCAGCAAAAGCATGCAATCTATATCTTAATTGAGTTTAAATTTTATATGTTAAAGGTTCTCAGAACTTAAACAACACCCACTAGTTCTGAGTGTGTGCCATTATTTTAAGAGCCCGAATTTTACGTGAAAAAATAGAGCCCGCTCCCGAACAAATCCGGATATTGTGACTAACATGCCTATAGGCATAATCAAATGGAAAAAAACATCTCCTGTTATAGACTTTCACTCTCTCTTCCACCTGTAATTAACCGATGTCTTTCTCAACTGGGAAATGAGGAAGGGACTTCTATCTGTTTCTACATGTATAACATAGCCGCATCATTTTCTTTGACCATTTATTTCCCTCTGAAACGCTTCGTGTTGTTGGTGGACTTCTAGCAAAATCGGGCTGCTCTGCAATATACGTACGTTGCTCAGTATAATTAAGGGAGGAAACTACCGCTTAGTATCAATTACTTAGCATCTCGAAACTTTTCCTTCTCCGCAGAACTCCACTAATGCCTGGCCAATGGCATTTGTTCTTGAAACTCCACCTTCTTCTTAGAAATCCACTAATGCCTGTTGAATTGAAAACAAATGCCATCTCCTGCACGATACACTTTAATGATAAAAAAACTATGTACAATTAAAATAAATGTGTTTAAGAACTTTCAACGCAACAACGGCGTCATCATGAGAAACGTGCAGCAGTGAGCACAGAAGTGAGTAGCCTATATACTTTGCTAGACACATAGCAGTTAATGCGCATGTGCAATAATGGGCAAAGTCCAAGTCAAGTTCAGTGGGTACAAGCATAGTTGGTGGGCGTAACCTGGCCCAAAAGTGTTCTCCAAGGAAGGGGATAAACACAGGGGGTTCATCGTTACAACATCTTTCACCATTTACGAATATGTGAATACTTTCACAAAAAAGTGTTGATCGACGGTTCCTGGGAGAATCCAGAATAATGGTGTCATTCCAACATGGTAAGTAAGAACCGTTTAAACAGAGTCTCGACAAAGATGTAGCACCAGAATGCGTCCTGAGATTATACTGATGTTCGTAAACGCGGCGCCCCAAATTACGAGTTGTAGAGCCGACATAACATAAATCGAGCTCTGCAGGGTTAGCAGATTTAAGTGGAACCAAATATACACCATGACGGTTCACACATTCAATACAGTCTCTGTCCTTTTTAACAGTGTTAAATGAAGTACGAGACCTAACACCAAACTTGAGTTTGTACTTATGACATATGTTCTTTAAAATGTTACATACGGGTGGTATATATGGAATGGATCCCACAATTTGGTAGTCAAATTTATCTGCAAGCAAAGCTGTCTGCGGCCGACCAATTGATTTCTTAACAATCGAGCGATCAATCATGTGACGAGGGTAACCGAAAGTCAAGGCAAACTGTTTAATCCTAGCTAACTCTTGGTCCAGGAGATCCTGTGTGGACGAGAGTGTAAATGCACGATCAATAAGAAAATGAAAAGCAGATAATTTTTGCGATATTAGATGAGAAGAAGTAAAACGTATAAACGTGACAGAAAAATTTGGTTCTCGGTAAACAGAAAATAATAAGGAGTTATCGGAAAGATTGCGAAAAAGGCAAAAGTCGAGAAAGGGCAAAATGCTTAAATTCTCGAACTCTACCTCGAACTTGATAGAATGGTGTCGTGAAGAAAGTAAAGTGGCAAAGGAAAGAAGCTCATCGAAACCTGAAGGCCAAACAACCAATACGTCGTCGACGTACCTGATGTAAAGAAGTGGTTTTATGGGGAAAACAGGAATGAGGGTATCCTCTAAGTCCTGCAACAAAACCTCAGCAAGCAATGGAGACAAGGGGGACCTCATAGAGGCACCTTCCAACTGTCGACAGATAGAACCATTAAAACGAAAATAAGATCTCTTCGAAATAAATCGAAGAGTACACATTATGGAAGAAATTTCATCGGAAGAATAAATGCAGAAACCAACAAGTTTGGCTTCAATAAGATCGTGAACATAAGAAACGGGGGTGTTCGGAAAAAGAGCCACTACATCGAGTGAAGCTAAACAGTAAGTGGAAATGTTGGTGGACATAAAAGGACGAATCCTAGAAAGTGCTTCTGTGGAACTGGAAACGGAGTAAGAAGAAGATCGATTGAGGGGTGCCAGAAATTTGGCTAAAGCTCCCTCAAGATTGCGGGTGGGTGCAAACAAAGATGAAACCAAAGGTCAGATAGGGGTTCCTGATTTATGGAGTTTTAACTGGCCAAATAAAGAAGGAACCCTGTAACCAGGGGGAGGGTGCAAACTGTTGAACAAAGACATGGGCAAAGCTGGAAGAGACATAAGTACAAACTCAAGTTTGGTGTTAGGTCTCGTACTTTATTTAACACTGTTAAAAAGGACAGAGACTGTATTGAATGTGTGAACCGTCATGGTGTATATTTGGTTCCACTTAAATCTGCTAACCCTGCAGAGCTCGATTTATGTTATGTCGGCTCTACAACTCGTAATTTGGGGCGCCGCATTTACGAACATCAGTATAATCTCAGGACGCAGACTCTGTTTAAACGGTTCTTACTTATCATGTTGGAATGACCCCATTATTCTGGATTCTCCCAGGAACCGTCGATCAACACTTTTTTGTGAAAGTATTCACATATTCGTCAATGGTGAAAGATGTTGTAACGATGAACCCCTGTGTTTATCCCCTTCCTTGGATAACACTTTTGGGCCAGGTTACGCCCACCAACTATGCTTGTACCCACTGAACTTGACTTGGACTTTGCCGATTATTGCACATGCGCATTAACTGCTATGTGTCTTGCAAAGTATATAGGCTACTCACTTCTGTGCTCACTGCTGCACTGTTTCTGATGATGACGCCGTCGTGGCGTTGAAAGTTCTTAAACACATTTATTTTAATTGTACATAGTTTTTTATCATTAAAGTGTATCGTTCAGGAGACGGCATTTGTTTTCAATTCAATAGCTTTTGGTGCACGAGTTAATTTCTTCATATCTTACCTGCCGCTACTGGTAAATAATTCGTTGTTAACATCATTGCAGCTATGGACCAGCTTGTGAGAGCCTTCTACAAGGTAAAATATCGTCTGGCTTCTGAAACATCCCATCTTAATTTTTTATTGTGTTGTCGTGACTTGCAAGTTATACCAAAGTTTCTGACCATTCGACTTTGTCCAATTTCGGGTCGCGACGCTCGCATTTTGCGTATTGCAGAAACGAAGAGATTATCCAGTGTCATTCGACAAAAACGGGGTCTGTTAGATTTTTTGCACCGCGACTCGTACTGTAAATATTTGGAACTCGCTGGTAACCTTCATCCTGTTATTTTAGACCGTACTTTGGCATGTTTTGTTGCTGCAACCTTATCTAGACAACAGCAGCTGCAAACAACTCATATTGGTAAATTTCGACCACTTGTTGCTCAAGCAACTGACGGAAAACCATCAAAGTTTTCCCCAATGTTCAATCGAGATCAGGTATGTCAACCTTTTCATTAATCTTAGTGATAAATCACTAAGTGGTATTCAGAAACAAGCATTGACGAGGGGTATGAAGTTTGCTTATCAAGATACGAGGCCTAACTTATGGCACGTTTTCCCGCAATTCGAGGATGTCATTAGTGTCTTACCAGTCGAAATACAGGACTCAACTAGACATCGTGTTGCACGTGTATTGCCATCCAATAATTCTAAGCTGAAACACTAAACTGTATCTAGGACCATGAATGACGAACTCAGAAGTCTTCGTACTCTTCGCAAAGACCAGAGTCTAGCTATTATACGAGCACATAAAACTCATCAGGTTGTCATCATGAATCTGAATGAATATGTTGACAAGGTACAGCAGGCTATCTCCGATCTTAGTACCGAAGTTTGTCGCCGGGATCCTACCAATGCTACCGTTGCAGCTTTATCAAAATTAAAGTCTCTTCCAGCTTTGCCCATGTCTTTGTTCAACAGTTTGCACCCTCCCCCTGGTTACAGGGTTCCTTCTTTATTTGGCCAGTTAAAACTCCATAAATCAGGAACCCCTATCCGACCTTTGGTTTCATCTTTGTTTGCACCCACCCGCAATCTTGAGGGAGCTTTAGCCAAATTTCTGGCACCCCTCATTAGATCTTCTTCTTATTCCGTTTCCAGTTCCACCCAAGCACTTTCTAGCATTCGTTCTTTTATGTCCACCAACAATTCCACTTACTGTTTAGCTTCACTCGATGTAGTGGCTCTTTTTCCGAACACCCCCGTTTCTTATGTTCACGATCTTATTGAAGCCAAACTTGTTGGTTTGTGCATTTATTCTTCCGATGAAATTTCTTCCATAATGTGTACTCTTCGATTTATTTCGAAGAGATCTTATTTTCGTTTTAATGGTTCTATCTATCGACAGTTGGAAGGTGCCCCTATGGGGTCCCCCTTGTCTCCATTGCTTGCTGAGGTTTTTTTGCAGGACTTAGAGGATACCCTCATTCCTGTTTCCCCCATAAAACCACTTCTTTACATCAGGTACGTCGACGACGTATTGGTTGTTTGGCCTTCAGGTTTCGATGAGCTTCTTTCCTTTGCCACTTTACTTTCTTCACGACACCATTCTATCAAGTTCGAGGTAGAGTTCGAGAATTTAAGCATTTTGCCCTTTCTCGACTTTTGCCTTTTTCGCAATCTTTCCGATAACTCCTTATTATTTTCTATTTACCGAAAACCAACTTTTTCTGCCACGTTTATACCTTTTACTTCTTCTCATCTAATGTCGCAAAAATTATCTGCTTTTTATTTTCTTATTAATCGTGCATTTACACACTCGTCCACACAGGATCTCCGGGACCAAGAGTTAGCTAGGATTAAACAGTTTGCCTTGACTTTCGGTTACCCTCGTCACATGATTGATCGCTTGATTGTTAAGAAATCAATTGGTCGGCCGCAGACAGCTTTGCTTGCAGATAAATTTGACTACCAATTTGTGGGATCCATTCCATATATACCACCCGTATGTAACATTTTAAAGAACATATGTCATAAGTACAAACTCAAGTTTGGTGTTAGGTCTCGTACTTCATTTAACACTGTTAAAAAGGACAGAGACTGTATTGAATGTGTGAACCGTCATGGTGTATATTTGGTTCCACTTAAATCTGCTAACCCTGCAGAGCTCGATTTATGTTATGTCGGCTGTACAACTCGTAATTTGGGGCGCCGCATTTACGAACATCAGTGTAATCTCAGGACGCATTCTGGTGCTACATCTTTGTGGAGACTCTGTTTAAACGGTTCTTACTTACCATGTTGGAATGACACCATTATTCTGGAGTCTCCCAGGAACCGTCGATCAACACTTTCTTGTGAAAGTATTCACATATTCGTCAATGGTGAAAGATGTTGTAACGATGAACCCCCTGTGTTTATCCCCCTTCCTTGGATAACACTTTTGGGCCAGGTTACGCCCACCAACTATGCTTGTACCCACTGAACTTGACTTGGACTTTGCCGATTATTGCACATGCGCATTAACTGCTATGTGACTAGCAAAGTATATAGGCTACTCACTTCTGTGCTCACTGCTGCACTGTTTCTGATGATGACGCCGTTGTGGCGTTGAAAGTTCTTAAACACATTTATTTTAATTGAACATAGTTTTTTATCATTAAAGTGTATCGTGCAGGAGACGGCATTTGTTTTCAATTCAATAGCTTTTGGTGCACGAGTTAATTTCTTCATAACACTAATGCCTGGCCAATGACATTTGTTCTTGAAACTTCTCCTTCTCCGCAGAAATCTACCAATGCTTGGCCAATGCATTTGCTCCAGAATATACATCGAAGAGCTAAAACATTATGACCAGCGCATCTTTATGCAAATCGAAGCAACTGTAAGCAAACGACAGCATGTGTGAAGTCATGAAACGGTGTAAATAACACCTTTTACTGAGCTCTGTTAATCAGTAGTGTTATTCTTTTTCCTCAGATGGGAAAGGCAGCGGACGTAAGCGAATTTGACAAACGCCAAATCTAATGACCAGACGACTCGTTCTGATCATTTCAGGGAGACGGCAAGGCTTGTGGGGTGCTCACGGTCAGCCGTGGTTAGTACCTTCAGAAAGTGGTCGGAGGAGGGCAAAAACCAAGAACCGCCGGCAATTCCGAGACGGCAAGGCTTGTGTGGTGCTCACGGTCAGCCGTGGTTAGTACCTTCAGAAAGTGGTCCGAGGAGGGGAAAAACCAAGAACAGCCGATAGGTGTGGGCAGATCACGGCAATCAGTGCTAGAAGTAAGTACAGGCTATTCCGCATAGTAGAAGCCAGAAGAAGGCTCACTGTGGCGTAACTCGCCTCGCCGGCGATTTGCATGCTAATGTATCACAACACACAGTGCAGCGAACCCTAACGTTGCCGCAGGCTACTTCAAGTGCCACTACTAGCCACGGCTCACCGTCGAAGCACCTACAATGGGCACGCGTGCATCGAAACTGGATCTTTAATGCTTGGAAGAAGGTCGTCTGGTTCGATGAATCTCGTTTACTGTTGCACCATGTAGGCAGCTAGGGTCTGTATACGTCATTTATGTAGGGAAGTGTTAGCACCAGGTTGCACCGTGGGACGAAACCAAACCGGTGGGGGAAGTGTAATGCTTTGGGAAAAGCTATGCTGGGAAACCCTAGGCCCAGTCATTCATCTGAAGGAAACTATGACGTTTGTCATCTACGCAAAAGATCATTGCGAACCAGGTACATCCTTTCATGGCAACGGTATTCCCCTCTAGAAGTGCCTTCTTTCAGCAGCAGAAAAATGCTACATGCTACAGTGGACGGATTGTTCGAGGAACTCGAGGAAGTCTTCCAGGTATAGCCGTGACCTCCAAATTCCTCAGACATCAATTCCAATGGAGAATCTGTGATTTTTGTTGGAACAGCAAATCCGATCTGCGGCGGCTGAACCACATAACTTACAAGAGTTAAATGATCTACTGCTAACGTGTTGGTACCAGATACCATAAGACATCTTTAGAAATTCCGCTCCGGGTTAGAGCTGTTTTGGTGGTACATTGGGGACCAACATCATATTAGGCAGGTGGTCATAATGTTTTGGCTTTTCTGTGTACAACGTCTGCAGTCTCCATCAAGACCCAGTTGTCGAAAAAATTCTCTTTACGAAGTAGAAGCTGTAGTAAAAGTCTTGCATGCTAAATTAGACAAATCATAATTAATGAAAAAGAGAGTTCATATCACGTGCTCAAACGGTAGTAAATATCGTGCAGTTCCGGCCCAATCTCGTCCTCGGATTCGGGCTCTGGTGCACAAGTTTGGCCCGTTTCAACATTGACAATTAATGAGAAGGTAATTCAGATCCCGTGGCCAAACCGTAGTAAATATTGCGCAACCCGCTCAGTTCCGGCCCAGTCTCGTCCTCGGATTCGGGCTTTGGTGCACAAATTTGGCCCGTTTCAACGTTGACAATTAATGAGAAGGTAATTCAGATCCTGTGTCCAAACCGTAGTAAATATTGTGTAGCCCACTCAGTTCCGGCCCAATCTCGTCCTCGGATTCAGGCTTTGGTGCACAAGTTTGGCCCGTTTTAACATTGACAATTAACGAGAAGGTAATTCAGATCCTGTGGCCAAACCGTAGTTAATATTATGCAGCCCGCTCAGTTCCGGCCCAGTCTCGTCCTCGGATTCGGGCTTTGGTGCGCACAAGTTTGGCCCGTTTCAACATTGGCGATTAATGAGTAGGCAATTCAGATCCTGTGGCCAAACCATAGTTAATATTATGCAGCACGTTCAGTTCCGGCCCAGTCTCGTCTTCGAATTCGGGCTTTGGTGCGCATGTTTGGCCCTGTCTCAGCATGCAACTAATGAGAGGAAAATTCAGATCCTTTTTTCCAAACAGTAGTAAATATTATGCAGCCCGCACAGTTCCTGCCCAGTTTCCTCTTCGGATTCGGGCTTTGGTGAGCAACTTTGGCCCGTCTCAGTATTGACACTCACCCCACCTGTGAATGGGGCATCTTGAGGGAAATAATTACAAAACAACGCGTATTTGTGTTGGGTTTGCCCCTTTCCTTTACACGGAGAGAGAAAGGGCAGCTGTAACACCCTTCTCTTTTTCGATATTTGAATCCAGGCTCAACAGCAGTACACTTCCGATACACGCGCCTCAAACCACCTGACGACAACCGAGTTTGCATTCTAGTAAGAAACGAACTGGGAAACGTGAATCTCCAGTAAGTTACTTACAGTGTCAAGTATTTAGTACGCCTCTGGAATTGCTCTGAATAATTTTAAGAAGTACTTTAACGCTCCGCCGTCCTCCTTCTCCTCCTTTATTTATTTTCTCAAAGAAATTCTACTTTGTTACGCTCCGCCACATTTTAGATTTTCTTAAAGAGGTTTCTTTTCTCTTAACAAGTTCAGATTTAAGCTATTCTGCCAAAGAGGAGCGCAGTCAAAGTACATCGTCCCAACAGACCTCCTACCATGTTTGGCGTCCAATAGAAAATTTATTCATCAAATCTTGAGCCTCTCTCATCTTCTCTTGTTCCTGGCACGGCGCCAAGAAGCGATGGAGGAAGATGGAGCAGCTCCTGATGAGCAAAAGAGAAAGTATATCCGCCCGAAGAAGGTTTTTATTGTTTCCTCACGATCTTCTATACCGATCATCCGGGTCAGTGCAATCGTGGGAAGTTCGATGCCTTGAGACTTCGTCGATCACCTGTCACCCTTGATTGGGCGGCTTCACTCCGTCCGCGACTGAAGAATTGCATGAACGACGCAGGGATCGTTCTTGGCTTCCAACCAGATCATAGAACAAGCTCAGTTTAAAGGGTCTTTCTCGTCACTTGATTTAGGGTTCTGTCATGATATGCGGTGAATGTCTTGAGCGAACACAATGGGTAGCAGGCAATTTTTCAAAGTGACATCTATTTTTTTTCCTGCCATTATCTTGTTTCTTTCAGAAGAATGTCAGTTCTCTCTCTCTCTCTCTCTCTCTCTCTTTCACGAAAACTAAAACTAAAAATCTACTCACATTTCGAGAAACACTACGCTGGGTTTTAACAATTACGAAACAATGCGAAAAATCCGATACTTTTGGAAAAGCCGTAAGATCTTTTGCCTGTAAATAGGAAAATCGCAGTGTATGGAAGTACCGTGCGCAAGAATAGTAGTTGAGAAATCGAATAACGCTATTTATCCTATACATGCAATGCTTATTCGTTCTACACACATTTTCTAAAACACTATTGCGTTCTGGTCTTCAAAATTTTGACCGCAAATAAATAAAGTTATTTAGCTGATATATGTATATCCTCCAAATGTGATTTCGAAAAATTTGTCAGAATTATTTTTTCAATTCAGTTTATCTCAATCGATGCCAAATGGGAATTCTTCCTGATTGAGATAAATTGAATAATAAAAAATCTGACAAATTTTTCAAAATCGCAGCTAGCGTATTTAATAGCTAAGAACCGCCCCGGTGGCGCAGTTGTCAAAGCGATGGATTTTGATCATTCGTCCGAGATGGGTCCGGGTTCGAATTCCGGTGAAGCATGGATGTTGTGTTTGTCTTACGGCACTCGCTCTCCTCCTTCCCTGGAACCTGTGGCTCTAATTTAGGGACGGACGACTACTTATAGCCCATTGAGTTGCTCACAGTGGTCGTTAAACCTCCAATAAAGAAAAAATAATATCAATAACTAAGTACTTCATTTATTTGCGCTCAAAATTTTGAAGATCGTGGCGTAAGTCTTTGTGAGAAAATGTTTATAGAACGAATTGACATTGCAAGTATAAATAGAAGTCCTCCTTAATTTCTAAAATCTCATACGAGTACAGACACGTAGAAGTGAGATGGAAGTCATATGTATGAGTCAGCGCAAGAGGTTCGTTATCGAGTGTAGTCACTCCTTAAAGCTATGTATCGACTTTTGATGTTGCTCATAAGTTGCCTACTATCTGTTTCTTCCCAAGTACATTTTGCGCGAGCAAGATTCGAGAAAGCAACTCATTTCTCGAGAGCATCTAACAATACATGCTCCATTACATTTGGATCGGGCGACTGGGCTGTCCAAATTATATGTTAACAACACTGTTCCTCAAATAGCGGTTGATAGGACAATAAAGGTATGGTGGAAGTTATACACTGGCGTGTAAAAATTAAGGACGAGACGGTTTTTTGAATGTAACGTCGTGCAGAAATGCTCCACATCGACTCAAATCATACCATGAGATCCCCAAGATGTAAGAATATGGGACAAGTGAGGAAAAACGTCCAAACAAGGAATCCAAAGGATACAAAGGCACTTTATTTAAAAAGGTAGCTTCGAGCACAACTGGACAGAAGACAGAAACGTCCATGTGACTGGCGGCTGCCAAACAAAATCCACTCTTTAGTAGGAGATACGATCCCTCCTGACTACTTTGCAGGATTTACAACGTCTGTACAGGCTGAGGACAAGGTTGTCAAGGAGCTGTTGAGGCATCGCCGTCCATTCCTCTTGTAGCGCCAATCGCAGCTGCAGAATCGTTGCTGGCGGCTGGTGACGTGCTGCCAAGCGTCTCCCGAGAAGATCCCACACGTGTTCGATTGGATTTAGGTCCGGGGACCTTGCGGGCCAATTCATGCGTTGAATATCTTGACTCTCCAACAGCTCTGCGACAGCCACTGTACGATGAGGTGTAGCGTTGTCGTCCATGAAGAGGAACTCAGGACCGAGATCACCTCTATGCAGACGCACGTGAGGCAGGAGAACCTCGGTACAATAGCGGACACCAGTGACTGAACCCACTTGGAAGATGTGGAGGTTAGTACGGTTACCAAGAATGATACCGCCCCAAACGAGAACTCCGCCACCTCCAAACCGGTCCCTTTCGATGTGGAGGTGTTGGAGGTGTGATTGCGTGTTCCTTGCTCTCTCCAGATGTGGATACGTCCAGAATCGCGCTGGGTTTCAAAATATATCTTCCCGCCCATGGAAAGGTATAAAAAAATGAAAGAAGAGTGGTACACTATGCATATTCTCTCCCTCCCTCCCCCTCTCTCTCTGTCCCGCTCTCCCTCTCTCCCTCTACTTCCCTCCCTTTCTCTCCCCTCTCTCTCCCTCTCTCTCCCTTCTCTCTCCCTCTCTGTCTCCCTCTCTCTCTCTCTCTCTCTCCCTTCTCTCTCCCCCCGCTCTCTCTCTCACCCTTTCTCTAACCCCCTCTCTCTCTAAACCTCTCTCTGTCTCTCTCTCTCTCTCTCTCTCTCTCTCCCCCCAGCTCCTCGAAATTTTGGAAACTGCTTCTTAGTGAGTCTGAGGTTAATAGTTTTTCTTTTCGTTTCGCGGTTTAACCACCGCCATGGGCAACTCGTAGGGTTATAAACAAATGTTCGTCCCTAATTTTGGGCCACTGGTTCCAGAGAGTGGAGAGAGTCAGCGCAGAAAGACAAACACACCAACCATGCCTCACTGGGACACAAAACCGGGTTCAGCTCGGAGAAGTTTATAATGTTCTTAGTTAATTATGTATAACTGTGTGTTAGAAAGTCAGTCTCATTAGAACATTATATTACGTGAATCAGAACAGTGCTTTGATTTAAACGTTTCGTAGCTTTATATATGTAAAGAAAAAGCTAAATATCCCACACAGATACTGTATTTCTTAACTACACACTGATTGGCTTAAACGGAAAGTAAATGACAAGTCTTTACTTACTCAAACTTCAACGTCTTTATTTAATCGAAAACTAGTTACTTTAACGATTGACACACTTCACCGCATCACTTGTTGCGTGTAACACTCTTCAAGTAGCTACAGAAAATTTGGTAACAGGTTAATGCTGTAAGCTCGAAACAGTATAACAATCAACATCTAAGAAACTCGAGCCTCAAGACATCTAATTAGCATACTATATCCATAATATATCTCTGTAGCCTTCCTTCCAATGACAGGTTAAATCAACTAGACGGGTATCTTAAAGACAGAGTTTATCGGGAAGACATTCAGATCTGAAATCGAGTACCAGACGTGAAGTATCCAACATTGATCGCGACTTGCTACGGGTGTCAGGGTCACATGCCCTCTTCGTGTGCAACACGCTACCTCTTGTGATGGCTAGCATATTCAGCAGATGTTATCCTAAAACAATTGTGTTGTTAACAACCAGTAAATTTACGCACGTGTCTGTGTTCATTTCTTGCGTCTGTCCCACGCACGTGTCTGCTCTTCTCTGGCGTCTGTCCCACGCACGTGTCTGCTGTTTTCTTGCGACTGCTTCACGTACGTGCCTGCTGTTTTCTTGAGACTGCTTCACGCACGTGTCTGTTCTTATTTTGCGACTGCTACACGCAGGTGTCTGTTCTTATTTTGCGACTGCTACACGCAGGTGTCTGTTCTTTTCTTGGGTCTGCTTCACGTACGTGTCTGTTCTTTTCTGGCGTCTTCTTCACGCACGTGTCTTATTTTCTTGTCTGCTTCACATACGTGTCTGTTTTTTTCTCGCGGCGTCTTCTTTTTTTTTTCCTTAGTGGGACGGTTTTGAACAATTCGTTTCCCAGTTAAATCGTTTTCCCATGTTCTCAATATGCTATCTACCAAGTCTCGCCACGATATCATAACTTTTTCGCTTTTCTAGAGACCTGAGAATAGGAATAGTTATTTTATTTTATAAGTATCCGGTATAACACGCTCCTACAATGTGTTAGTGTCTGAAAATCATACTTCTTACAAGGGAACTGTACAAAACAGTACGGAAAATTACTATTTAGGAACTGGTTATTAGAGAAACGCGAAGGAAACATTAGCTTATGCAACCTCACTGCTAAGAAATAAAGCAATATTGCCAATTTCAATTATTTTCAATCTCCCTTAAGTTGTGAAAAGACATAAGTATCCTGTGAAGGGCTCATGCAGCTGAAAGAAGAATTTGTCATTATTTGATAAGGAGGCAGTTACTGAGCAAGATAAACGCTCCTGAGAAATTGACGAAGAGCCTGTGTATGAGAAACGTCATAAGATGCTTTAAATGAACCCTCTGCATATGATTGACAAGATGATACGTTCTCGAACATCACGGAAGACGTACGCTACGTTTATTATGAATTACCGAAGCAGAAGCAGACAATAAAGAAAACTATAGTTTGACACATTCTTTAAAGCATTTAAGAAACAAGAAAAAAACATTAGCATCACTTAACATGATTTCGTAAGTTGTACAAAGCTTAAAATTCTAATTAAGTTTCTTGCTCGCGCTGGCCTGTGTTTCCAAAGTGCCACTTTTTTACACGAAAATTTTTTTCTAATTCCTAATTGGAAAGAAAATTATTTACGTGAATGAAATACACTCAGATGCCAGAAATCATGAGATAGCTGGTTCCTGGGCAACGCGATGCTCTCACACCTCTCGATAGTGGATGAACCCCCCACTTGGCAGGCATATCGGGATGAGGGCATCACGGCATTCATGTAGACGGTAATTAGATGCCAGTATGGATAAACTTCGGAGTAAATAGAGTTTGAAATTGCGATGATAGGGGTGCCCGATGTATGGGTAACTATCGCAGAGGTGGTACAGGAATTGTAGTATCCCCTTTAGACAGTATCAATAGTGTATCGGGAATACGTCATTTCTGGAATGGCATTGCAACTGTCATGGCGAAAATTTTAACCTCTGGTGAACTTCAGAGAGACCTGATCAATCTTTCTGTTGGTTTATCAGAGATTAATTAATACAAAAATTTCTCCCATGACATACGTTAGAAGAAAACTCCTGGTTGAAAGGCAGGGGAATTCGTGCGCAAAATTCGCTTGTCTTAATCACAACCAGGAAAACAAAATTTCATGTTGGTGAAAAGAAAAAAAAAAAAGAATAATATTTGATTTAACTGACTTTGGGGTTTTGAAAATAATTATTTTATCTGTTCTTTTATCGCGATAGGAAAAGGCGAGTAGGTGTGCAGCTCAGAGAATCAAAATTAATTTTAGTTTAACATCACGGAACGAGAGAAAAAGAAAATTAAAATTAGTGATTTTCTGCAAAGCAAGAATTCGCCATTTTTGCGTTTCCAAACGTCGTGGAAAAGTTGCCCAAAAGTAACATCTTTTCGTCTTTTTGGGGTAGGGAATTCAGCAACAAAATCTATTTTTAGACCTCAGGGTCAAAAGCGGGGTGCCTATGTGTGAAGGTCAGTGTGTCACCCCTGGCTTGCGAGGGAGTGAAATTCCGTTGGAGAGTCGTGAGTTGCTAGGCTGAAGTTTCGACCAATGAGAGGGGTCAGCGGTTTCAAGCACCCCAGAGTTTTATCCGTTGAGAAGTCACTGTTGTTCTGGTCGCTGCGTTAGCTGGTGAACAGCAAAAAGAAAGCAAAATTTTCTCCTCGCCTTTTGGCGGGGAGGGGGCAGTCAGAATGAGATGCACTGGGGTCTGTTGGCCCTGTGTGGAAAAAAAAAATCTTTTTCTTTGGCCTGGTCGGCAGTAAGAATGACTGGCCGCTAGCTGTGTTCCCGTATTCTGAAGTGACTTAAAATCGGTCAGCAAAAAATGATTATTTTCAAGGATCTCATTGCCGGAGATGAAATGGCCGCTGATACACCCAAATTATCAACTAGCGGTCGACTGCCGTGTTGGGTGCAGATGGCGGAGAAGGATCAGACCCGATTTCTTACTTCCAAGCCCAACGTGCCTGAGGACCGAAAGTCCACCTCTTGTTGTTGTTGCCTCCATATTTTAACGTTGGGCTGCGCCCAGGCTTTCAGGGAGAAAGCCATGGCTATCATGGACGGCCTTGTGAATGACATCGCCTTCGAATGCTAAATTGTCGAGCTGGGCCCACTACTGATTACAACAAGGGGTCCACCAACAGGGTTCCAAAATGCCCGTTTCCTGCTGTTTCGTTGGCCAAACACACTGTGGCAGAAAAAGGAAAAGAAAAAAAACAACCTTGGAGGTGAAGTGAAAATCAACCGGGACAGTGGTGTTCTCTCAGGGAGAGTTTATTTTTTATTTATTTATTTTATCTATTATTAGGCTGTGAAACCTTTTTTTTTATTATTATTATCGACGGTTAGTGTGCTTGCCAGGAAGTGTTGCTGCCTCAGTCCTAAAGGTAAATTTTCCTTCGGCATTTTCTTTTTGTATTATGTTGTGGTTTCTTTAAAATTATAAAACGAGTTGGTTTTAATATCTTAGGCTGTTTAAATAAATTTCATGTCATCTTCTGTGGATAGGTAATTGAAAAACAAAACGAAACAAAGTAGTGGAAGTGGATAATTTTCTGGTCAGTAGGGATAGATGATATAATAAGGATATTAAGTTATTTCGGAACGAACACCTCTCCAGACCAGTATTTCTCTTAGGTGAAATTTAACTCTTTTTGTGCTCGGTGATTTTTGTATTTGTGAAGTAGAATTTGTATTTATGAACTTAGCGTAGGTGCTATGTAGTTGGGAATTTTTTTTCTTGTGGGCTGGTAATTATTTTGGTTTAGTGTTTTGGTGAATTTGGGTGCTGAATTACTCTTTAAAATTTAATTTTTGTATTAGTGAGGGCTAATTTCTAGTTTCAGCCTGTAGATTAGAAAAACAGGTTTTTATGGGGAAAAGAATATAAGAATTGGGTATACAGACAGATATGAGCATATGTATAGTGTGACTAAAAAAATAACCCGAATAGCTGTTGTGTTTCTTCAAGAAGTGATGATTTTTTTTTCAGGAAAAGAGTGATCTAGGAAGTATGGTGATGTATAGATTTTTCAGGAAATAAAGTAAGGTTTGGTATAGTGTGTCAAGTATGGTGTTATTGAGCTTTCTGGGAAATGAATATGTACAGTGTGTTCCTGGGAAATAAAGATAAGTGATTTTCTGGGAAATGAGTGTGTTCCTGGGAAATAAAGATAAGTGATTTTATGGGAAATGAGTGTGTTCCTGGGAAAATAAGGATATGAAGTGTATTCCTGGGGAAAATAGGATAAGAAGTAATTTTCTGGGAAAAAGAGTGATGTGTTGAATTTTCTGGAAAATGGACGAAGAGATATTTTGGGGACAAGAGAACTCTTGTGGGATACTTTACCCTATGTAGACAATGCCGCGGGGTCTGAAAGGGTGCACGGAACAAATTGGGGGATTTGTTTTCTGCCCAAGTAAGCTTGTTCGGTCCATAGGAGGTGGTACCTATGAGGGAGTGATATAGGTTGTCCCCAAATCAGAGTGAAGGAACAGAAAAGGGTTAGGTCGCACTTTGCTCCACTACACTGTATAAGCTGGGAATGGATTCACGACCCATTCCCGCCTTCAGACTCAAACTTTGTTGTTCTCCCTGAAAATAGTGTTTTTCTTGGAGATGTGGGGCTCATTGGTTGTGATGATTGTTTGGCTTTATGCCCGAGTTGATTATTACATGGGTGCCAGTTGACTGGAAAACTTATAGTATGGAATTTTGAAATGTTGGATTTGCATGATGATGGTGTAAGTAAGATTCTCTTGTCGGTGTAGCAATTTAATGATAACTTTGTGTAATTTGAATAAGGTATCTAGTGCATTAGGTTTTGGTATGGTGTATAGAATGGGTTGAGTATCCGGTAATGCTAGAAATGTTGATTGTAAGACAAATGTTGATTTAAGACAGGGTTATGCTGATTTTAAGACAAATTTTCCTGGAAGGGTAGAATCTTTTATTAAATTAACTTTCATTATACGTAGAATTTTGGCAGTTGTTATAGTAGTTTAAAATTAAAAGTGGATTCGGAAGTCTGGTCTGAGAAGGTTGGTTCGAGCGATTTAATTAGAACAATATGGTGTACACATATGCATATAATATTTGTTTTTGAGAGAGAGTGTGAGATATTTTCACTTCAAATACTTAAGTTGTACACCATGTTAAATCAAGTGTTGGTGCTGTTGAAGTACAATGAAATTCTTGTGTTTATTATTTTTATCAGTAGTGTCCCTGGTGCTAGTTTTTCTTGGAAAGAAACTAACCTGTCATCCGTTTATTTTTATTGGGCCCTGTGGCCAGGCATAAAATCTGTGACCTAAAAATTTAACTTGTTAAGTTTTTAAAATAAATATAGGCCAAGTGGCCTTTCAAAACCTAAACCTTAGTGCAGTGAAGTTTTAGGTATTTTCAGTTTAAATTTTCATCACATGAAATTCAAGTGCATCCCCCTCAGCAATGACTGAGGTGGGAATGTAATCTGAGGTTATAACCGTAAAATCAATGTTTTTGTCCTAACTAGCTAACTTGATCATCGCCACTTCCAAAAGGTTATTTACACGTGTACATTGTATACCATTAAATTTTATTGTTTACAAATTTGGTACACATGCAAACAATAGTTACCTTTTCTTACACTTTCAGGTGTATCTACTCATCAAATGCAAACAACGCAAACAATACAATAGTAACTTTTGGGAGATACCAAATTCAGTGGTGCATTTTATTTTATTTTTCTATTTTGTTTCATGGCCTTATTCAAAATTTCATTTTTGGTTTCGAAATGCATCCACCCATTTCCCAAATTTAAATTTTCTATAATTTCCATATGAATTTTAATACCAGCATAAATATAACGCTTTTAATAAATAACAATCAATTCAATATACTCAAAATAAATTCAAATTTTTTTTTCACCAAAACACAACTATGGGCGGATAAATGTGGTTGACGACCGTGGCCATCGACGTCGACATAGTTGCAAACAATCGGAGAGCCACAGGGACCCACACGGTTGCAGACTTCAACGAGGGAAGTGCTAGAAGAGTGCCCACTAAGACAATCAGGCGGTAGTTAGCCGCAATAGGTTATGGGAGCCGCTGAGTCACATTGTTAACGCCACATCACCGGACTGTCCACCCCAGCTGGGAAAAAGAACACCGGTACTGGACCTTAGATGATTGCAGACCGGTCTCATGGTCCGACGAGTCCCGTTTCATTTTATTTCGCCCAGACGGGAGGCTGAATATCTGGCAGAAACAGCACTCAGCGATGGATCGGGCATGACAACAAAGAACTGTTCATGCTGTTGGAGGCTCAGTTGTGGTCCGCGGCATGTTCAACTGTCACACGTTAGAACCACCGCTACATCTAGATGCATCTCTAAACGCTTCACGCTACTTGCCCATCCTTGCACACCATCTGCATCCGTTCATGGTCATCACGCACCCACAAGGAAATGGACTTTTCCAACACGACAATGCACCTTCCCACAGAGCCGTGCTGACTAGAAAATGGTTAGAAGAGCATTACGTAGAAGTTTCCGTCTTGGAATGACCTTCCCGTTTACCGAACGTGAGCCCTCAGGAAAATCTTTGGGATGCCATGGTAAGGTCCGTTTGTGTTCAGGATCTTCCACTTAGGAATGCGACGAAATTGTTGACAGCGGTGCAGCAAGCATGGGTGGAGATACCTGTGGGAAGCTTTCGTGACTTAGTGGATTCAATGTCTTGCCGTGTGACTATCCTTATCCTAAAAGTCACACGTCGAGGCATTAAGCCATGGGATGCCTACCCTCCCGTTACTAGATAGGTATCCCATGATTTCTGTCCACTCTGTATATACATGGGGTTAGTAAACATGTTATGAGGCTAATCATTTCACGAGCATACCCTCAGAAAGAGGAACAACAGTGAATATACGAATGTGGCTCGAGATTGACCTGTACTTTTTATTGTAACTCTTCACGTTCTGTATAGTTTACAGCAGAATCCCTACAAATACTTGTGATCCTCTTTTTTAAGCCTGCAGTAGTTTCGTCCACGCGGCGCTTGTGAAGTTAATTGTAAGAATAAACATGCAGTCTGTAGAGGTACCACTAAGTGTCGAACAACGTTTGTGTTAGTAAATTTCTTGTTAAGGTGAAACCCACTGAAATTTTGCAAAGATTGCAAACGTAATATGAGGATAAAATGGTGCGAAAGGATTGGACACGTTTTCCAAGGGTCGGGAAGGATTAGCAAATGAATCACATGGACAGGTGTCCGGTACTTCTGTGATTAAAGGTATAACGTCGTATGCAGCAGGTTACTTTTGGACACAGGAAGGTACGCGTGCGCATCATAGCTACAACAATCAACATCAATGTTGGTAGTGGGGAAAAATACTCCATGAGAACCTGCTGTTCAAAAACGTGTTGTGATGTGCCTGCCCAACAGGACGCACACGACATAAAGGCAGATAGCAGCGATTACGAACGTCCGAAAGTCCGCGTAGCTCAATTGGTAGAGCGACTTATTCCGGAATGAGATGTCCCGAGTTCGAGCCCCGGCGTGGACAAAAATGACGGAGAAATTTACTTCGTTATAGTGTGTATACGTTGGGTACCAAAGGCGTTGACATTTGATCAGATGTCGCTTCGTGTTGCTGCATTCACATAGCTTTTCCATCGCTTTAAGTCTGCGAAAGATGCATTTCTGTAGCATATCGTGACCAGTGGCCATACAAGTAAAATGGAGTTACAAAAGCTGATTTTACGAGTTACGCTAATCTCTGTTTTAATCTTGTTCGGGCTCTTTAGGGGAAATGCCAGTGGGGTGAAATCTGATTGTACGCTATAATAGGTCGCACGCAGTATGTAGCATAAATGTCAATTAAAGCAATCCCATAAACGGACCGTACGCTGTAACAAAATTTTCTGATATTTACGAGCCTCTTTCAAGGGTTTCTTTTGTGCATTAACGAAGCATATCTCTGATAGAACCTTCTCCGTGAAATGACGGGGGAAATTCAGAATCTTACGGATTTTCCGTATGCCCCAAAAATTCTGAATTTTCAGATATTTTTCCGCAATATCTTTCGTATATTAATGGTAAATTTCCGTTTTCAAGAGGTGTTAATGGGAAATTCAGAATTTCGAGAAACTTTCCCGCAATTCCTTTCGCATATCAATAGTAAACCGCCGTTCTTAAGAGCTGTTAACGGAAAATTCTGAATTTTGAGAACGTTTTCCTCAATACCTTTCGTATATTAATGGAGAACAGTCATTTATAAGAGGTGTTAACGGAAAATTCTGAATTTTCAGAAAGTTTTCTGCAATACCTTTCGTAGATTAATGACGAACAGTCATTTCTAAGAGGTGTTCACTGAAAATTCTGAAATTCCGCAATACCCTTCGTATATAAAGGGTAAACTGCCGCCGTTTTTAAAAGGTGTTAACCGAAAATTCTGAATTTTCAGAAAACTTTGCATAACTCCTTTCGTATATTAGTGGTAAACTGCCGTTTTTAAAAGGTGTTAACGGAAAAGTTTCCGCAATTGCGTCTTTTTTACGATATCTATATGACGGAAAGTTTTCTGTTATAGAGGCGATTCGCGGGAATACTTGAGGTTTGAGTAGCTATTAAATTCCAATCGTCTGTAGGAGGACCTGATTTTGAAGTTCTGCAGCGAGATCGGATATTTTGGATTACATATCACATGAAAGTTTGGTTATTATGGCACCAGATATTCCTTCCTGTTCCCCCTTTTGTACATCAGTTATAGTACACTATCTACCAACAACTAATTGGACACCCCTGCAATCGACGATATCTGCGGTCCTGATACCCATCACGGCCGCCGCCGTTAAATATCGTGTGGGGAAACAACAACGCAACCAGTCGCATGCAAGATACCACGCAGTTCGGAGCTCTCTGATTTCGAGAAAGGTGTAATCGTCGGGTATCACAGAAATGGCCGATCCATACGTGACACATCCAGCGAGTTGAAGTACCCAAAATCGACAGTGGCCTACGTGATTGGCAAGTGGAAGATGAGAGGTGACTGTCGGAATGTGCCCCGACCCGGCAGACCCACAAAGCTGGGAGTTAGAGACGGACCGGTGCTGGCCAGAGAAATTCGGAAGAACCGCACCAAATGGATGGGACACATCCGCGAGGAGTTTCAACAGGCACCCGGGAGTCTTCTTTCGATGAATACCGTCCGTAACGAAGCCCATCTGCTCGGTTATCATGGACGTGCTGCCGCCCACAAGCCTTTGATCACCAAGTCCAATAGTGCTGCTCGGCTAACGTGGTGCAAAGAACGTAGACAGTGGACCGTTGAAAAGTGGAAACAGGTTTTCTGGAGCGACGAAACAAGGTTCACCCTCTACCGTTCAGATGGCAGGGTCTGGGTTTGGCGTCTTCCTGGAGAACGCCTCCTGCCGGAATGTATTGTGCCAACTGTGAAGTTCGGCGTCGGTGGAATTATGCTATGGGGGTGTTTCTCTTGGTATGGCACGGGACCCTTGGTCGCAATTCCTGGTAGACTCAACGCAAAGACCTACTGCACCATTTTGGATGACCATGCGCTTCCTACGTTGTGGCAGTTTTACGGGGTGGACCCATGTTACTTTGAGGATGACAATGCCACCTGTCATGTTGCGAGGTCCACCATGGCTTGGTATGGTGAAAATGGGGTTAATCGAATGGACTGGCCTGCGCAGAGCCCGGACCTTAACCCTATCGAGCACCTCTGGGACGAGTTGGAGCGTCGACTTAAGGGGTGTCCCCACCGTCCGAAATCGGTGAAGGAACTGACCTGTCTTCTCCAAGCCGAGTGGAAGAAAATACCGCTAGCCGTCGTACAACGCCTGGTTGAGAGTATGCCCCGGAGGATCGCAGCTGTAATCGCCGCTCGTGGAGGCTCCACCAACTATTGAAGTTGAATAAACTTCGTTTTCCTTTGCTATCACAGATGTCCAATTACTTGTTGGTAGATAGTGTATATTGAGATACTGTTAGAAACCGGGTACTGAAATTATTGTACAGATGATTGTGTGATGTCCATGTATCAGTCTGTGGACCCCTTAAGACAATAGCTATCAAGAATAAATTTTATATTTAGGAGTTTTGCAAAATAATAATATAAAGCAGAACATTTCACCTTTTCTTAAAGGTAATTGAAAGTCATTGTCAGTGTAAAAAGATCTCAAGTTCCGAAGCATTTTATTGTTTCGAAAAATCACGCTGAAGAAATACGTAATTTGTAGTAAATAGGCAAAAACAAAAATGATCATAAACAATTCAGAAAAAATGATCAGCTCCAACGAAAAATGAAATAACTAATTCATTCATATCAATGGGAAAAAAATCGCGCAATTAGAAATCTACTTTATACGTGACTTTGTTGCCGGAGTTTCTGGCTCAATAGCGCTGCTCCCGTTGAAGACTAATCCTTGTTCAAAACCACCCACCAGAGAAAAAGGAGTACATTGTTTGTCAGCAAAGTAGAATCTCTAGTGAAAATGTCAAAATTGAGAGAAGATTTTGCGATGATTCTGTTCAAATACAGAAAAATCCGAAACGAACTTTTCTGAAATAAACGGAATTACTGACTGTGGAAAATCTATCAAAATACTGAAGTTAGAAGAAACGGAAACTTTTAAAAAGAAATTTCGTTAAAAGACCAACACCTACTGGCAACTTTGCTGCACGCTATTTTTAGAGGTTTTCCATGATTTCACACCAGTTACGTTCTACAGTGTATACACCAAGTTAAATGGCAGTTCTTCAGTGTTTCCCACTTGTGATTTCCCCTATTCCTTCCCCAGGGATATCACAAAACCCTTAATTATTAAATTTCGTCGTGATAGCTGTTAATATATTTTGAGGTGCGGTGGCAACAAACCCCCCAAACACAGATAACACCATGAAAATAGTCATATCAGGTTCGGGAAACGTTGGGTTTCTGTGGGTATCGAAGACGCTTTCTTTTCGATGCAATGCTTTCTCATACGTTAGGATGATATACACTGCTGGCCACCCAAAATGCAACACCAAGAAGGACACGAGATAGCAAAGCCAGATTTACTGGACACATAATAACAGATACAAAAATGAAACGATTGAGCTTACAGGCCCGTGCGACTTGCGGAACACGCAGACATCAATAGTTCGTGTGGCCCCCATGGCTGACAATAACGGCCGCTACACGCCGCGGCATCGAACGAAAAAGGCTTTGGATGTGGGCTTGGGGTATGTTGGTCCAGGCTGCTTCCACACGTTGGCACAGTTCATCAGGGGTTGTCGCGGGTGGTGCTTGCCGGGCCACTCGGTTGCTGATCAGCGACCAGACGTGTTCGATGGGCGACATATCGGGAGAACAGGCGGGCCACGGCTGCGGTGACACCTGGTGGGCCGTGAAGAATTGTTGCACGATGCGTGCCACGTGCGGGCGCGCGTTGTCCTGTTGAAACGTGGCCGCTGGAAGGTCCTTCAGGTAAGGGAGGACTACAGGCTCCAAAACGTCGGAGATGGTGCGGTGGCTGTTGAGTGTACCGGCGATGCGTACCTGAGTGGTGCGGGTGTCATATTCAATTGCGCCCTAAACCATAACGCCAAGCGACGGACCGGTATGGCGATTCATAATGCAAACGTCATACACTCTCTGGCCGCGGTGCAGCCACACGCGGATCCGACCATCGTGGTGTTGCAAGCAGAAGCGGGATTCGTCGGAGAAGAAAATATCGTGCCATTCCGTAGTCCAGGTGCGGCGTTCAACGGCCCACTGCCGCCGCACTCGCCGGTGGTGTAACGTCAATGATAATCGGAGCAATGGGCGCCTTGCGACAAGTCCCCGCTCCTGCAGACGACGTCGAACGGTACGTGCTAACACAGGTTGTTGCGCAACACACCCTAATTCCTGTGCTAACGTTCGTAATGTGGCGGTGCGAGCCGTCAATGTCCGCCGCACAACATGCCGGTCCTCTCGTTCGATGGTTTCCCGCGGCTACGGGAATCGCTCATGTCGGTCCATCTGTCCCTGCTGCACCCACCGAATCCATACCCGCCTCACTGTGGCTGCATTTCGCCCCACACGGGCGCCGATATTTCGGTACGATAAACCGCTGTCGCGATAAGCCACTATTCGTCCTCTGTCGAACTCCGAAACGTGCTGGAATGACTGCCGTATTCTGCGGCGAGGCATCAGGAAGCTTCCCACGCACACGTCCGGCAGCACAAAACACTTCCACTACTTACACACAGCTTTCTGTGCACCCTTCTTATAGTAATTCTCGGTGGCGTGCCGGGCGTACATGATTTGCATATGCCCTGCAATGCTAATCGTTTGTATGTCCTCTCGCGGGCGACGCATGCTGCGAATTTCAGGCCAATCGGATGCTTCCTTCTTGGTGTTGCATTTTGGGTGGCCAGCAGTGTAGTAAAAATGAATAGGCCGTCCCGTTGGCGCAGAATTCTAATCGCTGGCTTCTGATTATTCGTACGAGATCGGCCCGGGTTCGAATCCCAATGAGGCATCGATGTTGTGTTCGTCTTACGGCACTAGCTGGCTCTCTCCCTTCCATGGAACCCGTGACCCTAAATTAAGGACGGGCGACTGCTTATAACCCATCAAGTTGTTCATGGTAGCCGTTATACCTAAAAAAAAAATGAAGGGGGTTATGCGACCCCAACAGTTTGATTTCTCAAGGATGGCGGTACCAGTGAGGGCGGCCACAAAAACCGATGTTGTGCCCAGGGCCCCGGGAACTTTAAATCCATCATTGAGAGCCATAGGCAAAAGTTTTCGAGCGTAATTACAGTGAGTATGCGAATCGTTTCTTTACATTTCGAAACTTTCAGAATCATAATTAAATGAAGCAGTATCCGTTAATGCGCGATTAGTAACTTGTCACAGTCGTGACGTACCTGCCAGCAGGACGCACACGACATAAAGTCAGAACAAACGTCCGCGTAGCTCAATTGGTAGAGTGAGTTATTCCGGAATGAGGGGATCCGGGTTCGAATCCTGGCGTGGACATTAAAGACGGAGAAATTTACTTCGTTATACAGTCTAAAATTTGCACCGGTAAAAATTTTAATTGTTAAAATTACACAAAACGTAAAGTTAAAAAACATAATATCTTTCGATCCTGCACGAAGATCACCCTCAGATGAAGTGTCGAAACGCACAAGAAATGCGTTTTTTATATGTCTAGTCACGAATCTCTACTGACGTAGTACAAAAACACACTGCGCATGCTTAGTTCAATGAGCATGGAGGAACTCATGGGGAAAAATTCAATCGGTGTCACAGAGTTATATGTTTCGTATAAACATCTACAAGTAGAACTAAGCATGCGCAGTGTGTGTTTGTATACAGATATCAGATGTTTCTATTAGTTTGCTGTAGGGGATGGTAATTCGTCGTTACAGCATCTCACTGCAAAGCTTACAATAGCTCTCAGAAAGTAAGCAGGTGAACTTGGAATGCGGGGAAGAGAGCTAAGTCATATCGTTCCATATTGGGGAGTGTGTACCTCCTCTTGCTAATCGCGACAAGGATTTCAGAATCATTCTCGTATTCTTAAAAACTGCAGTTATTGATTTCGGTAAAGAACAAAATTGTTATTAAAACGTTTTTTTTAATCATTTTATGAGCTTACTGGACTATGAAATGCATAGTCTTGTAAGCTCTCTAGACCGTGAACGTTACCACTGATACAGAACATTACATTCTGATATTAACAACAAAGAAAACTGAAGGCTTTCAAATGCATGTAAGTTACAGAAGAACCGCTATTAAAATATGTGGTACAATATATTCCGATCAGAGAAGTTCTGCTGATTCTTAAGCTTTTGTTCCAGTTCTCGTAATTTGAGCACAGAATACAACCCTCTGGTTTTAAATAAAAAAAAAAAATGATGTTCAGCAAGAGAAGGATTATTCCTCTTTTGTTGGAACAACTTGCTGGCAAAATTCCCTCGAGAGAACTGCGTTTCACCGTAATGGCGATCATTTATTTCCGGAGACTTGAAAGAACATGAATGAGGTCATCATTATTTAGGGTATTGAGTCATCTCTTAGGTAATTTACTTCAGAAGTGGGTTAAACGAGCTTTAAACCGTTAAACACGAAGTACTGCATAGATCGTACTTTAAAGACTGTCACTATACCTGTGAATTCTTATTTTAATATTGCCCAACTACGCAGGACACGTTATAAGTTTAAGAGAAAGAAAACACCTCACCGTACCTCTTAGATAAAAATTTCATGAAGATGCTAATTAGTATCAGTTATTCTGATCTCATTATGGAAAAGATTTTATCTATACAAATCATCACGACAGTTTTTTGTGTACCAGTCTATGTTTATCTCAAAATGGATGGAATACCGTGGAAATTTTCTTTTTTGATGGGATTTTGTTACTAGGCAGAAGAAAGAAAAGAAAAGGTCAGAGGACATTGCTTACATGTGATTGTTTTCCTGTTTAAGTTTTGTAGCGTTTGTGTGTATATGAACTAGCTAATCCTTTATTGCTGTCAATAGGCACTTGATCATTTGCACTTCAACAAGTTGAGATCAACGAAACTTGGGTTACAAATTTTGAAGATGACAATCTGATTTTTGGCGTAAATGTCACAAGGATGGTAAGTCAGATAATATCCGGAAACTTGAAAATTGTCATCGTCCTGGAGCGTATTTCTTTCATGATTTATCTGCTTCTCCGGGCAATCACGGGATAGGATTCTTAACCTCCAGATTCGCTAAACATGAATGCCGGTTGCTTTGACTAGCGAATCCTGTGATGGTTATATTTAATATGATCGGAAACTTGAAACTTGGTCGTTCTGGGTGGTGTAGTGGTTAGCATACCCGGGCACTTTCTGGGAGACGCGGGTTCGAGTCCCGCTCCAAGACGATGACAATTTTCAAGTTTTCGGATATTATCTGACTTACCATCCTTGTCACATATTTACGCCAAAAATCGGATTGTCATCTTCAAAATTTGTATTATATGGCATAATCTCGTATTTCTTTCATGAAACTTGGGTTAATATCCACAATAACACTTGACTACGAAACACAACACTGTCATTAAAGTAGAACACGTAACCTTCAAAAGCCGCCCCGGTGGCGCAGTGGTTCTAAGGCGTTGGCCTCTGATCATTCGTCCGTAAGGGGTCCGGGTTCGAATCCCGGTCAGGCATGGATGTTGTGTTTGTCTTACGGCACTGGCTCTCTCCCTTCCCTGGAACCAGTGACCCTAAATTAGGGACGGGCGACTGCTTATAACCCATTGAGTTGCTCACGGTGGTCGTTAAACCTCCAATAAAAAAAAACCTTCAAAAATACTTAAACGGCAATTAAGCAATCTCGTATCCAAAAGGAACATTAATGTTTACCATCAAAATCCCCCTTTCACAGATCGGATCCGATCATATGTAGAGGATTTTAGGAAGGGAGTGGCTGACCGCAGGTCTTAAACAACCCTTAGAAATAGGAAGCTAGGAGATTTGGGCTAGAATGCCCGATACGAAAGTCACGCGGAAGCCAGGTAAAAAGGGGGAGGAAGACGCCCTTATTTATTACCGGGGGGGTCTGCACCCGTGGTCCGACGGTTTAACGTGCCAATCCGACGCACGGCGGATATTTAGTGCTTCGAGCGTTTGTGCCTGCCTGGGATCGAACCTGAGGTTTCTCCGTGTCAGTCACAAAACGTTGACCACTAGTCTATCCGCGGCCCTCCACAGCTACTGCGTAGCCATTATATATCTATCGTCTTGTTTTAATCACACGCATACATCACTTACGTACTGACCTCAGGGTGTTGCCAAACCTCTATTCATGTGAGAGAGAAAATATCTCGTTAAGTTTGGAAAGTGCAAAAGAGAACAACTCAAATTTACATAGGAAAAGGAACTAAAAATGAAAGTTAAAATAGAATATACGTCCCAATTTTTCAATTAAAATATAATGACTTTAAATGTCATTTAAAACAAAACGATAATTCGCAAAATCGTATTTTTAAAAAGTTTATTCTAGTAGCCATTAATGTGTAGGATTAAAGAGGAAAATTTCAGACCCCTCTATATATTTTTTCTCAGTCTCTATTTTCTTTCTCTATAGTCTCTATTTTGTTTCCCTAAAGTTTCTAATTTCCTTCTCTCATACCGCCAATTCACAGTAAATATCAATCTAAACTTTTTTTACAGCATTATGTATTTATGGATTTTTTTCTTAAGTTAAATAGCTGTGAAACATTGGAGCAAGCATTACAGTTCATTCTTACAAAAATTAGTAACACAGAAATTATAAACAATTAATAATCAAATTAAAAAATAAATATGATGAAAAGCTAAGAAGTATATTGCTATGTGGCTTTTTAATCAGGATAGTTCACCAGTGTGGGGGATTAGCCCAAAGCTGACGGTTCCAATGATTCAACCTAAGGATTCTGGAATAAAATTCAGTGAGTTGGGGTCTTTTCGCCAATGTCACACAGAACTAGCTGGTACCTCTCCAAAATTCATAGAGGCCCATCTTTATGTTCAGTGTGCCATTTTTGCCCATGGAGCCCCCCGAGGTGGCAAACCCATCTCTCACTAATGCTGCCCACACTTATAATCAGTTAGAAATTTATCTGGTAGTTAGTATTTCTTTGTGTATCTAACCTCTGAATCTCAAGAAATATCTTAGTGAATATGTATGTAAATGTATATGCGGAGAAGTATATGCAAACAATATACACGATGTGTTTCAAAACATTAAGAGATTTTTTTTTGTAAAATTTTGATTTAAGTGATAGTGATTGACATTTTACCACAGAAAAGAGTTAAAAAGCTCCTCAAAGTTCCGTTCCTCGTTTTACTTTAAATAACATTTAAAATCGCCATATCTTAATAGGAAAACGTAAACACGAAACATGCATGTAAGCAAAGTCCTGTGACTTTTTTCTGTGACAGTAACGACAAAATCCGTCAAAACAGAAAATGTCCACTGTATTCAATCCATTCTGAGGACGAAATGAATGTGGACAAAGCGAAATGCCGACAAAGTGAACGGTGGACGAAATTAACAGTGGACAAAATGAACAGCGGACAAAATGAACTGTGGAAAACTGAAATGTAGACGAAATGAACTGGACCAATGAACGTGGACGAAATGAACACGGACAAAGGTAACGGTGGACAAAGTGAGCCGTGGACGAAATGAACTGGACCAAGTGAATGTGGACGAAACGAACACGGACAAAGTGAACGGTAGACGAAATGTACAGTGGACTAAATGAATAGCGGACCAAGTGAACGTGGACGAAACTAAAACTGACAAAGTGAACGGTAGACGAAATGTACGGTGGAATAAATGAAGAGCGGACAAAGTGAACCGTGGACGAAATGAACTGGATCAAGTCAACGTGGACGAAATCATCACGGAGAAAGTGGGCGGTAGAAGAAATGAACAGTGGACTAAATGAAGAGCGGACAAAGTAAACGGTGGACAAAGTGAACCGTTGACGAAATGAACTGGACCATGCGAATGTGGACGAAATTAACACGGACAATGTGAACGGTAGACGAAATGAACAGTGGGCTAAGTAAACAGCCGACAAAGTGAACGGTGGACACAGTGAACGGTGGACACAGTGAACGGTAGACAAAGTGAACGGTGGACAAAGTAAACAGTGGACAAAGTGAACCGTGGACGAAATGAACTGGACCAAGTAAACGTGGACGAAATAAACAGTGTACTAAATGAACAGCTGAAAAAGTGAACGATGAACAAAATGAACCGTGGACGAAATGAACTGTACCAAGTGAACGGTAGACAAAATGAACAGTGGACTAAATGAACAGTGGACTAAACGATTAGCGAACAAAGTGAACGGTGGACAAAGTGAAAGGTGGATAAAGTGAACCGTGAACGAAGGGAATTGTACCAAATGAACGTGGACGAAATGAACACGGACAAAGTGAACGGTAGACGAAATGAATAGTGGACTAAATGAACAGCGGACAATGTGAACCGTAGACGAAATGAACTAGACCAAGTGAACTTTGACGAAATGAACACGGACAAAGTCATAAAGAACCGTTAAAGACCACGATGAACAACTCTTAGAGCCCAATGCGGTCACTCACTTCCTAACGTAAGGCAACTAGTTTCAGGTAGAGGAGAGAGCCAGCACAATCAGACTAACACATTACCCATGTCACATACGGAGCTTTACTTGCGCTCGTTTTGGACGAATGCTCAGGATCCAACGCCTCAGACCTCTCGGCTCCCGGGGAGGCAATGATTCCTTTGAAGAGAAAAACTTGGTTTCATCGTGCCCATAGAGAGAATGACTCTTCGTTTTCTTTATTTGGGGTTCTTTATGTCTATCGTGAGCAACCCTATGGGCTGCTGGCTGGCGTTTGTTCCTAATTTAGGGCCACTAGTTCCTGGGGAGGGGCAGAGCCAGCGCTATTATACAAAAACACCACCCATGTATCTTCCCGAAATTGAACCCGAGCCCATCTCAAATAAATGATCAGAAGCCAACAACTCAGATCCATGGACGGTGCGTGGTTTACCATGGCCAGAGTGAAAACCCATGCGAAAAAAGCCTCATGAAAGAAAAAATAAATTAAAGTCTTTAAACATGGTTCATGTGTAAAGATTTTATAGCCCCAGCCTCCCCACAAAAGATAAAATAAAAATAAATTGAAATCTTTAAACATGGTTCATGTACATAAAAATCTTCACACCTACTATCGTGAGCTGTGTATTTATTTTACTTATCAGCTAACTGAATATGCAATATAATCGTCTGATAATTAATTTATATATCCGTAATTTTTGTCTCACAGGATAAATTTTTTTGATTGGAGGTTTAAAAACCACCGTGAGCAACTCAATGGGCTAACAGCAGTCGCCCATCCGTAATTTAGGGCTACTAACTTCAGGTAAGGGAGAGAGCCTGTGCCGTAAAACAAACACAGTACCCATGCCTTCTTCGGGTTTGAACCCGGACCCATCTCGGACGAATGGGTTGATGGCTTAAATGTTACAAAAGAGTTGATGGCTTAAATGTTACAAAAGAGTTGATGGCTTAAATGTAACAAAAGAGTTGATGGCTTAAATGCTACATAAAATCTCTACTGTTTTTTTGTTTGTAATGCCACCGAACTTCGTAAATGATATTTTGAAAATGTAGGAAATGTTCAAAAAGAAATTACAGATATGTACATGGAGGAATTTAAAGGTTTGAACGAAGTATTAAATAGAAATTTCTTTGTTTTTCATGATATTCATAAACATGCTTTGCGCTATATACCAGTACACATGCTCATAATTAATGCATAATATTTTTGGGCTGATGGTCGTGAGTTAAACTTAGATTTAACAGCTGCTGAGTATCTGCGCCATCATTATTGCTAGGGGTATGTTCTGTCATTTGTTCTTCTCTAACAACACAGTGAAGTGAACTTAACTCACGTAAACTTGTTGAGTTTAACCGTAACTGCGACCTCGATTCGCTATTCCTGCTTACTGTTTTTTTTTCGCAAGTGAAAAATTGAAAACCTTGGAAGCTTTCCCTCTCAGGCGTGTGCCAGGCTGTCGATCCTTTTTCTTTTCGCATATGGGAAGGCCAAGGAAGGTGTGAAAATTTCTCTTCATGTTCCTCATATTATGATTGGACATTCTGAGCTCTGTGAATTGGGGCGTTATCATCTTGATAGATGGCATCCCCTGCCGGAAACAATGCTTGAGCCATTGGATGGACTTGGTCTGCCAAACGGGTTTCATACGCCCTACCAGTCATCCGTCCTTTCAAGGTGATCAGAAAACCTGCTAAAAACCACGATATGACCGCCCAGAGCATGACAGAACCACCACCATGCTGCACTGTTGGTAGTAGACAGCCTGGGTTGTACGCTTCTGACGGTGTTCTCCACACTTAAACACGTCCTTCAGTGGGGAATAGTGTAAATGTGGATTCATCCAACCACATTTCACGCTTCTATGCATCGGTAGTCCACTTTGTATGTTCCTGGCACTACTGCCGTCGCTGTTGTGCATTCACCCGGGTTACCAGAGGTTTTGCAATAGCAGCTCTGCCATAAATATCTTGTTTATGCAGTTCCCAGCGCACTGTTTTCGTTGATACTGAAGTCTGGAGATGCAGATTGAGCTCCGCACTAATTTTCAGCACTTCTTCTTCTTATTATTACGAGTAACAGTCCTCTTTTAATGCTCTAATGTCTCTATCAGCCAGGGTCGTTTACGGGTCGCTCTTGTGTTTCGCAAACGAGGTTTTTCCACGAACACGGTATGATGTCATGAAGCAAGACGCAGTAGCGCTCACTACCCCAGCTACTGTTGTCACGTTAGCACCAACTAGCAGGCTCCCAACAATTAGACCTTTTTCGAAGTGCGTTAGGTTGCTCATTTCGTCGTCACCCTGAAAGAAATTTTGCAACAAGACACTTTAAATGCACTTAAACAGGACCTCAGGGGCGTACCGTAAGCCCCCGCAACCTCCGCAGTGCGGGGGCCCCCGGGTCTGCGGGGCCCCAGGAAGGATGTAATACGAAACACTCTAAAAATGACTTTCCTGAAAAAGCACAGCATGATTTTTTTCAAGGTCGGCTGGTGGTTGAGGAGGACAGTGTGGGAGGTGGTGAAGTTAGCTTTCCTTACAAAAGCCTTATCTGTTCTTACCGCTCCTAGCCCAGCCCCCGCCCCACTTCCTGTGTAGGTCGCGGCACCACGAGGAGTGCCTCCTGCTTGCTGTAGTTCTAGGAAGAAAGGGTAAATAATCTGTAAGTAAATTGTTTTAATACACATTTCAATATCATGTTATTTACTAGCGTTAGAAACAGTCTTATACTTACAAAAATTTTTTTGATTGGAGGTTTAACGACCACCGTGAGCTCAGTGATCTATGAACAGTCGCCCGTCTCTAATTAGGGCCACTGGTTCTATGGAAGGAGAGAGCCAGGACAGTAAGACAAACTCAAACCCGGACCCTTCTCGGACGAATGGTCATAAGTCAGCGCTTAGACAACTCCGCCACCGAGGCGGCCTTACAAATTTTCACTACCAAAATTTCACTTTTAAGTGTTAATGAAGTGACGCAAGCTCTGCTGTTAATATTAATAGTGACCTCAGCATGACGTAAAATCTAACAAAATTTACATAGTCAGGAAGCGAATAAACATCTTGATCTTAGAATTACATTTTTCTAAATGTTTTAGTTTAGATACAATATAAAATTAAGGAGGATTTACATGAAATTGTTGTAAAATCGAGATCGATATCAAATTATTGGCAATTTGAATACAAATTAAAAATTGGTTTTAAGGCTCTACTTGACCCTCCATCTTGTATTGTGCCTTCTCTTGTTAACCAACGGGCAAGCGTATTTCACAAATTGCTCGGGCAATTTTGCACATTTTGGAACACCGTTTGTGGCTAACGCAAGATATATGATAAATAAAGAGTTCCCTGGTTTCAGATTTTCATTTTGGACTCTTTAGGTATTTTTGATGAATTAATAAAACTATGGAAGACGTCTTGGTACGACTTTCGCTGCAGATAAAAAATGAAGGGAAAGGTCAATAAAAATTCTGAAACCAGGGAACTCTTTATTTATCATATATCTTGCGTTAGCCACAAACGGTGTTCCAAAATGTGCAAAATTGCCCGAGCAATTTGTGAAATACGCTTGCCCGTTGGTAAACAAGAGAAGGCAGCAATACAAGATGGCGGGTCTCGTAGAGCCTTAAGCACTGAAATGAATGTGGGTGTAATATATGAAAATTGAATTATTTAAAAAAAAGGGCCCGTGAATGTTAATTTGCGGGGTAGGGTAGGGCCTCCACTTTTTGCGGTACGCCAGTGCAGGTCCTTCAGGTCCTAAACAAAGCTATTACAACCAAAAAATGATGGGTACCTTTGCGTACCGCGGCGTAAGCAGCTGCATTAAAAGTCACGTCTCTGAGCGTGGAGTTCACATTATTCTGCCCAACACCTGTATATCTAGCTGTATGGGAACCGCGCAGCTACAGTTGTGACTGATAGGAAATACGAGCCATAAAGAGAAAATATTACTTTTTAAAAATGGAAACAACTGTCATAGTCTTATCGCTCAGTTCAGGTTTCTGTTTAATTGAAAGAACAATTGTTTTCTTCTTCAAGATCTTGAAAAAAATATTTATACAAAGACCAGGAGCCGAAGGTGGAAAACATCCGAACATTTGTAAAACCGATAGAAAACTGGAACAGGAAACGGAAAGAGAGATGTTTGTCGAATGCTATTGATAAAAACATGAGTGTAGTTTCTAAGAAGCTTCTACGCGGTCTGTAAACATCGAAAATGGAAAAGCAAAGAAAGGAAGTCGTGTTGAGTTTCGAAGCACATTCTCAAAATCGAAATAGAAACTCTTGTTTTCTGTACACTTGCTCTTGTTCAGAAAGGAACTTCATATGCTGCTTATCTTTTCACAGAGGATACCGCAAATCATTCTCTGAACATTTTTTAAAATCTTTCTAAGAAACTTTATTTAAAATATATCCTTGAAGAGCTCACTTATAAATGAAGCAGATACAAGTTTGTGTTTTTACGATGCAGATATTTCCTGTTGATGGATTAGAACTATAGCGTTACATTTTCAAGAGCTAAATTTTTAGGTAGATTACATTTCCAGTTTTTCCAAGTTTAAAATGTTCCAGCTAACTAATTATACCAACAAATAGTGTTGTTGAGAAAGACTCATGAGATTGTCTGAGTAGAGATACGAGTACGTCTGTTGTTGAGATCACATGTTGTTACTGAATTTTCTAAATTCTGTTTTTTGTTCTCTCTGTGTAAATAGTTGCTCACTGCACAGATGTTTTGTTGGGAACAGTGTTGTCGAAAACCCTATTCGACTTCTTTTCAGATGGGAGTTTTGTTAATTAGTGGTTTTTTGAGAATACGCTGCTGACCGAATTATCACCCTTGTGCGGAGTGTCTGGATTCGAGGGCAGAATGAAATACTTGGCTTCGGTTATTTCAAGTAAATCTAAATTAGATATGGGAGATCTTTCCTAGAGTGTAATATTCCAGTGAAGTTAAACTAAATAGAAAAAATGATCAAGCCGTATTGTTCTGACTGACACATCGTGATTGGCAGTGCTAGTGAATCGCTACAAATAAGTTTAAATCTGAATTATTGCTCCCACATTTGGTAGGTTGTACTCGGATCAACTCCAAAACATTTTTATGTTGTGCAGAAATGAATATTTCATTTCATATGCAATTTTTACTCACTGATTGTACTGGTCTACAGGACTGTAAAGCCCTGGGTATGCAAAATGTCATGCAAAAAATAATGTGTGATTTTAATAGAATTTTCTATGCTGAATTCAAATGTCATCTAGGACGTGTGACGTACCTGCCAGTAGGACGCACACGACATAAAGGCAGATAGGAATCAGAACAAAACGTCTGCGTAGCTCAGTTGGTAGAGCGACTTGTTCCGGAATAAGCGGCCTCGGGTTCGAATCCCGGCGTAGACCAAAAATGACGGAGAAATTTACTTCGTTATAATGGCGCCCGAACTATCCGGATGACCCGGCCGTTCAAAATCTCGCATTGGTGTGATGTTATTTCCACACCGCGAGAAAGGAAAAATCAGAGAATTCCTTCTCCAGTGCTTCGAAAAGTAAAAATGTGTGATGTTGCATTCCACACAGCAGATTGACTGGGAGTTCTCAAGTGCACGTTCTACAGTGGATGGCTGCCTGCAGCGATTCATGGTCACGGCTGACCCGTGGGCCATGCCCCCGGCCCTCTTTCGGGGGGGGAGATGTGACGTACCTGCCAGCAGGACGCACACGACATAAAGGTAGATAGGAATCAGAACAAATGTCTGCGTAGCTCAGTTGGTAGAGCGACTTGTTCCGGAATAAGCGGCCTCGGGTTCGAGTCCCGGCGTAGACCAAAAATGACGGAGAAATTTACTTCGTTATAGACGCAATAAATATCTGTCTTAAGCACGATTACAAAGATACTCTACAACTACACATAACCGTCCTCAATGAGCAAACACTTTTATTCGAAATTAAAAACATCTATGTACAGCTAAGAGCATATTAAAAAGTTAAAAGTTAAAAGGCGAGCACTTTTGGTTCTCCCAAGGGGCCATTATTAAGCCAACAAGTGAGCTCAGATTTGCTGTGAGTGGGACTATAATATATACAGGGTTAGTCACGTGTAGTTACCATAGCAACGCAAAGTAGCAGTAACAACGTGGTAAAACATATATAGTTTTTTCATATTTTATAGTCTTTAGGTTAAGTTAAGTGTTCTTAGATGGTCTAAGTGTTCTAATGTATTGTCGCCATGGGTTTGGTACATATCATGGTAAATCTTCGTTACAGCATGAATTATCGTACCATAGAATAAATAAGGCTTCATTGAAAAAGGTATCAGTCTTGTTTCCAGTACATGCCAAATTTCTCATTTGTTCCCAAGCTGGAACAAAATGTTCCACTTTAACTTTCCTGACTAAGGAGGTCGACATCGCTTTTCAAGAAATATCGTATTTATGTTCAAACGTGCTCAAACCCAATGTACTAAGGGTGGAGCCTATATAATAACAAGGTTTAACTTCATGTTTAGGAGACTGAAGCTGTATACAGTATATTCCATATTTGTCCTTTATGTTTACTTGAACACAGTCACAACGAACGATATTGAAAATATTTGTAGTTCGTAGTCCAAATTGTACCTGGTGTTTATTACAAAAACGCTGCAGAGCGTTTTTAATGTTAGGGTTATAATCTAACGATCCAATAAATGTTTTATTGTTTTATTTACTATTTCTCTTGTCAGCGTAGTATGTTGCAAGCGTTGTTGTTTCCCAATCAATTGTGAGATATATGTTTCTGGGTACCCGAACTATTTCGTGGTCCGCAGAATATAATTAAGTTTTTTTGTCTTGACTGTATGGATGAGGAATGTGTAAACGCTCTTGCGATGTCGACCTCCTTAGCCAGGAAAGTTAAAGTGGAACATTTTGTTCCAGCTTGGGAACAAATGAGAAATTTGGCATATACTGGAAACAAGACTGATACCTTTTTCAATGAAGCCTTATTTATTCTATGGTACGATAATTCATGCTGTAACGAAGATTTACCATGATATGCACCAAACCCATGGCGACAATACATTAGAACACTTAGACCATCTAAGAACACTTAACTTAACCTAAAGACTATAAAATATAAAAAAAACTATATATATGTTTTACCACGTTGTTACTGCTACTTTGCGTTGCTATGGTAACTACACGTGACTAACCCTGTATGTATTATAGTACCACTCACAGCAAATCTGAGCTCACTTGTTGGCTTAATAATGGCCCCTTGGGTGAACCAAAAGTGCTCGCCTTGTAACTTTTAACTTTTTAATATGCACTTAGCTGTACATAGATGTTTTTAATTTCGAATAAAAGTGTTTGTTCATTGAGTACGTGTATGTGCAGTTGTAGAGTACCTTCGTAATCGTGCTTAAGACAGATATTTATTGCGTTCTAGATACATACTGTGCACGAGTAAAATAATAAGTTCTAGTTAAAATATCATTTTAGTTTTTTCTACAACGCAAGGTTTATTAGTGCCACGCGGTGTCAGTTCGAAGAAATTTTGTATTTACATACACTTGAAATTAGGTCAGCTAACCATATTGGTACTAACTTACTGAATACTGCTCTAGGGTCATGAGTGACAGATTTTAGTGTTAGCGATCACAACCCTGTCTTCATTCATGTTCCAGTTTTTCAAATTACCATTACGCAGTTAACCACAAAACAATATCCTACTGCGACTACACCACGTTAGCTGACATAGAGAGTAGTAAACGTGGGAGTTTTTCTAAAAATTGAGAGTAAGATACTCGTTCATTGGAAGACCTTCGAGACATCGCCGACCTAGAGACTGGGTAAGATGAATTTTCACTGTCAGTTCCCTATACTGCATGTTTTATGCGAGGTAAATATCCCTTCCCATCTTAAATGGGAAATTTCTCAATACGTGCACAAAGAAAAAATTGTAACTGAAAGTTTGCTAGAAGTCAGGCCAGGAATAACTTTAAAAGTAATAACTCTTTAGAAAATTATTTAAATAAATTAATCACTTCCACCGAAAACATGTATTAGTTTTAAGCAGCATTTATTCAGAATAAACATCTTATTTTATCGTTACCCTTTTGTCGTAAATTCTATATCTGCAAGTTTAAGCGGAATACCAGCTACGATTTAGGTGTGACACAACGCGTAATTTGTCCGCAACTTTAAGCACGGAATTCCTATAAGGGATAGGAAATCCGACCTCAAAGTTGTTAATTCCCTAGGCATTTTCATTTTTCTTTAACATTTAAATTCCGGAAGTATTTAATAGTAATAAATATTCCATTGTGGCGAATTGCCGCACAGTGGTTCACGTCCACAGTCGAGGGCCTAGTAATACTTCTATTGCGACAAAACTTTACCATGTTGTTCCAGAGGTATACTGAACCAATTCTGTTTAATATAATCGAAATGACCAATAACCAATTAACTAAGTCTGTTTAATATAATCGAAATGACCAATAACCAATTAACCAATTCTGTTTAATATCATCGAAATGGGGTCAAAGGTTAGGGCACAGGAGCGAGATTTATTCCACAGCCATTATCCTCATAACTTGAGTAATGATTTCTGGTATGTTCGAAAGCGTATCATAATCAATGCATTGCATGATTTTACTAACTTGTTTTCTTTCATATCACACTTTCTAAAAGTATGACTGAAAAATTACTTTCCATTGGATATCTTCTTCTACGGCGAATATTTTGTACTCATTTTCTATATAATGACTTCTGAATAATGCACAGTCTTCTTGCGATCGTATTTTCTTACCAGGGTTAATCGGAAAGTCTTTGAGTCTAATTTTTACTTACGATAATGCAAAGGTAAAACACCTTCTACATTACCTGCTTACATACACTCATTGTCATAAAAATCCGCGCACCATAAAAAAACCGCGTGCAATTAACGTGAAACTCGGCGAATAGCACTGCACGGGGATAACCGGTTTTCCGGTTATTTGGGAAGCTGCGCCCCCGCGGCCCGAGCTGACCTTGTGTCGGAACATCTTACTTTTTCGTCTTGCACGACTATGTTACCGAAGGGACAGCTTTTCATCCAGCTGCTGGGGGATGGCATCCCCACGGTCCGAGCCGACATGTACTAGATGTGAATTTTCACATTTTTTATGTTTTTTGTTTTTTAACTTGACACGCTCCCGCCTCAGTTGTAGGTTGCTGAGGTTGTGATTATGCGCCAGCTCTGGATTTTAGTTTATCTTTTTCTTTTCTGTCTTCTGCATTTTATGTTCCCTTCTTTGTTTTTCCGAGCTGGTTAGCTAGACCTACCTGCACGTTTGTCGTGTGCGGTGACCCGTAAGGTGGAAAAGGGGATGCTGGAAGTTAAGGTTTCTGGTGGCCTGGGTGTTGCATCGCCAGTAACCAACACTCCTCTTTGCCCCCTGCTTCATCCTAAACGGGCGGCTAGGAACTAACCCTCTCCTAGTCAATGAGGTCTGTGGCCGAGTGGTGTCCAGACCTCTAACGGCTTGTCGTCTCGTACGACAGGGTGAGTCTGGGGATAGGGTGGGCATGCCAAAGGGGTGTTCCCCAGGCATGGGAAAGTCTGGGTGCTCGCCGAGCGCATGTCTGCCCTATCAACTTGCTATATCCGCTTGCTATCCCTAGAACCGTGTCCTGCGTCCACTTGGGCTTGCGGACCTCCGGCTCTCCCCTGTTGGGCTCGATAGTGGGTGGGGACGTCGGCGGATGAATCCTTTATTCTTTTCATGGAAGACAATAAAATTTCCCACGAACCCAAAACTGAAAGAGGTATGGAGGAAGGTTCAGATCCTTCCGCCAAAAAAATTGTCGCTGATGTTTCCAATGCTAGATTCTTTTTTGTGCACTCATTGGACCCTTCAAAGCCTTTGACTGCCAAAAGTACATTTTGGATTCATAAATCACTTCAATCAATCGCAAGCTCTCCTAAGAGTGTCAAGAAGCTCCAGTCTGGAGATCTTGTTGAGATGTCTAGTGTGGTCTACAGTTCCACACTTATCAACACCAGCATGCTGCTTGAGACTCCGGTCAAAATAACTCCACACGGTTACCTAAATTCATCTCGAGGTGTTGTCTCCTCTCGGGATCTTATTGAATGTACTGAGGATGAACTTCTCAAAGAACTGAGGAGCCAACATGTTACGGGTGTGAGGCGTATTTCTTTCAGGAGGAATGGGCAGTTTGTCCCATCCTGGAACATTATTTTGACATTCAACAGCCCTTCCCTGCCTACATCCATCAAGACAGGGTATCTCCACCTCGAGGCACGACCGTACATTCCTAACCCGTTGAGATGTTTTAGGTGCCAGTCGTACGGCCACTCTCAGCAGTCATGTAGGAGTACTCATAGGTGTGGACGCTGTGGTGCCACAGAGCATCTACTTTCAGAATGTGTGGCCGAGGCCGAGTTTTGTGTGCACTGCAAGGGTTCACACCCAGCATCAGCCAAAGATTGTCCCAAGTGGAAGGAGGAGAAGGAAATCAAAGGCTCAAAACGGTGGAAAATATTTCCTATCCTGAGGTCATAAGAAGAGTAGTTCCTGTTACATCTGATCGGCGATCATACGTTTCAGTGGTGGTTGCCAAATCTACGGTTGCCATTCAGACCGACACTCAGATCCCCCGTAAATGTCCGTACAATGTAGACGAAATCATCGCAGCCGGACTGGAGGCACTCCAGTCGCGAGCTAGGGGTCTGAAAGCGGCACCCGCCATTTCACCGAAGCAGACTCACCCCAACACCAGCAAGGGAACTCAGGTCACTTCTTCTGGCAAAAACACCAACACCAAAGCCAAGGATAAGAAGAGCGTTTCTTCTCCTCCAAAGTCTCAGCCCAACACTCAACGGCGAGCGAATCCCGCTAAGACACTTGGGACAAAGCATTCCCCAATCTTGGCCCCTGGTCACACACGCCCAAATCTGGGGGAACACTCATCAGAGGAAATGGAAGCTGACCAAGTTCAACCATTTCCTTTTTCATTTCATTTTTTCCCATGGGTTCAATAATTCAGTAGAACTACCGAGGTTTTCGCACCAGTTTTGATGACGTGAAACATCTGCTTTCTTTGTACTCTCCGGTGTGCCTTGGTCTCCAGGAGACAAAGCTTAAACCGTTAGACCTGCTTTCAGCCCGCGGCTTCAGTGCATTTCGGACAGATAACTCGTCTGGAAATATAGCCTGTGGGGGAGTCGCTATTCTCGTCCCTCACAGGGTCCCGGTATCTTCCGTCGCGGTTTCCACAACTGTGCAGGCCGTGGCAGTTCGTATTTCTATGCCTGTGCCTCTTACTGTTTGCAGTGTCTATCTGCCACCGGATGAGGATGTTAGCGTCTCTGTTCTGGAGAGCTTGACTGATCAGCTGCCTTCACCCTTGCTTCTTTTGGGTGACTTTAATGCTCATCATCCTTTGTGGGGTAGTGTCAGCACCAGCGCGAGAGGTCGTCGCATAGAGTCTCTTCTGTGCTCGGCCTCTGTGTGCCTTTTAAACACCGGTGCTGACACTTACTTCCATGAGCCTACAAGATCCTTCAGTGCGATCGATTTGACCTTTGGTTCACCATCAATTATTGCTGACTGGTCGTGGACGGTGTGTAAAGATCTCCACGGGAGCGACCACTTTCCCATCGTCCTCTAGCACCATGCAAACGTGCATCTTCTGCCTCCCGCCCATCTCGATGGAGGATGGATCGTGCCAGATGGGAGGTCTTCACATCGTCCGCGGTGATATCTTCTGACATGGTGACCCAAGAGTCAATCGACGCAGCTGTACTTGGAGTCACAACTTGTATTCTTCAGGCAGCTGATCTTTCTATTCCAAAAACATCTACGAAGCTCCCCAGAATTCCGAAACCTTGGTAGAACCCTGAATGCGCAGCGGCTAGGAGAGCTCAACATAAGGCCTGGTCTACTTTTCGGCGTTATCCAACCGAGGCTAATCGCGTTGCTTTTAAACGTGCTAAATCCTATGCTCGATTGATGCGTCGACGTAGCAAGAGGGAGTCTTGGTTCCAGCATGTATCATCTCATACCTCACGTTCCAATTCGAGAACTGTGTGGGAAAGGATTCGTAAGATCCGGGGTAACTACAGTTCACACCAGACTGCCATTCTCGAGAGTAACGGCTGCACATATGCTGAAGTCGGGGAGATTGCAGATTGTTTGGGGAGGCGTTTGCCTCCGTTTCGAGTGATCTGGAGTATCCGTCCTCCTTTCATAGGATTCAATCCACCGCGGAACGCCAGAGAATCTCTTTTGCGCCGTATACTGACATTAGTTATAACTCCCCTTTCAGCATGTGTGAACTTCGCGTGGCTCTGCATCGGTCCGGCGCTAATTCTATCGGTCCCGATGACATCCACTACGACATGCTCCGTAATCTCTCGCAGTCGTCTCTTGAGAACCTTTTAATCTTATACAATCGCATCTGGTTGGAACACAGTTTCCAGGAGTCTTGGCGAAAGCCTTTGTTCTACCTTTTCCGAAGCCTGGCATGGATCCTAAGTCTCCCTCCAGTTATCGCCCAATTGCTCTCACTAGCTGTCTGTGTAAAGTTCTCGAACGCATGGTTAACTCACGATCAATTCATTTTTTAGAACATCATCAATTATTTTCACCATCATAAAGCGGTTTTCGGCGTCATCGTTCACCTCACGATCATCTCCTGCACCTTGAGACATTTGTGCGCGAGGCGTTCCGCAGCACCTGGTTTCTGTACTCTTTGACATCGAGAAAGCCTATGATCGTGCGCGGTGTCACGGGATTATCCGTGACTTCCACGCATGCGGATTGAGAGGAAATCTTCCGACATTTATTGTAAATTTTCTTCGCAATCGGGTGTTCCAGGTGCGCCTGGGTACGACGCTATCTGCAACATTCCATCCAGCACAGGGTGTTCTTCAAGGTTGCATTTTATCTGTCACATTGTTCATCCTACGCATTAATTGTCTCCTCACAAATCTTCCTCCTGCGGTTTCGGCTACTGTGTATGTGGATGACTTGCACATCTTCTGCTAGTCATCGAGCATGCGTTTTATTGAAAGGCAGTTGCAGTCTGCAAATAATCAGTTTTTTAAAGCGGCGAATAGCAATGGTTTCGTTCTTTCTCCCGACAAGACAGCGTGTGTCCATTTCTGCCGGAGGCGTGGCCTCCATCCTGACCCCGAGCTGTATTTAGACCGTGCAGCCATTCCAGTTTTGCCGGAGACCAAGTTCCTTGGACTGACCGTCGACCGTGCGCTTACGTTCCGTGTGCACGTTCGGCGGCTCAAGATTTCCTGTGTGCGTGCTCTTTCTATTCTAAAAATCCTTTCGATAGTTTCGTGGCGCGCAGACAGGATCTCTTTGTTTTGCATTTACCACTCCTTAATTCGGTCGAAACTGGATTATGGTTGTATCGTGTATGGCTCGGCTCGTCGTTCCGTTCTCCGGCCTTTGGACGCTGTTCATCATCAGGAACTGCGTCTTTGTACGGGAGCATTTCGAACATCTCCGATTCCCAGCCTTTACGCTGATGCGAACGAACCATCGCTTGAATTACGCCGTCTGCAGCTGTCTGTTCACTTTTACTTAAAACTTCGGTCTCTTCCAGACCGTCCTTTGTACTGTGCAGTTTTCCATCCTCAGCATGCTCGTTTATTTGAGAACCGGCCCTCGTGCATTCCAACCTTCGGTCTTCGTATGGCGGCCGTAGCTCGGGATGCAGGGCTCGACTTGTCACTTGTTGCAGCGACCAGGGGCTTTGGGGATCCTCCATGGCACCCACTTGGTGTCATGGTTGATTCCACCTTTACGTTTTTCGACAAATCCTCAACCCCTGCGTCAGTGCACCAGCAGCTCTTCGCTGAGCACCGTGCCCTCAATACTGAATACACTCCCATTTTCACTGATGGCTCCAAGATGCATGGAGTCGTTGGATCCGCAGCTGCCTGTGTTGATGACGTGTCAGTAGCGCGGATTCCATCTGAGGCCACGGTGTTTTCATCGGAGATGCATGCTGTGTATCTTGCATTTCTTCATGTTCAGTATACGGATTCCTTAATTGTCCTGCAGTCTTTGTCATCGCTGGATTATTGTAATCATCCATTTATTTTGAACGTGCGAAGGTTTCTTCGTTCCTTGCTTGAGGCCGGTGTCCAGATTCCATTCTGCTGGATTCCTGGGCATGTTGGAATCTCGGGTAACGAGTGTGCTGATGCGGCCGTTAGATCTGCTTCCTCTTTGGTCGTCACACCCTTGCCACTCTTTCATCGCGATTTTCGATTTCTTGTTCGTGATCATATCAAACGAACGTGGCAGGGTCTGTGGGACCAACAGGTGGAAAATAAACTGCATCGTATAAAACCTATTCTTGAAATCTGGAACTCCTCATCTCGTCGGAACCGCAGGGAGGAAGTGGTGCTTGCGCGTCTCCGCATTGGGCATTGTCGTTTCACTCACCGCTTTTTGCTGTGTGGCGAAACTGCGCCGATGTGTGAGACGTGCAACTGCCGACTCACCGACACTCATCTTCTGTGTACCTGTGTTCGTTTTCGTGATGTACGTTTTCATTTCTTTCATTCTCATTTGTTGACCGAGGACGCCGTTACACTGCAGCGGCTCCTAAATTACCACTGAAATACTGTTGCTGTCTTTTCATTTTTTAAACAAATTGACTATTTTAAACATATCTAGATTTTAACCCTATCATCATCCTCATTTTTCAGTTTTAATGAATCAGCCGAATTTTAAACATTGTATCATGTTTGTAATGCTATTTGTTTCATTGCCTTTTTCGCCTTTCCATCACTCTCATTTTTCACTTTTACTTAATCAGCCAGATTTTAAGTTTTCTACCATATTTTTAATACTGTTTGTCTGTCCTGTGTCTTGTCTTGTCTTGTGTTTGGCGCTCTTTGGCCAGGCATTGCCCTTGCGCCATAAAACCTAACCAACCAACCAACCAATCGGCGAATAGCTTCGGGGAGGGCAGAAATGCAAATGATTAAAGTTTCGCGCGATTCCGCATGCCCGCGCGTCCAAGACGTGCGCTGAAATCGCAATCCTTGGGGCTTATAGGGTGCCGTGCAGGGGACTCCTCATTCATGCCGAAGTGCACGGTAAGAGTCAGGTGAGATCCCTGAGTGATAGACATGCCAAAGAGGCACCGTAGATGTGCGTCCGGGCAACTGACGGAGTTTCAACGAGACCGTATTGACGGGATGAGAGTGGTCGGAGCGCCATTTGGGCCGGTTGAGCAGTACGTGCGATTGTGTTGGGAGCAATGGCCACGGGAAGGCACCTAGATACGGCGGACTGGCTCTGGACAACCCAGACACACCACCAGCAGAGAGGACCGTGGAATCATGATAGCGGCATGCACAGATGCAACGACGTCCTTGTCCAATATCCAGAGACATGTGGTGGCTGTACAAGGGACTCCTGTGTCCGCCAGAACCGTTTCCAGACTCCTGGAAGAGGCGAATCTGCACTCTCGACGGCACTTACGTTTTCTTCCATTAAAACCTGACCATCGTCGACGTCGATTGCAGTGGTGTCAGTAGCAAGGAGCGTGGAATGCTACGGACTGGCGACGTATACTGTTCAGCGACGAATCCCGCTTCTGTATGAGAACAGGCGACTACCGTGTAAGAGTGTGGAAGACCGCAGGTGAGCGCTACAATCCCAACCTCACTGTACAGCGGCACATATCCGGAACTGCAAGCTTGATGGTCTGGTGAACCATCGCGTACGACAGCAGGACTTCCCTTGCAGTGATCCGAGAGACGTTGGCAGCCCAGCCCTACGTACAGCACATGAATCCTGCGACCCTACGTGCAGCACATGGATTCTACTGCCCCATGTGCTGCCTTTCTTGGCGGGGCAGTCCGGAGCCATTTTCCAAAAAAATAACGCCCGTTCGCACACGGATGGGGCTTCTCTGGACTGTCTACGTCATGCGTCGACGCTTCTGTGGCCTGCCAGATCTCTCGCCCATCGAGCACGTGTGGGATCAGACGGGATGTCAGCTATCTTCATGTCTTAGTGTTCGTGATTTAGAGTGACAGTTGCAAGAAGTGTGGGCCAATCTGTCCCAGGATAACATACATTATCCGTTTGATTCCATGCCGGACCGTATCACCGCATGTATCCGAGCACGAGGCGGTCCGACGATGTAATAGCGCTGACGGGAATGTGAACCGCATGAAATCGTCCGGCTACTGTGATATATTAGTCACTTCTGTCCTTGGTATGTACCATCTCATTACTAAAATCTCATTTCAATCCGACGCCTCCTTCTTGGTGCGCGGATTTTTATGCCAATGAGTATATTAGCATATCATCAAAAACTTTTCGAACTGTTCTCTAATATTTCCGTATTTCCAAGACTGATTTTTGTTCTGGAGTTCTGGTTTCTTTTCCGTGGTTGCACGCAATGGCTTCGGGGATTTACTGACGCCATACTTCAACTTTTTCTACTCCCCTTCTTCGGTTCCTCTTTTTTTCTCTATGTTTAATCTCGTATTCTCCTCCGTTGGTGCTCGGTGGTAGGCACTTCTTAATGGTCAATAGCCAAATGCCCTTTCCCTCTCCAAAACCAAGAGCACTAGAATCCTGTAAAAAAAACTCTTCTGTCCAGCAGAAGCATCTTAAAACCACTTCTACTGGATGAAAATGAACGAGAAGATCTTGGAAGCTCTTTCTCCCTCGCGCGCACGTGCAAGGATTTCCCTTTAGCACTATATTCCAACGCGTAGAGGGGTACATTTATTTAAAATGTCCCCGCGAAAGCACTTCTTTCGTGGACAATGATCTACCTGGAATCTTTTAAACAGCAGCTTAGCGACACATAGTCACTTATAAAATGACAAACAGGGCTTTTTTAGTATTCGGCCCGACTACGCTTCCAGCTCCGACACTCTTTCTTTTTATCTTTCGTCTCTTGTTTTTAGTGATGTTCTTTCAAATTTCACGTTTCCCCGAATAAATAAATAAATAAATAAATAAATAAATAAATAAATAAATAAAACGTCTTTTCTCTCTTCTGTGGCAGAGAATCATTGGTGCAGCTACTCCTACTGATTCCCCTTCAAAGGTAGTTTCTCTGTAGTTATTCATTGTTTGTGCTGTATCAGTTCAATGTTTCTTGTTTTTCAAAAACATAGTGCACGATAAATTTATGCTTAAAATAAAATACAAAAGTCATTTTCGTAGACCGACGAAAATAAAAGTTCAAAGAATTTACAACAATGTCTATTTTCCAAGGGGCTTGCTTTCCTTTTAGAAGGGAAGGGGGCTGAGCTCCCCTCTAATCCCCCCTTTAGCTACGGTCGTGGCTCATAGTCCTTGTTAAATCCTTTGACAAAAAAAATAAAAAAAATAGGAATGTTCGTTAAGATAAAAAATTCGGTTATATCTCTGTATTTGTTCATTTATTTATCTTGTCTTGCTTCTCGAGCGTAATAAAGAAATAATTAATTAAAGCATCTATAGGATTCTTTCTTCTGCACCTTTCGCATTTAAAGGACTTCTTTTTAAATTCCGAAGGACATTCCTTTCGCTCGGGAAATCAAAGCGCGAAAAATGCAAGATATTGTGTATCTGTGATGACAATGTCCTGCATTCAAGTATCGGTGTGGCGGTGGAAATATCGCGGAAATTTCTAAATTTGAATTTTCGTCTTAAAGACAAGCTCATTACTCCAGACACTTACGCCGTGTTAGCCTCCTGCTCTTTGTTCGAGCGATAAATTCATGAGGAGTATTAAGAAGCATCTGAGCGCAGCTAACGGCGTTTGCAGACCTGAAGTCTTACTACATCTCGTGTGGCTTTACAATGACGCCTATTCATGTAGGACATTAACAGATGGTACAATCATCTCTTTTTGCAGAGATCAATACACATCTGACGAGATTTTAGCTGCTGAAAAGAAAGCACTATCTCTTGGTGAAACCGCATGACGTCAGTGTGTGTTTGACGTCAAACAATTCATTCGCACAAATATAATACGAATGAGAATAAAGCATACTTCGCAGTAGAGCTTGGGGGCAGAATTCGTTTCTTATCAACCAACCTCCGCCATTGACAAAAATAATCCTATTATTCACATTTCTCCCACGAAGCATTTCTAAATGTTTCAAGAAACGAAAATCTCTTAAACGGGATTAGTCTAAGAAATATGAATAGAGCATTGACGTCGTAAAAGAGAAGCTTCTTGTATATATGATCCAATTTTTCTTTCTGCTAACGCAATTCATTGTTAATGGATATACGTAGAATGCATTCGTATTTCTTATTTTGTATTAAGAACGGAAATTCAAATACGTCTTCGCCCGCCCACATTTCTTTCTCACGAATTACATTCTTGTGAACATTTCAGGATATGCAAGTGCAGACTAGAAAGTTTCACAGCAACAGGCAGCATTGCACCAGCTTTTACTTTCCTCTATATTTCAACGTCAGAGGGAGAACTGTATATTTGATTTTTATATCTAACATGACACCAAGCAACGTTTTTCGTTAAATATTTGACTACTCTTTCCCAACTCCGAATAAAAATATGTATATGTTTGGATATTTCTTCAAGAAGTTGGGGGAGAAACTACAGTCGTATACATGGATTTAAAAATACACTGTAATAGCAAATTATTAGAAAAACCCGGTATAAATCAGAAACGTGTCGCCCTCTCATGAGCGTGCAACTATGAAGTTGAGATAGCTCAGTAAACTCAAAATTCCTGACTGGCACAAGATCCCAGGATCGATTCCAGGCAAGTAGGAACGTTCGAACTACTAAATAGCCATTGTGCGTCGGATGGGCACGTTAAGCCACCGGATACCGGATCCCCTCCATGGTTAAAAATAAGGGAGCCTTTTCCTACCTCCACACATTTTTCTGTCTGCTACTACTTGTGTGCACTTTGACGTCGTTGATGTCAGTCGGCTCTTTGACACACTATAGTGGTTACATCGACCGACTTCTCTTTGTCTATAAGCTTTCCTATCGTTATCCTCCAGGTTCCCTCTAATGTCCTTCCGCTTCTCTGCTCAGCTTAAGAGCCTGATCCAGGCGTAACAAGTCGAGCTTAAACCTTCTCCATGGGTGGAAGCCCTACAAGCTGATTATTGAGTCAAAGGTGGTGGTGATCCACCGTAGGGATTTGCTGCCAAGTCTCATTCCCTGCCCTCCTGATAGGGTTGATCCATTAAACGTTGAGCACTGAGCTAACTGCAGAAGATTCAGACGTGTGAAAAGCTTAGATAGTGACAATTTGGACAATCCAGAATATAGCGGCAACAGCACAAATTGAGGGGAACCCAACTGCCTGGCGTTAACTGTACGGGTTTGTGGAGGCAGTGCTATGCTCTGGGATCGATTTTCACGAAGGCCATTGGGTTTCTTAGTTCCCATGAAACAGCACTTGGATGCCACGTCACCGTCGAGTCGATCTAGCACACCCGTACAAATGCTTGGTATTTCCTGACAGAAAGTGCTACTCCAGCAGGGAAAGGCGCAATGCATGTGGCACAGATCACAAATGTCAGAGCGGATTACTTGAAAGACAGAAATAGTTTTGTAGAAGGTAAATGCAAATACAGTAAGTCTTCGACTTATTCGGTTTAGGAGTTTTTCGGTTGCATATCGTAGCGCACCTCCCGATTACAACTTCGACTACAAGATGGCGCTGGCGAGCTCGGCAGTGGGAAAACGCTGGATAGGCTGGATGTGAAAACAGTGACCATCTGGGATCTTTCATCTACGACGCACATCGGCACATAGTTACGCCATTTTGTTTTTCATTTCTGGAGTTGTTTGTTGGTACATAGTGTGTCGTCAACTAACATGCCAGAGAAACGTGGAAATAAGAGACTAATTATAACTACGGAAACAAAAGTAGAGATTATTAAACGGTATGAAAATGGTTTCAAATTCGTAGACTAAGCCCCGAAGATTTACTAGACCTCGAAGAGCAAAGAAAAGAAGACGAGGTTTTAGAGGAAGAAAAAGAAACTGAATCACCGAAACTATTTGAAGTTAAGAGGATATAAAAATGCTTCAAAATGATCGACAAATTACTGGCTGGCTTTAAAGCTCAGGATTCCGATCTCGAAAGGTTCGCGAAAGTGTTTGGAGCAGGGAATGATGCTCTTGCTTGCTACAAAGGGATTTATTATGAGAAACGAAAGCCGTCTGTGCAGATGTCCTTGGACAAGTATTTCAAAGTGTCCTGTACATTAGCGGAGTCGGGAGCATAGCATATTAATACATAGTGTGTAAGAGTTGGAAAAACACAAATTTGTCAATGACGGAGATCGAATCCCTCTGCTCCGGAGCCGAATACTTTACCATTAAGCAACACTGACAGAGTTCATCGCTGCACATTTGTCGTCTTGACACATGCTTCACCTCTGTAGTACGTCACTTCACCTCCCTCTTATTTTCTTTTTTGTTTTTTTAAGCGAAGAAGGATTTTTTTTTTTTTTTGGTTAGGGGTTTAAGGACCACCGTGAGCAACTCAATGGGATATAAGCAGTCACCCGTCCCTAAATTAGGGCCAGTGGTTGCAGAGAAGGGAGAGAGTCAGGGCAGTAAAACAAACACAACATCCATACCTCACAGAGATTCGAACCCGGACCCCTTTCAGACGAATGATCAGACGCCATCGCTTAGACCACTGCGCTACCGGGGCGGCGAATTTTTTCTTAATTTCAGACGATGTGTGGAACAAACATCACACACTTTTCGAGAAATCCAACGGTCAGTACAACCATTTCCACAATCGGGCGCCGATGTGAAAACACAAATTTGTCGGTGACGAAAATCGAATTCCTCTGCTCCCGGAGCCGAATGCTTTGCCATTAAGCTACACCAACTGAATTCATCGCTGCTGAGATTTGTCGTCTTCACTCGTGCTTTGCCTGAGTAATACGTCACAGTTTGCAATGTCCATATCACTGTAAGCATGCGAATTTTCTTTCAGTTACATGCGCTCTTATACTTCAGGATTAATTTGCGTTTTTTCGCTGATATTTTCATACACTACACTGTAAAAAGTTAGTAAAATCATGCAATGCATTGATTATGATACACTTTTCAACATACCAGAAATTATTACTCAAGTTATGTGGATAATGGCTGTGGAATAAATCTCGCTCCTATGTCCTGAACTTTGACCCCATTTCGGTGACATTCAACAGAACCGGTTCGGTATACCTCCGGAACAACATAATAAAGCTTTGTTGCAATAGAAGCATTTTTAGTCAAGTTATGATGATAATGGCTGTGGAATAAATCTCGCTCCTGTACCCTGACCTTTGTCCCATTTCGATGATATTCAACAGAACCGGTTCAATATACCTCCGGAACAAAATACTAAAGCTTTGTTGCAATAGAAGCATTTTTAGTCAAGTTATGATGATAATGGCTGTGGAATAAATCTCGCTCCTGTACCCTGACCTTTGTCCCATTTCGATGATATTCAACAGAACCGGTTCAATATACCTCCGGAACAAAATACTGAAGTTTTGTCGCAATAGAATCACTTTTAGCCAAGTTATGAGGATAATTGCTGTGGAATAAATCTCGCTCCTGTGCCCTGACCTTTGTCTCCATTTCGATTATATTCAACAAAACCGGTTCAATGTACCTCCAGAACAACATACTAAAGTTTTGTCGCAATAGAAGTATTTTTACGTAAATTACGACGCATAAGGTTGATGGAATGGACCCCATTTTGCCCATTTTTATTGTTTGTTCCCAGGTGGCCCCCTACCACATACTAAAATTTCATCGAAATCGAACCATTTTTACGCGAGTTATCGTGCGGACAGACAGACAAAGCTGGAGCATGTACGCTTCTTCAACCTGCGGTTGGAAAGCGTAAATAAAATGACTAAATCACTCGCATTAATGGAAAAAAGATCCCCATCGCGCAATCAGGTTCTACCTTGAACGTGAGCCTGGTTTCTGTCACATTCTGGCTCAGTGGTTAAGACACGCGGTTTAAACCTCAACACCTTGAGCTCGATCCACACTACCGGAGAAAGTGGATTCTCTCGCGTAAGTGCTGAAACATTGATCGCGTTGGGGTTTTCGAAATTTCTGCCTAAATGCGGAAAAACTTGAAACGGACTTTTCTGAAATAAACGGAATCACTGACTACGAAAATTATGTGAATATATGGAAGTTCCAGAAAAAGAGAGAACTATTAAAAACGGAAATTTCATTAAAAAACGGATAGTTACTGGCAACTTGGCTACACGTTATTTTCAGAAATTTTCCGTGAATACACACCACCTATAGTTTTGCTTTAATTGTCCCTTGAAACGAATGTGCATGTCGGCGGTTCACCACAAGTAAACAGCTTTGAATTTACGCGGAAAGCTTGGGAACGAATTAACCACACAAGTCGGGCACTTATTGTATTGTACAACGGCGGTTACATAAAAACTGAGAGTAAACTCACACAAAATGCAGAATTATAGGCACAGCAACATACATGTTATTCTTTCTCAAAGTATCTTCCCTCGGATGATACGCAACGGTCCTATCGTTCAGTCCTTTTTAAAAGCATATGGCGAAGGCATTTTGTGGAAGCTGCTTTAGCGACCCCTGTACAGCTTGAATAACGTCAGCATTTGTGCTGAATCTTGCGCCGCGGAATTGCTCTTTCATCGTTGGAAACAACCAGAAATCGCACGGGGAGAGATCAGGACTGTAGGCAGTCTGTGGAATGATTTCAATACTGCATTTTGTAAGAAACTGTTGAACACAAGCAGCCACATGTGGGCGGGCTTTATCATGGTGTAGGGTCCTTTTTGCCCAACAGTTCCGGTCGCTTAATCAGACATGTGCGTCGCAGGCGCTTCAAGATTGAAATGCAATACTCAGAGTTGACAGTAATTTGAAGAAGAACGGCATGCTGGTAGACTACACCTTTATGATCAAATAAAATTTTCATCATTACCTTCCCAGCTGATTCGGTTTGGGGTCTTTTTTTGAAGGAGGTGAACCCGCGTGTTTCCATACGCTCGTTGCGCTCTTCGTGAGGGAGTTGAAATAGTGGACCCATGTTTCATCGGCAGTTATTACTGTGTTTAGAAAGTTTGGATCCTTTGCAAACATTTGTTTCCATTCATGACACACCTGAACTCTGGCTAATAACTGTTCTCTCGTCAGGTGGTGAGGTACCCATCTGGAACACACACGATGCAGCTGTAATTTGTCGCGTAGAATGCGGAATGCCGACGTTTTTGAAGTACCAGTTGACGCCGCTACGTCTTCACACATCATTCGTCGATCTTCTTGCAGGAATACCCAAACAGTGTTAACAATACGCTCTGTAACAACACTTTCAGGTCGACCAGGCCTGAGAGCGAGTTTTGGCGACAAACGACCTTTTTTTGAAATCATGGTGCCATTTAAAAATCTTCGACTCACCCAAACATTTATCTTTGCAAGCTTTTCTCATTAAATCAACTACACTATCTACCAACAAGTAATTGGACACCCCTGCAATCGACGATATCTGCGGTCCTGATACACGTCACGGCCGCCGCCGTTAAATATCGTGTGGAAAACAACAACGCAACCAGTCGCATGCAAGATGCCACGCAGTTCGGAGCTCTCTGATTTCAAGAAAGGTGTAATCGTCGGGTATCACAGAAATGGCCGATTCACACGTGACATATCCAGCGAGTTGAAGTACCCAAAATCGACAGTGTCCTACGTGATTGGCAAATGGAAGATGAGAGGTGACTGTCGGATTGTGCCCCTACCCGGCAGACCCACAAAACTGGGAGTTAGAGACAGACGGGTGCTGACCAGAGAAATTCGGAAGAACCGCACCAAATCAATAGGCCACATCCTCGAGGAGTTTCAACAGGCATCCGGGAGTGTTCATTCGATGAATACCATCCGTAAGGAAGCCCATCTGCTCGGCTATCATGGACGTGCTGCCACCAACAAGCCTTTGATCACCAAGTCTAATAGTGCTGCTCGGCTAACGTGGTGCGAAGAACGTCGACAGTGGACCGTTGAACAGTGGAAGCAGGTTCTCTGGAGAGACGAATCAAGGTTCACCCTCTACCGTTCGGATGGCAGGGTCTGGGTTTGCGTCTGCCTGGAGAACGCCTCCTACCGGAATGCATTATGCCAACTGTGTGAAGTTCGGCGTCGGTGGAATTATGCTATGGGGGTGTTTCTCCTGGTATGGCACGGGACCCTTGGTCGCAATTCCTGGTAGACTCAACGCGGAGACCTACTGCACCATTTTGGATGACCATGCGCTTCCTACGTTGTGGCAGTTTTACGGGGTGGACCCATGTTACTTTCAGGATGACAATGCCACCTGTGATGTTGCGAGGTCCACCATGGCTTAGTATGGTGAAAATGGGGTTAATCGAATGGACTGGCCTGCGCAGAGCCCGGACCTTAATCCTATCGAGCACCTCTGGGACGTGTTGGAGCGTCGGCTTAAGCCCCCCACCCCCGTCCGAAATCGGTGAAGGAACTGACCTGTCTTCTCCAAGCCGAGTGGAAAAAAATACCGCTAGCCGTCGCCTGGTTGAGAGTATGCCCCGGAGGGTCGCAACTGTAATCGCTGCTCGTGGAGGCTCCACCAACTATTGAAGGTGAATAAACTTCGTTTTCCTTTGCTATCACAGATGTCCAATCACTTGTTGGTAGATAGTGTATTTCTGGAGCCTTTTTACCCAAACGATAGCAAAATTTTATCGCAGAACGCGTTTCACATACACTCACGGTCAATGATTTTTTGCGCACTTAGAAGAAAACATGCTACAACCGCGAAACGTTGCAGATAGCTAGAGTGCGTGCTGCTATGCAAGCGACCCACGTTTGGTGCGAGTGCGCATGACCGCACACCCAGTGGTGGCGCTGCAAGCACGAACCGGTAGCCTTATATACCGGCGTGTAGTCGATGCACCATGAAAGCGAAAAGCACCGGCCGACGCAAACAATAGTGCAGAGTGATAATAATGCCGGGTAGATGCCAGAGACTTCGATTTACGCAACTTACGGACTTTGAGAGAGGCCTGAGCATTGGCCTAAAAACCGCAGGGTGGTCAGCGCACGTATAGTCCGTCACGTGGATCGTTCTGATCATACCGTCCGACTGTGTTGGGATCAGTGGACACGTGACGGCACTGCCACACGGCGGAGTGGCTCTCTACTAACCAGGAGGACCACCGGTGGAGAGGATCGACAGATCATGCGCCAGGCAAGAACAGATATCACGGGGACTCGGTCCACTACACAGGCAGATGTAGCGGCACTTGTGTGCCCACGAACCATTTCCAGAAGGCTCGCGGAAGCGAATCTGCGATCCCAGCGCTCCTTACGTGTGCTGCCATTTTCACCGGAATATCTCCGGCTCCGTGTGCAATGGTGCCAGGCCAGAGCGACGTGGAACGCCACAGATTGGCGACGTGTGGTGTTTGGCAATTAGTGCCGGTTCGTTTTGGGGACAGATGACCATCGTGTCCAGGTGTGGAGGTCCCCGGGTTAACTGCACAGTCCCAACCTCGCTATCGAACGCTACACTTCCCACACTGCAGGCATTATGGTCTGGGGAGCCATTGCCTACTAGAGATGACTAGCTGTAATAGTGGTACGTGATTCATTTACAGGCCAGTGGTATGAGGATGAGATCCTACCGCTCCATGTACTCCCATTCCTGGCCGGGATTCCAGGTGCTCAATAGCAGCAGGATAACGCCAGCCCGCACACGGTTCGGGTTGCCCAGGACTGCCTAAGTCGTGTCTACACACTTCCATGGCCTGATCACTCCTCGAAGTTATCCCCAATCGAGCATGTGTGGGACCAGTTGAAAAGCCTGCTGTTGCCGTGCCGCACTATCCGGGACTTGGAGCACACCGTCGAACACGTGTGGGTCAGTCTGTCGCAAGACAATATCAGGCGTCTCTTCGCCTCCATGTTGGACCGTATTGCAGCATGTATTGCAGCACGAGGCGGTGTGACGCGCTATTGAAGATGACCGGACTGCTTGCCACAGATCCCTCCGTAATTGTCCTGCAGCTCTGTTTTTTGCCATCATGAGTATTATTGTATCACTACGTACATAAAATTTAAGGTCAATCCGAAGCTACCTTCTTGGTGCGTAAATTTCATTGTCCGTGAGTGTATTAACTCTAAATCTCTCGCCTCCGTAGCTGTATGGCGAAATGCAGACGTACCTCAAACAACTGCACAATAACAAAACCAGAATCGTGCCATAGATACTTCCTTAACTCAGTTAGTCGTCTGCGTGGTTATTCCCCCTCCCCTTCGGACTGTTGTCAACTCAAAAAAAAAATACTTTCATTTTTTTTTTTTGGAATGGCCCTCGTAGAGTCCATAAAATGAACATTTTTTGTGTGGTTAGGGGCTGTGGAAACTTAATAACAAAATAATTACCTACAGTTAAAATCAGAGAATGCAGACTACGTCGTCATACTTGGGCAGGGCAGGATACAATTCGGCGAATAACTGAACCAACAAGTTTCCCTATTATTTATAGAGTATGAGTTCGAATTCATTATAGTTAAGTGTTGAAGTGTCGTTGACTCTCGTTCGGTCGCTTTGATGATTATATTTCAACACAGAAAGATTTATTCATCGATTTCACCTGCTCCGCTGACATTTTCATTTCTGCGTTGAATAAACAGAGTGTAGGACAAAGGAAGGTATTGACGTGCTGTCCGCCGAATATAAAACTATTTGTTTGACGTCCTGCAATTCTAGGTAATCAATTCCAAATCGTACATGCTGTTAGCGTTTATATAACGCACCGAATATGATAATTTTGTACTTAAGTAGTAAAACCAGCCTTTCCGTATTTAGAAACTCGTGGAACGGAATGAAGCTGATGATACAAAATTCGTGATCTAATTCATCCTTTTCACAACGCGCTCTAAACGCTAATTCATCAGGAAACTCTGAAATAAATTAGTTTTATGTAGGGGCACTCGAAGACGCAATTACTCTGGGCTTCATTAAATTTTCCTGATGAGCTTTCGAAACAAGCTTGAATGCCTGCCGGTGAAAGGCTTCGAAACAACTGTGGGCTAGGTCTTCGAACTTGCTTCTGTGAGTGGAAACTTTAAAGGATTTATTGTAATCCTATATGAAGCATTACTATCTTTAAAAAATTAAAATCCAGGTGCTTGAATAAAAATATTATTCCCTGTCACAGTAAGTGCATTCACTCGGAATGCAACGATAGTTATTATTCTCCTTAGGTACGAATGGCCACCTACGCGGATTCATTGCATGGGATAAAATTCTAGAAAAGACACTTTTAATATACACTCAGGGCCAGATCAAAACGACTACCAGTGTCTCTAAGAGTGAACGCGTCACGCAATGCGTAGCTGTGACGTCATCAAAAGGCGAATAATGTGTGTGCATGGCGTGTCAATATTCCAGTACGAAGCTGTTGCAATGGGGAAAGGGGATGACCAGTCGGAGTTTCAACGAAGAGGCATTATTTACATAAGAAGGGTGAGGGCGAGAATATGAACAGCATTCATTGTTTGGCTGTCCAAAAGCCGCCATACCGCCATAGTGAAGTTGTGCCTGGAGTTGTCAGAGAAAAGGAATACACATCCACTCAACATGCAGGAAAGGAGAGACTGTTTGATAATCGAGATGAATGCTGATTGGCAATTACTGTCCAGGACAACAGACGGCTCACGATCCTTCCGTTAACTGAAAACTGCAACTTCGCCGCACTGTGAAACGTTTCCAAGCACGCTGTCTTTTTATCGCTTTTGTGAATGAACTAAGAAGTCGGCGGTCCATTCATGTACTCATGTTGACTGAGTATCGTCAGCAGTCCCAGCTACAGAAGATAGTGGAGTGCCGTGACTGGACATCGGACGACTGGGGAAAACGTCGCCTGGTTCGAGAAGTCGAGGTTCAAGCTGCAACATGCCGATGGGCAGGTGTGTATTCGACGCCGCGCGGGTGAACATATGCAACGAGACTACACGGTTGTCTTAGAAGAAGACGTCGGTAGTGAAGATTGTCTTTATGTACAACTTCATCTCCGTGGAACATACCCTCACAACCAGATTTTTTCCTAGGTATTGTTTCTGAACAAGTGTTACCCTAAGAGGTGACCGTCTATTCATATGGCACTGAACTCATTCAGAAAGGCAACGCCACATGTCACAAGGCTGTCTTTGTGAAGAAATTGTTAGAGGATAACGTTCAATCAGTTCGTACGCAGCGGAATCCAATCAGTTTGTATGCAGGTGGAAAAAAGTAGGGAGAATCTGTCACTTAACGCTAGATTATCCCTACTTGGACGTCACCGAACATGTAGCGGAATATAGCATTCGACGGCTTAAGACAGTGGTCCTCTTTGTCGCCGAACTTTGGACCTCATTCTGTCCAGCTGGCACAAAATACCGAAGAATATTTTCGTGGGTCCAGTGGAGTCGATGCAACATCGATTTTAAGCGGCTGTCGTGCTATTAATAGGTAGGTTATAGGAACACTCTATTAATTAGGTAGGTTATCGGAACACTCTATTAATTAGGTAGGTTATCGGAACACTCTATTAATTAGGTAGGTTATCGGAACACTATTAATTAGGTAGGTTATCGGAACACTATTAATTAGGTAGGTTGTCGGAACACTCTATTAATTAGGTAGGTTATCGGAACACTCTATTAATTAGGTAGGTTGTCGGAACACTCTATTAATTAGGTAGGTTATCGGAACACTATTAATTAGGTAGGTTATCGGAACACTCTATTAATTAGGTAGGTTATCGGAACACTATTAATTAGGTAGGTTATCAAAACACTCTATTAATTATGTAGGTTGTCGGAACACTCTATTAAATAGGTAGGTTATCGGAACACTATTAATTAGGTAGGTTATCGAAACACTCTATTAATTAGGTAGGTTGTCGGAACACTATTGATTAGGTAGGTTATCGGAACACTATTAATTAGGTAGGTTATCGCAACACTCTATTAATTAGGTATAGGTTATCGGAAAACTCTATTAATTAGGTAGGTTATCGAAACACTCTATTAATTAGGTAGGTTATCGGAACACTCTATTAATTAGGTAGGTTATCGGAACACTATTAATTAGGTAGGTTATCGAAACACTCTATTAATTAGGTAGGTTGTCGGAACACTATTGATTAGGTAGGTTATCGGAACACTATTAATTAGGTAGGTTATCGCAACACTCTATTAATTAGGTATAGGTTATCGGAAAACTCTATTAATTAGGTAGGTTATCGAAACACTCTATTAATTAGGTAGGTTATCGGAACACTCTATTAATTAGGTAGGTTGTCGAAACACTCTATTAATTAGGTAGGTTGTCGGAACACTCTATTAATTAGGTAGGTTATCGGAACACCCTATTAATTAGGTAGGTTATCGGAACACTATTAATTAGGTAGGTTATCGGAACACTCTATTAATTAGGCATAAGTTATCGGAACACTCTATTAATTAGGTAGGTTATCGGAACACTATTAATTCGGTAGGTTATCGGAACACTCTATTAATTAGGTAGGTTATCGGAACACTATTAATTCGGTAGGTTATCGGAACACTCTATTAATTAGGTAGGTTATCGGAACCCACCGCTTATTCTCTTCATGGAAAGGGAGGATTTCTACAGGTGTACCGTCACACGTTGTACAAACGTTGTGTGACGTTCTACAGAGGTGAAAACATGTGTCACGACAACAAATCTTCAGCGAGACATTCTGTCCCCGTAGCTCAGTTGGGAGAGCGACTTACTCCGGCTTCGATGTCAGTCACGGACAAACTTGTGTTTTCACAGTTGCCAAAAACAAGAAAAAGAGATGAAACGAATTAGGAAATATCATATATTTATTCAAAGTTTGACTAAAATCTCTGATGATAAGAGCCGAAACTCACTGCAAAAAAAGTAAGTAATAACAACCAACGACCGTAATATGGTATTCTTTATTATTGAGGGAGTTCAATAAATCGAAATCATAACTGTGCTTTGTGTTCAGCCAACAGGATTGCCTGCGCTCACGATGTAGCCCGGTACATTTAATGCGTTTAAAACACACACACACACACACACACACACACACACACACACTGCTGTTTATAGAAATTACAATATCAAGATATTGTAGATATACGAGCTAACGAGAAGAAGTTAAGTGAGAGAATACTTATGTTACAAGACCTGAACGATCAGAAGTTCAGTGCTGTAGGTACAGAGGAAGACGCGGTGTTAGGTATACCCGCCACGTGTGGCGTTAATGGCATGTCTTTGAACTGAAGAATTTCTGTGAAATGCCCTGTAATGATGTCTCTTTTCGGTTCCACGGGTCACACCTGGTAGATGTCGGCGTGGCCTGACGGGCTAGTCGCCGAGCCACTATATCCGAAACATGTTCAATGAGCGATAAATCAGGCGAGCGTGGAGGCCAAGGAAGAAATGCCACGCATTGGGTATCCGGGATACGTAATACATTCGGCGCCAGACGTGGCTGGGCGTTGTCTTGTTGAAAGATGCTGCCGGGGAATGCAGATACGGTAGAGATTCAGGCTCCAAAATGTCTTCGTGTTCAGGGTCCTGGTAATGCGCATGAGGCCGGAACGTGAACTAAACCCAGTAGCATCCCATACAGTAATGTTTCGTATCGGGGACGTATGACGCTCTGAAATACGCGTTTCTAACAGCCGTTCATCAGTGTCTACATACAACGGTCCGTCCGTCCGTCCTCGTGCACCAAGTTAAACCGTGACTCGTCTGTAAGTACTAAGCGATACGATTCGTCACACCGTGTCTCCATTCTTGGCACCATTGCAGTCTCTGATTTCAGTGGTATAGGCTCAATGGAAGTTGCAGCAACGGAAAGCGGTGATGAGTCTTAAAGGCGTCGAACAGAGCTCGAGTACATCTGAAGCGTGCCAGACGTGCAGATCAGATCAGATCATATGTAGAGGATTTTAGGAAGTGAGTGTCTGACCCCAGGTCTTAAACATTCCTTAGAAATAGGAAGCTAGGAGATTTGGGCTGGAGTGCCCGATGGGAAAGTGACACGGAAGCCAGTGATGAGGAGGAAGAGATGCCCTTAATTTATAATCGGGAGGGGGCAGTACCCGGGTTCCGTAGAATTGACGAGCTCGTCCTAGAAACGGCGGATACTCACTCGTTCGAACGTTCTGACGTAACCAGGATCGAACTGACGTCCTTTCAGTAAGAGTCAGAAGCGCTGACCACTATACCATCCGCGGCACATGAACGGGAGAACAGGCGTTGTTTGTATTATATTGTGTACGTGATCAGATCAGATCATATGTAGAGGATTTTAGTTCGGGATGTTGCTCTGAAGTTCGCGTACACAATATGACACAAGCCGCTCCGATGGCGCAGTGGTCTAAGCGATGGCCTCTGATCATTCGTCCGAAAGGGGTCCGTGTTCGAATCCCGGTGAGGCATGGATGTTGTGCTTGTCTTATGGCACTGGCTCTCTGCCTTCCCTGGAACCAGTGACCCTAAATTAGGGACGGGCGACTACTTATAGCCCATTGAGTTGCTCACGGTGGTCGTTAAACCTCCAATAAAAAAAATATGATACAAACAACGCCTGTTCTCCCGTTCATATGTCGCGGATGGTATAGTGGTCAGCTCTCCTGTCTCTTACTTAAAGGATGCTAATTCGATTCTAGGTATGTTCGAACGAGTGAATATCCAACGTTTCTCGGACGAGCTCGTCAATTCGACGGAAACCGGGTCTGCCCCTCCCGGTTATAAATTAAAGGCATCTCTTCCTCCCCCATCTCTCGCTTCCGTGTCACTTTCCTGTCCGTCACTTTAGCCCAAATCTCCTATCTTCCTATTTTAAGGATTGTTTAAGATCTGAGGTCAGACACTCACTTCCTAAAATCCTCTACATATGATCTGATCTGATCTCATCTCCCCATCTCTCTGTCCCCTGTGATCTTCGATATGCTGGTGTGTACTTTTACATTGCGTTACGTCAGTCGCTCTTGCGATGCACTATAGTGGCTATATCTACTGACTTCTCTTTGCCTATCTACTGACTTCTCTCTGCCTGCCTACTGCTCTATCGTGAGTTTCTAGGCTCCATCTACCTACTTCCTTTTTTGAACTTCTGTCCGAAAGCCTATTCAGGCGTAGCTGACTGGAAGCCTAAATCTCTCTGTGTAAGCGGAGGTTCTATATGACCTTATTGTTGAGTCATTCGTGGTGCTTTATGGTGGCGGGCAGTGTACCGACCATTCACAACCAGGTAGAGCCTTAAATGAAGGAAGTTGAGTTCCTCCCGTCCATTCGCGCGAGGTTGTGCTGCAGAGCACTTACGTCAGTGCATCTTAGCCTCATCTTGTACTTCCCACCGTACTCGCATCACCGTGTTTTAATTTCTTTAGAAACGAGCTGCAATATCACAAAGGGACCAATTCAACTTTCTAAAATTGTGCCTTGCTCAAAGTCCATACGGATTCTTGGGCTGCTGCGTGGTATGGCTACTTGCTAGCAATGCTACACCTCGGACATTCGTGCGATACGATTATGAAAACACGTTGTCTTCGGCCTGCTTTTGTATCTACACCGGATCATGTTGAAAGTTGTGGCACACTCACGAAATTCGCATATGTGCAGCAAATGTATTCATTTGGATCCCCAACCGTGGTATACCCCTTCGTAAAAGTTTCTATCCGATCTGGGCCGTTTTTTTCCCTTAGTGTTGTAATTTCAGTAGACGACAGTGTGTATGTGTGATTGGTTGGATGGGTGTATCATCAGCAATATCATTAAAACTATTATCAGTCCACTGCTAGATGAAGCCCTCCTTTAATTTCTTCCACAACTTTCTGTCTCGAACTAGTCTGTTCCGTAACACTCCAACATGCTTCTGAATTTCATCCTCCCACCTCCCACACGGTCTTCTTCTAGGTCTTTTTCTGTGCCTTGGAATCTAGTCTAATATTTCAGTTGTCCAACAGTAGCCAGTTCAAGCAGCTCATTGGCAGTTCAGGGATTTTATCTTGATTATGATGTATAACGAAGTAAATTTCTCCGTCATTTCTGTCCACGCCGGGGCATCGAACCCGAGTCCACTTATTCCGGAACAAGTCGCTCTACCAACTGAGCTACGCAGACGTTCGTTCTTGCTGCTATCTGCCTTTATGTCGTGTGCGTCAGGCACGTCACAGATGCCATCAACTCGTGTCATTTTCCTGATCTATGAGTTCCTCTTCTGATAATAGTACTAGTGATCCAAATTTCTTGGCGTAGAATATAAAGCAAAGTTACCAAGCTTTCGCACATCAACCAGATGGCTTCATGTGCGAAAGATTGGAAAGCTAGTAGGTAGTTAGATGTCTACTTTCCTTGAAAAAGTCATCTGGTTGATGTGCGAAAGCTTGGAAACTTTGATTTATATTTTACGCCAAGAAATTCGGATCATTAGTATAGTTACACTATTTTAAGTGTAATTAGTGTACAGTTCCTTCTTATTAATATTCTTCCTATCCTTTCTGGTTATGCCAAGTAGCCCATCTCCATGCTTCTTCTAATGGCTTGCAGCCTCTGGATGTCATTTTTTGTTCAGGTACATCCCACACAGCACAGAATATTTCATATATGATACAAATACGTAGCACTGAAACATTGAAACTTTTTAGATACGTTGCGCAGTGTAACAGTAATGTTTCAGAAACCTTACGGTTACGTCAAAATGTCCGCAAACGTTACATAACTTTGAAACATAACCGATAGGTTACAGTGAAAGGTCTTTGTAATTTCAACATACCAACTTCATGTCACTGTTACGTATTTGAAAGATATTTTTAACTACCGTTACGTATTTGAAATATATTTGTGACATCATATTACTGTTACGTGATAATAGGGGGTTTCTGTAAAAAGGAAGCCATCCACGTGCTGCCTCAAGGACGCATGTGGCCGATTCTTGATCAATCATGACGTCAGTCGCAGCCATTTTTTCCCACGTGATCTTCCCGACCATCTTTTGTCCGCCTTTTTTCTCTTTGTGTTCAACCATGACATTTAGTATGCCACGTGGTCCTACCGAACATGTTTTGTTCGCCAATTTCTTTTTACCTCCCCACCTGGTCTCACCGATATCTTTTGCACGCCATTTTGTTTTTCACCACGGTGTGACGTCACGACCCTAGGGAGATTTTCTTTCCAAGGAAATGCAAATCCTCGAAGATCACGCCAGGTTGGAACCCCTGTCCAGCGGATTTCTAGACAGATGCATTATCCCACTCGGCCATGGGATGCCTCGTGGTTACAGCGTTCTGTAGGAACTAACGAGAAGGCCAGTGCTTTGCGAATAAGTTCTTTAATAGAAATGCATTATTTAATAGAAATACATTTTTTTCCATAGATTACTTTATTTTTCTGTAGGATGACTTAAATTAAGTTCCTGTTTATTCCTGGCAAGCAGCGACGTGCAGACTTCCAAACGCCTAGTCTTGTTGCCAGTTGTCAACTCATGCGTCAGCCACATGTCCAGCCTTTTGACCTTACTCAGTGCAACCAGACGCCGAACAACTGTCGAGTGGTAGACACCTACCTCTGACGCCATCTCACGAAAATTTTTTCGGAGGTCTGCCAACCACACGTAACAGAACATCGTCAGAAACAGCAACAGGTCGGTGTTCACGTGCTTCGTTTTGCAGGTCCGTATCTCAGCTTCGAGACTTCACAAACCATCGCCTAATGGTTCGTCCATTGGCTGTATTCTTCCCAAACGCTTCGTTAACGTTTCGAGTGGAATTTACTGCAGAATGGCTCAGTTTAAATTCATACAGGAAGATGACTCTCAAATCCGGCGTTTGCATGTTTCCTTTGCAAGCCACGTTACGTCCAAACAAACCACACCTGGACCTTGTTCTTCAGATCAGATCATATGTAGAGGATTTAAGGAAGGGATTGTCTGACCCTCGGGTCTTAAACAACTCTTAGAAATGGGAAACTAGGAGATTTGGGCTAGAGTACCCGATAGGAAAGTGACACGGAAACGAGGTAGAAAGAGGGAGGAAGACGCCCTTAGTTATTACCGGAGAGCCAGTACCCGGTGCCCAACGGCTTAATATGCCCATCCGACGCTCTGTGGATATTTAGTGGTTCGAGCGTTCGTGCCTGCCTGGGATCAAACCCGAGGTCTTCTCCGTGGCAGTCACGAACTTTGACCACTAGGCCACCCGCTGCCCTACCTTATTCTTCACACACGTGCTAGCCATTTATAGTAACTCTGTGACGTAATACCCGCAACACCTATGGATGGTTCCATTCCGCTGTGGTGGGGGGCCTGTCTTCAATGCTCGCTCGCGCCGGATATTTCATTCACACCAACCCAATAAAGAATTTATTGCATTTCACTGGATGTTATCAAACGGACGTAAATAATAAAAACATCTATTGAGATTTCATTCATTTAGAAAATTAAAGGTAAAACAATTAAAACAGTGTTAAGTAGCTTGATTTGAAATTTCACAGATTTTTTTTTTTTATAATAGCAAATCAGAAATCTGTTGCCATGTTATTAATTTAAATAGTTGGTAACCGTTTTTCCGATACTTGGTATGAATGTATGGAACAACAACACCCGTAATTTCGATTCCAGCTTAAGGTCAGCAAAAGTATGAAGCTGACATGACATTTTTATTTAAGTTTTACTCTATCCTTGTGCTATTCAGAAATTTGTTTCTCTTTTTCAGAGGCCATAAAAACACAAGTCTCCTTTCCCTTAATCCGATTTTTTCGCCTCTTGATGAAGGCATAATGTTAGTTAGTAAAGTGCGAAGGTGTAGCATAGAAATGAAGGAAATCCCGAAAGGAAATGAGTTTTAATCTGGATGTTCCAGCGCTTCCTTATTTATTATTCACATCGCGCATGTGTTATCCGTCTTCCAAACTACGCAAAACAGACTGTTTCCCTCTCAACTACCCTATCATCATTTCCGATGAGAGGAATACTTGAGTAGAGTGTGTTTCCGTTTGTTTTAAGGATGAGCTGATTCGCGACTGGTTGCAGACGAAAACACATCAAGCTTTATTACATTTTCTTTATTTATTCCAAAACGAAAGTCTGAGTATTCAGGTCAAAGACTTCAAAAAAAAAAAAAAAAATCCCGAAGATACTTTTCATCTGTGAAAACAGCAGAGGACTTGCTGTCCTGGAGGCCGAGTGGTGAAAGGAGCGTGCGTAGGATGAGTCACCAGAAATGGACCCGGTTCGAATCCCGGCTGAAGCACGGGTGGGGTGTTTTTGGGGGCGCAAGCTCAGTCTCTTCCATGGAACTATCCTCAAATAAGCGACCAACGACTGCTTATAAAAGTTAGTTGATTATGATGGTCGTTACCATCCTCCCCCGAAAAAGTTTCTGAAAGCAGGTTCTCCAGGACACTGAACTTGAAATAATCCATCTAAAGCACCGAAATATGGCATTAGTTACTTATTAAATTGCAAAAATATGAGTGCTTAAACGTATGAGACCAGTTTCCCCTGGACAGGGAACTTGACATAACCTAGCTAAGGCATGGAAATATGAGATCTGTTATTTATAAAATTCCAAGAACACTGTAGCTCAAATTTGTTTCTATTTTTGATTGAAAGATTAACGACCACCGTGAGCAACATGATGGGCTACAAGCAGTCGCCCGTCCCTAATTTAGGACTACTGGTTACAGAGAAGGGAGAGAACCAGTGCCGTAAGATAAACGAAACATCCGTGCCTCACTGGATTTGAACTCGGACCCTCATGGACGAATGGTCAGAAGCCATCGCTTAGACCACCGTGCCATCGGAGTGGCCTCAAACTCTTTCGAGACCAGTTTCTCCAGGAAAAGGAACTAAACATAACATTTAAAAGCATGGAAATATTACCTCAGTTATTTATCAAATTACAAAAACATTGGAGCTCCAACATGTGAGGACTCCCCTCTGACGCAGTGGTATAAGCCCTGGCTTTTGCTTATTCTTTCGAGATGAGCCTGGGTTTGAGTCCCAGGTGTGGCATGGGTGGTGTGTTTGGCTTACAACACTGGCTATGTCCATTCCCTGGAAGAGGCGATTCAATATTATAGACGGGTGAGCTAATTTAGCCCATAAAGTTACTCTCACTTTGGTCATTAACACCCCCTCCCCTTCTTCCTGAAAATAAAGTTTTTCAAAGCAGTTTCTTCAGAACAGGGAACTTGAGATAACCTATCTAAAGCACCGAAGCCACCCCGATGGCGCAGTGGTCTAAGTGATGGCTTCTGATATCATTCGTCCGAAAAGGGTCAGAGTTCGAATCCTAGTGAGTCATAGATGTTGTGTTTGTCTTACGGCACTGGCTCTCTCCCTTCCCTGGAACCAGCTTCCCTAAATTAGGGACGGGCGACTGCTTATAGCCCATTGAGTTGCTCACGGTGGTCGTTAAACTTCCAAACAAAAACAAAAAAATTGAAGCACCGAAATATGGCCTGAGCTCATTAAATTGCAAGAATATGTGAGTACAAGTTTTTGAAACCAGTTTCTCCAGGACATGATCCTTGAACATAAGTCTATAGAAATATAGGTTCAGTTTATTAAATTGGAAGAATATTGGGGTTCAAGCTTTTGGAACTATTTCCTCTAGGCAGGACCGGGAATTTGACATAATCTATCTAAAGCACCAAAATAGGGCATCAGTTAGTTGTGAAATTGCAATAACATCGGTGCACAAGATTTTGAGGACAAGTTCTCCGTGACAAGGATTTACCTGCAGCACCAATAAATTTCATTTAACTTTAAAGACTGATTTCTCAAAGATCGGGTACTTTCTTTTTGAAATTCGTTAAGCTTTATAACGTAACACTTTTCGCTAAGTGAGATTGCTGTTACTCTAAGTTCAAAATGTCAGGCTGAAGAAATGTTGAACTTAGTATAAATGTGATGCACTAGCTGCACCGGATAGCTCACTTTAAATTAACGATACATAAGGCTTTATAGGGCTAGACGAAACATAGACGGAAACAGAATCACTTACGTAAACTTTTCTTTTGTTTGTCCAGCACGGCACTTTTACTTTAAGCGACTTTAGACAACACCACTACGTCGTCTATTTGCGAAACCACATAACTTTATACAACGGGATGCTAGGACATCAGAAACATATCACATCAAGTTTAACCCGCACACCACACACACAAACAGCTGCTGTTTAGTCATTATATATCTCTCGTCTTGTTCTTATTATTACAAGCATACATCACTCTCACAGACCTCAAGTGTTGCCAACCGTACTCATGTGAGAGAGAAGATATCAGGTTAAGATTGAAAGGTGCTAAAGAGAACAAACTGAAATTTACATAGAAAAAGGAACTAAAAAAAATGGGGGTATACTGTGTCCGGGACACATCCGCAGGTTTTATTTACTTGGATGCGTATTTGAGAGTAAGGGGTTTGAGGTAGAAGTCGGTTCATAAATGAAAGAGGAATGCAGTTAGACTATAATTTTATTTATTAAAGGGCGATGATATAAGAAGTAACAAACATATAGCATACAATTCACATCTATGTTTCGTTCAAAGGTTAAGTTGATACAAGTATTGCCAAAGGTAGTTGGTGGAAAATTTATGTAAGTCAAGCCTTAATTGTCTTTCATGAACTTGAGTAAGTTGGTGTTTTGTTGCACATCAATGTTTAAGTCACCAGTGAGAATGATAGGCACTTGGATATCCGGTAGCATACTTAGTAGGATTTTTTTGATGTTTTCAGAGTAATCGCATAGCATCCGGAACATGAAGACCTCTAGTAATGTTTGTGAAACGTTGAATATAAACCAAACCTAGTATGAGGCGAGTTTGAGCAGACACTGTCACATCAAGTAGACACATTCGCCCACGCAGTCATCTGCAATTACCAATCTGTTGTTGATTGAGACATTTATGGGTTGACAATCTGCTAGGGTAGCCTGTTGATGTTTCTGCAAATGGCACCCCCCTTCCAGTTCATTTTGTGGACGAAGTAGTACGTTTCGGTGGTTTGTGTTAAGTTATAGTACAGCTCGTTTTCGTGCTTGAAGTAGTGCGTTTTGATGGTTTGTGCTCGGTTATTGCCCTATTTCTTTTCGCCTTCAATTCGAAACCGGGGAAACGTATGGGACAAGAATAATCCATCCAAGTTTCCCTCACGGCCAAGTAGTCCATTGGTTCACATGTACAGTACTAGCTGTAGAAGTTCGTGGTTGTGGCTCCACGCGTTGCGCCGCTTCAGCTTTCTTTTTTTGCCTATAAGATCTACATCATTCTTCATTAGTAGTTTTGGGCTTGTTCGATTCATTTTGAGTAATTTTTTCTTCTGATATACATTTGTAGTATTTTGAGTCGGACTTTTGCTCCAAATATTTAGACATTTTGATTTTCTCACAAATATATTTTCGTTTATTACTTATAAAGTACTTATTAAATGTTTATTAATTATTGGTTGTTAGATAGATCTCATCCAAATGAATCGTTTGAGACCAATATAACGATACTACCTTTACGCGATCTTGAGTTATACTGATTTCAAGGCGCTTGACTCAGCGTATTCGATCTCCCCACGCATGCGCATGACCTTGAAGTTGGTATTTTTAGAATCAATGGTTATTAATATTTTTATGTCAGTTACTAGATTTTAGCAATTTGTTATAATTTAAAAATTATAAGCATTTGATCAATCGGCCAAGTTTTCGTAGGGGTACCCCCCCCATGATGCCAAGTTTAAAGACGCATCCACGTCAAAATGAAAGTTAAATTTGAGTATACGTCACAACTTTTAAAGTACTGTTGTCGGCCTATGTTTTCACATCTATTGAATTCTCTCAGAAAATGATTTCCCGGTTTTCCCCTTCATTTGAATAAAATTTGAGAATTGCTTGTGCGATACAGAGCATAGACTGGATGCGTATAAATTTTTTGTTTTTGCAAAGTGAAAAATTCTATGAAATGTTTTAGGGTTTTTCGCCTATTTTCTTTGATTTAACGTTCCTTAAAAGCAGATCTGACAGGACACTGCTATTTTAGTTATTAATCTATCTTTGGGTAATCCCCCCACAGACTTTAATGTGAATATGTGGGTAACACATTGACAGCTCAGTGTAGATACATACTGGCTCAAATAATTTCACATGCGCTGCTGCTCGCTGAAAGGGAACAATGTCGTGGCCGAAACGTTTTTAGTCATGTTCATGAATAATACGCTTTTTCTCAAAATCTCGAACTTTTCCCCGTTGTAATACTACTTTTTTCGCATGCGTGCACGTATAAGGTAAGGATAAAGATAAAGGAAAACCATAAGCAGATGCAGTGTTGTCTGAGGTTGGGTCTTCCTTTCAAAAGTTCGTTGCTCAACTCTGGTAACAAGGCTTGCATATATGTACTAACGTATTCTTTCTTTTTCACGCATATATGCATAACAAACAGCAAACATCTGTTCCACTAACATATAGGAAACCAGAATAAGTTGCCTGCAGGTAAATGTCAAGCTAGGTTTCGGGTTTGGAAATATTTATGAAAAATTCTGGACATTCTGAGCTTTAGGAATCTGAAAGGAGTGCAAACCATACATGAGGGGAAAGAAATATAGAGTGACGAGAAGAATAAAGAAAAAAAAAACTGTCCAGCGGAAATTTTCGTCGATATCTCGTATCACCTTCATACCCAGTTTCGTTTGCAATAACTTTTATTTCGAAATTAAATTAAATATATGTGTCGTGCACACTGTTGTAAAGAACACCCTAAAAATATAAGCATAGGCTGTTTCTGCACAATAATAAAAGTTTTTCAACCTCATTGAAAAAACTGTCCTTAAAATACATTAAGTTAAAACCATATACGCGAGATCTTTCGCTGTCACTCTGACCACATCATCAGGCGTGGGCAAGAGTCGAGCAGGTACTACAATTTCATATAACATACTCTCTCAAACATTGATGCAAACAAGTTACTGATCGTTGCCAGATCCGATAATGTTACAAAAATCTGAATAGCCTCTAACATCGGCTAGAGCATGATGTGAAATTAAAGTTCGCCTGGGTGAAGGGATAATTGATGGGATATCTTTATTGCAACAGTTCACCCCATATTTAATTATGAATAAGCTTTCCATCATGTGCAAAGCGGATCGAGACCCTGCAGAGTCCAAAATAGAAGCATTGTCCCAATCTGGAATGTAAGAAACTGAACGAACTGACTTTACTAGTGCAGAGACGGGGGTTCAAAGTTCTCAATGAATATTTGTATTCCACAATGCGCACACCAAGACTACGCAGGGTAGAACCCACGTAACAGAGGTCCGTCGTTTCTCCGAGGGTGGTCCGGAACGGAATCTTGTACACTCAATGTCGACTCATTAGAGGAGTGGGGTCTCTATCTCTCGAAAGGTGGTAATCGGTGGAAAATAGTCCAAAAATCCGACATAACGGCATGAGGTAGATTCCACCTTGAGTGTTGCATATGGTCCTCGTAGTTGTTTATTAATGAGGGCACCGATAACTGAAGGCTGATATCCATGTTGACAGGCAATACCCTGAATCTGTACCAATTGCTTCTTACGACTTGTAATAGTAGAAGAATGGGTAAATGCTCTTTTTACAAGGAAACGTGTTTATATTTGGTAGGGTGTGAAGAGGAAGCAGGAATGATATTAGGAATCAAGGTGGGTCTGCGGTAAACATAATAACTAAGAGAATAATTCGTAGAATTCCACAATTAAAATATCGTCAACATACCTACAAAGCAAAGGGGGTTCGTACTGACATGTGGACAGGACCCCTTTCTCAATATGATGAAGAAGAAGCTCTGCCAAAACTGTGCATAGGGGCGAACCCATAGGTTCTCCCCCTGTTTTTGTTGGTAAACAATTCCATTAAAACGGAAATAACTGCGCTTAGCCAACAATTGAAGACCGTCAATAATAGATGGGGATTCTAGCGTGGGACACAGTCCCAAGGTTGACAATTTCCGATCAACAATGGCATGAACAGCTGGAAGGGGAACACTAGGAAATAGCTGGACGACGTCTAAAGAAGCCAAGAAAAATGGAGTAACCCCGGAAAAAAATTTTATTTCGATATACAGTAAATTAAAATGTTTTGGAAATTTTTTACCCCAAACGATTTTGTAGCTTCGTGTGCGACTGCCAATACCAATCTCTTTTAATTGTCTGAGCACAGTTCGTTGAGGTATGGGTCTGGAGCAGCCTTTACTGAATGCTTCGGTCAATTGTTGCACAGAGGAAGTCCTGTTTCTCCGTACAAGCTTTCTCAGATCTCAGGTGACGACGATCTCGTTTCTGACAGCTTGTCGTCGAGCCCCAGTGACTCCCCTTAGACAAGCAATGTGGGTTATTTATTTATCCACTGATTAAATATCCGGTATATCTCATCTTATGAGATACAACTCAGCTCTGTTGTTTTAAAAAACGTTGCGTGATCCAGACGGGCATCCACAATATGCCCTTTATCGAACACCAAAAGATCCTTTGTTTTTCTTACTGTGATCAACACTACTGACGAACAGCGGTCTTAAATACACTGCCGGAAAGTGAAGAAAGAACACCGAAAAGGAATGGGCGGACGATCATGAAATTTACATATGTTAATGGTGTCGAGTTTACGTAGGTGTGATATTAATTTCGGGACCAACCGGTGAGCGCTTACGCCACAGCACTGCATAATATGCAAATTATCGTCGGTGGTATTTACGGAGTACGGCGAAGTGAATGTAATCAGTCGTCGGCGTACGTAAATGTGCGAAGACCCTGAAGAAGCTACAATGCCTGGACATGGAAGACGTGTACGATTTCAGCAGTTATCGGACTTTGAGCGAGGTCGTCTAGTCGGACTCCGCGAGGCCTGGTGGTCGTATCGTCGTATTGCGGAGCGAAATGGACGGGAAGTATCGGTGGTGGTACGATGGTGGCATAGACGGTCCGAAGAACATTCGCACACGAGAGGACGTGGAACCGGGAGTCACAGACGGACTGATGAGTGGACCGATCTACGCATAGGAAGAGCGGAGTTGTCAAGCAGAACATCCACTGCGACGCAAATCCGAGCTGCCGTTGCACCTGAGGTGACTGTGCGAACAATCCGCATCCGTCTACTGCATGCAGGACTACGTGCACGTGTGCCTCTGGCATGTGTACCTCTGACTCCAGCCCACCGTCAGGAACGGCTGCAGTGGTGTCGTCAACGTCTGCACTGGAGAACGCAATGGCGATCTGTCGTGTTCAGCGATGAAAGCAGATTATGCTTGGGAGCCTCCGATGGCCGTATGCGTGTTTGCAGACGCACAGGGGAGCGTCTCCACCCTCCTTGCATCCGCCCGCGACACACAGGGTCTGCACCTGGTCTCCTGGTGTGGGGAGCGATCAGCTATCACTCCCGTACACAACTAGTGTTTGTACCGGGTACGTTAAACAGCACCTCCTACATCAACAACATCATTCAGCCCGTTGTTGTGCCATCTGTAAGGTCGGTCCATCGTGGTGTTTTCCAGCAAGATAACGCACGCCCACACACGGCACGTGCAACGCAATATGCACTTCAGGTTGTGAGACAGCTTCCATGGCCTGCACGTTCACCGGATTTGTCCCCCATTGAGCACGTGTGGGATTTTATGGGACAACGACTTATCCGGTCTCCACGGCCAGCCACGACCATCCGCGATTTACGCGTCCAGGTTGAGGATGCTTGGAACCCAATCCCCAAACTTACATCCAACATCTGTATGACAGACTCCATGCCAGAACTGCACAGTGTGACGCAGTTCATGGCGGTTCAACCTCGTACTAACCATGTTACATGGAAATGTTATTTTTCAGTTTATCAGCAAATGCAGCTGTATTTTGCCATAATGTTTTGATCACGTTATCCTCTGTATTCCGTTATTATGCTGTATAAATTTTGTTGGTATCAGACGTTTCCTTCTTGGTGTATTGTTTCACTTTCCGCCAGTGTAGTTGCCTAGATCACTTGGTGACGTACGAGACCACGTGTTTTGCGTATACGCTGGGTGTCGTTTACGTATATTTTCAGTGTGTGTATTTCCCGGGAATGTTTCAACCAAGTCAAAACGTACTGAAAGAGTCCAATGGAGCGTTGCCCCGATGAGTTGAAACAAAATATTAAGTTGAAGATGATTCAGTTGAGGGATTACAAAGAACTCCAGAAGATTCTAATGCAAATTTCCGGTTACATAATATTTCAGCCACTCTCTTCCCCTCAAAAGGGGAATGTGTGTGTTACGGATCAAATTGTGCCATTTTACTTCGATTCATTTGATCACAAAGACGATTTTCGGTACAGTTTGTACTTTCAAATACTGCACAGTTTTCCCTGTAGCAGTCATTAATGCATATTATAGTTTTTCTCGATTTCACCCACCCCCTCCTCCCGAAAAAAAAATTAGAACATTTTTTGTGTCTGATACCGTTCATAACAAAACAAATGTTCATATAATTTATGACTTTTCCAAAGGAAAGTTTGGCCACAACGCGGCGTAAAAGCGTAATTTTGTTTGTAATATATTTTCAACCTCATCTTCACTTTTAAAAACACGATAGGAATTTTTTCTGATCAGACTCCAGAATGCCGTCCCGGTGGCTCAAATATATGAGCACTGGTTTCTGATCATTCATCGGAGATGGGTCCGGGTCAGAGTTGGAAACGGGTCAAAAAGTTTGGACCCGGACGCCCCATAACTGGACCCGATCCAGACCCTTAACTGACGCGGACAAATCTGCTTTGAATTATAAATCCGAAACTCAATTTATATATATATATATTCATCCCAATAACTGCTTGATGTTTAATAACTGAAATCCTTTTTTACGCTTTCCAACCGTAGGTTGAAGAAGCATTCAGCTTTGTCTGTCTGTCTGTCTGTCCGTCCGTCCGTCCGCACAATAATTCGCGTAAAAATTGGTCGATTTCGATGAAATATTTAGCATGTGGTAGGGGTCCACATGGGGACGAACCCTATTGAAATTGGGTGAAATAGGGCCAAAGGTCAGGACATAGGAGAGGGATTCATTCCATTTCCCTTATGCGTCATAACTAAAAATGCTTCGATTGAGACAAAACTTTATCAAGTTGTTCTGGGAGTATACTGAACCGATTCTGTTGAATATCATCGAAATGGGGTCAAAGGTCAGGGCACAGGGTCGAGATTTATTCCACAGCCATATTATCCTCATAACTTGAGTAATGATCTCTGGTATGTTGGAAAGCGTATAATAATCAATGCATTGCATGCTTTTACTAACTCGTTTAATAATAATATTTGGTTACTTGCTAAATTTTAGTGCCACTATTTTGCGTAATCCAGAAGTAATCGCTGACTATGACGGTGACCATAGAGTATATTACAAATGGGAATCATTATTTACGATTACACAAATGTATTTTTTTAAATGTATTTAGATTGTTCACTCTTTCCACACTTTGATGGAGGTGAGGATACTTTCATATGGTCCGTCAGATTTTTGGTTCCATAATCTTTTATTACACCGTCGACATCTTTCTTTGTAATCATACGCTTTCCACATTTTGAACAAGCAAGACCAAACAACACAGAATAATTCACCGGTTCCTTAATGAGACGAGACAATTTCCAGCATTCACTCTTCCCCTTGTGGTTTTCAACAAGCACGTATTTGTTGTCCTCGACGCCTTTCTCAACCTCCTTAATATTAAATCCATCCATTTTAACAAATAAGGAGTTAATTTCGACATGACATGTCATGGGAACGGAATGTTAGCACATCAATCGAAAACCACTGAATACTCAATGTAAAAGATGCGATGTGAAAAGTAACTCTTAGTCATACAGTGAACTTCGCACGGAGAAAGTGAATCAGCTGAGAAGCAGGCGAATGGCGTTTGTCTGTACCTTGTCCTGGACAATTGCACTGTAAAAGAACGCAAAGGAAGTATCTTTTTACGATATGGTGTGTCTGACGTCAGTCGGTGGAAATCTTCGTTGCTTTAAGAAAGCGACGGCAATATTTTTGCATAACAAATCATTATTCACTCCGTGGGCACCAGTATCGACTACAGAATTCCGCAACGCGCATTTTTCTTTGGAATATATTTTTCTGTTTTCAAAAAGGAAACGGGAATAAAACCGGGTCAAAATCGGATCCGGAACTCCTTGGTCCGACCTGTTGGACCCGTAAGAAATTGTCGATCCGTTGACCAGTGACCCGTTTCCATCTCTGGTCCGGCGTCTCATCCCGGTGAGGCCTGGATGTTGTGTTTGTGTTACTGCACCGGCTGTCTCCCTTCCCCGGAACCAGTGGCCCTAAATTAGGGACGGCCGACTTCTTATAGCTCATCGAGTTACTCACAGTGGTCGTAAAGCCCCTTCCGCGGAAAAATAAATTGTTCGGAAAGCCCATTTTATTCAAATTCTCTACTCAAAATAATGAGCAATTTTCTTTCTAAGGGGTGTAAATATGCATTTTATTTTTTTACATTTAATATAACCTGCTTCCTCCACTTGAATTAGAACAATCCATCACTGTCACTAGTTCCTTACTCATTTTTTAGCCGGGAGCGGCAGATTTACATGTTGAGGCAGTGCTCTCCAGTTTAAATCTATCTCTTCAGCATCGTGCATAAAATCGGGATCATATTTCTGAAGTTCAACAAAGTAGTCTATTTCAGCGATGAATTTTTTCGGCATTCTCGTCATTAGCAGATAATTTCTCACCGTGTATTTCAAGCTCTCATATTTCGTGTCAATATTCAGAATTGCGTAATCATCCAGTACTAGTTTTAAAATCTATTGACCTCCTGACTGTTTATTAAACGTTCTGAACACAGTGAATCTATAAAATAACTTTTCGTACATAATATTATAGAAAGGGGAAGGAAATTTAATCCAAACATTTTTACATAAGATTATAGAAAGGGGATGGTAATTTAATCCAAAATTTTTGTACATAAGATTATAGAAAGGGGAAGGTAATTTAATCCAAAATTTTTGTACTCAAGATTATAGAAAGGGGAAGGTAATTTAATCCAAAATTTTTGTACATAAGATTATAGAAAGGGGAAGGTAATTTAATCCAAAATTGTTGCACATAAGATTATAGAAAGGGGAAAATAACTTAATCCAAATTTTTTGTTTAACATTAATAATTTATTGGTCTAAATTGTTTGGCAAAACATGAAACGTAGGCTAACTCTAACATTTCTAAATAATACTTGAGGAAATTGAATGCTGAAGGTTAAAGTTTAATTTACAACTTCCCTATACACAATATTTGATGTTTTTCCTGATGGTGCTAAAAAAAAACCAAACAGATTATTTGGTGAACTGATCCTAGAACATCCAATATACACTATATTGACAAAAGTCACCGGACACCCCTTTAAAAGCAAATGAACGGATCCGCTGCGTTGTTAAGATGTCCTGTGCAGCTGCAAACGGTATAAAAACAAGTCTGCAGCTGACCACGATCATATCGCACTGTGAGGTTGAGTGAAAACGTCGCTGCGGGAGAGAACTGACTTTGAGAAAGGAAAGGTTATTGAGTGTTATATTAGTAGGCTATCCATAAGAGAAACCGAGAGGCGTTTAAACATACCCAAGTCAACGGTTTTGGATGTACTGAATAAGTGGAAGACACATGGCCTGCCTGAAGCAGCAAAACGTACCGGCGGACCAAAGAAAATCAGTGATAGAGGACGTCGAAGCCTCAGGAGAGTCGTAACAGCTAATCCACGGAGTAATGTGCAAGACTTCAGCGTATAGGTGAGTAAAACTGCTGGAACCTCGGTATGTACACGCACCATTCGCAGAGAACTTCATTCCATGGGTTACCGTGGTCGTGCGGCTGCTCATAAGCTTTTCATCTCTACTCGCAATGTTACTCGTCGTTTAGCATGGTGTAAAGAACATTTATCGTGGACCGTATATCAATAGAAAGGGTTCCTATGGACTAATGAATCCAGATACACGATACATTAGTCTGATGGCCGTGTGTGGGTATAGCAGCAGCCAGGGGAACGCTATTTGCCACAGTGTACTGTTCCTACGGTCAAGGTTGGAGCTGGCAGTGTATTCGTGTGGGGTGTTTTTCGCGGTATGGTCCCGGCCCATTGGCTATCGTAGTCAAACGTGTTAACCAGCACGTCTACCTCGATATTTTAGACAATTATGCGCCACCAACTCTGTGGTAATACTATGGAACCGAGCTTTGTTGGTACCAGCAGGATAATGCACCAAGCCATAGAGCAAGAACTATTACGGGGTGGTTTGACGATAATTCCGCATCGTTTGTGGACTGGCCAGCACAAAACCGTGATCGTAATCCCATAGAGCACCTATGGGATGAATTAGAGCGCCGCATAAGAAGTTTGGAACCAAGGCCTACTACTAAGCAACAGTAGCGGCAGCATTACGCCCTGAATGGAAGCGCATACCTATCGCTGTGTTCTAATACCTTGTCGAAAGCATTTCTCGAAGGGTCAGTGCATGCATTAAGACCCAAGGTGGACCGACACCGTACTAATTATGTCAATAAATGCTATGTTGTTTTTCTCGTCTAGGTGTCCGGAGACTTTTGTCAATATAGTGTATAACTGTCCATGAGAAATGCAAGCTGTTCTTAAGTCGATCCCAGTGTACTTGATGGACTGACCCTGAACTTTATTAATGGTCATGACAAAGCAATGTTTGACCGGAAACTTCAGTCTCTATTCCAACTTCAGTCAATTCTTAGAAACTTCAGTCTCTATTCCTCGCTTCCGTGTCACTTTCTTATTGTGCACTCTAGCCAAAACCTCCTAGCTTCCTATTTCTAAGGGTTGTTTAAGACCTGGGGTAAGACACTCACTTAAAATCCTCTATATATGATCTGATCTGATTTTCCTACACTAAATTTCATAGTTGGAATAACACAGTCAGGCAGATAGCTTTCACCAGACATTCTCCACACCCAGACTCGTCCATTGGATTTTCAGATGGTGAAGCGTGATTTATCACTCCAGAGAACGCATTTCCACTGCTCTTGAACTAACTGACGCGGTGATTTGCGCTACTCCAACCAACTGATTTTGCTGATGTTAGGCTTGTGTGCGGCTGTTCGGCCATTGAAGCCCATTTGCTTCAGCTTTCGACGAACCGTTATGGTGCCAGAGTTGCTTCGAACAGCCCTTGGGAACTCGGTTGTGAGTGTTGCAACTGAGGACTGGCGACATATTTGCATCAACCGTTTCAGAACTCGGTGGTTTCGCTCTGCCATTTTACATTGTTAAAAATTTTTGGTAGGTTGCACCAATAAGTGGTGCTACACCAGTTGCACTACTTTCTGAGAAAAGATACACCGTTGTACCTAGTCATACCATAAACACTGTTACAAAGTATTCAATAAAATAAATAGCAAAATAAATTTAAAGATATTTTAATATACCTGTGATATGACGTAAGTAGTACACGCGTGAATACATGGCACCAATCACTTTTCAAAATGGCATCCTTTTGCCTTCACACAGTCCTTCATTCTCTGTGGCCACTCATCAATAGTGGCCACTCATCATACACAGGGTCTCCACAGGGAAAGCTGCTACTGCTCGCACCAAAGAGCATTTGAGACTGTCAATACTGGGGTGTCTCCTTCTATAGGCCATGCCCTCCAGTGTGGCCCACATCTTGTAGTCCAATGGGTTGATAAGGTCTGGGCTGCTGGAAGGCTAATCAGCTGGAGAAATGAAGTTTAGCAAATTCGCCTCTGGGTTGACTTGGCCTTGTAGGCAGGTGCGGGATGCTGCTGAAAGCTTAACTGTCGATTTTGGAAGATGGTGTGACTCATATCTTTGACCACTGGCTACAAAACCATGTCCTGCTAGACGTTGGCGCATGTTTTCACTCCTTTATCACAGAAATGGAGCTCCGTAGTATCTTCTTAGGAGACTCCCCACCAAACCATGACAGAAGCAGGATGATAGCCCTTAATGATCCTTGGAGCTTTTTCCTGAGCTTCTCGTAAGGTTGACGCATTCACCCTGTCATTTTGGCGGTTGAAAGCCTCTTTAATAGTGAATTTTGTTTCATCAGAGAAATGGACCTGCCTGTGGCGATTGTCTGCCTAAGGCTGCAGCAAACGTCTCGCTTTTAGCACCCTCTGCTGCTTCAGTTGTGGGGTGAGGAAGTGCCCTGTACGCCGTCGGTAAGCTCTCACCCTTAGGTCACTCCGCAGCACGCGTGGCATCGACATTATTTAAATGTTCAGCTCACGAGCCATCGCTGATTGTTTTCTGACAAGATTTCGTCGAATATGGGCTGCCACTTCTTTCACCAGGCGAGCAGTCCTCACGGTACGCGGCTGACTCTTTCTGGGGTGCCCAGCCTCAAAGAACCTTTTTGTGGTCCGGTAGACAAAAATTCGTCTGATTTTCAGCTTCTTCAGCAGGTTGAAAATCTCGAAAGCTGATTTTTCAACTTTGTGCAGCTCTATTAGAGCGATACGATTCTCATAATCGCCCCACTCCATGGCAAGTACTTCACGAAACGCGTTATCTCCTCTGTGACTGAACCCACAATGATTCACTAGCTGCTTTCAGAAAGCCATTCCCATTCCTTGTCAAATTTCCGCCTCATGAACGACGAAGTCTATGCCTCCTGGCTGGTTGGTGACGTTACACACCGGTTGCGCGCCATCTGTCAAACGTTTGTACCAGTATTTCTGCTACGACTGGGTATTACGCAAAAAAATAAAATAAAATAAAACACACACGCACAACATGGTGTAACTTTGTCCTACGTTATGGTGCAATGTTGCACCACATTATAAAGCAAGGTTTCACCAGCCTGTTGGATTTTGTTTGCACAACACAATGGCGTAACTTTTTCTCACAAAGTGGTGCAGCTGGTGTAGCACCACTTTTTGCTATAACGTACCACAGATTTTAAACAGTGCTTGGACTACCAGGTCGTGATCGCACTGTTGTTGCTCCTAGGCGTTTTCACTTCCCGATAACATCACTCAGAGTTTATTGGAGCAGCTGCAGCCGGGCATTACTTTCACGAACTCACTTGTTGCTAAAATTGCATCTTTGACCCTACCAGGATGAAAGTCACTGACTTCTGCCCTACTGCCCATTCCACTGTTCATGCTTTCCTATCTTTTCCAGGTCGCTTGGCGTTTTTTATACCTGCATAGGCTATGGCTGTGATATATATGAACAAATCCACTACTCAAAATAGGTGGCAAATACTTTTGATCATATAGTGCGCTTTTAAATTCATTAACGTTGCCGCGACCATAATGAATCCAATGTTTCAAGTGTAAATATTAAACAAGAAGCTATTTAGAGAACATGCATCAGCATTTGAATAGATCCAAGCAAGTGTTAAAAGCGCGCAGCACTTTTAGGCTAACTTATATACGGGTCTGAATAAAAAAAAAATAAAGGAAACAGAAATTGCAAATCTGAGTTCCTCTCTCAAGAATAGAAATGTGAAATGCTCAAAACGCATGAACAAACAAACAAACAAGAAATTTCTTGCAAATATGCCGTTACGATAGCAACCTCTTCCGACGTTATTCGCCCTTTTTCTAGGACGTTGGTGTCTGCGACTATTACTAGGGCTCCGTGCTTCGCTCTATCCATAAAAAAATCAGCTCGTTATCGGAAACTATCGTTTATTTCCCGGATTCGTGTTCAGAAGAGACAAATTGACAATTTGTTTAGATTTATAAGGTATATATATTTTCTTTTTCTAGCGTATGTTTGGTGTAGAAAACCCTGTGTAGTAGTAGATATACAAATATATTGAAAACTCGACTGTAAAAATGCAAATACGTCTTTGTTTTCCACTTGAAGAGAAACAACTTCATTTTTTTCGGTACTGAGGTCTCTGTGACAAAAAAGTAACGCAGAACAAAGTCCATGTACATTTGATGTTAAAAATTCGCGCACCAGTGATTAATTGAGACAAGGAAAAAAAATGAGCACAACTTTATCGATTGTGAATTAAATAGAAAAACATGGACCATTTTTTTATGGGACAAGTTTCTAATTTGGAATTCGTGACCTACCTGGATTTTAACTAAATTGCTCATTAATATCAAGGACTGTCTTTGTCAGGCTGGAGAAAGTGATTTTTATAAAACATATTCAGTTTTTTTATGCCGAACTTTTTTGTTTAATTTCCTTTTTCGGCTTTTATTTGGGAGAAGAAATAAGGAGATAATAAATGAAATCGATTCAATGAATAGGATTAATGAGACCTAAACTTCAACATCATCTAAGGGTGGTTTTCTCTACGGCCTAGTCTTGCTACAGTTGGAATTTGAACCCCATCATAATTTTGGTGGCTTTCTTCATACTCAATGTTTGTCGTATACACTGTTTTCTGTTCATTATTTAGTTTTCGTTCTTGATATATTCACACTTTATTCCACCTCCTAACTCCCGAAAAGGCAATATGCAACTGTCAATCACACTGAAATTTCTTAGTAGCCAGGGAGAGAGCTATTTTTGTGGAGTATTAGTGGCATTTTAATACAGCAGGAATGATCAAGTAAACCTCTCGCACGTCATTCACGTGCTAGACGTAATATTGTTTCTTTGGTGATGGCGAAACCCAACAATTTCACCTTGCCATTTCAAGTATCGAGACCAGTACGGATATTAAAAGTAGCTTGAAAATTTGCATTATTTTTTGCTTTATGTTACTAGCAATCATGCCCGTTCTCCGAACGGTGAATCAATAATATAATGTTTTTGAACATAAAATTAAAGAAAGGGAAAGAAAAGTAATTTTGAATTCGTAACTGTTTTACGATTTAGAATAGCGTCGTGACGTCACTGCATACGGTTGGACGTAAAACGGAGCAGGCTTTGGCTCCCCTTAATTTTAAATCAAAATTTGAAATTTTCAAATCATTTCAGTGATTCTGACAAAAATATCTTTAAACCTATCAGCATTTTGAAAAAGTGAAGCTAAGCCACTCTTTTGAATGTTTTGGCTTTCAGACTTTTTTCTAGGTGTAGAAATGGTAGAAAAATTCAAGCAGACAATGTTTCAAAGCCCTGATGTTTGTTTTGTTTTTGGTTTTCATGCATTTGCAGGTATCCGGACTTTAAGACATATCAGCATGCCAATTTTTAGATCTCTGGGTTATTTAGAAGTGGTCTAACAATTCCCGAAAAGTTCAAGCAGACAATGTTCCAAAACCACCATTTTTTTTTCCGGACGATTCTAGGTGTCCGGACTTTAAGACATATAAGCATGCCAATTTTTAGATCTCTGGGTTATTTAGAAGTGGTCTAACAATTCCCGAAAAGTTCAAGCAGACAATGTTCCAAAACCACCATTTTTTTTTTCCGGACGATTCTAGGTGTCCGGACTTTAAGACATATCAGCATGCCAATTTTTAGATCTCTGGGTTATTTAGAAGTGGTCTAACAATTCCCGAAAAGTTCAAGCAGACAATGTTCCAAAACCACCATTTTTTTTCCGGACGATTCTAGGTGTCCGGACTTTAAGACATATAAGCATGCCAATTTTTAGATCTCTGGGTTATTTAGAAGTGGTCTAACAATTCCCGAAAAGTTCAAGCAGACAATGTTCCAAAACCACCATTTTTTTTCCGGACGATTCTAGGTGTCCGGACTTTAAGACATATCAGCATGCCAATTTTTAGATCTCGGGGTTATTTAGAAGTGGTCTAACAATTCCCGAAAAGTTCAAGCAGACAATGTTCCAAAACCACCATTTTTTTTCCCCGGACGATTCTAGGTGTCCGGACTTTAAGACATATCAGCATGCCAATTTTTAGATCTCGGGGTTATTTAGAAGTGGTCTAACAATTCCCGAAAAGTTCAAGCAGACAATGTTCCAAAACCACCATTTTTTTCCGGACGATTCTAGGTGTCCGGACTTTAAGACATATCAGCATGCCAATTTTCAGATCTCTAGGTTATTTAGAAGTGGTCAAACAATTCGCGAAAAATTCAAGTATAGACAATGTTCCAAAGCCGACTTTTTTTTTTTTTTGTACTTTTCTAGCAGCATGCCAATTTTCAGATCTCTAGATCATTTAGAAGTGGTCGAACAATTCGCGGACGAACACACTCTAATTTTTCCTCTTTCCATTTCATATACGAGGCAAAAGCCTAAATTTACATAGGCTTTCACGTATGCCGTCGGAAAACGCCTAACTTTAAAAGCGTCTCTGCGTCATTACCAGTTTTGACGCAGTTTTGATTGTAGCCTGTCGTTTCATCCAATGAGAAGAGTGCTAAAAAATGCTGCGTCACAATGGCAACAGGCCGCGGGACCAGAACTTTTCTGTGTGGTTAACGCTGAAGACAGAATTAGCAGCTCGTTCGTTTCCTTTGCGTCGTTAAAAAATGCTTAAAAATCAGAAAATTATTTTTTCTAAAAAGAGGGATGATAGTTGTGAGTTTATGCTGTAAAAATTGCAATGCGTTATAATTTATAGTTTGCCGTAGATGCGTTTTTTTAAAATGGATCCCATCGCGAAATAGAGAATTTTGTGATATTTAAAAATCTATTTTTTCGTAAAGTACATCAAAATTCAAAAAAAAAAAATGGCGACGAAGTGCAAAAATTTGGTTATGGCCCTACATGCCTACAAATTTTCGTGGTTCTGTTGCTGTTAGTGTGTCCGGAACGTGAACTGATAGCACTTTTTTGCTTACCATAACGTTGAAATACAATAGCTATTGAACTATCGCCAGAATCGAAAAACGGTTTATTTCACCGTGTTATCCGAACATTTGTCTACGAAAGATATAGATTTCATATTTTTGTGTTTAATACTGTTTGCGCTGCGAACTGAAAAAGAGCGAGTGTCGCGAAATTTCTAAAACAGCGATGGTGGCGGCAGTTACATTTTTTAGAATAGAGAAATTACACGAGGATAAAAAAAGAAAAATCGAAGCCCCTCGAGAACGTCGTTCTATCTTGATGAAACTCCGCATGCAAGTACAGTAGGGACGAATACGTAAATATTGAAAATAACCACCAATGACTAAATAGTTGCTCACCATACCGCATAGGAAATAACAGGAGAATGTATCAAGAGCAAAGCTCTCACGCAGGGAGAATTGTGGCAGCGGATTGCGGTGGCATTAACCTCCACGGACTTTGAAGATACCTCGATGTCGGATCCACGCACACTACACTTGTGACGTACCTGCCAGCAGGACGCACACGACATAAAGGCAGATAGGAATCAGAATAATCGTCTGCGTAGCTCAGTTGGTAGAGCGACTTGTTCCGGAATAAGCGGGTTCGAATCCCGGCGTAGACCAAAAATGACGGAGAAATTTACTTCGTTATACACTGTAAAAAAATGACTGTAGATTTTACGGTTTTAAACCGTTTTTAAGGGTGCCAACACAAAACCGTAAAATCTACAGTTTTATGCAGTGTTGGAGCAAAGCTGTAGCTTTGCTCCAACACTACATTTAATGAAGAAAACAGCAAAGAATTTGGCTGGAGCGAGTCACAGTCCAAATGATCAAGAAAACACAAAAATTAGGCTGGAACGAATGTGCTGATTGTGTTGGAGCAAAGCTATAGCTTTGCTCCAACACTGAATAAAACTGTAGATTTTACGGTTTTGTGTTGGCACCCTGGGAAACGGTTTAAAACCGTAAAATCTACAGTAAATTTTTTACAGCGTACGAGCAGTTGAGCGAGTTTGAAGGAGGACGCATAATTGGACTCGGAGAGGCTGGTTGGTCAAATCGCCGTATCTCAAGGCATTCGGGTAGGAGCGTCGCGGCAATCGGACGACGTTGACCCTTTGGTACCAAAGGGTCAAAGAGGATACAACCCAGTGGTACTCCGGCAGTGGACGGCCGAGAGAAACGACACAACACGAAGATTCGCCGATTGTGAGAGCCGCACGAATAGAACCGAATTCGTCGTTCTCAACCACCCGTGGCCACGTTGCGTCGTTTACAGGTACGGAAGTGACCAAGTCTTCGGGACCGCTGCCAGACGACTTGCGGTACGGCGACTACATTTGAAGAGGCCACTTTGCCGCCTACCACTGACTAGCGAGCATCGATGGCAACTATTGCAGTGGTGGTGGGCCCTATCAACGTGGGGTAATGTCCAGTGGCGTTGTGTTGTTTTCAGTGATGAGTCACAGATTGCACTGAGAGCCCATGACCAACGCATACGGGTCTGGAGACGAACCGGCCAGCGCATGGATTCTTCCCTTGCCGTGGAATGGCATACGGTTCACATACCGAGAGTGACGGTCTAAGAAGTCATTTCCTATGATAGCCGGTCACTTTTGGTAGTCCTCCATACCACTCTCACGGATCAACTTATACGACCCGTTGTGTTGCCATTCCTGTCGCAGCATGACCGATTAATTTCCAACAGGATATTGCCCGGCTACCGACTTCAGCGCACTGCCCTTTCTCACCAGCACACCGTAGAATTCTGATCTTCCGTTCGGCAAAGCAGTGCTGTAACTCATCTGGTGTCTCTTTAAACAGCTTGGTCGTTCTCTTCTTTGTCACAGAAACTGACTCAAAATGGGTGCCTTTGAGTACAGACTTGACTTTAGAAATAGACAAAAATCTAATGGATTCAGAATTGGCGAGTAAGCGGGATTTTTAAACACCGTTAAGTGTTTTTTGGCTAAACACTTCTTCACTGAGTGCTCTGAATGAGCTGGCGTGTTGTTCTAGAAAATGATGAGGACACCTTTTAACAACTGTGGCCTCTTTCTTTTGATTCTCTCTCCCTCACAGTCATCAGAACTTATTTGTAGTATACCTAGGGTGTTCGGAAAGTAACTGTGCACCTAGGCTACCGTTTTGTTTTCACAGTTATCAAATGCAGTATGCGCCCCCGGAACGTAATAAAGTGGATTCTCCCAGTCGCAGCCGATCGGGGGAACCCATGGGGCTCACTGCGCATGCGCAGAAAGCTGCTCGAAGCGTCGGTTTCCGCATTGCGGCAGTTGAGTTCCAGAGGTCAACAGAGACGAGTCGTTGTTACTGTAAGTATCGAAGTTATCGTGTGTGCTGTTGTTGTTGTTTAGTTTTTCGCACTATGGTTCTTTCAATTGCGGAACGTGTGTTTCTGGTTGAATACGTCTTTCGAGAAGGCAATGAATACACCGATTTAGTGCGGCAGCAATTTGCTGCCAAATTCCCAGACACACCTGTACCTCATCGTAATGCAGTTCGTTGACTTATTGAGAAATTTCGTGCGACAGGCTCAGTGTTCGACGCCGAACGAAGCGGGAGACCAACTAAACTTACCGATGGGAAGTTGATGGACATCTCTGACTCCCTGCTGCGGAGTCCATCAAAATCATTGCGCAAGTTGGCGCAAGAGGAAAATATCGGGCTTGCGACAGCGCATAAAGCGGTGAGAGAATCATCGCACCTCTACCCATACAAAGTAACAGCGGTACAACAATTGCAACCGGCGGATCACGTAAAACGACTTCGGTACTGTGAATGGTTTAACAATTTTATTCAAACGAAAACTGTTGCTGTTCTTGATGTCACCTTCTTTACAGATGAGGCGTGGTTCCACCTCTCTGGGTATGTTAACGCACAAAAACACTCACGCTGTGTCGGAACGACCCTTGCATGACCAGAAAATCGGAGTGTGGGTTGCGCTATCCCGACGACGCAATGTCGGGCCGTTATTCTTTCAGGACACCGTGAATAGTGCACGTTACTGTTCCATACTCCACGACTTGATCGGCCGCCTTGAAAAAGACGAAATCACCTATAGCTGGTTTCAACAAGATGGCGCTACTGCGCACACAGCTCACACCTCTATGAAACTTCTGAATTAGGTTTTCGGCGAACGTGTCATCTCAAAAAACCTACGGCCCCCCTCGCTCCCCGGACTTTAGTCCACCAGACTTTTTTTTGTGGGGCGCAGCAAAATCTGCTGTGTATCATGATCGCCCACGCACGCTTGATCAATTACAAACTGCAATAACTACGTTCATCAGAAACATCTCACAAGCAGAGCTGCAGCAAGTGTTTGCAAATAAACTGAAACGGGTTCAGCGCTGTATCGACGCTCGTGGAGATCACTTCGAACATTTTTTCTAAGTGCATAGCTTAGGTGCACAGTGACTTTCCGAACACCCTTATATTGCTCCATCTGGAACGCACTCTGTGAAAATCACACTCTCAATGTCAAAGATAACTTCTGACGTGACCTTGAACTTACTTCGCCGGGCTTCCTTCTTCCTTGGTGACGTCAGATTTTTCCATTACTTCAACTATGTATTCGTTTTATTAGAAAATCCAGCCGCCTTCATCACAATTAATAGAGATTTCTAAAAGATTAAGGTTCTCGTGAATTTGCCCTAGAAGATCAGCACAAATTCGCCTGCGATGTTTTTGTTTGCGCAAGAATCGTCTGAACAATCTTGACACAAACCTTTCCCATGCTCAGATTTTCATTGTCAAATTTTCCTAACAGTATCTTTATCGATGTCTACACATCTGCTATGAGTCTAATACACCGAAGAGCCAAAACATTATGACCAACGTGTCATTATGCAAATCAAAGCAACTGCAGGGAAAGGAAGGTCACCAAACTGCTAAATCATACCTGATACTGAACTCCGTTAATCAGTGTTATTCTGAAAATAGCATAACTATATTAGTAATCTGAATTTCACAGGGTAGAATAGAAATCAAAGTTTCTAAGCTTTCATACATCAACCATATGGCTTTCTCAAGGAAGTTAGACAGCAAACTGTGAATAATAGAACGCTTCAACAGTTTAAGCGCAGTGACTTGGTTTGAAAACAAACGAGCAGATGCTAATGAAATTATTCTTTCAAAGACACGAGGCGTCATGTTCGTTTAGCACACTGAATTCTGGAAGAAAAACGAAAGTTATTCACTATTTGGAGAACTGGTTCTAAATTTGTGGCAAATCCAGAGCGATGCTATAATTTAAGGTCTCACTGTTGGTAATGATCTCCAAAGTTTCGCGAATGGCAATAGATTTAGGGGTGGAGTAAGAAGCTAATTTCTTTATGTCATTTCACATAGAAGCAGTTGACTTAAACTTGACTTCTCTGGATAGGGCCCTGGATATTTTACAGTTCTTTGGATACTTTTATGCTCGTTGATTCTAATTCTAAACGAACGTTTGGTCATTCCAATGCAGTATCGCTTGGAGCCGTCCGGATATTACAGAGGGGTGACATGGACACCTGCTTTGTTGGGAAGAGGGGCTTGTCAGTATTTCCCTTAAGCATGGCATATACAATCGTGGTCCTGTACCAGTAGACCGAAAATCACTTTTTGATGTTTAAAGTCAACTTATACAGCGTAATGGTAAAGTCAGAAATACATATTATATATCATTTTAAAGGAAATTGTATACTGAATTCAAATATTCTTACAGACGGTTATTACCAGTAACAGAAGTGAAGGTACAAGCAAAGGTACAGCGTCTAGTCATAAAAAACAAAAAAAAAAATAGTGAAATTAGTGTACAATGCATTTAACGTAAAAATACTGTACAGTACATTATTGAAACTTGCAGGACACTTGAAATAACTTACCAACAAGCAAAATACGCTTGAATATTTAATTGGATAACCACGGTTTCTTAATAACAAAGTGCACCTTTTTGGCATGGAACTAATGAGCTTTTCTAGTTGTCCATTGATCACAACACGGTGCCATACGGCCCTTACACACTCAATTAATGCTGTTTTAGATATGGGTCCGTGTTGACGGATCTTTTGCTTCAATCTCACCCACAGATTCTCTATGAGATTAAGATCCGGTGACTGTGCCGGCCACTGATGTTTTCTTATAACTTTTCGATTAAACCACTCGTCAATCAACTTTGACCGATGACGTGGCGTAATCGTCCTGAAAGATAAAATTCCTCAAACCCATGTGTTGTGCAGATGGTAGCAGTTTGGACTCCAAAATATCTATATATTTCGATCCATTCAATATGCCATCAATAATGTGCAGACGGCCAACATCACTGGCTGAAATACAGGACCATAACATCACCGAATGTGGGTGCTTGATTGTTGGCTAGGTGCAGCATGCGTTATATCTTTCCCCAGCGCGACGACGTACATCATTATTTCCATTATTAACGGAAATAGTAACAGTTGTTTCATCACTGAAAATAACATTTTTCCATTCACCAACAGTCCAACTCTTGTGGGCATTGGCCCAAGCAATCCTTTTTGAGCCGTTGTTGTTCAGTAAGGAAAGATTTTCGTGCAGCTTTTCGTGCAGTCAGCCCATTTTCTTGTATCTTATGACGAACTGTACGTGCAGATACAATAATGCCTACTTCATTCTCGCACTCATTTCTTTAATCAGTGGCTGTTTTAAACCTTGATTTTAAAAAACGATCAATCAGCATGCGATCCTCACGTTCAGTACACAGCTTTGGTCGATCGGTTCTTTTTCTGTTTCCCACAGATCCAGTTTCTAAAACTGTTTTAATGGTGCGCAAGACACTGGAATGATCACAGCCACATTTAACAATAATTTTACGACTACTGAATCCAAGTTCCTGCAAAGTAATAATTTTTGCCCTGGTTTGAAGAGGCAGGACCAATTTTCGGGTCTTTGACATTCCAAAATTCAAATATCACCAGGAATTGTGCATAAACGTCCGTCAACTGACTACAAGCAGCTGCATTCTATGTCGGCAGACGATTTTACATCCTTTTATATCTCACTAGCGGACGTCGGAGAAAGCTATAGTGAATTAGAGGGTGCGAACGCTTTTTTAGAACTGGATTTGTGTTTCCTCACTTGCAAATTTTTGCTTGTAACTTCACTTCTGTTACTGGTAATAACATTCTTTAAATACATTTGAATTCAGCAAAAAATGTCCTTTAAAATTATGTATAATATGTATTCCTGACTTCAATATTACGTTGTATAAGTTGACTCCAAACATTAAAAATTGACTTTCGGTCTACTGGTGCAAGACTTTTGGCTACGATTGTAAAGATGTCAGAGACCTCATGCCGACACCGAGGTTCATTTTCTTGAGTGCGTTCTTGAGTTGATAGAAAACATTTGGTATGTAGGGAATTGAGCCCAGATAGCGTAGCTGCGGTACAGGGAAATTAACATAACTGCTTCCGTTTTTTTTTCGTAGAGTTATGCAGCAGGTTCGGGGTGTATCTTGTCTCAGTGGCCAATTCGACAACTTTTTTGGATTTCCATTGCCTACAGTAGAAGCAACATAAGAGAGGATGGAAAAGGCTCTTCTGATTCGAGACCGGAAGAAAGCTGTCTTGTAGTCAGGGGGCAGAATGAGCTGCAGAGCATCAGGCTGGGAACGGAAGTGGGTTTATAATAGACTTTTATACTGTGAAAACACAAGTTTGTCCGTGTACAATCGAAGTCGCGCCTCCTCACTCCGGAGTAAGTTGCTCTCCTAACTAAGCTACACGGACGGAATGTATCGCTGCGGATTTGTCGTCTGGACACGTGCTTTACCTCTAGTGCGTCACAATACGAAAGCGATTTTCAGACAGTTTGCTTAGTGAAACATCTAGATAAGGCAAAGAACTATTGTGTTCAAGCTCCTTAGTGAAATTAATCGTAGAGTGAATAACATTAATTTTATCCAGGAAAAGAGGGAAAGCCTCTTTTCCGTGAAGCCATATGCAAAATGTATTGCCTGATACTACATTGGAATGACCAAACGTTAATTTAGAATTAGAGTCAACGAGTGTAAGAAGGACACAAAGAAAGGTAAAGTAAACACGGCCCTATCCAGAGAAGTCAAGTTTAGGTCCGCTGCCCCTACGTGGGATGACATAATGAAATTAGCTTCTTACTTCACCCTAAATCTACTGTTATTCGCGAAACATTGGAGATCATTACGAACAGTGAGTTCTGCGTCTCTGAAGTTGCCATAAATTTGGAACTAGTTCTTCAAGTAGTGAATGCCTTTTGTTTTCCTTCCAGGATTCGCTTGCTAAACGAACATATTTCTTAAATACACATTTATTCTCCCCGTGGCCATCAAGTAATGCTCTCCCCGTGGCCATCAAGTAATGAGAGTCGGAATATTGAATAAGAATATTTCTTAAATACACATTTATTCTCCCCATGGCCATCAAGTAATGAGAGTCGGAATATTGAATAAGAATCTCACTTGCAGATCTGAACAGGCATATAATTAATTTTGAGGACTGGACGTATCATTGCGCAAATCACGCAGGTAGTATGGCTACGAAATTATGAGACTCATCAACCAGATGATGTGCGAAAGCTTGAAAACTTTGCTTTTTCAAGGAAGGATGACAGCAAACTGCAAAATGAATAATAGACAGCCCTCGTGTCTTTGAATGAATAATAGATGCCCTCGTGTCTTTGAATGAATAATTGAATTAGCATCTGTTCATTTATTGGCAAGTCAAGTCACCACGTTCAAATGTCACATCTTTCTATTATTCAGTTTGCAGTTTGCTGTCCTCCTTCCTTGAAAAAGCAAAGCTTCCACGCTTTCGCACATTATCTGGTTGATGTGAGTCATTATTTCGTAGCCATACTACCTGCGTGATTTGCGCAGTGATACGTCCAGTCCTCAAAATTAATTGTATGCCTGTTCAGATCTGCAAGTGAGAACCTTATTCAATATTCCGACTCTCATTGTTGCATTACCTGATGGCCACGGGAAGAATAAATGTGTATTTAAGAAACATATACGCAAATCTTCACTTTACACGTGGCGCAAAAAGATAGGTCCGTCGTGGATATTATGACAGAAAACGCCATGTGCATCATAGGCCCCGATTACGGAGAGGCAGCGTGAATCTTCCCCTCAATAATTTTACTGTAGACAGTTCCTACCCAATATTTTTATCCTGCTTAATCAAATAAGTTTTTCTTTTTGTGTCATTTTCGAAATGCGTGAGCTGAAATATTTCTATAGAGAAAAAATCTTTTCCTATGCAATTCAGGCTACAGTGTATTGTGCTAATTGCAAAAAATCATCTCTTTCCTTAATGCAAATTGTTCATTCTTTATAAGATGAGCCAAGCTCAACCATGTGTGGCCATAGCGATTTACTTCCCAAAACTGGGTAAATAACAGAATAAGTAAAAACACCTCTCTCTCTCTCCTCCCCATATTCAGCATTGCTCATTTAATAAGAACCTAGGTTGCTACCCCCTTATTGTGTGTGACATGTTCGCGTGGTATGTGATAAATGTTTAAAACAACTATCAAAAATAAAGTAAATATAAATACAGAAACGCATAATCTCTGGCGCCTTCATTTATCTATTTATTTTTTGCTCTTCTCGTTCTTTGTTTGAGTAACCGCGTTAATTTCTCATGTTCTTTTTATAAAAGTTTGGAAATAAAATCTTTTTGGATATTTTTATAAATTCACAGGCTGAAATTTATTTTTTAAACTATTAATATTCAGCAAAATAATATTTCTGTTTCTTTGTTCATTTACTGATGAGCATTTACAACTGAGTTTTAAAATACGTTGAACATCGTAGTTTATCTTTTTGCCCCTTTTTCTCATTTTCCTCTTAAAAAATGGAAAAATGTGCCTTCTCCCGCGTCTGATCTCTTAGAAACAAATATTTGGAGAGCGGAAAACGGAATGTTAGAAGATGTAAACCTCTCACGAAGCTTGGGAAGGAGAAATGATGGCTTTCAAGCAATGCGGTAATCCCGACATAATTATTTTGAAGATGATGGCAAGAGATCACGACAGTATAAAAAGTTTTATGGGACTAGGAAAGTAGCTCTAGGCAAAAAAAAAAAAACACACCATAGGGTGTCCTAAAAATCTGACATCTCGGCAGAAGTGCACCATAAAGGCATAATGCTGGCTCAGTATCATTAAGAAGCTTGGCAAAGCGAAATGACATCGCGATATCAAAGTTAATGCATTCCAGGCTTGAATATAAGACAGATTCACTAGTGCAGGAAGCAAAAGCCTGCATTGAAATCAGCGGCACGTCATAAGTAAATAAGATTCAATTTCCCAAAAAATATGAAGACATGGAGCGCAAATCTAAAAACTCGTTTGGATTGATTAAAGATATATCAACATAAATGTCCCCGATTGGATTTCAACGCTAATGGCATGATCCATTTCGAGAAGAACAGTTGGTTTTTTTTTCGAAATATACAAAGTGAAGATGGCTCGGTCATAATGTGGAATGGCTTTGGTTGGTATGGAAAGACTGATATTGCGTTTCTGCATAACCGCATGCAAGCTATGGATTATTAAAACGTGTACTCAGAGATCATTTGTTGCCATTTGTGGAACCGATAGGTCGGCTCTTCTGGGTGTACAGAAAACTAAACTTCCAATCCACACTACTAACTCCACGTTTTCTCAAATGATGTTCATGTTACGGACTAGTTAGCTGACCCTGTGGCACAGTGGTCTACGCGTTGGCTTCGGACCGTTCGTCTGAGTGCATCCGGGGTCCAGTCTCGTGTGAGGCATTCGGGGTGTGTTTGTCTTGTAGCACTAGCTCTCTCCTTTCCATGGAATCAGCGGCCCTAAATTAAAAACCGGCAGCTGCTTATAACCCTTAGAGTTGCTTATACTGGTCGTTAATCCTCGAAAAAAAGTTACGGTCTGGCCATCTTGCATGCCTGATTTATACCCTATTAAAGCATATGGGATATGTACACTATATTATCAAAAGTATTCGGACATCACAAAGTTTTGGGACAAATGGTTTTATTGGGTTGATGCATAAGTTCATGCCGTTTTTTTTCACCGCTTTTCAGGAATGTATTACTCTAGAAAGGAAAAACGAATCAATCAAATAGTTACCCCACCCCCCATCCCATTGCTTACGATGGTGTCCCAACGTCTGAATAGGTATGCAATGCCATTCTTGAAAACGCGTGCAGGTTTTGCTGCGAAGAAATCATCAAAGAAATTCTGGAGAACAACATCATTGTTGAACGTTCTACCACGGAGTGCATTCAAGAGAGATCGAAATAGGTGACAGTCTGAAGGGGAAACATCTGGGGAATAGGCCGGATGTGTAAGGATCTTCCATTTCATGTCATGAATGGCCATTTTGGTCATGGTTGCACTGTGAGGGCGTGCGTTATCATATTGGAGAAGGACACCATGGCGTCGATGTGGCATTTTCTACTGAATTGCTCCCTCCGCACTACGGAGTGGCTCACAATGCAGTACAGCGTTGATGGTCCATTCCTCAACAGCATTTCCCAGTGAATAATGCCTTCCATATCCCACCAGACGCACAACATGATCTTCGCAGGATGATGGTCATGTTTTGGACGTGGTGTGCGCGTCTTGTGTGGGCTTAATCATTCCCTCCGATGTCTGAAATTCATATACGGGCACCACTTTTCATCTTCAGTAAAAATACGTGACAGAAATGGTTGTATTGCTGAGAACATTCGCGATAACGGGCGAGCAGGAAACCACATATTACAACACGCTGATTCTTGTTGTTCTCAGTAAGAGTGTGAGACACACAGGACCCCAATTTCTGGACCTTTCCCATGCGTCCAGGTATCGCACCACGGTGGCCTGATCACAATCCATCTCAGTGGCCAATTTGCGTGGGTTTGACGCCGATCTAAGTGGATGAGATGGTTCTAACAATCCTCATCATAGTGAGATGGAAGACCTGAGCGTGGAGAGTCATTGAGGTCAAAATTGCTACACCGGAACGGCTCAAACCATTTGCAGGCCATCCTCCGAGAAATAGCATCCTCCCCATACACAGCACAGATTTTCTCGACTGGCCTCGGCGGTTGTGGATCCCTTGTTAAACTCGTAGAGGAGCAGATGTTGGAAATGTTCGTTCCTCTCTACTTGACTCTCCATACTTCCGGACCTGAAAACCACAAAAACATTAGCTACAATCACACAACGCAATATTCCTTATATACACGATATTACTGCTTACATTTTGATATACAGCTGGCCATCTGCACCGTCACTACTGACCTGGGGAACACTCGTGAAATAAAACGGCAACAAAATTAAGGCATTTACTTATGTATCAACACAATGTTATCGCAATTAGTAGTTAGTCAATCCACCTTTTACTTGCATGACAGTGGCAACAAGTGGAGGCATACATCCAAACGCCCATTCGCCCCCCCCCGAGACATTTTAGGTTAACGAACCAAAATTTAATAATAAATTCCGGCTGTGATGAAAAAGGAAGTTTCATTTCTTTTTATGCTACAAATATTTCTCCAATTATATTTTTTTAAATATTTGTTCAAATGGTACTAGTTATAGTTTATTTTATTAAAAAATGCATTACGACGCATGATATTCTTCAAAATATAATAAGTAGACTAATCATACCTATTTGTCTGGGAATCGTGATTCAGGGTCAAGAGTGCGTTGAATGCATTTTAATAGATAAAAATTTCTAATTACTATAACAGGGATGTACATAAAATGTTTCTTCGGGGGGGGGGGGTTGAAATCCACCATCTGGAACAAAATTAAAGTTAATGAAAAATTAAAGCAAAATAAAAGCATTTTTTTCTAATGTAAGTTGATACATTTTTATAAAATTAAGGCATTTTTTTCTAATGTAAGTCGCATTTTAACCAAAAAACAAAAACAAAATGAAACGTTTTCCTGGGGGATGCGCCCTTGTAATTACTTCTATATATATAGCAAATGGAAAACTTGCCCCCTCTAAGGTTCCATTTGCCCCCTACCCCCCTCGGCGAAAAAGTCCTGAAAGAAACACTGCATACTATCAACCAATTTCCGGTAGGTCTCGACAGGAATGGCTAGTCATTCGTCCTGCTAAGCTGTTGCCAGAGTGGAGAAAGAAGACTTTCGTTGTGGTTGAATTCGTATCCGTCGCTCCAGTTCATCCCAGAGGTGTTCTATAGGATTAAGATCAGGACTATGAGCAGGCCAGTCTAACAATTCCACCTAATTTTTAATAAACTAGTCATACACACGCCCTGCTGTGTGGCAGGGAACTCGATCGTGTTGGAAGAGACAACTGTCATTTCCACAATACTGGCACATTATTGGTAGGGCAGAATTATCCTGAACGTCAAGGTACACTTCAGAGTTCATGGCTTGTGATATAATAACTAACGGGCCGAGACCCATCCACGAAAAACAATTCCATACCATGATGGAGCCTCCGCCGAATTGAATTTAACTTTGGAAGAACACCTCCAACAAAAATCGTTTGCTGGGCTGTCGCCAAATCCAAACACATCCATTACATAGCAAGAGTGGAAAGCGTGACTCATCACTACGAAGAACATTTTTCCAGCCAAGCACAGTCCAGGTACGACGGGAGTCACACCACGCCAAACGGCGCTTCGTATTCACGGTAGTGATGTGTGGCTTGTGTGCTGATGTTCTACCTTAATAACCTACACTGTGGAACTCTCTGCGGATAGTTATGGTACTAACCGAGCCATTACATGCATTTTCTACTTGAGAAGCGATGGAAATGGCAGAGGAAGAACGGGATTTCTTAAAATTTCTTACCATGGCACTTCTGTCACATTCCGTCAATTTATGAGGCCTTCCTGAACGTGTTTTAGCTGTAGTTGCACCATCTTGCTTTCATCTCATCACATCACTTACAACCAATTTTGGTATGTTCAGTTTAGCTGTAATGCTCCGTATGGAAACGTTACTCAGGTGACACCTTGTGACTCGCCTACACTGGAGCTCGGAAGGTTCACGTCCACGCGGCATATCCGCTTCAAAGTTGTTGATAACACGACAAAATATATTTGCTTTTTATATACGTACCTCCTTACTTAGAGTGTACCTTCCTGAGTTATTTTTGCATTTATGCAAATATTTGGTGGTTTCCGAATGCTTTTGATTAAATAGTGTACACGCAAGTGGCAAGCAGTATACGTAGGTGATTGTTTTTCCCCAGTTAGATGGATCATCAACTAGTACAAGCAAAATTTCTAACTTCAATGCCAAAGCTAATTTCTCTCTTAAGGTGGACGTCAAGTAATTTTGCTTCCTATGCTTCCAATGGAAAAACCTTTGTACACATTTCCTTCACAATTAGTGTGTTCCCAAGGATGAAAATTTGAACATCGATTAAAATAACTTCATATAATAACTTGGAATACTTAATATTTTCTAAAACATAACCGTAATTATATTAAAAATCAATAACTTTTCCTTTGGTTGAAACCAGAGAAAAGATGGCGCAACCTGTACTTTGATGACGTCAGTAGATAAACAAATGTTGGATTGCATAATTATGGTTATGTTTTAGAAAATATTAAGTATTCCAAGTTATAAAATGAAGCTATTTTAATCGATGTTCAAATTTTCATCCTTGGGAACACATTAATTGTGAAGAAAATGTGTATAGAAGTTTTTCCATTGGAAGCATAAGAAGCAAATTGACTTGAGGTCCACCTTAATATTGCAAAAATGTGGCGAACCCTTAGCTAACAAAGCGAACCTTGGAACTTTCTTTTCTCATGTAGAGAGCTATTCGTTTTCAACAACCGATTCAAAGTAACATCAGCTGCTAATAATTTTTCGGTTTTTTATCTTTATTCGGAAGTATTTGTTTCATATGTTTTGCATCCAATAAGATGAAGTATCAGTATTTCATCGTCACTTGTTCTGAAAGGTTTAATTTTGTGGGTGTACTATATTTATGTAACGCAGTGTACAGCGCAATATAGTAATACTTTCGCAATTTTAAAAACGTGATATAAAAAAATGCAGCATAATACAGATTATTAATTCACTTTCGGTTAACGGATGACGTTGAAAAAGTGGTATAGGTCAGTTCTTTACCTCTTATCTCACAAATTACTAGCGTAAGAACTTACTGCGCCAAATAATGAGCAGTATCTCCTATCGGGGAAAGAGTGGGAGGTGGAGAAAATGTCAGAGAAAGAAAAATTAGGATTTGAAAGTGTTCTGGAAAGAAAGCAAGAAAGATAAGCTTTCTTTTACTCAAAAACGCGGGATAAATTTCTTTTAATCTCACTTTACCTTTGCTGCCAGTTTGCTGGAGGCAAAGATTTTGGTTGAAATTTTATTTCCCATTTGAAGGGAGCTAACAGAAGTACAACCTAACTGTAGAACAATGTGCCTAATAGTGCTTTTAGTAACCCATTAGAACAAGAAAATTCTCGTTTGGGCTCAAGGATTGTTACTCGTAACAGCTCTGCAAATGGAAACTTTGTTTCCTTTAGCAAACAACAGCGCTACACGATTGCAATTGGTGCTGTAAAAACATAAATAAAGATAATCTTTAATTACGGGGTCTTTTAACGCAGATGTCTTTAGAGTAGTCAGTTTTGTAAAGTCGAGACAAGGAACGATAAAGATAACATTGCTAATTACGCCTCACTCCAATAAACCACAGTTATTTGAGTGAGTCTAATATATTCGGAAACATTCGGTTATCTTTCGGGCATATCAAGTTCTCTCAACATCAGGGGAGAAGTAAGTGTCTCTGACGACATGGGCACAAGACAAGAAGGCGCTCCCCATCACCAATTTTGCTAAACGGTGCGGGCTCATGATGTGTGTGTCTGTTTGTCTGGAGTGTGTTTTACTGCGTCATGTTAAGTAATTTTGTAAAGATGTTTATTAATAATGAAAAATGCAGGTCTATTTCATAGTGTAGCAGCGTATGTTTCAAATTATTGACCTTCAGGATTTTGTGAAAAATAAATACATTATGATAATAACATTTATTATTGTAAAACAATATAATGCATCAGAAAAGACACAGTAATGTGGAAAAAGAAGCAAATATTAAAACAATCTTAATGAACACTTATAATGCAAATGAAGATTTGATTAATACTTACGTAATTTCCCACTTTTCCACCCAATGTTTGAATGCACCATAATTATGGCCTGGCCATCGGTTTTTGACGGACCTTTGCATAGGCAAAATTATCAATTACTGAAGGAAAGTCTATACCCAGGGTTATGCTCCTTCTCAACATACATTACCACGAGTGAGTTAAACTTCTTTTCTCCCAATAACGTCCTTTTTTTCATTTTTTATTCTTGAAATTGCTGAACATGTCCTTTCAGCAGAACAATTCCTGACTACCAACAGTCTCGAAGCAAGAAGAACCTACCACCTAAGTTAGAAATAGCTTCGAGGAACAGTCTCGAAGCTATTTCTAAGTTTGGAAATGCACTCTGAAAGTTGTTATCAATGATGAAAGTGTACACATCCCGTGGTGTGTTCAAGTCTTCTGCATTCATATATGACTGGAAATGTAGAAATTCATTGCTGAGAAAGTTTTCTATGTCTCATTGGTACCTATGAACAAGTTTATTTGATCTAGCCTCTATGTCACGAGCACTGGTCTCTTTCAGATCCCTTGAAAAGTTTAAACCTTTCCAGAACAACTTCGTACGATTTCTTCCTGTTTGCCAAATTACTTATTAAAGAATCCATAATCTTAAAAAAACATATTTATTCTTGCTTAGTTAATGCTCTCCGTCTACGCATACGGAGTGACGACTACAAATAATGTGGGTTTTAAAAATTAATAAATTTTGGAAAATTATTTAAGTAAACATTTTCTTGTTTGATGGTTCTAAAATATTCATAAAGAAAAAAACTCTTCCTGCTTGGCGCCCCTCCAAATCTGGCGCCCTGGGCCAGTTGCTTAAATCGGCCCTGCTCAACACTGTATACTCTCTCTTACGCCTTACCAATCGCACGTTTTTATTGCGAAAGGAAGAACCTACCACCCCAGTTATGTAAGATTTACGATTCCAAATTTCAAACAGTATTCGAAGACTTTCATTCATGCAATACACTGTAAAAAATTATCTGAAATTCACGAGCTATTTTCTGTGATTCCTTTTCTAAATTATCAAAGCATATTCCTGATACGACCTTTTCTATAAAATGACGGGGGAAACCTGAATTTCATGGATATTTCGTATACCAGGAATATTCTGAATTTTCAGAAAACTTTCCGCAATTACTTTCGTATATTAACGGGATAATTCTGTTCTCACTTTTCCCGTATCCATATGATATAACATTTCCGGCAATAGAAGCTCTTCGGTGGAATACTTGGGGTTTGATTACATTAACACATTTCAATGAGTTCTTGGCAAGATATCACAGAAATCCCGTCATTCTTCTGTTCCTCACGTTTTTTTAAAAAAGTTTCGTTAAAAATCACGATGTCTGGACTCCACAGCTTCCTATTTAACAAGCGGGTGTCATACTGTGAGTGAATGATATATTTGTTAAAATATGAACTAATAAAAATTATTTCTTAAAAAATGAGGATAAAATAATAGCCTTGTTACCTATTTTTGGTAAGCAGCTTCTTTTGTACTATATCAGATTCGCTACGGTAAAGATTGGGAACAGTTGTCTTAAAATAATGAACAGTTTCCTTGCTAGGTGTCGTAATTGCAATCCATCTTTGACTAATTAATTCGTTTCTGAAAAGTCTGTTTCGAAAACTTTTTTTCGTCAGAAATGATTCAAAACACATACTGATTACACCCAAGAATTCGGTGTCACTTTTCTTGCTTTTAGCATAAGATAAGTTACTTTCTTAACGGCAAATTTTGCACTAAGAAACTAAAATACCTTGCCTTGTTTAACTAAAAGAATACTGACCCCTTACCCCCCCCCCCCCAAAATTCAATCGGTCTTTTAGATTTATTGTGACTAGAACACAACAAATGAAACAAAGTATCAGCCGCCCCTGTGGCGCAATGGTCTAAGCGGTGGCTTATGACTGTTCGTCCGAGAAAGGTCCGGGTTCGAAACCCGGTGAGGCATGGATGTTGTGTTTGTCTTACGGCACTCGCTCTGTCCCTTCCCTGGTTAGAATGAACCTGAATTACGGACGGGCGATTGCTTATAGCCCATTGACTTGCTCATGGTGGTTGTTATACCTCCAAAAAAGAAAAATGAAATAGAGTATCAACTATCAGGGAACAACTTTTTGGAATCTTTTACCTGAAGAATTGTAACTTGTTCAAAAAAGACTAAAACATACTTGCTTAATTAATAAAAAGAAAAAAACACAACTCAAACTGCTACATAACTTTTCAATCCCTTTCTAATTACTACTAATATTTGCTAACAACTGCTGATATACTGCATGATTTGCCTACTATTTAGCTTCACTGTTTGACAATTTTTACGTATCTATTAAGTAGGGAGATCAGGTATTTAGTCAAGTCATTAAAGACCTTTTCCCTGACTTCCCAGATTGTCATAATAATTAGTTTTGTTAAACTCAAATGTAAATATACTCTTGATGTAAGGTATGATGTAACAGCTAAAACAATAAAATTATTACTATTAAAATAATTGATATATTTTTGTACCTGTTGTGACAGGTACAGATATAGTTAAATTTTTATACCTCGTTCCCTTAGTAGAAGGTAAAAAAGACAATTTATATTGGGAAATGTCCTGTTCTTGTATCTGAGAAAATGATTTTTGCTATTCTTCGTATCTATCCGAATACAAACATTCAATTTCCAGACCTAGCGGAAAAATTACGTTGCAAATAAAATCTTTAAATGCATACGGAGAATCTTAAGGATATGCATATCGGATCTACGAAAAAAAAATTAGTCAGTTTCCTTTTTAGAAATACCTCACATACGAAAATGTGTCTCTGAATAAAAAATACGTGAAGATCTTGATCGTGCTGTCCTGTATCTGACAGAAACATATTCCTTCTTTATATGAATTTTGGAGTCGATATAGTCCAATGCAGATGGACATATAAAGAAAAAATATAAGCACGTGATTTGTGGACAAATATATATGACAAAAGACGGGCAAAACATAATGTTCTCAAAAAGCGAGTGACATTAATCGCATTGAGCGATTACACGCATCGTTGCTTTCATGTTTGCATTACTAGTTCTATTATCGTATTAGCTGTCTTGTTCTAATCTCATTTCTTTGTCCTATGGTAGTTGTACTTATTACCTTTCTTGCTGCGATTGCCTCAACATTTTCCCTATGCGAGTGCATTCGGATTATTCATTTTAGTGATAAACTAGAATGGACAAATTATTATATACGTAACGGCGCTGATAAGTCTTTGGCTTTTCCCATTTCACATACTCTTACACTGAAAATACCTTAGTCATATGTAATTGTTTGACTAAATATCGGCTATTATTCCGTTTTCCTCTGCACACCCTAAGAGCTACAAACTATCTACCTTTTATTTTCTCCTCCGTAGGGCTTTCACTCACTTTTCCAATCGTGCGCTTCTATCGGTGGAATTACAGTGGATTTCTGACCTTGCTGCAACGTTTGGGTATCCCAATCATACTGTCATCTACCTTTTATTTTCTCCTCCGTAGGGCTTTCACTCACTTATCCAATCGTGCGCTTCTATCGGTAGAATTACAGTGGATTTCTGACCTTGCTGCAACGTTTGGGTATCCCAATCATACTGTCATCTACCTTTTATTTTCTCCTCCGTAGGGCTTTCACTCACTTATCCAATCGTGCGCTTCTATCGGTAGAATTACAGTGGATTTCTGACCTTGCTGCAACGTTTGGGTATCCCAATCATACTGTCATCTACCTTTTATTTTCTCCTCCGTAGGGCTTTCACTCACTTATCCAATCGTGCGCTTCTATCGGTAGAATTACAGTGGATTTCTGACCTTGCTGCAACGTTTGGGTATCCCAATCATACTGTCATCTACCTTTTATTTTCTCCTCCGTAGGGCTTTCACTCACTTATCCAATCGTGCGCTTCTATCGGTAGAATTACAGTGGATTTCTGACCTTGCTGCAACGTTTGGGTATCCCAATCATACTGTCATCTACCTTTTATTTTCTCCTCCGTAGGGCTTTCACTCACTTATCCAATCGTGCGCTTCTATCGGTAGAATTACAGTGGATTTCTGACCTTGCTGCAACGTTTGGGTATCCCAATCATACTGTCATCTACCTTTTATTTTCTCCTCCGTAGGGCTTTCACTCACTTATCCAATCGTGCGCTTCTATCGGTAGAATTACAGTGGATTTCTGACCTTGCTGCAACGTTTGGGTATCCCAATCATACTGTCATCTACCTTTTATTTTCTCCTCCGTAGGGCTTTCACTCACTTATCCAATCGTGCGCTTCTATCGGTAGAATTACAGTGGATTTCTGACCTTGCTGCAACGTTTGGGTATCCCAATCATACTGTCATCTACCTTTTATTTTCTCCTCCGTAGGGCTTTCACTCACTTATCCAATCGTGCGCTTCTATCGGTAGAATTACAGTGGATTTCTGACCTTGGTGCAACGTTTGGGTATCCCAATCATACTGTCATCTACCTTTTATTTTCTCCTCCGTAGGGCTTTCACTCACTTATCCAATCGTGCGCTTCTATCGGTAGAATTACAGTGGATTTCTGACCTTGCTGCAACGTTTGGGTATCCCAATCATACTGTCATCTACCTTTTATTTTCTCCTCCGTAGGGCTTTCACTCACTTATCCAATCGTGCGCTTCTATCGGTAGAATTACAGTGGATTTCTGACCTTGGTGCAACGTTTGGGTATCCCAATCATACTGTCATCTACCTTTTATTTTCTCCTCCGTAGGGCTTTCACTCACTTATCCAATCGTGCGCTTCTATCGGTAGAATTACAGTGGATTTCTGACCTTGGTGCAACATTTGGGTATCCCAATCATACTGTCATCTACCTTTTATTTTCTCCTCCGTAGGGCTTTCACTCACTTATCCAATCGTGCGCTTCTATCGGTAGAATTACAGTGGATTTCTGACCTTGGTGCAACGTTTGGGTATCCCAATCATACCGTCAACAGGATCATCGCAAAAACTAGAAGATTGGCATCTACCACTTTAAGGGGTGACCAACCAAAACACCGATTTGTGGGCTCTATGGACTCTGCTCCCGGAGTTACAAACATCTTAAAAACACGTGTCGTAAGAATAACCTGGATTTCGGCCTCAGAACCAACACTATCTTTAACTTGGTTCGCAAAGACAGAGATCCGGTGAACCATCTGGAACAATTTGGTGTGTACAAAATTCCTCTGAAGCCAGTGGGCCCAGAGCCCCCCCCCCCCCCCCCAGATGTATGTTGGTTCCACGATTAGGAATGTGAAATTGCGTTTTTCGGAACATAAGTATAACAATAAAATGCATGCTTCATCTACTGCTTTATCTCGCCTTGTCACTTCGGGAACTTAATACCCACGCTGGGAAGAAGACAGGATTTTGAAAACTCCAGCCAATAAGACTCGAATCCGCTTTACAGAGAGTCTGTACATCCACAGATTCTTTAACATGTGTTGCAACGAGGATTCACCTACTCAAGTTTCCCAGGCCTGAAAAGCCATTCTACCTTGTAACGTACCAGGAGATGTGACGTACCTGCCCGAAGGACGCACACGACGTAAAGGCAGATAGGAATCAGAATAAAACGTCCGCGTAGCTCAATTGGTAGAGCAACTTATTCCAGAATGAGGGGACCCGGGTTCGAATCCTGGCGCGGATAAAAAAGACGGAGAAATTTACTTCGTTATAACCTGTAAAAGGTAAAAATAATTACATTCCACCCTGAACTCTGGCACAGTGTGTGTCACCTCCTCCCTGTGTTTTTTTTTTTTTTTAATTGGAGGTTTAATGACCACCGTGAGCAACTCAATGGGCTATAAGCAGTCGCCCGTACCTAATTTAGGGTCACTGTTTCCAGGGAAGGGATAGAGCCAGTGCCGTAAGACAAACACAACATCCATGCCTCACCGGGATTCGAACCCGGACCCCTTTCGGACGAATGATCAGAGGCCATCGCTTAGACCATTGCGCCACCGGGGCGGCCCTCCCTGTGTTTGGTGCTGGCCTCCGGTATGTAAATTGATTGACTTTTTATTTGCTTCTGTGATTTGAATTAAGTGGCAACAACTACCTTTTTTATATGCCATCTGATGAAGGACTCCAGGGGAGTCTGAAAGATCTTATGAGTGTCTTTTAACCTTGTATATAGTTCATTAAATGTAATTTTACGAAGTACATATGTCATCTTCAGACTTCGTTTTAATCGTGCATAACACAGCGTTTTTACCTTATCATTTAATTTTTAGTCTGCACGCACCGTCATAATCATCAACTGATTATTTAATTCTTTTTTTCAGGTCTGAAGTGACGATGATGCAAAACAACACAGATTTCACCACAGAAGAGTACCGAGCAGTGACGAAATATCTTTACCTAAAAGAGAACTCCGCCAAATAAATTTATGACGAAATAACGGTTAGATTAGGTGATAAGTACCCTTCCTACTCGTCCGTCAAGAACTGGGTTGCTAGGCTTAGAGCAAGACATTCGAGCACCGAAAATGAAGAACGTCCTGAGAGACCAACTCTAGTAGCAATTCCAGAAAACGAAGATGCCATTAATTCCATGATCTTAGTTGATCGAAGAATATCCACTAAAAAGATAACAGAGACCCTGGAGATATATGAGAACGAGTAGGCTATATTATTCACGAGATTATAGACATGAGAAACTGCTCAGCCAAATGGGTTCCTAAATGTGTTAATTCTGACCAGAAGCATGATCGAGTAATTGCTTCACAAGCCATTTTGGACCGGTGGGATCCTGTGGGAATTTTGAACCGTCTCGTAACTATGGATGAAACGTGGATCCATGTGCATGATTCAGAGAACCAAAGAACAGTCCAAAGAATGGAGACAGAGTGCCTCCCTGCGTCCAGAAAAGTTCAAGACACAGAAGTCATCAAGCAAGGTGTTAGCGTCTGTCTTCTGGGACAAAGATGGAATTATGCTTGTAGGTTATCTTGAAAAGGGTGCAATTATCATGGCAAAGTATCACATTGCACTTCTTGACAAACTGAAGCAGCAGCTGGTCTCCAAACGTCCAGGTAAGATCTAGAAAGGGATCTTGTTCCTTTAAGTGCCTCTTATCACAAAGCGGCCATTACGAAGCAGAAATTGGCTGATCTTCACTTTGAAATTCGGAAAACACCCGGGGCTACCCTTCTGATCTGGCGCCTTCGGACTTCTACCTCTTTCCTAACCTAAAAAACACCACAAGGGAAAACATTTTTCAAACAGTGACGGGGCCAAGCAGCTGCCGACAATTGGTTTGCAGCTCAATCGAAAGAGTATCTTTTGATGGGTTAAAAAAGTTTGAACAACGAAGTCATAAGTGTGTGTAGCTCAGGTAAGAATACGTACAGTAAATAAATATTTTCAATCCCGTATCTTGTTTTGTTTACAAAGGCAAATACTTATCATTAACCCCTCGTACATTCTGATAACAATATGCAATGTGTAAGCATCGCGATCAGTCACGTGCGTAGCTGAAACAGGCAATGGGTGTAAAAATAGAGCAGGTCTTTAGGTATTGGAAACCAGTCAAGAAAAAGTAATCATGGGTAAAGGCAGCCACATAAGTGAGTTTGACCGCTGCCAGATAGTAGTTACGAGGAAGGCAGGTTGTTCAACCCCCGCAACTGCTAAAACGTTGAGGTTTCCACGCCAAACCGTCGCACGGGTATACCAAGACTGCCAGAAACACGGTACAAACTTCCAACAAACATTAAAAATTAAGCCGTAAATGCGCAATTGACTCTGGAGGTAAGTCGGACTGCTGATCTTCCCTTTGAAACAGAAAGACCAAGTTTCAAGTTTCCTTGGTCGTTCTGGGTGGTGTAGTGGTTAGCATACCCAGGCGTTTTCTGGGAGACAAGGGTTGGAGTCCCGCTCCAGGACGATGAAAATTTTCAAGTTTTCGGATATTATCTGACTTACCATCCTTGTCACATTTACGCCAAAAATCGGATTGTCATCTTCAAAATTTGTATTATATGGCGTAATCTCGTATTTCTTTCATGATTTATCTGCTTCTCCGGGCAAACACGGGATATGATTCTTAACCTCCAGATTCGCTAAACACGAATGCCAGTTGCTTCAACTAGCTAATATTGTGATGGTTACATTCAAATTGATCGGAAACTTGGAACTTGGTCGTTCAGGGTGGTGTAGTGGTTAGCATACCCGGGCGTTTTCTGGGAGACGCGGGTTCGAGTCCCGCTCCAGGACGATGAAAATTTTTTCAAGTTTTCGGATATTACCATCCTTGTCACATTTACGCCAAAAATCGGATTGTCATCTTCAAAATTTGTATTATATGGCGTAATCCCTTATTTCTTTCATGAAATAAAATATGTTTGAAGGATATAAAATAAATATGTTTCTTTATATCCTTGATATTTGATATAAGTAAACATTTGATATAAATAAACATATTTATATAAAACATAAAATATGGGATGTAAGGTCAGGTGATGCGTAAAATAACAGCCTCTCCTTGACAAATGTCAACCACGCCTTCTCGTTGTACATCCTGTTCCCACTAAAGAGGCTCTGACGACCGCCAATACCGGTATAACTATACCATCGGGATTAGAATAAATGCTATCCAACACTCACCAATCCGTTTGGCCAGCATGGTGAGTTATGGCCAAACCCCTCCAAAATGACTCCACAACTTAAATCTTGGCCCTCAGTCTTCGGCAGCTGGAATGTACCTGGCCAAGGTAGCGGCCAGTGCGACATGAAGGCAGAGGGTGCTAAGAATCCCCGGAAAACCGGACTACGCTGCCATTTGATGCTGACCTTGGCTACGTATAATGGACGCTCCCTATCTTCTGATTCAAGGCTTCTTGAATTGGAAGATGAACTACAAAGGATCAAGTGGGACATCGTCGGGCTAAGTGAGGTAAGGAGAAAAGGAGAAGATCTCATTGAACTGAAAAGTGGACATCTCTTCTACTATCGTGGGACTGATACTGGCAGAACTAGTGGTGTTGGATTTGTAATAAACAAGAAACTGAAAGATAAAGTTGTAGAAGTTGAAAGTTCCTCTGACAGAGCTGCACGACTCGTTATCCAACTCTCGAGAAGATACCAGGCTCAGATTATTCAAACTTATGCACCCACCACAAGTCATCCTGAAGAAGAAATTGAAGAATTTTATGAGAACATTCGTCATCTAAATAATAAAGGTAAGCGGCACTTGAAGTTAATTATGGGAGATTTCAATGCAAAAATAGGACAACGGCAACAGAATGAAACTTCAGTAGGTAAATTCGGTCACGGCAACAGAAACCAACGTGGAAATACTCTCGTAGAGTTTGCAAAGGCAGAAGGATTTTTCATCTTCAACTCCTTTTTCAAGAAAAAGCCACACAGGAAATGGACATGGAGACATCCAAATGGGACAACAAGTGATATTGATTTTATTATGTGTAACAAAAAATTCGTCATAGAAGACTGCAGTGTGCTAAACAAGTTCAACACAGGTAGTGACCATACATTGGTGAGATGTAAGATGCACCTCAAGACTAAACTCGAACTTAGCAAGCTCATAAGACAAACAAAATGTATTGACATAACCAACCTTACAAAACACCATAATACCTTCAAGTTGGAACTGAAGAACAGATTCTCTGCTTTAGAAGGCCTAACATCGGCAGAAGTGGATATTTCTGAAGTTAACAGAAAAGTAACCAAAGCTCTTATGGAAACAGCAACAAAATTAGCTGGGTCTAAGAACAAGTTGATGTGAACAAATTATCAGGAAAAACAAAAATGTTGATGCAAAAAAGAAGAGAGATGAGGACAACTAAAGAAGATGTGACTTCCAAAGTGGAATATATAGAGCTATGCAAGACAGTACGAAAAAGTATCACTGAAGACGTAAAGAAATTCAACTGTGAACTAGTAAGGAAAGCAATTGAAAACAACCAAAGCCTAAAGATAGCAAAGGGACATCTCAGTAAGGGAAGAAAACAGATTATAGCACTGAGAAAAGAAGATGGTTCTGTAACAAGAAATAGAGGCGAAATTTTGACAAGAGTGAAAGATTTCTCCTCCAAATTATATGAAAGGGATGATACATGTACTCTAGACATCATGAAAGGTACCAGTACCAGAGTTCTTCCAGTCCTCCCAGCAGAAGTTGCACATGCAATCAAGAACATGAAGCGGGGAAAAGCTCCAGGAGAAGATGGAATTACTGTAGACATCATACAAGAAGCAAGTGGAGAAATCGAAACAGTACTCGCCCAAATTTTCACTCGATGCCTTAATGAAGGGAAAATTCCTGAGGATTCGAACAACGCTACAATGATCCTGCTACATAAAAAAGGTGACATTGAGGATCTCAGGAACTACAGACCTATCAGCCTCCTATCAGTGGTTTATAAAATCTTCACTAAAGTTCTTTCACACCGCTTGAAGGTGACACTGGACGTGGCTCAACCGAGAGAACAAACTGGATTCAGGAGTGGCTACAGCACAATAGATCATATCCACGTACTGAGAGAATTAACTGAAAGAGCGAGGGAATATGAACTTCCGTTGCGCATGGCTTTTGTCGATTATGAAAAAGCCTTTGATTCGGTGAAACCATCAGCAGTTACAATGGCTCTGAAATCCTGCGGTATTGAAGATGCGTACATTAATATTATTAATAACATCTATGAAAATGCAAGTGCAAAGATTCGGCTGTTTGAAAATACAACACACATAAAAATTGGAAAAGGAGTGAGACAAGGTGACACCATATCTCCGAAGCTCTTTAATGCCACATTGGAAAATGTCTTTCAATCACTGAACTGGGAAAACAAAGGGATAAAGATTAATGGAGATTATCTAACCCACCTTCGTTTTGCTGATGACATAGTCATTTTTACAACCACCCCATCAGAGCTGCAGAGTATGATCCAAGAACTTGCTGACAAGAGTAAAGAAGTGGGATTAAAAATGAACTTTCAGAAGACAAATGTGATGTTCAATACTTTTACAAGAAATGAAGATTTATCGATTGATGGAGAAAAGCTGTAGGTAACAGACACGTACGTTTATCTTGGACATCAGATATCAAGTGAGGATCCCATTGATGAAGAAATTAATCGGCGTACAAAGCTTGCCTGGAGAGCTTTTGGAAGAAACAGCATAATTTTCAAGAGCAATATGCCATTATGTCTTAAAAGAAAAGTGTTTGATCAATGCATCCTTCCAGTTCTTACGTATGGTGCAGAGACGTGGACCTTAACTAAAAGAGACATACAAAGGCTGCGGACAACTCAAAGCAGCATGGAGAGGTGCATGCTTGGTGTAACCAGGAGAGATAAGAAGAGGAACTCGTGGATCCGAAAAATGACAAGAGTGGAAGACATCATGATAAGATTTAAATCCTTGAAATGGCAATGGGCTGGGCATACTGCCAGAAGGACAGACCATCGATGGACAGCCGAAATTTTAGATTGGATTTCAAGGGACAGGAAAAGACCCAGAGGAAGACCACATGGGAGATGGGTGGATGAAATTCGAAAGTATGCGGGAGTGACATGGAAGAGACTGGCACAAGACAGATTGTTGTGGAGGAAACTTGGGGAGACCTTTGTCCAGCAGTGGATTGATAATGGTTGACAATGATGATGATGATATAAAATATAAATAAAAACATATTTATATAAAATATAAATAAAAAACATATTTAAATAAAATATTAATGAAAAACATATTTAAATAAAATATTAATGAAAAACATATTTATAAACATATTTATATGAAATATAAATAAAACATATTTATATAAAATATAAATATATATAAATATTTATAGAAATATGTAAATAAACATATTTATATAAATAAAATAAATTGGCAATAAATAAATATTTGATATAAATAAACATATTCATATAAAGTAAATATGTTTATTTATATCAAACATTTTTATATAAATATGTTTGAGGGATATAAAATAGGTTGAGTTCTGTCTCTGATACGTCTAACCCCGTTTCCCTCATAAGATCTTAAGTTTACTAATAACAAATTACCCAGCCGCAATGTTTCTGAGGAACCGAATGTTCGCTTCGCAATTGCGTAATGGAATTAAGATTTCCGTTAAGGTTTTTGACTAAAGTATAAAATATATTTTACAAAACTCGAAAACGTCAGCTTAAGGTGGTTCCACCTAACATCTCTGCCTTATGTTTCCAATGGCAAAACTTCTTTACATATTTTCTTCGCAATTAATGTATTCCCAAGGATGAAAATTTGCACATCGATAAAACTAACTTTAAGTTATAGCATGGGATACTGAATACTTCGTAAAACATAACCACAATTATATTAAAAATCAATCATTTTTCTTCGAGTAAGGTTTAGACCTGTTAATAGATGGCGCTACCTGTTCATTAATGACGTCAGTAGTAAAAAACATGTTGCATTGCCTAATTACGGTTATGTTTTAGCAAGTATTAAGTGTCCCATGCTATAACGTAAAGTTAGTTTTATCGATGTGCAAATTTTCATCCTTGGGAATACATTAATTGCGAAGAAAATATGTAAAGAAGTTTTACCATTAACATAAAGCAGAGATTTTAGGTGGAACCACCTTAAATATGAAATATAATTTAAAAAACCACGAATTTGCAGTGGAAGTTTGTAATGTGCGTGTATGCAACGTGAGAGGGAGAGAGAGAGAGAGAGATGTACCATAAAAAAAGAACTGGCGCTTCATGCTAAAATATTGTACAATGTAAAATTTCGTTGCGCTAACACATACTTCCTTATCAGCGAATTTCTCCTCCTTTCTTATTTGCTAAAATAGTAAACCCGTTCCTCTTGTGGCTATTTAACAAAAGGAAATGAACATTAGATAATATGACTTCTTTGGTACTGCTCGTAAAACATTCTGTTCAAAGAAGTGTGAAATACAAACTTGTCTGTCGTGACACTCGAAACCGCATCCTTCTGCTCCGGAGTCGAATGCCTTCCCAACTAAGCAAGGCCGGCAACGGCTTATTACAGTTACTAGCCGTCTTGAAATGTGCGTCACCTCTCTAGTACGTCACAGAAGTGACACGATTGGCTAAACGTCTAAAGCGGACTTTACACATTCAATAATATTGTCATTACTGCACTTCATTACGGCGCCATTATTACTTCATAATTACGCCGTCATTATTTTCACACCTTACACGCTCATTATTAAGCATCGTTACTTTGCTTCATAACTAGTCTAGTAGCCACGGAGAGTACATCGATTTTGTCTGTGAAAAGAAAAGCATGTTTAGCTCTAATTTTAGCTTTAAGAACGAAACGTCATGTTAAGCGCCGGTGTTGGATGAAGGAATGGCTAAAAAAATGTGATACGTATTCACAGAGACTTGAGTAGACCTGGATGAAGATCTACCTGAGTCTCTTCAACAAATCTGCCTTGAGCAATTCTATTCCACGTGTCATTCCGGCATGCTTTCGAATTTCATACACCCATCTTCCACGTGGTCCTTTTCTGGTTGTCTTCCTGTTCCTTTGTGTCCAGTATTGTATTTCAGTAATCCAAGGGTGATGAGTTCTTCTAGCAATTTGTCCAGCCCATTGCCACTTTAGGGTCTTTACTTTGACGGTGATAAACCAGCTCTTGCCATTTTCCTGATCCACGAGTTCCTGGTTTTCTTTAAAAATGTGCTAGGATATCAGGAAAGTCAAAGCTTGTGTTCACATGTCAAATAATCCAGGATTTCACTTCTTCGGACCACGTAAAAACTCGAAACTCACCATTTATAAAATAAAACAAATCAAAGCTCTGGAATGGGTCAGCCAATACTTTCTTGAATATTTCCAAACAGGATCTCAGTTTTGGATTCAGCAATGGCGCTTGCTTGTGAAGGAGATTATTTTGAACAGAAACTTTGCTAGAAAAAAATATCTGATGTAATAAAGTTATTAATTAACCTAACAAAATCATTACTTCAAGAATATCACTCATGTAAAGCGCTGTTCGCAGATCGATACAATTTTTTTATAAAAAGCCCTGCTACATCCCACTGAACTTCTAAAAGGAGGTCCTTTAATGAAATACAAAGGAAATACCAAAGCGTACGGCAAATGATGAACACGGTCAGTTTTAGACAAATAATAATTAATTAATCTAAATTAAATTAAAGACAAGAGGAAAAACATCTCAGTTACACAATCGCTTGTTCGAAAATTCCTGAATATTAGCAATTCGAACTAACAAGGGAAGCCTTTCAACTGTCGCTCACTAAAATTGAAGAAACGCGGCCAGGAGATATAGTACTAAGTACAAAAACCAATGGGTGTATTTCCGTTTTGGCCCAAATGAACTGACAAAGGTGAACGAGTGGTCTGAAAATAGCCTTAGAGCACAAGTGGGGAAAATCATCTAACATGTGTTGTGGTGCGTGATATGTAACCCCAAATATCAGCTATGTACCCCATGATTCAAAATAAGCTCATGTCATACAAAAAGCAACAAAAACCAACCTTATTACAGGTGTAAATGAACATTTGTGGCATTGAACACATGACGGAAGCAAAGTAATTCGGAACAATGAGAACAACGCAAGACCTCAAAGTTATCACAGTAGTGATAATTGCCATTGCTATCTGAAAAACAAATACGTTGAACATTACAAATGAAGCGTCATCACTTTCACAGTATCCAATTTTTTTCATGGATTTAACAGCATGTTGTTGAATTTTTCTGAGTGCAATTGATTGTGTATGAATGAATGCAGCAATATGATGTTATTTCGGTGATGGAGTACAAAATCATGGACATTGTGAAGTGTTACATAATCAGATATTTTATGTGCATATATATTTTATACTGGCGGAAAAAATAAACATCGAGAGGTTGAATGAAACCTGTTGTCCTTGGTGGTATGGTGAGCAGAGGTTTTATGATTTTCTCCATTTGTGCTGTAAGGCCATTTTCGGACCACTCGCTCACCTATGTCAGTTCATTTGGGCCGAAACGGAAATGCACCCATTGGTTTTTGCCCTTAGTACTATTGAACGTATAAAGCCCGCTTAAGGCTCTATCGGACGAGAAAATTGCAAGATTGTTTGCATGTGGTACCAATGGCTTGTTGTGGCTTCAGAACCACTACGGTTGTTTCAGTACAGCAGAATGCAATCCGGCGAATTTCAGTTCACAAGTCGTGGAACATTGTACAATCGCCGTTCCATAAAAACTGTGAGTAAAATCACATAAAATGAAGAAATATAGGTACAGAAAAAGATATGTTATTCTTTCACAAAGTATCCTCCCTCGGATGATATGCAACGGTCCCATCGTTCAGTCCACTTTTCAAGGCATGTGGCGAAGGCATTTTGTGGAAGATGCCTTAGCCACCCCTGTACAGATTGAATGACGTCAGCATCTGTGTTGAATGTTACGCCACGGAACTTCTCCTTCATTGTTGGAAATAACTGGAAATCGCACGGGGCGAGGTCAGGACTTTAGGCAGGCTGTGCCCTGATTTCAATACTGCATTTCGCAAGAAACTGTTGAACACAAGCATCTACACGTGGGCGGGCGTTATCATGGAATAGGGCCCACTTGCCCACCAGTTCCGGTCGCTTAATCAATATGCGTCATCGCAGACGCTTCAGGACTAGAATGTAATACTCAGCATTGACAGCAATTTGGGGAGGAACGGCATGCTGGTAGACTACACCTTTATGATCAAAGAAAATTATCATCATCCTCTTTCCAGCTGACTTGGTTTGGTGCACTTTTTTCGGAGGAGGTGAGCCTGTGTGTTTCCAGACACTCGTTGCGCGCTTCGTGAGGGGTTCAAAATAGTGGACCCATGTTTCATCGACAGTTATTACTGTGTCTAGAAAGTTTGGATCGTTTGAAATCATTTGTTTACACTCATGACACACCTGAACTCTGGCTAACAATCGTTCTCTCGTCAGTTGATCAGGTACCCATCTGGAACACACACACGATGCAGCAGTAATTTGTCGTGTAGAATTCGGAATGCTGACGTTTTTGAAATATTAGTTGACGCCGCTATGTCTTCACACGTCATTCGTCGATCTTCTTGCAGGATTGCTCAAAAGGTGTGAACCATACGCTCTGTAACGACAATTTCTGGTCGACCAGGCCTAGTAGCGAATTCTGCCGACAAACTCCCTTTTTGAAACCATGGTGTCACTTAAAAATCGTTGACTCACCGAAACATTTATCTTTGTAAGTATTTTCATTAAATAAACTGTTTCTGGAGCTGATATCAAAATTATATCCCAAACGATAGCAACATTTAATCGCACAACGCATTTCACTTCTTAACTCTGAATCACTCAGCTCCATAGCTGTATGGCGAAATGCAGACGTACTTTAAACAACTGCGCAATAGCAAAACCAGAATCGTCTGTCACGGCTAATAACTGTTGCCATAGATACTTCCTTAATTCAGTTAGTCGTGTGCGCGGTTGTTTCTCCCCTTCGCACTGTTGCCAACTTAAAAAAAAAATTCTCAATTTTTATGGAACGGCATTTGAACAAAGAATGGTTAACAGTTTTCAATCCCATTACATAAGAATCAAAAGTAACAGAAAGGCTGAAGCAATTTGTTGTTCAGTTAGCGTAAAAGCTACAGCAGCTTTTACTTTGAATGAACAACAAATTGGGCGTAACCGCAGAAACACAAATTTTCTGCTCCGTATGCATGGGCGGAATTGCTAGGATCTTTCTGTTAACCAAGCATCGACTGTTATTTTGCTCCCTTTGGAGAATACTTCGTCGAGAGCTAAATAAAGGATCGTGCTTTCAAAAATTATCGTGAAACCCCGATGACAGAAAGAGCAATCATCGAACGGAAAGGAGAAAACTAGTTATTCGGGTTCTGCGAATCATGCATAATGCGCGGAACAAGAAGCATTTTGAAGAGACGATTGAGTGAGCATTAGATTTGAAGATGTCAACTGTTGCAATAAGTCTTAATAAGTATGATTTGTTCGGAGTACCTCTAATGAAAGTAAGGGGCACTAACATCGTCAGACGTTCATCCACATTCCTTAATGGATGAATAATTGATCCATAAAAAGAACGGAATGAAAGTAAGATCTCGGTGATCTCCTTCCAATCCTATTTCTTCTTTGCAGAAGATGAATTACGTAGGAAATTCCGAATCCGAGTCCTATGGGGGAATCGATAAAACTAACGCTAATGACTCTATGATGAGGCGAGAGGCAGCGAGCAAGAGATCTTGCGTTTGCATAAAGTATGGAGATATTATACTCAAAATGACAGTTTACGAGTTTTCGCAAAACTTTATTTCCTTTTTCGCTGTTGCTTCAGTATTCCTTCCAGAAACTCATCAAAATTTCATATTTTCTGCAGCCAAAAAGCTCTCGAATTTTACCTCATGCGTTATTTTTGTTTTCTTTTTCCTTTTTTTCTGTTAAGCTTCCATTTGAGATTTCCGATGCGCTTTCTTATTTCTTTTATAAAATAATAAATAAATTTTGGTTAACTTATTTTCTCCTCCACAGGGTGATTGAAATCTGATATCTCTTGAGCCTTTGCTGAAATTTTATTTCGTATATTTCACAAGAAATCTGAACATTCTAGTCTTTATTGATTTTAGTTGGAGGTTTGACGTCCACCGTGAGCAACTCAATGGGCTATAAGCAGTCGCCCGTCTCTAATTTAGGGTCACTGGTTCCAGGGAAGGTAGAGAGCCAGTGTCGTAAGGCAAACACAACATCCATACCTCACCGGGATTCGAACCCGGACTCTTCTCGGACGAATAGTCATAAGCTAGCGGTTAGACGACTGCGCCGCCGGGACGGCCACTCAAGTCTACTGAGGTCATTCGTCAGCACGAGTTATTATGGAAAATATTGTGTACTTCTAAATGGAAAAATATTATTATTAAATCAAGCAGAATACCATCATAGTATTCGAATACTCGCCGAAATAAAGCGTTTGACGACTCACAGTCGGGTGTATTAAAACTGAGACCTACGTAACAGATACGAGCTGTTCATGACGCAGACTGGATTGTCCCCTATCCAACGTGAAACTGCCACTAGGTGGCGCTGGTGGCAGGGCATAAAAAATGCGAATAGGAAAGCATTGTTTGTCAACGTAGATTAACTTCCTTGTGATCACTGTTAGCGTATTTCACTTAAATTTTTTCATCAGTTATTTTAAGAAAATAAAGAGACGACTTGCTGTGTTCCATTATGCATGACAAACACGAAAGCGCAGTATCTCAAGTTCTGTCCTTCGCTTCATCCGCCTGTCTGCCAGCAGAAACGTTATTTGACGGTAGAGGAAGCGTAGATGCAGACTTTTTGGGGATGGACACACGTATAGGCAGATAACCTAACTGACAGAAAGATGTCTGAATACCTGTGCTCAATTTTTTCTTTATGGCGCAGATAATCGGGCATCTCGCTGTCTTTGAAGGCGGACAGACGTTGCAAGTCTTGTGCGTATTCCATTTTTCTATCAGTCACAGTATTAATTTCTTCAGTCTGGCTGTTAGAAGTTGAAGTATAATTACGGACAGACCAACATACGATCGAATGCACGGAAAGAGTGATTTCAGGATTCTTATACAGTTCTTTTATTCACTCAATATTTCGAAGCGCGAGTACCGTTCTTGCAAATGAGAGATAGACGGAAAGGGCAACCCAAATTGTATCCTTACTGAATAAACAAAGACATCGCTCTTTCCACGTTTAGCAACACAACGCAAACGAAAAACTGTTATTCGGCCGCCGCTGGGGAATTGAATCCCGGATCTCTCGATATCTAGCCGAGCGCGTTAGCCTTACACCACTGTGGCCAACAATCCACTGCGCTATGTGCGTTTTTCTCTCAGGATCTGACATTATAAATCCGTAAGATGGGCTCAGTTACTGAGACGTCTCCATCTGGTGGGCATTAGCGGCACTGGCTATATATTAATTATAGCAGTTAAATCCGAAGGGCAAGATCCAATTTTTCGGTTGTTGTGCGTTGCTAAACGTAGAAAGAGCGATGTCTTTGTTTATTCACTAAAGCCACGTATTTGGGGGATTTTCACTTTGGATCTCGCCCTTTGGATTTAACTGTTATAATTAATATATAGCCAGTGCCGTTAGTGCCCACCAGATGGATACGTCTCAGTAACTGAGCCCATCTTACGGATTTATAATGTCAGATCCTGAGAAAAAACGCACATAGCGCCGCGGATTGTTGGCCACCGTGGTGTAAGGCTAACGCGCTCGGCTAGATATCGAGAGATCCGGGATTCAATTCCCCAGCGGCGGCCGAATAACAATTTTTCGTTTGCTGTGCGTTGCTAAACGTGGAAAGAGCGATCTCTTTGTTTATTCAATGACGCTACGTATTTAAGTGATTTTCACTTTGTATCCTTATTGTATTCGATTTCCATGTAAGTAAAAGTTGGGAACGCGATCAATTTGTTTGCGATGAATTGACGAGACACCCGGCTGGAACAAAGATGTGTTAAGTGCATTGAATTTACCAGAAACCACGATGATAAAAATTAATGGTACACTTTTTTTTCAAAATATTATCTTAGATTTAGAACTTATTTAATGCATTTCTTAAGATTCCAAGGATATACATGGCTATCCAAAACTTAAGGATGAACATGGAATCTGGTAACTACAGGGCGTCATGGGGCTAAAAGAGCTTACTAACATATGCACACGAGAGCAGTGTACACCGAGAAGCCATTCCATTATGATCACCCCCAGCCTAGAGAAATGAGCGCGCCTGGAGACCAAACGGTGGCGCAGATGAAGTTCACCGAGCAGACACAACCCGAGGACGGCTTTCGATTAATAAAGTGTTCAGAGTCAGAATGAGAAAAACTGCCGATTTATCGGAGTTTGATAAAACACAAATCGGAAACGGCGCGGTTGTGGGTTGTTCACGTGCCGCTGTAGTAAGTACATATCAAAAGTGGTGCACAGAGGGCCAAACGACGAACCGTCGTCCAGCCGTTTGTCGTCCGCAGCTCACTGATGCCAGAGGGAAGCGGAGATTGTCGTGCATTGTTCACAGTGCCACAGTGCGACAAATCACCCGCAACTACAACAGTGGTGATCAGGGCAATGTGCCACAGCACACAGTTCATCGCCGCCTTCTGCGCATAGACCTGCATAGCCGAAGACCCAATGCTCACTGCACTTCATCGCTAACAACGCATGAAATGGGCCCAAGATAATCGAAATTAGACCGTAGATGATTGGAAGAGATTGGCGAGGTCTGACCTATCAAGATTTCTGGTACATCCCGTAGACAGCCAAGCGCGGATGCGCCGATTACCAACGGAGGCTATGGCAGCTGAATACACTGTTGGAAGGAAATAGGTCAATGACTGCGGTGTTATGTTCCTTAGGACACTTTGGGCTCCATTATCCCAATTACACAATTCCTGAAAGCTGTCAGGTATCTGGACATCATTGTGGACCAAGTTCACCCTTTCATGACAAATGTGTTCCCTACCGGCGATGGCCATTACCAACATGATAATGCGCCATGCAACACTGCCAGAATCGTCAAGGAGTGGTTCGAGGAACATGCTGGTGACTTTCTGTTAATGCCCTGGCCACCACATTCATCTGACATGAACCCAATCGAACATTTGTGGTTCGACTTCAAAAAGCGTGTTCGCGCTTAAATACCACCAACCCGGAATGTACGGGAACTGGAGAACTTGCTGTTGACAATATCGTACCAGATACCCCAGGATACCTATCGCTACCTTATCGAATCGATGCCTTACCGAGTGGCAGCTGTTTTGCAGGCTAAAGGGTGTCCTACAGCTTATTAGGTAGGTGGTCATAATGTAATGACTCATCAGTGTATATTATTAAGAAATTCCATGATAAACAGCCGGAATACAAATTCTCTGATAGCATGTGGAAAATTTAGAGAGTGCATATAAGCACGAGGTCGAGTCAGGATCTCATGAGTTCATTATGATTTTCATGTGTTTCAGCGACGGATGGGACGACAAACTGCCTGGCTGAGGTAACTAAAGGATGTTTCGCAGATCATACGGACGATTTCGCGCGACGCCGAATAATTGGCAATCCCGATGAAGGCCAATCTCTGACCGTTGCCCCGAAAAAAGTTTGGAGTGGCACAGAGCATGATGTCACAACTTCCGTCAGCTTTCCGGAGTCACACAACCGCTGCCAGATGTTTTGTTGGAGGATCTTCACCAGCGCGATTACAGTTACTTGGTCATAATGGTAAAATGGAGTCATAAAAGTACAGCGGGCCAGTTCGATGATCGTCTTCAAGCAAGCATAACTTCGCGAATTTCGCGCCAAATTGGGCCAAGACGTCTAAATGCAGCAGGACTATATGCCCAGACACCCGCAAGCTGTCAAACATCATGCAGGACTAATCCTACAGCCCTTCATCAGTGGTGTATGTCTTCGAATGACTGGTCTTCAGATCAATCAGCCAACGTAATGTTCACGGATGAAATCCGCTTTAGTCTTTCGCCGGACTCCAAGCGGCTACTGAGTTGGATGGAACGTGGGGTTGAGTATGACGCCAGGAACATCGCTGAACGGGAGATATACGGCGCTCGCAGCTGCCATTGTGTGGGTCAGTATCATGCACAATGAACGTATCGAACTGTAGTAGGTACGGAGTCAAAGGACAATCTTTGGGCAGTTGTTCTGCAGTAATGAGATTCTTCGCCACTTCGCTTGTTCCTTGGAGATGTGGGCACAGGCATAATTTTTATGGATGATAAACCCCGTTCTCCCAGCATAGCAGCTATGTTGATGAAGGATTGGCTAGCGAGTATAGCTGTCGGATGGAGCGGCCAGGCCACTCCCCCGATCTCAATCCAATCGAGCATGCACGGAATGCTCTGGGAGCTTGTTTCGCACAGGAATCTCCCATCAGAAACCATTCCAGCACTTTTCAAGGCTCTCCAGCAGGAGAGGGAAAATACACTCATCGTCAAAAAAATAGTTGCACACAGAAGGACGTGTCGGATCGCAATGCTATTCGGGAAGAATATTGATGAATATACCTGGGACAATAAATGATTAAATATCGAGACTGATATGGGCAATATTTACTGAGATATACGCCAATAAGTAGTGTCTCTTAGTGTGGCGTCGGGCCACCATGTTTGCTCACACAGCATACTAGACGTCTCGGCACGGAGTTAAACAGGTTCCTAATGGTGTCCTGCGATACGTCATTCCATGCAGCTTGAATCTTCTCACGCAGTTTCTGCAGATTGAGCGGTATGGGTGGAATGTGGATAGCGAGTCCAATAGCAACCCACACATTTTTAATCGGCGATAGGTTTGCCGATGCGACTATCCATGGCAGAGTTTCAGTACCTTGAAGGCAAGCTCTCGAGACAGCAGCAGTGTGCGGACGAGCGTTGTCCTGTTGGAGAATCGCACCAGAGTGAGCGTTCAAAAAAGGTAGGGCCACTGGTTGCTGGATCTCATTAACGTAACATTTGGCTGTCAAAGAGCCTGTAATGAACACCAAACGTGATCTGGCCTCGTAGGCAATTGCACCCTACACCATGACACGAGGCCTTTTAGACGTGTAACGCTCGACAACAAACCCTTCATCTTGGCGCTGAACACGGTGCCTCCACACACGGATTCGTGGGCCGTCTCCTCAATAACAAAAGCGGGACTCGTCACTGAATATCACCCGTTGCCATTCTGAGTGGCTCCATGACAGTCTGGCAAGACACCTTTGCTGTCTTTGGCGACGATGTAGTGATGTTAAGGGCTATCGTCGCAACGATATGCGTGTGTGTTGTCCTACATTGTGCAGCCGTCTGTCAATGGTGCTGGCACTCATCGGACGATGCATGGAGGGCACCACTGCTTGCTGAATATTTACAATCGTGGCTGTTGGGTTACTCAGCGCATGTCGGACAACCCGTCGGTCCTTTATCACTCTCTCTCTCTCCGTGGTTCGTCTGGGTCGCCCAGACCCTTCCTGTCGCTGCTGGGTGTCTTGTTCTATTCACTGCCGCCAACAGCGTGATATGGTGACATCTGCACAACAGGTATGGTGCGCAATACGGCGAAACGACCAGCCCGCTTTCCGGAGCCCGATGATGTGGCCCCTCTCGAAATTCACCAACTGCTCGAATTACGAAAATTAAAAGTTGCTGTCTTTAGCACGATATATTAAAACAATTTACCAAACCGTAAACAAATTTTACATTTTATTCACGATCCAAAACCGTTCAATGAAAGTGACAAGTACTTTCGAAGCCACAATGGCTTCATCCTCAAGCCGATAATGACGCGGTACAAGAAACAAACCAGTCAATTTGTACTACAATACGAGGCGCGTCTCTTCATGAGTTCACCAATCAGGTAGCGATGCCATCCCACTAAATCCTAAACCTAAAGTTCAGAAATAAAAAAAATGTACAGTATTATACAAAGTCCTGAAGACCCGTTTGTGCTTGTGAAGAATGAAGTATTCGTCTCCAGGGTCTGTGAATCACAGTTGGTAGTTCTATGTCGCAACACATTTCCCCGTAAGAAATAATACAGAGACTTTCCAACAAAAGAATTGAGCGTTTGTCGACTGTAGATATTAAGATTTTAATGTTGTTCCAGTCAGGAGTGTATCCATCCTGTTTTACTGCTACAGTGAGTGCGGTATTTATATTATCAGTTCGTAGGGAGTATTTATGTTCAGACAGACGAGCATTTAAGTTCCGAAGTGTAGAGCCCACATAGTACTTAACTTCACTGTAAGTGTCTTCAGGTAATAAAGGTATACTATGCACACCAGATTTATTGGGGGTTGGAACTTTGTCTCTATCATTCCTCACCAGTGAAAAAAACACATTCCTGGTACAAATTCCAAAGGACATATTATGTTTATGACATGCCTTTTTCAGAATAGTAACAAGTTGGGGAATAAATTCTATCTTACCAACAATTGTAGAAGTAATTCTATCTTACTCGAATTACTTCCGAACTTTTCTCCGATGCAGACTTCACTTGCAAAGGATGCAACCAACGAAACAGCACGAGTCAGAATGCCAAGCACGCGCAACGGGACGGCCTTGCCCAGCACGGTCAGGCACAGCGCTACGACCTCTCCTTGTTTGCGTGACATGCGCGTCTGAGCGTGATACTTGAATCATTTGCATGTCTCGCGATGTCAAACATACCCACTTATTTTCATTCCTGTCGGTTGCTTCCTTCTGGGTGCAACTATTTTTTTGACAATGAGTGTATACCCAAAGAGTTCCTAAAACACTCAGAGCTAAGTTTGACTCGCCGATGCCAAACATGCCCTGCGGTGCGGGGTGGACATATAGTCTGTTGATTCAGTGCTGATGAAAAAGTGTCGATCGACGACAGGTGAGCCTACACTTTCTTCGCAACACGTTGCTCTGTTTTGATCTCTGTTACACGTTTCTCATGATTTCTGCTGTCGTGCAATTCATTTTTCTGTGGCTATTACCACCGATAACTTTTACAGCTGTAAAAGTGCTTTTTAACGCTTTCTTTTTTTTTTTTTTTTTTTTTTTTTTTGATTGGAGGTTTAACGACCACCGTGAGCAACTCAATGGGCTATAAGCAGTCGCCCGTCCCTAATTTAGGGTCACTGGTTCCAGGGAAGGGAGAGAGCCAGTGCCGTAAGACAAACACAACATCCATGCCTGAACGGGATTCGAACCCGGACCCCTTCGGACGAATGATCAGAGGCCAACGCCTTAGACCACTGCGCCACCGGGGCGGCTTTAACGCTTTCCAAGCGTAGGTTGAAGAAGTGTACATGCTCCAGCTTTATGTGTGTGTCTGCCCGGTTCAATTTCGATGAAATTTTAGTATGTGGTAGGGGACAACTGGGGACGAACCCTATTGAAAATAGGTGAAATGAGGTTAAAGGTCAGGACATAGGAGCGACATCCATTCCATTGCCCTTATGCGTCATAACTTACCTAAAATTCTTCGATTGCGACAAAACTTTATCATGTTGTTCCGGAGGTATACTGAACCGGTTCTGTTGAATATAATCGAAATGGGGACAAAGGTCAGGGCACAGGAGCGAGATTTATTCCACAGCCATTATCCTCATAACTTGACTAAGAATGCTTCCATTGCGACAAAACTGTCGTTGGACGTGCCCTCTCGAGCTCCTTAATTTTCGCCCAGTTTGCGCGGTCAACGAGACCATTGCTTCAGACTCCTATGTTCCGTGTTTGTATAAGGGTATGTGCTACATTTCCTGCTACTTTTCCGAGTTAGAAAGTACGTATTTACTTCGAATTTTATCATAATATTGCCTGCCGACTATACCCTACTGCGTTTCTGAAGTGTGCACCCAAGTACATGTTCCAATGCCTGCTGTTCCTTTCCTGCATACCTTGTTCAAGTAATAGGCTGCCAGTGATCTCCCCAGCTACTTTTCAGCACCAGTAAGTGATTTTATACCGATATTCCTTCATTTTTCATCTCGGTTGGTATGTTTACATCTGCCCATCGGGACTTGCCTTGGCTTCCTTCTGTCTTCTCACTTGCATTCTATTCAGTTGCCTTCTCTACTTATCTTCCTCTTATTTATACGCCTTCCCGTTTACGTTACCCTTTGATAGTGGCCCTTGGGTGACGTCATCGTTACTGTGCTCCATCTGTCTCTCGCCGTTTTTCCAGTGACGTCATTATCTCGCATCTTCCCATCGTCTGCCTTCTTTACGTGCCTTTTGACATCTCCATCGTCTTACGCTCTCGAGATTGTGCTGCTTTGCTTTACAGTTTCTGATTTGTACTATGTCTACTGCCTTTCTTCGACCACTGACGCCTAATCTGGTTATACTACTTGACAGTTCAACTCATCTCTCTACGCCCGCAGTCACTGCCTTCCCCTCGGATCCTCTCTCAACTGCCTTGGGCTTCCGGTTTTATCGTACCGGCTCCGTTTTAACAGCTCACTTATTAGAGTCCTCGTCACCGGGGAAGTCCTTCTTCGCTTCTTTAGCTCTTGGAGTAAAATATTCCGCGCTTCCACATCCTAAACTTACAGCTTACACTTCAGCACTCCATCAGATTGTTCCACCTGATGCCATCACGCACATCGCACGAAAGCCTTGCTCGGTGTTAGTTTATATTTCTAATCCCACTCAAGTTGAGTTGGTTCTTTCTTCTCCAATTTCAGTCGGCGACCAAAGTTTGTTCGCAATTCCTCTTGCTCATTGCCCTATTCTCGTTAGTTTATCACCAGTTCCTCCTGAACTCTACAACGATTTACTGCATGCTTTCCTCTCTCAATGTGGTTTAGTTTTTGGCCCTATTAAGACCTTGTCTGCTGCTTCAGACGATCAAGGGAATCGTCCCTATTATAGTTTTCGACGTCAAGCTCTCGTCGTTTTTCCTGACGAATAGTCCATTGTTTCCTTCCCGACAGCTTTCCACGTTACCTGCGGTCCACACACTCTCACTGTCAATGTTTTTACCGCCTATCATCGTTTTGCTTTAAATTGCCCGGTCACCATAGTTCTTCTTGTCCAACTCGGAATTTTTCGACTTCCATTCGCCCTTCTGCCTTGCCAGAATCGTGTGACTTTTCTTTATTATCCACATCTTTGTCGACTTTTCCTTCTACATGTTCGCAGCTTCCGGTTTCGAGTGGTTTGTTCCCGGCCCCTGATTCTTCTACTTCACGTGTTTCCCCGGAGAATATTTTTCCTGATCATCTACTACCGACAGCTCTCCTGGATGTTCTCCTTTCTGTTACTACTACACCACTTTGCACGCCTCCATCGAGCCGCCCGTCTTCTGCCCAGATCTCGTTGAAATTCCCTCAGTCACCCTCTCCACCTCCATCTCCTGCTCCTGTCAGTCCATTGTCTCCATGTTCGACCACGGTCTCCAGTTCTATGGTTCCGCTCTTTGCCTCCACACAGAGAGCATCTACCAGCTGCCTTATATCTCCTGCTTCCTCACCGCCCCAGTGCAACTTATCTGTTTCTGTGCCTCCAGATTCTACGTCATCTCAGTTTCCTTTACCGACGGCTGATGTTGATTCGTCTCCTGCTTCCTCACCGCCCCAGTGCAACTTATCTGTTTCTGTGCCTCCAGTTTCTACGTCATCTCATTTTCCTTTACCGACGGCTGATGTTGATTCGTCTCCTGCTCGTCACCCCCAGTCCTCACTATTAGATGTTCCTGTTACAACTTCATGTTCACCGCCGTGCTCCCTTCAAGCAAGCCTATTTTCTACAGAGCTCTCCACAGACAGCCCTGTAGTGTCTTCTGGGTTGCACTTGTCTTCTGTTGATGTCTCCATTCGGCCTTTTTCTTTAGACACTTCTGCTTCGCCAACTCCTGAGTCGCCGGACGAAGATCCTACTCCGCCTCTTATCAGCTGTCTCATGCCGATCGTCTCTGTGAGTTCTTCACTCCCAGCAACTCTTGTCATGTCCATTGAACCTGCATCCTCCGACTCACAGTGTGCTCATTTGCCTTCTGACGTGTCATCTTCCTCTACAGCCGTTCCTGTCGTCCTTCCATCAGCTTCAGCCACTGTTCCTGCCTCATCGATTGTTCCTGTCCGTTCTCCTTCACGCTCTATTGTTGCCTTCCTCGACTTCTGCTGATAGTACTTCCCTTACCTGTACATCTTCTACGGCTCGACGTTCCCGACGGCGGCGTATGCCTCTTGCTCCAGATCCTCCTTCACAACAAGACTTCGCTTGTTATGGTGCTTATTGACGCGCTTATGAGCGTCGGGTGAAACGTGCTATGTATAAATATCCAGACTTCTCCTTCCCTTATCCGCTAACACCAGTTCATTATTATTGCAGTATCTTCCAGAGTGTGAGCCCTTAGACTTCTGCTTGACTTTTGCCATGCTTAATGTCCTGTGTATTTAATGTTCCTCAAAATATCTCTCTGTTTGAGAGAGTGGCCTGCGCGCCCATAGTTCTTTTTCTTATGTTTTGTTCTCCTCAATGCCTCACGTGTAAGCCTGTGATTTTGTCCACGTCTTTTTGGCCTTTTGCCCATGTTATATGCCCCAGTTTTATTGTACACTATTAGTTGTCTAATAAAACGATATTGAACGACAAAACTTTAGTTTGTTGTTTCGGTGGTATACTGAATCAGTTTAGTTTAATGTCATCGAAATGGGGTCAAAGGTCAGGGCACAGGAACAAGATTTATTCCACAGCCATTATCCTCATAACTTGAGCAATACTGTAACTTGAGTAATGATTTCTGGTATGTTGGAAAGCGTATCATAAGCAATGCATTGCATAATTTTACTAACTTGTTCCTATTTTGATTAGTCAAAATGTACATCTTCCTTCAGAGAAGCATCCAGACATATTTGCCCGTTAGCAAAACACGAAGGAAACACTGCCTATTAAAAGATATTAAAAGTCCCGCAGCGGAATATTGTTCTCTGGAGAAACACAATTTCTTGTGATTAGGATGAAAATAAAAAGTACGAAATCTAATGAAAATATTAGGTATTTGTAAAAATTTATTGTATCCCTAAAATATTCATTTTTAATACCAATTGCTTTAAATCAAAAATACCCTCTTTTAAAGTTTGTCGGAATGAAAATGTTGGTAATGCGATTACTGGTTAATGTGGAAAAGTTGATTAAGAGATGCGTTGCTTTATTTTGCTGTCGATTAATCGAGAACGATGCTTTATAGAATCGATCTCCGAAGATGCCCATGGAGTGGGAATTAAGAAAGGTATATCAAAGGAAAGAATAGGAATGAATGATTTGAAAATTGTTGAAAAATTGTGCTTCATGAGAAATAGAAGAGAAAAAGCTGGAGCCCCAAATGAAAAAAAAACTCATGAGCAAATACGCAGCTCAGAACCCAAAAGAGGCCAGGCATTTAATACAGTAAATTCCTGTTAATTGGGCTATCGGTTAAACGGGGCAGACGTTTATTTGGGACAATTCATAAAGAACATCACAAATTAGCTCTTTGGGATAAAGGCACAGTAGATTGCGGTTAATTGGGTCATAGGTTAATCAGGGCAGCCGTTTATTTGGGACAATCCTTGAAGAAAGTCCCAATTAAGCTCTTTGGGATGAAGGTACATTAGTTTCCGGTTAATTAGGCTATTAGTTAATCAGGGTAGTCGTTTATCCAGGACAATTCCTGAAGGAAATACGAAATAGGTTTTTTGGGACAAAGGTACTGTAGTTTTCGGTTAATTGGGCCATCAGTTAATCAGGGCAACCGTTTATTTAGGAAAATTCTCCAAGAACATCTCAAATGAGCTCTTTGAGATAATGCTTCGCATAATTGGGGTGGCAACTTAATCCACCCCCTTCTGTACAGCCCATTATCTACTGTATAAACATCAAGTATTTGTGAAAATTATTTCAATATCCTGAAATTCTTCCTTTTTGACAGAAATTTCCTTTAAGATGGTTCCACCTAAGCACACCGGACAAAAAATTACGGAATGCTCATTTTATTGGTTAATGTGGAGTTACATCACCACGAGCTCAAAGCACAGCCTTGAGTTTCTTTGGCATGCTGTCAATATGGGAGCGGATGACATTAATGTCCAGTTTGCCCCACGCCGTGAAAAACTGGTCCCGCAGAGCAGTCAATTGAAAGGGTGTTGTTGTCTCTTCTTAACGGCCCGTTCGAGCATGTCCCAAATTTTCTCTATAACATTGAGATCAGGCGAATTGGCTGGCCAGGTGAGATGTGGGACGTCGACCTCATGTTCTGCAAACCCATCCTGCACAATGGCAGCTCGGTGGACGGTGCAGTTGTCTTGATAAAGTGGATCTGGAACGGCGGCATCTTGGAGGAACTGGACATATGGCAACACCTCGTTACCCAACAGTTTCACGTAGTCCACCGTTTCCATGCCATTATACACGTGAACTAAGGGGCCCACACCAGCACTGGATATACAGCCCCAAAACATGACACTTCCACCTCCCTTCTGTACAGCCCTTTGCACACACTCTGCGTTGAAGGCTTCTCCGGCCTTCTGCATGACCCTGGATCGACCATCATTGGAATACAGGCAGAACCTGGATTCATCCGACCTGATGATGCGTCGCCACTAATCTGTGGTCCAGTGTCGGTGTTCCATCGCCCATTCCAGCCGCTTTTTCTTGTGTATGGCACACAGCTTGGGGCGTACCCTAGCTACACGACTGAATATACCTACACCATGCAGTTCTAGTCGAAAAGTTCGTACGGAAACAGGCTGGCTGGGTCCCGCACTGTACTCCTGCTGAAATTCCTGCCGAGTATGGAACCGTTTTGCAGTTGATAATCGCCCCAGAGGTCGACGATCACGGTTGCTCATGATGGTGTTTCTGCCGCAGCTGTTCCGACGGGAATTGTCTATGGCCGACTCCTTCCACGTTAAATGAACTCTACTGACTGTGGATTTGGACACGCCAATGAACTCCGCCACCTCACTCAGAGAATGACCATGTTCACGACCAAAGACGATAGCTCCCTTTTGCCACTCTGTTACGTCACCTTTTCTACCCATAGTACTACCTGTAAGCAACAATAAAACTGATTAGGCATGTACGTCTTACAAGGCTGAAAAAGTAACAAGTAACATACAATACCTTCCATTCCATTATATACACGCATTTTTCTCTGCCTGACAAGTTTTCAACTGTTCCTCCGGATGACAGCATTCCGTAATTTTTTGTCCGGGGTGCTTATAATCTCTGCCTTATGTTTCCAATGGTAAAACTTCCTTACATATTTTCTTCACAATTAATATATTCCCAAGGTTGAAAATTTGCACATCGATAGAACTAACTTGAAGTTATAGCATGGTATACTTAATACTTGCTAAAACATAACTATAACTAAACAATCCAGTATTTTTTGTCTACTGACGTCACCAACGTACAGGTCGCACCGTCTATAAACAGGTCTGAACATTACTAATAAAAATGATTTTTAATGAAATTATGGTTATGCTTTAGCAAGTATTAAGTATCCCATGCTATAACTTAAAGTTAGTTTTATCGATGCGCAAATTTTCATAATTGAGAATATATTAATTGCAAAGAAAATATGAAAAGAAGTTTTACCATTGGAAACATAAGGTAGATATTTTAGGTGGAACCACCTTTAAACATAAATACACTCTTTTATGCTTAATGTTACATTGCAGAAGGAAGATATTGATAATTCTAATATTGATTAATATAGCAGAATCGATTAACAGATTTCTTGTTCGTTTTAACTGTTGATTAACCGATTTCGATGCTTTACGGAATTGACTTCTGTACGTGTCTAGGGAATGAGAATGAAGAAAGATTAAAAATAAGAAAAAAAAGCAACAAAACTTTCAAAACTGATAAAATATTTTCGACAGGGGGCCACATAATTGGCATGTAATTTAACGCAGCACTTGGACCTCTCTTTCTGAGTGACAATGACAAATCTTGTGCAGGGATAATAAAGGATTCTTGATGTGATATTCCTAGATCTAAAATGTCATTCCAAACTTATAGTTCCGAAGACGTCAGTAGAAGTGCAATAATTCACTGGAATCAATAGCTGTCAGTACGCGATACACTAATCACCCGCGAACATATGATCCACAGAGTTAACAGATTTATTATATTAAAATATATACACACTAAAAATACAAGATCTTTCGGCTCAGCAGCTGAACCATCATCAGGTAAAAGACATCTGAAAGTTAACAGCTACTGAATGTTAAATATAAACGGGCAATGCTCATGACGTCTAAAATCATACTGCGCAGTCTCAAAATTGCTCGTTTCCATTTGCTACGTAGACTGGTTCGTTGTCACATCCTCGCTTGTGGGGCAGGGAGGGGGAGGCAGATTATGAATTGCATGTAGATTTGTTTTTGAACAAGTGATTTCCATGATTGTGGGATGTTAAAAGGCGCATCGTCATTACAACATTGACTTCCCGTTTGATAAATTAATAAACTTTCCATTATCAAATTAGATTGCTTAATTTCGGATGTTCCTAAAATCGAGGCATTGTCCCACTTGGGAGCATGCGAGCCTGTGTTCACAAACATGAAAGAGCGGTGGCATTGAAATGCATCCGTACATCATATTTGTGCTCCATTAATATAACCCCTAATGTTCGTAGTGTTGAACCAATGTAGACTTAATTAGACGTATGAGTTTCAATGCTCATCAAGGGAATGAAATGAATGCCATGCTTATTAGTATCTATGACTTGATCACGGTCTTTTTTAATTTTGGCAAATAGGCTAGATGTTGATTCGCCGAAATCATAGTTCTGTTTTCGGGAAGCTTTCCTTAAGATATTAGTCACATGTGGTTGGTAATCAATAGAGCCAATGTATTTAACTTTTCTTTTCTCAGGCCGCATGGTAGTGAATGCCAAACGTTCTATTTGTTTTAACAATTTTCAAACTCAATCTGCGGTAAATCCATGGAGGGTCGCAATAGTAGTGATGTTCTTTAATTCTTCTTTAAAGCATTCTCTTTCAGAGGAGTGGGTCTGTGCGCGGTATAAAAGACTACGCAATGCAGCTGTCTTGTACTTCGTAGGGTGAAAAGAACATCTTGGTATAATGACCGATGAGGGAGATGGCTTACGGTGTACAGAGTATCTCACTTGATGACTGACTGGATCACGTTTGAGAAGAATATCAAGATTTGGCACAGTAAATGACTTTTCAACCTCTTGGGTGAATCTAATTGTGGGGAAAGGCGTCGACACGGTATCGATAAATAGGCTCATTGTTTCGGCTGGGTGGTTTCAAAAAATCGAAATGTCATCAATATACCTCAAGTATAGTGCTGGCTTTAGGTGACATTCAGCTTTAATACGATTCTCTAGTTATGACTTCAGCCAGTATCGCTGATAGAGGGATCCCATGGGGGTTCCCCTTCTGTTGGTAAAATGTTCCATCAAAACGGAAGTAGATACGATCCGCAATCAATTTGAGGGCATCTGAGATGGCTTTAACTTCCGTGGGTGTACTATTTATCAACTAAATTAATTTATTTTTGATGTTTTCATGGACCTCGGGCATTAGTACGTAGGGGTATAACGAGATGACTTCCAACGAAAGCATTTGGAATGGTTAACCCATATGTTGGGAGTCCTTGATTCTTGTAATGGCTTGAGTGGAACTTTTAATTGAATATCGAGATGTTGCAGTAGGAATAGTGTATTGAGAGGTTGCTGTAACCATGCCATTATTTCAGCTGGCAAGTCGAATCTGGCAGTTATTCTGAACAAGAATGAAAACAACACTAAAATGCAGGACGCCATTTCAAAAATACATCATAAAGTTATAAAGGCAGGTCCAACAGCAACCACTATTTGAGCCCTTAATAAATTAAAAAAGCAAGGCACCTTACCAACCAGCATTAGCCCTAAAATGCACCCTTGGTTATGGCCCAGGGTGCCGGAACTCTTCGGTAAACTGAAAGTACATAAAGATGATAAACCTATCAGACCTCTTGCGTCGGGATACGCCAACCCGTCAAGGCCCCTCGAGAAGGCGGTGGCTAATTACCCGAAAAACCTTACAGCAACCTCTCAATACTCAATTAAAAGTTCCACTCAAGCCATTACAAGAATCAAGGAATCCCAATATATGGGTGAACCATTCCAAACGCTTTCGTTGGAAGTCATTTCGTTGTACCTCAACGTACTAATACCCGAGGTCCATGAAATTATCAAAATAAATTAATTGAGTTGGGAAATAGTACACCCACGGAAGTTAAAGCCATCTCAGATGACCTCAAATTGATTGCGGATCGTACCTACTTCCGTTTTGATGGAACATTTTACCAACAGAAGGGGAGACCCCCATGAGATCCCCTCTATCAGCGATACTGGCTGAAGTCATAATGCAGGAACTAGAGAATCGTATTATAGCTGAATGTCACCTAAAGCCAACACTATACTTGAGGTATATTGATGACATTTCGATTTTTTGAAACCAACCAGCCGAAACAATCACCCAATTTATCGGGTGATTTATCCAATTATATTGATATTCTTCTCAAACGTGATCCAGTCAGTCACCAAGTGAGATGCTCTGTACACCGTAAGCCATCTCCCTCGTCGGTCATCATACCAAGATGTTCTTTTCACCCTACGAAGTACAAGACAGCTGCATTGTGTAGTCTTTTATACCGAGCACAGACCCACTTCTCTGATAGAGAATGCTTTAAAGAAGAATTAAAGAACATCTACTATTGCGACTCTCCATGGTTTTACCGCAGATTGCGTTTGGAAATTGTTAAAACAAATAGAACGCTTGGCATTCAATACCATGCGGCCTGAGAAAAGAAAAGTTAAATACGTTGGCTCTATGGATTACCTACCACAAGGAACTAATATCTTAAGGAAAGCTCGCCGAAAATAAAAATTCGATTTCGGCGAATCAACATGTAGCCTATTTGCCAAAATTAAAAAAGACCGTGATCAAGTCTTAGATACTAATAAACATGGCATTTACTCCATTCCCTTGATGAGCAATAAAACCTAATACGCATGATTCAGTCTACTTTGGTTAAACACTACGAACATTAGGGGTTAGATTAATGGAGCACAAATATGATGTACGGATGCATTTCAATGCCACCGCTCTTTCACGTCTTGTGAACACAGGCTCGCATGCTCTCAAGTGGGACAATGCCTGGATTTTGGGAACATCCAAAACTAAGCAATCTAATTTGATAATAGACTGCTTATTTATTTATCAAATGGGAAGTCAATGTTGTAATGACGATGTGCTTTTTAACATCCCACAAGCATGGAAATCACTTGTTAAAAAACCAAACCGACATGCAATTCATAATCTACCTCCCCCTCGCTGCCCCACAAGCCAGAATGAGACATCGAACCAGTCTACGTAACAAATGGAAACGAACAATTTTGCGACTGCTCAGTATGATTTTACACGTCATGAACATTGCCAGTTTATATTTAACACTCAGTAGCTGTTAACGTTCAGATGTCTTTTACCTGATGATGGTTCAGCTGCTGAACCGGAAGATCTTGTATTTTTAGTGCGTATATACTTTAATATAATAAATCTTTTAACCCTGTGGATCATATATTAGCGAGTGTTAAGTGTATAGTGTACTGACAGCTATTGATTCCAGTGGATTATATTTCCAAACTTCTTTATTTATTTAATGTTGACTTGTACTGAAAGAATAAAGCTAGTGACTATTTCTACCAATCGTAAACAGTTGCTAAAGATTCTGAAGGGAGATATTTCATTTGCGTATTCTGATATATACAATAAAATCTGTAAAAATCCTCTCTCCGATTTGCTGTCGTAATTGAATTCAGTTTTGGAAATATTTTTAAAAGTCGCATTTATTAAACTTGTTTTAGTTTTGCGGCATTTTAAAAATTTCGAATACTAAAATCATCGTCTGTTGAAGAAATATTCAGCTTTTATTTCCGAAGCGAACTGTAACCCTCGAGCTCTGAAGATTAACGACGCAGCGAGTGATATTTAAACTTTTCCTACAGACTTCGATAAAGAAGTGTGTAATAAGTAAAACAGTAATTGCATTTGTGCGAAGAGAGAACGTTATTAAAACTCCAACTCGATTGCAAATGAGCCTGTGAAAGTAAATACAGCTTATAATCGGTGCAGGGTATATCAGAAGCCCCTGCAGGCAGTGGATTATGATAATAATATTCAGAAACTGTAATGTAAACCCGGTAGGAAAGATAAAAATGGGCTCAAGTCATGCAAAATTAGATGTAGTCAGCTCCCAGTGGATTAAAAGAGAACAAACACATACAAGGTAGTAATGTTGCGAAAACAAATACGTGTGCTATCGTTATCTTATTTTTAAAAGAATCTAAGCGTGCATATCTGAACATTAATGCTGTCGTTTTTTTCTTATCAGAGGAAATATCAGTTAATGGATCGTTCTAGTTGGAAACTATTCCATACTTTTAGATTACAGTATATAATTGGCTTCAGTTGCAAGCCTTTTCATAATCAGTAAAAATCATACATAGTGAATAGGAAATCTTCTTATATATGGCTTTTATAACGGTGTCCGGAAGCATAGCTTATGACGAAGTAAATTTCTCCGTCATTTTTATCCGCGCCAGGATTCGAACCCGGGTCCCCTCACTCCGGAATAAGTTGCTCTACCAATTGAGCTACGCGGACGTTTTATTCTGATTCCTATCTGCCTTTATGTCGTGTGCGTCCTTCTGGCAGGTACGTCACATCTCCTGGTACGTTACATCATCTCCCTCTTATTTTTTTTTATTTTTTTTTCTGAAGTGCTGGAGAAGGGATTCTCTTATTTTTCCTATCTCGCGGTGTGGAAATAACATCACACCATTGCGAGATTTTGAACGGTCGGGTCATCCGGATAGTTCGGGCGCCATTATGACGAAGCAAATTTCTCCGTCATTTTTATCCGCGCCAGGATTCGAACCCGGGTCCCCTCACTCCGGAATAAGTTGCTCTACCAATTGAGCTACGCGGACGTTTTATTCTGATTCCTATCTGCCTTTATGTCGTGTGCGTCCTTCTGGCAGGTACGTCACATCTCCTGGTACGTTACATCATCTCCCTCTTATTTTTTTTTTATTTTTTTCTGAAGTGCTGGAGAAGGGATTCTCTTATTTTTCCTATCTCGCGGTGTGGAAATAACATCACACCATTGCGAGATTTTGAACGGTCGGGTCATCCGGATAGTTCGGGCGCCATTATGACGAAGCAAATTTCTCCGTCATTTTTATCCGCGCCAGGATTCGAACCCGGGTCCCCTCACTCCGGAATAAGTTGCTCTACCAATTGAGCTACGCGGACGTTTTATTCTGATTCCTATCTGCCTTTATGTCGTGTGCGTCCTTCTGGCAGGTACGTCACATCTCCTGGTACGTTACAAGCTTAATAAAAAATAAGTGTTAAATTACAATAACGAGAAGGTACAATAAAATAGGCTATTTAGATATCTCATTGAGGAGGTAAATACGCAGTACAAATCATATAAAAAAAATGGGGAAGCAGGAAAACGTACCAAAATGCCAAAGTGGTGTAAACAGTAGGAATTATACGGAGGCGTTTCTTATTTTGTACAACGGTCTAATAAGGCGTACGGTGACCTCTTACATCTATACAAGTGTCACACCTATGTCTCATGCTTTTGACAAGGGAAACAAGAAGACTCTACTCTATGGCAGCAAATCCCACTCCTGAACAAGAGCAGTTCGCAGTTGATAAGGAGTATTGTGACCTCTTACAGCGATTTAAGTGTCACCCCGATGTCTCATGCTAATGACAAGGAAAACAAGAAGACTCTGTGGCTGCAAATCCCTCTCCTGAACTAGAGAAGATCGGTGTTAGTAAGCCATATGTTGACCTCTTACAGAGATACAAGTGTCACACCGATGTCTCATGCTGTTGACAGAGGAAACGAGAAAACTCTGTGGCAGAAAATACCTCTCCTGAACAAAAGCAGATCGGTGTTAGTAAGCCGTATGTTGACCTCTTACAGCGATACAAGTGTCACACCGATGTGTCATGCTCTTGACAAGGGAAACAAGAAGACTGTGGCAGCAAATCTAACTCCTGAAGAAGAGCAAATTGGAGATCCGGGAGAGCTCTGACAGGAGGTTGACGTTCTGCAAAATACGTCATCTCAATGCGTACCACACATTGGTTGAGGTCTGGGGAATGCGCTAGCCATGGCATACAGTAGATGTCTTTATTTTCCAGTAATCATCGACAATATCAGTTCCATGCGGTCTCTCCTTATCATCCATAAACAGGAAATCTGGAGAAACAACATCCGAAAGAAGCCTCACGTAGGGACCAAGAATATTGTCTTGGTATCTCAGACCTGTTAAAGTTCTACCAATAAAAACGGAGGTGTGAGCGCCCGTTGGACATAATGCCACCGCAGACAAGTACACCCCCACATCTGTTCTGCTGCATTTTTAGAATGTTTGTGGGGGAATAAGGAGCTTCAGGTTCTCTCCAGATGAGCACATGACGGCTGACACTTTCAAGACTGAACCTGGAATCATTGGAAAAATAGGACATTAGCTCATAGAGTTTAGTCCCAGTTTCGATGTTTTCTGGAGCCTAGTACCCTGGCATTTTTTTCTGACGGGGTGAGTGTGATGCAAAACTACATGACTTCTCGCGTATCGTCTTTGTTCGTTGAACCCTGTGTATACTGCTTGCATTAAAACAGCTATTCAACCAACCGCAGCCACAGACAGCTATTCCACCAGCCGCAAACAGCTATTCCACCAGCCGCAGACAGCTGTTCCACCAACCGCAGACAGCTAGTCCATCAGCCCCAGATAGCTATTCCACCAGCCGCAGACAGCTATTCCACCAGCCCCAGACAGCTATTCCACCAGCCGCAGACAGCTGTTCCACCAGCCGCAGACAGCTATTCCACCAGCCGCAGACAGCTATTCCACCAGCCGCGGACAGCTATTCCATCATCCGCAGGCAGCTAGTCCACCATCCCCAGACAGCTATTCCACTAGCCGAAGACAGCTAGTCTGCCAACCGCACACAGCTAGTCCACCAACCGCAGACAGCTATTCCACCAGCCGTAGACAGCTATTCCACCAGCCACAGACAGCTATTCCACCAGCCGCAGACAGCTATTCCACCAGCTCCAAACCGCTAGTCCACCAGCCGCAGAGAGCTCTAAAACAAGTGCTCTCGATTATATCGACTCGTTACGTCTCGCAGTTATTGCCACAAACCTATCATCCTGCGCCATTGTAATCAGTGGACGACCTGTACAGGTTGACGATTAACGTCTCTGGTGTCCCGGTACCTTCTCCAAAGTCTGGACACAATGGATTGATTCGCGCCATAGGCTCCAGCAGCATTAGTCTGAATCTAGCTATTCCAACATTCCGATTTTGACTACTAATAAATACAACAATGAGCCATTACATTATGACCACCTACCTAATAAACTGTAGGACACCATTTGATCCGCAAAACCACAGCCACTCAGAGAGGCATTGAATCGATGATTTGGCGATAGGTATCCTGGTGTATCTGGTACTATAATGTCAACAGCAGGTCCTCCAGTCACCGTACATTTCCGGGGGGGGGGGGGGGGATGATTTAGCGCGAATCCATTTTTCGAAGTCGAACCACAAAGGTTCGATTGGGTTCATGTCAGGGTGAATGTGGAGTCCAGGGCATTAACAGAAAGTCACCATCATGTTCCTCGAACCACTCCTTGACGATTCTGGCAGTGTGGCATGGCGCATTATCTGTTGGTACTGGCCATCACCAGCAGGCAACACAGTTGTCATGAGTGGGTGAACTTGATCCGCAACGATGTTCAGATAACTGACAGCTGTCAAAGTTTGAGCTGTTGGGATATGGGGGCCTAACGTGTCTCAAGAGAACGCCGCACACAGCATAACACTACCGCCGCTGGCCTGTTTTCGGCGAACAGTGCATCCAGGTGCTGTAGCCTGACTTGGTAATTGGCGTATCAGAGCTCGGGCGTCTAAGTGATTCACCAGGAATCTTGATTCGTTTGAACAGGCTACTTTCTTCCAATCCTCCACGGTCCAATCCCGATGATCTCAGGCCCATTTCATGCGTTCTTGGCGATGACATGCAGCGACCATGGGGACCCAGCTGGGTCTTCGGCTACGCTGGTTCGTGCGCAGAAGGCTACGAAGAACTGTGTGTTGTGACACATTGTCTTGATCACCATTGTTGTAGCTGCGGGTGATTCGTCGCTCTTTGGTCCTGCGGTCTCTGTGAACAGTGCGCGATAGTCTCCGCTCTCCTGTGGCATTATTGAGCTGCGGACGACACACGGCTGGACGATGGCTCGTCGTTTGGTCATCTGTTCACCACTTTTGATACGTACTCACTACAGCGGCACGTGAACAAACCACAAGCCGCGCCGTTCCCGAGATCGTAGTTCCGAGGAGCCGTCTCATCCCAATTTGTCCTTTATCGAACTCCGATAAATCGGCAGCTTTTCCCATTCTGACTCCGAACACTCTACTAACCGAAAGCCAGTCCTCGGGTTGTATATATACTGCTCTGTGAACCTAGCCTGCGCCACCTTTCGCTTCTCAGGCTCGCTCACTTCTCTAGGCTGTGGGTGGTCATGACGCAATGGCTCATTAGCGTATATCCATTTGCCGTGTTTTTGTGATACTGTTTTTACACTATCTACCAACAAGTAATTGGACACCCCTGCAATCGACGATATCTGCGGTCCTGATACACGTCACGGCCGCCGCCGTTAAGTATCGTGTGGGAAACAACAACTCAACCAGTCGCATGCAAGATGCCACGCAGTTCGGAGCTCTCTGATTTCGAGAAAGGTGTAATCGTCGGGTATCACAGAAATGGCCGATCCATACGTGACATATGCAGCGAGTTGAAGTACCCAAAATCGACAGTGGCCTACGTGATTGGCAAGTGGAAGATGACAGGTGACTGTCGGAATGTGCCCCGACCCGGCAGACCCACAGAACTGGGAGTTAGAGACCGACGGGTGCTGGCCAGAGAAATTCGGAAGAACCGCACCAAATCGATAGGCCACATCCGCAAGGAGTTTCAACAGGCATCCGGGAGTGTTCTTTCGATAAATACCATCCGTAAGGAAGCCCATCTGCTCGGTTATCATGGACGTGCTGCCGCCCACAAGCCTTTGATCACCAAGTCCAATAGCGCTGCTCTGCTAACGTGGTGCAAAGAACGTTGACAGTGGACCGTTGTACAGTGGAAACAGGTTCTCTGGAGCAACGAATCAAGGTTCACCCTCTACCGTTCGTATGGCAGGGTCTGGGTTTGGCGTCTGCCTGGAGAACGCCTCCTGCCGGAATGTATTGTGCCAACTGTGAAGTTCGGCGGCTGTGGAATTATGCTATGGGAGTGTTTCTCCTGGTATGGCACGGAACCCTTGGTCACAACTCCTGGTAGACTCAACGCCGAGACCTACTGCACCATTTTGGATGACCATGCGCTTCCTACGTTGTGGCAGTTTTACCGGGTGGACCCATGTTACTTTAATGATGACAATGCCACCTGTCATGTTGCGAGGTCCACCATGGCTTCGTATGGTGACAATAGGGGTTAATCGAATGGACTGGCCTGCGCAGAGCCCGGAACTTCACCCTATCGAGCACCTCTAGGACGCGTAGGAGCGTCGACTTAAGGGGTGCCCTCCCCCCCGTCCGAAATCGGTGAAGGAACTGACCTGTCTTCTCCAAGCCGAATGGAAGAAAATACCGCTAGCCGTCGTACAACGCATGGTTGAGAGTATGCCCCGGAGAGTCGCAGCTGTAATCGCCGCTCGTGGAGTCTCCACCAACTATTGAAGGTAAATGAACTTCGTTTTCCTTTGCTATCACAGGTGTCCAATTACTTGTTGGTAGATAGTGTATAAAAACAAAATAAGCTCTACTACTAGTAGGGATCAATGACGGCAAGAAATATCACCTTTCGCATTTTAGCAGCTCTTTCTCAACTCCACAAATGTGTTAATTCGCCTTTAATGCCGATTACTGTTTGTTACATGGTATTGCGTCATGATTTCCACATTGCATATTCTCACGTCCTCTGTATTTTATTTTATTCCCTTTCTTCCTTTGCTTGCTGTAAAATGTCTTGTTTTAACTATGCTTAACGTTTGGACACCAGAATGTTTATTATGAAAAGCCTTTTGATTCTGTAAAATCATCAGCACTTCTAATGTATTGAAATCCTTCGATATTGAACACGCATAGGTTAATGCTATTAATAACATCTGCGAAACAGCAAGCGCAAAGGCTCGATTCTTTGAGGATAGAACATACGTAAAAATTAGAAAGGGAGTGAGACAAGGTGACACCACGTCTACCAAACTTTTCGGTGCCACATTACAAAATGTATTTCAATCATTGAATTGGGAAAACAAGGAGATAAAGATTAATGGAGATTATTTAACTCACCTTCGTTTTGCTGATGACAGAGTCCTTTTTTCAACCACCCCCTTTAGAGCTGCAGAGTATGATCCAGGAAATTACTGACTAGATTCGATTCTGAGTGAAGAAGTGGGATTAAAAGTGAACTTTCAGATAACAAAATTGATGTAGAATGCTGTACAAGAAATGAAGATTTATCGGTTGATGGAGAAAAGCGACAACAGGTATATCCAGTGAGGGTCACATTGATGAAGGAATTAATTGGCTTATAAAACTTGGTTGGAGAGCTTTTGTAAGAAACCATACAATTTCCAAGAGCAATATGCCATTATGTCTTAAAAGAAAAGTATTTAATCATTGCATCCGTCCAGTTATTACATACGGAGCAGAGACTTCGACTTTAACTAACAAGTTAGTAAAATCGTGCAATGCATTGATTATGATACGCTTTCCAACATGCCGGAAATCATTACTCAAGTTATGAGGATAATGGCTGTGAAATAAATATCGCCCCTGTGTCCTGACTTTTGACCCCATTTCGATGATATTATACAGAACCGTTTCAGTATACCTCCGGAACAACATGATAAAGTTTTGTCGCAAGCGAAGCATTTTTAGTCAAGTTATGAGGATAATGCTTGTGGAATAAATATCGCTCTTGTGTCCTGACCTTCGACTCCATTTCGATTATATTCAACAGAACCTGTTCAGTGTACTTCTGAAAAAACATGTTAAAGTTTTGTCGCAATCGAAGTATTTTTACGTACTTTATGACGCATAAGGGCAATGGAAGGGATCCGCTCCTATGTCCTGATCTTTGACCCCATTTCATCAATTTTCTACAAAATTTGACGCCAGCTGGTCCCCTACCACATACTAAAATTCCATCGAAATCGAAACATTTTTACGCACGTTATAACGCATAAGGGCAATAGAATGGATCCCACTCCTATGTTCTAACCTTTGACCCCATTTCGTCCATTTGTAATAGAATTCATTCCACGGTGGTCCTCTAACACATACGAAAATGTCATCGAAATCGAAACATTTTTACGCAAGTTATGAACTATAAGGGCAATGGAACGAATCCCGCTCCTTTGTCGTGACCTTTGACCCCATTTCGTCCATTTTCAATGGCGTTCGTGCGGAGGTGGTCCCCTACCACATACTAAAATTTCATCGAAATAGAGCCATTTTTACGCAAGGTATGACGCATAAGGAGAATGGAATGGGTCCCGCTCCTATGTCGTGACCTTTGACCCCCATTTCGTCCATTTTCAATACGGTTCGTCCCCGGTGGTCCCCTACCACATACTAAAATTTCATCGAAATTGAACCATTTTTACGCGAGTTATCGTGCGGACGGACAGACGGACAAAGCTGGAGCATATACGCTTTTTCAACGTACGGTTGGAAAGCGTAAAAAACGATATACAAAGGCTTTAAAACATGGAGATAATCATGCTTGGTGTAACAGGGAAAGATAAGAAGAACTCATGAATCAGGAAAATGACAAGAGTGAGAGACATCAGAGTAAAATTGGCAAAAGGACAGACCAGCGATGGACACCCGAAATCTTAGATTGGATGCCAATGGTCAGAAGACCAAGAGGATGACCTTGTGGCAGATGAATGGATGAAACTCCAAAGCATGCGCGAGTGATATGGAGGAGACTGGCTCAAGAGAGACAGTTGTAGAAGAAACTTCGGGAGACCTTTATCAAGCAGTGGATTGATTGATAATGATTGGCAATAATGCTGATGATATACACTGAATTAGCTTTGCATTAGTAACACAACTCGTTTTATATATTCGGAGCTGTAATGGGTACCACGTGATATCAATGTCACGAGCGGCTATTATCCTCTGTACGTAATCAATAAACGTTTAGCAGTGATGAGGAAACGTGGCGACTTAAGCCAATTTGACCGCAGCCAGATAGTTGGAGCTCAGAGGGCAGGTGTCAGTGTTTCGGTAACACCGGCACTTGTTGGCTGTTCCCGTACTACTCTAACAAGGGTGTCCCAGGACTGAATTAACCATGCACAAATATACAGCAACAGGACTCACAGTACTCAGCCATGGGCGATTGATCAAAGAAGTGAGCGTCGGGTGTCACGACTCGTATCTCGGCGATGACGTCACACAGCTCATACACCAGTACAACAGCGGTGCAATTCGACTGACACTATATTGACAAAAGTCCACGGGCACCCTTCAAAAGCAAATGAACGAATCCGCTGCGTTGTTTAGATGCGCGGTACAGCTGCAAACGGTATAAAAACAAGCCTGCAGCTGACCGCGATCATATCGCACTGTGAGGTTGAGTGAAAATGTCACAGAACTGGCTTTGAGAAAGGAAAGATTGTTGGGTGTTACATTAGTGGGTAGTCCATAAGAGAAACCGAGAGGCATTTAAACATACCCAAGTCAACTGTTTTGGATGTACTGAATAAGTCGAAGCCACATGGTGTGCCTGAAGCAGCAAAACGTACCGGCAGACCAAAGAAAATCAATGATAGAGGACGTCGAAGCCTCAGGAGAGTCGTTACAGCTAATCGACGGAGTATTGCACAAGACCTCAGTGTACTGGTGAGTAAAAATGCTGGAACCTCGGTATGTACACGTACCATTCGCAGAGAACTTCCTTCCATGGGTTACCGTGGTCGTGCGGCTGCTCATAAGCCTTTCATCTCTACTCGGAATACTTCTCATCGTTTAGCATGGTGTAAAGAACATTTATCGTGGCCCGTAGATCAATGAAAACTGGTCCTATGGACTGATAAATCCAGATACATGATCCATCAGTCTGATGGGCGTGTGTGGGTATAGCGGCAGCCAGGGGGACGCTATTTATCGCAGTGTACTGTTTCTACGATCAAGTTTGGAGCAGGCAGTGCACTCGTGTGGGGGTGTTTTTCGTAGTACGGTCCCGGCCCATTTGTTATCGTGGGCAAACCTGTTAACCAGCATGTCTAACTTGATATTCGGGACAATTATGCCCTACCAACTCTGCGGCAATACTATGGAACTGAGCCTTGTTGGTACCAGCAGGATAATGCACCGAGCCATAAAGCAAGGACTGTTACGGTGTGGTTTGACGATAATTCCATGTCGTGTGTGGACTGGCCAGCACAAAGCCCTGATCTTAATCCCATAGGGCACCTATGGGATGAATTAGAGCGTGGCATAAGAAGTTTGGAACCAAGGCCTACTTCTAAGCAACAGTTAGAGGTAGCATTATGTACTGAATGGAAACACATACCTATAGCTGTGTTCCAAAACCTTGTCGAAAGCATGTCTTGAAGAGTCAGTGCATGCATTACGGCCTAAGGTAGATCGACACCTGTAACGTACCAGGAGATGTGATGTACCTGCCAGAAGGACGCACACGACATAAAGGCAGATAGGAATCAGAATAATCGTCCGCGTAGCTTAATTGGTAGAGCAACTTATACCGGAGTGAGTGGCCCGGGTTCGAACCCCGGCGCGGATAAAAGTGGCGGAGAAATTTATTTCGTTATAATGGCGCCCGAACTATCCGGATGACCCGACCGTTCAAAATCTCGCATTGGTGTGATGTTATTTCCACACCGCGAGATAGGAAAAATAAGAGAATCCTTTCTCCAGCACTTCGAAAAAAAAAAAAATAAGGGGGAGATGATGCAACGTACCAGGAGATGTGACGTACCTGCCAGAAGGACGCACACGACATAAAGGCAGATAGGAATCAGAATAATCGTCCGCGTAGCTTAATTGGTAAAGCAACTTATTCCGGAATGAGTGGACCCGGGTTCGAACCCCGGCGCGGATAAAAATGACGGAGAAATTTACTTCGTTATAATGGCGCCCGAACTATCCGGATGACCCGGCCGTTCAAAAATCTCGCAATGGTGTGATGTTATTTCCACACCGCGAGATAGGAAAAATAAGAGAATCCTTTCTCCAGCACTTCGAAAAAAAAAAAAATAAAAAATAAAAAAAATAAGGGGGAGATGATGTAACGTACCAGGAGATGTGATGTACCTGCCAGAAGGACGCACACGACATAAAGGCAGATAGGAATCAGAATAATCGTCCGCGTAGCTTAATTCGTAGAGCAACTTATTCCGGAATGAGTGGACCCGGGTTCGAACCCCGGCGCGGATAAAAATGACGGAGAAATTCACTTCGTTATACACCGTACTAATGTATGTCAATAAATGCTATGTTGTGTTTCTCTTCAAGGTATTCGGTGACTTTTGTCAATGTAGTACATTTCCACTTGAACCACGCGCCGTACGTTGCTTCGCTTGGGGTTCCACGGCCCAAGACCAACATGGGTACCCGTGAACGTTGGTAATGGACCGTCGACAGATGGAAGGTCGTCTGGAGTGATGAGTCCGGTTTCTTCTGCCCCATGCTGATGTGCGGGTAGCATATGGCGTAAACCGCATGAATCCCTATTCCCTAATTGCATAGTTGGAGCTCAACACGTTGGTTGCCATTCCACAAACATTGAATGGTAAAAGGTACAGTGATCTATTATTCGACAATATGAATCCATATCTGTAAGATATTTACTCGGACCACGGTGCTATATCTCAAAAGGAGAACGCACATATCCTGTTGAAAGATAGTTACATCGGGCTCGCATAACTATGAGTGTTTGGATGAACACAATAACAAATTCGCAACATTGCTTTGTCCGCCTTCCCAAACATCCCCGAGTGCAACCCAATCCAACATTTGTGGGACATACCAGAACAAAAGAATATTACACAGCAAACGCCATAATAGCAAGACGTTTTCTTGATAGAGCTGCGCAAGATTCCGTTCAATGTTACACATAAACACTCGTAGGGTCTATGACGTACTACAGACGTGAAAACATGTGTCAAGACGACAAATCTGCAGCGAGACATTTTGTCCGCGTAGCTCAGTTGGAAGAGCGAGTTACTCCTGAGTGAGGGGACATGGAGAAAAGTGTGTTTTCACAGGTCATCCTGCGAAGAATAAAGATGACTAATTAGCTCTTCATCTCTACTGTGTATTCGGAAAGGTCACGGAGGTCCCGCGTATCCTCGTATTGTTCTGTATGGCCCTCTCTCCCGCTGTTCCGGACCTTTCCTTTAGGGTTCCATACCTCTCAGAATAGGTTACTTTGCGCCCTGGTAAGTTGCGCGGAATTCTGTAGCTTGCTAATTAACGTCTTCGTAACTAAAGTCTTTAAAAACAGAGGTGTATAGCTCTTTTTTTTTTTTTTTTTTTTGAGTACAATTATTAGTAAATTTATACACACTTTGAACATTCCCACATTTTACACCTATAAGAGTATGTATGGATTTACGCCCTAATTATGCCAACTTTAGAAGAGTGACCGTTCTTCGTGCACCCACTGTCAGCGTTGCCGAAAATGTAAAGCTGTTCGGAGAAGTGAAATGTCGGTCATTGAGAAATCATTAAACCAAGAACTAATGTAATTTACATAAGAAAACAGAAATTCAAAGGGAACATTATTTAAAGATATACCTTACAGAATCTCTGCAAAGTAACATGACTGGAGAGGAGATATTTAACTGCATCAAACATTTTACAAGAACACAGTTGAGGGTGGGATAATGAATTCGTGTACTATAGGTTTGCTCGGGCCTTAATTTGCAAAGCCGAGCCCGGCTGATAATTTCCAATTTTCAGCCCTGCCTAACCCGTTTCAGACTTTAATCAATCGTTTTGGCTCCTTATTGCAAATAACGCAAGACTTCCTCTAGAGCACCGGTGTTCAACCCGTGGCCCGCCACCGGGAATCGAACCCATGCTACCACTGCACCACAGCGGCCTCGAATTCTTCAGACTCACATGAGATTAACTGCCAAACTACACGGCAGATTGCATCATGGAGCTCCGAACAATGCTGGGGATTCACCAAAGATGGAAAGCAGCAACTGAACAAATAACTAGGAGGCGAATGGATAATTAATTCTAACACTCGACGTGGATTAGGAACACCAAACAGAAATCATCGTTCTTTCCACGTTAATAAGTGAGTCTCGAAAAAATTCTCATCGGCCGCCACCGGGAATCGAACCAAGGATCTTCCAATTACGCGCCGGACATGCTACCACTGTACCACAGCGGCCACGAATTCTCCAGACTCACATGTAATTAACTGCCAAAGTACACGGCAGATTGCATCATGGAGCTCCGAACAATGCTGGGGATTCACCAAAGATGGAAAGCAGCCACTGAACAAATAACTAGGAGGCGAATGGATAATTAATTCAAACACTCGACGTGGATTAGGAACACCAAACAGAAATCATCGCTCTTTCCACGTTAATAAGTGAGTCTCGAAAAAATTCTCATCGGCCGCCACCGGGAATCGAACCAAGGATCTTCCAATTACGCGCCGGACATGCTACCACTGTACCACAGCGGCCACGAATTCTCCAGACTCACATGTAATTAACTGCCAAAGTACACGGCAGATTGCATCATGGAGCTCCGAACAATGCTGGGGATTCACCAAAGATGGAAAGCAGCCACTGAACAAATAACTAGGAGGCGAATGGATAATTAATTCAAACACTCGACGTGGATTAGGAACACCAAACAGAAATCATCGCTCTTTCCACGTTAATAAGTGAGTCTCGAAAAAATTCTCATCGGCCGCCACCGGGAATCGAACCAAGGATCTTCCAATTACGCGCCGGACATGCTACCACTGTACCACAGCGGCCACGAATTCTCCAGACTCACATGTAATTAACTGCCAAAGTACACGGCAGATTGCATCATGGAGCTCCGAACAATACTGGGGATTCACCAAAGATGGAAAGCAGCAACTGAACAAATAACTAGGAGGCGAATGGATAATTAATTCAAACACTCGACGTGGATTAGGAACACCAAACAGAAATCATCGCTCTTTCCACGTTAATAAGTGAGTCTCGAAAAAATTCTCATCGGCCGCCACCGGGAATCGAACCAAGGATCTTCCAATTACGCGCCGGACATGCTACCACTGTACCACAGCGGCCACGAATTCTCCAGACTCACATGTGATTAACTGCCAAAGTACACGGCAGATTGCATCATGGAGCTCCGAACAATACTGGGGATTCACCAAAGATGGAAAGCAGCAACTGAACAAATAACTAGGAGGCGAATGGATAATTAATTCAAACACTCGACGTGGATTAGGAACACCAAACAGAAATCATCGCTTTTTCCACGTTAATAAGTGAGTCTCGAAAAAATTCTCATCGGCCGCCACCGGGAATCGAACCCATAGTCTTCCAATTACGCGCCGGACATGCTACCACTGTACCACAGCGGCTACGAATTCTCCAGACTCACATGTAATTAACTGCCAAAGTACACGGCAGATTGCATCATGCAGCTCCGAACAATGCTGGGGATTCACCAAAGATGGAAAGCAGCAACTGAACAAATAACTAGGAGGCGAATGGATAATTAATTCAAACACTCGACGTGTATTAGGAACATTAAACAGAAATCATCGCTCTTCCCACGTTAATAAGTGAGTCTCGAAAAAACTATCATCGGCCGCCACCGGGAATCGAACCCAGGGTCTTCCAATTACCCGCCGGATATGCTACCACTGCACCACAGCGACCACGTATTCTCCAGACTCACATGTGATTAACTGCCAAACTACACGGCAGATTGCATCATGGAGCTCCGAACAATGCTGGGGATTCACCAAAGATGGAAAGCAGCAACTGAACAAATAACTAGGAGGCGAATGGATAATTAATTCAAACACTCGACGTGGATTAGGAACACCAAACAGAAATCATCGCTCTTTGCACGTTAATAAGTGAGTCTCGAAAAAATTATCATCGGCCGCCACCGGGAATCGAACCAAGGAATTTCCAATTACGCGCCGGACATGCTACCACTGTACCACAGCGGCCACGAATTCTCCAGACTCACATGTGATTAACTTCCAAAGTACACGGCAGATTGCATCATGGAGCTCCGAACAATGCTGGGGATTCACCAAAGATGGAAAGCAGCAACTGAACAAATAACTAGGAGGCGAATGGATAATTAATTCAAACACTCGACGTGGATTAGGAACACCAAACAGAAATCATCGCTCTTCCCACATTAATAAGTGAGTCTCAAAAAAATTATCATCGGCCGCCACCGGGAATCGAACCCAGGGTCTTCCAATTACGCGCCGGACATGCTACCACTGTACCACATCGGCCACGAATTCTCCAGACTCACATGTGATTAACTGCCAAACTAGTGTTTGAATTAACTGTGGACAGTAATTTGCAATCACATGATAGATTACTTTATTAAAAATGCCCCACCTCAAAAGATGAATATGTTACCAGAAACTCAAAGTATATGCCGCGGTGTAAAGAGAAACTTAAAAAATGGCTCATTTTATCAGCATCTACAAAATAATTATTTTGTTGGGTGTGTAAAATTTTTAGTGCACTTATTTCATTCAAAAATAAATGAGTAACAGGACTTAATGATTGGAAGCATGCTTCTGTAAGACTGAGTGAACATGGGAATTCTCCACTGCCTGATGCAAAATGGGCTGATACAAAGGTAGGCAAGTTCTTGAAAAAACATTATTCTTCTATTTTGAACATCCTCACTGCTTTAGCAACTGATGGAGATCAGAGTGCTTTAACAAAATCTGAAGAATCAGTACTTAATAAAAAAACTAAAGAAGTCTGAAACTGTAGTAAATATAGTTGTGTAGGGTATTCTTTTACAGAGAATTAATAAAGCAGGTGTGGAACTCTAAAGTCCATCATTGAATTTATCTCAGGTTGCACCTCTTTATCAGTCCGTAATTGACTTCACGCAGTTCGTTAGAGATAATTTTACCTTATATGAAGTTCTAGCCAGAAAAATTTGTGGGGAGAAAAAAACATGCACAGAAGTGCGGGAAAAAATTATACCTCGGAGCAAAGATTCCCATGCAATAGATAATGCTGAAAAGCAAATGACTGCACTTCAAGCATAAATATCAAATATTCATTATCTTGTATGTGATGCCTTAATATTGCATCTTTCACAGCGTAAAGTTCTTTATACAGATACAACAAATAAGTTTGCTTACTTCATTAACTTAAAATCTACTTCTGTGCTGCAAAAAGATTCAGCGTTTTTACAAAACTGTTATCCATCACATTTAGCAGATAGTTTTCCAGATGAGCTTCAACAATTTTCATCTCTTGTACAAAGTGAAGATTCCATATTACAGATGTTGCAAAAGCTGAAATGCCTGAAATTAGAAGAAACTTTTCCAAATGTCCAAACTGCACTAAGAATTTTTTTGACTTTACCAGTTTCAAACTTTTTTGGAGAACGATCTTTTTCTTAATTAAAGAAGTAAAGAGGTTGAAATCTTCTATACGCTCTACTCTCCTGCAGAACAAATTAAGTTCTTTAGCATTATTGTGCATTGAAAGAGAGATTATCGAGAAATTGGGTTTTAAGGACATTATTCATGATTTTGCTTGCATTAAAGCAACGAAAGAAATAACACTTTAAAATTTTCATTACCTTCTTTAAAAGTAAGTATGACAAACAAGTAAAAATCTTTTTAAAATACAGATTTTACAAATTCCACTATAATAATAAGATAAGGTGTACTTCTGAAATGCACAGATTGTTAAGATAGCTGTATTTAATTTGTAGAAAGAGCTTTCTCAAATATTATAAGAATATGCATCTTAATTGCTGTGAAGCTTGAAATTGAAGGACACTGATCGTCTCATTTTAGTATCATCAATAATATATAGTATGCGAATGTTTTTTCACTTATATTCGTACCCATAGTGATAAAGTTTTTATTTTATTTACTTAAGGGTACTTTCGCGTTATACCGATCTCTCACCAACGCAAAGTTAAAAGTCAACAATTAAAAATAAAAGAATACAATGGTTAATACCAAGGTGAAAGTCCCCAATTAAAAAATGTAATGGCAAATATATTTGTTTTGATTTTATAAAGTGAAAAACAAAGGAATACAAAAAAAGAAAGATATTATAATAACTTTTTCAAACCACATTTAATCTTTTTTAAACTAACAGTTCAAAAAAGTGTCGCCAGTGTTGGTGACTGGTCAGTGTAATGCGAAAGCACCAAGTTGAGATGTAAAGTATGCGATGCAATGACATTAATTTGAAATTTATTATATCATCATTGTAAAAATATTACAATGACATTTGTATTAAACATTCATATAATATAAAACCTTATTTTTTAAACAAAATTTCTAAATTCATTAAATTTTTATAAGTAATTGAACTCGTCTGTGTGTGGAATTAAAAACTTATTTATTTTTATTATTAAATCATAGATTGGAAGTGAAAAATGTTTATTCGGTACTTTTCTGTTAGCCGGGCTGGGTGCATTTGGCGTTTGCACTAACAAGTACTACCATTAGCGAGAATGAAAACTCACCAACATGGCAAACCTATGAAAATCGTTAAATAGATTTGTAGAAAAGCGTAATTTTGAAGAAGCGTCATTTTTTACGAAACGTTAGTTATATTTAAATTCTTAGTCATGAAAATTTGGGACTTACCTGCTTCAAAGAAAGCAGCTGTTTTTTTTTTTTTTTTTTTTTTCAAGAAAAGGGGATTTTGCCATTAAATATGAACAGTTGGAACAATCACCAAATAAAACTGTATTTTAATGATGGTATTAGATGGCGATGCAACATATCTTCATGTCGCAGCAGAAGTTTTCATAGCGGAACATCGTTTGAGAAATGTCAGTTGTGTGACTTATTACAGAGGTGAAAACATGTGTCAAGACGACAAATCTTCTGCGAGACATTCTGTACGCGTAGCTCAGTTGGGAGAACGACTTACTCCGGAGTGAGGAGGACACGAATTCATTGCCCGTCGCTGACAAACTTGTGTTTTCACAATTGCTTTTAATAAAGTAACCCCGAAAGTGGGATTTGCGAACCATATTTGGCGATTTATCACTTGAACCTGGCTAACATAAAAGCAGTGTTTATTTTTAATAAATACTGTTATGCATATTAAAGAGTAAATCTGGATATTTAATTCGTTATATATCGTCAGGGAATATGAACTTCCATTGTGCATGGCTTTTATCAATTATGAAAAAGCCTTTGATTCGGTGAAACCATCAGCAGTTACCATGGCTCTGAAATCCTGCGGTATTGAAGATGCATACATTAATATTATTAATAACATCTATGAAAATGCAAGTGCAAAGATTCGGCTGTTTGAAAATACAACACACATAAAAATTGGAAAGGGAGTGAGACAAGGTGACACCATATCTCCGATGCTCTTTAATGCGACATTGGAAAATGTCTTTCAATCACTGAACTGGGAAAACAAAGGGATAAAGATTAATGGAGATTATCTAACCCACCTTCGTTTTGCTGATGATGTAGTCATTTTTGCAACTACCCCATCAGAGCTGCAGAGTATGATCCAGGAACTTGCTGACAAGAGTAAAGAAGTGGGATTAAAAATGAACTTTCAGAAGACAAAAGTGATGTTCAATGCTTTTACAAGAAATGAAGATTTATCGATTGATGGAGAAAAACTGGAGATAACAGATACGTATGTTTATCTTGGACAGCAGATATCAAGTGAGGGTCACATTGATGAAGAAATTAATCGGCGTACAAAACTTGCCTGGAGAGCTTTTGGAAGAAACAGCATAATTTTCAAGAGCAATATGCCATTATGTCTTAAAAGAAAAGTGTTTGATCAATGCATCCTTCCAGTGCTTACGTATGGTGCAGAGACGTGGACCTTAACTAAAAGAGACATACAAAAGCTGCAGACAACTCAAAGAGGCATGGAGAGGTGCATGCTTGGTATAACCAGGAGAGATAAGAAGAGGAACTCGTGGATCCGAAAAATGACGAGAGTGGAAGACATCATGATCAGAGTTAAATCCCTGAAATGGCAATGGGCTGGACATACTGCCAGAAGGACAGACCATAGATGGACAGCCGAAATTTTAGATTGGATTCCAAGGGACAGGAAAAGACCCAGAAAAAGACCACATGGGAGATGGGTGGATGAAATTCGTAAATATGCGGGAGTGACTTGGAGGAGACTGGCACAAGACAGACCGTTGTGGAGGAAACTTGGGGAGACCTTCGTCCAGCAGTGGATTGATAATGGTTGACAATGATGATGATGATGATGATATCGTTATTTAAAACTGTCTCACTTTTGTTTACATATGGCTTTGAAATATTACCCTTAAAGTTTCATGCATATGCGTGTCTTTCTGTGACAGTGTAAAAATATGATGTGAAGGGGGCCCCATGTAGAATTCTGTCCAGGTCCCCGGATTATCATGATTGGGCCCTGCACACATGTGGTTTAGACGTGACTACATACTCCGGTTACATGTGCAAACGCTTTTTCCCTTCAACCCTTAAGTATAAACAAAGAAGTTCTTGTTCCCCAAATATGTAAACAAATACTTCGAACTTCCTCATCTCTGTTGTGGCAACGATTAGCGCCAGAAGTTCGTTTTGATTTCGTGAAGCTGGAAACTCTGTTCATACAAACATTTCTCGGAAAAGAAAAAAGAATATGCTTTTGTCGCTAAAGACAACGAAATGAAAACGGAATTTGATTTCAACCTTAAGAAATAAACCATCCCATATGTCAAACAAATTTTTTCTTGCATTCGAGTTTGTCCGTTTCAGCTGTAATTAATAAATGAATCTGGTGGAAAAACTCGGTGAACTTTTGACAAATTCCTCATGGCTAATAAGACTCTCATACCTTTGAGATACACAGTGAGGCTCAGAATTGAAGTATGATCTAGAGAAAAGTTAAAACGAAGTAAATTTCTCCGTCATTTTTGGTCTACGCCGGGATTCGAACCCGAGGCCGCTTATTCCGGAACAAGTCGCTCTACCAACTGAGCTACGCAGACATTTGTTCTGATTGCTATGTGCCTTTATGTCGTGTGCGTTCTGCTGGCAGGTACGTCACATCTCCCCCCCCCCCGAAAGAGGGCCGGTGGCATGGCCCACGGGTCAGCCGTGACCATGAATCGTTGCAGGCAGCCATAAACTGTAGAACGTGCACTTGAGAACTCCCAGTCAATCTGGTGTGTGGAATGCAACGTCACACACATTTATTTTTTGAAGCGCTGGAGATGGGATTCTCTGATTTTTCCTATCTCGCGGTGTGGAAATAACATCACACCAATGCGAGATTTTGAACGGTCGGGTCATCCGGATAGTTCGGGCGCCATTATAACGAAGTAAATTTCTCCGTCATTTTTGGTCTACGCCGGGATTCGAACCCGAGGCCGCTTATTCCGGAACAAGTCGCTCTACCAACTGAGCTACGCAGGCATTTGTTCTGATTGCTATGTGCCTTTATGTCGTGTGCGTCCTGCTGGCAGGTACTTCACAAAGTGTAGACCTGCCGATGTATGTAAAGTAATGCGCCGATATTTGGCGGAGATGCAAATTTTGCTACGCGAAAGACTTTCCCTCATTTACTTTTGCTGCAGGTAAGCCGGAATATGTGCATCATGATTGCATGAAAAAGGTGCTCTTCTCTGGAGCTTGCAGCAGCTACTGGAACTTGGATTCAAGACATAGATCTCGTAGGAAACTTTATGAACAATGCCGTTATGCTCCGAGAACAGTTATTTGTGCATCTCAGACTTCTGCCGCCCTTTTAACGCGGAGTCGCCAACATCACACTTGGAGTTCAGACCAGTGGGCTCATGTTCTTTTCGCAGATGAATCTCGATTCAGCTTAAGTACTGATTCGTGATTTATGCTCATCTGGAAATAACCAGGGACTCGCAACGGTTCCTCCAACAACACAGAAAGGGACTATACTCGTGTCGGTAGCGTTGCCCCTTTAAAAACAAAGAAAGGAATTATTCTGTGACAGTGGCGTAGTCTCTCGAACGACAGAGAAAGGGACTATTCTCGGGAAAATGACGCAGCCTTCTGACCGCAGAGAAGGGGACTATTTTCATGAAGATGTCGTATTCCCTCTAACAACAGCGAAAGTGAATATTTTCGTAGTCCCTCTATCAACAGAGAAAGCGAGTATTCTCACGACAGTAGCGTAATCCCTCTAACACCAGAGAGAGGGACTATTCTCACGAAGGTGGTATAGTCCCTCTAACAACAGAGAAAGAAACTATTATTGTGACGTTGGCGTAGTCCCTCTAACAACAGAGAAAGGGACTATTCTCATGAGGGGGGGTGTAGTACCTCTGAAAACAGAGAAGGGGATTATTCTCGTGTTGATGTAGTACCTCTAACAACAGAGAAAGGGATTATTCTCGTGATGTTGACGTAGTACCTCTAACAACAGAGAAAGGGACTATTATCATGACGGCGGCTGATTCCTTCTAACAACAGTAATATATTATTTTCGTATTCCTTCTAACAGAGAAAGGGGTCATTCTGGTGATGATGACGTGGCCCTCTAACAACAGAGAAAGAGATTATTCTCGTTTTGGTGCTGCTGAATAATAGAATACTATCTAACGTGGCTAAACATGTAGTCGGAGTGAACCTTCTTAATCCTACAACTTTTATGCGTGAGATGGGATTTCTAAACTGTACTGCAATAAAAACGAAATGTAGTAATAGACTTGCTGCATCTGAAATGAGGATTCAACTTTCTAGCATTAACTTAATTGTGATACAAAAATGCAGAAACTTCTATCACGTTAAACTAATTTTTTATGGTAGCGAGGGCTACGTTAGAGACGGAAATGATAGAGCTATAAAACTTGGTTGTGAGCATTTGCAAAAAAAAACAATTCAATTTTGAAGAGCAATTTAACATTATGTCTTAAAAGAAGATTGTTTAATCAATGCCTCCTTCTATTTCTTACTTATGAATCAGAGACATGGACCTTAACCAAATATATATATACCGAGGCTGCGAACAAATGAATGAAGCATAGAGAGATGCATGCTTCTTATAACCAGGAAAGACAAGAACAGGAACTCATGGATCAGGAACATGACAAGAGTTGATGATATCATGATAGAAGCAGAGCCGTAGTGGAGGGTATACGGCGGTATACGCCGTATACCCTCTGCTTTTTTTTTGTCAGAATAGCGTATGCCTTCAATGTCCATATTATCAACAGAACTTGAATCTCGAATAACATCGCTGCCAAGAGCTGAACATCTAATAAAAAGAACCGTGAGAATTATAGAGAGCTTTGGAGAAATTTCTGGGGGAAAAAACTCAATTAGCATTAGCAGCGAACGAGGAATTATTATTTTAAAATATCCCATTGATTCCTAACAACAAAATTGTACCTATTAACCAAACCAGTTTATTCAAAGCACGGCTGACAGAATAAAATCAAGACTATGTTCAGATTCAAACAGTGAAAATGTACAACTTCTTAAAGATATTTCTTTATTAGAGCGAATAAATATTAAAACAGACGACTGCGCTGTTGAGAACTAGAAACAAGGCGAATCTGTAGACATTTTAATGTTGATGAAATGCAAGCTATTCAGAGACTAAGATAATATACTGAAAACGTCCAAGTTGTACCAGAAAACTTAAAACCCCTCTTAAGAACGATTTCAACTCTGCCTTGTTCGACAGCTGAATGCGAACGAGGATTCAGTTCAATAAACAACATTATAACCGATCTCAGAGCATCTTTGTTAATCTCCAATGTATTTAACCTGATGTTCATAAATTCAAATGGACCACCCATTAAACGATTTAATCCAAAAAAGTATGTAAGATCTTGGTTGATGAATCATGGTTCAGCAATTGATAGTAGGTCAGGAGTTTCTTCTAGCGAAGAACAGTGCTGTAAGGACCTATCTCGTTAGGCTTTTTTTTTTTTGATTGGAGGTTCAACGACCACCGTGAGCAACTCAGGGGCAATAAGCAGTCGCCCGTCCCTAATTTAGGGTCACTGGTTCCAGGGAAGCGAAAGAGCCAGTTCCGTAAGACAACTGTCAACACAACATCCATGCCTCACCGGGATTCGAACCCGGACCCTTTCGGACGAATGATTCAGAGGCTATCTCTTAGAACAATGCTTCAAGGCTCAGGCTTTATGGGATATATTTCAATAAAAATAATCTTGTGCATGCTCTTCAATATGTCATAATTGACAGGGGAGAGGAGAATACACTTTATTCATATCGGTGAGCTCATAGTGATAATTGTTTAAAAGGCACGGTGCCTTCACGAGGGTACCGTGCTTTTTTTTTATCGATGTAGTATAACCTCTGATTTTTTAGGATTTGCACATAGTATACCCTCTGCTGCTTTTACGACTACAGCACTGGATAGAAGTAAAATCACTGAAATGGAAATGGGGTGGACATATTGCTAGAACTGACCACCGCTGGACAACTAACGTTCTTGACTGGATTGCAAGGAACAGGAAAAACCCAAGAAGAGTGCATGAGGAAGGTGAGTGGAGGAAATTCGAAAGCATGCCGGAGTGACATAGAGCATATACCGGCTGAAGACAGAAAGTTGTGGATGAAACTTAGGGAGACCTTTATCTAGCAGTGCATTGACAATGGGTGTTATTGTTGCTGATATATGAAATCACTTCCTCGGTCAAACGGTTTTTAATTTTGACTCTTGCACTTAATTTTCTTTACTACTTTATAGCAGTTTTTGTGTTATAAATTATTAGTTGAAATTCTTGCATTTTTGTTTTCTATAATTGAAATATATTTCAAAACATAAAAATGCTAATTTTTACACCTAAAGCAAATTTATGAAAATAAAATGCCGTCGAAAACCTATCGGGAGTTATTTTGCAGTTACTAAACTACAGTTAGATTTCAAAAAGAAGTACCTCCAAGTAACTGTCTCCGTGGGTGTTTAATGAGTTCTTTATTTACCTGAAAAGTGTTCCACCTAATAATGTTTGGGAAACATTAGTATATCGCTTTGAGATGCTATTTACTCAAAAAATATTCATTTATAAGCTCCAAGTTTCGTAAGTTCAGTCGTTCTGACAAAAAAAAAAAAAAAAAAAGTTTGTGTTTTCAAAGTATTTAAAAATGCTGTAACATCTTATGATCTTTCGATAACTCTCACACCAAAATGATATGTGCTAATGATTATGTTCTGACCAATACCAAGGAACGACAGCAACGAGTATATGACAAAAAACCGCATGCAGTCAAAACAACCGTCTGTTTTGCATCCGTGATAAAAAAAAACAAAAAAAAAACGAATACTTTTTTCCAGACCTTTACCTGACACGAAAGTTCTGTGTTTTGAAAGAATCAAATGAAACGATGCTATCTTCGCTCCTATTTCAAGTGGCCTCATTTTCTCAATTACACAGCTATGGTGCTGGTCATTAACAATTAATCCTGAGCCCGAAGAGTCCTAGTATCAGCAAAAATTGTGAACTGAATTATTTGTAATGGAAAGACGAACGTTCGCAGCCAAGCGAAAATACTGTAGTTGCTCCGGTAGCGCAGTGTTCTAAAACCCGGCTTCTGACCTTTCGTCCGACGTGGGTCCGGGTTCGAGTCCCCGCGCGGCATGGATGTTGTGTTTATCTTACGATACTAGCTCTCTCCTCTGCATTGAGCTAGTGGCCCTTTTAATTAGGTACGGGCGACAGTTTATACTCCATCGTGTTGCTCACGGTGGTCGTTAAACCTCCAACCCAAAAGAAAATAAGTGTAAGACAAACTCCTTCACATATCATTCTTCAAATTAACATCTAATCTCCTTTAATTTTGAAGCACTTGTATCCGTATGGTAGTTCTCTTTACAGATAAGTACTGGCCCGGTTTATGACAATAAACCCGGGAATGCATCCGGGCCAGTGCCGGCTCTTATGTCAAATTGTTGACTAAAACCCGGGGCCCGAGTTCAACTAAATTTTCCCGCTCACTTTTTTAATTAATTTTATTTAACACTAATAAACGAATTAACAAACACAATGGGAAACGCACAACTGAATGGTTAGTCTATAGTCTCTCTTTTGTTCTTTGCCTAAAATTTTCTATTATTGTTTATTGCGTGTTTCGCGTGCATTTTTCGTTGCTCAAAGAAGTCTGTAAGTGCTTTAAGTAACAAGTATGTATTTTTTCCCTAGGTACTGCGCAAACTGATAGGATAAAATTTTCCGCAGACTAAAATTTAAAGTTCTGCTAGCTACAATATGAACAATGGGAATTTTCGGTCATTCGGTGAAAACGTGAAGGTGAGCCGAGAGAAACGAAATAACTTCATATACCTTGGAAACAAAATGAAGAACATTTTGTTACCTGAATATGATGCACATAATAATAATTCTCCCTCTCCCTCTCTCTCTCTCTCTCTTTTTTTTTTTGGAGGGGGGGGTTCGACATTAACAGGAAGCACTAATATTCTTATCCGATTTTGATGATGAAAATATAAGTAAGAGCAAAACAGTGTGCTTCTTTTTTACGCTTTCCAACCGTAGGTTGAAGAAGCGTATATGCTCCAGCTTTGTCCGTCCGTCCGCACAATAACTCACGTGAAAATGGTTCGATTTCGACGAAATTTTAGTATGTAGTAGGGGACGACTTGGGGAAGAAACCTATTGAAAATGTGCGAAGCAGGATCAAAGGTAAAGACATAGGAGCGGGATCCATTCCATTGCTCTTATGCGTCATAACTTGCGTAAATATGGTTCGATTTCAGTGAAACTTTAGTTGTGGTAGGTAACCACTTGGGCACGAACCCTATTGAAAATGGGCGAAATGGGGCTAAAGGTCAGGCAGGGCATAAGAGCGGGATTTATTCCATTACCCTTATGCGTCATAACTTCCGTAAAAATGGTTCGATTTCTATGAAATTTTAGTATGTGGTAAGGAACCACATGGGAACGAATCCTATTGAAAATGGGCGAAATGGGGTTAAAGGTCAGGACACTGGAGTGGGATCCATTCCATTGCCTTTGTGCATCATAACTTACCTAAAATGCTTGGATGGCGACCAAACTTTATCATGTTGTTCCGGAGGTATAGTGAACCGGTTCTGTTGAATATCATCGAAATGGGGTCAAAGATCAGGACACAAGAGCGGGATTTATTCCACAGACATTATCCACATAACTTGAGTAATAATTTCTTGTATGTTGGAAAGCGTATAATAATCAATACATTGCATGATTTTACTAACTTGTTTTTCCTTATTCACATATGGAAAACTTGCACAAATGTTCAAACCCGGGCGGGCCGTCCTGGCCCGGACATTTAAAGCCCGTGTCCAGCACGGGCCTTAAAAAAGTAGCCCGTGCTCATATCTAGTTCATTCCCTTCAGCTTTAGTTTGAAACACCACGGCGTATTTCTAAAAGTTAATTTACCGAATTTTTTTTTCAAAAGTTTTGAATTTCCCAAATTATCTGCGTTACAGAAGTTTACACACGCTGGTATAGAATTCATCTGCGCCCGCTTGGGTCACGGATGTCTGCAATTGTAACAGCAGAAAAATCATTTGGTTTTTAATCATCCCAATAGTTTTAAAAAGGTAATTCAATTGGAGTTTTAAACTTGCCACACGCTACTCAAATACAAAAATACCATCAAACTTGTTACTATCATACTTACGTTATTAGGACATGCGAATGAAAAACATTTTTGTGAGGTTTCCCAGTGAGTGGAGAAGAAGAATTCAGAGGCACGACAGCCTTTTCATCTTCACTTAACGAGTTTTTCCACAGCTTTGTTGTATTCGGATGAAACGAAACTGCCAGAGACAAGGAGGTATCGATAAGCTGCTCTGGAGGGCTTCTCTGAACTGTGTGGCCTTTCCCGCGTCACTGCTACGAAATGTGCCTTCTGAACAGAGTGATGCTGCTGCTGCTTCGTCCCCCTGACGATGTTTTCTAACAACTGACTGCACATGCGCAGTGCGCTTCGGAGCAGAAGGAAATTCTCGGTTGTAAAAACGTCAAATTTATTTTGCCGTTTTTACAACGCCAGAGGATGAAATTGTTTCGAGTGAAATATGTGACTCCGAGTCGTCCAGCATCCCAGCAGTTACCGGTACATCGCATGTCGTACCCCGCTTAAAATCGTGATCATCGACCGCCTCATAATGAAATTTGTTTTTTTGATGTATAGAGCATTGCCCGCAGATCTCTTAAAGCTAAAGGGAGCTCCGAAGTTGTATAGCTCGCGCTATTTTTGCTCTTTTTCCATAAATGAAATGACAACAACTCTCGTAACTCGTAAAGCTAATAACGAATGTAGCGACTTTACCATCTATACTAAATATATTCGTGCAGCAAACGTAAAACAATGTCCAAGGTAGTCATCCTTGATGCACGATACCAAATAAAAGATGACCATAGTCTAGATTAACGCGTGAACCATGAAGCACAGTAGGTTTATTGATATACTACTCATGTTAAAACTAGATGAGATATTAAAAACAGATAAAACTTTCTGGTCCACTGTGGACCCGTCTTCGGATGTATGAACATTCGTGTAAAGAATGGAGCTGTATATATAGAGACGACATACACTGCTGCCCATAATTATAAGCACAGTATAAGGACACCATAAGTACTGGTGATGCACAATACAAAATACTTGGAGGAACAGGAAAACCTTATATTTATGTAATTGATGACACAACATAGCAGAAAAATTATTCTGTATTTGGTTTTTCATTGTAATTACAAGAAACAAAGCAAATACCATTTGGACACAGGTCCAAAATTATAAGGATAGCTTGCCCTTCCGTGTGTAAACATAATTAACTTATTACCTTTAATAGGTGATATGGCCACCTTTGTTCTGTAGACACTGAGCCATTCTGTTAGGCGTACTTTCAACGAATTTTAGTAAATATTAAGGAGTGATCTTGTCCCATGCTACTAAGACTTCCTTTTCTAACTCAGCAACAGTGGAAAATTGTCTGACATTAGCATATACCAATCTAGCCATTGCACCCCACACATTTTCAATGATGTTCAAGTCTGGAGAATTGTGTGGCCAGTTCAGAACACGGATGTTATTGTCCGAATACAAACTCTCGATGTGTGCGATTGGGCATTGCCCTTCTGAAAGATGAAATTATCACCACCTAAAGACCACGAATATGCGAACAGTTGTTGATCTAACACTTGGATATATCGTTCAGAATTCATACTTGACGTAATCAGGAATAATTGGTGTTCCCATTAGCAGATATACCACCACAGAACATTAGCGACGGACCATCTTGATGTCGCCTCAATGTCACATCTTTTTTCTTTGCGGAGATCATGTCAGCAATAATGTAGGCTATCTGGGCCATCTAAGTTAACACGTTTTTCGTCGGAAAAAATAACTGCATCCGACCTGATGATATTCTGCATCCACTGGAGGACTGCTGCTTTCCTCATCTCTTTATGTCTTCTGGTGGAGGAGAGTCTCGCTAACGTTTTCAAGTATGTGGCGACAGTTGAGGTGTGCAGTACACGTGAAACAGTTTGGCGGGAAACATTGACGGGTATTGCGCCAGCAATTTATTTACTAGAATTTTTTTCCTGGTTGCCATGACCAGGATGCTTCGAATATTCCTCGACGACAACTTTCGTTTGCGATCAGAACGCTTTTTAACGGATCCCTTGATACCTCTTTTTATTGCATTTTCTACCGCACCTTTTGACTTTTTAATTGCAGCAGCTATCTCACGATATGATTTCCCTTCACCGCGAAGTTTCCATATCTTCCGAACCTCTACTGCAGTTAACTCCTTTCCACGTGGCATTCTGTTATTACGCAAAACGACGTACGTAGCGTCTTCGAGAACACAATCACCTACGCAGACATTGCTCTTATTTGCATAACACATGCACGTCATGGACGTTTATTCGTTTTTCTTGGAACTTCTTTTCGTGTCCTTATATTTATGGACACCTTAAAAAACGTAAAAGTTATTTTACTATCTTTATAAAAGTTGTCTAAAGTTCCAAATCTCACATTTGAAACTCATGTAGGCTCGGTATTCCACGTCATGTTCATAATGCGTCAATGTGCGATTCCTGTGTACTTATCTACAAAATACCACTGTCCTTATAATTATGAGCAGCAGTGTTCATTGACAGCGACACTGTGGGTGCACAAAAATGATTTTTTGCGCACCCACAGCGTTGCTGTCAATGTATATCGTCTCTATATATACGGCTCCATCTTTTACATGAATGTTCATACATCTGAGAACGGATTCAAGGTCCAGAAAGATTTAATGTGTGTTATCTGTTTTTAATATCCCACATAGTTTTAACTTGTGTAATATATAAATGAACCTATTGTGCTTCATGGTTCACGAGTTGATCTAGACTACGGTCATCTTTTATTTGAAATCGTGCACCAAGGACGACTATCTTGGACTTTGTTTATAGACTTTACTATCTTTTGTTAGCAAAGTAACGTTACTTGACTAACAATAAATTAATGCATCCGATCATAATTGATACTGCAAGCAGATAAACTTTCATATACGGTGATTGAAGATCCTTAATGGAACTCCTGCTAATTCTCATATTTGAAACTTTTACGAAGTTCATAAAACGAAAATGGATATGCTAGTACTAATTTCCACAATTTCTGTATTTTTGTTTAATATTTCATTTTTAGATATAGAAGCTAGTCATGAGGGTTTAACAAAGATTCCTTAAGGATCTATTTTTCTTCCACAGTTTTTCACACCATTTGTAACATTCTCACGCTGAAAGTAAGGAACTCAAATCTATTTTTCTACACAATTCTTTAAAAATTTAAATATATTTTCTTCAAAAATTAATATCAAATAATATAAAAAAACATTTTCCAATAAACCAATTAGTTTTCCAATTTTTTACTAATTTACCTCTCAGTTGGTTGACATAATGTTATACTAAAGGATTAGTAGAAGGTTTGTTATGTGTAAAAAAAACAAAACGTGAAAGCCACAGTAAATGCTTCACACGATCGAATTTACTATTAGGAATCCAGAGAAAGATAGTTAATATAATAAGTACAAACACAGTTGTATGAGAATTATATGACCACTCTCGGAATCACAGTGTACTCGCACAGGCACGTCACATAATGCACGTGACAAGGTAGACCACACGAAGATATGAGTGCCCGGCCAGGACAGGTGAGCCATAGTGCGTTACTTGAGCACAATGGGCAAATGTAGCGGTTTCTTGGACGCTCGAAGAGGAATGATCATCGGCTACCGCGCCAAGGGTGGAAGCATCTCAGAAACAACAGACTTCGTGGACTGTACGCGAGGTGCTGTAGTAAGGGTGTACTAACAATGGACCGCTGTCACACCGAATACCTCATGACGTCATAACTGTGGGCCCCAAAGGCCATCGAACCCAGAGGAGAACGTCGCCTTCGTCGACTGGTAAAGCGCAATTGACCACGCAAATGAACGCTAGGCCACCGAGGTACGTGTCCCCGATAACAGTAGAGCGAACCCTGTTACACGTGGGTCACCGGAGTCGACGCTGCGTCAAGGCTCCCATGTCAACCCAGTTCCATCGGCAACGCGACGCCTGCAGTTTGCATAGGGCTACCGCCATTGGATAGTGGAAAAGTGGAAAATGGTTGCCTTTTCCGACGAATCGAGGTTTCTATTCCAAAGAAGTGACGGTCGTAGCGGATATGACGTCATACATACGAGAACCAACACCCGGACACGCTTGTGGGTCAAGTGCAGGCCCGCGGTGGCAGTTTGGATTTCTGTGGGGTTATTTTCCTGGTATGACTTGAAACCTTGGTATCACTGGATGTGTCCCGGAACGCCAATGGCTACCTGTCCCTCCTCGCTGATCACATGGATCCCTTCATGTTTGACATTTACTCTGGTGGTGATTGTGTGTACCAACAGGACAATGCGCCGTGCAATATCTCTAAGGGAGTGCGCGACTGGAACACGACACCGATGTCCCTGTTCTCCCTCTTCGTGCGGAATCACCCGACTTCGATCCCATGGAGCACTTGTGGGACTATTTGTATCGACGGGTTTGACGTGCCGACCCACAACCACGTCATATCCGAGACCTCCGTGCTCTGCTGCAGACCGAACGTAAACGTGTGACTCGGACAACCTTCCATGGCTTCATTACGTCCATGCCACGGAGTCTCGCCGTTGTCATCCGGACCAAAGGTGGTTGTTCTCATCATTAGGTAGGTGGCCATATTATTCTGATATGATTATGTACATTAATTTTTTAACAAAGACATTCATTCAACCATTTAAAACAATCGATACTTAGTGGGAAAGAGCCTGTCCGAGAATAACCACCCGAAACAGGTTTTCAACGACTAATTTAGAACCACTCCATAAGGGACCTCTAACCACGAACCCAACTGGAGGAGGTTCGGAAAAAGACAAAACACAACAACAACAACAACAAACACAGAAACAAAGATAAATCAGGGACAGGGACGGTAACGAAGTTGTTAGCTCTTCAATATACAGTTCCTTGTTCTATCTCGCCAGTTTTTAAATGCCAATTTACGGAGAAACTTCTCTTTCTTGGGGTTTACACAGCACCATCTTTTTTTGTTGTTGTTATTTTAGCAGTTTAATTTGTTTCCTGATTTTCTTTACATAATCCCACGTCCCACTTATGTACTTTTCAATCCTTCTCGTTACTTATTTATACCAGCGGAGTCTTGCTTCTTGAGCCTGTAGGCAGTCCTAGGACGGCTGCAATTTATACCAACCTTATGTGTACCAGCGGAGTCTTGCTTCTTGAGCATGTAGGCAGTCCTAGGACAGCTGCTATTTATACCAGCCTTATGTATACCAGCGGAGTCTTGCTTCTTGAGCCTTTAGGCAGTCCTAGGACGGCTGCTATTTATACCAGCCTTATGTATACCAGCGGAGTCTTGCTTCTTGAGCATGTAGGCAGTCCTAGGACAGCTGCTATTTATACCAGCCTTATGTATACCAGCAGAGTCTTGCTTCTTGAGCCTGTAGGCAGTCCTAGGACGGCTGCTATTCATACCAGCCTTATGAATTCCAGCGGAGTCTTGCTTCTTGAGCCTGTAGGCAGTCCTAGGACGGCTGCTATTTATACCAGCCTTATGTATACCAGCGGAGTCTTGCTTCTTGAGCATGTAGGCAGTCCTAGGACAGCTGCTATTTATACCAGCGGAGTCTTGCTTCTTGAGCCTGTAGGCAGTCCTAGGACGGCTGCTATTTATACCAGCCTTATGAATTCTAGCGGAGTCTTGCTTCTTGAGCCTGTAGGCAGTCCTAGGACGGCTGCTATTTATACCAGCCTTATGTATACCAGCGGAGTCTTGCTTCTTGAGCCTGTAGGCAGTCCTAGGACGGCATACCAGCCTTATGTATACCAGCGGAGTCTTGCTTCTTGAGCCTGTAGGCAGTCCTAGGACGGCTGCTATTTATACCAGCCTTATGTATACCAGCGGAGTCTTGCTTCTTGAGCATGTAGGCAGTCCTAGGACAGCTGCTATTTATACCAGCAGTGCCCTGCTTCTGTAGCCTGCAGCCCGTCCTAGAACGGCTGCTTTTAAGCTTTAAATAAATATTCATATATAGAAGATGTTGTCCGACCTAGGACGAAATGAAATTTTTAATTGAAGCAGATTGAAAACATACCAAATAGACGTCGGATTTTTGTAAAAACTCATTCATATAAGAGCTGAAAATGTTTTTATATGCGATTTTGATCACTTTGACATTAAAATTTCAGTTTTTATTGTAGGTTAGACCGTTTTATATAGATCTGGGTATTTATATTTATGATAACACTGATTCATTTTTATGATTACTCCGCAATTTTTTTATTTTTTTTGAAATTACTCTGCGATGTGAAGAAAATAAATTAAAACACGGCATAACACCTACGTAACAGAACAAGCGTCACAGACAGTTGTTCGAGCTCGTGCGGATTGCCACAGATGAAGTCATTTGTCTTACCAACTTTATTTTATTTTCCGGTATTTCTCCTTGATTTTACATATCCTGCGATAGCTGTGAGCTTAGTTCAGATTTCGGCTACAGGATAAAAGCAGATGGCGTTGGAAGTACTGAATGACATCAGAGCTTTAGGGACAGACGTAGCCTATTATATAGGTTTTATGTCTGTTATTATCGTGCCCTATAAAGGGTTCCGTGCACCACTGCTGCCTTACATGCCGCAGTAGGATTATTATGTAAACAATCTTTAAACTTGGAATCAACTGCCCCCACATTTCGTCTATCAGCGTCAACGATGAGGTTCAGTTCTTTTTTTCTAGGGTTTCCAAACTCAGAGTGTTTCATGTGGAACAGCTATCGGTTCGCAACAAAGATAGGCACGGGCCCGAACTATGACAAAAAAGCCCGAAAACGTATCCGGGACCTTATATCAGATCATTGTCTAAAACCCGGGCCCCAACGGACAGGGATTCAACTTAATTTTCCCGTTCACTTTTTTAATTAATTTCGTTTAACACTACTAACCAAATTAACTAACGCCATGAGAAGCATAATTGAATGGTTAGACTTATGGTCTCTCTTTTGTTCTTTGCCTAAAATGTTTGATTATTGTTTATTGCGTGTTTCGTGTGCATACTCAAAAACGCTTGTGAATGCTTTAAGTAATAACTACGTATTTTTTTCCTAGATACGATGAAAACTGATAGTATAAAGTTTTCCGATGACTAAAATTTAAAGTTCTTCTAGCTACAATACGAAAAATGGATATTTTCCGTAATTCGGTGAAAGCCGAGGTAAACCAATTAACTAGATAAACTTGGGAAACAAAATGAAGGAAATTTTTTTTATCCGAATATCATGCAAATAAAAATATTTCTTTCTCTCTCTCTCTCTGTCTTTTCTTGGGGTTGGGGAGGGGAGTCGACATTAACAGGAGGCACTAACATTCTTATCTGATTTTGATGATGAAAATATAAACAGGAGTAAAACAATGTGCTTCATTGTTCTTACTCTGTTGATCTCGAAGACTACAATCTGTAACGTACCAGGAGATGTGACGTAACTGCCAGAAGGACGCACACGACGTAAAGGCGGATAGGAATCAGAATAAAATGTCCGCGTAGCTCAATTGGTAGAGCAACTTATTCCGGAATGAGTGGACCCGGGTTCGAATCCTGGCGCGGATAAAAAGAACGGAGAAATTTACTTCGTTATAATGGCGCCCGAACTATCCGGATGACCCGACCGTTCACAATCTCGCAATGGTGTGATGTTATTTCCACACCGCGAGATAGGAAAAATAAGAGCGAAAAAACGTACCAGGAGATGTGACGTACCAGGAGATGTGACGTACCTGCCAAAAGGACGCGCACGACGTAAAGGCAGATAGGAATCAGAATAAAATGTCCGCGTAGCTCAATTGGTAGAGCAACTTATTCCGGAATGAGTGGACCCGGGTTCGAATCCTGGCGCGGATAAAAATGACGGGGAAATTCACTTCGTTATAAATCTTGTGACGATTATACACTGAGTGGTCATTTTACTATGAACACCCCCTCAGTACTTCGTTGGGCCACCTTTTACCTTTAATACTGAGTCGATTCTTCGTGGCATGGACTCCACGAGATGTTGATAGCTGGTTTTTGGAATCTGAGAATATGCTCGATGAATAGCACTTTCCCGGAGTGTGAGATTGCAGTGTTGTGGATCCATCTGTCTGATAGCTCGTTCAACTTCATCCCACAAATTCTCAATGGGTTTGAGATCTGGAGATTGTGGGGTCACCTAAGCAAAGTAAACTCACCGGCATGTTCCTGAAACCAATCCTGTACAATACGAGCACTATGGCAGGACGCATTATCTTGTTGAAAGCAGCCATCGCCATTGGGATAAACCAACCACATGACAGGATGCACTTGGTCCGCAACGATGTTTAGATATGATGTGCCAGTCAGACGTTGATCAACACGAATTAAAGGGCCCAAAGCATGCCAGGAAAACATTCCCCAAACCATAACTCAGCCTCCACCAGCTTAAAGGGTAGCAACAATGTATTTGGGGTCCATGCTTTCGTGCTGTTTCCGCCATTTTCTCACTCGGCCATCGGCATAGTGCAACTGAAAACGTGATTATTGGACCACATAACTTGTTTCCAATTATCGACTGCCTAATCCTTATGCTCCTGTGCGAACTGGAGACGTTTCTCTTGTTAACTGCAGACAACAAAGGTGTTCGAACAGGCCTTCGGCTGCCATATCCCATCCGATGCAGTGTACGGCGAACAGTGCGTGCAGGTATCATTTGAGGTGATCCCTGATTAAGATGGTCTGTAATTTTCTGCACTGTTGCCCTCCTGTTGTCTGTTACCAGTCTGGACACTCACCGTTCCGCCCGAGCAGTCACTAGTCGATGACGACCATATGTTGCACGTAGGGACCCAGCTGTTTGGCTGACAGTCCAGTCTTTAAACACTTTAACAACAGCTGCTCTGGAACATTTCACGAATGCGGCGGTTTCGGTGATAATCGCTCCATGGCTCCGAGCTCCTACAATCATCCCACGTTGAAAGTCCGTCAAATCGCATTTTTTACTTATCTCGTCGCCTAAAAATCACTTCTACTACTGTCGCAACCATTAGGCTTTCCCTTTTTATATTAGCTTCGCCCTCTGGCGGCAACAGCGTGCAGCCATAGCTTATTGGCTTAAAACTGTCAGGTGGTCATAATAAAGGGGCTACTCAGTGTATATATATTAAGAGAATACAACGTGGTTTGTCCCAAATATTTATTTTTTCAAGTCGAGCATGATTTTGCTGGGTATTGACCTAGCTTCATCTGGACGAATGGCACGTAAATATTCAAATTGTATATGATATCGTAAACATTGTTTAGTCACGTGTTCTGGTTAGATGCTTCCACGCGCTTGATAGAAATGGGGTGGATGCCATGTCCCTAACAAGTTGCGAAGACTTCTGATATATATGGAAAGCTTCCAAAATATCAAGTTTGGTGGTTGAATCTGACTTGTCAATCAGTTTTGCTTCTTCAAAGAGAAATTTATGGTTCTTTTCGTAACAGTGTTTATCCATCGATGACTTCTTCAGGTCACAATTATGAATGTAGGCCTTGTGTTCCCTCAATCGAAAACTTAAAGCTCCACGTTTCTGTCCTATATATGAAGCGAGCGCTACATTCACATGGAATTTGATAAATTCCCCATGAGTTTTTGTCTTCAACATAGTCCTTTGATCCTAAAAGTTCATTTTGTTTATGGGTTTAAAAATCACCTTAAAATGAAAGGTTTTAAGAATTTTTGAAATTTTGATGGCAATATCACGGAAGAAATGGAATAATGGCAAAATTCTGTCGCAATTGGGCGCATCACAGGAGTTAACGTGGAGATAGGCTTCGGTTTGCGGAATTTTGTTAAAGCCTTGTCTATAATGGAAGGGTTGTATCATCGCTGTACTGCAATACGTTTAAAGAAATAAAGTCCTTTTTCCAAACTGTCTTTATCTGAACATATATGCGTCGATTTGAAAAAACACTTTTCAAACTCGTGAAATTTGACATATGGATACGATACGTAGACGTTACTTTCGTTCTATGGAAGGGAAAACATTCTGAAATTCCGGAATCAGTCAGACTTATAAATTACATTGATCCTCACATTCAATTCAGCTACGAAACTGAAAATAACGGACGCCTACCATTCCTTGACGTCCTGGTTACTCGCTCAAATGGATCTCTCGCAACCACAATTTATCGAAAGCCTTTTGCTGTTTTCTCACTTCCACATGCCAAGTCCAATCACCCATGGCAACAAAAACACAGCGCCTTTTACAGTTGCGTATATCGTGCGATAGATATATGTTCAGACATAGACAGTTTAAAATTAAAAAAAAAAAACTTTATTACCTTAAAAGTGTTGCAGTACAACGAGGATACAACCATTCCGTTACAGACGAGGCTCTAACAAAATTCCGGAAACGGAAGCCTATATCCACGTTAACTCCTGTGATACGACCATTGCGAGAGAATTTTGCCAGTATTCCATTTTCTAATGACATTGCCTTCAAAATTTCAAAAATTCTCAAAACCTTTAATTTTAAGGTGATGTTTAAACCCATAAACAAAATGAACTTTTTAGGATTAAGGACTGTGTTGAAGACCAAAACTCGTGGGGAATTTATCAAATTCCATGTGAATGTGGCGCTTTCTATGCAGGACAGCCTTGCGTTTCCGGTTGAAGGAGCACAATACCTACATTCGGAATTGTGACCTAAGGAAGTCATCGATAGCTAAACACTGTTACGAAAAGAACCATAAATTTCTCTCTGAAGAAGCAAAACTGATTGACAAGCCAGATTCAACCACCAAACTTGATATTTTGGAAGCCTTCCATATATATCAGAAGTCTTCACAACTTGCTAATGACATGGTATCCACCCCATTTCTATCAAGCGCGTGGAAGCATCTAACCAAAACACGTGACTGTAAACACCGTTTATGATATCATATACAATTTGAATATTTAGGTGTCATTCGTCCTGTTGAAGCTAAGTCAATACCCAGCGAAACAATGGTCAACTTGAAAAAATAAATATCTGTGACAAACCACGTTGTATTCTCTTAATATATAAATGTGCTTCGTTTTTTACACTTTCCAACCGTAGGTTGACGAAGCGTATATGCTCCAGCTTTGTCCGTCCATCCGTCCGTCTGCCTCTCCGCACGATAACTCGCGTAAAAATTGTTCGATTTCGATGAAATTTCAGCATATGATAAGAGACTACATGGGGATGAACCTTATTGAAAATGGGCGAAATTGGGTCAAAATTCAGGACATAGGAGAGGGATCCATTCCGTCGCCCTTATGTGTCATAACTTACTTAAAACTGCTTCGATTGGGACAAAACTTTACCATATTGTGCTGGAGGTATATTGAACTGGTTCTGTTGAATACCATCGAAAAGGGATCAAAGGTCAGGGCACAGGAGCGAGATTTATTCCACAGCCATTATCCTCATAACTTGACTAAGAATACTTCGATTGCGACACAACTTTAGTATATTGTTCCGGAGATACACTGAACCAGTTCTGTTTAATATAATCGAAACGGGGTCAAAGGTCAGGGCACAGGAGCAAGATTTATTCCACAATTATCGTCATAACATCATAACTTGAGTGAGTGGCCGCCCCGGTGGCGCAGTGGTCTTAGGCGCTGGCCTCTGATCATTCGTCCGTGAGGGGTCCGGGTTCGAATCCCGGTGAGGCATGGATGTTGTGTTTGTCTTACGGCACTGGTTCTCTCCCTTCCCTGGAACCAGTGACTCTAAATTAGGGACGGGCGACTGCTTATAGCCCATTGAGTTGCTCACGGTGGTCGTTAAACCTCCAATCAAAAAAAAAAAAAAAAAAAAATAACTTGAGTAATAAGTTGAGTAGTGATTCCGGGTATGTTTGAAAGCATAGCATAATCAATGCATTGCATGATTTTACTAACTTGTTTTTCGTATTCACACAGGGAAAATTCGCATAAATGTTGAAACACGGGCGGAGGTCGGGCAAGTCAAAAGTAATGATAGAACGGCCCTGGGCCTTAAAAAAAGAGCCCGTGCTCATCTCTTGTTCGCAACACCCTTCCATGTGCCGTATAAGAAATTTAATTATAAGCAAGCATGCAATCATTAAGCATCTTGTATGCAAATAGCAAGAAAATTACTTGGAAGACTTCTCTGTGAGTATTGACTGAGTGAAACATGTTAAAAGTTTTAAAAAGAGGCAAGATTTATTTTGACGAAATGAATTTCAGGTTAAGTACATGAGTACCAATGAAATTGGTAAAATTAATCAGTTTATCTACATGAAATTACGCTCTAATCTAGTAAAAACTAGTTTGAGCATAGACATATTTTTCTAGTTAGTTACGAAAACTGTGGTGCTATAAGGAAATATTTCTGTGAACTCGCTTCAAAAATATCTATTAAAATCGAAATATACTTTTCTTGGCTACAAGCGAGCATTTCAAAGCTGTTATCTCAGGGCATTTTTCTCAAGTGATAAAGTAGAAGAAATAATGTTAAAAATGCTCTTTCCTTGTAGTGATCTTTGCTATTTGAAACGTGTCTGTCCACTGTCCCTGTAGCTTGGAGAACACACTACGTAAAAGTTCTTCTTCTTATTCACTCACCTTAATTGAAACAAAGTCCCTGAAATAAAATTCAAGAATGATTTATTTCCAATTTGCCTTTATTTCAGCCCCACTTCACTCAAGCATAGCTCCAATAACACCATATGCACTTAGTCGAATTAACTTGAATTAGTAAACACAGTACTATTTTGAAAAGACTGACACAAAATATATATTGGATGTGTGCATAAGTTCTACCCGTTTTTGTAGGCTACAAAGAGAGGAGGAAATCCCAACCATTAACGTACCTAGGATTTCACATAATTGCAATCATTCTGTATGGCCTCTTGCCGTCTGTCTGTGAGGAGGTGAATCAGACGCATGAAAAACTCCTGTGTTTTAGAGTAAAAAAAAGTCATGTAATGCCGTTTTCACATCGTCCACATCATCGTAAGTTTGGAGAGCGAAGGCTTTCTGAAACGATCGAAAAAGGTGGTAGTCCGTTGGTGCTAGACCAGGAGAATACGCAGGGTGAGGTAACACTTCCCAACCAAAGTCTAGTAATTTTGAATAAACAAAGACCTCGTTCCTTCAACGTTTATCAACACATAGCAACCGAGAAATTGTTATCCCCGGTCACTGTTGGGGTACCCCAGATATCTCGATATCTAACAGAGTGCGTTCGCCTTACGCTACAATGGCCAACAATCAACGGCACTATGTGCGTTTATCAGTCAGCGCCGCTGATTGTTGACCATTGTAGCTTAAGGTGAACGCACTCTGTTAGATATCGATAGATCTGGGGTATCCTAGCAGTGACCGGATAACAATTTCTCGGTTGCTAAACGTTGAAACAGCGATGTCTTTGTTTATTCACTCACGCCACGTATTTAGAGGATGTTCACTATTGTTCTCGCCCTTTTGATTTATTTACTATAATTAATATATAGCTTGTGCCGTTAATGCCCACCAGATGGAGACGTCTCAGTTGCTGAGCCGTTCCTACGGATATGTGATGCCAGAAGCTGACAGAAGAAAAAACGCATTGCGCCGTGCATTGTTGGCCTCCGTGGTGTAAGGCTAACGCACTCGGCTAGATATCGAGAGATCTGGGGTACGATCCCAGCAATGGCCGGATACCAATTTTTCTGTTGCTATGTGTTGATAAACGTGGAAAGAGCGATGTCTTTGTTTATTCACTGACGCCATGCATTTAGAGGATTGCCTTGTAATGTTTGCCGAGTTATTCAAGCAGCATGAGGTCAGGCGTTATCATGATGAAGGATCACGTCTTTACGATTCCCAAGTGCCTGTCTGCTTCGATGTCAGTTGTTCTCGCAATCTGTCCAACTGTTGGAAGTAGAGGTCAGAATTTATCTTTCGGTTAGGTGCCAGTATCTCCCAGTGGATTATTCCCTGGACATCCCACCAAACACTCAACATAAATCATTTTGGGATTAAACCATCCTTTTCCGCACCTTGGCACACAGTCCGTCGACAATTTACATTAGGGTACATTACCTATTCCTCATCACCCGTTAGAATTCGTCCCCAAAACGATTCATTTCTGTGACGAGAAAGCAAAGAAACACAGGTACGGATTCTCTCCTCTCGTTGCTTTGCAGAAAGCTGGTGCGGAACCCAGTTATCGAACTTGGTGATGAACCCAAGTGCTTGCGTTCGTCTTTCGACTGTTGTTCTGTGTACCGACAACGTTTCCGCTAATTCCGGAACTGTTGGATGTAGGTCATCTGTTATGGCTTAATCCACATCCTCGTCAGAAACCACGGATGAACGTTCAGGACGTGGTTGATCTTTACAGCTACTGTCTCTGTTCCGGAATTTCCAAAACCAACGGCGACATGTGCTATCATCAACTGCATCCTCCCCATACACTTGGCAGATGTTGCGGCAAGCCGTGGCTACAGTACTGCCTTTATCGAACGCGTACAGTAAAACAATATCGAATGTATTCCTTATCGCATGCCATGTTACACCGTCCATGATTTCTGTTATGAATGACTTACTCGGACAAACCTAGTGCCTCTATATGCTCTACTGCTCCACGCTTTATTCATCTGTGACGTAACTACTCAGATCGCAATTTTCGTTTATTGCAAAAACGGGTAGAACGTTTGCACACACCCACCACAGATCAACGGAAATACTTGTATGAAATATTACAGCTTACAGATTCGTACAACCTCCACGACTACCACTAACGCATCACACTTTCTGGCTGCTTGTTTCAACATTGTATATCTCTCGTTCTTATTGGTCAACATGCGTTGGTCATGCTCTCTGACTTCAAGATTGTTACCATCATCATTCAGCGAGTGAGAAAAATATAACGTTAAGGTTGAAAACACTACAAGAGAATGAACTCAAATTTTCATAGGGAAGGAGACTAAAAATGAAAATTAAATTAAAGTATAAATCATATCCTCTGAAAAACTTAAAGGCAAACTAAATGTTTTTTTTTTAAATCAAAACTATCGGTTTAAAGAATCGAAAAGAGTTAATGACTTTGTCAACGGCGATGGCCATCACATAAGTTTCAGCAATGAAAGTGAAACACAATAAATGCTGTCCAATAACATCCGCAGACCTACAAAGAACATTTTCTGTATTAAAAACGAATTTGGATGACAAACGGCAAAACATAACAGTTGAGCACTTAGAAAAACATATAGATTATCTACTATCGAGCGAAACCACAGCCAAGGGAACGGGCTTGGCAGAATCAGCCAAGCCCGTTCCTTTGGCAGTGGTTTCGCTTGATAGTAGATAATCTATATGATTTTCATGGGCTTTTATCAGAATCTCTCTTCCCAGTTGAGCACTTAGAAAAACATATTGTGGTCCATTGCAGCGATTGCTGTATATGAAACTATCATTTGATATATGAAACTATCATTTGATATATGAAACTATCATTTGATATATGAAACTATCACTTGATTATTGTGTATGAAACTGTCATTTGAAAAAGTTTTCTTGTTTATTAATTATATGAGTTATTACTTATTATTAATTATTATATTTAACCCTTTAACCGACTGGAACGAATTAACTCGGGTTTAGCAAAATTGGCTGGACGCCCCAGTGGCGCAGTGGTCTAAGCGATGGCCTCTGATCATTCGTCCGAAAGGGGTCCGGGTTCGAATCCCGGTGAGGCATGGATGTTGTGTTTGTCTTGCGGCACTGGCTCTCACCCTTCCCGGGAACCAGTGGCCCTAAATTAGGGACGGGTGACTGCTTATAGCCCATTGAGTAGCTCACGGTGGTCCTTAAACCTGCAATAATAAAAAAGAAATTGGCTGCAATCAACTCGAACGAATATATTTGCTGTCTAAAAAGTGTGTCGAACGCGTCTGGAATAAGTGCACTTGTTCGTCTGAGAGCGATGCTTTCTCCTTAGCTGATCGAAGTGGTTATTTAGGGGGATGACTGACACTAAATAACCACCCCTAAATGACCGCTTTGTTTTCCAAAGTGGTCATTTAGGAGGAGGATTGACACTAATCCTTTCTAACTGATTATCTGCTAAAAGGGCTGTAACAATGTCGACTAACCTAAGAAACGAAAGAGTGAAGATGTTTAAGGCACTTGTTTCTACCCAGTATCACGTTGTCCTTTTCAGAAGAACAGGCTCTTCCCGATCATGCCTAGGGTCATCGAGCAGAGAACAGAGGACTATAGAGGCGAGATCTTATCACTACCGACATGGTTTATGTTCGGTACAGCTGAGGTGGGCGTGGTAAAGGTATTCTTTTTTCGTAGCTTTCGTAAAACCAAGTAACTATGTGAACAATATCTGTTTGGGAAGCTTAGAAAAGTTTGGGCACTATTTGATTCAGAAACTTCGGCAGCTTAAAGTGTTAAGCGTAATGTATTAGTTTGCGTGTTTTTAATCGAACCATACTTAAATAGTATTTTCTGGGTCCACAACATTATTTTAATGTGAATATATAAAAATTATAATTGCATATTTCACATTCATATTTTTACTACATGTAATTTGATCTGTTGTCATAACCTCCTGGTTCCGCTAGAAATAGCAGAGCGCGGTAAATAATTTTGTTTCTACAATGGCCGTTCCATAAAAACTGAGAGTAAAATCACAGAAAATGAAGAAATATAGGTACAGCAAAATATATGTTATTCTTTTTCAAAGTATCTTCCCTCGGATGATATGCAACGGTCGCATTGTTCAGTCCATTTTCCAAAGCATATGGCGAAGGCATTTTGTGGAAGCTGCTTTAGCGACCCCTATGCAGCTTGAATAACGTCAGCATCTGTGTTGAATGTTGCGCCACGAAACGTCTCTTTCATTGTTGGAAACAACCAGAAATCGCACGGGGAGGGATCAGGACTGTAGGCAGCCTGTAGCATGATTTCAATACAGCATTTCGTAAGAAACTGATGAACACATCATGACGCCACATGTCGAAGGGCGTTATCGTGATGTAGGGTCCACCAGTACCGATCGCTTAATCGTGTCGTTGCAGACGCATCAAGACTGAAATGTAATACTCAGCATTGAGAGTAACTTGTGGAGGAACGGCATGCTGGTAGAATACACCTTTATGATAAAAGAAAATTATCATCATCACCTTCCCAGTTCATTTGGTTTGGTGTACTTTTTTCGGAGGAGGCGAGCATGGGTGTTTTCAGACACTCGTTGTGCGCTTCGTGAGGGTGTCGACCCATGTTTCATTGGCAGTTATTACTGTGTTTGGAAGATTTGGATCCTTTGCAATAATTTGTTTCCACTCGTGACACATCTGAAGTCCGGCTGACAATTGTTCTCTCGTCAGGTGACGAGGTATCCATCTGGAACACACACGATGAAGCAGTAAGTTGTCGTGTAGAATGCGGAATGCATATGTTTTTGAAATATCAGTTGACACCGCTATGTCTTCACACGTCATTCGTCGATCTTCTTGCAGGATTTCCCAAAAAGTGTTAACGATACACTTCGTAACCATACTCTGATGTCGACCAGGCCTACGAGCGGGTTCTGCCGACAAACGCCCTTTGTTGAAATCATGGTGCCACCTAACAAATCGTTGACTCACCCAAACATTTATCTTTGTAAGGTTTTTTTTCATTAAACCAACTGTTTTTAAAGTCGTTTTACCCAAACGAAAGCAAAATTTTGTCGCAAAACGCATTTCACTTCTAAACACTGAAACACACCCCTCCGTAGCTGTATGGCGAAATGCAGACGTACCTTAAACAATTGCGCAATATCAAAACCAGAATCATTTGCCACGGCTAATACCTGTTTCCATAGATACCTCTTTAATTCAGTTAGTTGTCTGTGTGGTTATTTTCCCCCTTCGCACTGTTGCCAACTCAAAAAAAATTACTCTCAGTTTTTATGGAACGACCTTTGTAGAAATGTCTCATCGGCCACTGCAACACGAACAGCGGAGAAAGAGCAGCCATCTTTTTAAATGTCTACCATGATTTCCCAGTGAGTTATGCGTGCCACACGAATACATATAGGCTTTTATTTTATTTTTATCATATTCATATTCAATAGATGTTTTCGGAAGGATTTACGACAGGAGTCTGGAAGACGATTTTAATATTTTAGCTTCACGCTTACTATACGCATTCAATTCGGGCTTCTCGTGTGGGAGCACCATCATATGAACTTTTGCATGATATGTTTACTGAAGTAGTTCAATTACTTTGGTTTTTAAAGGGCTATTCAGGAAGCTGCCTACACGGAATAAGAAGCACAGTATCAAGTAATTCCAGTCATCATAACAAAAAACGTGCTCCCACATATTACAAAGCCTCCTTTAATTTCCATCGCTGTTTTAATAAAAGTATGTTTACGTTCTCTTGATTCTTTGCACCCACCCACCACAACGTAATAAGGCATATACTTGAACCACGGCTACGGGTTCTTCTAGGGAATAGCCCTGAAAAACGCATAAATATAAGAAACATTTAAATGGAATTTCAAAATGTTAAATACTATTGTAAAATTTAGAATGCCTCCAAGAGAAAAAAGAATGGGAAAAAAACCCCTAGTACTTTTAAATTACACTAATTTATTATACGTAAGGCATATAAATACACACATGAATACTTTGTTTGCTATTTTAAGTATATGTGTCTTTTGACTTCCGCATTTTTAGCACGTCTTTGTAAAAAAAGATCGTGTTTATGTTACCGGTTTGTCCGTCCGTCCGTCTGTACCCACGATATCTCTGCAACTATTTGTCCGATTTGAAAAATTCTTTTTGCATTGGGAAGCTTAAAATATGCGAATGATGATCCTTCATTTCGTTTTTTTTTACGATGTACAATTTCGTCGCTAGAGGGCGTAAATGCAGTTGATGTCGAATTTTATTCCACATATTTGCTTCTAAACATCCGATTGAAAAAATTCTTTCATCTTTCGATTCCATTTATGTCGAAGAGTATTTTAGATTTAGTTACTTTTTCAAATTACGCATAGATTTCCCGCTAGGGGGCGTAAAAGTAAATTGCATTTTCCCCGATAACTCTTCTTCTAATACTCCGATTTGAAAAATGTTTACTTCAGCGGATACACCTCCTGATGGAAAATATTTTTCACATAATTTCTAATGTTTGATAAAGAATGGTTTGGCCACCAGGCTGCATAAGTGTTAATTTCTGCTTTTGGTGTATTTGTATAAAAATCTGGGCTCCTGAAAACTCGAACAATTTTTTTCTTGGACTCATACCGCTCATATGGAAAAACGTTTTGAGAATACTTTCTTCCTAAAATAATGCATGGGTTTCCCACCAGAGGACGTAAAGTCACGTCTTATTTTTGTCGATATCTCTGTTTCTAAGAGTCCGATTTGAAAAATTATTTCTGTGTTCGAGAGCGTTTCCGATGCGAAATGTTTCTCATATAAATTCATGTTTTTCTTAACGCACAAGTCTGCAACCAGAGGGTGTAAGCTCACGATTCCGTTTACAGCAATATCTGTGAGGGATTGAAAACCCGATTGGAAAACTTCTTTCTTCCGTCCGATACTATTGTTTTCCATACCGGTTCTATTGACTTTGAATAGCTTTGATAAATTTAATTTGCGTCAGAACGGATTCAAAAGAAAATTACACCCGAAAATTTGGTGTTATCCTTCTTGTTCATTCTAATTTCATTATAAAATTTAGATTAAGGAATTCTGTATATGAATTCATATATTAATTACACTGATGTCCATAAATTAAGGGGCAGTTACATTTTTAGAGAAAAAAATTCTGACAGGATAATGATGATAAATATGTTAATATGACATACAGGCAGACTTAACAGAAATTTATACTCATAAAGAAGCAGACGTTTGCGAATGCACAGGTAATATATATGGTACATGATCAAAACGCACCATTTTTGGTCCTTGTCCAAGCAGAAGCAATAACACATGGAATACTGTCCCCTGTCAAAGTTTAATAGGAGATATGTCCACCCCTCACTGCAATACATGATATCGGTTGCGCATACTCTTGACAAGATTACCCAGCAGATCTTGAGGTACGTTGCGCCACTCCTGTTTCAGCTCCATTACCAGGTCATTTCTGGTACGCGGTGGGGAATTGTGTTCCGCCATGCGCCTTCCAATAGCATCGCATGCATGCTCTATGGGATTCATGTCAGGGGAGTACGCAGGCCACTTCATGCGGTCTGTTCCGCCGCTGTTGAGCAGGTCATCAACACAGGCCGAACGATGGCAACGGGCATTTTCCATATAACATGACGGAATTTCCATCAGCACTACAAAATTTGCGTACATGAGGAACGATAACATCCTTACAATAACGCTAAGCATTCATGATTCCACTTTGCAACACGTAAAGTTTGGTACGTCCATTCCTAATGATACCGGCCCTAACCATCTCCCAACCACCTCTGTAATAGTCAACTTCCACGATAATTAATACAGACATTTAACGTGGACCAGGAACATCAAACAAAGGTCTTCGCTCTTTCCACGTTTATAAGTGAGTCACGGAAAAATTCTCATTGGCCGCCACCGGGAGTCGAACCCAGGGTCTTCCAGTTACGCGCCAGATATGCTTCCGCTATACTACAGCGGCCTCGAATTCCTCCAGACTCACACACGCTAACTGCCAAGCCAATTTGGCAAGTTGCTTCTTGGAGCCCCGCACAATGCTGGGGATTCACCAAAGATGGTAAGCAGCAACTGAAGAAATAATTAGAAAGCGAATGAATAATTAATACAGACATTTAACGTGGACCTGGAACATCAAACAAAGATCTTCGCTCTTTCCACGTTTATAAGTGAGTCACGGAAAAATTCTCATTGGCCGCCACCGGGAGTCGAACCCAGGGTCTTCCCGTTACGCGCTGCATATGCTTCTGCTACACCACAGCTGCCTCGAATTCCTTCAGACTCACACACGCTAACTGCCAAGCCAAGTTGGCAGAGCCGCCCCGGTGGCGCAGTGGTCTAAGCGATGGCCTCTGATCATTCGTCTGTAAGGGGTCCGGGTTCGAATCCCGGTGAGGCATGGATGTTGTGTTTGTCTTACGGCACTGGCTCTCTCCCTTCCCTGGAACCAGTGACCCTAAATTAGGGACAGGCGACTGCTTATAGCCCATTGAGTTGCTCACGGTGGTCGTTAAACCTCCAATATAAAAAAAAAAAAAGTTGGCAGGTTGCTTCTTGGAACCCCGCACAATGCTGGGGATTCACCAAAGATGGTAAGCAGCAACTGAAGAAATAATTAGAAGGCGAATGAATAATTAATACAGACATATAACGTGGACCTGGAACATCAAACAAAGGTCTTCGCTCTTTCCACGTTTATAAGATACCCTGGGTTCGACTCCCGGTGGCGGCCAATGAGAATTTTTTCGTGACTCACTTATAAACGTGGAAAGAGCGAAGACCTTTGTTTGAACTTCCACGATGTTGGTGGAAGAATAGAAGCAGTGCGTAGTTTGCCCCAGATGTATTGGCGCCTGGAATCGGACGACGAACAAAATCTACTGTCGTCCGAGAACAGGACATTGGCCCATTGCTCGTCAGTCTAGTTGGCGTGTATTTGAAACCATCGATACCTCTATGCTTTGTGTGATGCGGTCAAAAGTACACACCGTACCGGTTTGCTGGCATACACATTCAATCGCCTTGACACAATCTGGCGGGATATTGTGGTCCCCGTGCCTGCCTGAAGCTGCCAGCAGTCATGCGGCGACATCTTTTCGTTATTACAGTTAGATAACGATCATCAGCAAGGGTTGTATTACGTGAACGGCCACAGATGTACCGTCTGGTGGCTGTTCCACTTTCGGAAAATTGTTTTCATAATCGTGTGACTGGCCAACTCCGAACTCATTGATGGTGTTGAACGTCGTGCTTCCAATTTCCGCACAAATCTTCCCCGAATGAAATCATTGAGATGTTTTCTTCGTGATCTTATGCCACTCGCCATAACCACAAATAACTAACAACAGCAAGTAACCAACAGCTTAACACACGTAAAGATAACTCTATCGCTTCAGGTTTTATCACTGTTTAGCAATCTCGTGCTCTCACGTCTTTCCACATATGTAAATTACGGGCTGCCAATCGGTCGTATCTGCCTCTTACGTAGGTTGCTACTGTCAGCGATTTTCCGCCAATAAAGACCTACTTGAACATCCGCAAATTAGCATATGGCCTCTGCCCCTTAATTTATGGACATCAGTGTATGTGAAAAAAAAAATTGATATCTTTGAAATACTAGGTTGTAACCCGAACACGACTCTGTTCTAAATTTTCAACGCCCCTAATACCCGTTCTTTTTTATTAAAAAAAGGAATTAAAAAAAAACACTGTCTCAATACACTCGAAGTTGTAACATATCTGGTTGCGCATAAAAGAATAAATGAACCGTTTATTTTTGATAATCTGAAATTAAAAATTTTCGTATAATCTCCAAAAGCGCATACATTTATATTAATTACGTATAACTGAATTAAGAAAGCGATAGGAATTAAACTAAATGTATAGGGATTAACGCAGAATTGCGTATAGATGTGACAAATGTGCAACCGAGGACCCGCTGTATTAATTTTTAGATGTTCTATGACATCTTTGGCAAAGAAGTGCCATGAGTCCTTAATCATGGCATTTCTCTGCCAAAAGTAACGAGATCGTATCAAGGGCATAGAATCGTATAGGGATGGAAGGGGGGAAGACGTGTCCCCTTCAACGTTCAACTATTTTTTTAAAGTAGGAACCATCCCCTCAACTTTTGGCTTTAGTTTTTCACCCATCGTACTATGCTTCCCTACATTTTTTCAATTTCAAAAGCTCATTATTTCGAAAATTTCAATGATACCGAACGTATCATTGCAAAGTTATTTTTGTCTTCGTACCAATGTGTCGAGTATAATCGCGTGAGAACGGGAATTGCTTTATGACGTTAGTGAGTACGGCAGGGTCTGAGATTCCTTTTCTTCTTACTTTTTTTTTAATTGGGAGTTTAACGACGACCGTCAGCAACTCAGTGGGCTACAAGAAGTCGCCCGTCCCTAATTAAGGGACACTGGTTGCAGGGAAGGGAGAGAGCCAGTGCCGTAGGACAAGCACGACATCCATGCCTCACTAGGATTCGAAGCCGGACCCATCTCAGACAAATGATCAGAAGCCTTCACTTAGACCACTGCGCCACCGAGGCGGCTGCTTAATTTAGGGACACTGGTTTCCAGGAAGGGAGACAGCCAGTACCACAAGACAAACACAACATACATGCCTCACCGGGATCTGAACACAGACCTAACTTGGACGAATTGTCAGAAGCTATCGCTTAGACCACTGGGCCATTGGTACGGCCCTTATTACTTGCACCGGGTGTTTAGTGAAATCTGCAGACCCAGGGTGAATATCCAATTTTACGGCATGTGATTCAATTAGGTCCTTCGTTCGATAAATGTCTCATAGTTAACTGCAATGAGAATGATCGCAAGCAGAAGCGGTAATTTTTTCTTTTTAATGAAAAATAAGTCCGCAGCAACACGGGCTAGGAGTGGCTCAATAAGGTGCTGGAAGGTGTTCACGGGTATGTGGAGCCATGCTGACTGCAGTGCATATGAGAGCTGCTGGAGGGTGCGTGTTGGAGGATCCATAGAGCGAACAACACGATCGACGTGGTCCCACAGATTCTCAATTGGGTTTAAGTCTGTGGAATTAGGGGGCCATGGAAGTACTTTGAAATCTTCATCGTGCTCTTCCAACCACCCTCAGACATTCCAGCTGTATGACACGTCGCACATTCTTGCTGGAAGATCCCATCCGTCCCAGGAAAGACAATCAGCATGTATGGGTGTACATGGTCTGCAATTCATAACGAATTTGGTCCATAGTGCCTTACACAGGTATGAGTGGACCCAGGGAATGCCACGAAAACATTCCCCAGACAATAACGCTGCCCCCACCAGCTTCCGTTCTTCCAGAAATGGTTGAAGAGTGTTTGTCCTCCAACGTTTCTCGCCTTATACGCCAAAGCCCATCCGTTCGATGAAGCAGAAAACGCGACTCATCGGAGAATGCAATCCTTTGCCATTCAGCGGAGGTCCAATTCCGATACTGCCGTGCAAATGTAAGCCTCTTCTGTCGATGCACCTTCGTTAGCATAAGTGCGGTGACCATCCGTCTGCATCGGCGCCCCATTCGCAGCAGGGTTCGCTAAACTGTAGTTTTAGATACGCTTCCGGTAGCCCCCTGATTCATGCGGCCAGTGATTTGCTCCACTGTGGCGTGTCCATCGGCCCTCACGCGCCTTCTCAGGCGAAGTTCACCTCTCACATTAATGGCACGTGGTGCTCCTGCAGTTTCGACGTCGCTTATTCAAAATTGTACCATTTCTCCAATCACGATACACTTTAACCACAGCAGAACGCGAACAGTTCCCAAACTGCGCTATTTCAGAAATACTGCCACCCTTGGCCCGAAAGCCGATAATCATCCCATTTTGCAAATCTGATAAATCGCTCCTTTTATCCATGACAGCAACGAGTGATGTGTTTTCAGATTGCCTACAGCATACCTTATATACCCGCCAAGCCAGCTCAGGACACGTGCCATCTTTCATTGGCTACGCCCTGTTGACGTCAAAAGTAGGAGGTGGTCACAATAATGTGACTTGACTGTGTACATACACAATATATCATTCAGTTATGGTCTCAGACAACCACACGTCATTCGTTCCGACCTCAGGGGTGTTGCTAACCATACTCTTGCGAGAGAGAAGATATTACTTTAAGTTTGGTAAATGCTAAGGAGAACGAACTCAAATTTACATAGAGAAACTCCCTAAAAAGGAAAGTTAAATTAGAATATACGTCACACAAGTCATAGTAGCTTTCGGAGAAATTTGCAGGACTGATGAGTTCTCAAAACGGTCCTGAATTGCTGTATATGAAAGTGTAATTGTTTCTTCTCTGATTTACGGAAGTAAAGCCTAGGGTACTGCAGAAGAAACATAGAAGTCGTTCGTGTACTGAAGATTGTTTGAAAGAATGAGTGGTGAGATGTATACTAAGAGGACTGAATCAGCCCAAGAACCAGGAGAAAAACATGCAGAGAAAGGTCACGCAAATCATGGGGGGACCAGATTGAGGAATGTCTGCATGAGAAACACATAATAAGTGTGAAGTACAAAATGGCTTGTGTGAAACGTGTGATGGATGTCAGTGAAGTTCGAACTGCGTGCCAAGATCGCTGTAAATGGAGACGTTTTTTGCATTAATACTAAGGAAAGCCTAACACCGTCATTCAGTTTGTTTTGATAGATGATCGCGATCTGAGAAACTAGCCTTTGAATCTCAGAGAACTTCAGCTTCGTGAAATGAGTATACGAGTGTCATAACAAAAGTTCTGCACACGCTAATCTAAAACGAAAGCGGCTGAAGCAATGGGGGAAAATGATTCCGTCATATCAAGGTAAGACTCTCAGCAACGCAGTGGTGTCAGAGCGACAAGCTACCGTTTGCTGTGTGGACGTCGGAGGATTTGGAAATGGAAGCGTGCAGCTCCTCAGGTCGAGTCACTGCGTTAGACCAGCGCTCGTACGTGAAAATAGAAACTCTGAGGGGAAAAACTTCGACACAGATCTACGCTTCCTTGCAAGAAGTTTGTGGGGGAAAGAACTCTTGATCGAAGCACAATTTCTCGCTGGGCATCGCGCTTTCGGGAGAGACGAAGCAGCATCGAAGATGATCACTGCTCAGGTCGACCTCAAACGACGACAGAATAAACGTCTGTCACCATTTTTGGAGCGCTTATCGAAGATAATCGCCGTTTGACAGTCGAGGAGATTGTTCATCAGACAAATTTGTCCACCATGTCTGTTCAGCGGATTTTGACAGACTCACTGGGAATATGATAAACCACTGGGTGCCCCTTCAACTTACCCCCAAGCAGAAGTCAACCAGAGTGAGCATCGCACAGTATCACTTCCACAGGTTCGAAAGGGAGGGTGACACCTTCCTGAACAGAACTGTCGCAATTGATGAGACTTGGACTCGTGATTCTGAGCCGGAACTGAAGTCACAATCAGCGGAATAGAGACATTCAAATTTCCCTACGCCCCTCAAAATATCGTCAGCAACCATCTAATATGAAGCAAATGATGATTTTTGGGTACGATGCCCAGGTTGTTTTGGTCTCTGATCGACTGCCGGTAGGACAAAATGTGAACGCACAATATTATCGTGACTTTGTGAGGACAAAGTTGAGACCGAAAATTCGTTAAAATCGCCCCAACTTGTTGGAAGCGGGAGTGATCTTGCTGCATGACAACGCATCGTGTCATGATGCAGCGTCGGTACGTGGATTTTTGTCGAAATATGGTTGGGAAACCTTATCCCACCCACCATACAGCCCTGATCTCAGTCCACCAGACTTTGATCTTTTCCCAAAGTTGGAAAATCGGCTCCGTGGCATTCTCCACGAATCGCTGGGGACAAACTGTCATTGGGCATTACCCGAGTAATACGACATCTGAAGAAAGATGGCGCATTACGGGGCGTCCAGGACCTACGTCACCGTTGGCAAGCTTTAATCAGCAGCAGAGGTAAGTACATTGAACGGCAATAAGGTGCGTTTTCTCCGTTACTTCGCACTTTTCTCAAAAAATGGACAGTGTGCAGAACTTTTGTTAGGACCTCCGTATGTATGCAAAATTGAAGATTTTTTTCTTGCAGAGGATCTAGTTCTGAGCTGTATGCACTCAAAAAGACAGATTTGCATGACAACCGAGTACTTATTTTAAAGTGACTGTATCACGACCACCACTCTGCTAAATATTCCACGTGACTCATTCCATTGGACTGCCCTTGTTTCATTTGATTATTTGCCAGTGTAGTTCAGTTGAAACCATAATCATGAATTCAGCACATGTGCTTTTAGCCGGAACGGTATCGACGCTCTGTATCGTTTGCTTGAAATAAAAGTAACTGCAAAAATCTGGTATAAAAGAGGTCTAGAACTTCCTATAGTCAAATACCCAAAGTTAGTGTAAAATATATTTTTAATTCCTGTTACCTGCATCGTAAGCTAACCTGATGACTAGACGTGCTCCGTCGAAATATCGACTCTTCAGGGATATGCCGAACTCTCTCAAGGATTTGATAATGAAGGAGTTGAGCGAGTAATCCTGCCAGGCTCCGACAAGACGTACACCCGGACAGGATCGGTGCAGGGACCGGCTATGGTCTGCTTCCCCCGCTGGACCACTCACCCCTAGCCATAGCCCGCCGTGTGAAGTGCTAACGGGCAGGGGTTCTAATTTTGCTACTGGCTGGGAGATCTGTTCGCCAGCGTGATGGAGTTTAGGACCAAAGTCTTTTATTGGTGTCTAGGCTAATGAAAATACAAACACCTTTATTTACACTGAGTCTCTCATGCATTGGGAAATCAGTCTTTTATTTTCACGAGTCCTCTAACAGAGATGAAAAAATATAAATATTTGCATTGAACTGTACAAAGTCCGAAATACTAAGGCTTGTGCTGCGGTGATGACTCAGGGCCGGAGTCATCGCTCTCCTCTTCATTGCAGTCAAATGCAAAGTACACTCACGGACAATGAAATTCGCGCACCTAGAAGAAAACATGCTACAACCGCGAAACTTTGCAAATAGCTAGAGTACGTGCTGGTATGCAAATGATCCACGTTTGGTGCGAGTGCGCATGACCACACAGCCTGTGGTGACACTGCAAGCACGAACCGGTAGTCTTATGAACCGGCGTGTAGTCCATGCCCCATTAACCCTTTAAGCGGCCGATGAATCTGAACTACACGTTGCCCAAAACTCTCTACGCTTACCAAACAGAAATATTCACGTAGCGTTCGGGTTTTACGAAAGCTGCCCCATAACAATTTCTTTTCCCCTCTCGCCTGATGAACAATGGCCATGAACCTGTTACTGTTAGTAAGCATTCCACTAGGCTACAGTGATATTCATCCCACTATTACTTGGTGATATTCTTTGATGTTTGGTATCCCACTAGTCCTTTCTTGGAGGCAGGCGTTTAAAGCTCTTTATTCTCTGCACTATAACGCAAGACATGACCGGGGCATCATACCACTGGATAGTAACAACTGACTCAAACATCTTCTCTCTCCTTTCTTAAGTTCTTCGTCATTATTACAGCCCTTTTAAAGGGTAATCAGTCCGAAATGTTTAGTATCAATCATCTCCCTAAATGACCACTTTGAGTGACATAGCTAAAGGGGAAGCAAATCTTTCTCATGAGCAAGTTGACTCGTTCCAATCGCTTTCTGTTCAATTCTTAGATGGTGAATATATCCGTGCGAGCTATTTCAACCCATTTTCCTAACCCCGAGTTAATTCGTTCCAGCCGGTTAAAGGGTTAAAGCGAAAAGCACTGGCCGACGCAAGCAAGAGTACAGAGTGACAAGAATGCCGGGTAGATGCCAGGGATTTCGATTTACGCAACTTACGGTCTTTGAGAGAGGCCTGATCATCGGGCTGAAAACCGCAGGGTGGTCTACGCGTCATATTGCCCGATACATGGATAGTTTTGACCACACCGTCCGACTATGTTGGGAGCAGTGGAAATGTGACGGCACTGCCACGGCGTTACATCCGTTGATCCTCTCCGGCAGAGAGGATCGACGGATCGTGCGCCAGGCACAAACATATCCCACGGGGACCCGGTCCACTATACAAGCAGATGTAGCGGCTCCTGTATGCCCACGAACCATTTCCAGACGCATCGTGTAAGCGAATCTGCGATCCCAGCGCCCTTACGTTTGCTGCCATTAACACTGGAACATCGCCGGCTCCGTTTGCAGTAGTGCCAGGCCAGAGCGATGTAGAACGCCACAGACTGGCGACGTGTGGTGTTTAACGACGAGTGCCGCTTCGTTTTGGGAACAGATGAGCATCGTGTCCTGGTGTGGAGGTCCCCCGGGTCAACGGAACAATCCCAACCTCGCTATCGAGGGCCACACCTCCCCCACTGCAGGCATTATGGTCTGGGGAGCCATAGCCTACTATAGCCGATCAGCTTTAGTAATGGTACGTGGATCATTGACGGGCCAGCAGTATGTGGATGAGATCCTACGGCCCCACGTGCTCCCATTCCTGTCCGGGATTCCAGGTGCGCTATACCAGCAGAATAATGCCCGCCCGCACACTGCTCGAGTTGTCCAGGACTCCTACGTCCAGACACTTCCATGGCCTGCCAGCTCCTTGGACATGCTCTCTATCGAGCATGTGTGGGAGCAGTTGAAACGCCAGCTGCCGCCGTGCCGCACTATCCGGGATATGGAGCACACCGTCCAACACGTGTGGGCCAGCCTGCTGCAGGGCAACATCCGGCGTCTGTTCGCCTACATGCCGGACCATATTGCAGCATGTATTGCCGCACAAGGAGATGCGACGCGCTACTGAAAATGACCGGACTGAGTGCCACAGATCCTTCCGTAATTGTCCTACAGCTCTGTTTTTCCCATCATGAGTATCATTCATTTGTATCATTACGTCCATAAAATTTCAGTTCAATCTGATGCTTTCTTCTTTTTGTGCGCAAATTTCATTGTCCGTGAGTGTATATCCAGTAATCTTTGCAGTTCTCAGCTGCTTTTTAATAAAAAAAATAGTTCGTGTATCTATTTCAATCTCAGAGAAGATATAAGAATATTAAATTATTCAGATTCTCAACGGAAATGAGTAAATAAATGGATTACAAAATATCGTAAAATTTAAATGATACGATTCATTTTTAACCTACGGTTATATCATCTTATTAAGCATGCTGAATGCATAACACATTTTCAAAAAATCACTGTTAATCAATTCTAATTCGCTGAATAAAAGAGAAGGCCGACAGCAAACAGTAGGAAAAGTTGCGAACAGCACGGTCATAGCCAACAGCTGAAGTTGAAAAGAGAGAAATGAAAATCGCTGCTATCTCTGCCTCTGAGATGAGCGTGATACGTTGTACATTTTGTTTTTCATTTCAAATTTCTGTCATTCCTGTAAAAACTGGTTTGCTGAGATGCAAATTGAGAGAAAAAAATATTGCTTTGCCAGAAGCATAAATTACTTTTAAAAGGTAAATAAAGTGACATGAAAGCAATATTTAATTTAACTCAAACCTCAAAAAGTTTGAAGTTATGTTGTGCTGCTGCGATAACCTGTGAAGTACACTGTTGAAACACTTCGGTACTGCAGAGGGTAAAGAGTTGTTAAAGAAATCCGTTGGATTCGAGCTTTTACCTAATGAAATGATTTTGACGGCACACATAAAAAAAAAAAAAAAAAAAAAAGGAATCCTAAGGTTGCTGCTGAACTATTAAAATAGATCAAGAGAATAAAAACGTGACTTTTTTTTTGCACTTTGAGATTTTGAGATGCTTGAAGGCTTTTTTGAAAGAGGATATTTCAATTTTGCGTTAAAATTAAGCAATGCAAGAAAGAACTCTCGAAACGTGAAAGACAGTTCTACCCTTTGTAGGAAATCCTTTTGACCGTCGACTTAATGAAATTTAAAAGGCTGCATTAGTGGCGTAGTGGTTTAAGCGCTTGCTTCTGATCGCTTGAGTGGGCCTGGGTTCGAGTTCCGTCTATGCCATGGGTGGGGTTTCTACCTTACAGCACTGACTCCTTCCCGCCCCTGAAACCAGTGGCCCTAAGTTAGGGACGGACGCCTGCTTATAGCCCTTACAGTTGCTCACGGTGGTCGTTAAACCCCCAAACAAATAAAACATTTAAAAGTTCTTGTTAATAACCTTATAGATGAGAAGAAACATACAGTGAAGTGCCCTCCCCCCAAAAAAATGGGATATCTCTCTAATACTCCCATGGTCCTCCTCGCAATCGGATAACGGCAGCAATGCGACGGTAATTCTGATTGCATATTTGAATGTAGCATGAACAGTTTTGTTAGAAGCATCTAAATTTTTCCATGTGCCACAAATCGTGTTGACCAGTGTAATTTGAAGCTCTGGACAATACTTCTCCGCCAGAGTAGTTTGGTCTGGTTGTGAGAAAGAGAAGAGGATCATATTAGTTTCGGACCACCAAAGACTGACCACTGTCTTCCTGGGATGGAGCACCATCTTTGGGGTGTGTTTTGGGGTTTCGTCGTGGTCGAGCCATTGTGCCGAATGTCGGCGATCGTTTACAACAACCATTTCTGATCAGATGTAACGAGGCGCCTCCAAATGAACGTCGGCGATTGTCATACAGCAACCATTTCTCAACTCAGCAGGACGCACACGACATAAAGGCTGATAGCAGCGATAACGAACGTTCTGCGTAGGTCAGTTGGTAGAGCAACTTATTCCGGAATGAGGATACCCGGGTTCGATCCTCGGCGTGGACAAAAATGACGGATAAATTTACTTCGTTATAACAGTTCAACCACACTGTAACGAACTTCAAGAGACCGAATTTTCGGTTCGCTATATCTGATATCATGATAAAAATGGATGATCTCGCAAAACAAGGTAAAAACTGAAAAAAATTGGTACGCTTACCAAGAAATGTTAATTACAATGATTCTGATTTGAAAAAGTTCATATTACGGGTTAATTATACTGATTATTATGTGCAGTTATTAAATGTTTTTTCGTTCTTTTTAAGTTTCACCAAACGATAATGCAGTAGTACATACATGATAAATTTCATACTTAGCATAAACGTCATGGTTCAGACCCTTTCCTCGAAATACATATCTCCCTTTAAAATACACATTTATAATTATGAATGATCATTTTATGCATAATAAATATAAACTGACTAAAAATGAATAACGAAAAACATTGGTTAATTTACTTTGAATTTTTACTTAACGTCTGAGTGCAAAAAAAAAATATATATATATATATATATATATATATTTAATCATCTGCTGGCGTGATGCAGATTGCCGGAATATTTTATTCATATTTTTGTCCAAAAAGTGAAACAACTCCATTACTGGTGGTTCTATAGTTTGTGTGGACAAAAACTTATTAATTACGCGCATAGCTCCTTTGGCCTCCACAATGGTGGGGAGTTCGCTTTCCATGTGTTGCATTTCTTCAATTTCTTCATCAACACCAGACGAAGAATCTTCCATGTCAGCATTTTTCAATTTAATTTCTGACACAATATCTTCGTCACTAGGACCTTCGCATACAACAATATCGTCATCACATGTTTGGAAAAACTCCATGTCACATTCTGAAAATGTTGAAATGCCGTGTTTTTCTACCCATTTCGCGATAGGTAAATCTTCGTCTTCTTCATCTTCCTCTTCAACACCCTTTATTAGACCAGCGTACCGAAAACAATTTCGAATGCTGGATTCTGTAACAAGTCGCCAAGATTTTTCTAGCATTAGCATTGCATCAAGAAGGAAAACATTACAATCTAGTGCATTTTGTCATACCGCTCCAAAATACGCAAAATGAACTGCTTTCTGTAATGACACTTCAAGCTCCTGATCACTCCTTGGTCCATAGGCTGCACGGTAGAAGTTGCATTCGGGGGCAGGAAAACAATCTTAATCCATTGTAAGTTTTCGACATATGTGTGTTCAGTACAGTTGTTTATCAAGAGCAGAATATTTCGCATTTTGGCTGAAAGTTCTTCATCCCACTTTTGTAGCTCTTCTTCAGACAGTTCCGACGTCACACGTTTACTGTTGGCTTTATAGGAAACAGGAAGACTTTTCACGTTTTTTAAGCATCTTGGCTTCTGAGAATTTCCAATCACAAGAAGCCTACGACTTTCAGTTCCGTTCATGTTAATATACACAAGAACTGTGATTTACATTTTTGACAATTTTCCTCCAATGTACATTTCGCCTTTAAATTTTAACGTTTGTTTGGCGTCATCTTCGAAAACAGCCCAGCTTGATTGGCGTTGAAAATGTCTTTTTCATTGTATTGACGAGAGACATTATCGCAAACATTTTTCTTCACGTCTCGACCCAAGATGTTGAAACACTCCCTGATTATCCTACAATTTTTCCTGAAGAAATGTTGTTCCGCTTCTTAAACCTATCCAACCAGCCATCTGAGCACAAAAAGGCAGTCTTTCCGAATTGTTTGGCAAATTCATCTGCCTTTGTCTGCAGCATTTGCCAAGATACTGGCAGATTGCGGCTTCTTTGAATGGTGAACCATTTCAGCAATGATTCTTCAACATCCTTATGCTCGGCCTTATGCTCATGTGCAGAACTTAACGAGTCTCGATTTTTTCCCATGGTAACAACTGTAGATTTGGATAAATTGTATTCCCGGGAGATATCGGCTTGGCTGCATCCATTCTGTATTTTTTTAATAATGCTCACTTTATCTTCAGTGCAGAACGCTTCACATTTACAATTCGCCATATGGATGAATTTGTAACACAATAAATTTTCACCAATACGTATAGACTGAAGGGAGTAGATCAAACCTTCATTCACGCACGGTATCCGGGCGTAAACTGATTGTCCTTCTACCGATTCCCTACAGGGAATGTTCTCTTTCCAATCAGGTTCTTTCTCTCCTCTGACCAAACAGGTTTTCTCTCTACTTTGGCGTGTTACGCGATGAACCTTCGCGTCGGGGAAAATTGTTCCTCCGCTACCGCCAATCATTTCGTCACCGACCTGTCTTACCCAATGAGAAATGAGAACGCATCCCTGTTCTCCAAGATATGCTTATTGTGTGTCCTGTTCTTCCAAGAGTTAGGTGTTGCACCTGCTTTACATGGACTTTGTTTGGAACACAAAGAAAGGTGAGAACGAAGATAAACGAACAAGTACAGTAACGTAAAGGTATTTATCGCTGTCCTAATAACCTAAACATGGATGATTTTAAGGGCTGGTAATTTTTCAGTTAAAACTTGCAGAAATTCCAGAAAAAATTACGAGAAATACAAAAAAAAAAAAATTCAATCGAGGACATTGATAATGTTCGGTATATCCGATTTTCATCCTTTCAGAGGTTCGTTATAGCCGTATAAAATAATATTATATGTATAGGAAATTGGACGGTACCAAAAATTTCGCTCGTTATATCCGGGGTTTCGTTATAGCGGGGTTTAACTGTATTTAAAACTATTGCATTGCAGATATATCTGCGTCACAAATAAAAGAATCTTGGTACTACGTAGAATATATCCTGAATATGCGTTTGCATTTCAGAGACTGTTTATCACATTCTCACAAGCGATTATTGAAGAAGGAAATATCGCAGGTCATTGTTCAGAGATGCACATATACCTCACTCTTTCGCGGTTCTTCATACTCTGCAGCACTCTGTTTTCTTAGCTCTCTAGAATTTTCAGACGTCTTGCCCATATTCTGTCTTCTCCACATAACACAATTTTGAGTTCCCGTGAATTCTCGAATGACTCTGGACATCCAGTCATTTCTGTAGAATACAACTGCATCTGACTTCTCCAGAACTGTCTTTTAATTTCCGGTGTTTTCTACCGAGTGCGGTTCTCTTTAAATTCTTGAAAATTATTTGATGTCTTGTTGGCATCCGGTCTTGTTCACCTTTTTGAGGCACAAGTCCAGGATGTTTTCGTTCTAGAGTTTCTAGTTTTCACTTGAAGTTCCAAAGCAGAATATTATGTCCTTGATTTGAGTTTACTGCTCCCAGCAAAACTAGAGACTCAGCGCTGTAATAATGAATACTGCATTTCGTATAACTGCAGATTTCAAACCAAGACCCAACAATACAACAAAATGACTAGGGGCTTTGCTCTAATGACGCTAATTTAGGCGATTCTTAACAATACGCAAAATATGTAAATAAATGTTAGTAAAAATGCATATAGATACTGAAGAACGAATCCATACAGAAATTTCGAAGAGAGAGATACTAGAAGTTGGTTTCTAGAATAAACTGATTACGTAATTTCTATCCAGCAGATTATTGTTAACGTAAGCGTTCGAAAGGCACCGATAATATGTCCGATATTGAAATTTCAACTGCTGGCATGCTTTTCCCCGTTGTGTGCCTTGATTAAAACCTTATGGGGGAGATTAAGTTATTTCAGAAATCTTTTCCTTAAATACCGTAATTTTCGGGGTAATTCCCGCATCGGGTAACCGTCGCTCCTGGCAAAAATCGTTTATAATTCGAAATTGAAGATTCTTAGAAGAGCTGCTATCGCACAAGCACCGAACCCCGTAAATTTGGTGATCTCTTAATTGTCAATGTAAGAACTTCGGCAAATACGCTCACGGACAATGAAATTTGCGTACTACGAAGGAAGCATCGGATTCAATTGAAATTTTATGGACGTAATGATACAAATGAATGACACACATGATGGCAAAAAACAGAACTGCATCACAATTACAGAGGGATCTGTGGCACGCAGTCCGGGTCATCTTCAATCGATACATGCTGCAATATGGTTTGGCATGGAGGCGAAAAGACGCCTGTTGTTGTCCTGTGGCCGACTGGCCCGCACGTGTTGGACGGTATGCTCCAAATCCCGGATAGTGCGGCACGGAAGCAGCCGGCGTTTCAACTGGTCCCACACATGCTCGATAGGGGACATCTCCGGGGAGCGGGAAGACCATCATGGAAGTGTCTGGATACGACGTAGACAGTCCTGAGCAACACGAGCCGTGTGTGAGCGGGCATTATCCTGCTTTTATTGCGCATCTGGAATCCCGGCCAGGAATGAGGTGGTAGAATCGTATCCACATACCTCTGGCCCGTCAATGATCAACGTACCACTACTAGAGCTGATCGGCTATCGTAGGCAATGGCTCCCCAGATCGTAATGCCTGCAGTGGGTTAGGTGTGGCGCTCGATAGCGAGGTTGGGATTGTTTCGTTGATCCGGGGAACTCTAAACCCGGACACGGTGATCATCTGTTCCCAAAACGATGGCGCACTCATCGCTATATATCACACGTCGCCAGTCTGTGGCGTTCCACGTCACTCTGGCTTGGCACCACTGCAAACGGAGCCGGCGATGTTCCGATGTTAATGGCAGCACACGTAAGGAACGCTGGGATCGCAGATTACCTTTCGCGAGGCTTCAGTAAATGGTTCGTGGGCACACAGAAGCCGTTACATCTGCCTGTACAGTGGACTGGGTCGCTGTGGGATGCGTTTGCGTCTGGCGCACGAACCGTCGATCCTCTCTACCGGTGGTCATCTTGGTCCGTCTGGAGCCGCTCCGCCGTGTGGGAGGGCCATCACGTGTCCGCTGCTCCCAAGACAGCCTGACGGCATGGTCAGAACGATCCACGTGGCAGGCTATACGGCGCACCGACTACCCGATGATCCGGCCTCTCTTAAAGCCCGTATGTTGTGTAAATCGATATCTCTGACGTCTACCGGGCATTCTTGTCACTCTGTATTCTTGCTTACGTCGGCCGGCACTTTTCGCTTTCATGGGGCATCGATTATACGCCGGTTTATAAGACCGCCGGTTTGTGCTTGCATCGCCACCACAGGGTGTGCGGTCATGCGCACTCGCACCAAATGCAGATCATTTGCATACCAGCACACACTCTAGGTATTTGCAGAGTTTCGCGGTTGTATCATTTTGTTTTCTAGGTTCGCAAATTTCATTTGTCGTGAATGTAATATCGTAACATGTTTGAATCACTAAATGAACACAATCTGCATATTTTTAGATCCATTTCCAATAATTTGATGATCTTCTAAGCTATTTTCGTAATTTAATGAGCGAATATAAAAATATAATGGACGGCTGCATTGAAAATGCCTTATGTTCTCTTCTTTATTATCTTATTTATTTATTTATTTCCCGTTAATAGTCGTTTCTTAGAGGGTACCTATTTATTTATTTTCCGTTATAATCGTTCTTTGGGTGTCAGTTCTTAGATACTGATTATGAATTCCAGCTAGTAAATACAGTTTGCCTGCATGAATTACCTGTGTTATTTTTAACGGAAGAACTAGTATGTGCTACCAAAAATATATGAACTGAAATAAAGTGAGAAATATTAAATAGCCATTTCGTATAGAGCATGTTTATAAAAGTAAAAATCAATGGACGAATGAAGCAAAGACTTCGTGGAAAAAAGAAATAAACAGCAATTATATTTTTAATTCCAAGTACTGCTACTGCGTGTGTGAAAACCACGAATGCTATTTTTGACAACAGTTTTAACTCTGTTATCTGAAACAACACTCAATTCTCAGAAGTGCTGTAGGTTGCGAAATGTATGACAGTGTGTGTGTGTGTGTGTGTGAGAGAGAGAGAGAGAGAGAGAGAGAGAGAGAGAGAGAGGGAGAGAGAGTGAAAATGTTCTCCAAGTCCATCACGCATGGCAGTCGTTGACCTGGGCTTTAACCTTCCAGCTAAGGAATGGACGAAAGAGAAAATTTACCGAAGAGCAACAACGTTGAGTATAAATGGACAGTGAGAGAATGTACCCATAAAGCAGAGAGAGAGAGAGAGAGAGAGAGAGAGAGAGAGAGAGAAAGAAATGTTCTCCAAGTCCATCACGAATGGTAGTCGTTGACCTGGGCTTTAACCTTCCAACTAAGGAATGGACGAAAGAGAGAATTTCCCGAGGAGCAACAACGTCAAAGTACCCATAAACAGAGGGAGACACAGAGTGAGAGAGATAGAGAGAAATTCATCGTGCCACTTTCCGATGGAGAAAGTGGGCAAGAGAGGAGGCCCAAAAACTATGGCGCACAAACGGAAGACATATGCTACCACAAAGTTTATGCGCCAGCGAACCAACTCTACAGGACATAATTTTTTTATTTGGTTGGAAGTTTAACGACCACCGTGAGCAACTCAGCAGGCTATAAGCAGTCTTCCGTCCCTAATTTAGGGCTACTGGTTCCAAGGAAGGGAGAGAGCCCGTGCCGTAGGACAACCACAACATTTACGCCTCTCTTGGATTCAAATCCGGACCCATCTCGCACGAATGGTCAGAAGCCAGCGCTTAAACCACTGCGCCACCGGGGCGACGATAGATTTCTGCGAGATGCTTTCATTAAGTAGGAATACCCATATTTTTAAAATTAAGTCCCTCTGCAGACAACACCACAATTTGCATTAATTAAAAAGTGTTACGGGTTCAGGGTCTGATAATCGGTTCTTTTCCATTAATATTAAGTTTAGTGAAGAACTACACTGTAGAAAGTGACACGACGCTGTAGAAAGTGACACAACGCTGTAGAAAGTGACACAACGCTGTAGAAAGTGACACAACGCTGTAGAAAGCGACACAACACTGTAGAAAATGACACCACAAAGCTGTAGAATATGATATAACAACGCGATAGATTTCGCTGGTTTCTAAAACTTTGCTTAAAGTAATGTCTTTGTGTCTCTTTCTCACGTCTTTGCTTAAAGTAAGACGTGAGAAAGAGACACAAAGACACAGTGAGGGCACAATACAGAAAGCAGTGTAAAACGATTTATTACACAACAAAAGAGTACAATGTAGGACTTACAAGCCTCACAGGAAGTGTTCGAAATTGCGCCCGTTGGCCTGGATGCACGCATGACACCTACGCGACATGGATTGGCGAACATTGTCGAAGATACCTGGCGTTTCGCGGATCGTAGCAGCAGCCATGGAGATTCGTGCCACCAGGTCCATTTCAGAATTTACTGGCGTGTCGTACACAAGGCTCTTCATGGCACCCCGAGAGATAATAATCAAGAGGAGATAAATCAGGTGATCTGGGGGCCCATTCGACGGCACCTCCACGCCCAATCTACTTGGTTCCAAATGTCCGGTCCAAACGGTCACGTACGCACCTTGCGTAATGAGATGGCGCCCCATCATGTTGCAACCACATTCCGCGTCGAACATGGGCGAGGACATCGTTCAACATTTCCGGAAGAACCTTCTGAAGAAAGACGAGATACTTGCGAGCGTACAGTCGAGGTGGTAAGATGTATGGCCCGACTAAACTGTTCGCCACGATACCCGCCCACACATTAACAGTGAAGCGTTGTTGTGCGGCTCGTGGTCGGCCCACATGTGCGCGTTGTGCGCATTGAACACCCCGTCACGTGAAAAATTGCTTCATCACTGCTTTCTGTATTGTGGCCTTACTGTGTCTTTGTGTTTCTTTCTCACGTGAGGGTGACGTTTCCGCCCATGCTTTCCTATTTAATTCTGGTTCCTAACGCTGTTCTCTAACTCCACTCCAAGTTTGTACACGAAGTTCCGGGACACCCTGTATATATATATATATCACTAAGCTGTTCTCTGGGATTCAGAGGTTAGCCCCAAAAAGAAATACAAACTATCTGATAATTTTTACTTATTGTTGCCGTATTAAAATTTTCCATTTACAGAGATCTTGACATACAGCTCGGGCTTCACTGACATCCATTGCACGCCGTACACAAGATCTTCTATACTTCATACTCATAATCATTTTCTCATGCAGACACTCCTGAATCTGATCCTTCCGTGACTTCCTTGGCTTTCCTCTAACTTTCCATCCTGCCACTTGGGCTAAAAATATTTTCTTGGTAAGCACCTCATCACACATTCTTTCAACATGGCCAAACCACCGAAGCATGTTAGTCTCCACCTCGCTAACAATCATTTTGTTTCACATTACACAACTGCAACACATCTTCATTCCTCACACAACGTGTCTTGCCACAAAACATAATTCTTTTTTCACTTTCCGCCAGCGTGCTGGAGAAATCGGTTACATAAGTAACGCATTTCTCCAGCACGCAAACGACTTCTATGTTTCTTCTGTAGTACCCAGGTTTCACTGCCATAGATCAGAGTAGGAACAATTACATTTTCATACACAGCCATGCGGGACTCTCTTGAGAACCCATCATTACTATGAAAACCTCCCAAGTCAGCCATGACTTTCAATGAAGAATTCCCTCGCCTACTAATTTCACCTTCCAATTTGTTCTTTCTGTCAAACATGCTTCCAAAATACACAAATTCATTCACCTGGTCAATCACTGTGCCATTTAGACTTACATTATATTCAGTGCTACCATTTCCTCTCTCAAAAACCATAACTTTGGTTTTTCCCTTATTTTTACTCAGTTTGAATTTCATTCAAACTTTGTACATCGGGACAACATAGACTGGAACTCACTTCAGCTGTGGAAGAAATTTTGAAGCCCCTACTGAAGGACAGAAGCCAAGTGTTTCCACTGCTGAAGGACGGAAACCAAGTGTTTCCATTGCTGAAGGACGGAAGCCAAGTTTTTTCCCTGCTGAAGGACCGAAGCCAAGTTACACCACAACCGTCTAGAAAATGCAAGGCCATGGTAGTAGGAAGACGAGTCCCCTCTTCATAGCCCACTGGAAAAAAAGGCCCGGAAATGCTTTATTCATGTGACCAAAAGGGTCTCAGCTTCCCTGTTCTGAACTGCACGTGAAGTAATGAACGCAATTAGTCTGTTAGTGCGTTGCTGTGAAGTCGTTCATATTTTATTATTTTTAATTATTATTGTGATTTTCTTTCCAAAGAAAAACGAAGTAACACTATAATGAATAAAATTCTCCGGCTGGACGTGTAGTGCAGGAAAGCTTATGTTAAGTCACGTTAGGGTTATTGAAAGGTTACTTGACGTAGCTAAAGTGTGCTTAATCTTCAAAGTGCTAGAGTTTGTTTAGGTAAGACACGCACGTGTAATAAATTCCAAGAATATGGAATTTATTTTTACTCAGCGTTCCTCATTATCTTGAATATCAGTAATATAACTTCGGTTTTGGTACATTAGTACCTTGAAGGCTCCTGATTAGAGCGGTAAACACAATATACCCTGAACTTAACGCAAAGACTCAATGAAATAGACTTAACGGCCAGACAGAGGTCTGACAATAAAATGAACTAAGAAAACGTACTCACTTTTAACCTTTTATTGGGGAGCTCCTGGTATTACTCAAATACACACTCCAAAATAACACACCTACTGATAGCCCGAACTTTCGTACTATCGTAATATCGTAGAAAAGTAGGTAAATCGCATATCAATAATCAGGAAGAACCTATCACATATAAAACGAAGCTTTTTGGTATACTTGAGCGCGCGCTATATACACTGCTGGACAATTGCTAAGGACGGATCATAAACGGCTATATAGCGCATAAAAAAGGAAGTGTGGTTGGATGCCAAGTAAAATAAAATAATGTCAGAATGCCAGGACATTACAAAAAAGACAATTTATTGTGCTCTGAAATCCAGAAGGCTTTGGAACGTGTTCAAGGGACAAACAGTCCCTTTTGTGCAGAATACGTAAACGTGAAAAAAATGCAATTACCGTCCTCAGGCGCTCCGGCGTAAGATGTCAATACGGGATATGGCCACCATGGAGGGCGATGCAAGATTCCACACGTCGTGTCATGCTTTGCACAACATTATCAAGCAGCTGTAGAGGTAATTTATCTCATTCCTCTGTCAGTGCACGGATGAGGGTGTCCTTGTTTATTGGAGGGCATTGGCGACCAGCAAGACGCCTCCCCAAAGCATCCCACACATTTTCAATCAGATTCAGATCTGGAGAACGTGCTGGCCATACGAGGCGTTGAATATCCTCGCTCTCAAGACACTTCGGACAGCGACTGTTCGATGACATGTTGCGTTGTCGTCCATGAAAATGAATCTATCATCGACAGCACCACGGAACATGCAAACATGAGGTAGCAGAACATCATTAATGTATCGTTGGCCAGTCATAGTCCCAGTTGGAAGCACATAGAGGGACGTACGGCCATTAATCATGATGCCAGCCCATACCATGACACTACATGTCGGATATCGGTCCCTTTCCTGTATGTTTGCTGGACAATATGCAGTACCACTATCACGCCAGATCAGTTGTCGTCGACAATCAGACGATAGACTGTATCTACTCTCATCTGAGAAGAGGGCAGCAGACCAATCGTTATCAGTCCAATTGCGATGTTGATGGCACCATTGCAAACGGGCGGAACGATGACGTCTGGACAATGGGATGCACACAACAGGACGGCGGGCGTATAGTTCTCCTTCATGCAAACGTCTGGCGACAGTTTTTCGGGAGATTCGCTTACCAGTAGCAGCCATAAACTGATTTGCTACCTCACTAGCTGTGCTGCGCCGGTGTCTTTTTGTTGATAGCACTATGTACCGATCTTCTGCAGGTGTCGTACTGCGAACACGACCTCCCCCGTGACGTTTGCTACACTCTCCATTTGTTTGAAATGATTTCCAAAGCCTTGAAACAACACTGTGTCTGACGTCGAACTCCCTGGCAACATCTGTTATTTTTCGCCCTTCTTCAATCTTGCCAATAATACGGCCACGCGTTAAATCGTCTAGGTGATGTCGGGGAAGACATACTGAAAATTGCAAGTTCGCCAATTGATTCTTTTCCTTTCAACTTTGCGTTTGAACAACAACGGTCAATACGCGTCAAATCCTTTAGATCTCTTATCAGCGCTTTGACGTCACGAACAAGTTCGGCAATCTAAAATTTGCATACGAACAACACGTCTTACTGTATCCCGCACTTATGATAATTTCCACATTTTCCTGCCTTCCGTTTTATGGTTGCTATCGTTGCTATTGTCATCCGTCCTTAGCAATTGTCCGGCAGTGTATATTCTGCATACCACCACGTCATGACTTACACTCGTTGCCACATATAATTCAGCGGGAGAAACAACATCTCGTTAAGTGAGAAGATAATTTGCATAGGAAAATAAAATAACAAGAGGTGCTAAAATAAAAAAGAAACTGAATCTAGAGTATACGTTACAACACTCGTAATAAAATATAATATTCATTTACCACTGCAACAAAAGAAAATGTTAGAGCGTGTTTGAAAAAAAAAAAAGAAAAAAAAAAAAAGGATTATTTACTTCTCCATGCTGGTTTCTGCTGTTACTGGCGTACAGGTAAGATTTCTTTTCTGTCTTAAGTAATGTAACGTGCAAAGTTTAGTTATTTTTAATTACACGTTCAAAGAAGAATTTGTTATGCATATGTTTTGCTGGTAAAACTATCTTAGTCGTTTATCGGCTATACGTTTTGCACCGCTTTTGTTTTCCATAGTGGTAGATTTACTAAGTGCTATAAGCTCTAACGACAGAAGTCTGCCCTTCCAAAAAAAATAACGACAGTAAAAAAAAACTCAGAAAATATGTTCCAGTCAAGCAAAAAAAAAATGCAAAAAGTACTTTAAAGTCTTTTTCCTTGAGTAATCCATTAATAGAAACAACTGTCATATTTTCTGGGTAATGTTCACATTGCGGGTACAGGACAGATCCAAAAATACAGACGCGGGCACATCCGAATGGCGGTGGAGCAAAGTCCTTCAATAAAAACAGAAGGAAAATGAAAAACGTTCCGCAAAAATCCAATAGAGAGTTCACCAACAGAAAAACAAAAACTGTAAACAAGCCACAATCTTGGATTCGATGTAGAAATCCAATATGCCTTCAAAAACATTAAAATATTCGCGTTTCGTTCCACTACTTTTTAAGTAATTTGTCAAAAAAAACCCAAAAAAAAAAAAAACCAGAACATTTCATTTATTTTGTGCGTCAAATTTCAAAGTTCCCATCAGCGAGGATTCTAAGCGAAAACTTCGTAAGTACTTTGTCAGTTTCGTTTAAACATTAGCATTTCCTTCATTTTGTGTAAAACTTTCAAAGTAATTTATGAACTAAATATTAGCACATTTTATTCATAATGCAACACAACCTTCGAAGTCTCCATCAGGGCACATTTTTATAAAACCCTGCTGCTTCTCTGTCACCCTTCCGATTCAACCCATCAGCACATTACTGATAACTAAGACGACGCACACACGGTAGCTGGGACTCAGTTGGTCACATGACCTCAATGACAGCCGTTCGTTTCAGGGCCTCTTCTTTCCAGTGGGCTATGCCTCTCTTTTAGTGACGTCACGCAGAAACCAAAGCTTCCGATTGGTTTCCAACGCTGTCGTGTATGACGTCAAACAGGACATCCACGTATCAGGCCGTGTAACATGAGATTAACGTCACAAACGGAGGAATCTCATTTCTTTAATGTCATTGCCTTGTATTTTTCCATACCTTAGTAACATGCCGGGAAACGTACAGGGTGTTTCAAAAGTTGGTATGCAACTTTGCAAGATAATAAAAAGTAAACAGTAACCGATGAACAATTAGTCTTACTGTGCACATGTCGAGTAACACTTGAAGTTTCAACATAGAGATTCAAATTTCGATGTGACTGTCTCCAGTAAATTCTGCAGACGTACCAACTGAAGTAAATTTCCCTGCCACACGTGTCATAGCGTATCAACAGCAGCAATTGCGTTAGTAATTTTTGTACGCAGCTCATCGATATTGGTTGGTAGTTGTGGTACGTAGACACCATCTTGAGCAAAGTCTCACAAGTGTAAGATCGGGGAAGCTGGGTGGCCATGCAACAGGCGCACCGCTACTAATCCATCTACCTAGACTCTACTAATCTATCTACCTAGAAAACAGGTGTTTAGGTACGGCCTTACGTCTCTTAGGTAATGAGGAGGTGCTCCATCTTGCTGGAAGTGTAAGCGTCCGTCGTGGTCATCGTCGTCTCATTGCGGGATGTGGTACTGTTGCAGCATGTCAAAATGCACAATACCAATAACGGTGGACTCAGCAAAAAAGAAGGGTCCGAACACTATTTTCATGCTCATGGCCCCAAAATGTTTAACTTTGGAGCTGTCGCGAACATGTTCGAACGCTGTGTGCGGACACTGGCTTTTCCCAAATTCTGCAGTAATGGGTGTTGACTTGACCACTTGCGTAAAAAGTGCACTCTTCACTGAAAGTGATCTTCTCCAGAAAGTCCCCATTTCCTTCTATCCGACTGATCATTTCAGCACAGATATCTTTGCGTATCTTACCATCGTCTATCTTCAGCTGGTGCACGATGGTAAATTTGTACGTCTTGAAATGCAGACGATTTCGTAGAACGCATTATACAGTCACATGCGGAATGTCTGTTTCCTGAGACGCCCGTCTCGTTGACTTTCGAGGACTTCTAACGAAGCTCTCACGCACTTTGTCCACAACAGCTTCGGAAGCAGGCGGCCGATCGCTTGACATCGGACGACGAATGTCGTCACAAAATTATTGTGCTACGCGTAGATCGTACGCTTACTCGGAGGTTCTTTACCGTATTGCGTGCGAAAATTCCTCTGAATTTGTGTCGCAGACTTTGTTTCCTCGAACCAAAACGCACAACGTGCTCGCTCTGCACCTTCGAATATCACCATTTCGCAAGCGTTCAAAGTGGAACATCCTACCGCGGCAAAATTCGGTAATGCAGTGTTGTGGCAGAAACTTGCTGTCTTCCATTACACGATGCGACTGACTCAGCTTCTTTATATCTTCCGAGTTATTCTCTGTATCCCCGCAAAGTTTTTGAAGCACCTTGTATAGTAGATGCAATGCAGAGTACTTTCAAAAGTAATATTTAGATCATCATCATTGTCAACCATTATCGATCCACTGCTGGACGAAGGTCTCCCCAAGTTTCCTCCACAACGGTCTGTCTTGTGCCAGTTTCCTCCATGTCACTCCCGCATACTTTCGAATTTCATCCACCCATCGCCCATGTGGTCTTATTCTGGGTCTTCTGGGTCTTTTCCTGTCCCTAATATTTAGATATCTATGATTAAATGTTGATATCGGGAATATCAAGGTGAATCTTATTATTCTTTTGATCTGCCTATATACTTTTCCAGAAATTTCTCTATTTCTGTAAAACAACTGTTGGCTATGTATCTGTCACTTGTTTATTATTTATTTGAGAATCAGTAAGCCGGGTTTTTTTTCGAATAGATTTTGACGAAGGACAACGTCTAACTCCGCGGATAGTATGGAAGGACTTACGGCAGACAGCCTGTAACAAAAATAGGTCCAGATTGAAATCATTATAGCGTTAAAAATACGTGCTGCACACTAATCATGTTAACATATTCGTAAACAGCATGGAGTTCAATTCACGTACTGCCCAATACATCGTGAGCGCGACACAACCTTCGCTTCCTGTGCGCGTGGCAGATGACGCAATATTTCCGGGAAGTGCCGCTGCGTTTGACTCAGTCTATCTCGGCAACTATGAGCGCAATACGACTGTGCGTCGTATCGTTTTAAAGCTCTCGACGAGATCTATTCAAATATATAAAGAACATATCGCAGTGGTTTAAACTAAAATTAAAAAAAAATTCACCGCTGGTTTATGACCATTTGTCCGTGAAGGGTCCAGTTTCGAATCGCAGTGAGGCATGGATGGTGTGTTTGTCTTACGGCACTGGATCTCTCCCTTCCATGGAGCCTGTGACCCTAAATTAGGGACGGGCGACTGCTTATAGCCAATTGAGTTGCTCACTGTGGTCGTTAAACACCCAACATGCCACCCCAGTGGCGCAGTGGTCTAAGCGATAGCCTCTGATCATTCGTCCGAAAGAGGTCCGGTTTGAATCCGGGTGAGGCATGTGTTTGTCTTACGGCACTGGTTATCTCCCTTCCCTAGGACCAGTGACCCTAAATTAGGAATACGCGACTGCTTATATCCCATTGAGTTGCTCACGGTGGTCGTTAGACCTTCAATAACAAAAAATGTTTTCGTGAGAACGGGTTAACATTTTCAACAATGCCGCGGAATTCGCAGAATGAACGCAAACAAAAGTGGAGAAAATCAAAACGAGAGGAAAGAGCAAGTGATGAGGAATGTAAGAAGCCCAAGAAAACAGAGCACCACGTTGGGTAATTTGCGTATCAATCTGCTTTGTGTTCGCAATGTATCCAGCATTATTTTTAAAAATTATGTAAGCTATTTTTCATATCATATACCTGTGTTGTGTATAACAAATTAAATAAACACTTTGAAAGCATACTCGACTAGTTCATTTCAACTCTCCGATCTTCAAGTTGTAGTCCTACGTTCCAAACTGACGGTTCAGTCAGAATTGAGCCTACCTGTATGTTTTTAAAGCCATTTTATAATCGTGTGGATACATAAAGTATGTGATTGGATTACTTTTGATACTTTTTGAGAACACGCCTGCGAAGTGCTACAATATCAATGATTGATATTCGAATAAAATAAATATCTCTTCGGAAGATTTGCTTCATAATACATCTGAACAACTTCATTTTCTATAGGAATATTTGTGATTCGAGAAATATATTGTGTATGATAAAGGAACAAAAAAAAAAATGCGAGCTGTTGATCGCAGCTCGAAGAGAACTTACAGGGTTACAATCTTGCGCTTTAGCGTTCTCTTATTGCCAAAGCATCAAAAATGATCAATATCTCTTACTGAATTCTGTCCAGTCCTGTACGATGCTCTCGAGGTTTTATTTAAAGAGCTCCAAACGGACGGGGATGCGGGTGAAGATTTATCGATGGATGTCTGGATGGAGAAGACTGATATCGCGTTCAGGAAATTGAATTTTGTTTCTTTACTTTGAGAACCTTACTTTTTCATTTTGGATTTCGCGAGTTCCTTGGCCCATTTTTTACATGGTCCAAGGTTCTTTTGCAGGAAATATTAAATCTTAGGTTTCAGATTTTCTCTTCTATTCATTGAAAAGTTTTTTTCATATCAACATATTTAAATAAAAGTGCTCTATATTCAGTACGACTGGAAATTATAAATAAGTTCTGAAGTTGTACCAAACTGTAGTTCTCTCTTTATTTAATTTGTTTTGATGCCTTTTTCGATTTTGCTAGTCTTTGATTGAATACAAAACATTTAAGAAATTTTTCTTCGTTATTTTGCTGCGTAAAGCGAAAAAAAAATGGTCTCGTAAAAAGACAGTTACTTTTAACACAGCAGCATAATTCTTAGGAATAACCACATTTTGAAATATAAAGATTTTATATGTTAGACTTTCAAAGTATTTATTGCGCCTGTATCTTTCCTTCGTTTTTTTTTAAAGTTACAGTATTTAAAAAATTAGTGGTTCAGCGATTATTTTATTGAGGAAACGCATTTCACCGAAATTGAAGTAGAATACAAAGAGTTAAATGTAAGAAAAATGTGAAAAATCTCGAATTTCATTTTTCAAAGCTTAACATTGCTCTTTCTTCGTTAGCGCATTCTCCCACATCAACCTGACTACCTATTTATTTTTTATCGATGTAACTTGGATCTCACAACGTTGTGAGGTGGAACTTGACTGACTCTCGACAAACCAATGTCAAAGGTTATCGAAGTTTGCATCATGACTGACATGCTGCAGAAGGCCGTGTTTTTATTCCACGCATTCCAATCGTCCCATCTGACCTCAACTGCTCAGGATGAAACTTTGTTTTGAGTTTAACCTGCAAAACTCATGTTTTTCTCATGGCCAGAGCGTGGTCCTTTGTACTGGGAGAAGAATGTTGTTGAGCTGGGAGAAGAATGTTGTTAGAGCTGGAAGAAGAATGTTGTTTGCTGCATAGTTGGCAAATTTTATAATCTGTTCATTTTGGCTCTAAGTGGAAAAACACTCAACGTCGTTGACCCATAGGCTCTTCACGGATAAACTTACTTGCGCTTCGGAAGAACTGTACATTACACAGATCAAAACACAACGGAAAGATATAGATGCTTTAAATATTTCAAATTTTTTATTTTCACAATCGATAAAGCCTGGCATGCTGATTTTCACACTCAGTAAAGACTTCATAGTATAAAGGACCACGCTTAACTGAACAACTGTTAGCTTCATAATACAAAGGACCACGCTTAACTGAACAACTGTTAGCTTCATAGTATAAAGGACCAGGCTTAACTGAACAACTGTTAGCTTCATAGTATAAAGGACCACGCTTAAATGAACAACTGTTAGCTTCATAGTATAAAGGACCAGGCTTAACTGAACAACTGTTAGCTTCATAATACAAAGGACCACGCTTAACTGAACAACTGTTAGCTTCATAGTATAAAGGACCAGGCTTAACTGAACAACTGTTAGCTTCATAGTATAAAGGACCAGGCTTAACTGAACAACTGTTAGCTTCATAATACAAAGGACCACGCTTAACTGAACAACTGTTAGCTTCATAGTATAAAGGACCACGCTTAAATGAACAACTGTTAGCTTCATAGTATAAAGGACCAGGCTTAACTGAACAACTGTTAGCTTCATAGTATAAAGGACCACGCTTAACACACAACTGTGCTGATACAAGTATGGATTTCCTTTTCCGCCTAAAAGTTATTTTCTTTTCGTGACTGGAACATATTTCAATTAAATCTTTCCGTGTAACATATCCTAATCATAATTTCAGGAAAACTCGGAAAATCCGGCGGAGAAGCTGAGGTTTTTGTGTTTTGAATTTTCATCTTTTTGCTAAACCCGGACAACGCCGGGGACCTTTGCTAGTGACAAAAGAATAAAACTTATCTCAACTCACAATCCTCAAAAAAAAAAAAAAAAAAACACGTCGGATATGAATATACTGGCATGATAGCATCAAGGACCTGATTTAACGAATCCAGAACCCTTGAGATTAGACCTGAGGGAAGAATATGTTAGCTTCATAGTATAAAGGACCGCGCTTAACTGAACCCAGAATACTTAAGATCATAGCTGGAAGAAGAATATACTAACTTGGCAGTATAAAGGACCAGACTGAATTGAACCCAGAATTCTTAAGAGGAGACCTCGGGAAGAATGTGTTGGCTTTATACACGGAAGAGCAAACGTCATGGAATACGTATCTAGTAATCTGTAGGACCTCCTCTGGCGCGGCAAAGTGAAGCAACTCGACATTGCATTGATTCCACAAGTGGTCGGAAGACTTCTGGAGAGATGTTGAGCCCTGCCATCCGAACAGCAGCCCGCAGTTCCCTGGTATTTTTACGTGCAAGATCTTGAGTGCGAATGGACCTTTCCACCATGTCCCATAAGTACTCTGTTGGGTTCATGTCGGGTGAACGTTGTGGCCACACCTTCCGTCGGAACTGTCCAGAATTCTCCTCGAACCAATTTTGGACAACTTGGCCCCGATGACATGGTGCATTATCCGCCTGGAAAATCCCATCGTTGTTGGGGTACATGAAGTCCATGAAGGGCTGAAAATGGTCACCCAGCAGAGTAACAAAGCGATCATTCTTTAATGACGCGTTTACGACGACCAGAGGACCCTATTCGTGCCACGTAAAGACACCCCACACATGTATGGAACCACCACCAGCTTTCACAGTGCCTTGTTGACAGCTTGGGTCCATGGTCTCATTGGGGTCTGCGCCACACCCGAACCCTACCATCAGCTCGTAACAACTGTTAACGTGACTCATCAGACCACGCCACATGTTGGCAGTCTTTCAGGGTCCAATTACAGTGTTCACGAGTCCAGGTGAGTTGCTGTGTCCGATGTAGTGGTGTTAACAAAGGCACTCTGGAGGGTCTTCTGCTCCCATACGCCATGGACGCTAATTACGCTACACTGAGCTGATGGATATGTCTCTGGAACCTCCTGCATTGAATGTGGATTTTATTTGATCCAATGTCGCTTGTCTGTTAGCATGGATAATTCTGGTCAGACACCGGTCGTGACGGTCATTCAGCACCCGTGGTCGGTACTGCGCTGTCTATGGTGGGTGGTAATGCCTTCCATGAAGTATTCTCGGTACACAAGTGACACAGTGGATCGAGGAATGTTGAATATTTGCACAACTTCAGAAATTGAATGTCCCATCCTTGTGGCTCCCACTACCATGCCTCGTTCAAACTCCAATAATTCACGTCGGCTTATCATAATCCTACTGGCGGTTGTTCAGTCTGACTCACGAGATATCACCTTGCAACTATAAAAATAGTGACGTGGGTCGAAGCCTTTATACGATGGCAGCACCAGTTAAAAATTTGCATATTGCTGTCCCATGACTTTTGGCACTTCAGTTTAGTACAAAGGAACTTAACTGAACCTACAGTCCTTAATAGGAAGCCTGGTAGAAAAATACTCTTGTTTGAAAGTATAAAGGAACTTAACACATAATACTTAAGAGGAGACCTTGGAAAAGAATATGCTGGCTTGATAGTATAAAGGAACGGACTTAACTGAATCTACAATCCTTAATAAGAGATCTGGGTGAAAAATATTCAGTCTTGATATCATAAGTATAAAAGAACTGAACTGAACCCAGAATCCAGACATGAATGAAGAACAATATGTCAGCTTATTAGTGTATAGGACCAGACTTAACCGAACCCAAAATTTTTAAGAGGAGATTTGGGAGGACCTTTAGAGGACATTTTAGGAAGAAATCCTTATAGAAATGTTTAAAATAGCTAGATGAATAGTATAAAGAGCCAGACTTAATTGAGAATTCTTGAGGGGAACGAGGAAAAATGCGACGTTTATAGTGTACAAGTAGCCAGATTTAAATGATCCACAAATCCTAATTCACGGCCCTACTGGAAATAGAAGTAAATTATCCATCATGGTAGTTGACTTCTTTTAGGAGAAAGCACCTTGAAAAAGAAAGACTTACTAAATAATAAAACGCTAATGAAGATGATAAAATTTAGCAAATTAAAGGATTAACACAATTTAAGTAACTTCATTTTTGTGCTTTCGTTGTTGCCAAATTTCTTAATTGGTGATCGGAAACCTTTGCAAGCATTAAAATTATATGTTATCAACGAACTGTGAACAGTTAGTAGAAAACCGTGTACAGCTGCACCGGTGAAGCAGTGGTCTGAGCGCTGGTTTCTCTCCATTAGTCCTTGATGGGCCCGTGTTCGAATCCCGGTGAGACACATAGACAGATGTTACGCCAGTCTTATGGCACTGGCTCTCTCCATTCAATGGAACCAGTGGCACTAAATTAGTGACTGGCAAATTTTTGAGTACTTATCGATCTACTTGTTTTAAAAGAAACAGTTAAAATCATTTAGCCTTCCTTTTAGTTGAATAGTTTCTTCACAACAGGACCTCAATTTTTTTATTTTCAACTTGGACAGCTCTTCATGTAGTACACTGCTGGCCACCCAAAATGCAACACCAAGAAGGAAGCATCCAATTAGCAGGAAATTCGTAGCATGCGTCGCCCGCGAGAGGACATGCAAACGATTAGCATTGCAGGGCATATGCAAATTATGTGCGCCCAGGACGCCACCGAGAAGCACTCTAAGAAGGGTGCACAGAAGGCGGGGTCTAAGTAGTGGAAGTGTGTTGTGCTTCCAGACCTGTGCGTGGGAAGCTTCCTGATGCCACGTCGCAGAATACGGCAGTCATTCCAGCACGTTTCGGAATTCAACAGAGGACAAATTGTGGCTTATCGCGACAGCGGTTTATCGTACCGAGACATCGGCGCCCGTGTGGGATGACATCCAGCCACAGTGAGGCGAGTATGAATTTGGTGGGTGCAGGACGGACAGACGGACCGACGTGAGCGATTGCCGCAGCCGCGGGACACCACCAAACGAGAGGACCAGCATGTTGTGCGGCTGGCATGGACAGCCCACACTGCCACATCACGAACGTTAGCGCAGGAATTAGGGTGTGTTGCGCAACAACCTATGTCAGCACGTACCATTCGACGTCATCTGCAGGAGCGGGGACTTGTCGCACGGCGCCCATTGCTCCGATTACCATTTACGTTACACCACTTTCAAGTGCGGCGGCAGTGGGGCGTTGAACGTCGTACCTGGACTACGGAATGGCACGACATTGTCTTCTCCGACGAATCCCGCTTCTGCGTGCAACACCACGATGGTCGTATCCGCGTGTGGCGGCACCGCGGCGAGATACTGTATGACCCCTGCATTATGCATCACCATTCCGGTCCGTCGCCTGGCGTTAGGTTTGGGGCGCAATTGGGTATGACACCCGCACCTCTCTGATACGCATCGCCGGTACACTCAACAGCCACCGCTACATCTCCGACGTTTTGGAGCCTGTAGTCCTCCCTTACCTGCAGGACCTGCCAGCGGCCACGTTTCAATAGAATAATGCGCTCCCGCACGTGGCGCGCATCGTGCAACAATTCTTCACGGCCCACCAGGTGTCACTGCTGCTGTGGTTCGTCTGTTCTTCTGATATGTCGCCCATCGAACACGTCTGGTCGCTGATCGGCAACCGAGTGGCCCGGCAAGCACCACCTGTGGCTACGCCTGATGAACTGTGGCAACGTGTGGAAGCAGCCTGGACCGCCATACCCCAAGCCCGCATCCAAAGCCTCTTTCGTTCGATGCCGCGGCGTGCAGCGGCCGTTATTGCCAGCCATGGGGGCCACACGAACTATTGATGTCTGCGTGTTCCGCAAGTCGCACGGGCCTGTAAGCTCAATCGTTTCATCTTTGTATCTGTTGTTATGTGTCCAGTAAATCTGGGTTTGCTATCTCGTGTCCTTCTTGGTGTTGCATTTTGGGTGGCCAGCAGTGTATATGGAATATTTAAAATGCCAAACTTAATGTCCTTTGATTTCCTATTAGCCGCAAAAATATTTTTTGAAATACCACTGAAAAGAAAAATGTTCGATATGCACAGGCGTCAAAGCGATTACATTAGCACTGTTTCTTACAAAACGTTCTAATAATAGAAAGATAGAATGGCATTTTGAAAAAGGTTAACACATTTTTACAATTATTTTTTGTAATTATAAAAAAGTTAAAAACTTTTTATAATTATTTGACTTTATAACTATTTTGTAATCTGACGGATGAAAATGTCTGAGGCGATAAGAATGGGTGGAGGGGGAGGTCTGAATCTTTTAGCGCCTAGGGTCCCAAAAGATCTAAAGTCGCCTCTGAACTACTAGGTATTAAAAGATTGACGATCGCTGCTTTATATCAACAGGATACATAACGCATCGTGAATCAGATAAAGCTCGGCCAGTTCTTTTCAAAGCTATAGGGGTTCGTGTGTGGAAAAGATACCTAAAAAGTCTATGTAAATTGAGTATTCGAGCAAGCATCGAACTGCAGGTACTAAAAACAAACTGTGCAGTGTATCTTGCTTAAACGACTGAGCTTAAAGCCATTTTGCGTGCATTGTTTCTCCATGCTCTGTCAGCCAGAAGCGCCGACATGAATTCTGTCGCAGCATATGTGAACGGTTTGAGCCAGAAAGGACTTTCTCACACGTGTTGTCACATCTGCATTACAGTAAACAAGCGTAACGTGCCCAAATGGAGAATGGTGGAGAATGTGTAGTATAAAAATATTGATGCCACAGTCTCAAAGCGAATGTGTTTTTTGCAGTAAGTAAGAAGATTTATGAAGCATATTGCTTTGCTGGAAAAAATGGTCACCAGCATCATTTACCTGAACATGCTGCAGTAGTTCCTTGAGCCTTAGCTGCTTCAAGGTCGTCAGATCTGACGCCACCTGATGTTTTTCTTTCAGTGTTACATTAACCCTTTAACCGGATGGAACGAATTAACTCGGGGTTAGAATAACGGGTTGAAATCATGTCTACGGAACATTTCTGCTGCCTAAGAAGTGGATAGAACGCAACTGGAAGAAGTGAACCTGATAATTAGAAAGTGTTGCTTTCGCCTAACCTTTGTTATTCAAAGTAATCATTCAGGGGAATGATTGACACTAATCCTTTCTGACTGATTACTTGCTAAAAGGGCTATGTCAATCGCAACGAACTAAAGAACGGAAGGAGAAGATGTTTGAGTCACTTGTTTCTCTGCTTAGTGGCACGATGCCCGTGTCAGGGGTACTAGACACGGACAGCATGATAATATTTAAGAAAGAAGCAAGTCGTTTCCCTTCATTCCTTAGGTCATAGAGCGCTAGAAAAGAGGTCTAGAAAAGAGCGCTAGAAAAGAGGTCTAGAAGAGAGCGCTGCAAAAGAGGTCTAGAAGAGAGCGCGAGAAAAGAGGTCTAGAAAAGAGCGCTAGAAAAGAGGTCTAGAAAAGAGCGCTAGAAAAGAGGTCTAGAAGAGAGCGCTGGAAAAGAGGTCTAGAAGAGAGCGCTAGAAAAGATGACTAGAAGAGAGCTTTAGAAAAAAAGTCTAGAAGAGAGCGCTGCAAAAGAGGTCTAGAAGAGAGCGCGAGAAAAGAGGTCTAGAAGAGAGCGCGAGATAAGAGGTCTAGAAGAGAGCGCGAGATAAGAGGTCTAGAAGACAGCGCTAGAAAAGTCTAGAAGACAGCGCTGCAAAAGAGGTCTAGAAGAGAGCGCGAGAAAAGAGGTATAGAAGAGAGCGCTAGAAAAGTCTAGAAGAGAGCGCGAGAAAAGAGGTCTAGAAGACAACGCGAGAAAAGAGGTCTAGAAAAGAGCACTAGAAAAGAGGTCTAGAAAAGAGCGCTAGAAAAGAGGTCTAGAAGAGAGCGCTGGAAAAGAGGTCTAGAAGAGAGCGCTAGAAAAGATGACTAGAAGAGAGCTTTAGAAAAAAAGTCTAGAAGAGAGCTTTAGAAAAAAAGTCTAGAAGAGAGCGCTGCAAAAGAGGTCTAGAAGAGAGCGCGAGAAAAGAGGTATAGAAGAGAGCGCTAGTAAAGTCTAGGAGAGAGCGCGAGAAAAGAGGTCTAGAAGAGAGCGCGAGATAAGAGGTCTAGAAGACAGCGCTAGAAAAGTCTAGAAGAGAGCGCTGCAAAAGAGGTCTAGAAGAGAGCGCGAGAAAAGAGGTATAGAAGAGAGCGCGAGAAAAGAGGTCTAGAAGACAACGCGAGATAAGAGGTCTAGAAGAGAGCGCTGGAAAAGTCTAGAAGAGAGCGCTGCAAAAGAGGTCTAGAAGAGAGCGCGAGAAAAGAGGTATAGAAGAGAGCGCTAGAAAAGTCTAGAAGAGAGCGCGAGAAAAGAGGTCTAGAAGACAACGCGAGAAAAGAGGTCTAGAAAAGAGCGCTAGAAAAGAGGTCTAGAAAAGAGCGCTAGAAAAGAGGTCTAGAAGAGAGCGCTGGAAAAGAGGTCTAGAAGAGAGCGCTAGAAAAGATGACTAGAAGAGAACTTTAGAAAAAAAGTCTAGAAGAGAGCTTTAGAAAAAAGTCTAGAAGAGAGCGCTGCAAAAGAGGTCTAGAAGAGAGCGCGAGATAAGAGGTCTAGAAGAGAGCGCGAGATAAGAGGTCTAGAAGACAGCGCTAGAAAAGTCTAGAAGAGAGCGCTGCAAAAGAGGTCTAGAAGAGAGCGCGAGAAAAGAGGTATAGAAGAGAGCGCGAGAAAAGAGGTCTAGAAGACAACGCGAGATAAGAGGTCTAGAAGAGAGCGCTAGAAAAGTCTAGAAGAGAGTGCTAGAAAAGAGGTCTAGATGAGAGCGCTAGAAAAGAAATCTAGAAGAGAGCTCTAGAAAAGAGAACTATAAAGGTATATTACATACGAGCACAAGTAACAGGCATATGGTCGGTACTACTGAGATGAGAATGGAACAGAAATTGTTTTGTCATAGCTTTTATTAAACCCGATCGCTATGTGGACATTTCTCTTTCGGAAGCTTAGAAAATTTGGGGCACCATTTAGTTCAGGTACACTAGCAGCTTAAAGGGTTAAACATCAAGTGCATCAATGCAATCTGCCAACTGTTATTAATGAACTCTAAGAAAGAATTGCAGCTGTTGCTGCTACTGTAAATGAAGATATCCGTATGGAGTAAAAATTGCTTTAAATGGAATATCTATTGTTTAACACGTGGCAGCCACATAATTTTGCAAAACTGTGACTAATCAAAATAATTAAGTTTTGCACCTATAAAATATCACGTGTTTTATGTTAATTACTGTCTTCATTTCTACATTAGGACTTTCTAAATCGCGTACTAACTTTGGACTGACCTGCATAATGAAAGTTTGGACGATTGCAAATAAATAAGTTTCAGAAACCGTTTTTTCCCCAGTCTTATGGCAGTTTCAACTTAAGCTGAGCCAACACTTTAAGAGTAATTTAAAAAAAAAAACCATTTACTTATGATTATTATTTTTTTTACTACAGCCTTCTAGCCCAATGTCGTTTTTATTTGTTTTAGTTACAACTCTCTAGCTGATTTTTATTTTCATTTGTTTTGTTGAAACTATTTACTTCATCTTCAGTTTTGTCTAGAGCTTTATTTGTTATGGTTTGAACCATCCAGCTCACTTTGAATTCCATATAATTTAGTTAGAATCATCTAGCTCATTACAATGTCTATTCCTTTTTCCTTTTCTTGGTTGAAATCTTGCCGTTTATTTTCAGTTTCGGTAAGACATTCTGGCGACTTACAGGTTTTCTTTGCATCTACAAATTTAATAGTTTCGACTTGTCTAGCTAATCTTTATATTTAAGGATTAACTAGTCCTTCTTTTCTAAGTAAATTATTATGGGATATACATATTTATTATTAGCTCATCTGTCTAAGATTGCATCATGTAATGGAAATATTAAGGAAATATCAACGCAACATTGTCACTGGCTGTTGCTGATTTATTAAACGAGTCGCTGGAAATTGGAAGCGAGTTTTTGTAAAACTTCTCGCCTTTCAAGGCGAAAGATGCTAATCAGTACTTGTCGTAGGGGACATCTTTTGTTCCTTTTAATTGGAACTTGAAATTGATTTCTGTGAAGTAATGTATTATTTACATTTTCCGAGACACCAGAATTTGTTCCTACATATTATGAGATTCACAGTTCCTGAGGATCTGAAGAATAGAAAGCAAAGAAAATGTGGAATCTCAGTCACGTGCTAATAAGAAATTTTGCAGAAAGCGGCATAGCTTAATACAGAAGTGGAATTCCTTTCTTTGAGTTTACAATACGTGCTTTAATAAAATTCGTGATTTTTATTACACGAATATAAATTATGCATATGTAAAGCCTTTGCAGTGAGTTTCATCAAAGTACAAGGCCATGACAGTAGAGAGATCAGTTTCCTTCGTTGGTGTCGTCATTCTCATGTTATATGACCTAATACGTCGGTGTCGTGCTTGACATGATACACGGCAGCTTTGAAAACCAATCGGAAGCCTTGGTTTCCGCGTGACGTCTCTAAAAGAGGGAACTCGTACGAAACAAAACTCATGTAAACTAAGCGTACGAGTAAAATAATTTGAAATGTGGACTGAGTATTAGCTGCATTTCGCAAATGTAAAAATAAGACACTTGTCTACAACTCCTCTCTCCCCCCCGCCCCTTGTTTCTGTCTCGCAAGAAATACACTACTATTAATAGAAATTGCAAAACGATGAAGGAATTTTTTTTTTTTGATTGGAGGTTTAACGACCACCGTGAGCTTCAACAATTTTTATTTGGAGCAAACATGGACAGGAAGATACAGATGGCCTGTGCTTAACAGTTACCAAAAGATAAACAAGTAGATGACCTATTTACAATGACAATGAGATATTTACATTATATGGATGCACTATATACAATGTAAGCAAATTCATAACACTGACAATACTGGACTGAAGGGTTGACTTACTCTATGTACATCATATGTTCTCAATGTGCATCAGCATAGTGCCATCTCTAACAGGTGAACACCAGTACAAGGTAGAACTATAAATTTTACAGTGCAAAAACAAACATGTATATTTTGAGCAATCTTGAAAAAAAGAAGAAAAGAGCAGAAGGTTTATACTTTTCAGTATCTGAAAGATAAGCGAATAAATGATCTATAACTCAATGGGCTATAAGCAGTCGCCCGTCCCTAATTTAGGGTCACTGGTTCCAGGGAAGGGAGAGAGCCAGTGCCGTAAGACAAACACAACATCCATGCCTCACCGGGATTCGAACCCAGACCCCGTTCGGACGAATGATCAGAGGCCATCGCTTAGACCACTGCGTCACCGGGGCGGCCGATGAAGGAATGTCGGGATTTGCAAGAAACTTGCAGTGTGGAAAAGGCACCATGTACAGGGTGTCCCACAAAGGACTCCCTGATTATAAAATGAAATAACTCGGAAACGGAGATCGATAGAAGAATGAAACAAGTGGTATGTTTATTTTGAAAGCCGTAAAAATCTGATACAGAAGTTTCAAAATTACTTACAAATGTTTCCGACAGGTGGCGCTGTACACTGTCGTCGCAGTACGGAGTCCGAGAAATAGTCTATAAACTGTCTTTTGCAAGCAGTTGTTGCAATCACATGACAATCGATTCAAAACGTGCACCTTTCGCAGCGCAGAGATGGCGCAAACGAAGAATGAAAATTTCGGTCACCCTCTGTAGTGTGTCAACGGAAATCGACGCACATGCCTCACCGATCAACTCTTCAAGCTCGTCCACTGTTGCAGAATCGTTCTGGAAAACATTGTTTCTTAATGTGCCCCACAAAAAGTAGTCGCAGGGGTAAGATCGGGTGAGTATGGAGGCCAACCCACGCCTGTTCCAGTAAATGTGGAATAGTTCAAAGCAATGACTCTATTCCCGAAGTATTCCTCAAGAAAGGCAAAAACCGCTGGAGTACGGTGTGGTCGGGCCCCATCTTGCATAAATCACGAAATGCCTGGTCGATCCTCCAACACTTGTAGTGTGGCGACAAATTGTTCCAAAACCTCAACGTACCGTTCAGTATTGATAGTTTCTCGCAAGAAAAAAGGGCCAATGATGCCTTTGCTGGAAACTGCAGCCCAAACGGTAACTTTTGGGGAATGTAGTGGTCGTGCCTGACACAAATGCGGGTTTTCTGTACCCCCAAAATCGCCAGTTTTGTCTGTTCACGAAACCATCCAGGTGAAAAATGGGCCTCATCTGTGAACCATATGCAGCCAACATCGAATCCATCATGATCAATCATTGAGAGCATATCGTTCACGAACTCTTCTCTTTGTCGCACAGCTCGACCTGTTATAGCTTGGTGACATTGGATCTTGAACGGAAGCATGTGTAGGATGTTCCTCAGTATTCTGTGCGTGCTGGATCGCTTTAATCCGGATGCCTCTGCAACTCTTCGGGTGGATTTCCTCGGATTATGCTGAATAACAGCGGAAACTGTCGCGACATTTTCAAGAGTAACTGCAGATTTGCCTGGGGCCAACATTTCCTACTAACTCATCAGCCACGCTGCCTGTCCGTTGAAATTTGTCGAAAAACTGGCGAATTGTTTTCGCATCAGGAGCTTTTGCAACTTTAAATTGGGATTGTAAACTACGCCTTGTTGCCGTAGGACTTCGATTTAACCGGTGATACTCGAGTACCAGAAAAACACGTTGCTCCACGGAATACATGACTTCATCCACTTCCTTCAGTACGTTAACCTCCTTTCACGTTTCAACAGCGAAACTGTCCGAAGACTGATCGCTCTGTGCTTTACAGCATTATTTATAGGACTCCGCACTGCGACTACAGCGTACAGCGCCACCTGTCGGCAACATTTGTAAGTAATTTTGAAACTTCGGTATCAGATTTTTACGGCTTTCCAAATAAACATGCCACTTGTTTCATTCTTCTATCGATCTCCGTTTCTGAGTTATTTCATTTTAAAATCAGGGAGTCCTTTGTGGGACACCCTTTAAGATGCAAATGATTACAATTGCAGCACACATGCTAATGTGAGGCGCGCACAACGCCATCGAAAACGTCACAAAAGAGGCGTATAAAACAAGTCGTACAGAGAGCAGGTTTTTAAACTGGCTATTGCTAAGCTTGACCGTACTCAGTTTTTAACTTGTAAACATGCCGCGTAGGAGGACAAGACAACCACACGAACACTTCGCAGAGTTTGAAAGATGTAGAATTGTTGGACTCAGAGATGATGGTTTATCACACAGTGATATTATCGCACGCGTTAGGCGTAACGCAACTACTGTTATGCGTACATGGCGTCAATGGAGTTTGAAAGAGGAAGAATCGTTGGACCCAGAGAAGGTGGTTTATCATACCGTGATATTGCTGCACGCGTTAGGCTTAACGCAACTACTGTTATGCGTACATGGCGTCAATGGGCAGCTAAAGGTTCTACGCATCGTTGTGCAGGGCCTGCAGCTCGAAATCGCACGACCGAGCCAGAAGACAGGCACTTGCACCGTATGGCAGTGACGTCACGCACAACACCATCCACGACACTTGCGCAGCAATGGAGGATGGTCACACATCGTCCGATGTCTGCAAGCACTGTTCGTCACCGATTACTGCACAGAGGCCTCTTTACTCGCAATCCATTGCTGTGACTTCCCTTGACTCTGAACCATAGGTGCCAGCGATTGCAGTGGAAACCGCGAACGTCAAAACTGGAGTGCTGAATGGGAGAATATTGTGCTTCCGGACGAGTCCAAATTCAATCTAATGCATCACGATGGGAGAATCCTTGTTCGCAGTTGCCGTGGTAAACGGCATCTGGAAGGCTGCACTGTTCAGCACCCTACCGGTCCAACGCCGAACTTGATGGTCTGGGGCGCTCTTACGTTTCGTTCACGCACTCGTGTACTACGCATCACAGTCACATTCAACAGCTAACGCTACATCCCGAAAGTGTTGGAAGCTGAACTTCTACCCTTCTTCAAAACGATCCCGGGGGCCGTCTTCTAACAAGACAATGTCCAACCTCACGTTGCTCGTACTGTTCAAGACGTTCTGTCTGGCCTGCTCGCTCGCCAGATTTGTCGCCTATAGAGAACGTCTGGGGTTGACACCCCAGACGTTCAAAACGCAATGACTGGCTCGCATGGCCTTGCCGTCTGTCACAACCATGGAATTGTGGATGCGTGTAGAAGCAGAATGGAATGCATTACCGCAGACGACCGTCCAAACTCCGTTCCATTTCGATCCCACGGCGTGTGGTGTCGGTTATCATCGCCCATGGTGGATTTACTTATTACTGATTTTTGGCCTTCCTCATCACGAACTGATGTGTAATTGTGATTGTTTTCAGCTTGTACCATAACTAATCACTCCCATAAATTTCATTGTGATTGTTTTTTTGGTGCTGCAATTTCTGTTAACAGCAGTGTAATATGTGATTTTAATATGATTTTTTTTATGCCGAATTGAAATATGACATTTTTTTTTTTTCTATCACACAAGGTTATTTACTGACTCGCAGTTTAAGTTCGAATAAATTGCATATGTACATACACTTATAAACCATAAGTAGATTGTCGAATACGTAACAGTAGATGAATTTCTGGCGCATTTCGCTTGTAGAACCTCTCTTGAGCGTTCTGCAGTAGTCAGTCAGCATACTGGGACTCCACTTGCCCTGGTACCGCTTTTCCATGATCGTAAAATCTTGGTGAAATCTATTACTATGTTCGTCGCTGACAGCGACTAGATTATCAGGAAAGAAATCCGAGTCGGAGTCCAGGAAATGGATTTTCAGGGGCATATTACATTCCTACTTTTTTATGAAACCAAGAGTTCACACACTAAATCACGATTGATTTCTTCCTTAAAATTTCTAAAAATAGTGTTTGGAATCTCTTTTGAAAGATTTCCAAGCTGCTCTGCTTTAACTTGGCTGAACTTCTCAAATTTTTCATCTTCTGTCAACACCCTTATTTGAGGGCCAACAAAAACCCCTTCCTTATTTTTGACGTCACTAATTATGGGGAATTTTTCTTTTAAATATGTGAATCCAGCAACATTTTGGTCCATTGCGTTGAAAATATTTTTTATAAGTCCTAGTTTATTGTTTAGGGGTGAGGGAATAAATAAGCATTTTCGGAGCTGACCAGTGGAGGGTTTACGACAGTTTCCTCTCCAAGAGTGACTCATGTTTATGTCAGCCCTTTCTCGTATAACGACTTCTTCTATCTCTCCTATAACATTCACACAGGAAACAACAGAATTTTGTGCATCCAAGCTGCAAACCAAGCAAAAGAGCAATAGCTTCAAATCACCACAGATGTTCTAAGCATGTTTTTCATTCTTGAACTTTTCTAAGTTCCATACTTTCACTTGATTCTTTTACGTTACTAGCGTCGGCTTATGACACCGACGGAAATTTCTTTTCGTTGTGAAGAAGTACAGCTTTTAAGCTGACTTTAAAGGAGTCAGTGCACAAGTGCCACCATGTTGTATCATCTTTATCACCCAGTGCTTCCATTACAGAGCAAACATCATTACAAAGTACTAAATTTTCTTCATGGGAAAAGAAAGTTTTATATTCAACCTGACAGACAGATGCGAAATATAATAAAAATACACTTTAGTATCTCGGTGGAGAATATTCTGTCGCTTTGACCTGGATCCAAAAGGTAAAAACCGCGTCGGTGTATAAATCATCGCTGACTGTGGCCAAGCACAATCATCCCCTACTGTTGTCAAGCACAATCATTCCTGACTATGGCCAAGCAAAATCATCCCTGACTATGGCAAAGCATAATCATCCCGAACTGTGGCCAAGCACCACCAACCCTTACTGTGGCCAAGCATCATCAATCCTTACTGTGGCCAAGCACAATCATCCCTGACTGTGGCCAAGCAAAATCATCCCTGACTGTGGCCAAGAATAATCATTCCCGACTGCGGCCGAGCACCATCAACCCTGACTGTGGCCAAGCACAATCATCCATGATTGTAGCCAAGCACAATCATCCCTGATTGTTGCAAAGCACCATCATCCCTGACTGTGGACAAGCACAATCATCATTGACTGCTGCCAAGAACAATCGTCCCTGACTGTGGCCAAGCACAATCATCATTGACTGCTGCCAAGAACAATCGTCCCTGACTGTGGCCAAGCACAATCATTAGCGACTGTAGCCAAGAACAATCATTAGCTACTGTGGCCAAGCACAAACATTAGCGACTGTGGCCAAGCACAATCATTAGCGACTGTAGCCAAGAACAATCATTAGCGACTGTGGCCAAGCACAATCATTAGCGACTGTGGCCAAGCACAATCATCAGTGACTGTGGTAAAGCACAATCATTAGCGACTGTGGCAAAGCACAATCATTAGCGACTGTGACAAAACACAATCATTAGCGACTGTGGCCAAGAACCATCGTCCCTGACTGTGGCCAAGCACAATCATTAGCGACTGTGGCCAAGAAGAATCATTAGCGACTGTGGCCAAGCACAATCATTAGCGACTGTGGCCAAGCACATTCATTAGCGACTGTGACCAAGCACAATCATTAGCGACTGAGGCCAAGCACCGTCATCCCTGACTGTGGCCAAGCACAGTCATTAGCGACTGAGGCCAAGCACCGTCATCCCTGACTGTGGCCAAGCACAATCATTAGCGACTGTGGCCATGCACAATCATTAGTGACTGTGGCCAAGCACAATCATTAGCGACTGTGACCATACACAATCATTAGTGACTTGGCCAAGCACAATCATTAGCTACTGTGGCCAAGCACAATCATTAGCTACTGTGGCCATGCACAATCATTAGTAACTCTGGCCAAGCACAATCATTAGCGACTGTGGCTATGCACAATCATTAGCGACTGTGGCCAAGAACAATCATTAGCGACTGTGGCCAAGCACAATCATTAACGACTGTAGCCAAGAACAATCATTAGCGACTTTGGCCAAGCACAATCATTAGCGACCGTGGCCATGCACAATCATTAGCGACTGTGGCCAAGAACAATCATTAGCGACTGTGGTCAAGCACAATCATTAGCGACTGTGGCCATGCACAATCATTAGCGACTGTGGCCAAGCACCATCATCCCTGACTGTGGCCAAGCAATATCAACCCTGACTGTGGCCAAGCAAAATCATCCCTGACTGTGGCCAAGCACCGTGAATCCTGACTGTAGCCAAGAACCATTATCCCTGATTGTGGCCAAGCACCATCATTCTTGACTGCAGCTAAGCACAATCATCCCTGGCTGTGGCTAAGCACATACACCAATGCCTTTATAATGATAGATTGTTTTTTTCCGCACTTTACATTCGAAATAAAATACGACAAAAATTAATTAAAAAACACGTTTTAAGTACATTATTTTTGTTAATGTAATATGTAAAAATTTGATAACCAGCACTTAAAAAAACGTTGCCATACAAAAATTGTGGGTGATAAAAAAATTGTGATTGCACTTTTGAATTCAGCGTAAAAAGTTACACTAGAAACACAATAAATGTTCCATGGGGACAAAAACTGTGTTTACCAATATATAGTGCGGCGCATAAATATAGAGACAGAACAAATTCTCGAATAAAAAAGAAACAACAACGAGCTGAAATGTACACCTCATATTTATAGCAAAAATAGCATAGGACACGCAGCTGCACAATAGTTTGACGGAAACATAACACTTCCAACGCCAAGTACAAAGAAAAAAACAGAAATACGCTGTCTCAAAAATAAAAAGACTTACTTGTTATGAGCACCTCCGGTACAAATAGTGAACAGTGGAACCATTGTTCCGAATAACACTGAAGACCCGATTGGGCATGCTGTCCACCGAGTGATGTAAGTGTTCTGGACGGAGTGCGTACCAGCTTCGTTCAATCTGCTCTTTCAATGCCACCACACTTCAGAACTGCCGTTCATTCGCATACACATCACCAGCTAGGATATACCCAAGAGGTTCTCGATAGGGTTCAGATCTGGACTGAGTGCTGGCCAATCCATTACGGTCACATGATGAGTGTTAAACCAGCTTTTCGTTGATGCAGACCGATGGATAGAGGCATTGTCTTGCTGGAACAGATAATCAACACCCGCTAGAGTTTCGGCAAACGGTAGAAGGTGGCTACTGAGTATGTCCTGATACGTTTCGGAGTTTTGCCTGCCTTGCAGAAAAGCGATATCTCTTGTCCCATTGAACACAAAAGCTCCCCGGACCATCACAGATCCCCCTCCTTTCTGTCTGCTGAAGGAGGTGCGTGGCTCACATTGTAAATCATGCCAATAGCATTTCCAACAGTCAGGGCCGTCCAGGTTGAACTTTTTCTCATCGGAGAAAACAGTTCTGATCCACTCGTCCGTCCAGTGCATGTAGCTGCTTTCCAATAACAATCTAGCTTCCTTGTGGCTCTCCGTGAGGTGTGGCAGACGGCGCATTTTACGGAGCACAATGTTGCGACTTTCCTTGATTCGTCGATGAACTGTGTCCTTTGAGACGGTGGCACCAACAGTCCGAGAAACGTGACGTAGTGATAACCTTTGGGATGAAACTAAACACATGATGGCACGATTATCTCGTTTGGTTGTTATTCGAGGCCTTCCAGGCCGTTATCTGGCCGTTAACGCACCGCGTTTCGATAAAGTCTTATAAATGACTGCCTTACTCCTCCCCATGGCTTTACAAATTTTCGCTACAAGCAATCCATTTGCTCTCAGTCTTCAAATCTTCTGCACCTTCTCACCAGAAAGTTGACTGTTGCGTGGCATTTCGGCAAATGAATGTCTGACGGCAGGTTCGCTGTCTTTTGTAGGTTGGACCGAATTACGGCCCATGCGCGTGCGTACAACATGCTAATTTGTACATCTCATTTGCATGTGGCTACTTTAAATAGTTGTCTTTATATTTATGAGACACCTAAAATTACACTATTTCACTTTGTGGTGTGTTGTTTTCACACAATCCGGCCATCTCGACGTATATCGAATGTTTTTTTGTAGGTTTATACCTAATTAGGTGCCACTTCAGCTTCCTACCTATATTCGCATTGCGTTCACGGCGCAAAGTCGACTGCCTCTATATTTATGCTACGCACCTTAATTAGTTTTCATGTCACTGTTGGAACGTGCTGTTAGAAATGATCTCTAACTCGTGAATTAAATCCTTTTCTTGTGAAATTCCAAGTAATTCAACAACCTAAATGGAGGTATTACTTTTTTGAGAGGAAGCGCTCTATTCTACCAGTAAATCCATTTTAGTCTTTTGTTTTACCTCGTTTTTTTTTATTTAGTTTGAAGAGAGAAAATCAATGTTCTCTGGGCAATAAACAGTGTTTCCGATAATAGCATTAATTTTCTAACAACATGTTGATGAAAAACGCGGTAAACACCTTTATTTTGCTCAAATGTCTAACGTATATTTTTTCTCAGACGTTCCGGTATGCTGCTTCATTGATTTCTGTTTCGCAGCAAAAGACGGAGAAAAAAAAAAAAACGTAAGTGGCCCCCAGAAAGCGGATATCAATCACAATGTCATTCTAAGCTACAGCGAAGACAAATTACGTGCTTCAGTTTCTAACAACAGACCCATGACGGGATAAAGTGCTGCTCAAAGCAAAAACATTTGACGCATTTTGCGGAATTAAAGGCGCAATTATTTCTTTAAAAATAAAACTATCGACCGTATGAAAATCTATTGAAATTAAGTTTAAAGAAAAATAAGCGGAAATATATATAATCGCGACTGCTAATGGTTTCGCAGAATTAAACAAAAATTACCCGATCACAGTGATTTATATGAAGGGTATAAACGGAATTTATAGCGCTCTTCCATTCCTTTTATTTGTACTTTTATTTCGTCATCATCATCAACAATTATCTATGCACAGCTGCGTGAAGGTCTCCCTGGATTTCTTTCAAAACTTTCTATCTTGAGCCAGTCCACTCCATACTACTCCCACATGCTTTAGAACTTCATCCACCCAACTCCCATCTGATCTTTTTCTGGTGCTTTTCCTGTCCACGGAATTCAGTCTAACTGAGAGTAAAATCACACAAAATGAAGAAATATAGGTACAGAAAAATATATATTATTCTTCCTCAAAGTATCTTCTTTCGGATGATATGTTACGACCCCACCGTTCAGTCCACTTTTCAAAGCATGTGGCGAAGGCATTTTGTGGAAGCTGTTTTAGCGACGTTATTCAAGCTGTCCTGTACATCTTGAATAACGTCAGCATCTGTGTTTGAATGTTGCACTATGGAACTTCTCTTTTATTGTTGGAAACCACCAGAAATCGCAAGGGGCAAGGTCAGGACAGTAGGCAGGCTGTGGCATGATTTCAACACTACATTTCGTAAGAAACTGTTGAACACAAACAGCCACATGCTGGAGGGCGTTATGGTGGTGTAAGATCCACTGGCCCACCAGTTCCTGTCGCTAAATCAATACGCTTCAAGACTGAAATGTAATACTCAGCATTGACAGCAATTTGTGGAGGAACGGCATGCTAGACTACACATGTATGAACATGGTAGGACATAATTATCCAGAATATCGAGGTGGATGTGTCGATTAACAGGTTTGTCCAAGATAACCGACGGGCCGGGACCATACCACGACATCTCAGTTGCTGAGACCATCAATACGTATTCGTGTAGTCAGATGCTGACTGATAAACCACGCATGGCGCTGAGAATTGTTGGCGCCGTAGCTTAAATTCGAACGCACTCGACTAGTTATCGAAGGTTCTGGGGTTCGATCCCAGCGGTGCCGGAATACAATTTTTCAGTCGCTATGCGTTGTTTAAAAAATAACGTGGAAAGAGCGATGACATCGTCCATTTACTTTGATTCGTATGAATGAAATTCTGATCAGTATAAGTATTTTATAAAAGCTCTAATATACCGCCGTCCGCCAAAAAAATTCGGAGGGTGTCATTCATAGAGGATTTAGTCCTAGGTGTAAAGTTCATGGGCTTGAACTCCCCCCCCTAAATGAAAAGGGTTCCTACGCCACTGAATGTCTGGAGTATCTTGTGTAAACGACTGAGTCTGAAGCTATAGAAACTGCATCCATTTCACGCACTGCCATACTGTGACCAGAACAAATAATTGGTACTTGAAGTTCGGCCTTAGTTGGATGAATTTGGATTAGACAATTGAGTGGCCGCAAGGTCCATAGATATCACGCCACCCGACTTTATCTTATGGGACTACATTGCAGATCTAGTGTATCTACCCCAATCTGCATTGATCAGCTCAAAGAAATGAACATAGCAGCTGCTGCTACTGTAAACGAAGATATGCTTATCAGGATATGGGATTAAACATGTTATAGCTGGGATGTTTGTCATATGATACGTAGTTGCCTCATAGAACATTTGCGAAATTGTGACTTGTAAAAACATATTTTGGTTTGTATTCAGATCAGATCATATGTAGAGGATTTTAGGAAGGGAGTGTCTGACCCCAGGTCTTGAACAACCCTTAGAAATAGGAAGCTAGGAGATTTGGGCTAGAGTACCCGATAGGAAAGTGACACGGAAGCGAGGTAGAAAAGGGGAGGAAGACGCCCTTATTTATTACCGGGGGACAGTACCTGGGGTCTGACGGCTTAATGTGTCCATCCGACGCACGGCGGGTATTTAGTGGTTCGAACATTCTTACCTGCCCAGGATCGAACCTGAGGCTATCTCCATGGCAGTCACGAACGCTGACCACTAGGCCACCCGCTGCCCTCTGGTTTGTATTTATAGAATAACAGTTGTTTATGCAAATTATTCCCTTGATCCCTACGGCGAATTTGTAGTCCGCCTTATATGAATCTCTTCTAAGTACATACCACTGAAGTGCCAAATGTCATGGGATACATACCTAGTATTTTGTAGAATCTCCTACAGCCTGGCGAAGTGTTTCCCACCACATCCCATAAGTTCTCTATTGGGTTCATGTCGGGCGAACGTGATGGCCACACCTATCGTTGGAACTGCCCAGAATGCTGTTCGTACCAATTTTGGACAACTTGCTCCGATGACTGACCGCCTGGAAAATCCCATCATTTTTGCAGTCCATGCAGTCCATGAAGGGTTGCAAATGGTCCCTCAGCCGATCAACAAAGTGATTACCGGTTAACGACGTGTTTACGAGGACCATAGGATCCAAACCGTGCCACGTAAAAAGACCCCACATATATGGTACCACCACCAACTTGTACAGTGCTTTGTGACAGCTTGGCGCCACTCCCGAACCGTACCATCGGCTTGTAACAACTGGCAGCGTGACTCATCGGACCACGCCTCTCAGGGTCCAATTACCATGTGCACGAGCCCAGGTGAGGCACTATGACCGATGTCGTGGTGTTAACAAAGGCACTGTGGTGGGTCGTCTGCTTCTATGTCTCATGGACGCTAAATTTCGTTGCACTGACCTGATTAAATATATCCCTGGTTCCTCTTGGATTCAATATGGATGATATTTGAGCCAGTGTCGCTTGTCTGTTAGCGTGAGCTAAATTTTGCTGCACTGACCTGATGGATATGTCTCTGGTACCTCTTGGATTCAATGTGGATCCTATTTGAGCCAGTGTTGCTTGTCTATTAGCATGAGCAGTACACCATGGAGGCTACATTTCGCTGCACTGACCTGATGGATATGTCTCTGGTACCTCTTGGATTCAATGTGGATCCTATTTGAGCCAGTGTCGCTTGTCTGTTAGCATTAGCAATACACCATGCAGGCTACATTTCGCTGCACTGACCTGATGGATATGTCTCTGGTACCTATTGGATTCAATGTTGATGCTATTTGAGCCAATGTCGCTTGTCTGTGAGCATGAGCAATACACCATGGATGCTAAATTTCGCTGCACTGATCTGATGGATATGTCTGTGGTACCTCTTGGATTCAAGGTGGATGCTATTTGAGCCAATGTCGCTTGTCTGTGAGCATGAGCAATACACAATGGATGCTGAATTCCGCTGCACTGATCTGATGGACATGTCTGTGGTACCTCTTGGATTCAAGGTGGATGCTATTTGAGCCAATGTCGCTTGTCTGTGAGCATGAGCAATACACCATGGAGGCTACATTTCGCTGCACTGACCTGATGGATATGTCTCTGGTACCTATTGGATTCAAGGTGGATGCTATTTGAGCCAATGTCGCTTGTCTGTGAGCATGAGCAATACACCATGGAGGCTACATTTCGCTGCACTGATCTGATGGATATGTCTCTGGTACCTCTTGGATTCAATGTTGATGCTATTTGAGCCAATGTCGCTTGTCTGTGAGCATGAGCAATACACCATGGATGCTAAATTTCGCTGCACTGATCTGATGGATATGTCTGTGGTACCTCTTGGATTCAAGGTGGATGCTATTTGAGCCAATGTCGCTTGTCTGTGAGCATGAGCAATACACCATGGATGCTAAATTTCGCTGCACTGATCTGATGGATATGTCTGTGGTACCTCTTGGATTCAAGGTGGATGCTATTTGAGCCAATGTCGCTTGTCTGTGAGCATGAGCAATACACCATGGAGGCTGCATTTCGCTGCACTGACCTGATGGATATGTCTCTGGTACCTATTGGATTCAATGTTGATGCTATTTGAGCCAATGTCGCTTGTCTGTGAGCATGAGCAATACACCATGGATGCTAAATTTCGCTGCACTGATCTGATGGATATGTCTCTGGTACCTCTTGGATTCAAGGTGGATGCTATTTGAGCCAATGTCGCTTGTCTGTGAGCATGAGCAATACACCATGGAGGCTACATTTCGCTGCACTGACCTGATGGATATGTCTCTGGTACCTCTTGGATTCAATGTTGATGCTATTTGAGCCAATGTCGCTTGTCTGTGAGCATGAGCAATACACCATGGATGCTAAATTTCGCTGCACTGATCTGATGGATATGTCTGTGGTACCTCTTGGATTCAATGTTGATGCTATTTGAGCCAGTGTCGCTTGTCTGTTAACATGAGCAATACATCATGGAGGCTACATTTCGCTGCACTGACCTGGTGGATATGTCTCTTGGATTCAATGTGGATGCTATTTGAGCCAGTGTCACTTGTCTGTTAGCATGAACAACCCTGGTTAAACACCGGTGGTCACGGTTATTCAGCACTCGTGGTCAGGCACTGTGTCCCATGAGGCATTCTCGGTACACACGTGACTCTCTGGATCGAGGAATGTCGAACGTTCGCACAACTTCGGAAATTGAATGTCCCCTCCGTCTGGCTTCCACTAACTTGCCCCTTTCCAACTCCGATAATTCACTTTGGCTTGCTATAATCCTACTGGCGATTGTTAAACCTGATTCACGAGATTATACCTCGCAACTAATAAAAACCGTGGAGCGCGTCGAAGCTTTTATACGACGGCAGCGCTGGTTAAAAATTTGCATACTGCTGTTCCATGGCTTTTGGAACTTTAGTGTGTAAAGAGAACAGTTATAACAAAGGGCTTGCCTTTGTAATAACTCTTGCGAAGCAGTCCCAGCGTCGTTGCAGACAAGCATACACTCATTTTGATTTAGTTGGCGAAAGCTCGTGCCAGTTCAGTTTGGCGGACATTTCTCATAAATAAAAATCAATGGAAGCACAGCTGAGTTACCTTGGTTCGGTGCACACACACACACACACACACACACACACACACACACACACACACAGGGGAAGACCGGAAATAAAACGAAACAGGAAATATTCTGTTTTGTGCTCATGAAGGGTAAAGATACACTATCTACCAACGAGTAATTGGACACCCCTGCAATCGACGATATCTGCGGTCCTGATACACCTCACGGCCGTCGCCGTTAAATATCTTGTGGGAAACAACAACGCAACTAGTCGCATGCAAGATGCCACGCAGTTTGGAGCACTCTGATTTCGAGAAAGGTGTAATCGTCGGGTATCACAGAAATGGCCGATCCATACGTGACATATCCAGCAAGTTGAAGTACCCAAACTTGACAGTGGCCTATGTGATTGGCAAGTGGAAGATGAGAGGTGACTGTCGAAGTGTGTCCCGACCCGGCAGAACCACAAAACTGGGAGTTTGAGATCAACGGGTGTTGGCCAGAGAAATTCGGTAGAACCGCACCAAATCGATGGATCACATCCGCGAGGAGTTTCAACAGGCATCCGGGAGTGCTCTTTCGATGAATACCATCCGTAAGGAATCCCATCTGCTCGGTTATCATGGATGTGCTGCCGCCCAGAAGCCTTTAATCCCCAAGTCCAATAGCGCTGCTCGGCAAACGTGGTGCAAAGAACGTCAACAGTGGACCGTTGAACAGTGGAAACAGGTTCTCTGGAGCGACGAATATAGGTTCACCCTCTACCGTTCGGATGGCAGGGTCTGGGTTTGGCGTCTGCCTGGAGAACGCCTCCCACCGGATAATGTAGACAGTGGACCGTTGAAAAGTGGAAACAGGTTTTCTGGAGCGACGAAACAAGGTTCACCCTCTGCCGTTCAGATGGCAGGGTCTGGGTTTGGCGTCTGCCTGGAGAACGCCTCCCACCAACTGTGAAGTTCGGCGGCGGTGGAATTATGCTATGGGGGTGTTTCTCCTGGTATGGCACGGGACCCTTGGTCGCAATTCCTGGTAGACTCAACGGCGAGACCTACTGCACCATTTTGGATGACCATGCGCTTCCTACGTTGTGGCAGTTTTACGGGGTGGACCCATGTTACTTTCAGGATGACAATGCCACCTGTCATGTTGCGAGGTCTACCATGGCTTGGTATGGTGACAATGGGGTTAATCGAATGGACTGGCCTGCGCAGAGCCCGGACCTTAACCCTATCGAGCACCTCTGGGACGAGTTGGAACGTCGACCTAAGGGGTGCCCCTACCGTCCAAAATCGGTGAAGGAACTGACCTGTCTTCTCCAAGCCGATTGGAAGAAAATATCACCAGCCGTCGTACAACACCTGGTTGAGATTATGCACCGGAGGGTCGCAGCTGTAATCGCAGCTCGTGGAGGCTCCACCAACTATTGAAGGTGAATAAACTTCGTTTTCCTTTGCTATCACAGGCGTCCAATTACTTGTTGGTAGATAGTGTACAACTGCCAGTAATTTCAGGTGAAATAATTTCCTCTCTACTAAATTTCAAATCTAAAATTTGTGGCAGATGTGAAGAGTGACCTACTGCAGCATGATATGGGACTAAAAACGGTATCAGCAAATTGCGACTTTTCCTGGAGTAGTGAAGAATGTAATCTTAGCAATTATTATAATTAGTGTAGAATGTATTGAATCACATGAGATAAGTGTCGAATCGATGAGATTTGCAGTTATGAAAGCTAAGAACGTATATCCGGTCATTTTATGCCTGAGAACGACATCGTAAGGTAGTAACTTAAGGACAAAGAAATTAAATTGAGAACTATAACCTGAAACAAAGTCGTCTATGTCGATAGTAATTCTGGACATTTAAGAATCAATGAGTAAAAATTATTTTTTTACGAAAAGAAAACCGAAATTCATTCTGGCTATTTATACAAACGAAACTGAAAGTGCCACCTAATTAAAATTACAGAATGCTTTCAACGTTTAGGGGAATTGTTGATTAATTTGTCATATTTTAACAAAGATATCTGTTAAAACATTAAAATTATTATATTATACATTAATCCATCCACAGTTTGATTACTGTTTACTATCCTGGGGCCAAACAACACTTACTAACATTAATAAATTATAAATTCTCCAAAATAAATATATTGGATTAATACACTGCTGGCCACCCAAAATGCAACGCCAAGAAGGAAGCATCTGATTGGCCTGAAATTCGCAGCATGCGTCGCCCACGAGAGGACATGCAAACGATTAGCATTGCAGGGCATATGCAATTCATGTGAGCCCGGCACGCCACCGAGAAGCACTATAAGAAGGGTGCACAGAAAGCGGGGTGTAGGTAGTGGAAGTGTGTTGTGCTGCCGAACCGGTGCGTGGGGAGCTACTTGATGCCTCGTCGCAGAATACGGCAGTCGTTCCAGCACGTTTCGGAGTTCGACAGAGGACGAATAGTGGCTTATCGCGACAGCGATTTATCGTACCGAGACATCGGCGCCCGTGTGGGACGACATCCAGCCACAGTGAGGCGAGTATGGATTCGGTTGGTGCAGGAGGGACGTACGGACAGACGTGAGCGATTCCCGCAGCCGCGGCACACCACCGAACGAGAGGACCGGCATGTTGTGCGGCGGGTATTGACGGCTCGCACCGCCACATCACGAACGTTAGCGCAGGAATTAGGGTGTGTTGCGCAACAACCTGTGTTACCACGTACCGTTCGACGTCGTCTACAGGAGCGGGGACTTGTCGCATGGCGCCCATTGCTCCAATTACCATTGACGTTACACCACCGGCGAGTGCGGCGGCAGTGGGCCGTTGAATGCACCTGGACTACGGAATGGCACGACATTGTCTTCTCCGACGAATCCCGCTTCTGCCTGCAACACCACGATGGTCAGATCCGCGTGTGGCGGCACCGCGGCGAGATACTGTATGAGGCTTGCATTATGCATCGCCATACCGGTCCGTCGCCTGGCGTTATGATTTGGGGCGCAATTGGATATGACACCCGGACTCCTCTGGTACGCATCGCCGGTACACTCAACAGCCACCGCTACATCTCTGACGTTTTGGAGCCTGTAGTCCCTTACCTGCAGGACCTGCCAGCGGCCACGTTTCAACAGGACAATGCGCGCCTGCACGTGGCACGCATAGTGCAACAAATCTTCACGGCCCACCAGGTGTCAATGCTGCCGTAACCCGCCTGTTCTCCCGATATGTCGCCCACCGAACACGTCTGGTCGCTGATCGGCAACCGAGTTGCCCGGCAAGCACCACCCGCGGTTACGCCTGATGAACTTTGGCAACGTGTGGAAGCAGCCTGGACCGACATACCCCAAGCCCACATCCAAAGCATCTTTCGTTCGATGCCGCGGCGGGTAGCGGTCGTTATTGCCAGCCATGGGGGGCCACACGAACTATTGATGTCTGCGTTTTCCGCAATTTGCACGTGCCTGTAAGCTCAATCGTTTCATCTTTGTATCTGTTGTTAGGTGTCCAGTAAATATGGCTTTGTTATCTCGTGCCCTTCTTGGTGTTGCATTTTGGGTGGCCAGCAGTGTAGATCTTAAACCTAACTTAAATGGAGGCAACTTACTAGGACGAAATATGTTCAGATATTCCAGAGCCAACCCGAACAGATATAAAATTCTAACAATTCAGCAACTGTTTCACTTTAACTTAGGCAAAATCATGTATGAACGAACTAAAATGAACTTTGCACAGGAAATAGAAATTAATACTGCTACGTACCGATATAATTTTCGAAACCAAGCTTTGCTGAGGCTTACTACAACTAGAACACAAACTACTAAACAAAGCCTAGATTATTCTGGTACAGAGTTCTGGAACTCATTGCCTGCAGAATTAACATCTATTAATAATTTCAATTTGTATAAAAATTTATTAAAACGCTACCTGCTTAACAACTAATACTCATTCAAAAATGCAAGGTGTAAAGTTGTTTGATACAGGGATTGTTCGCAGGGGGACTTACCAAGTGAGGATTTGGTGAGCAGGGGAAGGGGGATTTATTTAATGAGGATTGGGTAGGGGGAGACAATTCATGATTGTCATTACTTTATATTATATTTCACTCGATATGATATAAATTCAATATCATTTTTGCGGTTAATATAACCGCAAAAATGTTAGAAAAGAAAACGTATAAATAAGAAGAAAACGAAGAAAGAGAAAAAAAGTAAGATAAAATAACATAAAAATGACAAGAGTGGAAGACATCATGATCAGAGTAAAATTCCTGAAATGGCAATGGGCTGGACATATTGCCAGAAGGACAGACCATCGATGGACAGCCGAAATTTTAGACTGGAATCCAAGCGACAGGAAAAGACCCAAAAGAAGACCACATGTGAGATGGGTGGATGAAATTCCAAAGTATGCGGGAGTAACATGGAGGAGACTGGCACAAGACAGACTGTTGTGGAAGAAACTTGGGGAGGTCTTCGTCCAGCAGTAAATTGATAATACTTAATATAGTTAACATGTTGTTTCTTGTATCATCATCATTGTCAACCATTATCAATCCACTGCTGGACGAAGGTCTCTCCAAGTTTCTTCCACAACGGTCTGTCTTGTGCCAGTCTCGTCCATGTTACTTCCGCATACTTTGGAATTTCATCCACCCATCTCACATGTGGTCTTCTTCTGGGTCTTTTCCTGTCGCTTGGATTCCAGTCTAAAATTTCGGCTGTCCATCGATGGTCTGTTCTTCTGGCAATATGTCCAGCCCATTGCCATTTCAGGGATTTTACTCTGATCATGATGTCTTCCACTATTGTCATTTTTATGTTACTTTATCTTACTCTTTTTTTTTCTTTCTTCGTTTTCTTCTTATTTATATGTTTTCTTTTCTGAGATTTTTGCGGTTATATTAATGCTCTTGGCTTGACTTATACATAGGGAGATCAAGGCTGAGTCAGGTCTCTTCGAGGCCTTTTCTTTGATCGTCCGTGCTGTTATTTACATTTTCACGTTCAACTGTTCAGAATTATTAACTTTAATATGCAACAGCAAGATCAATAAATGAAATGAAATGAAATAATTACATCATTTAGCTTTTTTAAAATAATTTGATTTTATTATGTAAATATGGAATTCACTTCCTGTATTCTACGAAGTTTAATACTTTTTCTGTACACGCTATTTAGCTCAGGAATCACGCATTTATGTGGATTACTAATGAATGGTAAAAATTCTTTCGAAATATCTGGAGCAGTGCATGCAGTTTCAGCATGAATCTGTTTTACCTCAGACAATTTATATTTCGTTTTTCCATCGTTTTTGCATATCTCATCATCAAGCAATCATATCTGTTGAGCGTTGGTGATCAAGAAGCGCAGCTTTTAGAAATTTTCTTTAACAGTCTCAGCGAAGGTGTATCGTGAGAACAGCTCATTTCTATTTCTTTCGCTTCAGCTGACGAAGAAATGGTTCAGAGGAAATCAGATTAGATTTTGCATTTTGGTTTCGCACATTTTATCCGGCAGGCGAGAAACTGAATATTTCCATCTAGTCTTATTCAGCTGCTGAATAATAAACTAATCTTATTTGAATTATGATTACGGTTGATGTGTGAACACAATTAAATCTTTAAATTAAATACAATCTTACCATGGCCTGCATGCAATCTTCAAATTGTATCTCTTTTCTCTAACTATTTAAGATTATTACTGCTGTGTATATGAACCAACACTTTGTTTTTCAACGATAAAAACATTTTCAATACACAGAAGGGAACGAAAGAAAGCCATAAACACTACCCTACAGAAGATACCCCACGAAATGAAATATTATCTTTGTAACAGGATTTTTTGAATTGTTTTATGGTGTTTTAGTTGAACTTTTCTCACTGAACCTTTAAAATCTAACATCTCAGAAAAACCAAAGGGTCAAAGAATTTGTAGAATTTTTAGTTTTGATAACACTGTTGAACAAGCAAAGTGTATTCTTTATCTAAATAGTTAAATCTTAATTAATTAATAGGAAGTGTACACCAATTATACTCAAAACATTATAACTGTACTAATAATCCGAATTTCTTGGCGTAGAATAGAAATAAAACTTTCCAAGCTTTCGCACATCAATCAGATGGCTCTTTCGAGGAAGGTCGGCAGCTAACTGCAAACAGGATATTAATTTAATCTTTAAATTAAATATTTGAACGCGGTAACTCGACTAGAAAAAATTTGAACGCGGTGACTCGACTCAACAAATTGAACGCGGTGACTCGACTAGACAATAAATGAATAGGCGCAAATGTGATCATTCGAAGGAACGAGGTTACGTTGGTTGGGCACGCTTTACCGTGGTAGAAAACGCAGCAATATTTGAAGAATTGACTCCAAATACCTGGCAACTCCAGATAGACGCTATCAAAACACCTGTCTCATTGAGAAGAAGGGGCTTGTCGATGTGTTTATGCCATTCCACTACAATATCTGAACGGCTCCAGGCGACATTACAGCGGAATAACCAAATGTTCGTTTGGGATTAGAATCAGCGAACATAAAAGGGGTACAAAAGACGAAAAAATAAGCACCGTCCTATCAAGAGAAGTCAAGTTCAAGTCCGCTGATTTTATGTGGAGTGATATAAAACATTAGCTTCATATTCAACACCCAAATTTACTGCCATTCGCAAAACCTTGGAAATCTTAACCAGCTGCGAGGCTTGCAATGATAGCGTCTCTCTCGAGTTACCACGTATTTGGAATAAATTCTTCAAATAATGCTGTGTTTTCTACCACAGTACCGTGTGCCAAACCAACGTGACCTTGTTTCTTCAAATGATCACAATTGTGCTTATTCATATATTGTCTAGTCAAGATAACGCGTTCAAATTGTTAAATGTTCTGTTATCCAGTTTGCTGTTTTCTTCATTGAAAAAGCCTTCTGGTTGATGTGCGAAAGGTTGGAAAGTTTTATTTCTGATCAACGGCAAAACATTCGGATCGTTAGTATAGTTATACTACGTATTTTGAGTTAAGTCTTACTAATTTTGTGGCGCTGATAATGAATGTAACAATAAAAATTGAATCTTAGATCTAGTTTTCATGAAACACTGCTTGACAATCAAAATGCTCGACGCCAAATCCGGTCTGTGGGGCGTATGAGACAGAACCTGAAATTTCAGCTTCTGGAAAACATCAAGAGTTGAGCGAGAAGCGTGCGGTCTTGCTTTGTCATGCAACAATAAAATCGGTGCAATTGACTTCCTAACTCGACACACCCTCCGGCGTAGGTTCTTTATGGTTTCAATGTAACGTGCTGAATTGACAGCTTCCAAAAAATGTCAGGTAAACTTTGTGTGAGTCCCCTAAAAAAAACAGTTAAAAGAACCTTGCGGGCACACTGTGGTATTTTGAATTTATTTTTGCTGAGACGAGTAGAGGCAGCATATCGACATTCCTGCTCTGTCGTTTTTATTTAAGGTCAAAGTGATTAATCCATGACTCGTCCGCAGTAACATTCAACAGAAATCGATCGCCCTCTTCACGATAACGCTTCAAACGTTTTTCACAACACTCAAGACTTCTTGATACATACAACCTTGTGACAATAATACACTGCTGGCCACCCGAAATGGAACACCAAGAAGGAAGCATCCGATTGGCCTGAAATTTCCAGTATGCATCGTCCGCGGGAGGACATGCAAACGATTAGCATTGCATGGCATATGCAATTCATGTGAGCCCGGCACGCCACCGAAAAGCACTATAAGAAGGGTGCACAGAAGGCTGGGTGTAAGTAGTGGAAGTGTGTTGTGCTGCCGGACCTGTGCGTGGGAAGCATCCTGATGCTTCATTGCAGAATGCGGCAGTCATTCCAGCACATTTCGGAGTTCGACAGAGGACGAATAGTGGCTTATCGCTACAGCGATTTATCGTACCGAGACATCGACGCCCGTGCGGTACGACATCCAGCTACAGTGAGGCGAGTATGGATTCGGTGGGTGCATGAGGGACGTACGGCCCGACGTGAGCGATTGCCGAAGCCGCGGCACACCACCGAACGAAAGGACCGGCATGTTGTGCGGCGGGCATTGACGGCTCGCACCGCCACATCACGAACGTTAGCGCAGGAATTAGGGTGTGTTGGGCAACAACCTGTGTCAGCACGTACCGTTCGACGTCGTCTGCAGGAGCGGGGACTTATCGCTCGGCGCCCATTGCTCCGATTACCATGGACGTTACACCACCGGCGAATGCGGCGGCAGTGGGCCGTTGAACGCCGCACCTGGACTATGGAATGGCACGACACCGTCTTCTCCGACGAATCCCGCTTCTGCCTGCAACACTACGATGGTCGGATCCGTGTGTAGCGGCACCGCGGCGAGAGACTGTATCACCATACCGATCCGTCGCCTGGCGTTATGATTTGGGGCGCAATTGGATATGACACCCGCACCGCTATGGCACGCATCGCCGGTACACTCGACATCACCACTACATGTCCGACGTTTTGGAGCCTGTAGTCCTCCCTTACCTGAAGGACCTGCCAGCGTCTACGTTTCAACAGGACAACGCGCCCGCACGTGTCAAGCATCGTGCAACAATTCTTCACGGCCCACCAGGTATCACTGCTGCCGTGGCCCGCCTGTTCTCCCGATATGTCGCCCATCGAACACGTCTGGTCGCTGATCGGCAACCGAGTGCCCCGGCAAGCACCACCCGTGGCTACACCTGACAAACTGTGGCAACGTGTGGAAGCAGTCTGGACCGACATACCCCAAGCCCACATCCAAAGGTGATTGGACTATACCCAGCGACCATGGTTTCGCTAGTTATAAAGACAGTTTGGGAAAAGAACTCTATTTCGTTAAACGTGTTGCAGTACAGCGAGGATACAACCCTTCCATTATAGACAAGGTTCTAACGAAATTCCGGAAACCGAAGCCTAGCTCCACGTGAAATCCTGTGATGCGCCCATTGAGAGAAAATTTTGCCATTATTCCATTTTCCCGTGACATTCCCTTCAAAATTTCAAAAATTTCAAAACCTTTAATTTTAGGGTGATTTTTAAACCCATAAACAAAATGAACTTTTTGGGATCAAAGGACTATGTTGAAGACAAAAACTCGTGGGGAATTTATCAAATTCCTTGTGAATGTGGCGATTCGTATATAGGAAAGTCCCGTAGCGTCTTACGCTTTCGATTGAAGGAGCACAAGACCTACATTCGGAATTGTGACCTATAAAGAAGTCATCGATGCCTAAACACTGCTACAAAAAGGACCATAAATTTCACTTTGAAGAAGCAAAACTAATTGACAAGCCGGATTCAAGCACCAAACTTGATATTTTGGAAGCTTTCCTTATATATCAGAATTCTTAGCAACTTGTTAATGACATGACATCCACGCCATTTCTATCATCACGTGACTGTAAACACCATTTATGATGTCATATACAATTTGAATATTTACGTGCCATTCGTCCTGATGAAGCTTGGTCAATACCCAGCGAAACCATGGTCGGCTTGAGAAAATATATATTTGACACATACTACGTTGTATTATCTGAACTCAAGACTTCTGTTTGTTCTCTGGCGTCAACATGCGTGGCACTCATCGAGAAGAGATTTTTGCGTAGCCAAGTGCAGCAATAATATCCCATACTGTTTCTTTGGAGATTCCAAGCCCAGCTGTGATCCGCTTTTGCGTGATACGTCGGTTCGTTTGGGATGAATTCATCAACTGCTATTCGGTGATTTTTATCAGTCATTGTAACTGATCTTTCACTGCGAGGTTCGTCGACAAGTTTGACATGCACCGGCTCACATTGACGATCAACACAACACACAGCGTTTAAATGGCGATGAATTTCAGTTGGTGATACGTTTTCATATTCAATCACTGCGCGTTGTTAGAATATCACTGGAATTTGCTCATCACACGACGCCATTTTAGCACGCACTCATTCATAACCGCTGTAAGCAAAGGAATGAAATTTGCCACCGGTGTAGATGAAGGTTGCGGCTACAAGGTCGCGCGCATGTGCATCACATATCAGGCGTCCTACGTATAACGATAATTTCTTTCTTTATTGTTCCACTCACTGGGAGTTCGAGGGGAATCTATATAATCCGTTGACACAAAATATGTAATTGGTATCAACACAGATTCCAATCGCATAACAACAAAACGTATTCGTTGTTTGCATATACACTATATTAGCAAAAGTCATCGGAAACCTAGAAGAGAAACACAACATAGCATTTATTGGCATACATTAGTACGGCGTCGGTCCAGCTTTGGCCTTAATGCATGCACTGACTCTTCGAGACATGCTTTCGACAAGGTTTTGGAACACAGCGATAGTTATGCGCTTCCATTCAGTACATAATGTTGCCGTTACCTATTGCTTAGTAGTAGGCCTTGGCTCCAAACTTCTTATGTGGCGCTCTAACTCATCCCATAGGTGATCTATGGGATAAAGATCAGAAGTCTGTGCTGGCCAATCCACACACGATACGAAATTATCGTCAAACCACGCCGTAGCAGTTCTTGCTTCATGGCTCAGTGCATTATCCTGCTGGTACCAACAAGGCTCAGTTCCATAGTATTACCACAGAGTTGGTAGAGCATAATTGTCCAGAATATCGAGGTAAGTGGGCTGTTTAACAGGTTTGTCCACGATAACTATTGGGCCGGGACCATACCACGAAAAACACACCCATATGAGTACACTGCCAGCTCCAAACTTGACCGTAGGAACAGTGCACAGTGGTAAATAGCGTTCCCCCTGCTGCTGCCATACCCACACATGGCCATCGGACCGATGGATCGTGTATCTAGATTCATCAGTCCACATGACCCGTTTCCATTGATCTATGGACCACGATAAATGTTCTTTACCCCATGCTAAACGACGAGTAGCATTCCGAGTGGGGATGAAAGGCTTATGAGCAGCCTCACGACCACGGTAACCCATGGAATGAAATTCTCTGCGAAAGGTAAGTGTACATGCCGAGGTTCCAGCATTTTGTACTCACCTGTACACTGAGGTCTTGTGCAGTACACCGTCGATTAGCTGTAACGACTCTCCTGAGCCTTCGACGTTCTCTATCACTGATTTTCTTAGATCTGAAGGCAAATTTTTCTGCTTCAGGTACGCCATGTGTCTTCCACTTATTCAATACATCCAAAACAGTTGACTTGGGTATTGTTAAACGCCTCCCGGTTTCTTTTATGGACAACCCACTAATATAACCCCCAAACAATCTTTCCTTTCTCAAAGTCAGTTATCTACCGCTGCGACATTTTCACTCAACCTCACAGTGTGATATGATCGCTGTCATCTACAGGCTTGTTTTTATACCGTTTGCAGCTGTACTGCGCGTCTTAACAACGCAGCAGATCCGTTCATTTGCTTTTGATGGGGTGTCCTATGACTTTTGTCAATATTGTGCACAATTACTCGATATAAAGAATGCCACGCTGGGAGGTATATGTTGAAGAGCCATGTAAAGTGGTGTACATATGTCGACGGTTGAGTTATGTAAATGATGTAGGTATAATGTTGTTCTTCAATAGCGCGTATCGGCGAAAGAATCCCGAGTAGGAAGTGAGACAAATGAAAGTTCAAAATCACTAACTTTAAAGAGATAACGCAACTGACAAGCTTAATTTACAAAGTGGAAAACATCGATGAGTTTCATCAGTGGTAGAAAAGACGATCCATATTATAACTGAACACATAAAAACGGCTCGTGTCGGATAAAAATGCGAAGCATGAACGTAAACGACGTTTGCTATTTTTAATAGCGGACACGTAGCACAAAATTGATGTTCATTATACACCATTACACGCACATCGTCTGAATGTCTCGTTGTCCGCGAGGAAGAAGCTTGGCATCGTCATCTAGTGCACGCGCGATCGTGCATTGTTCCATGTTCTCGAGTCTGGTAGAACATGGCAGGTTGCTGGACATCTGCCGCTATTCACATCGGTTACGGTGCGTTTCCAACAAATGATTGGTGTTGGAAGCCAGTCATGTGAATAGGTGAGGGAAATGAAACAGCAAAACGGCTCGGCGTAGCTACGTTTTTTCGTTCTCACCTGGGTATGTAGACTGCTGCATCAGAGTGGCCTCGTTAGCGAAAGCAAGTGTAAAGAATGAGAACACCTGGGAGATGCCATCGAGTATCCTATCATAACATTAACACCTTTACCAGGGGCTTCATCTTAGGGATACACATTGCTGATTGGTCCCTGCGTCACATCGCGACAGAAACGCATCCTGAGACAAGAACTGTCTGCCGAATGTGACGTAAGTGGTTGGGGGAAGGTGACGTGCGTCGCCGTAATGGAACATGTGCATGTATGTGGACGTCCGACGCCTCGATCGCTGCCCTCTACGGCAAGCCGTACCAGCCTTGTATTCCTACAACGCAAGACATTCGATCATAGGTACAAGCAGCTATGGGCATCTCCCTATTTACACGCATTTTGGATCGCAGTTTTTATGAGGCTGGTTTGTGCTCTCAACAGCCATTGCGACGACTGCCACCTGCGGCAGAACATCATCGCGCAAGGTTGCGCTGGTGAACACCAGGCAAATGTGGTGGAAAGAATGGAAACTTGTCGTATCCAGCGACGAGTCTCGCTTCTGCTTGAGTGCCGACGATCTCCGATTGAGAGTCTCGAGACAATGTGGTCCCAGAACTGATCTTACTGCCATCCGCAAGCGTCACACGGCTTCTGTCATGATAGCGCTACCAGTTTCAACAGCCATTCACCACTCGTACGCCAAGTAGGTATAAAGACAGCATGACGATACGTAGATGAGGTGTTGCAGCCTATTTTGTTGGCGTATCTCCGTGGTGTTTCTGATGCCCAGTTTCAACAAGATAACGTCTTCTCGCACACTTCCAACATCGGCAAAGAATCTCTAAAAACCTGTCCAGGTGCTTGCCTTGGCCAGGGCGATCCCCGGATTTCACCCAAATAGAGAGTGTATAGGACGTCACTGGCAGACGACTTAACACCTCTGCAGGACCCCGTCGCAATGTTGATGGATTGTGGACATATGTCAATAACTCATGGTCAACGATATTTCGGAACACCACCAGGGGACACTTTCTCTCGATGCCACGCCGTGTTTCCCAATGTATACGCACCATGGGGGTCATACCACCTACTGACGCAAGATACATTACACTATATCCACGACCATCACATTCATGTAAAATCTCAGAGATTAAATCACTTCCTTCCCACCTACTCGTCAACATGTCTGGTAAGTTTCGTCAGATTATATTGTAAGACTGAGAGTCATTTTTCACATCGCATCTTTTGCATTCAGAGGTTTTCGCTTGACGTGCTAACATCTCATTCCATTGCATGCCATGCCGGAATTAATGCCTAATTTGTTAATATTGATGAATTTAATATTAAGGAGATTGAAAAGGCGTCGAGGCCAACAAACACGAGTTTGTTGAAAAGAAAAAAGAGGAAGAGTGAATGCTAGAAGTTGTTTCGTCTTATTAGGAAACCAGAATATGCTTCCACAACAACACCAATTTTCACAAGCTTGTGAAGCCTTGGAATTTTCCAAAATGTGAATGTTGATTTCATGAGTGTTCCTTCCTTCTGAGGGACAATGATAAAATCATCATCCACATTACGGACACTTTCAACTCATCAAAAGCTGGTACAAATTGATGTAGCTGTGAAACATATTCTGAAGCTTGATATGCTATCAAGAAAACAACAAAAAGTGAAATTAAACACACAACCAGTTACTTAATTCAAAAATTTTGACTATAGCACCATCAGAATTAGATGAAACAGCCTTAACATTACTGCGGAGGGACTGTTTGAACGCCCTGTGTATATATACAGTACATACTTATGTATAATTATAAATTGAGTTTCGAATTTATTGTTCAAAGCAGATTTTTGCGGGTCAGGTTCGGGTCGGGCCAAATTGTGCGACGTCCGGGTGGCGTCCGGAACCAACATTTTTAACCCGTTTCCAAATCCAGAAGATACTAAGGGAGACCTTCATCTAAAAATGTCAGAGAAAATTTGATGCTTGAATTGACCCAAGGAATCACCCACTGGGGTGTTTATGCAGTCGTTTCTTTCCACCCTGCATAACACCACCACTAGAACACGCAGACGTTAAGTAAACACAACTTCAAATAAACGTAGCTTTCAAGTAAATCAAACTTCAGCGTTACGCAGCTTCCATAATTATAACATCACACCACCCCCTTTTTGGGCTGCAGCTTCAACATTATATATCTCTAGTTCTTGTCTGCAAACACGCATACGTCACGCCCTCTGAACCCAGAATTGTTGCCAACATCATTCCGCGAAAGGGAAGATAAAACGTTAAGGTTGAAAACGCTAAATGGGAATGAACTCAAATTTACTTAGAGAAAGCAACTAAACATGAAAGTTAATTCAGAGTTATACGTCACAATACCACATGACCTATCTGCAAGAAAATCGACACGAACCTTAACTAAAGAGTTATGCAGAAGCTGCGAACAATTCTAAGAAGCATGGAGAGATGCATGTTTGGCTTAACCGAAAAAGAAAAGAGAAGGAACTCATGCCTTAGAAGATTTATAAGAGTGAATAACATTTGAATTCTTTTCAGTTAGTCAAATAATGCGTGGAATTATTTATTCTCACCAGACCAAACAACAGAGAAAGAGAGAGAGAGATAGAGAGAGAAAAGAAAAGGAAAAAAAAATATTGACCAGATAGTTTCAGCGTTTCGAACTGAAAATTTGCCTCTATTTTCCAGTAAGTGAGGATTTCGAACTCATTTGAACTAAAATCTCAATGCTTTCCTTATGGCTGAAACAAACCAATGTATATAATGCATAATATTTTTGAATATCATCTCCCTAACAGAGCATCCTTTTTTTCTTTTTTTGGGAATTACCGACTTCGCCCTTCATTTTCGAGTAAGTACGGAATCCCAAACTCATTGAACCAAGATCTGAATGCATTTTCATGTCTTAAACCACTCAAACGATGCGTGAAGTGTTTTAGCCTCATTTGAAAATAATAAATAAACAAATGAAAACATAGATAACTGAACTGTTTAAGTTTTTATGTTTTTTTTTACCTAAATTTTGCCATGGACTTCGAGCAAGGATTTCGTTTCTGATTGCACTACATCCGAATCTTTTCTCCGACTAAAACAACTCTGAAAAACTGAATCCCCCATTTTTTTACTAAAACTGATACCCTTTCATCACTTTGGACAAAATCTCTTTTACCAATCGGTTTACAAATCCCCGCTTTAATTTGACACAAATATAACTGATCATGTTTACACCATTTTATTAGAGCAAGGGTTTCGTTTCTGATTGGATTATCCGAATTCTTTCCTCCGACTAAAACAACTCTGAAAAACTGACCCCCCTTCTCCCCTTTTTTTTTCACCGAAACTGATACCCTTTCACCGCGTTGGACAAATCTTTTTTACCAGTCGGTTTAGAAATCCCCGCTTTAATTTTGACACAAATATAACATCATTTTTACACCATTTTATTAGAGGAAGGGTTTCGTTTCTGATTGGACTATCCGAATTCTTTTCTCCGACTAAAACAACTCTGAAAAACTGAATCCTTTTTTCTCTGACTGAAGATGACACCCTTTCACCACGTTGGACAAAATCTCTTTTACCAGTCGGTTTACAAATCCCCGCTTTAATTTTGACACAAATATAACTGATCATTTTTACACCATTTTATTAAGACCTGTATATTTTCGGTATTGAAATTTTTCAAATGTTGAGAATATGGTCTGAATTAAAATGAAGCAAGACACAGAAAGGAAAAGAAAAATGAAGCTTATTCTTGTAGTCTGATCTTTGTTGGAAAATGTTTCAAAGCTGAAGATGAGCACCAATGGCCATTGTTACTGTCCCGAGGAGCAGCTATCTTTCGGAAATTCCTGAGGGTGGATTTTGAGCGATCAATGAAATCAATCAATCGCTCTCCTTCGCTCCCGGCTAACAACCAAGGTATTCGCTGAGCTTGCTGAGCCAGAATAATTCCCGAGATCAAGAAATTCTCCAAAATACAACCAATAGTTCCCAAGGAATTACAAGAGTTACAAATCCTATTAACGGAAGCAGATGTTCCAGCTTGTTTTTAATTCGCATTCAACAGAAAAAAAAAAGTGACGCAAGCGCCATTTTTTCCCCGATGCCCCAAGTACAGATGAATGCAAGAAATATTTTGAAAAGAACAAAAGGTATTTATCTTACATGCAGTTCCTCCCAAGTGACGTTATTGACGCTATGTCAGAAAATATCTATTGAGAGAACCAAAAGGGGGCCGCCCCGGTGGCGCAGTGGTCTAAACGATGGCCTCTGATCATTCGTCCGCGAGGGGCCCGGGTTCGAATCCCGGTGAGGCAAGGATGTTGCGTTTGTCTTACGGCACTGGCTCTCTCCCTTCCCTGGAACCAGTGACCCTAAATTAGGGACAGGGGAATGCTTATAGCCCGTTGAGTTGCTCACGGTGGTCGTGAAACCTCAAACCAAAAGGGGAATATTTTTAAAAAGAAAGTATAATGAAAAGTGAGTTAAAATTTGAAAATTTAGTTTTGGTACTTGAGTAATAACAGGGACGTTGCTAGACTTTGAAATCATAGCGGGCGAATAGCAAATTTATTTGCGAAACACTGAAAAAAAATAATATTTAATACTTTTTATTACAGGCTGCAAAGGAATTCGGCACACACACACACACACACACCTGGATCTGACAATTATGCTATTGGTAAACCAACAAGATAACATGAAAAAAAAAATAAGTTGGTTAGGGATGTAAGTAGAATGTCGCCGTCAACTTTTTCTTGCTGCGAATGCATTGCATCAATTGCTTTTCAAAATTTTGCATTTTGCTTATGAAAATAATACTGCACTCCAACAATTAAAAAAAATGTTCTATTTCTTTCTTTCTCTCTTCTTCTTCTTCCAACCTTTTTTATAGCCAGCTGAGGCTATAGGTTTCCCTCATCTCTTTCCAAATGTTCCTGTCTTGGGCTTGTCTATTTCACGGCTTTCCTACAGTTTTATTTATGTTATCCATCCATCTTCCTTCTGGTCTTCCTACTCCTCTCTTTCCTTTATATAGTCTCCATTCTGTTATTATTTTAGTCCATCTATTATTTTCCATTCTAGCTATATGCCAGCTTATTTCCATTTTAAATTGAGTACCTTTTCACCTATGTCTAAACATTTCGTTCTGGATCGTAAAAGTCTTATATTTAGTAGGATCTTTCCCTTATATTAGGTGCACAAATAAGTTTTAAAGCGTCTTTTGTGTGTCGTATACTGCTAATTTACATTTCCGACATTCCCTCGCGTTGTTGCCATGTGATCGTAACTGGTCAAAAGTATAAAATGTGACACAGAAGTTTGCCCAACAGTCAAACGCCCTTGCACATCGGTAGGTGAAAGATTGCAAGCGATATTGCATTTATTCGACACTGCTTTCGTTACGAATTTCATCAAGGAAAAAGTGCTGCAAAAGAATGTGCATCGACCTGTTCTGGGGGAGAATATTTTATCGAAAAGCACGTGTGAGTTTTGATTTAGACGATTTAAAGCAGTTTATTTTGATGTTAGCGATCGAGAACGAAACGACGCCCCGCAGAAGGTTGTACATGAGGAACTGCAAGCATTGCTGGATGAAGATTCGTCTCAAACGCAAAAAAGAACTAGCTGAACAACTGGGAGTAACTCAACAAACCATTTCCAATCGTTTACGCGCAATGGGAATGATTCAGAAGAAAGGATGGGTGCCACATTACATGAGCCAGAGGAACAAAGATGAGCGTGACATGATGTGTTTGGATCTGTTGAATAAACAGCACAGAAAGTCTTTCCTGCGGAAAATCGTTACTGGTGATGAAAAGTGAATATGGTACGGCAATCCCAAACGACACTGGGTAGATAGACCCCGGTGAAGCAACGACATCGACACCGAAACGCAATATTCACTCCGAGAAAGTTCTACTGTGCATCTGGTGGGATATGAAGGGTGTGCTCTATTATGAATTATTGGAACAGGGTCAAACTGTTATTGCTGATCACTACAAGCAACAATTGCTGCGATTGAACCAGGAAATATGTCGGAAACGTGCATTCACAGGCAAAGGATTACGTCCCGTGAAATTACTGCATGACAACGCTAAGCCGCATGCCGCGAAATCGGTCAAGGAAACGTTATTGACACTTGGCTGGGAAGTTTTGGAGTACCCGGCATATAGTTCCGACATAGTCCCTTCAGACTATCATTTGTTCCGTTCAATGCAACATGGGCTGTCTGCTGTACGGTTCCGGTCATGTGACAAAGTACAAAAATGGGTTGACGACTTCATCACGTCACACGACGAAGTATTCTTCATGACTGGAATCCGTCAGCTGCCCGACCGATGACGGAAGGTGATAGATAATGACGGCGCATGTTTTAATTCGTAAAGGTATTGTTGTTTTCTCTCAAATTACATGCTGCGATGTCTTAAAAACCTTTAAAACGTATTTGTACACCTAATACGTTGTGTTTTTCTTCCTATTTATTTACCTAAACCACATTTTAACGTCGTGACGCACAGAATAACACCTCCCCCTTCTTCACTCACTTCCTTCAAGTCAGCGACCTGGCTTTGCGCTCCTCACTTTCAAAGCAGTTGTCAGCCACGTCCCGCTTCCTCATTGCCACGGTAGGAGCTTACGAGCGTTAGTGTATTTCAAGATTTCAATTTCCGTGTTGAAACCGACTACCTAATAAACAAAACATCAGAGCAATTAGAAATGACCCTTTTAAGTGAATTCCTATCCACAATCCTCATTCGCTCCTGGGAAGAGTCGAAAGTGAAGGGATGTCGTCGAAATCAGGGGGTGAGTTCTAACCTATTGTCAATGTTTTGTGAAAGGGTCCTCAAGGCTTCAGACACATCGTTGAGAAAAGACTGTAAAATATATCCTGTTGTCGAGTTTAAAGGTGTTTCTGAAAAACTAGTAGAGGTATGCAAAAGTTTCCGCCGCCTTCAATAGCGGGCGCTGTAGGGGTCAAACCGACCGGCGACCCGTGCTGTAAGTTCGTACATGAAGCAAAGCATGACGGTTGATAAAGTTCATTTGCGGCACTGTTTGTTATTCATGTTTAATTTAGGGAAAAGTGCGAGTGAAGCATACGATTCAAAATGTCAGGCTTGTGGTGAAACGGTTATGGGTGAGCGGACGTATCGAGAATGTTTTGCCAGGTTTAAAAAAGGTGATCTAAGCTTGGAAGACAAGCCACGTGCAAGTAGACCGCAAGAACTCGCAGACGAGGAGCTAGAATAGCTGTTGCAAGAGGATGATACACAATCGACCACGCAACTGGTGAAACGTTTGAAAGTGGCTCAATCGACGGTGGTACGGCGTCTAAAGGCCTTGGATAAGATCCAGAAGATTGGTAAGTGGGTTCCGCATACTTTAACGGAGTGTAATATTGGTCAACGACTGGGCATCTGCATGTCGTTGCTAAAGAGGTTTCAAGGGAATAATTGGTGTGGAAGGTTGTCACCGGGGATGAAAAATGGGTCTATTGCGACAAACCCGTAAGGAAGTGATCCTGGGTTGACCCAGACTAGCCATCAATATCCACTGCAAAACAGGATATCCACGAGAAAAATGTGCTCTTGTGTGTGTGTGGTGGGATATGCATGGAACGATGCATTTCGAACTGTTAAAACCGGGGTAACAATCACTGCACCACGATAAAGCGATCAGTTGAAGAAACTGAACTCCGCAATCGTGTAAAAATGCCCATAGACAGGTAAAGGATGACGCCCAGTCATTCTGTTACACGATAATGCCAGACCACATGTCGGTGCGACCACGAAATCAATCCTTGAACAGTTACACTGGGAAGTTTTACTGCACCCGGCTTACTCCACTAACATTGCAGCACCATCACACTTCAATCTGTTTCACTCTATGTAACATGCCGTAGGCCAACAGCGGTTCACCACGGTTCCAGAGGTGAAAAATTTCGTCACTGCGTTTCTGAGCTCAAAATCCGAGTCCTTCTATCACATGGGCATTAATTTGTTGCCTGAAAAATGGCAAGAGGTCATTGATGCTAAAGGCCAATGTTTCGTTGAATAAATATGTACTGGTTTCTTGATTGTTACTGTCTCCTTTCTCCTTAAAACGGCGGAAACTTTGGCATACCTCTAATAAATACGACTTTCCTTTTCTCTCTCTCCCTATCCAGTTTCTAGGCTTATAATACAAAGCAGTGATGATGCAATCTCAGAAGAAATCTATGTAACGAAACTAACTCACTTCACTGAAACTAACTCGTTTCATTTATTATCTTTAGTACGAGTACTTTGGCTGACCAAGCTTCATTTAACATATTTAATTGATCCAAGTCCCTGATTTTTAATGATGAAATTGTGATTGCAGAGACTGATATGGTAATTCCTATTTCATACGCTCTGTCTTGGCCAGAAATATTTTGAAGCTCTTCTGCGCCTATGTTATCCAAAAGTTCTTTAAGCTTGGTTCATTTCTTTTATGACAACAACGATGCGCTCATTTGACACGAAACTTTCAAAGGTTAGCGCATATCTGCAGTTTCGCCAGATTGAGAGATGAATAACCTAATGCTAAGGATTTCGGAGAGTGGAGAACAATTATCTGTTCATCATCACCAAGATCTTTACCTGACCGACCAAGAAATTGTTTAATTTCGCCAAAAATTTTACCTTTAAATACAAACATGTTAAAAAAGGCTTAAACTAAGAATTTCGGAGATTGGAGAACAATTATTTTTTCCTGGCCCTGCCGATGCGTGTTTTTCTAACCTCATATTTTGCTAACCTTTCTACGTAGAAGTAAACAACGCATTTTCTAGGGAGAAATAGGTAGGGCTACTGGACGAAAACCACGGATCCATTAAAAGTGAAATGAAAATCATGGTAAAGAAAGAGTGAAAATACACAAAAAAATTGGAATTATTCGTTACTGGTGACAGTTATCTCAAGGAATGTTACAGGCAAGCGCATACACTGGAAAGCATCCTGTAAAACATTCTAAATAAAATTATATTATAGCTTGAAAGAGATCAATATACGTGAAGAACAGAAGAAAGTGAGCAGAATTATGATATCTGTTGGATGAGAAAGTCAAGTAAAGCATCACCGAGAAAAGAAAACTGAAACGGAAGGCTCTGAAAGGTTTTTTATCATTGTTAAAAAAGGGAACAAGCATTGGAAAAAAAATGGCAGATAATTAAGTTAGCACACCAGAACGTCCGATCACGGGAAATTGAAGTAGAACAAATATAAAATTCACAATGCCTTAATTATAATGAAGATTTCTTTTACCAAATGTTCAATTAAATTCCGAAAAGTTTGAGGGCATATCGAAAGACGTGGAAAAAGGGGAAATATAAAAAATAATCAAAACTAAAAAATATGCCAGTAAAAAACTGATACCCTCAATGGCTTGGTTTCAGCACAATGCCTGTCATGAGGTACAGTTACCTCCAGTTCCATTTTGAAGGAAATTATCCTGATTAATATATGAAACGATGAAATATTCATTCAGCCATTTCGTACTTCAAAGAGATGCAAGTTATCTATCGAAGAAATGAAATTGGTATTAGATAACAAGAATGAATTATTTATTCGCTGAAACCATAAAGAGACGGCAAATCAAACTGAATTAACGAAATCACATTTAAATTACGTTTGCTTCCAGTCGGTTGAGTTAAAAATTTAAAGAAAATTAATTTAAAACCCATGGGATATTCACTGCAACAATTTCTATCAACTCCCTAAAAATAATTAATATAAAAAGCTACTTCCAGTGGAATTATGAGGAGAATTTTTTGTGGTTTCCCGAAACTTGGCAAATTCCGTGAGTACTAGAAAATGAAAAGTTATAGTTCGCTTTCAATCTGTTTATTTCCTTTGCTTATTACATACACTGATTAGCCTTCAACGGTTGGAAATAATGATAAATGTTGAGGTCCATTGCTAATGAAAAGAGTTTAGTTTATAGAAGAAATGATATTAAAAATCTATAACGCAAAATAATTATTTAATTATTTTAAATGTAAATCATAAATAAATTTTAAAATATTTTTTAAATGAAAATAAATTTAGTTATTTTAAATCTAAATTATAAATAAATTTTAAAAAACTTTTTTTTAAATCAAAATAATTATTTAATTATTTTAAATCTAAATTATAAATATATTTTAAAAACATTTTTTTAAATCAAAATAATTATTTTATTATTTTAAATCTAAATCATAAATAAATTATTATTTTTTTAAATCAAAATAATTATTTAATTATTTTAAATCAAAATAATTATTTAATTATTTTAAATCTAAATTATAAATACATTTTGAAAATATTTTTTTTAATCAAAAGAATTATTTAATTATCTTAAATTTAAATTATAAATAAATTGTAAATATATATTTTTTTAAATCAAAAGGATTATTTAATTATTATAAATCTAAATTATGGGGAAAATTTCTTTCGGGCAGCATGAAGGCGTAACCAATGATGCACATTCGAATTTTTTGTGAAGCTGGTTTATGTTTGGCAAGGTATTTTTGCTTTCAACGGGACGCAAATATCAAGTTCGGTACCGTTTTCCCTTTTTCAAATGCGAATTGGAAAAATAGCTTTTTGATTCGATAGCAGTAGCAATAAATGAAACATATCATTGACTTTTTATTTCTTTTTTACACGGTGTAACATTTTATTGCTAATTGGCGCCAAAGTCTCTTTTTGTGAGATTACATAAGTTTATATCTGTCTCTCTCCTTTTTTCAAAAGCTGGGTTTAAGAGGTTGTTCATTGCATCCAAAACGGAAAGTCAGAATAAAATATGGCATGCATTTCTGAAACTTTTGATACGTAGAATTTAAGTATCATTCAGCTGACACTGGTATACCCTTTGAGAGGAATTTTGCCATTGTGGGTTCGCAGCGGTTCGAGTGAATCAATCGGTTGATAAAAATAGACCAGTTTGTAATATTAACGAAGTTTCTTCACAATTATTTTATTTTTTCAAGGTTTCGCTGGGATCTGGCTAAAAAACTCTAGTTGAAAAGTTTTTTCTTCAGCCGGAGGTCTGCAATTTTGTGTCAATAAACCTTGGTCGGCACGAAAACCATAAAATAATTATGAATTAAACGTCGTTTTTCTTAATATTATAATCATCACAATGCTTATAGTCTATAATTTGCAGGTCAGTTTGATGCAACTGGTTGTTAACGGTAACAATGTTGGGATAAACAATGGAAGTGTTCCACTCCTCCCTGTGTTTTACTTTTCATATTCCTTTGCTTTCTTTTCTGCGTTATGTATTCATTGTTTCGGAAGTGACGCAGCAGCTTTGTAGGTTCATGCCCGTTTTGTCTTTTGACGTAGGACTACATCTAACACCGCGGATAGTACGGGGCGACTTACGGCCGACAGCCTGGTGACAAAAATAAGTCCCTATTGAAATCATTATCATGTTAAAAATACGTGCAGCACATTAATCGTGTTACCATATTCCTAAACAGCATATATTCCAATTCGCTTACTGCGCAATACATTGTGCGCGCGACGCTCCCCTTGTTCCCTGTGCGCTGGGGACATGATGCAATATTTCTGGGTGTGCCGCCGAGTTTGACTCAGTCTATCTCGGCAACCGTTAGCGCAACACGACTGTGTGTGATATCGTTTTAAAGCTCTCAACGAGATCTATTCAAATATTTACTATCCAAAAACAAGTAATTGGACACTCCTGAAATCAACGATATCTGCGGTCCTGATACACGTCACGGCCGCCGCCGTTAAATATCGTGTGGGAAACAACAACGCAACCAGTCGCATGTAAGATGCCACGCAGTTCGGAGCTCTCTGATTTCGAGAAAGGTGTAATCGTCGGGTATCACAGAAATGGCCGATCCATACGTGACGTATCCAGCGAGTTGAAGTACCCAAAATTGGCAAGTGGAATATGAGGGTTGACTGTCAAAATGTGTCCCGACTCGGCAAACCGACAAAACTGGGAGTTAGAGACCGACGGGTGCTGGTCAGAGAAATTCGGAAGAACCGCACCAAATCGATGGGTCACATCCGCGAGGAGTTTCAACAGGCATCCGGGTGTGTTCTTTCGATAAATACCATCCGTAGGGAAGCCCATCTGTTCAATTATCATGGACGTGCTGCCGCCTACAAGCCTCTGTCCACCAAGTCTAATAGCGTTGCTCGGCTAACGTGGTGCAAAGAACGTCGACAGTGGACCGTTGAACAGTGGAAACAGGTTCTCTGGAGCGATGAATCAAGGTTCACCCCACACAAAACAAAACCACACAGTGTCATTTTCATGTAGGACTTCCGTCCACAGTGAGTAGAGTTTAGGTCCCAGCCACATACAGAGAGATCGCCTTTTGGGCAGGACACAGAAACGGAAGGAATGAGAGCAAGTCTAGCGACTTTGACAGAACAGTTTGTAGTGAGATTAGAGTACAGTAGATGGCGCCACCGTACATGTACGATATTACACATAGAAGGGTGAGAGAATTTCAGAGGGGAACATAGGAAAGGATTCCCATTTAACCAGTGGGTCCAGCCTGGGAGCCGTCACTTAACGTGCTCGTCCGATGCACGGTGGATATTCAGCGATTGTTAGTAAATCACACCATCTCCGAAAGATCAGCTCAGGCTTGAACCTGGGGAACTTGCATCGATAGTCTGAATCACTAACCACTAAGCCATCCGCGGCTCTCAAGGTTCACCCTTTACCGTTCAGATGGTAGGGTCAGGGTTGGGCGTCTGCCTGGAGAACGCCTCCTGCCGGAATGTATTATGCCAACTGTGAAGTTTGGCGGCGGTGGAATTATGCTATGGAGGTGTTTCTCCTAGTATGGCACGGGACCCTTGGTCGCAATTCCTGGTAGACTCAACGCCAAGACCTACTGCACCATTTTGGATGACCATGCGCTTCCTACATTGTGGCAGTTTTACGGGGTGGACCCATGTTACTTTCAGGATGACAATGCCACCTGTCATGTTGCCAGGTCCACCATGGCTTGGTATGGTGACAATGGGGTTAATCGAATGGACTGGCCTGCGCAGAGCCCGGACTTTAACACTATCGAGCACCTCTGGGACGAGTTGGAGCGCCGACTTAAGGGGTGGCCCCACCGTCCGAAATCGGTGAAGGAACTGACCTGTCTTCTCCAAGCCGAATGGAAGAAAATACCGCTAGCCGCCGTACAACGCATGGTTGAGAGTATGCCCTTGAGGGTCGCAGCTGTAATCGCCGCTCATGGAGGCTCCACCAACTATTGAAGGTGAATAATCTTCGTGTTCCTTTTCTGTCACAAGTGTCCAATTACTTGTTGGTAGATAGTGTATATGAAGAATATATCGCAGTGGTTTAAACTAAAAATTTTAAGAACTGTTTTTGTGTGAACGAGTTAACATTTTCGACAATGCCGAGGAATTCGTAGAATGAACGCAACCAGAAGTGGAGACAATCAAAACGAGAGGCAAGAACAAGTAATGAGGAATGTAAGAAGCCCAAGAAGACAGAGAAACACGTTTGGCATTTTGTGTAACGATCTGCTTTGTGTTTGCAATATATCCAGCATTATTTGTAAAACTTACATAAGCTGCATTTCATATCATAGACTGTGTTGGCTATAACAAATTAAATAAACGCTTTGAAACCATACTCGTCTAGCTGATTTCAACTCTCCGACCTGCAAGTCGTAGTCCTACGTTCCAAACTGACGGCTCAATCAGAACTGAACCTACCTGTATTTTTCTTCACACTGCTTTTTCCCTTCGTGCCTCATATTGGAGACATTAAAGATTGTAAAACGGGGACACGAAATTTTAGATGGAGAAAAGATTTCCGTTTGCCTTTTCCCATCCTGCTTTATATTGCGTCCATAAAACGGGGAAAGTATACCTGCCAAAACGAAGGAGTCTACCCTTTAGAGGAATTCACCTGCTTCGTGGAGGATTTTTTTTTTCGAGCCGTCTACACTTTTTGAATTCACTTTTCAGTGGGTCGTGCTTGATTAGAGGTTTAACGACCACCGTGAGCAACTCAATGGGCTATAAGCAGTCGCCCGTCCCTAGTTTAGGGTCACTGATTCCAGGGAAGGGAGAGAGCCAGTGCCGTAAGACAAACACAACATCCATGCCTCACCGGGATTAGAACCCGGACCCGTTTCGAACGAATGATCAGAGGCCATCGCTTAGACCACTGCGCCACCATTATTTCGTCATCACTTATCGATCAATTGGTGTGTGCTCTCGCGATGTCAAAATGATTGCCTGCTATATAATAGCATGCGATGACTTTTAGACGTCAAGGTGATGGCGCGCGCTAATTTAAAAAACAACAACATGGGATTATCAGTGACTCAAATTCTGTTTTTCCAATCTACAAAATTTCGTTTGAATTCTTAACATCACAGCAAGTTGAGTTTGCACGCGATCACGTTGAGATGTCAAGGTGATCGCGTGCTAATTAAAAAAAATGATTATCAATGAGTCGAGTTCTATTTTCCAATCTGCAAATTTAGAATTGAAATCATAATATCACGGCAAGTTGAGTTTGTATATTAATTTAATTTAGCACAATCTGAATATTAATTTGTACGCTCTAATTTTTTTTTTACTTTTATAATTTACTAACTTTCGGAGTTTAGTGCTGATTATATTAAACATTTTGTCAAATATTGATCTATCTAAACGCTCTAACCTACAATAAAACCTGAAATCTTTAGATGTCAAAGTGAGCAAGATTGCATCTAAAAGCAGATATCACCCCAATTGTACATTGTCGAGAATTTAGATAGTTCCGATTTGTAATACTAGATGTCGCATTTTTTTGTAGTAAAAGCTTTGTTATGAAGTTTCAAAATAGCCGTCGAATAGGACAGTCTAAAACAAGCCGTGAAGGGAATATCAGGTGTACCGGAGAAAAGGTAATTTAACGGGAAAGATCAAAGAAAAAGTTATTAAGGTAAGTTTACACGAAAACAACTTTCCGAGTTCATTGCTGATTATATTACACATACAAATATATACGAATGATGAAGAAACGGGTTTCTGTACGCCCAATTAATGAGAAAGACGATAAAAAGTCAACTCCGTTTATTAGGCGTATAAAATAAAGCGATCAAGAGATGCTAGCTTTCACTACCTCCGGATAACTTCATCAGGCATATTTATTAGCTAAAGATCGCAGAAGTACACACACCTTTCGTCGCGTGATGATCTCAATGGTTTCGCAAAGCGCAGTAGCTCTTGCGCTGTCGTAAGGTGCTAGTTTCTTAAAATCTCTCCATCTGGGGGCAGTACCCAGATGGAGAGATTTTAAGAAACTATAACGGAGTTCGCTTTTTATCGTCTTTCTCATATATTACACATTTTGCGAATATCGATCTATCTAAACGCTGTAATGGACAATTGTTAAACAACCAATATTTTAAACAGAATGTTATTTATCGCGAGGTCTTTTGGAAAACGGAAATAAATAGCACATAATTTTTAGTTCTAACATGATTGAGTTCTTATTATACACTGAGTGGCCACTTTATTATGACCACCTGACAGTTTTAAGCAAATGAGCTATGGCTGCACGCTGTTGCCGCCAGAGGGCGAGGCTAGTAAAAAAATGGAAAGCTTAGTGCTTGAGACAGTAGAAGAAATGATTTTTGGGTGACGAGATGAGTAAAAAATGAGATTTGACGGACTTTCAACGTGAGATGATTGTAGGAGCTCGGAGCCATGGAGCGAGTATCACCGAAACCGCCGCATTCATGAAATATTCCAGAGCAGCTGCTGTTCAAGTGCTTAAAGACTGGACTGTCAGCTAAAAAACTGGGTCTCTACGTGCAACGTGTGGTCGTCATCGACTAGTGACTGCTCGGGCGGACCGAAGAGTGTTCAGACTGGTAACAAACAACAGAAGGGCAACAGTACAGCAAATTACAGACCATCTTAATCAAGGATCCTCTCAAATGATCTCTGCACGCACTGTTCTCCGCACACTGCATCGAATGGGATATGGCAGCCGAAGGCCTGTTCGAACACCTTTGCTGTCTGCAGTTAACAAGAGAAAACGTCTCCAGTGTTCGCACAGGATCACAAGGATTGGAGAGTCGATAATTGGAAACAATTTATGTGGTCCGATGAATCACGTTTTCAGTTGCACCATGCCGATGGCCGAGTGAGAATTTGGCGGAAACAGCATGAAAGTATGGACCTCAAATGCATTGATACAACCCTTCAAGCTGGTGGAGGCAACGTTATGGTTTGGGGAATGCTTTCCTGGCGTGATTTGGGCCCTTTAATTCATGTTGATCAACGTCTGACTGGCACATCGTATCTAAACATCGTTGCGGACCAAGTGCATCCTGTCATGTGGATGGTTTATCCCAATGGCGATGGCAACCTTCAACAAGATAATACCTCCTGCCATAGTGCACGTATTGTACAGGATTGGTTTCAGGAACATGCTGGTGAGTTTACTTTGCTTAGGTGGCCCTACAATCTCCAGATCTCAACCCCATTGAGAATGTGTGGGATGAAGTTGAACGAGCCATCAGACAGCTGGATCTACAACCCTGCGATCTCACACTCCTGGAAAGTGCTGCTCATCAAGCATGGTCTCAGATTCAACAAACCACCTATCAACATCTTGTGGAGTCTATGCCACGAAGAATCGACGCAGCAATAAAGGCAAAAGGTGGTCCAACGAAGTATTGAGGGGGTGGTCATAATAAAGTGGCAACTCAGTGTATACGTTTTTACTATATTCCCTTACAGAAATTCGGAGTCTATTTGATTTGTTTTCGATCTGCTTCAATTAAACATTTCACTCCGTCATAGGACGGGCAACATTCCCAGTGTGTTAATATTTATTTAAAGCTTAAAAACAACCGTCCTAGGAGATGAACTATAAGTTAGTTTGTAATAAGCATGTACGCATTCTGTGGAATTTGCAATTTCCCCTGATACTCGGGACTTTTCCAAGCTTTCTCGTGAAAATATAAGGTATGATAAAAAACTTTCCGTGCGAGATCGCTCGAGTTTATTTGTTCTCACTTGCTCATGATCCTGTCACCTCTTGCCTACCAGTGCTGAGACGGGCCGAGCCCGAGTGCGAAAACCCGAAGTCGAACCCAGGACCGATAACACCTACTAGAGTTCGGGCTCGAACTGGTTCTGACGGAGGGAGAGAATTTTCTTCTTCTTTTTTTTAAAATGTGCTTTTGTATGATTTAGCACCAGAGACTTTTTTTACGCTTTCTAGTTGTTAAATAGAATTCTTCGCCAACTGGGTCTAGAAGGAGAGTGGGAACTCGGCAGGGCTATTTATTCCAAGCTTGGGCAACAAATACCATACGCCATGAATTAATCAATTTCTGCGAAGGAAAAGTTTCTTCAAGAACTATAGATATTAGATAGAAATCTAACGAAATTTTGCTCCCTACTTCAACGGGGCAACTCCCTGGGAATTCTATTGAGCAACCTACGACATAGATTGCTATGCCACCCGATTTTTCCTGATGCCCGGCCACCCGAAGCATTTCAGGAAAAAAATGGATTGTGAAAGAAACTATAGAATTAGATAGATATCTCTTCCCCACTCTAGCAGTTGAGAAAGACATCGGTTAATTGCACGGGGAGGAAAGAGTGGAAGTCTGAAAGTGGAGATTTTTGTAAAGCCTAAACAGGTTAATCATAGTTTTCGAGTCGGTTCGGGCCCGGGCTCTATCTTGCAATATAAAATTCGGGCTCGGGTGCGCCCGGGTTGGCATACTTCGTGCTCGGGCCGGCCCGAGTTGGCATACTTCGGGCTCTGACGGGCTCGGGCTCTTAAAATTGAGCCCGAACTCAGCTCTGTTACGTACACCATTCTGCGCCTTCGTCTTCATTCTTGTGCAATCAGTAATCTACAGTTTCTTCATGGAACACGCCACAGCGACTGTCTCTCCTTCAGTTCGCTATGCCCGTCATCAACTTCTTCAACAGTTTCGCTCAGTGCTCACCTCCTGTGTTCAGCTTGCTTTCACCTCTGCTCGACGAAACTTTCAACTTCTCCAGTTTCACTCAACCTGGTCCCCATCGACAGGGTGGTTGTCCGTCTATCGCAAAGGTGTATGTCTTATATTCTGAAGCTCTTCCATCTGGATATGCCATGTTCATATCCATCAACTATCATGCTTATTTCGTCAGCATTCTCCTGCATAAATTCCTTCGTCACACCATTTGCGTGCCTACACTGTAAAAAAAAATTGTAGATTTTACGGTTTTAAACCGTTTTCCAGGGTGCCAACACAAAACCGTAAAATCTACAGTTTATGCCGTGTTGGAGCAAAGCTATAGCTTTGTTCCAACACCGTATTTAATGAAGAAAACAGCACAGAATTTGGCTGGAGCGAGTCACAGTCCAAATAATCACGAAAACACAAAAATGTGGCTGGAACGAATGTGTTGATTGTGTTGGAGCAAAGCCATAGCTTTGCTCCAACACGGCATAAAACTGTAGATTTTACGGTTTTGTGTTGGAACCCTGGAAAACTGTTTAAAACCGTAATATCTACAGTAATTTGTTTACAGTGTACCTGATCTTTACTGTGAGCTTCTTCTGAACGTTCTTCCAATCGTGAATGTTATTTCTTCGTACTTTTGGAGTTGTTTCACTCCTTTTATGTTCTTTTTACCTGGACAGCATGATTTGTAACCAAAACTTTGTAAGTATCATTTTTGTCATCTTTGATTTCTTCACACTTCTATATATGTTCTAAAAGCTGCAAGACGGCATATGACGTAAACATTGACGAAAGTCAGGCTATATAAAGGCGGTTAGTAATCTGTGAGGGTAAAAGTTGAATTGTCGTATAGTGCTGTGTTTGTTAAATATCATCATCGTCATCTTCATCAACAAACATTATCAATCCACTGCTGGATCGAGGTCTCTCCAAGTTTCTTCCACAACGGTCTACCTTGCGCCAGTCTTCTCCATATCACTCCCCGTATGCTTTCGAATTTCATTCATCATCTCCCATGCGGTCTTCTTCTGGGTTTTTTCCTGTTCCTTGGAATCCAGTCTAAAATTTCAGTTATCCATCAGTGGTCCGTTCTTCTGGCAACATATCCAGCCCATTACCATTTCAGGGATTTTACTATGATCATCATGTCTTCACCACTCTTCTTTTTTGCTTATGCATGAGTTCCTCTTATCTCTCCTGGTTGTACCAAGCATGCATCTCTCCATGCTGCTTTCAGTTGTCTGCAGTCTTTGTATATCTTTTTTAGTTAAGGTTCACTTCTCTGTTCCGTACGTAAGCACTGGAAGGATGCATTGATTAACCACTTATCTTTCAAGACATAATGGCATATTGTTCTTAAAAATTGTACTGTTTCTTCCAAAGGATCTCCAACCAAGTTCTATACGTCGCATAACTTCTTCATCAATTTGACCATTGCTTGATATCTGTTGTCTAAGGCAAATGTATGTATTAGTTATCTCCAGATTTTTCCACATCAATCGATAAATCTTCATATACTGTGAATTTAACTCGTACTGATAACTACATACATGAAAAACTACCGAAATGACATTATAACTATTTTAACTCCAATGTTTAAATATTTAATATATACATTTAAAAGATGATATAATAAAATATGTACACACATGAGATCTTTCGGTGCCCAAAATGGGTACCATCTTCAGATGTTTTTAAAATTCACCAAACGTACGTGACAAACAGTATGTTATTTATATAAGACTGCAGTCGTAATGACGTAACTAGTATGAAATGGGCTTAACCAATGAGAGTATGGGACAACATTTGTTGCTGGTCAAACATAAAATTAATAGGCATAATTTATTGATTTATTATTGCCTAACCCTACAAGCCCAAGTATGTTTTTCACGGTATAGGTATAAATTCTGGTAAATTATCATTACATGCTGTATTCCCATATTTCATAATATACAAACTCTCAACAAATCTTAAAGTTGATCTAGATTTTGGTGCGTTGAGAATTTTAATCTCGTTCCAGTCAGGATGATAATTTCCTTGGTTTACAAGTCGTCTTTCTTGTAAAAGCATTGTACATCACTTTTGTCTTCTTCGTTTTTAATCCCACTTATTTACTCTTGTCAGCAATTTCCTGGATCATACACTGCAGTTCTGAAGGGGCAGTTGCAAAAATGACTACGTCAGCAGCAAAACGAAAGTGAGGTAAATAATCTCCATTAATTTTTATCCCTTTGTTTTGAACGTACCGTACTCATATGGATGACATCACTATTACAGAGCGCGTCTAAAACAGCTAAACGAGCTGTTATTCTGTTTCTATCCACTGAAGGAAAGAAACCTACAGAAATCCATCGCAGAATGGTGGTGATATATATGGTGATGCGTGCTTGTCAAATACTTCTGTCGTGTTAACAATCCCGTGAAGGTCGCGGTACGACACACGAGTTGCCGCGGTCAGGGAATCCGTCCATGTCAAACACGCCCGATAACATCCAGAATGTGATAGCCGCTATTCTTAATGATCGACGAATAAACATTCATCAAATGGCCGCTGGCCTGAACATGAGCTACAGAAGTGTTCAAGGCATCATACAGGGTCTAGGGTACAGTAAAATTTCCTGTCAATGGATCACGCGAGCCCTCAATTGTTTTCAGGAAACATATCCTATGGAAGTCTCTCTGCAACACTTGTTATGTTTCAGCGTGTAGGGTAACTCATTCTTGGAGAGCATCGTGGCAAGCGACGAAACCTGGTGCTTCCACTTCTAACCAGAATCCAGTTCTGTGCGCATGCAATGGTGGAATTGATGCTCTCTCTCCGTCCGAAGAAATTCAAGGGGGAATGACCTGCTGTGAAAGTGATGGCGACAGAGTTTTTCGACCGATGAGGCTCATTGCTGGTAGAGTTCAAGAAACCAGATGCCAGTATCAACGTAGTACTGTACTGCGAGCCATTTGTTTTTTTTTTTTGGTTTTTGATTGGAGGTTTAACGACCACCGTGAGCAACTCAATGGGCTATAAGCAGTCGTCCGTCCCTATTTCAGGGTCACTGGTTCCAGGGAAGAGAAAGAGCCAGTGCCGTAAGACAAACACAACATCCATGGCTCACCGGGATTCAAACCCGGACCCCTTTCGGACGAATGATCAGAGGCCATCGCTTAGACCACTGCGCCACCGGGTCGGGGCGGCTGTGCGTTTGCGTCGCATCATTAAGAATTAACGTCCCAGCAACCTCAGTAAAGGGGTAATCTTACTGCACGACAATGCACGCCTTCATGCCACCAAAGTCGTAAAAGCCCTTAAACAGCAGACCCTGGACCACCCCGTCTTTACAGTTCAGATCTATCTCCTTGCGATTTCTACTTCTTCGTTCAGCTGAAAAACACACTGAAATGACAGGTTCCAGCTGGTTGATGACGCGAAGCATGCTGTATTGGATTTTTGTAGTACGCAACAGACAACAGACGTCTACGGCAATGGCATCTTCAACCTTGTTCTTCAATGTGGCAATAGTCTTAATATCTACGGCAAGTACTTTGAAATATCTGTAACCTATCCGAACTTATCGACTACGAACGTAGACATTTCGATCATGCCTTATATGTATCTATCTCGATTTGTTTTGGTAACAAGTGATTTCAGGCTCCCCCACCCAAAATAGTAGTATCGCTTTCTTAGGTGTCTATAACTACCTATCTCGAATTTTTTGTAAACAAGTGATTTCAGCCCCCCCCCCTAAAAATAGTAGTATTGCTTTCTTAAGTACCTTATATCTACCTTTCTAGATTTTTTTGTAAACAAGTGATTTCAGCCCCCCTAAAAATAGTAGTATTGCTTTCTTAAGTACCTTATATCTACCTTTCTAGATTTTTTTGTAAACAAGTGATTTTAGGCTACCCTCCAAAAAATAGTAGTATCGCTTTCTAAGGAGCCTTATCTAATTGTCTCGATTTTTGTTTTGTAAACAAGTGATTTCAGGCTACTCCCCTAAAGTATTAATCCTAAAATTCCTTTAACGTTGTACATTCACGTCCGGGATCAGCCTTGCTTGGCTAGTTTTTCTAATGCTGCTGGTTCTGTACCTTTCCTAGAATCAATGTAGTTCGGAGACTTCTGTTAAAGGTTGTGCTAATTTTATACGATAATTTCGTTTCATTTATTCGTTTTGTTTTGTCGCAAAACGAGTGCTTGAGAGACAGAAGATATTTTGTTAGCTTACGCTGAGTCTGCTGAAAATGGCTGAACGCATTATAATTGATGCCGTTCGTGAAAATAAAAATGCTTATATTTTTTGATCCGGGGTTTAACATTCACGATTAGCAATTCTTAATGGCTGTAAGCAAATGACCGTCCCTAAATTGGAACTGCTGGTTCAAGGGGACGAACAGAAACTTCGCCATCAGATAAACATGCTATCCATACCTCACCCGTGAATTCAACGAGAGTCTATTGAGAACAAATGGTCAGAAACGAGCGCCTCAAACCACTCGGCCAAACGGACGGTGTATAAGAACATACATACATCATACATATCACTAAGCTGTTCTCTGAGATTCAAAGGTTAGCTCCACAAAGAAATACAAACAACCAGATAATTTTTAACCTATTATTTACTTACTGTTGCCATATGAAACTTCTCCAATTACAGCGATCTTGACACACAACTCAGGATTCGCTGACATCTATCAAACGATGCACACAAGCCCTTCTATACTTCATACTCATAATCGTTTTCTCATGCAGACTCTCCTGAATCTGATCCTCTCATGACTTCCTTGGCCTTCCTCTGCTTTTCCTTCACTACCACTTGGGCTGAAATTTTTTCTTAGTAAGCATCTCATCACTCATTCTTTCAACATGGCCACACCGCCGAACCATATCAGTCTCCATCTTGGTAACAACATTTTACTTCACATTACACAACTTTAACGCATCTTCATTCCTCACACGATCAGAACTTGCGAGGGATGCGTCAAACCTCCCGCGAGTAACGCATTTCTCCAGCACACAAACGACTTCATTTGGGTTGTCGTAAAAGTCATGACGCATTTTAGCCATGTTTTGCAAAGGTCATTTATTGATAGAAAGAACAAAGATCAATCAATGATATAGTGCCCGTTTTATTCGATAACCTTTTGCCATATTTCAGTGAGCTGTAAAATGCCTCGTTCATAGAAGAACCGGTCTTTCGTGGCGGAAAACTATACAAGGTGCTGATTTATAGCCTCATCTGAATTGAACGTTATACCACGCACAGGACTGTTGAAGAGATCGAAACAAGTGGAAGTCTGACGGCGCAAGGTCAGGCGAGTATGCTGGGTGTGGCAACACATCCCACCCAAGCTCAAATCATTTTTGGCGGGTGATCAAACTTGTGTGTGGTCTCGCGTTGTCGTGATGGAACACAACACCTTTACGATGAACGAGCTTTGGACGTTTCTGGATGATGGATTCGTTCAAACTGTCCAATTTCCGACAGTACACATTCGAATTGATTGTTTGGGTCCGTGGTAGGAGCTCGAAAAACACGACACCTTTAAAATCCCACCACACGGAGACCAGAACCTTCCGCCGATGAATGTCTGCTTTGGATGTCGTTTGAGGCGAAGCAGCACGTCGGGACCAAGACCGTTTGCGCATCACATTGTTATACACAATCCACTTTTCGTCACCAGTTTTCAGTAGCTTCAAAAAAGGATCGTTTTTCTCACGTTTAATGCGCGTATCGCAGATGTTTATACGCGCCGTCAATTGAGCTTCTTTAAGTTCATGAGGAACCCACACATCGAGTTTGCTTACGTATCCCAGCTTCTTCAGGTGGTCGTGAACGCTTGCATGATGGATGTACAATGTGTCTGCAATCTTTCGTGTCGTGTAACGTGGGTTTGACTCGATCAATGCCTTGATTTTGTCGTCATCATCTTCGGTGGGCCTCCCGGTGCGAAGAGCATCGTTGAGGTCAAAATCACCAGCACGGAATTTTGCGAACCATCGGTGGCACTGTCATTCTTGTAGAGCATTATCATCGTACACTTTACGCAACTTTTCACAAGCTTGACGCGCTTTCTCCCCTTTACGGAAGTAAAACAGTAAAATGTGGCGAAAATGCACAGTTTGGTCTTCCATCTTCAACTTGATGACAAATCTCCACAAATCAACCAAATCGCTCACTATTCCTTTTAGACTGCAGCTAGAACTGGCACCTGTCGAATACCATAGCGATAACAGAGATGTGCATGCCTCTAGTACTTCCAAAACCGCTCAACCGCCATCGGGCGCCAACATACGTCATGAACTTTTCCGACAACCCAATATGCTTCTTCTGTAGTACCTAAGTTTTACTGCCATACATCAGTGTAGGAACAATTATACTTTCATACACAGCCGTGAGGGGCGGTGTATAAGTACTGGGGATAATTCTCTTGACATAACGAGTAGTCTGCTAAACGCCACCACATTTTGGAGAAAAAACGTCGTTATTAGTCTAGAAAAAGCAATAAATCTCACTTAATTTTGCTAGAGTATGCTACTAAGAAACGTAATGCATACGCGGAAAAGAATATGCGGGAAATTGAGCAACGTTGAGTAATATGGAAGAATGTTTTGTGACGTACCTGCCAGCAGGACGCACACGACTTAAAGGCAGATAGTAGCAGCGATAACGAACGTCCGCGTAGCTCAATTGGTAGAGTGACTTATTCCGGAATGAGGAGATCCGGGTTCGAATCCTGGCGTGGACAGAAATGACGGAGAAATTCCCTTCGTTATAGTTTGTAACAATGAACAAATAAAAATGTTCCTAAAACTTATCCCACAAGCTGACAAAACAAGCATTAAATGTAAGCAAGAAAATCTTTCAGCTATAGTCGTCACGAAAACGAAAGAACCAACGGAACAAATTCTCTTGGAAATAGAAGCTCATCTTTTTGATTGAAATTTTAAAGAAATGGGATCTGAAGACTCCAGGCCAAGCTTTGGCGCTTTGAGTGTTTAACAAATGGAAACTTTTGTGAGAGTTCAGGTAACGCAGTAGATGTTTAGCACTTACCCGCATAAAAAAACTGGAAAGAAATGCAATATATACGGAAGTCGAAGGAAGCAAGAAGAATAAAAGACGCTGAAAATGAAATGCATTCTCGAAATGAAAAAGAGAACTTGGGAGATCTGAGTTCTTCCCGAAAGGAAATAGTTCATCTGAAGTATTAGAGAGTGTCTCAAGTCAAATATCTTTCAGCAATCCGAGTTGACAAGTACTCGCCCTGGTGGCTCTTTAAAAAAAGTGTGGAGGATATAATAATGAAACATTCCCGCCAGGTATCAACCATGATGCCATAAAAGTTCTGAATCGGTGGGGCTTTCAAGAAATTGCGTCTTTCAGTTTTTATTCTCTCTGGCCAGCATTTTCTCGTGGATACCTTTCAGCAGGTTGAAAAGATCGTTCCGTAACACAAAGATAAGAATACAAAGAATGTATTTGAATAAGAGTAAACAGGTGTGATAAACATTTTCTTACGTGCGAGCCATATGGCCAAGAAGAGAGGAAAGCGCGCAGCCATTTCATTCAAATTAAAGACAGTAAATACGCTGATGTACACTCACGAGAAAGAAAATGAGAGAAGTAAGTGAACACTTTTAACATACCATAATTCCTGTACCAGCAAAGCAATGATCACAATATTTGAAGGTAATTACTCCAGTAGTGCTTACCAGATGGCCGAGCTACTTAAACGTTTTGAACCATCATGACTTCTGACACCAGACTGTTATCGTACATATAAATTCGGGCGTAGGAACGAATCGCTGAATTAGCTCGTCGCTCTTTATTTCAAGGCAATTCTGCAGCCAACTCTTAAGATGCACAAAAGGATGCCAATTATATGTACAACTGCTTATTTACAAAGCCTGTAACGATTTACACAGTCCTATCAGAATAATATAACCACCTACCTAGTAATGAGAATAACCACCCTTGGCCCGGATGACAGCGGCGAGACGGCGTGGCATGGACGCAATGAGGCTCTGGAAGGTTGCCGGAGGCACACGTGACTATTCGGACTGCAGCAGAGCACGGAGGTTCCGGAGATGAAGTGGTTGTAGGTCGGCACGTCGAACCTGTCGATCCAAATTGTCCCGCAAGTGCTCTATGGGATTGAGGTCGGGCAATTTCGTCGGCCAAAGTAGAACGGAGACATCGTTGTCCTGTTCCTGGAACCAGTCACCTACCATCGCAGCAACGTGGCATGGCGCATTGTCCTGTTGGTAGACACCATCACCACCAGGGTAAACGTCCATGTGGTCAGCGAGGATAGACAGGTAGCCATTAGCGTTCAAGAACCCATTCGGTGGTACCAGCAATCCCAGATCATACCAGAAAACATCCCCCAGACATACACACTGCCACTGCAGCCTGTAGTTGACCGACAAGTATGTGGTTGACAGACAAGTATGTGGTTGACAGACAAGTATGTGGTTGACAGACAAGTATGTCGTGTCCGCCACCGCCCATCATGTCTGTGGAGTAGGAACCTGGATTCGTTCGAGAAAGAGATATCCCCCCCCTCTTGCACTGTCCAATGACAGTAGTTCCATGCAAACTGCAGGCGTCGTTGCCGATTGACCTGGGTTAACATGGTTGCCTTGGCACAGCGTCAACTCGGCAGACCCATGCGTACCAGCGCTGGCTCTACTGTTATCGGGGACACGAACCTGGGTGTCCCAGCGTTCACTTGGGTGGCCAATTGTTGCACTGTTGCGCGTCAATTATCCTTTACCAGTCGACGGAAGCGACGTTCTCCTCTGGGTATGATGGCCCATGGGGCTCCACAGTTATGAAATCAGGAGGTACTCGGTGTACCAGCGGTCCATTCTTGGTACACCCTTACTACAGCACCTCGCGAACGGCCCATGAAATCCGCTTTTTCTGAGATACTTTTACCCTTGGAGTGGTAGCCGATGACCATTCCTTTTTGAACATCTGTCAAATCACTACCACTGCCGATTGTGTTCACGTAACGCACTGTGGCTTATCTGTCCTGGACGGCGTCTTTTATCTCCATGTGGTCGACCTTGTCACGTTCACTACGTGACGCGCTTGGGCGGGTACAGTGTGATTCCGAGGGTGGTCATATTATTCTGGTACGACCATGTGTATACAACGCTTTATTTACCAATCGAATAGCCATTTATGTGCATTGCTATTTACACGGAGGGTCTTATATGCGCCTATAAGTTTGTAAAGTCTTTCCTGCCCAGGAATAGTAATAAGCGAAAATCTATTTACCTAGACCTGGGGGAAACATTATTAAAGAGGAATAAAAGTGAAGAATGAAGTAAACTGATAACGAGGAACAGTACACCAATTACGTAGAAAATAGTAAAACTATCCGAGTGATCCGATTTATTGGCGTAGTAATATATACAGTACATAAGCGTTTCCAAGCTTTCGCACATCAACCAGATGGCGCTTTCAAGGAAGTTGGACAGAAACTGCGAGTACCGCAGTTTCTGTCTAACTTCCTTGAAAAAGCCATCTGGTTGACGTGCGAAAGCTTGGAAACGCTTATGTATGTATTCCTACGACAATAAATTGGACCATTAGTACAAGTTTTACTATTTTCTAAGAATGAAGTGTTGTCCAAAATCGCAAAAATATACACTGCTGGCCACCCAAAATGCAACACCAAGAAGGAAGCATCCGATTGGCCTTAAATTCGCAGCATGCGTCGCCCGCGAGAGGACATGCAGACAATTAGCATTGTAGGGCATATGCAAATCATGTGCGCCCGGTACGCCACCGAGAAACACTATAAGAAGGGTGCACAGAAGGCGGGGTAAAAGTAGTGGAAGCGTGTTGTGCTACCGGGCCTGTGCGTGGGAAGCTTCCTGATGCCTCGTCGCAGAATATGGCAGTCATTCCAGTACGTTTCGGAGTTCGACAGAGGACGAATAGTGGCTTATCGCGACAGCGGTTTATCGTACCGAGACATCAGCGCCCGAGTGGGACGACATCCAGCCACAGTGAGGCGAGTATGGATTCGGTGGGTGCAGAAGGGACGGACGGGCAGACGTTAGCGATTGCCGCAGCCGCTACACAACGCCTAACGAGAGGACCGGCACGCTGTGCGGCGGGCATTGACGGCTCGCACCGCCACATCACAAACGTTAGCGTAGGAATTAGGGTGCTTTGCGCAACAACCTGTGTCAGCACGTACCGTTCGACGTCGTCTGCTGGAGCGGGGACTTGTCACACGGCGACCATTGCTCCGATTACCATTGACGTTACATCACCGGCAAGTGCGGCGGCAGTGGGTCGTTGAACACCGCACCTGAACTACGGAATGGCAGAACATTGTCTTCTCCGACGAATCCCGCATCTGCCTGCAACACCACGATGGTCGGATCCACGTGTGGCGGCACCGCGGCGAGAAACTGTATGACCCCTGCATTATGCATCGCCATACCGGTCCGTCGCCAGGCGTTATGGTTTAGGGAGCAATTGGATATGACACCCGCAGCCCTCTGGTACGCATCGCCGGTACACTCAACAGCCACCGCTACATCTCCGACGTTTTGGAGCCTGTAGTCCTCCCTTACTTGCAGGACTTGCCAGCGGCCACGTTTGAACAAGACAATGCGCGCCCGCACGTGGCATGCATCGTGCAACAATTCTTCACGGCCCACCAGGTGCCACTGCTGCCGTGGCCCGCCTGTTGTCTCGATATGTCGCCCATCGAACACGTCTGGTCGGTGATCGGCAACCGAGTGGCCCGGCAAGCACCACCCGCGGATACGCCTGATGAACTGTGGCAACGTGTGGAAGGAGCCTGGACCGACATACCCCAAGCCTACATCCAAAGCCTCTTTCGTTCGATGCCGCGGCGTGTACCGGCCGTTATTGCCAGCCATGGGGGCCACACGAACTATTGATGTCTGCGTGTTCCGCAAGTCGCACGGGCCTGTAAGCTCAATCTTTTCATCTTTGTATCAGTTGTTATGTGTCCAGTAAATCTGGCTTTGCTATCTCGTGTCCTTCTTGGTGTTGCATTTTGGGTGGCCAGCAGTGTAGAATACCCACAATGTCCTCAGAAGCACTTCCGTACAGGCAGTGGTTCTCCTAGCTAAAGAGAGAGATGGAACTTATACACGGCTGGCTGCAGAACAATCTTCCAACCCATCGGCGGGGTCTCTCACTCTGCGATCTTCGTCCAGACAAGAGATCCGTTTGCACAGCTACCAGAATTTTACACACTTTCAGCCCATCACAAATCTCATGCTGGTGTGGTTTTTTCTGACCAGTAGTCGAGGTGCAGCAGACAGATTGTGTTGCTTCTTAGCCACTTTTTCATGTTTTCCCATTTAGTCTAAAGTGCTGGTTTGTTTACTTTTTCATAAAAATGTCGCTCCTTCCGCTGCCACTCAAACTAAAAGAATGCGTCCCTTTCAGAGGGCCTCTTGTCTTCATGGCAGAGAAAACGTTTGGGTACAAAATATACATCCCGAAATCCTCAACAATACGTTCCCAGATTGTGGTCAGTTCATGGACATCATTAAAAGTACCAATATCATTAAGGCCGTGGAGAATGCATATGAATCGGAGATCCAAATTCTATTTGTCATTGTAGCGAGTACCTGCATGTCCCTATTCAAATAGGCAAAGCAGTTGATATCTCATATCAACTAGATATACACTGAAGAGCCATTGAATTAGAGACAGCTGGCGTTATGCAAATGTGGCGTTGTGTGCGGCTCTGTAAACGGAAAGGACATGACGTATGCAGCGATCCGACAATATAAGGAGTGATGCGACGGGAATCAGTAAGAGTCGGACGCAGTATGGGTAAGACGAAGGATCTAAGCGCATTTGATCGTGGACAAATTGTCGGGGCTCGACGAATGGGTCACTTCATCCCGGAAGTCATGCAGGCACTGGGATTTTTCACGAGCCACTGTGTCACGGGTGCACGGTGAGTACAGCGAATCCGGTTAACCATTCCTGCAAGGGCCAACTGCCGTAGACAACAGCGTGTGTATGAGGGGGTCATCGTCGGCTAGCTCGCATTGTAACAGCGGATAGATGGGCCGCAGTGCAAGAAATCACTTGGCAATTTAACGTTGATGCACAAAAACGTGTAAGCACCAACACCATCCAGAACCATCTCCTCGTTATGGGGTACAGACGCCATCGTCCCACGAGGGTACCGCTGCTGACCGCACATCACAGGGTGCAAACATTAGCATGGGCGCGGGAACGACGCCACTGGACCCTAGACATGTGGGAAAATGTTGCCTGGACTGATGAGTCGAGATTCACGTTGGTACATGCGGGTGGGAGGATACGAGTACGGCGCAAACCACATGAAGCGATGGATCCTTCTTGCCAGCAGGGTACTCTTCAAGCAGGTGGGGGTGACATTCTCGTCTGGGGACTGTTTACGTGAACTGAAATGGGTCCCTTGGTAAGTGTGATATCGTCCCCCACAGGTCAACGTTACCGGAATATCCTTGACGACCATTTGCTCCAATTTGTGCGTCTTCAACATCACACTGGAGACCTCATCCTGCAAGAAGACAGTGCACCGTGCCATCGCTCCCGAATTGTACCTGAATGGTTGGATGAACACTCCACCGTCGTGACCTCGCTTCCTTGGCTAGCTAGGTCACCTGAACTCAATCCGATCGAGAACATCTGGGATGCCATCGAGAGAGATGTTCCAGGCTCTGAACCCCCTCCATCAAATCTTCGTGAACTGTGGGAGCTTGTTCAGAGGTCGGGGATCCGTATGGCTTCCGAACGCTTCCGGTGTCTTGTCGAGTCCATGCCGAGACGAATCGCCGCCGTCACCAGGGCGAAAGGAGGTGTTACACGTTACTAGACAGGTATCTCTAATTCAATTGCTCTTCAGTGTATAGGCAAAGCAGTTAACATCTCCCTATTCAGATAGGTTTATGTCCAATGAATAAAGAGGATGGAGAAGCTCCACCCAACTGTTCTGTTCAAAGAACAGCCGGACAATTCTTTACAGTCGTGTGTCGTCTTGTACGAGGACATGATGTCGTCGTGCCCATGCCGAAATATGCTCCTCTAGAAACGACTTGAACCGCTCCGATGTCATGCTCGCCATGAAGACGCATGTGAATGCGTCTTCATGGCGAACATCTGTGCAAACGACTAGTGAACGTTTAATCTCATGCTACTGTGCACATGGTAAAGACACCGAGGGAATGCCGAATTGAAGCTAGCAAAGTGACAGATGTCGTTGCTTTAGTGCGTAAAAATCTGCTCAACTTTCGTGTAAGTGGAGGAACCTTTTAAGCATCCTACTATTTCGACAATACCACGCAAAGTTTTCCCCGCAATATCGCGGCGGAATTCCTTCTGTGTCGTGGTTAGTGTGTGTGTGGTACCCAGGTCGCTAGTTTGTCCATTAGTCCTAAATCTTCCTCCAGTACGGCATAAATAGTTATGTCAGGGATATACAGTTATGTGAAAACGCCATCGACATAAGCAGTTATGTGAAAGAGGGTGGCTTGTAAAGAACTGAAGATTGATCCATTAAGCGCCTCTTATTAGGTTTCATAAAATGTTTACAAATACGAAATATCTAGGTTGTAACTTGAAATCTTCTAAAAAGGCCCGCGGCCTAAGTACATTGTAAATAGGTGAGAAACAATCCGTTGAGTGTCTTTTATTAGGTTTTATAAAATGTTTGCAAATAAAGAATATCAAGGTTGTAATTTAAAATCTTCTAAAAAGATCAACACCTGAAAACCGATTGGTTGAGCCCCTGCTAATTAGCCTTATTGCTTGTTATCACTTGGGAAATATTAAAATCATAACTCAAGATTTAGGGAGTCAGAAAGGTTCTACATAAACCTTGTGTCATTTTGATTATACGTACCCATTGAGATTCCTAGGAAAACTGGTACATTTCGTTTTGTTCTGCTAGGAAAGCTCGCACACTTTGACAAGATCTCGGAATGAAACGCAATTTGTGTACATCCCCTTATATGAGAAGGTGTAGGAGTTTTCCCGTGTGCGAGTTTTCCGCCCTTTGCACTGACAAGATCTCGAAAATGAAACGCAATTTGTGTACATCCCCTTACATGAGAAGGTATAGGAGTTTTCCGGTGTACGAGTTTTTTGGATCCACTATTCGTAAACATGAGTGTCTTCAAGTTAAACGCGATAAGATTGAAGATGAAAATCATGACTTATTCCAGTAAAGAAAATAAAGATCAAAATCAGGATGCTACTATTGGAAACATATGGGAGATTATTTTTAGGTTCCCTTTTATTTTGTCCATATTCATTTCGTCTACGCTCACTTGGCTCCGTTCATTTCGTTCACCGTTCATTTTGTTGGCTGTTCATTTTGTTGGCTGTTCATTTCGTCCATTGTTAATTTTTTCCACATTCATTTCTTCCTCAGAATGGACGGAATACCGTGGAAATTTTTTGTTTTGATGGAATTTTTGCTACTAGACAGAAAAAAAAGGTTCCCTAACATTGCTTACATGCGATGTTTTTTCCAGTTTAAGTATTTCGATTATAACATAACTATTTTAAATGTTATTTTAAGTAAAACAAGGAACTGAATTTTGAAGAGCTTTTTAATTCTTTAGTGTGGTACAATGCCAATCATCATCATCATCATCATCATCATCATTGTCAACCATTATCGATCCACTGCTGGACGAAGGTCTCCCCAAGTTTCCTCCACTGGCAGTATGTCCAGCCCATTTCCATTTCAGGGATTTAACTCTGTGCCAGTCTCCGCCATGTCACTCCCGCATACTTTCGAATTTCATCCACCCATCGCCCATGTGGTCTTCTTCTGGGTCTTTTCCTGTCCCTTGAAATCCAATCTAAAATTTCGGCTGTCCATCGATGGTTTGTCCTTCTGGCAGTATGTCCAGCCCATTTCCATTTCAGGGATTTAACTCTGATCATGATGTCTTCCACTCTTGTCATTTTTCTGATCCACGAGTTCCTCTTCCTATCTCTCCTGGTTACACCAAGCATGCACCTCTCCATGCTGCTTTGAGTTGTCTGCAGCCTTTGTATGTCTCTTTTAGTTAAGGTCCACGTCTCTGCACCATACGTAAGAACTGGAAGGATGCATTGATCAAACATTTTTCTTTTAAGACATAATGGCATATTGCTCTTGAAAATTATGCTGTTTCTTCCAAAAGCTCTCCAGGCAAGTTTTGTACGCCGATTAATTTCTTCATCAATGGGACCCTCACTTGATATCTGCTGTCCAAGATAAACGTACGTGTCTGTTATCTCCAGCTTTTCTCCATCAATCGATAAATCTTCATTTCTTGTAAAAGCATTGAACATCACTTTTGTCTTCTGAAAGTTCATTTTTAATTCCATTTCTTTACTCTTGTCAGCAAGTTCCTGGATCATACTCTGCAGCTCTGTGGGGTAGTTGCAAAAATGACTACGTTCTCAGCAAAACGAAGGTGGGTTAGATAATCTCCATTAATTTTTATCCCTTTGTTTTCCCAGTTCAGTGATTGAAAGACATTTTCCAATGTGGCATTAAAGAGCTTCGAAGATATGGTGTCACCTTGTCTCACTCCCTTTCCAATTTTTATGTGTGTTGTATTTTCAAACAGCCGAATCTTTGCACTTGCATTTTCATAGATGTTATTAATAATATTAATGTATGCATCTTCAATACCACAGGATTTCAGATCCATTGTAACTGTTAATAATTTCACCGAATCAAAGGCTTTTTCATAATCGATAAAAGCCATGCACAATGGAAGTTCATATTCCTACGCTCTTTCAATTAGTTCTCTCAGTACGTGGATATGATCTATTGTGACATAAGTGTGTTGGATTGAAGAAGAAAATTTTAGACACCCCTTCCTCTTTTACGAATTAGGTAGATGCATAAGTTCATGCGGGATTTTTTTCACCGCACTAGAGGAATGTATTACATCAGAAGGCAAAACGGAATCAATCAGCTATGTATCCCCCCCCCCATTGTTTACGATGGTGCCCCAACGTCTGGATAGGTCTGCAATGCCATTCTTGAAAAAACGTGCAGGTTTTGCTGCGAATGAATCATCAAGGAAATTCTGGAGATCAACATCATTGTTGAACCTTCTGCCACGGAGTGCATTCGACAGAGATCAGAACAGGTGATAGTCTGAAGTGGTGACATCTGGGGAATAGGCCGGATGTGTAAGAATCTCCCATTTTATGTCCTGAATGGCCATTTTGGTCATGTTTGCACTGTGAGGGCGTGCGTTATCATGTTGGAAAAGGACACCATGGCGCCGATGTGGCCGTTTCTGCTGAATTGCTCCCTCCACACGAAGTAGAGTGCAAAGCCGATTCCTCCGCAGCATTTCCCAGTGAATAATGCCTTCCATGTCCCACCAGACACACAACATGGTCATCGCAGGATGAAGGTCATGTTTTGGACATGGTGTGGGCGTCTTGTTTGGGCTTAACCATTCCCTGCTATGCCTGAAATTCACGTACAGGCACCACTTTTCATCTCCAGTAACAAGTGACAGAAAGGGTTTGTGTCGTTGAGAACATTCGCGATAATGGGCGAGCAAAGAATCACATATGGCAACACGCTGAATCTTGTTGTCCTCGGTGAGAGTGTGAGGCACACAAGAACCCAGTTTCTGAATCTTTCTCTTACGTTCCAGGTGTCGCACCACTGTGGCCTGATCACACTCCATCTTAGTGGCCATCTCGCGGGTGGTTTGACGCGATCCAATAGGATGAGATGTTTCAAACGATCCTCATCAAAGTGAGATGAACGACCTGAGCGTGGAGAGTCGTTGAGGTCAAAATTGCCACCTCAGAACCGCTCAAACCACTTGCGAGCTGTCCTCGGAGCAATAGCATCCTCCCCATACACAGCACAAATTTGTCGAGTAGCTTAGGCGGCTGCGGATACTTGTTAAACTCGTAGAGGAGCAGATGTCGGAAATGTTCGTTCCTCTCTACTTGACACTCCATATTTCCGGACCTGAAAACCAAAAAAAAAAAAAACATTAGCTACAATCACACAACGCAATATGATTTTGATACACGATATTACTGGCTACATTTTGATATACAACTGGCCATCTCCACCGTCACTACTGACCTGGGAAACACTCGCGAAATAAAACGTATAACGAAGTAAATTTCTCCGTCATTTTTGTCCACGCCGGGGCTAGAACCCGGGTCCCCTCATTCCGGAATAAGTCACTCTAGCAATTGAGCTACGCGGACGTTCGTTCTTGCTGCTATCTGCTTTTATGTCGTGTGCGTCCTGCTCTGGCAGGTACGTCACAAACGGCATGAACTTATGTATCAACATAGTAAAAAGTATTTATTTTCTTTCTCTCACGCCGCAAATTCATAGTAATTAGCAATCTAAAAGTAATTAGTAATTATCAATTAGCAATATAAAAGTAATTAGCAATTAGCAATCTAAACTTTTCTCACCATTCCACTTTTACGGAATTTTTTTATCACGTTAAATAGCTATGACACAAATAGAAAGTTATAGTTTATTCGTATGAAAATTAGTAATACTGAAATTATAAACAATTAATCATCAAAATAAAAAATAAATATACTAAAAATCTAAGAACTACGTGAAAACCATATACAAGATGTACGTATTTCAAAACATTAAAGGAGTTTTGTAAAACTTTGAATTATTTCATAGTGATTAACATCGTACCAAACGAAAGAGTTAAAAAGTTATTCATAGTTCAGTTCCTCATTTACTTCAAATAACATTTAAGATCATTATACTGTATTTTAATCAAAAAACCTGAACACGAAAAAAAAATTCGTATGTAAACAATATACGGTGAACCTTTTTTTTTTTTTTCTGCCTAGTAACAAAAATTCCATCAAAACAGAAAATTTTTACGGTATTCTATCCATTCTGAGGACGAAATAAGTGTGAACAAAGTGAACGACTGACAAAGTGAATGGTGGACGAAATGAACAGTGGACTAAATGAACAGCGGACAAAGTGAACCGTTGACGAAATGAACTGGACAAATTGAACGTGGACGAAATGAGCACGGACAAAGTGATCCGTCACCCATTTTTGTCGCTTTCCGATATTTTGGGAAATGCTTCCTCAGGAAAATTTCCTTTCCTTTCCTTTCTTTTCTTTTTTTGTTTCTGTTTTGTTTGTATCTTCAATTTTTTTGGTCATTCCAATAAAGAAATCCAGGGTGCCCTTGCAAAACCTTTTGGATGCATCATGTGACTTTTTGTCTGGAATTTGCAATCGGTCGACCGCATCTTGGAGCATCTTTGGGTGATGTCTTGCCTTCATTATATAATTCAAACCAACTGTGAACCGCCGTTTTCTTAAGTGCATTTTTACTTACTGCTATCAGCAGAAATTTTTGTGCCACGCCCTTTAAATGCTGTAGGAACACAAAACTTAAAAAAAAAAACACGCTGTTCTTTCGATATCACTAATCAACCTGTAACGTACCAGGAGATGTGACGTACCTGCCAGAAGGACGCACACGACATAAAGGCAGATAGCAATTAGAATCAATGTCCGCGTAGCTTAATTGGTAGAGCAACTTATTCCGGAATGAGTGGACCCGGGTTCGAATCCTGGCGCGGATAAAAATGACGGAGAAATTTACTTCGTTATAATGGCGCCCGAACTATCCGGATGACCCGACCGTTCAAAATCTCGCATTGGTGTGATGTTATTTCCACACCGCGAGATAGGAAAAATATGAGCAGCACTTCGAAAGAAAAAAAAAAAGAAGGGGGAGATGATGTAACGTACCAGGAGATGTGACGTACCTGCCAGAAGGACGCACACGACATAAAGGCAGATAGCAATTAGAATCAATGTCCGCGTAGCTTAATTGGTAGAGCAACTTATTCCGGAATGAGGGGACCCGGGTTCGAATCCTGGCGCGGATAAAAATGACGGAGAAATTTACTTCGTTATAATGGCGCCCGAACTATCCGGATGACCCGGCCGTTCAAAATCTCGCATTGGTGTGATGTTATTTCCACACCGCGAGATAGGAAAAATATGAGCAGCACTTCGAAAGAAAAAAAAAAAGAAGGGGGAGATGATGTAACGTACCAGGAGATGTGACGTACCTGCCAGAAGGACGCACACGACATAAAGGCAGATAGCAATTAGAATCAATGTCCGCGTAGCTTAATTGGTAGAGCAACTTATTCCGGAATGAGTGGACCCGGGTTCGAATCCTGGCGCGGATAAAAATGACGGAGAAATTCACTTCGTTATAAACCTAATTCCTTCAACGTTATAATAGCTCTTACTGTCCGATCGGTAAGCATGAACTGAGCCCGAGGTACGTAAAACGCAACCGTCAGCCATTGACTGTGCTGTTACTAAAAGTTCCCGAAATATATACGAAAGACAGTTTTGCGTAATTACCGAAATTTACCACAGTATTATGGTTTGACATTTTTGCCTCCTTCTTAGATACAAAATTACGGATCTTTATGATAAGGCTGCGGCAGAAAATTAACTCCAGTAATACTGTACAAATGTGACAGTCTTATGAGCTCAGAGCCGTTCTTAGCAGTCGCTGAACCAGGTACGAATCTAACCGCAGGGCCCTTTGCACTAGATTTAAAACATAGTTTATTACAGTTATATTTACTGTGTAATGAAACGCCAAAAATGTTTGAAAATTAACCAATAATGAAAGACAGCATTTTAAATTTTTTGAACACTTCTGATACTTTCTAAGTGTCTTCTTTTAAATGATGTAGATAAAACAAGCATACCAGCATACGTCCGTCCCTCACAATGGCTTCGTCTAAATCTGTTATGGGACAGTACTTACATGATTGAACTCACCTTATAAGAACTTGACTTTTCTTGCCTTTATCCCAGCAAAGTCAGCAACTAAATCATCAAAATTTATTTTGCTTGCTTTATCCTGTTCAACTGACAAAGTTGCCAAAGACATAAATATTTCTTGAGACATGACAGATTTTAAATAAGATTTAATCAGCTTCGAACGTAAAAGCTTCTTTCTACCTTTTCCACCGTTACTGGCACAGTAAGTAATATCCTGCAGGCGATGAAAGCATTAGGGAAAGGATTCTGAATTTTATTCATGTCTCTTAAAGCACCGGCTGCAGTTTTGACATCAGATGGAAGTAACTCATTTAGCTCACCTTTTTCGATAACCACAGCTGTGGATCGATAATTATCAGGGCACGGTGCACGTTTAAAGATATGACTTCAATACGTATGTCTCGCTAGACATAATCTTGTAGTTTGCTGCCGATACTTGGGTAAATATAAATTCAGCAATCGATATTAAAAAAAAAAAAAGAAGAATTAAATGAGACGGAGTTTAAAAGTAAAATTAAAATAACTGAAAATAAAGAATTCGATCCCTCGCCCTCTCTCTCGTTTCCTCTCTCATTTTCATCCTTTCTTTTTTTTAGGATGTGAGAGCGCCCCCCCCCCAAGCGCGGGACCCTTTGCGACCGCACCTGTCGCACACCCCTACTAAGGGCGGCTCTGCATGAGCTGATGACGTAACTTTGTTTAGGATTGCTGTAAATGCTTTTTTTTCTGTTGGTAATTTGTTAACAAGAAAGATGACACCGAATTTTCGGGTGTAATAAGCACGTCTTTTGAATCCGTTCTGACGCAAATTAAATTTATCAAAGCTATTCAAAGTCAGTGGAACCGGTATGGAAAACAACAGTATCTGACGGAAGAAAGAAGTTTTTCAATCGGGTTTTTAATCCCTCAGACATTGCTGTAAACGGAATCGTGAGCTTACGAACTCTTAGAAACAGAGTTATCGACAAAAATAAGATGTGACTTTACGTCCCTTGGTGGGAAAACCATGCATTATTTTAGGAAGAAAGTATTCACAAAAGGTTTATCCATATGAGCGGTATCGGTCCAAGAAAAAAATTCTAGTCGAGTTTTCAGGAGCCCAGATTTTGCTACAAATGCATCAGAAGTAGAAATTAACACTTATGACCCATGGAGGACAAACCATTCTTTACCAAACATTAGAAATTACAAGAAAAATATTTTCCGTCAGGTCTTGTATTCGATACAGGAAGAATTTTTCAAATCGGAGTTTTACGAGCAGAAAACGCAATTTACCATTGTGCGCCCTAGCGGAAAGTCTATGATTTACTTGAAAATTTTGAATATATAGGAAAAACATTTCGCATCGGAAACACTATCCAACAAAGAAGGAATTTTTCAAATTGGACTTTTAGAAGCAGAGATTTTGACAAAAATAAGATATACATCTACGCCCCTGGCGTAGAAACCATGCATTATTTCAAGAAGAAAATGTTCCTAAAATGTTTGTCGACATGAGTAGTATCGGTCCACAAAGGACTTTTTTTCAATCGAGATTTTAGAAGCTCATATTTTGCTGCAAATACATCAGAAGCGGATATTAAGGTTTACACCCCTGGTGGCCAAACCATTTTTTTACAAAAATTAGAAATTATGTGCAAAGGATTTCCCACCAGGAGTTGTATCCGGTGCAGAAAGAATTTTTCAGATCGGAGATTTAGAAGCAGAGATATAGGGGAAAACGCAATTTACCCTTACTCCCCTAGCGGAAAGTCTATGAATTACTTGAAAATTTTGAAATTATATGAAAAACATGACACGGAAAACACTATCCAACAAAGAAGGAATTTTTCAAATCAAACTCGTAGAAGTCGAGATATTGACAAAAATAAGATATACATCTACGCCCCCTGGCGGAGACTGTGAAATATTTTAGGAAGAAAATATCCCGAAAAGGTTTATCGATGTGAGTGGCATTAGTCCACGAAAGAATTTTTTCAATCGATATTTTAGAAGCTCAGATTTTATGACAAATACATCAGAAACCAAAATTAACACCCACGCCCCCTGGTGGCCAAAGTATTCTTTACCAAAAATTCGAAATTATATGCAAATGATTGTGCATCAGGAGATGTATCCGCTGAAAAAAAATTTCAAATCGGAGTTTTAGAAGACGAGTTATCGGAAAAAGTGCAATTTAATTTTACGCCCCCTAGCGGAAAATCTATGCGTTATTTGAAAAAGAAACTACATCCAAAATACTCTTCGACATAAATGGAATCGAAAGATAAAAGATTTTTTTCAATCGGATGTTTAGAAGCAAATATGTGGAATAAAACGTGTTTTTGAAATCGACATCATCTGCTTTTACGCCCTCTGGCGGCGAAATTGTACATCATAAAAAAAAAAATGAAATAAAGGATCATCATTCGCATATTTCAAGCTTTCGAATACAAAACGAATTTTTCAAATCGGACTGATAGTTGCAGAGATACCGTGAGTACAGACGGACGGACGGACGGACGGACGGACAAACCGATAACATAAGCACGATCTTTTTTACAAAAGACGAGCTAAAAAAGATAAGCTAGCTATCCACTAGCTGCACGGAGAATTCGTATGCAGTGGAAAAAACACAAATCGAACTTAGCATTTCATAAAATGTTCAGCAATACTTGTATGAAGGTAAACAATATTAGAAGTTTTAAAACACATCATCATCATCATCAACCATGGGTACAATCCCGTAAGCGTCTGCTGCCATTTTAATTACATTGTCTCATTGAATTCTGTTCATTGCAGACTGGCTCAGTTCTTGAAGAGTTCGACCGCACCAGTCTTTAATATCGTCAGCCCACACACGGTGAGGGCGTCCTCTTGCATTTCTTCCGTTCATTAAGCCAAACACTAATGTCTTTATCTTTCTGTAATTTTATATTCTGCGTATGTGTCCAAAGAGTCTTAGTTTCCTTTGTATGGGTTTTTGGAACAGGGTCTCTTTTAGTTGTATCTTCTGTACACTTCTTCATTCCTTATACTCTCTGTCCATCAGATTCGTAAGATTTTATAATAGCAATTTCTTTCAAAAGCAAGTATCCTCCTCTCTGAATCCTTTGTCAACGCTCAAGTCCCGCATCCATACAGCATGCTGCTGAAGATGCATGTCTCGAGAACGCTTAGCTTAGTTTTGAGGCTAATAGCTCTGCTCTTCCAAATTTTATCCATGGCTTTTAACAGGGTCTTTGCACTTCTAGTTGAAATTTCTTTTTTTGCTGTTTAAGTTAAATGTTATATAGCTTCCGAGATAAGTGAATTTTCCCTCATTTTCAAGTTCTTTGCCTTAAAGAATGATCTTTTTTATCTGTTTTGCGCCAAATATCATTGTTTTTGTCTTTTTTAAGCTTCCCAACCGTAGGTTGAAAAAGCGTATATGCTCCAGCTTTGTCCGTCTGTCCGTCTGCCCATCCGCACGATAACTCGCGTAAAATTTGTTCGATTTCGATGAACTTTTAGTATGTGGTAGGGGACCAATTGGGGACGAACCCTATCAAAAATGGACGAAATGGGTTCAAAGGTCACGACATAGGAGCGGCATCCATTTCATTGCCCTTACGCGTCATAACTTGCGTAAAAAAAGTTCGATTTCAATCACATTTTACTATGTGGTAGGGAACCACCTGGGGACGAACCCTATTGAAAATGGACGAAGTGGGATCAAAAGTCACGACATAGGAGCGGGATTAATTCCATTGTTCTTATGCGTCATAACTTGCGTAAAAATGGTTTGATTTCGATGAAATTTTAGTATGTGGCAGGAGACCATCCAGGGACAAACCCTATTTGAAAATGGACGAAATGGAGTGAAAGGTCACGACATTGGAGCGGGATCCATTCCATTACCCTTATAGTTCATAACTTGCGTAAAAATGTTTCGATTTCGATGAAATGTTCGTATGTGGTAGGGGACCACAGTGGAATGAATTCTATTAAAAATGGGGCGAAATGGGATCAAAGGTCAGGACATAGGAGTGGGATCCATTCCATTGCCTTATGCGTCATAACTTGCGTAAAAATGTTTCGATTTCGATGAAATTTTAATATGTGGTAGGGGACTACCTGGGGTCAAATGTCATTGAAAATGGACAAAATATGGTCAAAGATGAGGACATAGCAGTGCGACCCATTCCAGTGTCTTTATGCGTCATAACTTACGTAAAAATGCTTCGATTTGCCACAAAACGTTATCATGTTGTTCCAGAGGTACACTGAACAGGTTCTGTTGAATATCATTGAAAAAGGGTCTAAGGTCAGGGCACAGGAGCGAGATTTATTCCACAGCCATTATCTTCATAACCTGACTAAAAATGCTTCGATTGCGACAAAACTTTATCATGTTCCGGAGGTATACTGAATCGGTTCTGTATAACATAATCGAAATGGGGTCAAAGGTCAGGACACAGGAGCGATATTTATTTCACAGCCATTATCCTCATAACTTGAGTAATGATTTCCGGCATGTTGGAAAGCTTATCATAATCAATGCATTGCATGATTTTACTAACTTGTTTGTATGTTCATCTTTAGTCCGTATCTTTTACCCTCTCTATTCAGTTCTTGTACTATTTGATCTAGTTCCATTTCATCTTTTTCAATCATTACAATGTCATCTGCGAAACACAGATGGTTGAATCTTTGTCCTCCAATTGAAATTTCCATGTCCTCATACCTGATTTTGTCTAACATTTTCTACACAACGTCATATTAAGGTGGTTCCACCTAAAATCTCTGTTTTATGTTTCCAATTGTAAAACTTCTTTACATATTTTCTTCGCAATTAATGTATTCCAAAGGATGAAAATTTTCACATCGTTAAAACTAAGTTTAAGTTATAGCATGGGATACTCAATTTTTAATAAAACATAAACGTAATTAAGCAATCCAATGTTTGTTTGTCTACTGACGTCATCAATGTACATGTCGCGCCATCTGTTAACAGGTCTGAATATTACTCAAAGAAAAATGATTGATGCTTAATATAATTATTGTTATGTTTCAGCAAAGTATTAAGTACGTCGTATTTCATGCCACAACTTAAAGTTAGTTTTATCGATGTGCAAATTTTCATCTTTGGGAATGCCTTAATTGCAAAGAAAATATGTTAAGAAGTTTTACCATTGGAAACATAAGGCAGATATTTTAGGTGGAACCACCTGGATGTATTACTTTGCTTTTGTTGAACGAACGCGCACATATGCACGCCGTCTATATGCTTCTCAAAATTCGAAGTAAATAAAGCGGTATCCATGCAACGCTCACTGACAGCAAACAAACGGTAAACAGCAAGCGGCAGCGCCACCTGCAACTCGGTTAAAGATGAGGCGTCTAGGTGGCATGTTATGGAATTCCGACTGGCATTGTTCCTGTAGAAATTTCTAACACTTTCGAGCATAACATCGCCCAATCTTATCACCACGCTTACCTTCGAGTGAGACCAGTTTTCCAGGCGAGTGGTCACCTTTTTTTTTTTCTTTTCAGCTCAGTTCGAGAAGATAGATTCAAAAAACTGTTTGTAACGTCCTACGTGAAATGACGTAGATGAAGTACCACTGAGGTGACGCATAACAAATCGACAATGAAGAAGCGATAAGCCTGCCGGTATAGTTCAGTTGGAAGAACAGGCGCTCCAGAGTAGGAAGACTTGGTTTCAAATCCCACCACAGGCAAAAAAGATTATACATTACAATGGCGCCTGAACGAAAACGAATCGTACGATGTGTAGAAGTTTCGAAAATTTGTGTCACGATTCTTCCACACATCGTACGGAATTAAAATAAAATTAAATCTCCTAGAATGAACTGTTCCCTCGAACATGGTTTTCATTCTTAGAGGATGAGGGGGGGGGTTGTAACGTGGAACGTAACACGACGTAAGACGTACTACTGCAGTGAAGTATAAGTCAAACCAGCAATGCAGCAGTGATAAGTTTGCCGACGTAGTTCAGTTGGAAGAATATCCGCTCTGGTGTAGAAAGACATGGATTCAAATCCAACATCTTGCAAAAAGGTTGTTTTTTACTTTTTAGATTACATAGAAGAAAACATGACAAGATTCTCACTTCTGTAGCATATTTTGTAATATCATGAACTACCTATGCGTGTAGCCCTGGTATAACGAAGTAAATTTCTCCGTCATTTCTGTCCACGCCAGGATTCGAACCCGGATCCCCTCATTCCGGAATAAGTCACTCTACCAATTGAGCTACGCGGACGTTTGTTCTGACTACTATCAGCTTTTATGTCGTGTTCGTCCTGCTGGCAGGTACGTCACATCTCCCCCCCCCCCGAAAGAGGGCCGGGGGCATGGCCCACGGGTCAGCCGTGACCATGAATCGTTCGTTGCAGGCAGCCATCCACTGTAGAACGTGCACTTGAGAACTCCAAGTCAATTTTGTATTTTTATTTTTATTTTATTTTTTTCGAAGCGCTGAAGAAGGGATTCTCTGATTTTTCCTATCTCGCGGTGTGGAAATAACATCACACCATTGCGAGATTTTGAACGGTCGGGTCATCCGGATAGTTCGGGCGCCATTAAAACGAAGTAAATTTCTCCGTCATTTCTGTCCACGCCAGGATTCGAACCCGGATCCCCTCATTCCGGAATAAGTCACTCTACCAATTGAGCTACGCGGACGTTTGTTCTGACTACTATCTGCCTTTATATCGTGTGCGTCCTGCTGGCAGGTACGTCACACTGGGGTTTTAATATGATTCCAATATACCTTTTCTTGAAGGGGATAATTGATTTTTACATTATTTACAGTCTAATGGGTAGCCCACAACAGTCCATCGCATCATTAAATTAACATTGTCACTCAACTAAACAAAGACATCGCTCTTTCCACGTTTTAGCAACACTCAGCAACCGAAAAATTGATATTCGGTTACCGCCGGGGAATTGAATCCTGGATCTCTCGATATCTAGCTGAGCGCCTAAACGAATAACAAATTTTCGGTTGCTGTGGGTTGCTAAAACATGGAAAGAGCGATGTCTTCGTTTATCCTCCAAATACGTGGCGTATTTGGAGGATTTTCACATTGTCACTCAATTCTAGTTTCTATAGATACTTTTAAATATTTATGTAAGACAGATTTTTTAAACATTACGATCATTTGCACACACATATTCTTTCCATAATTATTACAATATAATAATAAAAAAAGAGAAAAAAATGATTTTTTTTTTAATTTTTTTACAATTTTTTAAGTTTTTTTCTTGGAACTGTGTCGATAGTTTTCACAATAAAGAGTAGATAGAGATTTTAGGAAATACACATTCAAAGAGTTTCTTTAGATATCTATGATGTTAATATTATTATTAAATATTTTTTTACTGTTCTCATGTATGATACATTCACAAAAGCCTCATCGGCTCAAAGAATCGAACAGAAAAAATAATCAGAGAAAAACTAGACAACACTTTCATTACGCACTCAATATAAAAAAAATTTACACATAAAAAAACAAACATCCTCTTCCCTAAAAGAGTAGATGGAGTTTTAGGAAATCCACATTCAAAGAATTTCTTTAGATATGTATGTTGCTATTATTATTAAATATTTTCAATAGTCGAACAAAAAATAATCAGATAAAAACGACAACACTTTCACTACGCACTCAGCATATAAGTTTTTACACATAAAAATTTCTCTTCTTTTCCCTAAGAGAGAAAAATATTTTTGTAATAAAAAAAATATTATTTTTGAACGTGCACATTTTTGTAGAACACACACATATACGTATTATTATTATCCTTTCCTTATACTTGCAATATTTTTTACAAAACCGCTATGAAAACAGCAATATCGGTATTGAGGTGGGAACATATGTAAGAATTTTCACCTACATGCACCATATCGACAAAAGTCGCCGGACACCCCTTCAAAAGCAAATGAACTGATCCGCCGCGTTGTTTAGATGCGCGGTACAGCTGCAAACGGTATAAAAACAAACCGGCACCTAACCGCGATCATATCACACTGTGAGGTTGAGTGAAAATGTCGCGGCGGGAGAGAACTGACTTTGAGAAAGGAAAGATTCTTGAGTGTTATATTAGTGGGTTGTCCATAAGAGAAACTGAGAGGCGTTTAAACATACCCAGCAAATATATTTTGGATGTACTGAATAAGTGGAAGACATATAGCGTTCATGAAGCAGCAAAGCGTACCGGCTGACCAAAGAAAAGCAGTAATAGAGCACGTCGAAGCCTCAGGAGAGTCGTTACAGCTAATCGACGGAGTTCTGCACAAGACCTCAGTGTACAGGTGAGTAACAATGCTGGAACCTCAGTATGTACACGTACCATTCGTAGAGAACTTCATTCCATGGGTTACCGTGGTCGTGCGGCTGCTCATAAGCCTTTCATCTCCACTCGGAATGCTACTTGTCCTGTAATGTGATGTAAAGAACATTTATCGTGGACCGTAGATCAACAGAAATATGTCCTATGGACTGATGAATACAGGTACACGATCCATCAGTCTGATGGCCGTTTGTGGGTGTGGCGGAAGCAAGGAGAACACACATATATACGTACACAGTGTACTGTTTACGGTCAAGTTTGGAGCTGACAGTATACTCGTGTGGGAGTGTTTTTCGTGGTATGGTCCTGGTCCATTGGTTATCGTACGTAAACCTGTTAACCAACACGTCTACCTTGATATTCTGGACGATTATGCCCGGTGACTTCTGTCAATATAGTGTATATACTAGTGAATAGGCTTAAATTCCAACATTGTAAAGTTGTGCAGCATTGCAAGAAAAACAAGTTAGTAAAATCATGCAATGCATTGATTGTAATACGCTTTCCAACATACCAGAAATCATTACTCAAGTTATCACTCAAGTTATAAGAATGATGGCTGTGGAATAAATCTCGGTCCTGTGCTCTGACCTTTGATTCCATTTCGATGATATTCAACAGAACCGGTTTGGTATACCTCCGAAATAACATGTTAAAGTTTTGTCGCAATCGAAGCATTTTTTCGTAAGTTATGATGCATAAAGTCTATTGAATAGATCCCGCTCCTGTGTCCTAACCTTTGACCCCATTTCGCCCATTTTCAATAGAATTCGTCCCCAAGCAAGACCCTGCAACATACTAACATTTCATCCAAATCGTAGCATTTTTACGTAAGTTATGACGCATAATGGCGATGGAAGTGATTACGCTTCAATGTCCTGACCTTTGACCCCATTTCACCCATTTTCAATAAGGTTTGTCACCAGGTGGTTTTCTACCACATACTAAAATTTCATCGAAATCGAACTTTTTTACGTTAGTTATGACGCATAATAGCAGTGGAATGGATCCCGCTCCTATGTACTGACCTTTGACCCCGTTTCGTTCACTTTAAATAGGGTACCTTCCCAGGTGATCCCCTACCAGATACTAAAATTTCATCGAAATCGAACGATTGTTACGCGAGTTATTGTGCGGACGGACACAATCACACAACGCGTGACGTAATGAGGCAGATGGGAATTGCGACCATCGCTCGCCGCAAGTGTGACGTCATAAAACTTTAATAGGATCCACACACAACGCGTGACGTAATGAGACAGATGGCCTGACCGCGCGCCAACATTCTCAAACGCGGCGAGATTGTGACGTTATAAGTTTTCTAAGCATTGGTAACATTAATGGAATAATGGAACAACGCCATCACTAAAAACATTATAATTCGGGGTGGTTATTTAACCCACTGAACGAATTCTCCTAAAGTCCAGATCAAGCTAAATCGATTTCTAGTACTAGAAAACGGTAGGTTAACGACTTTCATCAAAATTCTTAGAGCTGTTTTCAAAATAAAATGTACATACAAACATAGAAGAATTGCTACTTTAAGGTGGACGTCAAGTAATTTTGCTTCCTATACTTCCAATGGAAAAACTTCTGTACATATTTTCTTCACAATTAAAGCGTTCCCAAGGATGAAAATTTGAACATCGATTAAAATATCTTCATTTAATAACTTGAAATACTTAATATTTTCTAAAACATAACCATAATTATGCAATTCAACATTTGTTTGTCTACTGACGTCATGAAAACACAGGTCGCGCCATCTTTTTTCTGGACAATTAATGCGTTCACAAGGATGAAAATTTGAACATTGATTAAAATAGCTTCATTTCATAACTTGGAATACTTAATATTTTCTAAACCATAACCGTAATTATGCAATCCAACACTTTTTTGCCCACTGACGTCATCAAAGTACAGGTCGCGCCATCTTTTCTCTGGTTTCAACACTACCAAAGGAAAAGTTATTGATTTTGAATATGATTATGGTTATGTTTTAGAACATATTAAGTTTTCCAAGTTATAATATGAAATTATTTTAATCGATGTTCAAATTTTCATCCTTGGGAACACATTAATTGTGAAGGAAATGTATACAAAACTTTTTCCATTGGAAGTGTAGGAAGCAAAATTACTTGACGTCCACCTTAATAATATGGGATACGAGCAATGGAAAGGATCGCAATCCTATGCCCTGACCTTTGACCACATTTCGTCAATTTTCAATAGGGTTCGTTTCCAGGTGGTCCCCTACTACATACTGAAATTTCATCGAAATCGAACCATTTTTACGCAAGTTATGACGCATAAGAGCAATGGAATGCATCCGGATCTTATGTCCTGACCTTTGACCCCACTTCACCCATTTTGAATAGGGTTTGTCCCCAGGCGGTCTCCTACCACATAGTTAACTCTCATTGAAATCGAACCATATTTACGCAAGTTATGACGCATAAGGGCAATGGAGTGATCCCGCTCCTACGTCGTGACCTTTGACCCCATTTGTCCCATTTTCAATAGGGTTCGTCCCTAGGTAGTCTCCTACCACATACTAAAATTTCATCGAAATGGAACCATTTTTACGCGAGTTATCGTGCGGACGGACGGACGGACGGACGGACAAAGCTGGAGCATGTACGCTTCTTCAACCTATGGTTGGAAAGCGTAAAAAAACATTATATACATTTTTAACTTCATACTTATTGTTGAGCCTGGATGTGCGATATAAGATTTTTTTATCAATGAAGAAGGTAAAGTTTTTTAATTTCTGCTGTTACCAATGGCTTTTCCTTTTAAGTAAAATACCTTTGTCAGGGGCCATTTTTAACAGCTTTTTTTTTTTTGATTGGAGGTTTAACGACCACCGTGAGCAGCTCAATGGGCTATGAGCAGTCGCCCGTCCCTAATTTAGGGTCACTGGTTCCAGGGAAGGGAGAGAGCCAGTGCCGTAAGACAAACACAACATCCATGCCTGACGGGATTCGAACCCAGACCCCTTACGAACGAATGATCAGAGGCCAACGCCTTAGACCACTGCGCCACCGGGGCGGCTAACTGCTTTCTGTATAATTTCACTTAGATAGACTTTATCTCCTAAGTAAAATTACATTGTAACTTAAATCCCACACGATGTCTGTTCGAGAAAACGATACCTGAGTCAATTTGAAATTATTTGGAATATTTTTAAGTTTGAGCCATTTATGTTGAAAGCCGAACAATCACTGCACCTGAGGCGTTTTTAAGTTTGAGCCATTTATGTTTAAATACATTAATCAGCACAAATCGTTAGAAATTATGTCAGATGACACTGATGGCTGTTTCTGTTACTCTGGTTATATTTGTTGTTCCGCGACGCTGAAGAAAGTATACAATGGTGCGGAAAATATCTTTTCCCTGAAACCGAGAAAAATTCACGTATGCCGTCATATGATGTCATCCTGTCACCCTGGAGTCGCTGTTAAGAAGAAGCCTCGTTGTTTTCGGGAAACTATTTGTTCAACCGAATGCGAACACACACATACACACATATTTGCTCCCCTCGGAGTATGTAAGCGATCGATCATATTGTGTGGTAGCTTTCTGACCAAGCATTAAGTTCTGTGTGCACAAGAACCTCACATCTCTCTACACTGAAGCCTGAGAAGAATTAATGCTTACGAAAGGGGCAGATACGCGTTAAACGAAAGCAAAAGGGAAATATGGTCCAGAGATAAATGTTTGCTACTTCATCTTGATAAAATATTTAGTGTAGGAGAGACTACTATGGAGAATAAATACGAGAAAAGGTCAGAAAGTTTCTGTCGATATCTTTTGTGTTCGGTATAAACTAAAGTAGCAAATTATTTACACATTCCAACCGTAGGTTGAAGAAGCGTATAGGCTCCAGCTTTGTCCGTCCGTCCGTCCGTCCGCACGATAACTCACGTGAAAATGGTTCGATTTCGACGAAATTTTAGCATGTGGTAGAAGTCCACCTGGGGACGAACCCTATTGAAAATGAGCGAAGGAGGGTCAAAGATCAGGGCATAGGAGCGGGATCCATTCCATTACTCTTATACGTCACAACTTGCGTAAAAATGTTTCGATTTCGATGAAATTTTAGTATGTGGTTGGGAATCACATAGGGACGATCCCTATTGAAAAAGGGTGAAATAGGGTCAAAGGTCAGGACATAGGAACTAGATCCATTCCATTGCCTTTATGCGTCATAACGTGCGTAAAAATGGTTCGATTTTGATCAAATTTTAGTATGTGGTAGGGAACCATCTCGGCACGAGCCCTGTTGAAAATGGGTTCAATAGGGTCAAAGGTCAGGACATAAAAGCGGGATCCATTCCATTGTCTTTATGCGTCATAACATGCGTAAATATGGTTCGATTTCGATGAAGTTTTAGTATGTGGTAGGGAACCACCTGGGCACGAACCCTATTGAAAATGGGCGAAATGGGGTCAAAGGTCAGGAAGGGCATAAGAGCGGAATATATTCCATTGCCCTTATGCGTCATAACTTGCGTAAAAATGGTTCGATTTCGATGAAATTTTAGTATGTGGTAGGGAGCCACTGCGGACGAACCCTATTGAAAATGGGCTAAATGGGGTCAAAGGTCAGGACACTGGAGTGGGATCCATTCAATTGTTCTTGTGCATCATAACTTACCTAAAATACTTGGATTGCGACAAAACTTTATCATGTTGTTCCGGAGGTATAGTGAACCGGTTCTGTTGAATATCAACGAAATTGGGTCAAAGGTCATTGCACAAAAGCCAGATTTATTCCACAGCCATTATTCTCCTAACTTGCGTAAAACTGCTTCTATTGCAACAAAACTTTATCATGTTGTTCCGGAGGTATTGTGAACCGGTTCTGTTGAATATCATCGAAATGGGGTCAAAGGTCAGGACACAGGAGCGAGATTTATTCCACAGCCATTATCCACATAACGTGAGTAATAATTTCTGGTATGTTGGAAAGAGTATCATAATCATGCATTGCATGTTTTAACTAACTTGTTAGAAACACTGTTGCAATTTTTTGCATGACAACTCTGAGAATTCTGGCGTCGTGATGAGTGCGATGCAGGATGCATATTTTAACAATTCTTTCCGACAGAAACTTTGTCAGAATTTTCAACTTATTTTTTGTGATCGAAGGAATGTCAACGAAATTAGTCGTTACTGCCCTTAGTCCAGAATGAAATGAAGGCCTGGATAACCTTGTTCAGTTTCTATTCTTCAGAGATGTGCTCAAGGATTTTTTTCTTTTGACGTAGGACTACGTCTAACTTCGCCGATAGTATGGGGCGACTTACGACTGACCGCCTGTGGCAAAAATAGGTCCCAATTTAAATCATTACAGTGTTAAAAATACCTGCTGCACACTAATCGTGTCAGCGTACTGCGCAATACATCGTGTGCGCGACGCTTCCCTCTCTCCCTGTGCGCGCGGGAGATGATACAATATTTCTGGGGGTGCCGCCGCGTTTGACTCAGTCTATCTCGGCAACCATGAGCGCAACACGACTGTGCGTGGTATCGTTTTAAAGCTCTCGACGAGATCTATTCAAATATACGAAGAAAATTTCACAGTGGTTTGAACTGAACATTTTGAAAATTATTTCTTGTGAACCGGTGAACACTTTGACAATTTATATCGCGGTTTATCTGGGCAACCGTGAGTGTAGAACGACTGTGCGCGGTATCGCTTCAAAGCTCTCAACGAGATCTATTAAAATATGTAAAGAAAATATCGCAGTGGTTTAAACTAAAATTTTAAAAAATTGTTTTGGTGTGTACGGGTTAACATTTTCGACAACGCCGCGGAATTCGTAGAATGAACGCAAGCAAAAGTGGAGAAAACTAAAACGAGAGGCAAGAGCAAGTTATGAGGAATGTAAGAAGCCCACGAAGGCAGAGCACCACTTTGGGTAATTCGTGCATCGATTCGCTTTGTGTTCGCAATGTATCCAGCATTATTCGTAAAAATTATGTAAGCTACTATCATAGACCTGTGTTGGCTACAACAAATTAAATGAACGCTTTGAAACCATACTCGGCCGCCCCGGTGGCGCAGTGGTCTAAGCGATGGCCTCTGATCATTCGTCCGTAAGGGGTCCGGGTTCGAATTCCTGTGAGGCATGGATGTTGTGTTTGTCTTGCGGCACTGGCTTTCTCATGAATACAGTATTTGTGACGCAAGGTACAACAAATATTCAATTCATGTACATCATCAAATTACATAGCGATCGTGTGATACAGTATGCCAGGTTGTCAAATAACAGAGATAGCCAGTGCCGAAAAACAAACAAAACATCCATACCTCACTGGGATTCGAACCGGACTAATCTGGGATGAATACTCAGAAGTCATCGCTTAGAGTAAAGGATTTACAATGATTTTGAACAGAGCTGATACTATGGACAACAATAAGAGAGCTTTATTCCTGGTACGGGATATGGTATGCTCAGGGCCGGATGGAACTTCAGTAGGGCCCGGGGAGAAATTTCTTTGCAGGGCCCGAGGTGAAATTTCTTTCCGGGGCCCGGAACAAATTTCATCGTGGGTCCAAAAAATAAATCTCATGTTTTATTAAAGCCATTACGTGAAAAATGTCGTCACTAAAGCACATGCACGCAAAATATATAAAGAAAAAAATATCTCAAATTACTGTTAGCTTAGGAAAAAGATCATGGTATGGATTGAAAGTTCAGAAAGGGAAAGAGAGAGAGAGAGAACAAGAAGTTCTAAAACCGATTATTTTCTTTCCGGAGACAAGGAAGTCGAGGTTGCATTATGATTCCTATAAAAACTTTCTCACAAAATGAAAAAAAGATGACTTCAACTAATCTACATAGCGAATATTTTGAAAAGTGAATATTTTTGCCTAGCAAATACTGAGGATCCCTTTAAAATAAATTTGTTTAAATTGTTTTCTTCCCTAAAACATGCTTTCTTTATTGATTTTTGTTGCAAAGGGAAGTGATTGACAAATTAATTACTTTTTAAAATGTTTATACGCGCTTATGTATAAAAATTCCGCTCTTTTTAAAAATAAAATTCCAATGCTATTTTTAAATTCACTAAACGATTGCGCTCCATATATGAATATATATATTGGCATTGTTCTTTTTATTATTTTAAATTTTACTACATGGTTTATACATAAATTGTTGAATATATAAAAGTAGGGAAGCACAAAATGATGAAATTTAATTCGCTATTTGATGAATGAGGAAAATTTTGGGTGGTTATAATAAACATTTGAGATCTGCAAATTTCAGTGTCTGTACGACAAAAGTCGACAACCTATTTGAAAGTGGTGGGCGTGGGACTGGAAACTAAAGAAAAAATAATACAAAATACCTTTTTACGAGGCTCGTGATCCAAAACTTAAAACAAATATATTAATAATATTAAATATAGCATAAACAATTCTACTGAAAATAATTTAATTTTTACATCCTAAACTTCGGGGTCGGAGTGACCGCCTTGTTTGACCCTATGGTCCAGCCGACCGTACATACAGAATGAAGAAGTAAACTATTGATAGATTAACGGGTAATTGAACAGTTCATGGTTAGGTGAACAGTTGCACAGTTCCATTTCAGATACGATAACACAGTCAGTTCAGTCATTCGACACTGTGATGCAGGATTGTAGATACATATACGTGGTACAATCTGGTAAAATATCCTCAAATGTCTAGACCGCAGGCCTGACTACTACTTATAACTATAGGACAACTGACCGCAATTAGTTACCAAAACTTACGGTGCGAAAGCTAGTTAGAGGATCCCAATTAATTACATCTCACACCTAACTTCTGCTCTAACTCTCTGATAGTCGAAAAGTGCCCAGAATATTCCTCATGTTCCCGCGTTCTCTCAAGTTTCTTCGACCCTGGGCTTTGCACAGCCAACCAGAAGCTTGCAGGCTGCACCTCTCGTCCTGGTGGCATCTCTGCTTCCCGCATTCCTCTCACACCGGTACCAAAGAATATAAAGTTTCGCATGAAGAACGTCAACTCTCGTAAAACAGGCGACAACAGCGCCCCCACAAGCTGGAAGCTTATGTGCTCTGCCGGAAAGCAAACATTCAGGAGCAGCTACGGCAGTGGAGCTTTTCTTTGATCCACGATTGTTTCTTTCGACGCAGTGACTATTTGCTTAGAGCGGTTTTTTTTTCTTTGTCGTTTTCTGATATCCCGCCCATGCCTTATTTGGGGGGGGGGGGGATATGCAAAAACTATTAATATTACTATTTAAATTAAATTTTAACAGATGTTATAGTTAGGCCTAAGCATCCATACAAAATGCAGGCAATCCGTATTATTTGGCATTTCTGAAAATACTTTTGAAAATCCGAAGAGAAACAAAAGCCTTAACTAACCCAATTGCCGCAAGAAAACTAACATATCCGATTTGCGAAGTTATTATGCTATCGAGAAGGTAACACAATCCCGTGCTGTGAGTAGCTCGGCTGACTGTTTTTTGCCAGAATTGAAGTCTACAAAACAACACAACCACGCATGCAGTCTGCTCCGGCATCAGCCTGTATGTTGGTTTTTGAGCACTGCATCTTGTATCCCAGGATATGCCGGAGCTAGTTATGTTTCGCCAAGCCTTATCTTCTTTTCAGTTAGATAATCTTTGCCAGTACTCCTCATGCAATCCCCGTACTTGTTGCTAGGGGCTCTCTCAGTTTCCGAATTCCACATTCCAAGCACTAAGGAGATGACGGCTACCCCTTTTTGTGATAAGGTCACAAAATCCCCTTCTGCTTCCTCCTTCCTTCTTTCTCGCATAAAATGGCGTCCCACTATCCATTTTTGGAGGGTTTTTTTCGTTTTTTTTTTTCATTTTGGAATTCAGCATTTAACAAGGAATCCTACATGACCTGCATTTTCCGCTTCTTTTGTTTTAGTTTTTTTCTAGACATCCCAGAACTCCACATCCTCACAAACACCTATCTTATAATGTTTTGAACACATCTCAGCCTTCGAAAAATCCTCGACTTGATACGTCAGGGATTTAACAAGGTACTGACATTCGTTCTGCAGGTGCATTCATCAAAGGGGATTTGATGGCATCTGTCGATTACCCAATGTTCGCTAAAGGAGGTTCTGTTTTACGAATGTCTCTCTCAGTATCATCTCCCAGATGTTCAATTGAGGTTACGGTATGATGACTGTGGGGTCCGTTTTAGCACTTTGAATTTACTATCGTGCTCCTGGAAGAATTGTGTGACGATCCGAGTCCTGTGGCATGGCGCATTGTCTGCTAGAAATGGCCATGTCAATCAGGAAACACCATGAACATATGCGGGTGTACCAGGTTCTTAATAATGTTAAGATACCTCGTTTCATCCAAATGTTAATAATGTTAAGATACCACGTGGCATCCAAATGTTAATAATGTTAAGATATCGCGTGGCATCCAAATGTTAATAATGTTAAGATACCGCGTGGCATCCAAATGTTAAGATATTGCGTGGCATCCAAATGTTAATAATGTTAAGATACCTCGTTTCATCCAAATCTTAATAATGTTAAGATACCTCGTTGCATCCAAATGTTAATACTGTTAAGATACCTCGTGGCATCCAAATGTTAAAATGTTAAGATATCGCGTGGCATCCAAATGTTAATAATGTTAAGATACCTCGTGGCATCCAAATGCTTATAATGTTAAGATACCTCGTGGCATCCAAATGTTAATAATGTTAAGATATTGCGTGGCATCCAAATGTTAATAATGTTAAGATACCTCGTGGCATCCAAATGTTAAGACTGTTAAGATACCTCGTGGCATCCGAATGTTAATATATCGCGTGGCATCCAAATGTTAATAAGGTTAAGATAGCTCGTGGCATCCAAATGTTAATAATGTTAAGATACCTCGTGGCATCCAAACGTTAATAATGTTAAGATACCTCGTGGCATCCAAATGTTAATAATGTTAAGATACCTCGTGGCATCCAAATGTTAATAATGTTAAGATACCTCGTGGCATCCAAATGTTAATAATGTTAAGATACCTCGTGGCATCCAAATGTTAATAATGTTAAGATACCTCGTGACATCCAAATGTTAATAATGTTAAGATATCGCGTGGCATCCAAATGTTAATAATGTTAAGATACCTCGTGGCATCCAAATGTTAATGCTGTTAAAATACCTCGTGGCATCCGAATGTTAATAATGTTAAGATACCTCGTTTCATCAAAATGTTAATAATGTTAAGATACCTCGTAGCATCCAAAGGTTAATAATGTTAAGATACCTCGTGGCATCCAAATGCAATTCCAGAGGTATTACCAAACACAATGCCCACCTTGGAAAGAGGCCGCAGGCTAACTTCACGAGCCTATACAGTTAATGATAAGCAGCTGGAATCCAAGGATTGCCTGTTAACGCCAAATTTTGACATGTCCATCGGTGTATATTAACTAATGGCCCGATGAATCACGTTCATGGGGTCAAAGAGTCCGATGAATAACGTTCATCGGACCATTTTGAATCGTCCATCGGCGTATATTAACTAAAACGAGATTCATTGGACCATTTTGAGCCGTCCATTGGCGTGTATTAACTAAAATCTGATTCATCTGGCCATTTTGACCCGTTCATCGGCGTGTATTAACTAAAACGTGATTCATCAGGCCATTTTGACCTGTCGATCGGCGTGTACTAACTAAAACCTGATTCATTGGGCCTTTTTGACCTGTGCATCGGCATGTATAAACTAAAACGGGATTCATCGAACCATTTTTACCGGTCTATCGGCGTGTATTACCTAAAACGTTATTCATTGGAACAGGCGACTTTTGCGCAATCCTCATGGGTCCAGTTTTCGTGCCCGGTGCAGACGAATTTGTCGATTTTTGGTAAATACGAGTGGTACAAGAAGGTGACATATGCTGTCACAGCTATTTCGTGCTACGTGCGGCAGACTGTGTATTTTGAAATTCTCTTTCTGATACCGCTGCTGCACTGCTTGATTGCTTGACGTAGTGGAGCTCGTCTGTTAGCTCGTGCAATCCTCTTCGGACCGATTGCACTTTAACACCTACCAGTCGTTTCCGTCCACAGGAAGACCGCTGACATTGTTTTCCTCTCAACGTCATAGTTGCGTGCGTGAGAATGACACGTGTCTAATTTTTTTCTATTGGGTGTTTTCCTAACAATTTCCTGCTTTAGCGTATATTGCCGTTATGAACACTTTGGAATATGCAAGTAGCCGTCCTGGTGGCTCTTTGATCTAAGAGCTGGCTTATTGCCGTTCGTCCAAGTGGGGCTGGGTTCGAATCCCGGTGAGGTATGGATGTCGTGTTTGTCTTACGTCACTGGCTCTCTCCTGTCCCTAGAACTAGTGTTCCTAAATTAAGGACGAGTGACTTCTTATAGCCCATTGAGTTGCTAACGGTGGAAGTTAAATACTCAATCATAAAAAAGAAAAATAATTTGTGAGATGATTAGAAGTGGGTCAGCATTGTGTGACGTATGAGTCAAATTGCCAACGGAGCAAAGATAAGCTTGCAGTTCTGTTGGAAGAATAGCCACTCCTGAGTAGGAGGAGGATGAGGATTCGAATCCCACAGCAGGCAAAAGAAACGTGATACTGGGGCTAGGACGAAAAAGGATTTCCTGGCCGTGAGGAGTGAAAAAAATTGTGTGATGGTGATTTCCGCCCGACGTACAAACATAGTAAATAAAAATACTTTTACAATAAAATGGTCGCCGAGTGTTACAGTAGTTTGACCACTAACAACTTGCTAAGCGATTTCGCGTCCCCGCCTCTCTAGGGGGGGGGGGTAATGGGACGTTAGGGTCAAAAGGGCACTGAAGCAGCAATAAGTCCGCCGGCGTAGTTGAACTGGGAGAACAGCAGCTCCGGAGTTGGGAGATGTTGGATCGAATTCGCCTGACAGAGATAGATAGGCCATAACTGTTGAAGCAAGTAATATGCTTAGAAGATGGAGTACATTGACTTCTATGTTAAGTCTCATCGTCAACCGAGAACCGCTGCAACTAAGTTGAAGAATGAGAATTCATATCCTGTGAAAAAGAAACTGTTGTCATTCTTGATGACTAAATTCGATTTCATACTGATTGTCGGAATATGGCAAAGAATGACTATCAAACGCTCTTTCATCAACCTCCATAGTCCTTGTCGCTTTTCAAACCAAATGAAGGGCCTCCAAAGGAACAAGTGAACGGTCAGTGGTACGTTAAAGGAGAGACAATACACGAGCGGCTGTTGTGCAGGTGGATCAAAATTGCAAGTGTAAATCACACCTTGTGACGTACCTGCCAGCGGGACGCACACGACATAAAGGCAGATAGGAATCAGAATAAACGTCTGCGTAGCTCAGTTGGTAGAGCGACTTGTGCCAGAATAAGCGGCCTCGGGTTCGAATCCCGGCGTAGACCAAAAATGACGGAGAAATTTACTTCGTTATAATGGCGCCCGAACTATCCGGATGACCCGGCCGTTCAAAATCTCGCATTGGTGTGATGTTATTTCCACACCGCGAGACAGGAAAAATCAGAGAATTCCTTCTCCAGCGCTTCGAAAAATAAAAAAATAAATAAAAATGTGTGATGTTGCATACCACACAGCAGATTGACTGGGAGTTCTCAAGTGCACGTTCTACAGTGGATGGCTGCCTGCAACGATTCATGGTCACGGGTGACCCTTGGGCCATGCCCCCGGCCCTCTTTCGGGGGGGGAGATGTGACGTACCTGCCAGCAGGATGCACACGACATAAAGGCAGATAGGAATCAGAATAAACGTCTGCGTAGCTCAGTTGGTAGAGCGACTTGTTCCGGAATAAGCGGCCTCGGGTTCGAATCCCGGCGTAGACCAAAAATGAGGGAGAAATTTACTTCGTTATAACCTGATTTATTTAATAGATAAATGGAAGATAACTATACATGTGCATAGTAAACATTAAAAAACAATATAAAAGTATACAAGATACAAATTCTTAGTTAACAACAATAATCGTGGACCAAAAGGTGTAGGGAAAAAAGCTTCCACTTCATACAGCATGTGAACCTCAAAATAACTACGAACATACAGCATGTGAACCTCAAAATAACTACGAACATAAATAAACAAGAAAACAGGCAATTATAGAAACTAGAACAGCAAATTTAATCACATTGGTACAACAAATAGCTTGTCAATAGGTATCAACCAAATTATGGTCTTTAACATATGCTTTAATATCTTCAATTCGTTTGTAACAAATGTCATAATAAGGCTGCAACAGTTCTGGTGCGGGATTATTCTCAAGAATCTATCAAAAAACAAAGTATGATTGTGCAATACTTTGAAATAACCGGTCCTGTTTTTCAGCAAGGAACACGGAAGAAATCGGACGAGCCGTTTTCGAGGGAACAAAAACAATACACAATTCCTCAGGATTCATAGGAAAAGGAATGTAATCATCAGGAAGATTTTCTATAAGTTCCCGGATGTCTATATTTTAATGGTTTTCTATCTAACTCTGCCAACTCGGCTACCGTAAGACCATATACCGAATGCAAGGAAGGCATAAATCTCGACTTAAAAACGCTGAAATCATCAGCTTTACTACGTTTAAGCTGATCACTATCTTGAGTAGTACTTGGTCTTTTGGAAAATAAAGGCCTGTCAGTCCCTACCGATTATCCACGTACAACCGGAGAACAATCCACTGAAAAGTCAGAAGTCAGTTCGTCTGGAAAATTACCCGTCTTTACACTAGGTTCAGAAGAAATAGGTACTCCAGTAACATAACCAGCAGGCTGGGCAACTTTCTCTTTCATGTCACCAGTCTCTTCGGAATGACAAACATTGTCCCTTCCACCTCCATCCGTTGGCCGGATGCCCGAAGTCCCAATCAAAGAAGTCCTCGTCCAACGAAGGACTATTCTCTAAATCAAACTGAATAACCGGATCATCACTTCGTCGACTTTGCAATCTGGGAGTTCCCGTCGTCGTGGATGTGCGGCTTAACCCTTTCAGTCCTGAGTTAATTGAGGCTGTGAATTGTTGGAAACTTATGGTTTGGTACAAAGCTTTGGAGCTGTAATAACGCTTTTTGCTTTCACAGAGTGAGTTATATAATATGCCATAGTGTTTTGACTATAGTGGTACGCAGAAGTACCGTTAGGACCGTAAGGAAAAGAAAATCATAAATGATATCTTATTATTTATTTTGCTTTGAGTGGAATTCTGCAAAACATTTTTTCTCATTACAACAAAAAAAGACCTTGCAGCAAACACACTTGGAATGAGGTTTAGATTGTATTTTCTTCAGTGAACACATTTCGCATCTTCCCCTCTTAGAAACAAATTCGGGTCAATGCGATCCAAGGTTCTGCAGAGGAACATTTTTTGACACAGAGAAATTTTGTTTTCTGCGTTTCGTTTGAACCTGGAGAGGAGATCTTGTCTGGACATGTCGTACATGTTTCTTCGCAGCGCTGGTACCTAAAGTTATGAAACCTTGCGTGACAGCTCTCTTGAAATCTAAGTATGCAATCTGCCCGTTCAATTCTTTGTAAATGACGAATGCATTTACAGTAGTAATCTCACATTGTAATAGGCATGCATTTTCAATCATATATAGTTCGTCGGTATGTATGTCTACGTCTTGGCGCTACTTCTGAGCACCACAGAGTTTTATTAGTGTCACAAAGCGGATTATAAGATAACAGAACAATATGTATCATTCAGATGACTTACGTAAGTGTATACAATCGAACCCTAAATGCCTAGACCATAAAACCGCAATACACCGATACATACAGTAAAACAAACTTACGGGCACTACTCAAATTCCACTATGTCCTTCGCCACGTGCACTCATCCATTATGAATGGTTTCGCACGTGAACGAGGCAAGTTTGCATGCCGAACCATTTGGTAACCTAAGTACAAACTTCATTATATCGGTACTTGGACGTTCCGTCCGGCAGTGATGAGGTTTTCAGTCCGTACAGGCAAAAAGACCAATGTAGTTCTCTTAAGTACCATCAGAGCAGAAAGGGTTAAAGATCCACACTGTGCACGAATATGCAGCTGGTTGAGATATGCTAGAACGAAATTCTAGCAAAACCCAATTTTCAAGCTGTCGGATTTGTACATAGATTTTATAAAAATCTTTGAAAAATTATTTGTTTTGTTTTAAAACTAATGTGTTAATTTGGAAATGCTTTTGACACTGTGTGTATTTCAACCACCAGTCCATAAACTTCTTGATGCCGTGGAAAAAATCGCAGTTCGCCTGACTGATGATCTGATACTCATTCTTCAAAATTAATCTCCATTTCCCACAAATTGAAGTTTCCTGGTCTTGCCTTGGGCATTGTTCCCAAGAGCCGTCAAATCTTGTTCTCCTGGTTTGGTTTTCTGTACAACGACATGGAACACCGCCACCAAACAATCACTTTTTGTCCCGATGAACAAATGGCGCAGTAATCGCGTTGACAACCTGCTACATTTGGAGTTTCCAAATTCTTTATCTGATTAGATTCCTCCCGTCCTAGAACCGGTGATTTTAAGCTTTAAATAAATATTGGTACTGTATACAGGGTAATTCAGCTAAGCGCGTACAAACTTCTGGGAGGGGTAGGCTGCACAAAGACCAATCGGATTCACATAGCAATGCAGGGTCGGAAACGCCATCTTCATGTGCTAGTGTACAGAGAGGACGAGAAATGAAAGAGCAGCACGTAAGACAACAAAATGCTTTTTATTACTCACTAGACATTTGGAAAATGCACTGAGGTTTCCGTAGGTGTGTCAGAAGCAGCTATAGCGATTAGTGCTACAAGGTTCTCATCACTTTCAACGGTGGTGTCGTACACCAGTCAATTGATGTAACCCCAGAAGAAGTAATCAAGGCATGTTAAGTCCGGCGATCTTGCAGGCCAATGAACGGGACCACCACACCCGATCCACTGATGTCCAAACGTCATGTTTAAGTGTTGACGAACGTCATTGCTGAAATGGGCCGGACCCCCATCGTGCTGGAACCACACTGCACGGCGCAACTACTGAGGGACCTGTTGTTCGTTAAATAGCTCTGATGCAGCCGTGCAAACATTTGGTGGTTTGGCACTCGTCTCATCGGGTAACGCTCCTGGTACAGTCGCACGGCGGCTCGTCCGTTGTAGTCCGCTGCTCCGTATGCGAGGTGCATATCAGCCATTCCCGCGTTCGTGAACTCAGCCGTCCTACTACCTCTGCGGGTGGTTTCAAATGACGTTATCTTGAAAGAAAGTATGACCATTCTCGCGACCGAACAACGCCACCATCTATATACCACATGAAGATGGCGTTTCCGACCCTGCATTGCTATGTGATACCCATTTATTTGTCTTTGTGCAACTTACCCCTCCCAGAAGTTTGCATACGCTTAGATGCATCACCCTGTGTAGGGGGTGTTGCCAGTCCTAGGACAGGGTGAAATTTTTCATTAAAGCAGATTGCCAACATATAAAATAGACACCGGATTTCTGTAAGGAAACATAATAAAATCTCATTCATGTAAGAGCAGAAAATGTTTTTTAGATGCGATTTTGCTCACGTTGACATCTCAAAATTTCAGTTTTTATTGTTGGTTAGAGACTTTCAAATAGATCTAGGTATTTATACTTATAATAACGTTGATTTCTTTGTATGAAATTACTCTGCAATGCGTAGAAAATGAAATAAAACACAACCTACCACCTACGTAACAGAAGAAACGTCGCAGACAGTTGTTCGAGCACTGCGTATTGCCACAGATGAAGTCGTTTGTCTTAGTAACTTTATTTTATTTTGCGGTATTTCTCCTTGATTTTACTTATCTTGCGATAGCTATCATCTTAGTTCCGATTTCGGCCACCGGATAAAAGCAGATGGCGCTGCAAATACTGAATGACGTCAGAGCGTTAGGGACAGAAATAGCCTATTATATAGGTTTTATTCAGATGAGCAAATGGCACCTTAATCGCGTTGCCAACCTGCTGCATTTGGAATTCCAAAACTCCTTACCTCATTATATTCGTGCTCAGATGAAAAAATGACGCATTAAACTCTTTCTAATCTAGTATATTCTGTCATCAAACAGAAAACATCGCTCTTTTCACATTAATGAGTGAGTCTTGGAAATATTCTCATCGACCGCCACCGGGAAGTGTTTGAATTAATTAGTATATTCTGAACGTCGGAATTCCATAGCTGGAGTTCATATGAAAAGATGGCTCGCTAATCGTATTGCCAATCTGCTACATTTGGAATTTCGGAATACCTTATTTGTTTACATTTGTGTTCAGGTGAACAGATACCGCAAAAAATGTGTTGTCAACCTGCTACTTTAGGAATATCGGAATCCATTACCTGATCATATTTTTCTCGAAAGTTACAAGTTGAAACTTTGTTTTATCCTCATTCTTGCATTTCTCAAGACACAAGCGTTGTCAGCAAGGTTCATCTTACGCTTTTCGTAACAAATTTGTAGTGTAAAACGACCATTTGCACAGAAACATTGATTCAGAACATGAACTTTTTTATTAGTTGCAAGACTCAAGTTATATTCCACATGTTGTGACGTACCTGCCAGCAGGACGCACACGACATAAAGGCAGATAGCAGTCAGAACGAACGTCCGCGTAGCTCAATTGGTAGAGTGACTTATTCCGGAATGAGGGGACCCGGATTCGAGCCCCGGCGTGGACAAATATGATGGAGAAATTTACTTCGTTATAATGGCGCTCGAACTTCCCGGATGACCCGGCCGTTCAAAATCTCACAATGGTTTGATGTTCTTTCCACACCGCGAGAGATGAAAAATAAGAGAATCCCTTCTCCAGCGCTTCAAAAAATAAATGTGTGTGACGTTGCATTCCACACACCAGATTGACTGGGAGTTCTCAGGTGCACGTTCTAGCGGATGGCTGCCTGCAACGATTCACGGTCGCGGCTGACCCGTGGGCCATTCCCCCTCACCTCTTTCGGGGGGGGGGGATGTGACGTACCTGCTAGCAGGACGCACACGACATAAAGGCAGATAGCAGTCAGACGAAAGTCCGCGTAGCTCAATTGGTAGAGTGACTTATTCCGGAATGAGAGGACCCGGGTTCGAGCCCCGGCGTGGACAAATATGACGGAGAAATTTACTTCGTTATAGGGTGCAAAGGGCATCTTATTTACTCGATAAACAATAACATTAATTACTTTCTTACAATCAATTTATTTTGCTGTTGTTTCGTGGTTGATCGACCACCTGAATTTGCCGACGACATCCACAGTAGCCTAACTTATTCCTCATAATAAATACTGCTGGGTAACTAAAAAACTACTTATTGGGTTGGTGAGAATGAAATGCCCGGCAAAGGACCAACACACGTGGATGGCGAGAACGGAAAAGTAGGACAACTTACCTGGGCAAAACAATCCCCCTCGACATCGACACATAGTTGCCATCTGTCCGGCAAGGTCATGATCCAGGAACGAAAAAAGTCTTGTGGCTGGGACCCGAAGAAGTCATCAACTGCACGTTGAACCTCGTTGTCTGTCGTAAATTGTTTCCCGGACAGGAAGTGCTCCAGGCGACGAAACAGATGGTAGTCTATCGGAGACAAATCCGGGGAATAGACAGGACGAGGCAGTGCATCATAGCCCAAGGCACTTTGTGTCTGCATCGCTCGTTGTGCGACATGAGACCGTACGTTGTCATGGAGCAGAAGAACTCCGTGTCTGTTGACCAAAGCCGGTTGTTTCTGCAGCAATTTTCGGCGTATCTGGTGTAATTCAGCACAATAACATCTTGTAGTGATGATTTGGCCTGTTGCCAAAAAATTCCGATGAATTATCTCGCCTATGGACCACCAGACAAAGAGCATCATCTTTTTGGTGTGTAGGGGTGGCTTAGGATGCCATCCAGTAGGCTGTGCCTTGCTTAACCACTGTGCAGATCGTTTCCGATTATTATAAAGGACCCACTTCTCGTCGCAGGGAACGATTCAATGCGGTAGAGGTTCCTGTTTATTCCTGGAAAGCAGCGACGTGCAGACTTTCAGACGCGCGGTCTTGTTGGCAGTTGGCAAGTCATGCGGCAGCCAAATGTCCAGCTTTTTGACCTTACACAGCGCAGCCAGACGCCGAACAAATCTCGTGTGGTGGCACCTACCTCTGCCTCTATCTCACGACACTTTTTTCGGGGTCCGCTTCTACCACACGTAACAGAACATCGTCAGAAACACCAACAGCTCGGTGACCACGTGCTTCGTTTTGCAAGTCCGTATCTCCGCTTCCAAACTTCACAAACATACGCCGAATGGTTCGTTCTTTGGCGGTACTTTCCTCAAACGCTTTGTTAACGTTTCGAGCGGCAATTCCATGAGAATGGCCCAGTTTAAATTTATACAGGAAGATGACTCTCAAATCCGGCGTCTGCATGTTTCCTTTGCAAGCCACGTTACGTCCAAACAAACCACGCCTGAACCTTGTTCTTCACACACACGTGCTAGCTATTTATAGTAACTCTCTGTGACGTAATACCCGCTCTGTGACGTAATACTCTCTGTGACGTAATACCTGCTCTGTGACGTAATACTCTCTGTGACGTAATACCCGCAACACCTATGGATGGTTCCATTCCGCTATGGTGGGGGTCCTGTCTTCACTGCTCGTTCGCGCCGGACATTTCATTCACACCAACCCAATAGTTGAAATCGTAGGTTATAAGAAGCCGTCCCTCCTTAATTTAGGTCCTGGTTCCAGAGAGAGGAGTACTATAGGACAGGTGTACAACCTATGCATTACCAGCGACTTTAGTCAGGGGGCCTAGCTCAGACGACTAGCCAGAACACCGCGCCTCTGACCACACGACCTTTCGCGAGTTTTCTTGAGAGTTTTGCTAACTTTCTAGGGAAATTCTAAAACACTGAAAGTTTCAGTCTATAAGTTGACGTTAGAAATGTCGCTTCGGTTGGTGTCTGATTCGTCAAAGACGCGAGCGTTTGGCTAATCATTGCAGTCTGGTGTCGGCTTTGAAGAGTTCTTTCCCTTCCTTTGTTTCATCATATATCTCCATAAGGGCTTCCTGTTCACCTGCACAAATAGCGGAGCGCTAGCTAACATAACTTATGACATATTGGCCCCGCCCCCAATTTCCTTCTCATCAGGTACCAGGTTGAATCAAAAGTTCGTCCCGTTTTGAGTCACACATGATAATACGCCTCCATTCCTGCGAGAAAAATGCGCCAACGTCGACCGCGATGACTTGGAACACACGAGGCTGATAACGTATATTTGACTCGGAGCCAAGTTGCATTATCAGGTGAGCAGAGGATGGAGGTCGATAAACGTGCTGTTAGAGTGCTTCTACTCCATTATTGAAAAAAAAATTAAACGCGGCAGCAGCAGCGAGACAACTTCGTACAGTTGAAGGCGGTGAAACAGTGTACAGTTGAAGGCAGGAAAACAGTGTACAGTTGAAGGCGGGGAAACAGTGTACAGTTGAAGGCGGGGAAACAGTGTACAGCAGCACTGCATGAAAATGGTTCCGGAGTTTCAATGCTGAGAACACCGGTCTCGAAGGCAAGGAGCGGTCGGGATGTATAATGAGCATCAACATTAACACCATGGTGGAAGCTGTGACAGCATACCTCGATCCAGTACCCGACAATTGGTTGCTGAGGTAGGGTCTTTCCAATCCACCATCGTTCGTTACCTGCATTACATTCGGTTCTCCTCCAGGCGACATCATTCTCCATGAATCAACACCCCAGTTGGCAGAACAACGTGTCGCTCCCTTTTGCAAACTGCTGTAAAATCCGCAGGATGATAGTTTTTAGCCTCGCAGGTGATTAAAAGTGGATATTCCTATGTTATTATACCACTGTGGATCAGTGGCTGAGGTCATACCACGGGTGCAAAGACTATCGAGAGGGAAGACATGCTATGCACGTAATGGAATTGTGACTGTCCTGTGAACTGGGAGCACGTACCAGATGGTCAGGCTGTGGACGGGAACCAATATCCCGGATAATTGCAGTTGTTCCAGGACGCTCTGAGCCAACGCTACCCAGCGCTCATCAGCAGGAGACAGGCGTTGCTGTAGATGGGTACATCCGGAGTTGTCTGCCCAAAAACCATACATCCAGAGTTGTCTGCCTTAAATGTATACAGCCCCAAAACCATACATCCAGAGTTGTCTACCGAAAAACCGTACATTCAGAGTTACCTGCTCCCAAACCATACATCCACAATTGTCTGGCCAAAATCCGTACATCCATGCAGAGTTATATGCCCAAAAACTATACATCCAGAGTTGTCTGCCTTAAATGCATACAGCCCAAAAACCATACACCCAGAGTTGTCTACCGAAAAACCGTACATTCAGAGTTACCTGCTTCCAAACCATACATCCACAATTGTCTGCCCAAAAACCGTACATCCATGCAGAGTTGTCTGCCCAAAAACTATACATCCAGCGTTGTCTGCCTTAAATGCATACAGCCCAAAAACCATACATCCAGAGTTGTCTACCAAAAAACCGTACATTCAGAGTTACCTGCCCCCAAACCATACATCCACAATTGTCTGCCCAAAAACCGTACATCCATGCACAGTTGTCTGCCCAAAAACCATACATCCAGCGTTGTCTACCGAAAACCCGTACATTCAGAGTTACCTGCCCCCAAACCATACATTCGCAATTGTCTGCCCAAACACCATACATCCAGAGGTCTCCCTTAAATGCATACATCCATAGTTGCCTGCCCAAACACCATACATCCAGAGGTCTCCCTTAAATGCATACACCCAGAGTTGTCTGCCCAGAAACCATACATCTACAGATGTCTGCCCAAAAACCGTACATTTAGATTTAAATGAACAATGTATATTCAGAGTTAAATGTCAGAAAATGAACAAGAAAAAGAGTTGCTTTATCACTCGGCTTTTAACAACCGATAAAAGCAGGATTATTGAGGGGTCACCAGAGAAAGTTACACAAATGTTCTTCCCTGAGGGCAACAGATAAAAAGGTTTGCTCCTTCACTTAGAGACTGAGAGGCAGATATATCTTCTACGTACACAGATAGGGTGGGATCAGCTTTCATACACAGATAGGGTGGGACCAGCTGCTTGTTAGCAGTGGAAAGATAGGGTGGGACCAGCTGCTTGTTAGCAGTGGAAAGATAGGGTGGGACCAGCTGCTTGTTAGCAGTGGAAAGATAGGGTGGGACCAGCTGCTTGTTAGCAGTGGAAAGATAGGGTGGGACCAGCTGCTTGTTAGCAGTGGAAAGATAGGGTGGGACCAGCTGCTTGTTAGCAGTGGAAAGATAGGGTGGGACCAGCTGCTTGTTAGCAGTGGAAAGATAGGGTGGGACCAGCTGCTTGTTAGCAGTGGAAAGATAGGGTGGGACCAGCTGCTTGTTAGCAGTGGAAAGATAGGGTGGGACCAGCTGCTTGTTAGCAGTGGAAAGATAGGGTGGGACCAGCTGCTTGTTAGCACTGGAAAGATAGGGTGGGACCAGCTGCTTGTTAGCAGTGGAAAGATAGGGTGGGACCAGCTGCTTGTTAGCAGTGGAAAGATGTGGCTGAGATAATGGACAATATTATTTTCTTTTAACGGAAAGGGGAAGTTCCTACCGGGTTGAATTAGGACGGTGGTCAAAGGTGTAGCTGTGAATAATTTTGAAAAAAAAGCACAACACACGATAGCCTGAAGAGCGTACATGTTTTTTTTTACAGAAATATTTCAACTCATGAATTTCGAAAATGACATACACACAAAGAAACAAAAATTTATTTAATTAAACGGGACCAAAAATAGTGGGTGGGCACTACCTCCCAGTAAAATTATTAGAGTGGCGAGATTCACTTCGCCCCCCCACCCCTAGTCGGCGCCTATGAAAAGCTATATACACAGTCGAGTCACATTATTGTGACCACCACATACTTTCGACGTCAACAACGCGTAGCCAATGAAAGAAGGTACTTGTAATGAGCTGGCTTGGAGGGTACATAAGGTGTGTTGTAGGAATTCCGAAAACATATCACTCGTTGCTGTCATGGATAAAAGGAGCAATTTATGAGATTTGCCAAAAAAGATCGGCTTTTGGGCCAAGGGTGACAGTACTTCGGAAACAGCACAGTTTGTGAACTGTTCGCGTGCTGCTGCGGTTAAAGTGTATTGTGATTGGAAAAATGGCACCATTGCGAAGAAGCGACGTGGAAACTGCTGAGCACTACGTGCCATTGATGAGAGAGATGAACGTCGGCTGCGAGGTGCGTCAGGGCCGATCGACATGCTACAGTAGAGCAATTCACTGGCCGAATGAACCTGGGGGCTACCGGAAGTGTGTCTAAAACGGCAGTTCAGCAAACCCTGCTGCGTATGGGGCTCCGATGCCGACTGATGGTCACTGCACCTATGCTAACGAAGGAGAACTGACAGAAAAGGCTTACATTTGCACGGTAGTATCGGAATTGGGCCTCCGCTGATTGGCAAAGGATTGCCTTTTCCGATGAGTCACGTTTTCTGCTTCATCGAAGAATGGACGTTGGCGTATAAGGCGGGAAACATCGGAGAACAAACACTCTTCAACTATTGCTGGAAGAACACAAGCTGGTGGGGGCAGCGTTATGGTGTGGAGGATGTTTTCGTGGCATTCCCTGGGTCCACTCATACCTGTGGAAGGCACTATGGGCCGAATTTGTTATGAATCTATACTTGCAGATCACGTAAACCCATACATGCTGATTACCTTCCCTGCAGCGGATGGGAGTTTCCAGCACGACAATGCGACGTGTCAAACAACTTGAAATATCCGAGAGTGGTTGACAGAACACGATGAAGACTTCAAAGTACTTCCCTGGACCCCTAATTTCCCAGACTTAAACCCAATTGACCATCTGTGAGACCACCTCGGTCGTGTTGTTCGCTTTATGGATCCTCCATCACGCACCCTCCTGCAGCTGTCAGATGCACTGCAGTCATCATGGCTCCACATACCTGCGAATACCTTCCAGCACCTTATTGAGTCACTCCCAGCCCGTCGAGTTGCTGTCCGCGCTGCACACGGCGATAAATCTGGTTATTCGCTGGCGGTCACAATAATGTGACTCGACCATGTATAAACTCAGCTAGCTGAAGTAGAGATATAATTTAAAAATCTAAACTGTGCGTTGAAAGGTAAATACTCGTTCCCAACAAAACTATCAATAATAGTGAAACGATCGAGCAATGATCACGTGCTTGAGGAAAGCCAGAAGAGGAACACCAATTTAGTTGATTAGGCGATGGTTGTACCCACCTTGTTATACTGAAGTGAGACCTGAATGTTGAATGTTGAGCCTAAAAAACTACAACAGACTAACAGCTGTTGAGATGCAATATTTAAGGGTTGTGAAAAGCTGTACACAAGACTGGATCTCCTGCGGAGTGAAGGCCAACTATCTGAACTCTTGATCACCACATCGCAAAATTAAGTGCCTACTACAGAGAAAAATGGAGTGAACACGCTGAAAAGATGGAGAGAAACGTTTCTCTTCTCAAGATTGCCTTTAAATACACTGCCTAACAGAGAAAATGCCACACCACGAAAACGTGACACACAGTGTCATGCGAATTACAGGGTGTGTGCACACGCACAAGTTATGCAAATGATTGCATTTGTATGCCAATCGCCCGAACGGCGCGCGGGATATAAGCTGACAACCAGCCCGTGAGGCCATTAGTCGAAACGTCGTCACGGCCGAGAGGAAAGGGTGGTTCTGCTGTAACCGTGTCTGGAGAACGAACAAGGGGTCTCAATGCCGTTAAGACGCCGTCGTACGCTATTTCATCAAAAGGATGCGTTCACGAGAGGTGTCATCAAAGGCCTTCCTACCGCTGGATGGTCCTTGCGTCGTATTGCGGAAGATACGCAACGTGATGCAACAATTCTCGGTCGCATTTGGAAATAGTGGTTCCCGGATAGATCTGTGCAACGTTGTAGGAGGACGGAACACGGAGACGAACGTCGGAGCGCATCGATCGTCCCATCCGACGTCATGTCGTATCGGACCCTCAGGCCACAACGGGCGAGTGTACGGGAAGGCTTGGATGCTTCGATATCGACGCGGACAATGTCGCGCAGATTGGCTGCGTCTGGTATGCTGTCCAGCCGTCCGTTGCGAAGGCAACCCTTAGCAGCGAGCCAAAGTAGTCACCGCTTGGAGTGGTGTCGCTCCAGAACTGCGTGGGGTGCCGAATGGAACAGTGTGGTGTTCAGCAACGAATCGCGGTTCTGTCTCACCACGGATGATCGCCTTGTGAGAGTCTGGACACGACGTGGCTAACGGGTGGATTCCTCCGCCATTGTGGAGCGACACACGGCCAGGCAACGCGGAATCATAGTGTGGAGTGCTATCAGCACCAACCGCCGCTCAACACTGGTACGCATTACGGGCACATTGACGGCACTCTGCTATGGTGACAGAGTGCCGTCAATGTGCCCGTAAACGTCCCGTGACACCATCGTATCTGCAAGGCATCTCAAACGCCGTTTTTCAACAGGATAACGCCCAGTCGCATACCGCTCGGATCAGTCTGAATTATTTACACGGTGTGAGGAAGCTTCCTCGACCAGCACGATCCTTCGACCTATCGCACATCAAGCATCTGTGGGATATGATTGGATGTCGGTTGAGCACCCTCTCAACCCCGCAAAATAAAGATGAACTGTGGACTCGGATCAACACCACATGGTCAACGATACCCCAGGACTCTCTTCGGACTCTCATTGCCTCGATGCCACGTCGGATTCAACGCTGTATCGCGCAAAATGGGGACCACACTCCCTATTGATCCTCCTGTATATCCGACCACTGGAGCCTAGTCTGTATGTGACAATTAAATCATTTGTGCAGGACCTATTTGGCTATCTGTGTGTGCAGTTTGGTCTGTTGTTGAGCATTCCTGCATGGTGTTGCATTTGCTCTGTCAGACAGTGTACAATCATAAAGGAAAGAGAGATAGGGAAATTTCTTGAAGCGATAATTAGCACACGCTCAAACCGGAACGGACCAACGACGCTTTCAGAATTAACAGTTTCGTATTCGGCTTATGCAGATCTCGCCTTTATCTTCTATACGCATGAGTAAAATGTATTTTTGCTGCATAAAGGAATGTATGTAATTAGCACTATCAAAGGACTAACTTAAAGTACGGTTTCAGAATTGTGAAATATCAGTTCTAGAAATGTACAACATTACTGACCGGAAAGATTGTTTGTTACGAGTATGACATAATATCCTATTACGCGATATAACTGATTCCTTACCCAGATGTCTTCCTTCTTGAAACGATCACATGGCCGATTCTGAGACACTTGCAAGACGGGATTATTTACGTTGATACCGTCGCCAGACTTCCGGGTCTTCGATTCTTCATCCTCGAAGCAAAGTAGGGATAAATGTCAGCGACATTCGAAATTGACGTGTTTTCTCTCTAAGCAGAGAGAAGCAGCTGAGAATGAAATCAATTGATTATCAGTTAATGAGCAGAAAAAAACATCTAATTTCAGGAAGGAGTTGTACTGTAGTTGATTTCACCGGATAATTGACCCACCTTTGCTCATTCTTTTTCAAGTGACATTATTACAAAACGTGGATATACCTACCGAATGAAATGAGGGAAGGGAGTAAAGGATATTGTAGAACTACATATACACTATGTTAAAAAAATACAGCACCAGGAACTAGGGTTGCAAATGCTGTGAAACTTACTGGAAGAAAAACATAGACTAGAAGTGTGCACGAAACTCCTAGAAAACCCGCGCGAAATACATTTCCTCAAGAGAATCGTTGATGAAAAGTGGGTCTAGTTTCGCAATCCTAACACACAGCGGCAGTGGTTGAGCTCTGGACAGCTTCCAGAACCTGTTGCTCAACGTGGGCGCTTCGAGCACAAAGTGATGTTCTGCCTCTGGTGGAATTTCGAGGGGATAGTCCAGTACGAATTTTCCAGACGGTCGGACCATCAACGCTAATCTCTACTCTGAACAGCTGGAGCGAATGTATGTGGTTTTGGAGGAGAAGTAGCCACCATTGGTGAACAGAAAGCGCGCTCTCCTACAGCAGGACAACGCTCGGCATCATACCGCGCAAACGACCCGGGAAAAACTCCAGGAACTTGAGGACATCGGACTGATGTCACAACAAGAATATAGTCCGGATCTTGCCCCGTCGGATTATTACTTGTTCCAATCCATGGCCCACTTCCTTCGCGGGCGGCACTTCAACAACCAGGAGGAGGGGGCAGCTGTGGTGAAGGAGTTCTTTGCTTCCAAGGATAAGAACTGGTGCCGCCGCGGAATCGAAGAACTAGGAGACAGATGGCTGTAAAGACGATGCAACACGAGGTCCTATATTCTGAATGCTACTCAGCTTTCGTCACAAAGGTACGCATGGAGACATAAAGTGATCAAAATATTGCAAAACTTTCGACTCACTCTCTGTGAATTATGAATTGTACGCAATGATCGTTATAATATAAAATATTACGAGATTAAATGCTGGGAAATAGCCTAATGTGTTTTGTTTTGGCATCGCCGGTCCACGAAAGTTTCCACAACGTTTTTCCGGACAGAGAATGCAAAAAATTGAACCATTGCAATAACGGATTGGACTATTCACATAAATCATTCGGTTCCTTGCTGACCTTTGGTCATATACTGAATTTGATTGTATGCCTAGTTTAGTACTTTTCAGCTATTAAGGTTAAGCTATCCGGGTAGACCAAAGTTACAGTACGATATGCCTAACGAGTTAGAATAAACTATAGTCCACGTATAATAAAATGTTTATTATACATGGACTATAGTTTCGCAGAGCGTTGGGCTCGGCATCATCAGGATGTCCTGATGATGCCGAGCACGTTCTGATGATGTTCTCATCGAGAACGTCTGATGATGAACTTCCTGATGATGCCGAGAACATTAAAACGAAATAAATTTCTCCGTCATTTTTTTCCACGCAGGTCATCGAGTCCGGGTCCCCTCACTCCGGAGTAAGTCGCTCTCCCAACTCAGCCACGCAGACATGTGCTCTCACTGCTATCTGCCTTTATCTCATGTGCGTCCTGCGGCGCAGGCACGTCACAACATCCTAATGATGCAAGCCAAACGATCTGCGAAACTATAATCGATGTATAATAAGCATTTTATTGTGAGAAATGTTGCTATTTTTTTCTATCTTAACATCACAAGTTTAGTAGCCATAAATTATATACAAGCCTAACGAACTCTAACCCTGCTGTTCCTACATTAAAGCTAACGTAACATTAGCGTGTCGTTGAAGTAAAAGTTAAGCTCATAGTTAATTAACATAATATTTACGGATAATTCTAAGTTTCACTAATTTAACCCTAAACATTGTTTCTTTATACTATAAACAACTAGTGCGAAATTTTTGTTGCAGATAAATTTTGCTACGTGAAGTCGGAGAGCAAAAGCTTTTCGCCAGTATAGATATTTAATATTTCTTTTAGCATAAGAAAAGGTTACTAACGAACTTAATGATTAATTACACTTTACTATCTAACAGAAAATGTGTAATTAATGATTCAATCCGTTTCTTTTCCAAGAAAACCTGACCAAGCTGTTTCCACAATTTGTCTTTCATCATAATAAAGAGTACACAACACAGAGGCGATGTGAAAGATAAATGTGCGCAGGGAGAGACTTGAATAACAAACTTTCCTGGACGGAAAATAAATATTTGCTAGAATGTAGTCGCAAAGCTTTATCGAGAAACTGAAAAAACAATGTCTTTTGAGGAAAGTGACTTACGCCATCAAACATTATTTGAAATATAGTGTCTGCAGAGTAAAAATAAAACATTCATATCGCATTTGCCGACAGAAAAACAAAATTTTATGGCTTACGTCACTGAACAGTGTATTATTCTTTACTCTGCATGTAAATGACCTTTTAAAATGGAAAATAAATGAAGTTATTTCCATACGCATACACAGGGCCTTTGAGTGGTAATGGACAGGATGAAGATTTTTGTCTAGTGATAAATGACGCGAAGCCTAAACATAAGTTTCATAGAAATACACGTAAAATTATACCTTATAAAAATAGTCTCCAGTGTTACACCATTACCTCCGAGATCTTGAAGGCTTATCAAGCCGTGACGTCACACCTCGTGGATCTACTGATCAAACAGTCCGTGTCTGCATATCCACGCTACGCATAACCGTGTGACTTGTGATTTTTATGGTTGTCCATGTAAATCACATGAAAATGTTGTTCATTTGAAGACAACCACAGGAAAAGAACACTATTAATTTTTCTTGAGTGAAATTAATAGCGTTGCTTTCCTTTGGTTTGCTTCAACTAGCATTTTAATAAAAGTTTTTACATACCGGTAATTGAATGAGATAGTATTTGATTATACCACATCCGTGTTGTGTTCCTGACTGCCGTTGAAATCATAAAACAGGACCGAAAGTTCGTCTGCATGGATTTTTTTCTTTGATTAAGGGTTTAGGGTTTTTTTTACATGACAGAACAGGATACAGATATTTCATAGCAACAAGTACAAATCATACATGGGCTACAGCTTGCGAAATGATCAATTTACACCGATATAGCCAGTGTTGATCATGTAACACATTGTGAACAAGGATACACTGAGTGGCCACTTTATTATGACCACCTGACAGTTTTAAGCAAATGAGCTATGGCTGCACGCTGTTGCCACCAGAGGGTGAGGCTAGTACATAAAAAGGGAAAGCTTAGTGCTTGCGACAGTAGTAGAAGTGATTTTTGGGTGACGAGATGGGTAAAAAATGCGATTTGACGGACTTTCAACGTTGGATGATTGTAGGAGCTCGGAGCCATGGAGCGAGTATCACCGAAACCGCCGTATTCGTTAAATGTTCCAGAGCAGCTGTTGTTAACGTGTTTAAAGACTGAACTGTCAGCCAAAAAACTGAGTCTCTACGTGCAACGTGTGGTCGTCATCGACTAGTGACGGCTCGGGCGGAACGGCGAGTGTTCAGACTGGTAACAAACAACAGAAGAGCAACAGTTCAGCAAATTACAGACCATCTTAATCAAGGATCCCCTCAAAGGATCTCTGCCCACACTGTTCACCGTACACTGTATCGGATGGGATATGGCAGCCGAAGGTCTGTTCAAACACCTTTGCTGTCTGCAGTTAACAAGAGAAAACGTCTCCAGTCCGCACACGAGCACAAGGATTGAACAGTCGATAATTGGAAACAAATTATGTGGTCCAATGAATCACGTTTTCAGTTGTACCAAGCCGATGGCCGAGTGAGAATTTGGTGGAAACAGCACGAAAGCACGGACCCCAAATGCATTGCTACAACCCTTCAAGCTGGTGGAGGCAACGTTATGGTTTGGGAAATGATTTCCTGGCATGCTTTGGGCCCTTTAATTCGTGTTGATTAACGTCTGACCGGCACGTCATATTTAAACATCGTTGCGGACCAAGTGCATCCTGTCATGTGGATGGTTTATCCCAATGGCCATGGCTACTTTCAATAAGATAATGCCTCCTGCCATAGTGCTCGTATTGTACAGGATTGGTTTCAGGAACATGCCGGTGAGTTTACTTTGCTTAAGTGGCCCCACAATCTCCAGATCTCAACACCATTGAGAATTTGTGGGATGAAGTTGAACGAGCCATCAGACAGCTGGATCCACAAAATTGCAATCTCACACTCCTGGAAAGTGATATTCATCAAGCATGGTCTCATATTCCACAAACCACCTATCAACATCTCGTGGAGTCCATGCCACGAAGAATGGACGCAGTATTAAAGGCAAAAGGTGGTCCAACGAAGTACTGAGGGGGTGTTCATAATAAAGTGGCCACTTAGTGCACATCAAAAATGGATTTTAACAGTACGCTAAATGACCAATGTTCACAGATAACCAGTGTGGTTTTTTTTTATTGGATAACCAGTGTTTGATAAGTAACACATTGAGTGCCAGTGCCGAAAGACAGACACAAACATCCATATATCAGCGGGATTCAAACCCGGGCCCAACTAGGGCGACTAAGCCAGCGCCTTAGACCACTGCGCCACCGAGGCGGTTTATGGATTTCCAAAAGTCAAAGATTTGTGTTCTAAGTGGATTCGTGCCATTGAAAGAGATAACTTCACAGTTACACAACATAGTAGAGTATGTGCATAGAAAATTGATTTAATCGAATTTATCTGGTGCTGTGAAATATTCCATAATATTCTATATCTGAAAAAATCCACTTCTAATGCAAAGTGCCTTCACTCATTACTGTATGCATGTGTTAGCTTCAGAATAAGTTAGCATTCATATTTCACTATCGCTTGAATACGCTTCAATAAATGCAGCTAACACTGTTTGAACGTAGTATTCTTTAATCTTAATCATTAAAACTTACTGGATGGTAACAGATCTTTTGGAAATTCGTAGCGAAGTATTATTCTAAATTAGTACATTACATGGCCAGTAATAACTGAATGTTTCAGTGATACGTTTAACTTGAAGGTTGTTAAAAATACCTGGATAATACACCACTTTCTATACTCCAAACAAATGTCCCCTTTCTAATTTACGCAATATCATCTTGCTCTAGAAAATACACAGGACCTTAGTTTATTTATTTGGTCAAACGAAAAAGTATTTTAGCAATGGATGTTGTTGAGGACAATTTTAAAAGTGAAATAAATTTTTACATGCCTACTGCCCATTATGGTAACAGCGAACACTTCTTGTTTCATATTCAACTGGAGGAATAATATACACTGACGGGAAAAAAATCCCAACACCACGAAAAAATAGTTGTAGAGGAATGAAATGGCGGCAATACATTTGTATAGGTAACATATTTAATCGATTAAGGTTTCAAGATCACAGCTTAATGTAAGCGCGAGAAGAGCCATTTTAAATGTGAAATGCTGGTACATTAATAACCGATGTAACCGCCAAAAATGCTGAATGCAAGCACGCAAACGTTCATGCATTGTGTCGTACATGTGCTGGATGTCAGTTTGTGGAATGGAGTTCCATGCCTGTTGCACTTGGTCGGTCAATACAGGGACGGTTAATGCTGGTCGGGGGTGACGCTGGAGTTGTCGTCCAATGATGTCCCATACGTGCTCGATTGGTGAAAGATCTGGTGATCTAGCAGGCCACGGCAACATGTCGACAATCTGTAGAGCATGTTGGGTTACAACAGCGGTATGCGGACGAGCGTTATCCAGTTGGAAAACACCTCCCTGGAATGCTGTTCACGAATGGCAGCACAACAGGCTGAATCACCAGACCGACGTACAACTGTGCCGTCAGGGTGCGTGGGATAACCACGAGAGTGCTTCTGCTGTCATAGGAAATTGCTCCCCAGACCATAACTCCAGGTGTAAGTCCAGTGTGTCTCGGCCGCAGACAGGTTGGTTGCAGGCGCTCACCTGGCCTCCTTCTAAACAACACACGGCCATCACTGGCACCCAGGCAGAACCGGCTTTCATCAAAAAACACAACAGATCTCCACTCCCAATGAGCTCTAGCTTGACACCACTGACGTCGCAAACGGCAGTGGTTTGGAGTAAGTGGAATGCACGTTACAGGGCGTCTGGCTAGGAGCTGTCCTTCAAGTAACCGATTTGTAACAGTTCGTTGTGTCACTGTGATGGCTACTGCAGCTCGAATTGCTGCCGCAGACGCGGTACGATGCACCACAGCCATACGCCGTACACGGCGGTCTTCCCTCTCAGTAGTGTCACGTGGCCGGACGGAACCCGGTCTTCTTGAGGCAGTACCTTCCCTTGACCACCGCTGCCAACAATCATGCACAGTGGCTACATTCCTGCCAAGTCGTTCTGCAATATTGTGGAAAGAAAATCCACCTTCTCGTAGCCCTATTACACGACCTCTTCAAACTCCGTGGGCTGTTGATAATGACTTCTTCGTCTTCTTAAAGGCATTCTTGACTAACATCAACACACTTCGTCGAATGTCAACGATAACTAACGCTCACGAACGTTACAGCGCGTATTTAATGCAAACCTGCTTTGCATGTTCCGAGGGACGTTACTAGCGCCACACGTATGCGCCGAGCGCAAAATTTGCATAGACGTCATATTACATGTGTGCTCTCACCGCCTACCAACTGTCGTTTATCTAACACAACCCCTTCTTGGTGTTGGGATTGTTTTTCCGTCAGTGTATATACATATACACTGGTATGTAAAAATTAAGTACGACATGTATATATATATATACACTGGTGTGAAAATTTAAGGACGAAGAGGAGAAATTAGCATAACAGCGGAACGAGCAGCCAGAATGGACCAAAAGACCACTCAGGAGATAGACTAGTGTACGGTACGGTACGGTGGGGCACGCACATATATGCAGCATGACGTAGGGAGGGGGAGAGGGGGTCGGAGGGGTATAAAGCACACGGGTGGTGTACGCTCAGCAATTCGGTGGAAGCTATTGCACGGTGTATATCGGTTTGAACGACGTCGAGTTGTTGTCACCGTGTGATATGGCCAACAGGCAATCCAGTAGACGACATCTGGATGACTTTACCCGAGGTTGCGTCATCGGGAAGTTGGAAGAAGGTTCAAGTGTGACTAGTGTAGCCGAGGAGTTCGGGATCGATCACAGCATCATTTCACGAGCTTGGAGAGCATTTCAAACGACAGGAACAGCCGTCCGAGAGTTTAGCAGTGATCGTCCACGAGCAACCACGGCGACGGACGACCGGTATATTGTCCTACAGGCGAGAACATACAGACGGCAGACAGCGAAAGAGAAATCGCAAGGCACATGCAACGGACAACTGGGCGTCCGTTATCGCGTTTTACCGTGGCCAGGAGGCTGCACAAAGGTGGTCTATTGGCACGACGACCAGTACGGTGTGTGCTATTAACGCCTGCTCATTGGAAACGGCGGTTTCTGTAGTGCCAAGAACACAAGAACTGGACACATCATGCAATGGGGTCGAGTTCTCTTTACGGATGAGAGCCGATTTAGTCTGACGAGCGATTCTGGACGTATACACATCTGGAGAGAGCAGGGAACACGCAATCGCACCTCCAACGTCAGCGAAAGGGACCGGTTTCGAGGTAGCGGAGTTCTCGTTTGGGGTGCTATCATGCTTGGTATCCGTACTGACCTCCACATCTTTCAAGGAGGTTCACTCACTGGTGTCCTCTATTGTACCGAGGTTCTCCTGCATCACGTGTGTCTGTTTAGAGGTGCTGTGGGTCCTGAGTTCCTCTTCATGGAAGACAACGCTACACCACATCGTACAGTGGCTTTCGCAGAGCTGTTGGAGAGTGAAGATATTCAACGCATGGATTGGCTCGCAAGGTCCCTGGACCTAAATCCAATCGAACACGTGTGGGACCTTCTCCGAAGACTCTTGGCATCACGTCACCAGCCATCAACAACGATTCCGCAGCTGCGATTGGAGCTACAAGAAGAATGGGCCGCGATACCTCAACAGCTCCTTGACAACCTCGTCCACAGCATGGACAGACGTTGTGAATCCTGCAACGCAATCAGGGGTGATCATATCCCCTACTAAAGACTTGATTTTTCTTGGCAGCCGCCTGTCACATGGACGTTTCTGTCTTCTGTCCAGTTGTGCTCGAAGCTACCTTTTCAATAAAGTGCCTTTGTATCCTTTGGATTCCTTGTTTGGACGGTTTTGCTCTCTTGTCCCATATTCTTACATCTTGGGGATCTTATGGTATGATTTGAGTCGATGTGGAGCACTTCTGCACGACGTCACATGCGAAAAACCGTCTCGTCCTTAATTTTTGCACACTAGTGTGTGTATATATATCATCATCATCATCATCATTGTCAACCATTATCAATCCACTGCTGGACGAAGGTCTCCCCAAGTTTCCTCCACAACGGTCTGTCTTGTGCCAGTCTCCTCCATGTCACCCCTGCATACTTTCGAATTTCATCCACCCATCTCCCATGTGGTCTTCTTCTGGGTCTTTTCCTGTCCCTTGGAATCCAATCTAAAATTTCGGCTGTCCATCGATGATCTGTCCTTCTGGCAGTATGTCCAGCCCATTGCCATTTCAGGGATTTAACTCTGATCATGATGTCTTCCACTCTTGTCATTTTTCGGATCCACGTGTTCCTCTTCTTATCTCTCCTGGTTACACCAAGTATGCACCTCTCCATGCTACTTTGAGTTGTCTGCAGCCTTTGTATGTCTCTTTTAGTTAAGGTCCACGTCTCTGCACCATACGTAAGCACTGGAAGGATGCATTGATAAAACACTTTTCTTTTAAGACATAATGGCATATTGCTCTTGAAAATTATGCTGTTTCTTCCAAAAGCTCTCCAGGCAAGTTTTGTACGCCGATTAATTTCTTTATCAATGTGACCCTCACTTGATATCTGCTGTCCAAGATAAACGTACGTGTCTGTTATCTCCAGCTTTTCTCCATCAATCGATAAATCTTCATTTCTTGTAAAAGCATTGAACATCACTTTTGTCTTCTGAAAGTTCATTTTTAATCCCACTTCTTTACTCTTGTCAGCAAGTTCCTGGATCATACTCTGCAGCTCTGATGGGGTAGTTGCAAAAATGACTACGTCATCAGCAAAACGAAGGTGGGTTAGATAATCTCCATTAATCTTTATCCCCTTGTTTTCCCAGCTCAGCGACTGAAAAACACCCTCCAATGTGGCATTAAAGAGCTTCGGAGATATGGTGTCACCTTGTCTCACTCCCTTTCCAATTTTTACGTGTGTTGTATTTTCAAACAGCCTAATCTTTGCACTTGCATTTTCATAGATGTTATTAATAATATTAATGTATGCATCTTCAATACCGCAGGTTTTCAGAGCCATTGTAACTGCTGATGGTTTCACCGAATCAAAGGCTTTTTCATAATCGATAAAAGCCATGCACAATGGAAGTTCATATTCCCTATATATATATACAAAATCCTAAAACAACAATCGTGACCATCGGAAATATGTTCCGATGCGCCCAGACTGTCTCTCTCATGGGCTGCGAAGATCCCCCGCCAGTGACGTCACAAACCAGCGCGATGGCCTTCTCTTTCCGGGGTCACGGTCACACAGAAAATGCAAATGAATGAAATTTGAGCAAATGTGATTAAATAGACGAATAGGTACTTAAACGTAGCAGAACTTTGAAGAAACAGAAAGATCATAAGGTGATACTGGTTCTCAAAAAGTCATTTGTCTGGTAAGGATAATCCTACATGTGAAGGATTTCTAAAATAATTTTTTTCCAGTTTTGCTAATCCGAAGCAGTAAATCTCAATTATTTTTTCTTTTTCCTTTCTTGAATCTTTGCTAAATATACACTGAGATGCCAGTTTACTAAGTACATGTGCCCTCGTCGGGTAAATCAAACACTAGAGTAAGTTATGACGAAGTAAATTTTTCAATCATTATTATGCCCTTGGTAGGATTCGAATCTGCCACTCCCGGCTCCGGAGCTCCAGGTGTTATCAACTACACAACACTGGCAAGTGCTTTCGCTGCTATCTGCGTTTATCTCATGTGACTTGTCTGAGGGGCAAGCAGGTTACATCTACTCCCCCCTCCCGAAAGAGGTCGGGGGTCCCGGCTGACCCGTGGACAATAGGCAGTCATCCCATGAAGAACGTGGGTTTGAGATATCCCAGACAATTTGGTGTGTGGAACGTAACATCACACTGATTTACTTTTTCGAAGCACTGAAGAAGGGATTCTCATTTTCACTATCAGGCGGTGTGGAAAGAACACCACACCATTGCGAGAAACCTATCAGCCAGACCATCGTTGAAGTTCGGGACCCAATATGACGAAGTAAATTTCCCCATCATCTTTGTCAACGCCGGGCATAAATCCGGGTTCCCTCACTCCGGAGTAAGTCGATCTCCCAACTGAGCTACGCGGACATGTGCTCTCACTGCTATCTGCCTTTATATCATGTGCGTCCTGCGGTGCACGCACGTCACAGCACCTAATAAACTAGGATATCAGCGTAGATTTATTTTTTAAATCTTTCCCAGTGACATCTGAAACGTCAACTACCGCATTTTTTAATTTTTGTTTTGTTATTGTAAAACTTCGTTTCTTTTATTCAAAGAGCATTTTTTTTGTTTCACTTGCTAGTTTTAATATTGTCTTCTGACATATTGCTTCCTCTTCTTCTTTTTAGCCATTCTCCTTCCACTGCTGGACGAAGGCCAACTCGAGCTCTTCCTATTTTTTTTTTTTTTGCTGTTCTTGGCTATGGTTGACCAATTCTTCCCCCAGATTTTGAAAGTTTATCGCTCCACCTTCTTCTAGGACACCTTTTGCTCGGTTTCCCTACTTTTGGAATCCAGTTCGTTAATATGGCGGTCCGTCCCCCACGAGGTCTGGTAACTTGACGTGGTGTGGAGGCTCTGCTGCGAAATCCAGATCGTTCCTTTGCGGGTGAGTGGTAGATTAATTATTTGTGTGTTGCAAGTAATAATACGTTAACCCCGTGTAACCCCCATGGAATTTCTTTTCGCCATCTTTGGTGAACGAGGCATCGCCATTGGAATTTGTGTTCTGTGTCTGAGATACCCCTTTGTTAGCTGGTCATCGCACCGCCTTGAAGCTTCGTAAAAAAGTGTGTGTATTTCGTGGGTCGTGAATTAGGTAAATATGTTTATATTATCTATAGTACTTGCGCAGAAAAAGAACTACTCGCTTGGCCACTTACGCCTTCTAGAGCGTAGAAGGGGTAGTTCTTTTTCTTTCCTCTTCTGCACTTTCCTAAAATTCTGAATTCTCTTCTGCTTGATAAGGCGCAAGTGACCACATCAAGCACTTCCAATTGTATTGTGAAGGGCTGCTATATAATAGCGTAAGACGACCCGAAATACAATACCTTTTCTGTCCATTCCAGTATCGATGTAAGGAAGTTATGAGCAACTCCACGTGAAAAAATTCAGAAAAAACAAAATACCCTTTTCAGGGCTCAGTTCATTTTATCGAAAAGGGATGCCAGTCGTACCATACATAACTAAAGAAAGATAAGAAAGCAATGAAAAGGAATAGATAGAAATCAGTGAAAGGTAAAGAAAGCAATGAAAGGAATAAAGATAAAAAAGTAAGTAAAAGGAAATAAATGTACACACCTATCACATAAATTTATAGTATATATGTTCAAGATAAATAGTCACCACAACTTAGAATTTTAAACAATATACAGTAAAGTAAGAATTTCACCACAACAAGGGTGGTACTTTCTACTAATGCTATGATATTACAAAGTCACCACAGCTAGGGTGGTGCTAAATAATAGTATGAAAATGATTTTTACCACAACAAGGATCGTGCTAACCTACAAGTATGGAAAATGAATGTCACCATCACTAAGGCGGTGCTATTACACTGGCGGAAAGTGAAAAAAGAACACCAAGAAGGATTTGGCAGACGATCATGAAATCTACATATGTTAATGCGGTCGAGTTTACGTAGGTGTGATGTTAATTTCGGGACCAACCGGTGAGCGCTTGCGCCACAGCACGGCATAATATGCAAATTATCGTCGGTGGTATTTAAGCAGTACGGCGAAGTAAATGTAATCAGTCGTCGGCATACGGACACGTGCGAAGACCCTGAAGAAGCTGCAATGCTCGGACATGGAAGACGTGTACGATTTCAGCAGGGATCGGACTTTGAGCGAGGTCGTCTAGTCGGACTCCGCGAAGCAGGGTGGTCGTATCGTCGTATTGCGGAGCGAATCGGACGGAAAGTATCGGTGGTGGTACGATGGTTGCGTAGATGGTTCGAGGAACATTCCCACACGAGAAGACGTGGAACCGGGAGTCACAGATGGACTGATGAGCGGACCGATCGACGCATAAGAAGAGCGGCGTTGTCAAGCAGAACATCCACTGCGACGCAAATCCGAGCTGCCGTTGCACCTCAGGTGACTATGTAAACAATCCGCAACCGTCTACTGGATGCAGGACTACGTGCACGTGTGCCTCTGGCATGTGTACCTCTGACTCCAGCCCACCATCAGGAACGGCTGCAGTGGTGGCGCCAACGTCTGCACTGGAAAACGCAATGGCGATCTGTCGTGTTCAGCGATGAAAGCAGATTCTGCTTGGGAGCCTCCGATGGCCGTATGCGTGTTCGCAGACGCACAGGGGAGCGTCTCCACCCTTCTTGCATCCGCCCGCGACACACATGCCTACACCTGGTCTCCTGGTGTGGGGAGCGATCAGCTATCACTCCCGTACACAACTAGTGTTTGTACCGGGTACGTTAAACAGCACCTCCTACATCAACATCATCATTCAGCCCGTTGTTGTGCCATTTGTAAGGTCGGTCCATCGTGGTGTTTTCCAGCAAGATAACGCACGCCCACACACGGCACGTGCAACGCAACATGCACTTCAGGGTCTGAGGCAACTTCCATGGCCTGCACGTTCACCGGATTTGTCCACCATTGAGCACGTGTGGGATTTTATGGGACAACGACTTACCCGGTCTCCACAGCCAGCCACGACCATCCGCGATTTACGCGTCCAGGTTGAGGATGCTTGGAACTCAATACCCCAAACTTACATCCAACATCTGTACGACAGACTTCATGCCAGAATTGCACAGTGTGACGCAGCTCATGGCGGTTCAACCTCGTACTAACCATGTTACATGGAAATGTTATTTTTCAGTTTACCAGCAAATACAGCTGTATTTTGCCATAATGTTTTGATCACGTTATCCTCTGTATTTCGTTATTATGATGTATAAATTTCGTTGTTATCAGACGTCTCCTTCTTGGTGTTCTTTTTTCACTTTCCGCCAGTGTATATTGCTCTGTGAAGTTCACCTGTGCTACCGTTCGGTCTCCAGGCGCGCTCATTTTTCTAGGCTGGGGGATGGGAATAAAGTAATAGCTCATCAGTGTATCATCATCATCATCATCATTGTTAACCATTATCAGTCCACTGCTGGACGAAAGTATCCCCAAGTTTCTTCCCCAACAGTCTGTCTTGTGCCAGTTTTCTACATGTTACTCCTGCATACTTTCGAATTTCATCCGTCCATCTCGCATGTGGCCTACTTCTGGGTCTTTACCTGTCTCTCGAAATCCAGTCTAAAATTTCAGCTGTCCATCATGGTCTGTCCTTCTGGCAATATGTCCAGCCCATTGCCATTTCAGGGATTTTGCTCTGATCATGATGTCTTCCACTGTTGTCATTTTTCTGATCCACGAGTTCCTCTTCTTATCTCTCCTGGTTACACCAAGCATGCATCTCTCCATGCTGTTTGAGTTGTCTGCAGTTTTTGTATGTCTCTTTTAGTTAAGGTCCATGTCTCTGCACCATATGTAAGCACTGGAAGGATGCATTGATCAAACACTTTTCTTTTAAGAAATAATGGCATATTGCTCTTGAAAATCATACTGTTTCTCCCAAAATCTCTCCATCCAAGTTTTATACGCCGATTAATTTCTTCATCAATGTGACCCTCTCTTGATATCTGTTGTCCAAGATAAATGTAGGTATTAGTTATCTCCAGATTTTCCCCATCAATCGATAAATCTTCATTTCTTGTAAAAGCATTGTACATCACTTTTGTCTTCTGAAAGTTCATTTTTAATTCCGCTTCTTTACTCTTGTCAGCAAGTTCCTGGATCATACCCTGCAGCTCTGAAGGGGTAGTTGCAAAAATGACTAAGTCATCAGCAAAACAAAGCTGAGTTAGATAATCTCCATTAATCTTTATCCCTTTGTTTTCCCAGTTCAAGTATTGAAAGATATTTGCCAATGTGGCATTTAAGAGTTTGGGAGATATAGTGTCACCTTGTCGCACTCCCTTTCAAATTTTTATGTGTGCTGTATTCTCAAATGGCCGAATCTTTGCACTTGCATTTTCATAGATGTTATTAATAATATTGATGTATGCATCTTCAATGCCGCAGGATTTCTAAGCCATTTTAACTGCTGATGGTTTGACCGAATCAAAGACTTTTTCATAATCGATAAAAGCCATGCACAACGGAAGTTCATATTCCCTCCCTCTTTCAATTAGTTCTCTCAGTACGTGGATATGATGTATAGTGCTATAGCCACTCCTGAATCCAGCTTGTCCTCTTGGTTCAACCATGTCCTCTTGGTTCAAAGGCAATTTCTTGTTCGATTGATAACGTACATAACCCTATAAGGTTCTTTCCTGAAGCTTCCAACAAAAAAGCAAGAATTTTAGCGGAATGGATATAGTGGTAGAGCCTTTCTTACTGTTGTTTCTATTCTCATTAGAAAATAGTCTGAGTGTGACGGTTGCGTATTGCGACTACTTGCGATATAAGTGGACAGGTTTGATATTTCCATTGAAAGCAGGATAAAACCGAATCCATTTTCTTTGAAAACTTGGTGCGGTTCACAGGTGTCGCCCGCTGCGAAAGAAAGGGCCTAATGCATGGCAAATTTTCGACAAATCCACGCTTTGGGGTCGGGTATGGATTTTCTGGAAGCTGTCTTACCCAACCTATAAGCGCGTGTCTCCGTATCGCGCTTGCTCAGGGAATACGGATTCGTAAGTTATGCCAAATATCGAAAGGACAATAAAAAATAAAATTGTCTTTGTCGTTTTTATCATTTTTTCTCCCATTTATTACCGCATCCATTTTATCAACCCTAAATCTAGCCTTCTATAGGTAGCTGCCTAGTTCTCGCAGTGGTTGAGCTGGCCCTAGTAACAAGCAGTCGCTCATTCCTAATTTAGAGCCGCTAGTTCCCGGGAAGAGAGAGAACCAGTGCAGTAGGACAAACACAACATCCATGCCTAACCAGGATTCGAACCCAGACCCAACCCAAATTAATGGTCAGAAGCCAACGCGTAGACCTCTGCGCCACCGGGGCATGCGCATTTACTCCATTTCGTTTCAAAGAAGCGGAATAAATGCGCATTTATATATATATATATATACATTTTGCTGTGTCTACGCTTTTATAAGTCCGATTTCATAAATACTTGATAGCTGCAATTACGATTGCTTTTGATCGTTGCAATTACGACAAAAAGCTTTTCATGAATTTCTGTACCATTACGATATAAAATTTTCTTTTTAAATGTCGTAAACTCGGGAAGGATAGATAGAGCATGGCGAATATTAAGTACCTTGAGTCAGAAAACGTCACTGTTGTAACGCTAAATAAATCAATAAATATTTCCGACTCGAGAAATTTGCCTTTGGGGATAATATTTAACAGCCTGGCTTATATCGCTCAAAATGTCAACTTCGATTTTAAAGTCATTCATTATTTTAGTTTTCCTTTTAAGTTTATGATGTATGACGGGACACTCGTTCTCCTGTCAATTTGCGCATCCTTAAAAATCCCAGGAGAAAAGGAAATAATGTCGTCATTAAGTCCAGTGAAACTGCTGTTAACTAAAACCTCGATCTACAGAAAACTGTTTCAGTAAAGTACAGCTCTTGAGTCATCGTTTGAAGTTTAAAATGCAAATGCAGGTTTCCTTTGTTATACGTGATCTCACTTAATAATAAGTTTTCGCTACAACTCGATTTCAAAGGAATGAAAAAAAAAGTAAAATCAGAACTTTATAATTGCACTACCGGCAGAACTGGAGCAATTAACAATTTTGTATGCGAAAAACGCGGTCGATTGTGGGTGGGGTTCGCTCGCTCGTTTGTTTGTGCCAAATGTACAACACAAAACATCGTGCGTATGCGTCGAAGATTTGGCGGCATGAACTACCTACCCTAATTCCAGGCATAATCGCCGCCGACTTTGACGGGATTATAAGAGAAATCTAAAAACTGAAATGCCGCCCCGGTGGCGCAGTGGTCTAAGGCGTTGGCCTCTGATCATTCGTCCGTAAGGGGTCCGGGTTCGAATCCCGGTTAGGCATGGATGTTGTTTTTGTCTTACGGCACTGGCTCTCTCCCTTCCCTGGAACCAGTGACCCTAAATTAGGGACGGGCGACTGCTTATGGCCCATTGAGTTGCTCACGGTGGTCGTTAAACCTCCAACCAAAAAAAAAAAAATAAATAAATAAAAACTGAAACTCGAGCTGGTGAGTATTTTCCCCTTAAAAACAAATCGAATGGAGCAACCTCTTTTTGAAAGAATTTGCAGTTTTTATTTTATCCCTTTAACGGGCTGGAACGAATTAACTCGGGGTTAGAATAATGAACTGAAATCAGGTCTAAGGGATATTTTTGCTGCCTTAGAAGTGGATAGAACGCAAGTGGAAGGAGTGAACATGAGAATTAGGAAGAGTTGCTTTCCCCTTAGCTTTGTTATTCAAAGTAATCATTTAGTGGAATGGTTGAGACTAATCCTTTCTGACTGTTTACTTGCTAAAATTGCTATATCAGTGGCGACGAACCAAGGAAAGGAGAGAGAAGATATTTAGGTAACTTGTTTCTCTATCTAGTGGCATGATGTCCTTGTTAGGGGGACTAGACACCGACACCACGAAACTGGAAAGAAGCAAGCCCTTTCCGTTCATTCTTTAGGTCATAGAGCAGACTAGAAGAGAGCGCTAGAAAAGAGGACTAGAAGCATATATTATATACGAGCACCAGTAACAGGCATTTATATGGTCGGTACTACTGAGATGAGAATGGGAAAGGAACTGTTTTGTCGCAGCTTTTATTAAACCCCATCGAAATGTGGACATTTTTAAGGAAGCTTAGTAAATTTTGGGCACCATTTTGTTCAGGTACATCGGCCGCTCTTAAAGGGTTATACCGTGGTGTCGTTCCTATAAATCTCTTTTAATCCAAGGATCATTAGAAGAAAAGTTGTAAACAAAGCAAAAATGCTTCACTGCAAAGATTTTAACTTAAAGCAACATTTTGTTTGTTTATTTACGCGAATTTCAGTATTTAGCATTAATTTCCATAATAGATGGCGCCACGTTCTAATCTCTGTACTTGAATTTATCCCTCACGACCAGAGGAACCTATCTTTTTACAGTTATGGGTGTTTTGCGCAAAAAAAAAAAAAAAAAAAAAAATGGTGATTTAAAAGAATAACACATTTGATGTAAAAGAATAAGTGAATTATTTTACCTGTAGGTTGCGGAAAATGCTATCAACCAGCTTTGTCTTGACATCTCCTTTAACAGAGCTGAAACTCGTCATTCTACGGCCCCAGAGACGATCCAGGTTCACCTATATTAGTTGATTTCTCCCGTGATGTAGAAAGCGCTAAGGCACTCTTCGTCGTTACATGGTAAGAGAATCTGCGCAAAGGAACATTTTTTAAGGATCATCTATGTATAAATAGGGAAAACTGTGTTCTCTCTGTAATCAAAGGTACTCGTACCTTAACTGAATGTTCGTACTACAGAAATGGATGCCCCGGTGGTAGAGTGGTCTGAGGCGCAGGCTTCTGACCATTCTTCCGAGCTAAGACTGAGCCGCAACCCAGGATGAGTCATGGGTGATGTGCATGGCCAAAGGTTCTGGATCTGTCTCTTCCCTGGAAGAAGTGACCCGAAATTAAGGACTGGCGACTGTTTATAGCCATACGAGTTGCCCATAGCAGATGTTAAACACAGAAACAAAAAAATATCTCGTGTTGATTAATGTACAAGGTTGGATCACGCAATAGGGTGTCTCACAAATCATAAGATTAAATCCCAAAGTGAATGCGAACTCCTTTGTCTAGACGGCAGTCAAAATAAATTTGTAGGAGATGACTACTCCGTGATGGGGTTAAGATTGCAGTGCTTAGAGATAAAGCTGCAGTGATGGACATTTGTATTAAACAACTCGCCACTGGTATCGGCTCCATTAAAAGTAATCCCCTGAGCTCACTGTCTGCCTCCCTAAGGGCCACACAAAAATCTTCCAGTTCACTAATATTCCCAATGCATATTTAAAATCGTATAGAACAACACAGAGCTGTATTTAAATTAAAAAAAAAATTATAATCTTTGCATATGTCTCTCACGTTACTCTGTTCCTGCTATTTAAAATTGTTCAGAGAACGCAGTTTCAAGCAGTTTTAATATAAACTTATATTGGTAATCAGAATGAAAATAAAAAAAATCATAGTAAATAATAAAAACAGCGAATCAGATTTTGAAAATTTCTGGGGTATTTTTTCCTAGGCCGTTTCACCACCAAGGTACTTAAAAATTTTTGAATTACATAACTGGATTCCTTATCCGATTAAATTAGTTACAGTAACCAGGACCAGCTTTAGGACGATGCGAGCAATGCGGACGAACCGGATGCCAAGTACAGGGAGGCGCCGAGATGATATTTCTTTTATGTGTGTGGGAAACTGTAGAGTATATCAAAAAAGAACAAATGCTGTGCGAGTATTGATTTTCGAGACGATCAGCGATGATGATTGCGGACGATGAAAGATCTCGCTGTCACCGGACCTATTCAAGTCATCACAATAGAGTATTGTTTATAATTGAGCTGAAAATATTTTTTGCATTGCCCTTGGGATCATAAGCGGATATAGAAGATTACCTTACGACGCACGGTTGCTGCTTAACAAAAAAACAAAAAAAAAACCCAAGAAAGATGACACCGAATTTTCGGGTGTAAAAAGAAAAAAAAACAACAAGAAAGATGACACCGAATTTTCGGGTGTAATAAGCAGGTCTTCTGAATCCGTTCTGACGCAAATTAAATTTATCAAAGCTATTCAAAGTCAATGGAAACCGGTATGGAAAACAACAGTATCCGACGCAAGAAAGAAGTTTTTCAATCGGGTTTTTAATCTCTCAGATATTGCTGTAAACAGAATCGTGAGCTTACGACTACTGGTTGCAGACTTGTGCGTTAAGAAAAACATGAATTTACATGAGAAACATTTCGCACCAGAAACGTTCTCCAACACAGAAATAATTTTTCAAATCGGATTCTTAGAAACAGAGATATCGACAAAAATAAGATGTGGCTTTACTTCCCCTGGTGGGAAAACCATGCATTATTTTAGGAAGAAAGTATTCTGAAAAGGTTTTTCATATGAGCGGTATCGGTCCAAGAAAAAAAAACTTAGTCGAGTTTTCAGGAGCCCAGATTTTGCTATAAATACATCAGAAGCAGAAATTAAAACTTATGACCCCTGGTGGCCAAACCATTCTTTACTAAATATTAGAAATTATGTGAAAAATATTTTCCATCAGGTCTTGTATGCGATACAGGAAGAATTTTTCAAAACGGAGTTTTAGAAGCAGAAATAACGCAGAAAACGCAATTGACCTTTCTGCCCCCTAGCGGAAAGTCTATGATTTACTTGAATTTATACGAAAAACCTTTCGCATCGGAAAGACTATCCAACAAAGAAGGTATTTTTCAAATCGGACTCCTAAAAGTACAGATATAGACAAAAATAAGATATACATTTACGCCCCCTGGCGTAGAAATCGTGCATTATTTTAAGAAGAAAATGTTCCTAAAAGGTTTGCAGACATGAGTAGTAGCGGTCAACAAACGACTTTTTTCAATCGAGATTTTAGGAGCTCATATTTTGCTGTAAATACATGAGAAGCGGAAATTAAGACTTACGCCAACTGGTGGCCAAACCATTTTTTACAAAAATTAGAAATTATGTGCAAAGGATTTTCCATCAGGAGCCGTATCCGATGCAGAAAGAATTTTTCAAATCGGAGATTTCGAAACAGAGATATAGAGGGAAAGCAATTTACCTCTACGCCCCTAGCGGAAAGTCTATGAATTACTTGAAAACTTTGAAATTATATGAAAACATGTCACACTGGAAACACTATCCAACAAAGAAGGAATTTTCAAATCGGACTTCTAGAAGTAGAGATATTGTAAAAAATAAGATATAAATCTACGCCCCTGGCGGAGAAAATGTGGAATATTTTAAGAAGAAAATATTCCGAAAAGGTTTATTGACGTGAGTGGCATCAGACCACGAAGTAATTTTTTCAATCGATATTTTAGAAGCTCAGATTTTGTGGCAAATACATTAGAAGCAAAAATTAACACTTACGCCCCCAGGTAGCTAAAGTATTCTTTACCAAAAATTTCAAATTATATGCAAAAGAGTTTCCATCAGGAGTTGTATCCGCTGAAGAAAATATTTTTCAAATCGGAGTCTTAGAAGAAGAGTTATCGGGAAAATGTAATTTACTTTTACGCCCCCTAGCGGAAAATCTGTGCGTAATTAGAAAAAGTAACTGAATCTAACATACTCTTCGACATAAATGGAATCGAAAGATAAAAGAAATTTTTCAATCGGATGTTTAGGAGCAAATATATGGAATAAAACGTATTTTTGAATTCGACATCATCTGCATTTACGCCCTCTAGCGGCAAAATTGTATATCGTAAAAAAAACAAATTGAAGGATCATCATTCGCATATTTCAAGCTTCCCAATGCAAAAAGAATTTTTCAAATCGGACTAATAGTTGCTGAGATATCGTGGGTACAGACGGACGGACAAGCCGGTAACATAAGCACGATCTTTTTTTTTACGCTATCGAACGTAGGTTGAAGAACCGTATATGCTCCAGCTTTGTCCGTCCGTCCGTCCGTCCGTCCGTCCGTCTGTCCGCACGATAACTGGCGTAAAAATGGGTCGATTTCGATGAAATTTTAGTATGTGGTAGGGGACCACCCGGGGACGAACCCTATTGAAAATGGGACAAATGGGGCCAAAGGTCACGACGTAGAAGCGGGATCATTCCATTACCCTTATGCGTCATAACTTGCGTAAATATGGTTCGATTTCAATGAAAGTTTACTATGTGGTAGGAGACCGCTTGGAGACAAACCCTATTCAAAATAGGTGAAGTGGGGTCGAAGGTCAGGACATAAGATCGGGATGAATTCCATTGCCCTTATGCGTCATAAGGTGCGTAAAAATGTTTCGATTTCGATGAAATTTCAGTATGTAGTAAGGGACCCCCTCGGGACGAACCCTATTGAAAATAGACGAAATGTGGTCAAAGGTCAGGACATAGGATTGTGATCCATTCCATTGTCCTTATCCCATATTATTAAGGTGGACGTCAAGTAATTTTGCTTCCTATACTTCCAATGGAAAAAATTTTGTACACATTTCCTTCACAATTAATGTGTTCCCAAGGATGAAAATTTGAACATCGATTAAAATAACTTCATATTATAACTTAGAAAACTTAATATTTTCTAAAACATAACCATAATTATATTAAAAATCAATAACTTTTCCTTTGGTGGTGTTGAAACCAGAGAAAAGATGGCGCGACCTGTACTTTGATGACGTCAGTGGACAAAAAAATGTTACATTGCATAATTACGGTTATGGTTTAGAAAATATTAAGTATTCCAAGTTATAAAATGAAGCTATTTTAATCGATGTTCAAATTTTCATCCTTGTGAACGCATTAATTGTCCAGAAAAGAGATGGCGCGACCTGTATTTTCATGACGTCAGTAGACAAACAAATGTTGAATTGCATAATTATGGTTATGTTTTAGAAAATATTAAGTATTGCAAGTTATAAAATGAAGATATTTTAATCGATGTTCAAATTTTCATCCTTGGGAACGCATTAATTGTGAAGAAAATGTGTACAAAAGTTTTTCCATTGGAAGTATAGGAAGCAAAGTTACTTGACGTCCACCTTAAAGTAGCAATTCTTGTATGTATGTATGTACATTTTATTTTGAAAACGGCTCTAAGAATTTTGTGGAAAGTCGTTAACCTACCGTTTTCTGGTACTAGAAATGGATTTAGCTTGATCTCGACTTTAGAAGAATTCGTTTAGTGGGTTAAATAACCACCCCGAATTATAACGTTTTTAGTGATGGCGTTGTTCCATTAATGTTACCAATGCTTATAAATCTTATGACGTCACAACTCGCGTTTGAGAATGTTGGCGCGCGGGCACGCCATCTGTCTCTTTACGTCCCGCGTTGTATGTGGATCCTATTAAAGATTTATGACGTCATCCTCTTGCGGCGGGCAGATGGTCTCGATTCCCATCTGCCTCATTACGTCACGCGTTGTGTGCGTATGTCCGTCAGCACGATAACTCGCGTAACAACCGTTGGATTTCGATGAAATTTTAGTATCTGGTAGGGGATCACCTGGGAAGGAACCCAATTTAAAGTGAACGAAATGGGGTCAAAGGTCAGTACATAGAAGAGGGATCCATTCCACTGCTATTATGCGCCATAACTAACGTAAAAAAGGTTCGATTTCGATGAAATTTTAGTATGTGGTAGGGGACCACCTGGCGACAAACCTTATTGAAAATGGGCGAAATGGGGTCAAAGGTTAGGACACAGGAGCGGGATCTATTCCATAGCCCTTATGCACCATAACTTGCATACAAATGCTTCGATTGCGACAAAACTTTATCATGTTATTTCGGAGGTATTCCGAATTGGTTCTGTTGAATATCATCAAAATGGGATCAAAGGTCAGGGCTCAGGACCGAGATTTATTCCACAGACATTATTCTCATAACTTGAGGGATAACTTGAGTAAGCCGCCCTGGTGGCGCAGTGGTCTAAGGCGTTGGCCTCTGATCATTCGTCGGAAGGGGTCCGGGTTCGAATCCCGGTGAGGCATGGATGTTGTGTTTGTCTTACGGCACTGGCTCTCTCCCTTCCCTGGAACCAGTGACTCTAAATTAGGGACGGGCGACTGCTTATAGCCCATTGAGTTGCTCACGGTGGTCGTTAAATCTCAAAAAAAAAAAAAAAAAACTTGAGTAATGATTTCTGTAATGTTGGAAAGCGTATTATAATCAATGCATTGCATAATTTTACTAACTTGTTTACAAAAGACGTGCCAATCATAGTAAACAATAACAAGAAAGACGACAGCGAATTTTCGGGGGTAATAAGCACGTCTTTTGAATCCGTTCTGACGCAAATTAAATTTATCAAAGCTATTCAAATTCAGTGGAACCGGTATGGAAAACAATAGATCTGACGAAAGGAAGAAGATTTTCAATCGGAGTTCTAATCCCTCAGATATTGCTGTAAACGGAATCGTGAGCTTACGAACTCTTAGAAACGGAGATATCGACAAAAAAATGTGACTTGCATTATTTTAGGAAGAAAGTATTCTCAAAAGGTTTATCCATATAAGCGGTATCGGTTCAAGAAAAAAAATAGTCGAGTTTTCAGGAGCCCAGATTTTGCTACAAATACACCAGAAACAGAAATTAACACTTATTACCCCTGGTGGCCAAACCATTCTTTACCAAACATTAGAAATTATGTGAAAAATATTTTCCATCAGGTCTTGTATGCGATACAGGAAGAATTGTTCAAATCGGAGATTTAGGAGCAGAAATAACAAAGAAAACGCAATTTACCTTTGTGCCCCCTAGCGGAAAGTCTATGATTTACTTGTAAATTTCGAATTTATAGGAAAAACATTTCGCATCGGAAACAGTATCCAACAAATAAGGAATTTTTCAAATCGGACTCCTAGAAGTAGAGATATTGACAAAAATAAGATATACATCTACACCCCCTGTCGTAGAAACCATGCATTATTTTCAGAAGAAAATTTTCCTAAAAGATTTGTCGACATGAGTAGTATCGGTCAAAAAACGACTTTTTTCTGTCGACATTTTAGAAGCTCATATTTTGCTGCAAATACATCAGAAGCGGAAATTAAAACTTACGCACCCTGGTGGCCAAACCATTTCTTAGAAAAATTAGAAATTATGTACAAACGATTTCCTATCAGGAGCTGTATCCGGTGCAGAAAGAATTTTTGAAATCGTAGATTTAGAAACAGAGATATAGGGGAAAATTACATTTACGCCCCCTAGCGGAAAGTCTATGAATTACTTGAAAATTTTGAAATTATATGAAACACATGTCACACTGGAAACACTATCCAACAAAGAAGGAATTTTTTAAATCGGACTCCTAGAAGTAGAGATATAGACAAAAATAAGATGTGCATCTACGCCCCCTGGCGTAGAAACCATGCACTATTTTAAGAAGAAAATTTTTCTAAAAGGTGTGTCGACATGAGCAGTATCGGTCAACAAACGACGTTTTTTTCAATCGAGAATTTAGAATCTCATATTTTGCTGCAAATACACCAGAAGCGGAAATTAAGATTTACGCCCCCTGGTGGCCAAAGTATTCTTTACCAAAAATTAGAAAATATATGCAAAAGAATTTCTTTCAGGAGATGTATCCGCTGAAGAAAAATTTTTTCAAATCGGAGTTTTCAAAAAAGAGTTATCGGGAAAAAATATAATTTACTTTTACGCCTCCTAGCGGAAAATCTATGCGTAATTCAAAAAAGGACCTATATCTAAAATACTCTTTGACATAAATGGAATCGAAAGATAAAAGATTTTTTTAATTGGATGTTTAGAAGCAAATATGTGGAATAAAAGGTATTTTTGAATTCGACATCATCTGCGTTTACGTCCTCTAGCAGCGAAATTGTACATCGTAAAAAAAAACGAAATAAACGATCGTCATTCGCATATTTCAAGCTTCCCAATGCAAAAAGAATTTTTCAAATCGAACTAATAGTTGCAGAGATATCATGGGTACAGGCGGACGGACGGATAAACCGATAGCATAAGCACGATCTTTTTTTACAAAATACGTGATAAAAACAGCGAATCAGATTTTGAAAATTTCTAGGGTATTTTTTCCTAGGCCGTTCACCGCCAAGGCACTTAAAAATTTAGAACTACATCACTGGATTTCTTATCCGATTAAATCAATTACAGTAACAAGGACCAGCTTTAGGACGATGCGAGCAATGCGGACGAACCGGATGCCAAGTACAGGGAGGCGCCGAGAAGATATTTCTTTCATGTGTGTGTGAAACTGTAGAGTATATCAAAAAAGAACAAATGCTGTGCGAATATTGATTTTCGAGACGATGAGCAATGATGATTGCGGACGATGAAAGATCTCGCTATTACCGGAACTATCCAAGTCATCATAATATATTTTTTGCATTGCCCTTTGAATCAGGAACAGATATAGAAAATTGCCTTACGGCGCACGGTTGGTGCTTTTGAAAAAAAAAAACAAAAAAAAAAACACTTTGACTTTGGGATCAACAAGACGTGGGACGAATGCTCTAGTAAATAAAAAAAATTGCTATTGACATTGGGTTCAGGAGCGGACCCAGAATGTTACCTGACAAAGACGGTTGCCCAAGTAAAAAAAATGGCATTGACCTTGGAATCAGGAATGGACACAGAAGGTTATCTTACAGGAGACGGTTGCTCTAGTAAAAAGAAAAATTGGCTATGACTTTGAGATAACAAGTCACATAACAAAAGTTTCGTGATTGCACCTACCTTGTTGAAGAGCAAATAATCAAGTGATTATTGACAGCAATAAATGATTGTAAGTAACAACTTACTGAACTTTATTTCAGTGACTTGTACACTATCTACCACCAAGTAATTGGACACCTGTGATAGCAAAGGAAAACGAAGTTTATTCACCTTCAATAGTTGGTGGAGCCTCCACGAGCGGCGATTACAGCTGCAACCCTCCAGGGCATACTCTCAACCAGGCGTTGTACGACGGCTAGCGGTATTTTCTTCCACTCGGCTTGGAGAAGACAGGTCAATTCCTTCACCGATTTCGGACGGTGGGGGCACCCCTTAAGTCGACGCTCCAACTCGTCCCAGAGGTGCTCGATAGGGTTAAGGTCCGGGCTCTGCCCAGGCCAGTCCATTCGATTAACCCCAATTGTCACCATACCAAGACAGGGTGGACCCCGCAACATTACAGGTGGCATTGTCATCCTGAAAGTAACATGGGTTCACCCCGTAAAACTGCCACAATGTAGGAAGCGCATGGTCATCCAAAATGGTGCAGTAGGTCTCGGCGTTGAGTCTACCAGGAATTGAGACCAAGGGCTCCGTGCCATACCAGGAGAAACACCCCCATAGCATAATTCCACCGGTACCGAACTTCACAGTTGACACACTACATTCCGGCAGGAGGCGTTCTCCAGGCTGGCGCCAAACACAGACCCTGCCATCCGAACGGTAGTGGGTGAACCTTGATTCGTCGCTCCAGAGAACCTGTTTCCACTGTTCAATGGTCCGCTGTCGACGTTCTTTGCACCGCGTTAGCCGAGCAGCGCTATTGGACTTGGTGATCACAGGCTTGTGGGCGGCAGCACGTCCATGATAACCGAGCACATGGGTTTCCTTGCGGATAGTATTAATCGAAAGAACACTCCCGGATACCTGTTGAAACTCCTCGCGGATGTGGCCCATCAATTTGGTGCGGTCTTCCGAATTTCCGTGGCCAGCACCCGTCGGTCTCTAACTCCCAGTTTTTTGGGTCTGCCGGGTCGGGGTACATTCCGACAGTCACCTCTCATCTTCCGCTTGCCAATTACGTAGGCCACTGTCGATTTTGGGTACTTCAACTGTCTGGATATGTCACGTATGGATCGGCCATTTCTGTGATACCCGAAGATTACATCTTGAATAATAAAAGATTGGATTCGTAAGAAACCTGTTTTTTCTGAACCCTCAGTCGTATTATGAAATAATATACTCCTTTAATTTAGACGTTTAGCTGCTACGACAGAAAAAATTCGAGGTTTCAAAGAGACACCAATTCACATAATTAATGCTAAACATTAATTATTACGTGAGACAAGCTGTTTTATGCTTTACAGTAAAACTGAAGTAAAAATTAAACCTAACTAACTCAAAGCTTTAATTTTCAACAGAGAAATTATCTTAACGATAAAATTCCATTTAAACAATTAACATCCATGTATTATTTTACAGCCATATAAAACAAACAAGATAACACCGAATTTTTGGTTGTAATGAGCACGTCCTATGAATCCTTTCCCACACGATATAAAAATTTTAAAATTATTCATAGTCAATGGGACTACTTTAAAAAAAATCGGATTTCAACAACAGATAAAACATCCAGAAATATAAACAGCTAGGTACTTCCACCAGTTACTAAAAAGTATGTTACCAGAATTAGCAAATGTCCAAAAGTTTCTCATAGCAGAAAGAATATCAAAGACAAATAGATTTTCAAATCGAACAGTTAAAAGCATAAATATATGAGGAACCGTTATATAACTCCATATCCTCTAGCGGAAGAATTTTGCATAACGGATAAGTTAACAATATGCGAAAAGTCGTGTTCAGAGCAAAAGCTATGCTGAGGAAAAAGAATTTTTCAAATACGAATCCCGAAAGCAGAGATAGCGAGAAAAAGGTTTTGACCTTTACGTCACCTAGCGGGAAATCTGTGCATTATTTAAATTGAATAATGTTCCCCATCTTTATTGTAGCAAATGGCAAACAGTAAAAAAAGAAAAAACATTTCAATAGGATTTTTACAGTTGCAAACAAAAGCGCACAAACACCACCTAGGAACATGAATGCGAACTACAAAAGGCTCCGCAAGTAAAAGCACAAGTCTAAAGTGTTTCACAAGGTATATACACAGTCGAGTCACATTATTGTGACCACCTCCTATTTTTGATGTCAACAGCGCGTAGCCAGTGAAAGAAAGATACGTGTTGTGAGCTGGCTTGGAGGGTATATAAAGTGTGCTGTAGGCATTATGAAAACATATCACTCGTTGCAGTCATGGATAAAAGGAACGATTAATCAGATTTGCAAAAAAGGACGATAATTGGCTTTCTGGCCAAGAATTGCAATATTTCTGAAACAGGGCAGTTTGTGAACTGTTCGCGTGCTGTTCTGATTAAAGTGTATTGTGATTGGAGAAATGGCACCATTGTGAATAAGCGGCGTGGGAACTGCGGAGCATCACGTGCCATTGATGTGACAGGTGAACGTCGGCTTCGAAGGTGCACGAGGGCTGATCGACTCGCTACAGTGGAGCAACTCACTGGCCGAATGAACCAGAGGGCTAACGGAAGTGTGTCTAAAACGATAGTTCACCGAACCCTGCTGCGTGTTGGGCTCCGATGCAGACGGATTGTCACTGCACTTATGCTAACGAAGGTGCATCGGCAGAAAAGGCTTACGTTTACACGGAAGTATCGGAATTGGACCTCCGCTGATTGCCAAAGGATTGCCTTCTCCAATGACTCACGTTTTCTGCTTCACCAAACGGATGGACGTTGGAGTATAAGGCGATAAATATCGGAGCACGCTTTTCAACCATTGCTGGTAGAACACATGCTAGTCGGGTCAGCGTTATAGTCTGAGGAACGTTTTCGTGGCATTCTCTGGGTCCACTCATACATGTGGAAGGCACTGTGGACCGAATTCGTTATGAATCCACCCTTGCAGACCACGTACACCAATACATGCGGATTGTCTTCCCTGGGGTGGATGGAATTTTCCAGAACGACAATGCGACGTGTCACACAGCTAGAAATGTCCGACAGGGGTTGGAAGCGCACGATGAAGACTTCAAAGTACTTCCTTGGCCCCCTAATTCCTTAGACTTAAACCAAATTGAGCATCTGTGTGGACCACCTCGACTGTGTTGTTCGCTGTACGGATCCTCCACCGCGCGCCCTCCAGCAGATGTCAGATGTACTGCATTGAGCACGGCTCCACATACCTGTGAACACCTTCCAACACCTTATTGAGCCACTCCCAGCCCGTCTAGCTGCTATCCGCGCTGCACACGGCGGTTACTCTATATATTAGCAGGTGGTCACAATAATGTGACCCGACCGTGTAGTATCCGGTGTTTAAAGAATTTTTTGAATCGGGCATTTATAAGCAGAGCTATCGAGAAAAAAAAATTAAACGTTTGCGCCCTCTAGCAGGGAAATTGTGCCTTATTTTGGAAACGAAATACACAAAACTTTCTCATAGTTAGTAGTTTCTTACCTGAAAATAATTTTTTTTTCAATCGGGTTTTCAGTACCGCAGATATTGCTGAACACATACTGTAAATAGGAACGCGATCTTAAGCTTTCTAGTGACACACTTGTATTACATGCAGAACAATTCGCTCCAGAAACACTCTCTGATAAAGAAAGATTTTTCAAATCGGACTCTTAGATGCAGAGATATTGACAAAACTAAGATATACATCTACGCACCCTGGCGGAAAAACTATGCACTATTTGGAGCAGAAGGTATTCTCAAAAGGTTTCCGAGGTGAGCGGTACCAGTCCACGAAAGCATGATTTCAATCGCGTTTTCAGAAGTGCAGTTTTTGCTGAAAATACACAAGAGACAGAAATAAACATTTACGCCGCCTATTGGCCAAATGCGTATTTTTTGTTATTCTACATATCTCATTTCGCAAAAAATATCAGCCGTAAATGAGTTAGTTTAAATGTCTTGTATGCAATGTACGAGTATATATAGTGTATGCTCGAGTACATATAGTGTATGTTCGAGTACAACATACTGTATTTACAAGTGTTCTAACTATGTAGAGCAGTTGAGATCAGTAAACTTTAAAACTAAAAAACTCTGACGAAAAAAGGTTACTGAAAATACTAGTATCTTAGAGTATAAAAAAAATGCTACATACTGCGTAGTAACTAGTACGAGAACAACACTAACCGGTACGCCACACGTTGCTAGATAATAATATGGTGTCATCTAGGGACATAAACGTGCCCATTTATACTTTTTTCCAATTATAAATTAATTTTAGTTGCTCCCTTTAAAAACGTATTAACTCGGTTCCGCTGTGTTTTCATGAAAATTCATTAAATTTCAACATTAAGCGGATTTCTTCTTCATGAAAATATTGACCTAAGTGAATCCCATTGCACTTCTAATGAATTTTGAGGAGCACGTACATGTTGTAGCAGCTATGTCACCCGAGAAAAATATTTTAAAATTCCATTCACCTGATGAGAAGTATAAATGAAACAGAACAGCGAATGTGTAATTTTACACATCAGGTTCTTAGCAAATCTAAAATGATATTATATTATTGCGAGAAATTTCTGGACGTGTAATTCTGAACAGAGATTGGTTTTGGGGTATAATTAAAGTAGAAAAAACGCGTTCAAATTGCATCCCTGTCGCCTGCTCCTTAATTACTTATTTTGAAACATATTTGTGTTGCGAAATGTTAATTAATTTATTAAAGCTCTGTAACCGACATATCCACAAACTGTGTTTATAAAAAGAGCAACATTTACGAAAAAGCCATGATTCCTGAGAGATAATCAAATAAGTTTAAAACAGAAGTTTCGTCAAATTAAAATTAAAATTGTTAAGATACTTTGAGAAAAGGTAAGAAAGAAATTTTTGCATACAAACTGGAGTGTGTTGTTTTAAAATTTTGCTTTATAATGCCTTTTGATTTTAAGGAACATTATTTGGAAATCAGGATTATCATTATTAAAAAAAAAAAAAAAAAGAGAGAGAGAAAGGTAAAAGAAAATAGCGTCGCTTTTAAGAACTAATTGGAAGAAGTTAAGTTCAGAGGTCTGGAAATAAACTGGTTCATTTTACCTAAGGGACAGCAGAGATAACACGAAAAATACTAAGCAATTCAAAAGTTGTGCAAAAATAATAAGTCATGATAGCAACATTTAGAACAGAATAATAGGAGAGTTACTTGAAGAGGCTCACACGGTACATATTTCCTTTTGATGCTATGCATCTTTCCCGACAGCTTTAAAGCAAATCCCATGCATAAAATTTCGATGTAACGGAAATGGGTAACGGAAGCAGTCAAAACCATTGTTGAAATCTGATTTTTAAATACTGTCCCATGAAGTGACGCAACAATAGTTAATTTAATTATTACTTAAAAATATATTTTACTGAACTATCGCCAAACATTATTTCATCACGTTTTACATAAACGTAACAGTATCGCATTGCAGTCTGCATAAATTACGAGAACCTGATGTTAAACGTGATAAAAGCCATTACAAAAATGTATTTTTGATGCTATGAAAACAGTGCGTCGTAGCAAAATTTTGTGATATTTCGAAGAACTCAAACAAGAAAGACGACACCGAATTTTCGGATGTAATAAGCACGTCTTTTGAATCCGTTCTGACGCATATTAAATTTATCAAAGGTATTCAAAATCAATGGAACCGGTTTGAAAAATAATCAACTGGTTCCAACAATCGATAAAACATCCAGAAATAGAAACATCTACTTAGTCCACTAGCGGCTAAAAAGCATGTTACGAAAATTAACAAATGGCGAACAAAAAGTTTCTCATACTACAAAGAAGGTACCAGAGACAAAGAGATTTTCAAATCAAACAATTAAAAGAAGAAATATAAAAAAGGAAACATGATATAAGTTTACGTCTGCTAGCGGAAAATTTTGCATAGCGGAAAAGTTGAAAATACGCGAAAATTATTCTTCGCTGAAAAAGCGTTTGACCTTTACGCAGCTAGTGAGAAATCTTTGCGTTCCTTAAGGAGAATAATGCTCCACATCTCTGTTGTAGCGAATGTAATACAGTGAAGGCGAAATTTCTCAATAGCGTTTTTAGAAGAGGTGATAAAGCTGCAAACTGCCAAAACACTACCTACCGACAGAACTATGAACTACAAAATTCCTCATATACTAGCCTTAAGTGTGTTAACAAGGTAAATGGCATCCGCTGTTGAAAGAATTTTTTATATCGCATACGTAAAAGCAGTGATATTGAGAAAAACAGAATAAGCGTATGCGCCCCTAGCGACTAAATTGTGCACTATTTTGGAAAGAAATTACACACACAGTTTGCATAGTTAATTGTATCTGACCGAAGGAAGTAGTTTTTCAATCGGGCTTTTAGTCCCGCAGATATTGCTGTAAACGGAAACGTGATCTTACGCCCTCTGGTGGCAGACTTGTGCGCTATAAAAATTTTTAAATTATATGAGAAACGTTTGGATACGGAAACCCTCTCCAAAAAGAAAATAATTTTTCAAATCGGACTCTTAGAAGCAGAGGTACCGACAAAAATAAGATATGCGTTTACGCCCCCAGGTAGAAAAACTATTCATTATTTTAAGAAGAAAGTATTCTTAAAAGTTCTTTCGATTTGAGCGGTATCGGTCAAAGAAAGAATTTTTTCAGTCGAGTTTTCAGGAGTCAGATTTTGCTACAAATACATCAGACGCAGAAATTACCACTTACGCCCCCTGGTGGCGAAACCATTCTTTATCAAATATTAGAGATTATAGACAAAACATTTCCTATCAGCAGCTGTATCCGGTGCAGAAAGAAGTTTTCTAATCGGAATTTTAGAAGCAGAGATATCGGGAAAAACGCAATTTACCTTAACTCCCCCTAGTGGAAACTATGTATTATTTCAAAAATTTGAAATTATATGAGAGCATTTTACACTGGAACCGGTATCTAACAAACAAGGAATTTTTCAAATTTGACTCTTAGAAGCAGAGATATTGACAGAAATAAAATATACATCAACACCCCCTGGCGGAGGAACCATACAGAATTTTAAGAAGAAAATATTCTCAAATGTTTATTGACATCAGCGATATCGGTCCACGAAAGAATTTTCTCAATCGAGAATTTAGAAGCTCAGATTTTGAGGGAAATACCTACGAAGCAAAAAGTAACGCTTACGCCCCTTGGGAGCCAAACCATATTTTATAAAAAAAATTAGAAATTACAATCAAAACATTTCCCACCGGGAGCTGTATCCGGTGCAGGTAGAATATTTCAAATCGGAGCTTTAGAAGCAGAGATATCGGGAAAGCGCAATTCAAAACATTTCCCACCGGGAGATGTATCCGGTGCAAGAAGAATGTTTCAAATCGGAGCTTTAGAAGCAGATATATCGGGGAAAGCGCAATTTACCTTTACTCCCCTAGCGGAAAGTCAATGAATTACTTGACAATTTTAAAATTATAAGAAAAACATGTCGCACCGGAAACTCTATCCAACAAAGAAGACATTTTTCAAATTGGACCATTAGAAACAGAGATATTGACAAAAACAAGATACATATCTACGCCCCTGGCGGAGAAACCATGTATTGTTTTAAGAAGAAAATATTCCGAAAAGGTTTGTCGACGTGAGTAGCATTGTTCCACGAAATAATTTTTTCAGTTGAGATTTTGAAAGCTCAGATTTTGTTGCAAATACATCAGAAGCAGAAATTAACACTTACGCCTCCTGGTGGCCTAACCGTTTTATACCAAAAATTAGAAATTATATGCGAAATATTTCCCATCCGGAACTGTATCCGCTGCCGAAAAATTTTTAAAATCGGAGTTTTAGAAGCAGAGATATCTGGGGAAACGCAGTTTACTTTTACGCCCCCTAGCGGAGAATCTAGGCGTAACTTGAAAAAGTGACTATGCCTAAAAGAATCTTTCGCCATGAGTAGAATCGAAAGGCAAAATAATTTTTTGAATTGGATGTTTATGTATGAATAAAATATATTTTGAGTTCGATTTCATCCGCATTTACGCCTTCTAGCGGCGAAATTGTGCATTGTAAAAAAATCAAAATAAAGGGCCATCATTCACCCATTTCAAGCTTTCTCATGCAAAAGTAATTTTTCAAATTGGACTATTAGTTGCAGAGATATCGTGTCTACAGACGGACGGACAAACCGGTAACATAAGCACGATGATTTTTTTACAAAAGGCGTGCTAAAAAGCATGGAGAGATCCATCTTGGTGTAACCAAGAAAGATGGGAAAATGAACTCATGGATCAGGAAAATGCCAAAAGTGGGTGGTATCATAATCAAAATAAAGACCCTATACTTGCAATGGGCTGGATGTATTGCTACAAGAAATGAACGTCATTGCACAACTTAAACACTATATTCGGGGCAAAGCTGACCTGATTGCACTGCTAATGCTGTGAAACCGATTCACCGAAAAGACATCTCCTGTGTATCAGTATTTCTCTGCGCACTAATGGGGTGCCGTGTGGCGAGGACCCTTTCTATCTATGGGTGACTTAAGGCAAGACAAAAGGAAACTTCTCGTGTTCAACCACGATGTCACGCCTCAACCCGCACACCTTCTCAGCCATGCTGGCCACCAGACAAACGATTTCTGAATCAGTAGTTTAAAACCGTAACCACGAAGAAAGGAGCAAAGCTTAATCGCCCAACCATTATCTCCATCCACACTTACCCTCGGGCTAACACAATTCTCCCCTCCCGCTCGAAGTAAATATACACCGTGTGTACGGTATAGCATCTCTAAAGCGAAACAGAAGTGACGATGACTTCGCCAAAATGCGAATATCTACATTTTTTAGAAACGCGCCTGAAACTGGGATCTTTATTTTTATAATGTACGTACAACATTTAAAACATCTATATATCCATGCCCTTTTTAGGTCTCAGTTCAAACTCGAACAGGGGCTTTTCAACTGGAACTATATTATGCAGTGGAAGTACACACTCCATAACTTTAACTCCATAATCAGGTTAAAGTTACTCCAGTCTTGTCCGGAGTATAGACTGGATGGCAAGGGACAAGAAAAAGCGCAGATGACCTCGTGCGAGATGGGTGGATGATATTGTAAACATGCTGGAGTGACATGGAAAAGAATTGCTCAGGACGGAGATTATGGAAAAGACTTGGGGAGACCTTAATCAAGCAGTGAATTGAGAATGGTAGATGCTGCTGATGAAGGAAGGAAGAAATAACGGTGTCGTGCGCGAAGCGACCCTCTGGAAATCGTGCGCGAAGCGACCCTGTTATATTTTATCGTGGACGAAGCGACCTTGCTAATCGAATCAGTTACTTATATATATATAGTTCTTTCATACCGCTTGAAGGTAACACTGGACATGGCTCAACCGCGAGAACAAGCTGGATTCAGGAGTGGCTACAGCACAATAGATCATATCCACGTACTGAGAGAACTAATTGAAAGAGCGAGGGAATATGAACTTTCATTGTGCATGGCTTTTATCGATTATGAAAAAGCCTTTGATTCGGTGAAACCATCAGAAGTAACAATGGCTCTGAAATCCTGCGTTTTTGAAGATGCATATATTAATATTATTAATAACATCTATGAAAATGCAAGTGCAAAGATTCGGCTGTTTGAAAATACAACACACATACAAATTGGAAAGGGAGTGAGACAAGGTGACACCATATCTCAGAAGCTCTTTAATGCCACACTGGAGGGTGTCTTTCAGTCGCTGAGCTGGGAAAACAAGGGGATAAAGATTAATGGAGATTATCTAACCCACATTCGTTTTGCTGATGACGTAGTCATTTTTGCAACTACCCCATCAGAGCTGCAGAGTATGATCCAGGAACTTGTTGACAAGAGTAAAGAAGTGGGATTAAAAATGAACTTTCAGAAGACAAAAGTGGTGTTCAATGCTTTTACAAGAAATGAAGATTTATCGATTGATGGAGAAAAACTGGAGATAACAGACACACATGTTTATCTTGGACAGCAGATATCAAGTGAGGGTCGCATTGATGAAGAAATTAATCAGCGTACAAAACTTGCCTGGAGAGCTTTTGGAAGAAACAGCATAATTTTCAAGAGCAATATGCCATTACGTCTTAAAAGAAAAGTGTTTGATCAATGCATCCTTCCAGTGCTTACGTATGGTGCAGAGACGTGGACCTTAACTAAAAGATACATACAAAGGCTGCAGGCCGCCCCGGTGGCGCAGTGGTCTAAGGCGTTGGCCTCTGATCATTCGTCCGAAGGGGCCCGGGTTCGAATCCCGGTGAGGCATGGATGTTGTGTTTGTCTTACGGCACTGGCTCTCTCCTTCCCTGGAACCAGTGACCCTAAATTAGGGACGGGCGACTGCTTATAGCCCATTGAGTTGCTCACGGTGGTCGTTAAACTTCCAATCAAAAAAAAAAAAAAAAAAAAAAGGCTGCAGACAACTCAAAGTAGCATGGAGAGGTGCATGCTTGGTGTAGCCAGGAGAGGTAAGAAGAGGAACTCGTGGATCCGAAAAATGGCGAGAGAGGAAGACATCATGATCAGAGTTAAGTCCCTGAAATGGCAATAGGCTGGACATACTGCCAAAAGGACAGATCATCGATGGACAGCCGAAATTTTAGATTGGATTCCAAGGGACAGGAAAAGACCCGGAAGAAGACCACATGGGAGATGGGTGGATGAAATTCGAAAGTATGCAGGAGTGACATGGAGGAGACTGGCACAAGACAGACCGTTGTGGAGAAAACTTGGGGAGACCTTCGTCCAGCAGTGGATTGATAATGGTTGACAATGATGATGATGATGATATAAGTAAAATGATTCGATTAGCAGGGTCGCTTCGTCCACGATCGAATATAACATGGTCGCTTCGCGCACGATTTTCTACAGGGTCGCTTGACGCACGGTCGCTTCCCGCACGTAATCGAAATAACAAATACTTTATTATGCTTTATTTGTTTTTAGCTTTTTGTTACACATTATCTTACTGTTTTGCCACCTGTTTTACTTATCAGGCAAATTTTCAATTAATGCTCAACAAAACTTGAAATCCTACAGCTAACTATTGAAACTATGAAATTTCTACTGTTAATAGAAAAGGTGAGGCTCAGAGTAGAGTAGAACGTTCTGTTCTGGGAGATTTCAACCTAAAAAAGTGAGAAAATCGTGAGTTGCACCGGGTTCGAGTTCCGATTGAGTCATGGGTGATGAATTACTAGAGTCATGGGTGGTCATGCCTAGAGTCACCCATGACTCTCGCCTCCCCGGGAATAGGCGACTGTTCATTGTCCTGAGAATTTTTCTTGACGATCGTCCTTCCCCCTTCAAAAGATTGATTTTATTCTGTGTTAAATTGATGAGCAGCTCCTCCATAAACATCATGACGTAATTATTATTTTCAGTGTAAACGAGTCAGGATCAATGGTCTCAACGAAGCAAGTGGAAAACATTTCAGGTCAAACTCGTCCAGTTAAGAACTTCTTGACACGGTTTTAACCCATTTTCATCGAAATTTTATTTTTTCATCTATTTCTTTGCTGAAGGATTACAAATCTCGGCATTACTCTTTAAAGTTGTTACAACCTTTTTGCGCCGCTGTATTCAGCCAAACACAAACACTGAATAGCATTATTAGTTGATAACGTCGCAATATCGGTGTCTTACTTCAGTAGCGAAAATTTCGTATATTTTGGTATAAGAAGATTGTTTACATAAGTAATAAGTAGAATGAATCAGAGTTGGAAACGGTTCAAAAATTTTGGACACTGACCCGAAACGGACGTCATATATAATTAGACCCGAGCCGGACCAGACCCGAACAAATTGGCTTTGAACTATAATATACGTACACTCACGGACAATAAAATTTGCGCACCTAGAAGAAATCATGTTACAACCGCAAAACTTTGCAAATAGCTAGGGTGCGTGTGGCGCTGCACGCACGAACCGGCAGCCTTATAAACTGGCGTGTAGTCGATGCCCCATGAAAGCGAAAAGCACCAGCTGACGCAAGCAAGAGTATAGAATGACAAGAAAGCCGGGTGGACGCCAGAGAAGTCGATTTAGGCAAGTTACGGACTTTGAGAGAGGCCGGAAAATCGGGCTGAAAACCGCAGGGTGGTCAGTGCGCCGTATAGCCTGCCACGTGGATCATTCTGACCATACCGTCATCCGACTGTGTTCGGAGCAGTGGACACTGACGGCAGTGCCTCATGGCAGAGCGGCTCCGGACAGACCGGGAGGACCACCGGTAGAGAGCCTCGACGGATCGTGCGCCAGGAATAAACGGATCCCACGGGAACTCGGTCCACTACAGGCAGATGTAGCGGCTCCTGTGTGCAACACGAACCATTTCCCAATGCCTTGCGGAAGCGAATTTCCGATCCCAGCATCCCTTACGTGTGCTCCCATTAACACCGGAACATCGCCGGCTCCGTGTGTAGTGGTGCCAGGCCAGAGCGACGTGGAACACCACAAACTGGCGACGTGTGGTGTTTAACGATGAGTACCACTTCGTTTTGGTGACAGATGACCATCATGTCAGGGTGTGGAGGTTCCCGGGTCAACGGCACAATCCCAACCTCGCTATTAAGCGCCATACCTCCTCCACTGCAGGGTTATGGACTGGGGAACCATTGCCTGCAATAGCCGATCGGCTGTAGTAGTGGTATGTGGATCATTGACGGGTCAGCGGTATGTGGATGAGATCCTACGGCCCCATGTGCTCTTACATTGAAAGGAAATTGAATTAGAGATACCTGTCTGTCTAGTAACGTGTAGCACCACCTTTCGCCCTGATGACGGCGGCGATTCTTCTCGGCATGGAGTCGACAAGACACCAGAAGCGTCGCGAAGCCATACGGATCTACGACCCCTGAACAAGCTCCCACAGTTCACGAAGATTTGATGGATGGAGGTAAGAGCCTCGAACATCTCTCTCGATGGCATCCCAGATGTGCTCGATGGGATTGAGATCAGGTGACCTTAGCTGGCCAAGGAAGCGAGGTCACGTCGGTGGAGTGTTCATTCAACCATTCGGATACAACGGGAACAATGGCACGGTGCATTGTCTTGTTGCAGGATAAGGTCCCCAGTGGGATGTTGAAGACGCACAAACGGGAGCAAATGATCGTCCAGGAAATCCCGGTAACGTTGACCTGTGAGCGACGATGTCACACGTACTAGGGGTCCCATTTCAGTCCACGTAAGCAGTCCCCAGACGAGATTGCCACCCCCACCAGCTTGAAGAGTACCCTGCTGGCAAGAAGGATCCATCGCTTCATGTGGTTTGCGCCGTACTCATATCCTTCCATCCGCATGTACCAACGTGAATTTCGACTCATCAGTACAGGCAACATTTCTCCACATGTCTAGGGTCCAGTGGCGATGTTCCCGCGCCCTTGCTAATCTTTACACCCTGTGATATGCGGTCAGCAGCGGTACCCTCGAGGGACGATGGCTTCCGTACCCCACAGCGAGGTGATGATTCTGGATGGTGTGGCTACTTACACGTTTTTGTGAACCAGCGTTAAATTGCGGAGTGATTTTTTGCACTGTGGTGTCCGTCTATCCGCTGTTACAATGCGAGATAGCCGACGATGACCCCGCTCATCCACACGCTGTTGTCCACGGCAGTTGGCTCTTGCAGGGATGGTTTTACCGGATTTGATGTACTCACGGTGCACCCGTGACACAGTGGCTCGTAAAAATTCCAGTGCCTGCACGACTTCCGAGATGGAGTGACCCATTCTTCGGGCCCGGACAATTTTCCCACGATCAAATGCGCTTAGATCCTTCGTCTTGCCCATACTGCTTCCGACTCTTACTGATCCCCGTCGCACCACTCCTTATATTGTCGGATTGCTGCATACGTCTTGTCGTTTCCGTTTACAGGGCCGCCCACAGCGACACATTTGCATAACGTCAGCTGTCTCTAATTCAATTGCTCTTCAGTGTATTCCTGGCCGGGATTCAAGGTGTGCTGTACCAGAAGGATTATGCCCGTTCGCACACGCCTCGGGTGCGAACGGGCATTAGGTGTCTCTAATTTAATTGCTCTCCACAGTTCCATGGACTTCCCGCTCCTCGGACATATCCCCTATCGAGCATGTGTGAGACCAGTTGAAACGCCAAATGCCGCCGTTCCGCACTATCCGGGATTTGGAGTACACCGTCTAACACGTGTGAACCAATCTGCCTCAGGACAACATCAGGCGTCTGTTCGTCTCCATGCCGGACCGTATTGCAGCATGTATCGCCGCACGAGGCTGTGCGACGCGCTATTTAAGCTGACCGGACTGCGTGTCACAGATCCTTCCGTAATTGTCCTGCAGCTCTGTTTTTGCCATCATGTGTATCATTCATCTGTATCATTACATCATTAAAATTTCAGTTCAATCCAATGCTTCCTTCTTGGTGCTCAAATTTCATTGTCCGTGAGTGTATGTAGGGCGTTCAAAAAGTCTCTCCGCAGTGGGTATCGATACTTTCAATACTTACAGGAAGTATTGAAAGTATCGTTTTCATTTGCAAGACATAACCTAACTGTTTTATATATGTTTTCAAACACATCTGCGAGAGCCAAAAGGTCCCTCCGCAGTAATGTTAAGGCTGCTCTACCAAATTTTGATGGCGCTACAATCAAAATTTTTGAATTAACCCTTTGCGGCCGATGAATTTGAAGTACATGCTGCCCAAAACTCTCCACGTTTTCCAAACAGAAATATTCGCATAGTGTTTGGGTTTTATAAACGCTGCTGCACAACAATATCTTTTCCCCTCTCACCTGGTCAACACTAACCATGAACCTATCCCTGTTGGAAGGCATCCCACTAGTTTATAGTGATAGTCATCCCACTTCTACTTGGTGATTGTCCTTCTTGATTAGTATCCCTTTAGTCCTTTCTTGGCGACAGGCAGGCGTTTAAATTTTTCCATTATCTGCCAAGTAACCCAAGACATGACCGGGTCATCATACCACTGGGTGATAACGAGGGACTCAAACATCTTCTCTCCCCTTTCTTAGGTTCTTCGTCTTTGTTACACTCCTTTTAAAGGGTAATCAGTCAGAAATATTTAATATCAATCATCTCCCTAAATGTCCACTTTGAATGACACAGCTAAAGGGGAAGCAAATCTTTCTCACGAGCAAGTTGACTCATTCCAACCATTTTTTTTTTGGTTTTTTTTATTGGAGGTTTAACGACTACCGTGAGCAACTCAAGTGGCTATAAACAGTCGCCCGTCCCTAATTTAGGGTCACTGGTTCCAGGGAAGAGAGAAAGCCAGTGCCGTAAGACAAACACAACATCCACGCCTCACCGCGATTCGAAACCGTACCCATCTCGGACGAATGATCAGAGGCCATAGCTTAGACCACTGCGCCACCGGGGCGGCTCCAACCGTTTTCGGTCCACTTCTTAGACAGTAACTTGCGAGCTGATTTAAGCTCATTTTCGTAACCCCGAGTTAATTCGTTCCAGCCGGTTAAAGGGTAAAGCAACCCTGTATATTTAACTTCAGTTTTTGCTGTTTTCTTGATAAGATATCAAGCTTCAGAATTTGTTTCACAGCGACACCAATTTTCACAAGTTTCTGATGAGTTGAAAGTTTCCAAAACGTGGATGTTGTTTTCATCATTGCCCCCTCAGAAAGAAAGGATTTTTTTTTCCTTTCGATGACACTCACTCTTCCTTCATATTGCATGAAAAATCATTTTTAATTTCATGGGCACAAGTATCGAGCATACAATTACACAATCCGCATTTTAATTCGAAAAAAATATATTTTGTTTTGCTTTTCAAAAATCAAACGGAAATGAAACCGGGTCAAGATCCGTTTAACCCGATAGAAATTTTCTACCTGTTGACCCTCTGACTCGTGACCCGTTTCCATTTCTGGAATGAATACCTTTAAAGTGGAGTCTTCACGCATACGATACTACTGTACGTAAACAATTAAATTACGCATACTGTAATCTAATTGTTTATGCGAAGTAGTATAACTAACAGGTTCACACACAATTTGTTGTTGGCAGTGTGGTACTGATAGCCTGTCTTGAACCCATACTCGAGTCCTGAATTAGGAACGGACGCTGTGTTTGTCCTGTTGTGGTGGTTTTACCCCTTCCCTGAAACTAGTAGTTTAGGATAAGGGAGGGGCAACTCATTATAGCCTTTGATATTCGTAGAAGTCTCTAAACTCCAAAATAAAAAAAAATGTCTTACTTCAGCTGGTAGTGTCGTCTCCGGTTGAAAAATAGACCGCACTGTCCCTCATACTATTTCTGTGGAATGTATTACTTGATTGTGAAATTATTTAAATGCTGGCCTCATTTAGGAATTGTGCTTAGAAAATATTACACCAGGCAAAATAAGATACTCATATTTATCATCATCAATTAATAACCCTTCATGAGTAAGATAATTTAAATACACTGAATTAGTTTTCCGTCTCACAGATTCCTTTCTATAATTGACAAAATCGTCGAGACAGAAAGCCATTTACTTGTATGAAATCAGAACATACCACAAGAGATGGCCTTTTTAGCACGTCTTTTGTAAAAAAAGATCGTGCTTGTGTCATCGGTGTGTCCGTCCTCGGTTTGTCCGTCCGTCCGTCCGTCAGTCAGTCCGTCCGTCCGTCTGTACCCACGATATCTCAGCAACTATTAGTCCGATTTGAAAACTTCTTTTTGCATTGGGAAGCTTGAAATATGCAAATGATGATCCTTTATTTCGTTTTATTTTACGATGTACAATTTTGCCGGTAGAGGACGTAAATTCAGATGATGTCGAATTCAAAAATACGTTTTATTCCACATATTTGCTTCTAAAAATCCGATTGAAAAAAAAATTATATCTTTCGATTCCATTTATGTCAAAGAGTGTTTTGGATATAGTTACTTTTTCAAATTACGCATAGATTTTCCGCTAGGGGGCGTAAACGTAAATTACATTTTCCCCGATAACTTTTCTTCTAAAACTCCGATTTGAAATTTTTTTCTTTTCTTCAGCGGATACATCTCCTGATGGAAAATGTTTTACATATAATTTCAAATTTTTGGTAAAGAATACTTTGGCCACCAGGGGTCATATGTGTTAATTTCTGCTTCTGAAGTATTTGTTGCAAAATCTGGGCTCCTGAAAACTCGACTAATTTTTTTTTCTTCGAGCGATACCGCTTATACGGATAAACCTTTTGAGAATACTTTCTTCCTAAATAATGCATGGTTTTCCCACCAGGGGATGTAAAGTCACATCTTATTTTTGTCGATATCTCTGTTTCTAAGAGTTCGTAAGCTCACGATTCCGTTTACAGCAATATCTGAGGGATTAAAAACCCGATGGAAAATCTTCTTCCTTTGGTCAGATCTATTGTTTTCCATACCGGTTCCATTGACTTTGAATAGCTTTGATAAATTTAATTTGCTTCAGAACGGATTCAAAAGACGTGCTTATTACACCCGAAAATTCGGTGTCAACTTTCTTGTTTTATTTTGAATTTGACCATGAAGGGGAGAAGGGTGATTGCCATCTTGAACACACTGGTGTCAGAAGTCTGATCGGCTCATATGATCTGTAAATTTAATTGTTGATGGCATATTTCGGGACATTAGATAAGTTACGTCTTGTTCAATTTGTTCTTCTGTGGCGTGTGACATATAACTCTGATTTAATTTTCCTTTTGAGTGTCTGTTACTTATGTAAACTTGGTTTCTTCTCGTTAAACATTTCAGACTCAACGACGCATTATTTTCGCCGATTAATTTTTCAATTTGGCATTACTGGCACTAAATCAAAGGTCAGTACAACTAAGGAGGTTAGAACAGGTGGTGTAAGGATGACGTCACAAACTTGAAGCTTTTTGAGCAGACGACGTGGAGCTGATGGACATGCTCAATGATACGTTGCTTGTACTTTTTCACCATTATGGAAATAGGAATTATACCATTTTCGTTTGTCTCACAGACATGGCGCCAGAGGCTATGATTGCATGCTATGATTGACTGTGACGCCATGTTCGTGACGATTTGGTGGCTTCATTTTGATTACACGAGTTGAACGGCTGTCCTTTACTCCATCCATTCTAACCTCCTTGAGTATAAGGAATGCAGCTTGTCTTTTCTGGTGTGCAGTTTCTTAAGGGGGCAAAGATATGATGTTATCTATTTATTAAAAGAGCTAACGATTTGTTAAGAAGCAGCATCTGTTGAGTTAAAGATTTGTTGTACGGAATTGACATAAAGTCATGATACTGAGTGTTTTTAAGATAACGATTTAGTAGTTTGAAGTGTATGTTGACAGTAGCATATGTTGTTATGAAGTGAATTGCACTCAACGTTGTTCTACAACGATTTGCTAATAAGAGGAATGAACTGGAACGTTGAAATTGTACGCACTGTTTGTTGTTTCATCGACTCTGGATTGTTTAATAATATTCTATCATAAAGAGTATTCATCTAATGACAATTACAATTGCTTAGATAAGCTTGGAAACTTAGAGCTTGCCACTTCTACGAGCAAGAGTAAAACTAAACCTTTACGTTTCAACAAGTATTTTAAATATTCATATTTTCAAAGCGACCATAGCAATATATTTTAACAGATATTGTACTGAGTTTTTTACATTGTGTAAATTTTGGTTCCTTCTCGTTATGCTTTCTGTAGTGAACGTAAAGTCGGAACTCCCTTGAGCTTTACTTCTTTCGGGCTATTACTGTAATCACTCCTGTTACGCGTACTGATATAAATACCGGAACCATGCAACTAAAAGGTCTGGGGGCCGCGGACGGCTTAGTGGTCAACGTTCGTGACTGCCACGGAAAAGTTTCAGGATCGATCCCAGGCAGGTAGGAACGCTCGAACCACTACATATCAGCCGTGCGTCGGATGAGCACGTTAAACCATCGCACAACGTTCGTAACTGAAACAGAAAAGTCTCACGATCGACCCCAGATTGAACGCGCGAAACCCTAAATATCAGCCGTGCATCAGATGAGCACGTTAAGCCATCAGATAACATTAGTGACTACGACGGAAAAGTCTCCGGATCGATCCCAGGCAGGTAGAAACGCACGAACTACTAAATATCAGCCGTGAGTCGAATGATCACGTTAAGCCATCGGATAAAGTTCGTGACTGCGACGGAAAAGTCTCAGGATCGATCCCAGGCAGGTAAGAACGTTCGAACCCCTAAATATCAGCCGTACGTCAAATGAGCACGTTAAGCCATCGGACAACGTTCGTAACTGCGACGGAAAAGTCTCAGGATCGATCCCAGGCTGGTAGGAACGCTCGAACCATCGGACAACGTTCGTGACTTCTACGGAAAAGTTTCAGGATCGATCACAGGCTGGAAGGAACGCTCGAACCCCTAAATATCAGCCGTGAGTCCGATGAGCACGTCAAACCATCGCACAACGTTCGTAACTGCAACAAAAACGTCTCAGGATCGACCCCAGGCAGGTAGGAACGCTCGAACCACTAAATATCAGCCGTGCGTCGAATGCGCACGTTAAGCCATCGGACAACGTTCGTGACTGTGATGGAAACGTCTCAGTATCGATCACAAGCTGGTAGGAACGCTCGAACCATCGGACAACGTTCGTGACTGTGACGGAAACGTCTCAGGATCGATCGCAAGCTGGTAGGAACGCTCGAAACATCGGACAACGTTCGTGACTGCGACGGAAAAGTCTCGGGATCGATCCCAGGCTGGTAGGAACGCTCAAACCACTAAATATCAGCCGTGCGTAGGATGAGCACGTTAAGCCGGCGGACCGAGGGCACTTTCCCATGATTATAAATATGGGCGTCTTTCTCTCCCTTTCCATCTCTCGTCGGTGTGACTTTCCTGTCGGGCACTCTAGGCCAAATCTCCTAGCTTCCTTAAGATCTGGGTCAGACACTCCCTTTCTAAAATCCTATGTATAAGTTGTAAAGTATATTCTATTTCAACGTTCCCTTTGAGTTTCTTTTTCTCTGTAAATTTGAGTTTGTTCTATTAGACATTTTGAAACCTTAACGTTATGTCTTTTTCCTCAAACGAGAATGATGTTGGCAACACACTGAGGCCGAAACGAATGACGTATGTGTGGCCGGATAAGAACGATAGATAAAAAGGCAATGCAGGGGTTGTTTAAGGGGATTGATGTTATTAATGATAAACGTGCTGTTATACTGCGATTGGATGTTAAATCACTGATACTGTATCGAGTAAGCCAGTAAACCATATGTGAGTGTGGAGTATAACCCATGCAAGCAAAATAAAAGTATTTGTAAGTAATACTTGACGTCTTTCTTGTAAGGTGTATGGGTACCTTCTAATATTGCATTAACGTAGCACACATAACGTAATTACTGACGTAGAGACTAAGTTACAGCGGAAAGAAAATTACGCTATAAAGTGTCTCTCTCTCCCTCCCTCTAAAATGTGTGATTCATTATTAGACTCCTTGGTCACGTGAGTGTGTACGAATGTGATCTAGAACTTCGATAGCAGTGTGTTATTATACGCTCTTATACCTTTGGTAGCAGAAACGTTAAGAATTCGACTAACTCATCGAATAAATTCGTTATTCTGAGGATTCAGTTGCAAACTCAATTACTTTCTGCGTTCTGTTAGCAAATTAGTAAATCCGGAACCATCATGCTTCAACACACTACCCATGCCTCATTCATTAGCGGAAGTGTTTCTTGAAATGTTACGTTGGCCGCGAGTGTTCCCTTCCATGCATATAACAGGATATCTATTAGGCGCGCAACTTAATTCTGTGCAACAGGCACGACACGTTGACAGCAAATTAAAACAAATCGAATATGTACCTAATCAGGGAAATAATCCCCGTCGTGTTGGATACATTTGAGCCATCGGTCAGGGAGCTGTCGAATGCCACTGCGGAAAAAAGAGGACTTTTTCGAGTTGATAAAGTCATCAATACTTGTATAGAGCTCCTCAACAGAAGTGAAGTGCGTATCACTCAGGTGAAGTTGTAGGGAGCGAAAGAGGTGATAATCCGACGGGGCGAAGTCTGGAGAATACGCCGTGTGGGACAAAATCTCCCATCACAGGTCGGTGATCGTGTTTAAAGTCGTTTTCGCGGTGTGAAGACACGCATTATCCTGAAGCAACAGGACCGACCTTCTGCCCTTGCCGGTGTATGTTTTTTTTGCCTCCATTGCGTCACTCACACAAATGAGTTGCTGACAATAACGCTCAGCATTGACCGTTTCACGAGGTTTGAGCAGCTCATAGTGTACGATACCGCGCTTATACCACCATATGCACAGCAATAACTTCCTGGCATGGATATTCCGTTTGGCGGTACTGGTGGTAGGCTGACCTGAATAAACCCACGATTTGCGCCGCTTAGGATTATCGTAGAGGATCCACTTCTCATCACAGGTCAAAATCTTGTGGAGGAAATCCTTCTTAAATCTGGAGAGCAAGGACACAGCAACATCTTAGCGTCTAGACTTGTTCGCAGCTGTGAGTTGGTGGGGCACCCAACGAGCCTCCTTGTGAATCCGTCCAAGCTTGTGCCGGCGCTTTGCAATGGCTTGCCGTGTTACTCCGAGTTCCTGGGAGAGCTCTGACTGTGTTCGACAGGGATCCGCGTCCAACAGTTGTTCCAGTTCCTCATCGTCAACTTTCTGTGGCTGTCTCGGACGTTCTGCATCACGGAGATTAAAATTTCCCTGCTTAAACTGCTGGAACCACTTCTTACACGTACTGTAAGACACAGCAGATTCGCCCATAGCAGCACAGATCATTTGCTTGGCTTCCACGGAACTTCTTTTAAGCTGAAACGAGAACAGGAGGCAGTGCCTCAAATGTTGTTTCTCGAACGACATTGCTTTCACTGTCAACTTTCGTCCCTTCTCTCACTACAGCTGTAAGCGGTTACGGTTTACTGGAAAGCTGTTGGATGGCGCTGTAATCAGGCATTATTGCACACAGCTATTTGCATTTGCCGACGTTCTATGATCGTTTGCGGTTAGGGGCCGAGAATTAAGTTGCACACCTAATAACAAATTTGCAACTCAATGACTAAAATGTTGTGCATTTTCTTTCTTCGACATTTTCTTTTTTATTCCTTTAACTTTTTTTTTAATTTTATTTTTATTTTATTTGTTTTGAGTCTTAACAACCTCTTTGGGTATGTATCGTCATATAAAGAAGTCGCCCACCCTCGTTTTTTTTACTTTTGATTGGGGGTTTAACGACCACCGTGAGCAACTCAGTGGGCTATAGGCAGTCTCCAGTCTCTAATTTAGGGCCACTGTGTTACATGGAAGAGAGAGAGAGAGCAAGTGCAGTAAGACAAACACAATATCTGTGTCTCACCAGGATTCGAACACGGACCTATCACGGACGAAATGATCAGAAGCCATCACTTAGAACACTACACCACCGGGGCACCCGTAATTTGAAGCCATTGGTGTTAGGGAACTGTGAAAACACAAGTTTGTCCGTGTCCCCCCTCACTCCGGAGTAAGTCGCTCTCCCAACTGAGCTACGAGGACAGATTGTCTCGCTGCAGATTTGTCGTCTTGACACATGTTTTCATCTCTGTAGTAGCTGCCCCGGTGGCGCAGTGGTCTAAGGTGCTGGCCTCTGATCATTCGTCCGTAAGGGGTCCGGGTTCGAATCCTGGTCAGGCATGGATGTTGTGTTTGTCTTACGGCACTGGCTCTCTCCCTTCCCTGGACCAGTGACCCTAAATTAGGGACGGGCGACTGCTTATAGCCCATTGAGTTGCTCACGGTGGTCGTTAAACCTCCAATCAAAAAAAAAAAATCTCTGTAGTACGTCACATCATCTACCTCGTAATTTTTTTCTTTGAAGCGAAGCAGCAATTTTTCATTAATTCCAAACAATGTGTGGTACAAATATCACACATTTTTCGAAGAACCTAACGGCCAGAGGATCCATTTTCCACAATCGTGCGCCAATGTGAAAACACAAGTTTGTCCGTGTCCCCCTCACTCCGGAGTAAGTCGCTCTCCCAACTGAGCTACGAGGACAGATTGTCTCGCTGCAGATTTGTCGTCTTGACACATGTTTTCATCTCTGTAGTACGTCACATCATCTACCTCGTAATTTTTTTCTTTGAAGCGAAGCAGCAATTTTTCATTAATTCCAAACAATGTGTGGCACAAATATCACACATTTTTCGAAGAACCTAACGGCCAGAGGATCCATTTTCCACAATCGTGCGCCAATGTGAAAACACAAGTTTGTCCGTGTCCCCCTCACTTCGGAGTAAGTCGCTCTCCCAACTGAGCTACGAGGGCAGAATGTCTCGCTGCAGATTTGTCGTCTTGACACTTTTTTACCTCTGTAGTATGTCACAGAAGGGAAAGTATTCGCTCCGTAGGACAGGCCTGGCTCTGACAGTTAGACAGAAGAAGGCCCTTCCGGCCATTCGACCGGCTTGTAATTATTGTACTTAGAAATTATAAGACTAGGGTGAAATTTCTTTATTGCATGAAGTACACTCGTTAGGACTATATGTTTGACAGGATATGAATGCCGCCCGGGTGGCCAAAAATGGTCAGAAGTGTAGATTTCTGGATAGTCATCTTATCCGGCTCCTGGCTCGAGTCCCGAATAAGGCATGGGTGGTGTGTTTGTCTTGCGGCTCTGACTGTCTTCCTCCCTATAGCTGGTGACCCAAATTAAGAGACGGGCGGTTTCATATATTTTAGTAGCCAAAATTGTAGAAGCCTTTTGCAAATAGTGTATTTTTGAGGTTTGATGGCTCATAACACCACTTTTTTTTTTGGAGTGTTACCATAAAATTATATATCAATGGAAAGATAATTTCATCAAGAATGTAATCCAATAACTTTTATGAAGGATTTTGTATTAGAACAGCAGTTATAAGAAGAAAAGTGAAACACGTAGAAAAAATGAGATATACAAAAATTCTCACCATGTCAGTTAATACTTAGTTGGGTAACCTTTAGCGTTAATTACGGCCTTACAACGCCTTCCCATGGAGTGAACCAAGCTTTTTAGTACTTCAGCTGTTATAATGTGAAACTAAGATTGAATTATTGCTTCTATTAATTGGGTTTTATTGCTGCGTTACTTCTGACTAAAAAGTTTCTGTAGTCGGCTCCATAGATTTTCGGTGGGGTTAAGGTCTGGGCTATTCCCATGCCATTCCAGCAGTGAAATATGATTATCTTGAAACCACGTTTTGCCCACAGCAGTAACATGACATGGAGCTGAATCCTGTTGAAATATAAATGCTTTATTATCTTGGAAAAGATCACGGGCGGAAGGCTTCAGTTTGGGCTCAAGTAGTTCTTTAATGAATTTTTGACCATTTATATTCCCATTAATCACGCAAATTCTGCCCACACCTTTTGATGTCATTCAACCCCAGATCATAACACTAACTGGGGGTTTCACGGTACATTTAATGCAATCAGGATGCAAATCTTCTCCGATTCTTCTCGTTACGTATTTTATGCCATCGCTACCAAACAGGGAGATTTTGGTCTCATCACTCCAAATAACACTGTCCCATTGTTCCGCTGTCCAGTTAACAGGGGTTTTAGCCCAGTTTAATCTTTTCAACTTCTGTTTGAGCGATAAAAATGGCTTTTTTCGTGGAATTCTAGCTTTTAGACCAAATTTCTTCAGTCTGCGCCGAGCAGTCGTTGCACTCAACTTCACATTGCATTGCGCCATTTCATCTTGTATACACCCAGATGATTTTTCTCTGTCATCTAGGCACAGTCTCTTAATTCATCTATCATCACTTGCTTTTGTGCACCTTTTCCTGCCTTTACCAGTCTGGTTATGTAGTGACTGAGTCTCCTTATACCTCTTCAAAAATACAGAAATGCCACCTTTGGTTACGTTTCACCAATTTTTCTTCTAATTTCTTCATAACTGAAGCCTTTTTCACTTAATAGTACTATTTTACATCACTTTCTGGGTGACCAAGCAACTCTTTGCACCATTTCTTTAATTCTATTACGTTTCACAAGCTCAATAAATGAAATAACACACACACACAAAAAAAAACAACCAACTTGATAGCAATTACATAACACACTGACAAATGCCCTCCTCTCAGCTCCAATACATAACATCAATATCTGAATCCTACTGTGACCTGATTGGCTCATTGCCAAAACAAGATTACACCTGATTGGCTCTCTAAACACTCATGTTCATTGGCTACATTCAAATGAAGGAAAGCTACTTCATATCAACGTAAGCAAGTTATGCTTCCTTTTCTGGTTTTTTGGCTATAACTTTTCATAGAATACAGATAATTGAACAAACTTTATTGCATTACAATTTTTATAAAATTATCTTTCCATTGATATATAATTGTATGGTATTACGCAAAAAACAACATGGTGTTATGAGCCATCAAACCTCAAAAATACACTTTTTCCAAATGGTTTCCACAATTTTGGTCACAACTGTACATCATGGTATCCATTAGGCCCCCGAATACTATAAGTTTGATACAATTTGAATGTCGATTCGGTGGCCGAGTGGTCAGAGGATCATGTTTGAAGTATTTGGTTCGAGCTGAGTCCATGCTGAAGCCCCGGATAAGGCATGGGTGTTGTGTTTCTGTGTGGCTCTGGTCCTGTTCCTTCTCTCGAACCAATTGCCTTAAACTAAAGAAGGGAGATTGTTTTATAGTCCTTAAAGTTTTTTCGTGGTCATTAAACACGAAAGAAACTTAGAAATTAATATAATAGTTAAATTTCAACTTTAAGCTATTTTAATTCCAACTTTTATTATATTTAAATCGCAACTTTACTTTAATATTATATTTAATTGCATCTTTTGCTGAAAGCAGTTGAGTGTGGTCCAGTCCAAATTACAGAATTTTGACCGGATTCTGTTTTGGGGGGCAAAAATGCTGAAACTGAAGCATCATCCCCTACAAATTTTCCATGTGAACAAAATATTTTCCTGATGAAACTAATAGCTCTAGTTGCAACGGGTTTTAAACGTTTAGAAACCGTACATAAATATATGCAAAACTTCTCGAGCATCATGCGCTCTAAAATAATTTCGATTCCAGGTATATATGAATAAAGTAATTTCATTTACTGAACGTAAGCAACCATCCGATATCATACGTTCACGACCTATTTGCTGCTTACAATAAAAACAAATTGTAAATCAGAACTCCTCTGTTCCAATGAAAGGGACTAAAGCTAACTGAGTAGCCATGGACACACTTTGGCACGTAAAGAAAAGAAGACAAGAAAAAAACCTGCTACATCAAGAGAGTGAGAGAGAAGTAAAGAAAGAAGATAAGATTTGTCAATGAATTGGTGAAGCAATTGTCGCCCAACAGAGAAGGAGCACTGAAAGCCACCGAACGTTCTTGGCGCAAGTGGGGAGGAGAACTCTCACTTAGGTAATTGGTGCCAAAGTTGGGGCAGACGCGATGCGAGACTAACTACCACTGCTCGGCTGACACGGTGAGAAAAGTTTCTTGCAAAGAAACCTGATGAAACCAACAGCGGACTCAGTAAATAATAGAGAAAGGGACACGCATTGTTAATTACACTTGTACGAGTTTGGAAACTTGTATCAGAAGCTTGTAACTCTTGCTGCAGTTGGACATTGATCACAACAACAAAAAATCAGCACGAAGCTCTGAACACATTTACAATAGACTAAATCAGTGGACGACCGACGTGACAAGGAGATTCAGTCATATAATTAAAACAAGAACTGTAAAGCAATTTTTCATGGGTGCCCGATTTTGCACCAAAATGGCTGACCTTAAATCACGAGAAAAATGAATCACTGATGCAAACGAATAAACCTAGGCTTGACACTTTAATCCGTTATTTTTAAGGCCACTGCCGCAATTCTGTCTGTTCAGGGATTGAAAGAAAAATCATAGGGTTCGAAACTCTACCTGGGTTCCCATCTCTAAAAGCCTGGGATTGACTGGGAGTTTGACCCGAGCCTGAAGTCCCTCCTCCTAAAGCCATATGAACAAAATATTTTCCTGATGGTTTTGGGGTGGAGGGCTAGATTGGGAAGATCTAGATTGGGTTAATCCATTATTTCGAAGGCCACTACCACAATTCTGTCTGTTGAGGGATTGAAAGAAAAATCATAGGTTTCGAAACTCTACCTGGGTTCCCATCTCTAAAAGCCAGGGATTGACTGGGAGTTTGACCCGAGCCTGAAGTCCCTCCTCCTAAAGCCATGTGAACAAAATATTTTCCTGATGGTTTTGGGGTGGAGGGCTAGATTGGGAAGATCTAGATTGGGTTAATCCATTATTTCGAAGGGCACTGCCGCAATTCTGTCTGTTGAGGGATTGAAAAGAAAAATCATAGGTTTCGAAACTCTACCTGGGTTCCCATCTCTAAAAGCCAGGGATTGACTGGGAGTTTGACCCGAGCCGGAAGTCCCTCCTCCTAAAGCCATGTTACAAAATATTTTCCTGATGCTTTTGGGGTGGAGGGCTAGATTAGGAAGTAAAGCAGTGTGTTCAAAGCAGTACTCGAAATAAGAGGCTAACCTAATTTTTTTGCTGTTGAAGGAGAAACAATAGAACCTGAAATATCAGACCCGTGCTTTCCAAAGTCTACTTGTGTGGAATTAACCTTTGTAATGGAGTGTACAGTGGAAGATAAACTAGTGTGTTTAGAACAGTATTTGAAATGTCAAGGTCTCTCTCTTCCTTAGTGTTAACGATGGTTAGGAGAAGAAATATGTGATCTAACTACCTAAAATGCAAATCTGTTTCTTGAAACTTTCACTAGCTATTGTGTTAGAAAACTAGACTGGAAGATAAAATTGTTTGTTTAGAGTAGTACTTGAAATGTCAGGTTCTCTTTGATGATTAACAGAAGAAATAATGAGTTCTAAAACACCTGACCATAAATTTTACCTTAGAAATTCCACTTTCTTGCCGCTATTGAATCAGAAAACTAGAGTCGAAGGTAAAGTACTGCGTTCAAAGCGGTATTTGAAATGTCCGAGTCTCCATCGCTTAATATTTGTGGTTCATGAATAGTGATAAAGTGGCAGGTTCTAAACTTTACCGGAAATGCAAGTCATCAGCTTCACAAAGCTCATATATAACCAGAAAACAATTTCGCACGAGAAGTGATATGCGCAAGAATTCAGCTGTTTACCTGTGCGATAAAACACCATACCATAAGTTGCAAATTAAAATCACTTTATTTACAATTTAAAAGTAGGTTAAAAAACTGACTAGCGCTTTCGGAGATCCCGTTGTCCCCATATACGGGTCAAAGCACCACAGGAACACGATAGAGGCAGTCATTATATACAGATGAAAATCCCCCACGTACACCACGTCACCAACATTTTTAGTGATGTCAACATTTAAACAGAAAAAAGCGTACAGGTTATTAACAGCTGATATTACACTAAGTATAAGAAATTACAAATGACAATAGGTAAGAAGTTATAACGAAGTAAATTTCTCCGTCATTTTTGGTCTACGCCGGGATTCGAACCCGGATCCACTCATTCCGGAATAAGTCACTCTACCAGTTGAGCTACGCGGACGTTTTATTCTGATTCCTATCTGCCTTTATGTCGTGTGCGTCCTTCTGGCAGGTACGTCACATCTCCTGGTACGTTACATCTCCCCCCCCGCCGAAAGAGGGCCGGGGCATGGCCCACGGGTCAGCCGTGACCATGAATCGTTGCAGGCAGCCATCCACTGTAGAACGTGCACTTGAGAACTCCCAGTCAATCTGGTGTGTGGAATGCAACGTCACACACATTTATTTTTCGAAGCGCTGGAGATGGGATTCTCTGATTTTTCCTATCTCGCGGAGTGGAAAGAACATCACACCAATGCGAGATTTTAAAAGGTCGGGTCATCCGGATAGTTCGGGCGCCATTATAACGAAGTAAGCTTCTACTACTAATGCTTCTTCTAATGGTTGTTGTTTGTTAATTATATCATGAATAAACTTTCCTGCTAGTAGTGTAGTAATAATAAAAATGAACAAGCTTTTAACTGCTAGTAATGTTGTAGTAGTAATTAAGATGAATAAAGTCGTAATGCTGGTTGTTAATAATAATAACTAATGAAATAAACCTAACAGCCAGACAGAATTCTGACAAAACTATGAACTGAGAAAAACGTACTTACAACACAAGCTTTATTCAGAGAAAGTCCTGGTATCCTCCAACACACACACACTAGTCACATTAATCGTATCACAATAATGAAGAAAACCTAATCACATAGAACGAAGCTCTTGGCACAAAATAACGTAGTTCTACTCACATAAACGAAGATCTCCCTACGCACATCAACAAAAAGCTCTCACCATACAACAACAGCTCTCTGGCACATAAACAACAGCTCTCTGGCACATAAACAACAGCTCTCCCTGGTATCGTTGAACGCGCCTATTTATACTGGCTACCACCACGTCATGACTTACACTCATTGCCAGATCTCATTCAGCGGGAGAAATAACATCTCGTTCAGTAAGAAGATAATTTACATAGTAAAATAAAATAACCAGAGATAGTAAAAATCAAAAGGAAAGTGAATCTAGAGTATACGTTACAAAGTGCAGATTGGCCATTGGACAGTCTCTGTCGGGGCAACCAATCTACGCCAAGGTCCCGGTATATATGCGGGCAAGTCCAAATTACAACATCTGTCACCATAAGCAAGAATATACAGGCTTTCGGAAGGGAAAACAGTACTTTTATTGAGATTTGTTTCCAGAATTTTCACATTTTCCCAATCTGGTGAGTAACCGCCCTGTGTGATAGCTAACGTAAAGTTAGTATGAGTAGTGCCAACTCGAAGAGTGTACTGATGTTCTCTCAGGCGGGTATTTAAGCACCTGAGTGTAGAACCTATAACGAAGTAAATTTCTCCGTCATTTTTATCCGCGCCAGGATTCGAACCCGGGTCCCCTCATTCCGGAATAAGTTGCTCTACCAATTGAGCTACGCGGACGTTTTGTTCTGATTCCTACTGCCTTTATGTCGTGTGCGTCCTTCTGGCAGGTACGTCACATCTCCTGGTACGTTACATCATCTCCCCCTTATTTTTTTTTTCGAAGTGCTGGAAAAAGGATTCTCTTATTTTTCCTTATCTCGCGGTGTGGAAATAACATCACACCAATGCGAGATTTTTAACGGTCGGGTCATCCGGATAGTTCGGGCGCCATTATAACGAAGTAAATTTCTCCGTCATTTTTATCCGCGCCAGGATTCGAACCCGGGTCCCCTCATTCCGGAATAAGTTGCTTTACCAATTGAGCTACGCGGACGTTTTATTCTGATTCCTATCTGCCTTTATGTCGTGTGCGTCCTTCGGGCAGGTACGTCACATCTCCTGGTACGTTACAAGCCTATATAACAATTCTCAATAACTTAATCTTTTGGATTATGCACCAGAAATATCTTTGATATGGTCAGGAATGACCGGGACAGAACTCCTACCCTCAGGAAACATGGAGTATACTGCATTCCTCTTACCCATGGAGACCCGAATGTTATTGAAAACTATATTTGAAATAGCAGACCCCTCTACCCCATAAGGGGGTCTGCTATTTACTTTTAGGTGGAGGCCAGTCGTTCTGATGCCGACCGGGTGAGAGTTCTCTGTGTGATTTGGTTAAGCAATACTGTACTGTCAAGCAGAAGTGACGATTTCAACCGCGAGACGGGGTTTCATAACGATCTCGCGATTTTTCTTTTAAGAATAGGTGAACCTTATGTTCCCTATCAATTAGAGCAGTGACGGGACTTAGTGAAAACGCCCTTGTGAGGGCGAAGTTCCGTTCAGCCCGCATAGAGACTCTGGCATCAGATTCGGGTACGTCGACGTCGTTCCGGCGCCGCGGACGAAGGGACTTCTTGTTCCCTTGTCAGCCCAAAGCCCGAGCGCCCGGATTCTAAGGTTAGACTTGAGTGGGAGAACCCCAGGGTGCCCACTCAGTACTTAGAAGAAATTTGCGTTTTTCATCTCTCCCACAGAGATGTCAACTACCCAGAAGGGTAAAGTGAAACCTAAGGCGTCAGCCCCCAAATCGTCCGGGTCAACCCGGACGCAGAAGGTAGCGGCCGAAGCACTACCAAGCCCTGTCGGCAGTGCTAAAGGGTTTAGCCCCACCTCCGAGAACAGCCGGAAGGTGGAGCCCAATGCCAGGAGGAAACCGTCAAAGACGCTTCCCCCAGCGAAGGGCTCAAAAGCTGCTACACCCACGAAGGGAGCCTCGACTGAGCCTTCTCAGTCAGCTTGTGGTGTAAGCACGCCCTTGCCACCTCCGCCCATGGCAAGGAAGGGTAAAACACCACCCCAGCCCGAACCCTTTCGGGCTCCTGAGGGGCCGTCCGCTGGTCCTCCAGAGACACCTTTGGAGGGCTACCAGCATCCCAGGACACCCCCGGTGCTAACACCTTTGGCTTTCATGAGCTGCATTTTCACCCTCATTGGGGAAATAGAGTCCGTTCTCAAGGACTCGCGGGGCACTTCCTCAAGGAGAGAAAAGGTGAAAGCGGCCCTGAAGAGTATCAATAAGGCTTGTTATGAGCAAGCCGATCGGGTGGCCTATATTGAAGGCAGGCTGTCCGTTCGGCAGGAGTCGAGCTGCAAAGCCGACGCCAAAGTGGTTTCCTACGCCGAAGTAGCTAGGAACTGGGCTAGCACGGCGAAAGGGTCCTCGCCCAATCCGATAGAGAATAAAAAGAATAAGGAAAAGTCGGGAGACAGGAGACACGTGCTTTTGGTCTACCCGACAGTCGAGAGTGCGTCCTCAGAGGACACGAAGGAGACCCTGAAAACTGCAGTCAATCCAACTAAACCGCAGATAAAGGTCAAGAGCATTCGGAGCATTAGGAAAGAAGGGGTCGCGGTGGAGTGTTCCCGTCCCGGGGAGCTCGACCGTCTTGCCCGGGAGTTGAGAAGCAATCCGCTGACCAAGGATTGCACACTCCCCACGGCCCCACGAAAGAGACACCCCCGGTTGATAGTCTATGGGGTCGACGGGGATCTGTCAGGGAAAGAGTTCGAGGAGGCGGTTTGCGGGCAGAACCCAGAACTCGAGAATGGGTTTAAAGCCTGTTTTTAAATCAAGGGCAAGGGAGGTCGGGTTCACTGGGTGGCAGACGTGGAGCCCAAAGCCTTCAAGCACTTGGTGAGGCGGAAGACACTGAACTTGGGTTGGTCAGTGCTCCGCCTAAAGGAATTTTTGAGGGAGGTCAGGTGCTTTCGGTGTAATGGCTTCGGTCATTTCCGAGGCAACTGCCCCCAGTCAGAAGCAAAGGTGCGACAATTGCGGTGAAGTTGGGCACCAGTGTGCAGCCGCACCGAAGTGCAGCAACTGCACTGCTCCGAATGCCAAGTTCCGCCTTAAGCTGGACGTCTCTCACTCCAGCTTCAGTAAGACATGCCCTAGTCTTATTAGGGAACTTGAGCAAAGGAAGAGCCGGGTCAACTATGGTTGACAGATGATTGTACCCTCCTCGGAGGTACGTTGCTCTCGATATTGAGCTTTTGGGTCTATTGACCAAGGTATTTTTGATGACCCTGGCCCGGGGTCATCACCACAGCACTGGCCCTAGCGCTGTGGACTATGTAAATATTTCTGTGTGAACAATGTGGTTTCAGTGCCTGAATATTTGTGAGAGGGGTGCATGAGACCCTCGTAGTGTAATGTGAGTGTAATTTTTGTTTAGATACCAAATAAAGGACTTTTGTCCCAAAAACTCGCGTTGGCGGACGATCTCCCGGCCACGAGATGGAATTTTTTTGCAAAGTTGCTTGCCCCAACTGCCCATAGCGCGTCGCACACACGGGTTGTGACAGAGGGGTGTAAGGTACCGGTCCCGTGGGGAAGGCAGATCCTCACAGGTCTCTAGACCGAATCTGTCAGAGTGGAAGACTGTGGTTTCCGGTGACTGACGGGCTAGCTGTCGGAACGCCGTCAGGGATCCTATTAATCCCAAACTATTCGAGAGAGTTCCGCATTTCCCTGCGAGGTCTACACTAAGACGGTGCAAGTAAAGTCATCAGCCTAGGTTACTTTTAGGTGGAGAGGTAGACATAGAGCTGGTGTGCTCAAAACTATACTTCAAATATCACTTCTTCCCTCTACTTTTCAGAAGTTACTGCTACTGTCTTGTGCTAGATTGGGGGTTGTGTGCTGCAAACTGTGATTCAAATGTGACGCCATCTTACCACAGTGCGCTACTGCTTACTGTGAATTGGAAGCTCAGTTGAGAAACCGTAGGCTCGTAAGATGCATCAGACTCCTCCATCAAGAAATCCTTCTGGTTATTTATGATTATTGAAGGCTAAGAAGAGTCGTGGGTTGTTAAATTTTAATTACCTGCTCCCCAAGAAACTGGTAGGAAATCACAATTGGGAAACAGACAGTGTGTCTTTTGTTTTTGATTGGGGGTTTAACGACCACTGTTAGCAACTCAGTGGGCTACAAGTAGTCGTCCGTCCCTAATTTAGGGCTACTGGCTCCAGGGAAGGGGGATAGCCAGTGCCGTAAGACACCATCCATGCCTCACCGGGACTTGAACCCTGACCCATCGCGGATGAATGGTCAGTAAATAATAAAATTTTCACTTCGAATGATCAGTAGCCATCGCTTAGACCATTACGCTACCGGGACGGCCAGCGTGTCTTCGGGTACAAGCAAGTAGACTGTCACAGATTTCTTTTTTCGTTTCATTATTCAGGAGAATTTTGGTTGTTGTTTTGTTTCAGGTAAAAGGACCATCATGAGCAACTCTAAAGGCTATAATTTGTCTCCAGTCCTTATTTTGTGGTCATTGTTTCCACGTAAGGAACATAACCAGCGCGATCAAGCACCCCACCAATACTTCATCCGGGACTCGAACCCTGGCCCATCTAGGACGGCGGATCTAAACCAGTACCTTCGCCCATTGGGGCGGTACGCGTACTTCAAATTACGTTCAGTGAAATTAGACAGAAAGTAATTCTCTGATCACCGTCGCCTTCACCTCTTTCTCTAGTCCTCGTACAGCCCCATCCAGGATGAATTTCCAATGCATTTTAAGGTCTGAACATGTTGAAACCATTTCCAATGTACATTCCGCCTAGAATTGAGCTACACCAGTTCAAAAACAAATAGAAGCAAAGATCTAGAAACTGAAGCACAGAGAAATACGGAAAATAGGAGAAACGGAAGATCTTTAAAAATTGGTTCAGCCAATGTCATTGGTTTGCTATTGGAAAAGCTGCAGGACAAAAGGGAGATGTGGAGGTGATCTTACTCTTTTGAATTTAGAAATGCCAATTACAATATTGTCGCTTTGAACATCTCGGGAACATTCCCATTGGCCGTGAGAAGCTCTATCATTTATCTGTTAAGATTGGTAAAAAGTAACACGTGTGGTTGGATCTTGGGAGCTGCGTTCCAGTTCTGGATGCAAACTGGACGTGGCAATGGTTCTTAAGACACTGACTCTCTTTTTTCCCATGCAGCCAGTGACAGAAAGTCTCCTTTCCCTGCAGCCACTAGCATAAAGTAAACTTTAATAGAAATGGTGTTCTCAGGATGCATTTGCATATTCTTCAAACATTTCAAATTATGCAGGACGGACGAAAAGCCTCTAACTCTACAGAAGAAACAACGTTTTACGAGGAGTTTAGGATGTTAGCTTACAGGAACCACGCCACTTTTATGAAGACAGTTTACTCTTTCATCCGAAGCGTATTTTCTTGTGAACACGTGGTTCATGTCGGAGCGTCCAATCAAATGATCTTTCTTTTATTGATTTCTAAATTGCTACTCAGTAAACATCACCCCACTAAACGCTTGTCTACTCATGCGACAGATTTTATTCATAAATTCCTAATATTTCCCTTTCTCGCACGAAAGACAGCATTCTTTCTCAATGATGCCATTTTAAGTGGAGATAGTTTCTCAATCCGTTTCCAAAGTGCCATCTTGATATCTCACATGGTTTTGCCCGTGGCAGACTGCGATAGCTCACCTATCTTCTTCTGCAGAGCTAATTGATCCCCAATTAGTTTAAGCCCTTTCCTAATTTCAGGCCACTGGTTCCAGAGAGGGAATATTCTTTTCATGATGTTTCTTACACAATTCCTTCATTTAATGTTCCAGTTCTCCTGTTTCCTGGTAGCTTCATGTCATAATTACAACATATCGTTCTCAATCTACTGCTGGAAAAAGGCATTCTTGTCGCTTTGAGCATCTCAGGAACATTCTCATCGGCCGTGAGAAACTCTATCATTTATCTGTTAAGATTGGTAAAACGTAACACGTGTGGTTGGGTCTTGGGAGCACCCGGCGTATAGTCCCGACATGGCCCTTTCCGTATACAAAGGGTGAGTCGAAATTTTTGCAACATTTGGATCAGAGTATGTCTTCATACGTACCTTTTCGACGAAAACAGATTAACATTCAAAGTAATGGCAATCGTGTTGCACCTTCTTTAGCCATCAGTTTGCCAGTGCTTCGATTCCGCGGCGTTACCAATTCTTGTTCTTCGAAGCGAAGAACTCCTTCGTCACAGCTGCCACTTCCTCCTGGTTGTTGAAGTGCCGCCAGCGGTGGAAGTAGACCATGGACCGGAACAAGTAATAATACGACGGGGCAAGATCCGGACTATATGCTGGGTGTTTCATATGTTTGATGCCCTCAAGTTTCTGAAGTTTTCCCGGGTCGTTCGCTCGTTATGAGGCCGAGCGCCGTCCTGCTGTATGAGAGCGCGCCGTCTGTTCACCAGTGCCGGGAACTTCTCCTTCAAAACGGCACATGTCCGCTCCAGCTGATCAGAGTGGAGATTGGCGTTGATGGCCCGACAGTCTGTAACAGATTTCTAATGGATTATTCCCTCGAAACTCCATCAGAGGCAGAGCATTACTTTGTGCTCGAAGCGCCCACGTTTGGCAATAGGTTCTGGAAGCTGGCCCGTTCTCAACCACTGCCATTGTGCGTTAGGATTAAGGAAATAGGCCCACTTTTCATCGTACGTAATAATTCTCTTGGTGAAACGTACATCGCGTGGGTCTTCTAAGTTTTTCGTGCACACTTCCACTCGGAGATTTGCTTCAGCTGGCGTCAGTTCGTGCGGGACAATGCGGCAGCTCCTGTAGAACTTGCCGAGGTCCTGAAGGTGACGAACCACGGTGGTCGGTGATATGCTCAGCTCGCCTGATAATTTTCGAGTGCTGGTTGCCAGATTTGCCTCTGCGACCTGGCCCACTGCCTCCTAATCCACGGTTCGCGTCCTACTTGACCTTGGCTGATTGTCGAGGTTTCTGTCACCTGAGCGAAATTTCTTGGACCATCTGGTACGGTACTGTCTTCCACGGAACCTTCACCTTTCGCATGACAAATGTTTCGTGTATCTTGAGTAGCTTTACGGCCGAGTTCAAACTCGTAAAGCACAAGTTCTCTAATTAGCCAGTTGTGACTGTTCACCTTTTAGGCGTCCCAACCACAAACAGAACGACGACATGCAACGCTGTTCACAGCAACGACTACTACGTTATATCCCTTTCGACTTACTGCAGTGCGCCACTTGGACTAGTTTAAACACGTGACATACCCACCGCAGCACATGCGTTTATGCAAATATTGCACAACTTTCGACTCACCCTCGTAACTCTCTTTAACATTTACTAACATGTCATTTCGGCATACTTTCAAATTTAATCCACCCAATGGCGACCTACGTAGTCTTCTTCTAGGACGTTTCCTATGCCTTAGTATCCAGCATTGTATTAGGTACACAAATAAGTATTTAAGCGTTTTAAGACAAGGCAACATGTAATTTGAGAGAAAACAACAGTGTCTTTACGAATCAAAATATGCGCGGTCATTATCTATCACCTTCCGCCATCGGTCGGGCAGCTGACGGGTTCAGGCCATAAAGAATACTTCGTCGTATGACGCGATGATGTCGTCAACCCAATTTTGCACTTCGTAACATGTCCGGAACAGTACAGCAGACAAACCATTGTATCAGAACAAATGATAGCCTGAAAGGGCTATGTCGGGGCTATACGCCGGGTGCTCCAAAACTTCCCAGCCAAATGTCAATAACGTTTCCATGACCGATTTCGCGACATGCGGCCTAGCGTTGTCATGGAATAATTTCGCGGGACGCAATCCTTTGCCTGTGAATGCAAGTTTCCGACAGATTCCTTGGTTCAGTCGCAGCAATTGTTGCTTGTAGCGATCAGCAGTAACAGTTTGATCCTGTTCCAATAGTTCACAAGAGAGCACATCCTTCATATCCCACCAGACGCACAACAGAACTTTCTTGGAGTGAATATTGCATTTTGGTGTCGAAGTCGTCGCTTTACCGGGATCTACCCAGTGAATTTTGCATTTGGAATTGCCGTAGCATATCCACTTTTCATCACCCGTAATAATTGTCCATAGGAAAGACTTTCTGTGTTGTTTATTCACCAGATTCAAACACTGCATGATACGCTCATCCTTGTTCCTCTGGCTCAGGTAATGTGGCACCCATTTCCCTTACTTTTGAATTTTTTCCATTGCGTGTAAACGACTGCAAATGGTTTGCTGAGTTACCCCCAGTTATTCAGTTAGTTCTTTTTGCGTTTGCGACGAATCTTCATTCATCCAGCAATGTTTGCAGTTCCTCATGTTCAAATTTCTGCTGGGCGCCGCAACGTTCTCGAACGCTAATATCAAAATCCCCTGCTTTAAACCGTCTAAAGTGGTTTAAAGCAGGGGAGTTTGATATTATGTGCTCTTAGATACAATATTCTCCCCCAGAACAGAACAGATCGCTGTACATGCTTTTGCAGCACTTTTTCTTTGGTGAAATTCGTAATGAATACAGTGTCAAATAAATGCAGTATCGCTTGCCATCTTTTACCTACCAATGTGCAAGTGAGTTTGACTGTTGGGCAAACTTCTGGGTCACATTTTATTCTCTGGACCAGTTACGGTCACATGACAACAACGCGGAGGAATGTCGGATCTGTAAATTAGTGGTATACGTCACACAAAAAACGCTTTTTGTGCACCCAATATTTAAGCTCTCCAATCGTGGTCAGTTCTTCTAGTACTATGTCCAGCCCATTGCCACGTGAGTTTCTACTTTGTTCATGATATCCTCCATTTTTGTCAATTTCCTGAACGATGAGTAGATGAGTTCCTTTTCTTATTTCTTGGTTATACCAAGCATAATGTTTTATGTACCACGCAGATATAACAGGTCTTAGTACGCATTTACGAACATACATTTTAGAAACCAATGCATGTTTAGTGAAATAAGACGTCGTGCCCATCATGTTTGCAACAATCATAATTCACTTATGCACAACTATGTTTAATACAATGCGTCGAAGAGCTAAGGGATCTACTGGAAAATCAGTAGTGTTGCCATTCTACTGATTTACCAGTAGATCTTCTGATTTTGACTCCTGTCTACTGATAGATTTTTGTAATATACTGATTGTTTTCTGTTTTAAGACCACCTACACGTTCAGGGACATGCTGTCTAAGAATGTCTGCATTCTTTCAGTACTCACCATCTACTGATCCAATTGCAACACTCACCTCAGAATTGGTCTGAACCTGATATTTCTCGGTTTTAAGTCCACCGACGCACTCAGGGACATGCCATATATGAATGTCTGCATTCTTTGAGTACTCACCATCTACTGATCCAATTGCAAGACTCACCTCAGAATTGGGCTGAACCTGATATTTCTCTGTTTTAAGACCACCTACTCGTTCAGGGACATGCTGTCTAAGAATGTCTGCATTCTTTCAGTACTCACCATCTACTGATCCAATTGCAAGACTCACCTCAGGATTGGTCTGAACCTGATATTTCTCTGTTTTAAGACCACCACCGACACACTCAGGGACATGCTGTCTCTAAGAATGTCTGCATTCTTTCAGTACTCACCATCTACTGATCCAATTGCAAGACTCACCTCAGAATCTCAGAATTGGTTTGAACCTGATATTTCTCTGTTTTAAGACCACCAACACACTCAGGGGCATGCTGTCTAAGAATGTTTGCATTCTTTCAGTAATCACCATCTACTGATCCAATTGCAAGACTCACCTCAGAATTGGTCTGAACCTGACATTTCTCTGTTTTAAGACCACCGACACACTCAGGGACATGCTGTCTAAGAATGTTTGCATTCTTTCAGTAATCACCATCTACTGATCCAATTACAAGACTCACCTCAGAATTGGTCTGAACCTGATATTTCTCTGTTTTAAGACCACCGACACACTCATGGACATGCTGTCTAAGAATGTCTGCATTCTTTCAGTACTCACCATCTACTGATCCAATTACAAGATTCACCTCAGAATTGGTCTGAACCTGATATTTCTCTGTTTTAAGGCCACCAACAAACTCAGGGACATGCTGTCTAAGAATGTCTGCATTCTTTCAGTATTCATCATGTACTGATCTAATCGACAAGACTCACCTCAGAACTGGTCTAAAGAGAAAAACTGATGAAGACTAAAATATTCAAACCCGGTACCTATTTTTTTTTTAATTTATGCTCTCCGTCATGAAATACTTTTTTATTTGAGGTAACTAATTAGTCTCTTACACAAAGATTTTCTCTAGTTTTATTAAAACACAGAATATCAGAAAAATGTCTATAGTACGATATTTGTGTTAATGATCAATCTTTCAGTACAGCACTTATTTCACGTACTTTGGAAAAATCTGGGTATCGTTTAGTAGGAAATGTAAGTATATGACTGTTCGATTTTAGGAAGAAAACATGTGAAACCTATCCAGCTGTGTCTACATCAAAAGGCAATGCTATGATTGTTTACACCAATGGTTTTAATGATGAGCATTAGTTTATGTATTTGATCATCAGTAATATCTTGTAGAAAAGCGACTCAGGATTGTATTGGTTTGAATTTCTCTTCAGCTGTTCAATAGTAGTTTGTGCAGTACTGGTAGTATTTGACATACCAGTAGATTTAAGTGTTCCTTCGTATTGAGATTACATCCAATACGACATTACATTTGTGACATGGTGCATATTTCAAACCAAAAAAAAAAAAAAAAATCTCATCTACTGATTTCTACTGAGCTTTTGAGTTCTGGTCTAATCATTTCAGATAAGTCTCTGGCAACACCGTAAGGGAGTGAAAGACACGTCCACAGTACATCGGAAAATGGCTGTGCTGCCATCTATGGGACTGCTTAGTCGTGAGAAGTAAATTCGATATTTTTCAATGCTATGTTTTGGCCTATATAGAACGGTAAATGGACGAAACGCAGTATCAGATCATTTATAATGGCACAACGAAGCAAAGGAATGTTTCTCTGGGCCACCTCGGTTTTCAAGTAGTTAGAAGTGTAGGCCTTTGGTTAGTATTTAGAGCAGGACCCCACTCCGAGGCCCCGCCTAGTCATGGGGAATGGGCCTCTCCCACGACACTTGTCTTCCACCCTTCATTGAATCAGCTGCTCCAAATTAAGCACAGATGGCAGCTTACAGTCTTTATAACTGACTACCTATGGTGGTCTTTAAACCACGTAAAATGTCTGTCTGGTTTGCTGTGACACTTCTTTGTAAAGTGCCAATACTTATTCTTGCAACACACGGAGTAAGTTAAAAGAAGCTGACGAACATTTTGTTTTCGTTTGTACCTTATTTTTTGTTTTGCTCTCCTCATAAATAAGATCTGGTCTGTTTTTTTATTATTCTTTCTCTACACTAATATCTTTGTCAAACGCATCCGCGACACTCAGTGAAAGTAAATAAGCAAAAAATAAAACTGTGTCAGGTTATGAATCCAGTATCTTTCACATTTCAAGCACGAGTTTCTTCCTACTTTTTCAAACTGCAAGCTGTCAATACTTACACGCCGCAAATAACTGACCTCTTTTCTTTTCCTATTCCCCTTTCCACTCTTTCTGCTTATCCAAGACAGAATTGCTAGTGGAATTAATAAATGCTTCCACATGTCTATCACGCGCTCAGATAAATCATTCAGTTTCCCTTGTAAGCTTTCAGAAATTGCGTTTCGTTCGAATTCTCATTTTGCTTTCTAAAACTCTCCAGCAATTCTTTCACCCTTTGTATTTCTGAGAATTATATTTTTCGAGATTTTTATGTAACGTTAATGTTCATTATATTTGAGTTACCTCTGCAGTGCAACAAAAAATAAAATTTCTGTCCAGAGTAATGGAAATGAATTTCATTTCTTTCCCCAGACTGATTTTTCTTTTGTTTCTTGGAGAAAGGGGCTGAAAGCGGAACTCGAAATTTGTTGCAGCAGACGACTGTTATATAATAAAAACCAGAAGGGTTTAGACAGGGAGTAAACAGACTAACAAATATTGTTTTTTGACTTCGCTTTCAGAGCTGTCTCATAAGTTTCTAAAGATTCAGAAGCTACTCGTATGAAGATAAAAAAAGAGCCAATTTCCTTTTGTAAATTATCAGGGTTTAGCACAACAATCCCGAATGGTAAATCCCTGAAAAAGTTTGCTTTTTTCTGGCTTTCCTGCGTCTCATTTCCTCGGCTTAAAGTCAAGGATAAAGGCAAGCACCATTAAAAAAATAGGTTTCCTTGCTGGATTAACATCTCTGCATCTGCCCAAAAATTTCTGGTGAAAACACGCGCTATCTTAAAGGATATTCCAAGTGTTTGTCAGATCACAAAGTCACGTTTTTATATTCGATTAGCATTCCGTCTTGGCAGTATGAGTTGCGTAATAAAAACAAGCGTTATCTTGAAGCTTATTAGAAACATCCGTTTTGTAGAAAAGAACTCAAAGAAAAAAGAAAGAAAAGACAAAACAAAATTTTGACACCATATTCTCGGAAGTACAGGGTTTGACGAAAATCTCAAACTTACTTAGCTGAAATTATTTTGAGACAGTTTTTAAGATTAAAATCTACAGTGTTGTACTTTAACGATTCGAATTTTGCGCCACCTAGCGGGAAAACCTTGGTTCATGAAACTTCTGGAAAATCTTGGTGTGGTTACAGCATTCGGAAGGAAAAGATGATTTTTCAAAATTAGACATTTAAAAGTGTCATTAAATGCAAACGCAAGCGTAGTTTCACGGCTCCTACTGAAAAAATAGTACAATTAAATTACCACAAAGGCACGTCCATCGTATTGATGGCAGATGGAACTAGTTCGTGGAAACCAGAATTTTCTAATCCGAACTGTAGGACTTAAGCACTCTCAATCGAAAGAACAAAATGTACGCCAACAAATAGGAAATTTTGTATAAAAAAAAGAAGCTGGAATGGAGACGAGAAAATGTGATTCGTCTGTAATAGAATTCGTGTGCAAATAGAATTTTTCAGGTTCGAAGCGCTGTTGCAGTTCCACAAGTAAATATAGAGAAAACGGATTCTCAGCAGTTTTTGTCGGAAAAAGAAATTTCATTTTTATGCAGAGAAAAAGTAATCTCAGCAGTCTTCATCAGAGGTAATGCAGAATTTCACATCGAAGAAGATGAGATTAAGTCCAGATTTGCAAGTTCAGTCTGTTGACACCATTGCTGAACGTGATGCTGCTAGCTTGAAAGTCGAAATAAAGTTACAGGGAAAAGAAACGTCATCCTTAAAAATTACATGTATAGAAAATCTCAATAACATAAATTCTGAAAATTCTAGGAGCTCAAATTTCAGTATTGGTACAATAAATAAAAAATCAACTATTTGAAAGCTTGAAATTTACAGTTTGAAAATACATTTCTGAAGAAAAAATAGCGATTTTCTGTTATTTCTGAAAAGGTGAAAAAGCAAAAGAGATTTTCAGCAGAATTTTTTTAAAGACTTAGATTTCTTTCCTTTTAACAAAAGAAGAAGAAAATATATATGATGAATTTCTGATATTTTGACAGCTTTATCAGTTCAAGGCTTTTCAAAACCAGATCACAATTTTGTTCGAAATCGGCTGAATTACGGGCTTTTCTAAACGAGCAGCTTTTCATTCTTCTATGTGGTGTGATCAGTTTAAAACATTAGGTATCTGGTACGAAAATCTCCCTAGGACTGCTACGTGATCAAAGTTTACAGGATCCGTTTGTTGCAACTCAAAATGGTAGCCATCCTGACCTTGCCAGGAAATAAGGATTTATCGTAGAGCATCATAACACTTGTGCGTTTCAACAATTCTAGAGTGAGTGTTGTCTCTAATGTACAAGACAATATCACGGTTGCCATGTTGCTCGCCAGCCAGAGTAACAGCAACCTCTGAAGCGTAGGTGCATTGAAGTTACCTCTGTGCTCATTAGTTGGGGCTCTGTCAGCAGAAATGACAACTTTGTACTGATCTGTTACGGTTTCCATTGCACGTTTAAAACTTTTCCTGTTTCAAGCATACCTTGCAGTGGTAGCACTAGTTCTGGTCTTGTCTGTCTGATGTAATGACAGTGGTGTTCAGCCTGTTGGAAACGTGGATTGCATTTCCGAATGTTATTTTGGAAATGTGAGGCATCTTCAGTATTACCTGTTAGTAATGAAAATAGAGGTTCAGGTGGTTCCCTAATTAGAGGGACTTGAATCTTGCTACTGTTGCAACAAACGCCATTACGTTCATATTCCCATTTTAGAGCGTTACAGGAAGTGCAAGATACTGACATTCTTCCAATTTCTATTCTTGCATCTGAGTTGTAGTCTGTTTGTGGGTTGTAGTGAAAGGCAGCTATTTATTTTTCTCTTAAAGGAAGTATACACATTTCTGCCATTGCTGTGGTATTTCTTTGCTGTCGTGCAATTTGCTCGTGTGGTGTCTCAGCAGCTCTAGTTCTGGTTGTAGCTGCTCCATTTAGTTTTTGACTTACAGCTCGCTGCACTGGTGTTTCAGCGACTCTTGAAGTTGCTTTTGCCTGCCGGCCTCTAGCTAGCAGCTCTGTAAGAGAGTCTTTTAGCAGTAGGCATTTCAGGCTAAATTTTCAAACCAAAGTATCACTTGAGAAAAACGAATGTATAACGAAGTAAATTTCTCCGTCATTTTTGGTCCACGCCGGGAATCAAACCCGAGTCCATTTATTCCGGAACAAGTCGCTCTACCAACTGAGCTACGCAGACGTTCGTTCTTGCTGCTATCTGCCTTTATGTCGTGTGCGTCCTGCGGGGCAGGGACGTCACATCCCCCCGAAAGAGGATTATAACGAAGTAAATTTCTCCGTCATTTTTGGTCCATGCCGGGAATCGAACCCGAGTCCACTTATTCCGGAACAAGTCGCTCTACCAACTGAACTACGCAGACGTTCGTTCTTGCTGCTATCTGCCTTTATGTCGTGTGTATCCTGCGGGGCAGGAACGTCACAAATATTTTCAAGCATTTATACGTTGAAACTTTACGCAAATTCGTTCTTTGAAACTTAACGCAATTGTTAATTAATTAAGTAAGGAAATCTTATTTCATATTATTTGAAATGAATAATTATGCGTAAAATGATATTTGATGAAATGTAGTGAAAACAACTTGTCCACGTCATCTTATGAGAACATGTTGAACGTCATCTTTTAAGCATTTCATAAGCATAGCTAGACGTTAGTATCAATGTAATTCAAAACTATAACGTGAGAAGGGAATGAATTAACGTTATTTGTAGTCCACTTTCCTTGACAAAAATGATAATTATATTATAAAAATACGTCTGTACTACCGAATCAGAATTCTTTGAAGTAGTTCCGGATTCCCTGAGGATTGCGTTCCGCTTTGCTTACATACAACCTGACAAAACCAAACGTTAAAGAAAGTTGTTCACGATAATATGCAATTTTTTTCACTATTTTCATTGAAATAAATCTTACTATAATGAAAATAATCATAGGCATTTATTTTATTGTGGAAAATAATAATACATTTGCTTTTATATCACAAATTTATGCGTCCTAATTCCGTCCGTACCCTTCTGAAGAAGGCCTTTACTTCAGCCCACTTAATAGCTCTCTCCGAATCTTCGGTTGTCTCTCGCAGCAATCGCGACAAATTCCACATTGGCAAAATTTATAAAATCTGAATGAATACTATCACAAAATGAGGTGTCAGTCTTAGCCACTTTGACTTCCAGAACAAAAGTTCTAAATAGCCCTTAAAAATACGCTAGCTCCGGATAAAAACAAAAACAAAAAACAAACAATGTAGTACTGTTATTCAATATATTGGGTTGTCGGAAAAGTCATGACGCATTTTAGCCATGTTTTGCAAAGGTCATTTATTGATAGAAAGAACAACAAAAATTAAGGACGAAGAGGAGAAATTAGCATAACAGCGGAACGAGCAGGCAGAACGGACCGAGAGACCACTCAGGCGATAGACTGGGGTCCGGTACGGTAGGGCATGCGCGTATATGCAGCATGACGTAGGGGTGAAGTGTCGGGAGGGTATAACGCACACGGGTGGTGTACGCTCAGCAATTCAGTGAAAGCTATTGCACGGTGTACATCGGTTTGAACGACGTCGAGTTGCTGCCACCGTGTGATATGGCCAACAGGCAATCCAGTAGACGACATCTGGATGACTTTACCCGAGGTCGCGTCATTGGGAAGTTGGAAGAAGGTCAAAGTGTGACTAGTGTGGCCGAGGAGTTCGTGATCGCTCACAGCATCGTTTCACGAGCTTGGAGAGCATTTCAAATAACAGGAACAGCTGTCCGAGAGTTCAGCAGGGGTCGTCCACGAGCAACCATGGGGCGCGGACGACCGGTATATTGTCCTACAGGCGAGAAGAGACAGACGGCAGACTGCGGGAGAAATCGCAAGCCACATGCAACAGACAACTGGACGTCTGTTATCGCGTTTTACCGTGGCCAGGAGGCTGCACGAAGGTGGTCTGTTTGCACGACGACCAGTACTGTGTGTGCCATTAACGCCTGCTCATCGGAAACGGCGGTTTCTGTTGTGCCAGGAACACAAGAACTGGACACATCAGCAATGGAGTGGAGTTCTCTTTACGGATGAGAGCCGACTTAGTCTGACGAGCAATTCTGGACCTATACACATCTGGAGAGAGCAGGGAACACAGAAAAATACCTCCGACATCATCGAAAAGAACCGGTTTGGAGCTGGCGGAGTTCTCGTTTGGGGCGGTATCATGCTTGGTAGCTGTACTGATCTCCTCATCTTCCAAGGAGGTTCAGTCACTGGTGTCCGCTATTGTACCGAGGTTCTCCTGCCTCACGTGAGTCTGTTTGGAGGTGCTGTGGGTCCTGAGTTCCTCTTCATGGACGACAACGCTACACCTCATCGTACAGTGGTTGTCGTAGAGCTGGTGGAGAGTGAAGATATTCAACGCATGGATTGGCCCGCAAGGTCCCCGGACCTAAGTCCAATCGAACACGTGTGGTACCTTCTCGTGAGACGTTTGGCAGCACGTCACCAGCCGCCAGCAACGATTCCGCAGCTGCAAATGGCGCTACAAGAGGAATGGGCAGCGATGCCTCAACAGCTCCTTGACAACCTCGTCCTCAACATGGACAGACGTTGTAAATCCTGCAACGCAGTCAGGGGTGATCATATGCCCTACTAAAGACTGGATTTTTTTGGCAGCCGCCTGTCACATGGACGTTTCTGTCTTCTGTCCAGTTGTGCTCAAGGCTACCTTTTCAATAAAGTGCCTTTGTATCTTACGGATTCGTTGTTTGGACGGATTTGCTCACTTGTCCCATATTCTTACATCTTGGGGATCTTATGGTATGATTTGAGTCGATGTGGAGCACTTCTGCACGATGTTACATTAGAAAAACCATTCTCGTCCTTAATTTTTTGGCGAAGAGTGGCGGTATTACTGAAACAGTGCAGTTTGTAAACTGTTCGCGTGCTGCTGTGCTTAAAGTGAATCGTGATTGGAAAAATGGCACCACTGCGAATACGCGGCGTGAAAACTGCGGAGCACCACGTGCCATTGATGTGAGAGGTGAACGTCGGCTGCGAAGGTACGTGAGGGCCGATCGACACGCTACAGTGGAGCAACACACCAGCCGAATGAACCAGGGGGCTACCGGAAGTGTGTCTAAAATGACAGTTCAGCGAGCCTCACTGCGTATGGGGATCCGATGCAGACGGATGGTCACTGCACGTATGCTAAAGAAGCTACATTGACAGAAAAGGCTGACATTTGTACGGCAGTATCGGAATTGGACCCCGCTTATTAGCAAAGGATTGCCTTTTCCGATGAGTCACGTTTTCTGCTTCATCAAACGGATGGAAGTTGGCGTATAAGGTGAGAAACATCGGAGAGCAAACACTCTTCAACCATTGCTGAAAGAACACAAGCGGGTGGGGGCAGTGTTATGGTATGGGGAATGTTTTCGTGTAGCATTCCCCGGATTCACTCATACATGTAGAAGGCACTATAGACCGAATTCCTTATGAATCCATCCTTGTAGACCACGTACACCCATACATGCTGATTGCCTTCCCTGGGGCGGTGAGATCTTCCAGCACGACAATACGACGTGTCACACAGCTAGAAATGTCCGAGAGTGGTTGGAAAAGCACAATGAAGGCTTCCAATTACTTTCCTGGCCCCCTAATTCCCCAGACGTAAACTCAATTGAACATCTGTGAGACCACCTTGATCGTGTTCGCTTTGTAGATCTTCCACCACGCACCCTCCATGAAGCACTGCGGTCAGCATGGCTCCACATACCTGTGAACTCCGCGAGGCCGGGTGGTCGTATCGTCGTATTGCGGAGCGAATTGGACGGGAAGCATCGGTGGTGGTACGATGGCGGCGTAGATGGTCCGAGGAACTTTACCACACGAGAAGGCGTGGAACCGGGAGTCACAGACGGACTGATGAGCGAACCGATCGATGCATAAGAAGAGCGGCGTTGTCAAGCAAAACATTCATTGCGACGCAAATCCGAGCTGCCGTTGCACCTGAGGTGACTGTGCGAACAATGTGCAATCGTCTTATGGATGCAGGACTACGTGCACGTGTGCCTCTGACTCCAGCCCACCGCCAGGAACGGCTGCAGTGGTGTTGCCAACGTCTGCACTGGAGAACGCAATGGCGATCTGTCGTGCTCAGCGATGAAAGCAGATTCTGCTTGGGAGCCTCCGATGGCCGTATGCGTGTTCGCAGACGCACAGGGGAGCGTCTCCACCCTTCTTGCATCCGCCAGCGACACACAGGGCCTACACCTGGTCTCCTGGTGTGGGGAGCGATCGGCTGTCACTCCCGTACACAACTAGTGTTCGACCATCCCCGATTTACGCGTCCAGATTGAGGATGCTTGGAACTCAATACCCCAAACTTACATCCAACATCTGTGCGACAGACTCCATGCCAGAATTGCACAGTGTGACCCAGTTCATGATGGTTCAAACTCGTACTAACCATGTTACATGGAAGTGTTATTTTTCAGTTTACCAGCAAATACAGCTGTATTTTGCCATAATGTTTTGATCACGTTATCCTCTGTATTCTGTTATTATGCTGTATACATTTTGTTGGTATCAGACGTCTCCTTCTTGGTGTTCTTTTTTCACTTTCCGCCAGTGTAACTGAAATAATACACCCCATCGAAAGAATACTCCCAGGACGAACTGGAACACAAAATCAGATCTCGGACAGAACACTATTTCTTCAAATCAACTTCAGCAGTAGTTTTGAAGGATGAGTGGATAAATATTCAAATGGCATTTACTCACATTTAGTAAAAACCATGCCCTAAAGGGTTGCCCTTGTCCTTAAAGACAGAGAAAGCCTTTCTATGTTCAAAGATTTTGAAATAAAAGCGTTTGTTTCAGTTGCACAGAGGTATTCAAATACTTTTGGAAACGTAGCGTAATGTCCAGTTGATCCGACGTGCGTACAGTACTCCGAAAGCAAGGAGAATCGTGGCGGTTATCTCTAACCTTATGTAGTTTAAAACTGAAGATTTTCATGTGAATTATTTTCTGTAACTAATTGTCGTGTTGGGTTAAAGTATATGACTTGTTGAGCTTTAATGAAGGGAGTTCCACTGAACGATTCAAATTTATGTTTGTGTCATTCATCAGCAGTATTTGTGCTCAATATTTCTTCAAATGTTTTAAGTGCTGTCAGTCAAATTGTAGTTAGAATCGTCGACAGAATTCTTATGCTCACCACTTATTGACAAATGGCTCAAAAATATCTTAAAAAGCTGGACTAGTACACTGAGAAAAACGTTCTGTTAATTCAACAAAAAATTTGTCGATATACAGTCAACAAAATGTTTTGTTGAATTTGCAAAATTATTTTGTTGAAAATTATTGTTGATTTAACAAAATTTATTGTTATCACGTCAAAACGTTGTGTTCATTTAACAAAATGATTTACCGATTTTTGGGAATTTGTTTGATCCAACAAAACATATTGTTACCATGACAAAATGTTTTGTTGGATCAAACAAATTCCCAAAAATCGACAAATCATTTTGTTAAATGAACAAAACGTTTTGTCGTGATAACAATAAATTTTGTTAAATTAACAATAATTTGCAACAAAATAATTTTGCAAATTCAACAAAAGTTTTTGTTGACTGTATATCGACAAAATATTTTGTTGATTCAACAAATTTTTTTTTGAATTAACAAAACCTTTTTCTCAGTGAACTTTCATGTAAAGAACAATGACATATATTCTAATTTAGCTTTCTTATTTTTGGTTCCTTTCTCTATGTAAATTCTCTTAAGTTCTCTATGACATTCTCTTTAAACGTTTTCTACCTTAACGTTATATTTCCTCCCTCGCTGAATGTATGTTGGCAATAGTCGTGAGGTCAGAGTGCGTGACGTGTGCGTGTTGACAGATAAGAATGAGAGATATATAATGTTGACGCAAGCAGCGAAAAAAGGTGGCGGTGTGGTTTGCGTGGTCGTGATATATTGGGTGTGTGCAAAAGTTCCAGCCGTTTTTGTAATAGATGCAAATTGCGATTGGGGCAGTTACGTCACAAATGATACTGCGATGCCGAATTTTTTGGCCAATAAATCGTGGAGCAGTAGAGCATATAGAGGCACTAGGTTTGTCCGAGTACGCCATTCGTAACGGAAATCACGGAGGGTGGCATTCGATAAGGAGCACGTCAGACATTAATTACTGTACGAGTTCAAAAAAGGTAATACTGAAGCCGCGGCTTGCCGCAACATCTGTCAACACATGCCGCCGTTTATTTCGGAAATTCCGGGACGGAGACTAAAGCTGTAAAGATCAGCCACGTCCTGGACGTCCACCAGTGGTTTCTGACGGGGATGTGGACCAAGCCATAACAAATAACCCACATCCAACCGTTCAGGAATTAGCGGAAACGTTCTCAGTACACAGAACAACAATCGAAAGCCGGGTGCATGCTCTTGGTTTCATCACCAAGTTCGATAACTGGGTTCCGCACCAGCTTTCTGCAAAGCAACTAGAGGAGAGAATCCGTACCTGTGTTTCGTTGCTTTCTCGTCACAGAAATGAACCGTTTTTGTTGTAACGGGTGATGAGAAATGGGCACTGTGCCGTAATGTAAAGAAAGCGTCGACGAACTGTGAACCAAGGTGCGGAGGACATCAAATGGAGGACTGCATCCCGAAAAGGTTTTGTTGAGTGTTTGGTGGGATGTCCAGGGAATAATCAACTGGGAGGTGTTGGCGCCTAACCGAACGATAAATGCTTACCTCTACTGCCAACTGTTGGACAGATTGTGAGAACAACTGACATCGAAGCGGCCAGCATTCATCAATCGCAAAGGCGTAATCCTTCATCATGATAACGCCTGATCTCATGCTGCTTTAATCACTCGGTAAAAATTACTGGAATTTGGTCGGGAAGTGTTACCTCACTCGGCGTATTCCCCTGACCTGGCACCTATGGACTACAACCTTTTTCGATCGTTACAGAACGCCTTCGCTCTCCAAACCTTCGATGATGTGGACGATGTGAAATTGGTATTACATGACCTTTTTATTCTAAAACACAGGAGTTTTTCCGGCGTGGGATTCACCTACTAATGGACAGATGGCAAGAGATCATACAGAATGATGGCATTTATGTGAAATCCTAAATACGTTATTTGTTGTGTTCTCTTACTTTCTTTGTAGCCTACAAAAACGGGTAGAACTTATACACACACCCAATATATGTAGAGTACTGCAGCAAATTGTTGTTGTTGGATGTAAACAAAAACGGGTAGAACTTATACACACAATGTAAACAAAAACGGGTAGAACTTATACACACACCCAATATATGTAGAGTACTGCAGCAAATTGTTGTTGTTGGATGTAAACAAAAACGGGTAGAACTTATACACACACCCAATATATGTAGAGTACCGCAGCAAATTGTTGTTGTTGGATGTAAACCAAAACGGGTAGAACTTATACACACAATATAAACAAAAAACGGGTAGAACTTATACACACAATGTAAACAAAAACGGGTAGAACTTATACACACACCCAATATATGTAGAGTACAACAGCAAATTGTTGTTGTTGGATGTAAACAAGTCGAACCTCAGTTGATAGAGGTTCAGTGTTGTAACTGATGCGTACGTGTTCGTCTTTGATTAATTTGTATAGCATGTTTATGCTGTTCTTGGAACACCGATAAAAACCGTTTATGTGAGCAATTGAAAACACCAATAAAGACCATTTATGTGAGCAATTGAAGTCTTCTCTTTTCTGGCCGTTGGGTAGTCTAATTTAGCTCAGTGTATATTTAAGGATTTTTGTGTGCCTAGCTATCCGGTGCTTAACACGTCGACGTTACAGTGCTACTAGTTCAACTGACAGATAGTACAAAGTGATCCATTTAAACCAGTACCATGTGATTTACTTATAATTTTTTTATAAATAACAACAAAATCATACAATAAGTTGATAATTATACATGTGGTATGGGAGAATCATTTCATCAAAGCAAATGTTGGAATTGTCCTCCATTTACTTGTAAACACAGTTGAACACGCCCCACTATATTCAGTGATGTCTTATGTAGAGTACGAGCAGTAACATTGCCAATTTCAATCGTGATTGTTTCACGCAATGCATCCAATGTTTTTGGATGGGTTTTGTAAACTCTATCCTTTAAGTATCCCCATAAAAAAAAGCTAGGGAAATTTAAGTCCGGAGATCAGGGAGGCCATATGTTTTTTGAAATTAATCTGTCATCAAAGAAGCTGGTTATGAGTTCCATTGAAACTTTCTATGTGTGACACGTAGCACCATCCTGCTGAAAGTAGCCCTCTGTCAATTCAATGTCTTCAAGTTGTTCCACAAATTCATTGAATATGCGGCAATAAACGTTAGTGTTGACAGTCTCAGAGAAAAAAATGGGGCCAATAATTTTCGTAGACGAAACCGCACACTATGCACCAACCTTTTGTGAATGCATCGGTGTTTCACACATAACGTGTGGGTTTTCGGCAGCCCAGTATCTGCTGTTTTGCGAATTGACGTAGCCTGACAGATGAAACCAGGCTTCATCCGTAAACCATGTGATGGAGAGAATATCAGATCGCAAATTAAGAACATTTTGAAACCATTTGCAGTAACTTACTCTCTTTTCCTTGTCCGGTTCCTGCAGCTGATGGATTATGTGCACTTTAAATGGTCGAATATTCGCTTTTTTTGCTGCCCTTTGACAAGTTCCGTATGAATATCCTGTCTGTTGGCTTAATCTGCGCAACGATTTCGTCTGAGATTGAAGTAAACGTTGCCGAACATCGTCCACCTGCGTTTGGCGCATCGGAGGGGGATGTCTACCGCTACCGCTGAGAAGAGAACAGGTTTGCTACAGTTTTTTTGCCATCGACAGAATTGTTGACTTGCTTGGCACTTTTCGAACTCCAAACTCTCTTCGAAATGCTCGTTGCGTTTTGATGACAGAATTATTTACCCAATACGATTTCACTAAAAAAACAACCCTCTCGGGCAAAAAGTACTGCGTGCTTTCTAAAGCACGCAAGTGAATGACAACGCAACAACAAACAAATCACGAGCTGAGTTACAGTTACGGTTAACAATCTTCTTCACGGTGGCGGTTTTCATTCTCCAGGAGTTGCTGCTTCTATTGAAAAAAAGAAGAAGTTCCTTGCGCGATCCCTTGCAAAAATGTATGTTTTTTTTAGGTTTAACCCTATAGTATAGTAATATTTTAAGTAGTGATATTTTAAACGAAAAACATTAGAGGACTCACAGCACACTGTATTGTTCTATAGTTCCAAGTACGTACAGGATCAGTTTTTATTTGTTGTACGAAAATAAAATTTAAAAGCGTTCTCCTTAAATTTGACGGCACTGTTTTTATTGTAAAACAAAGAATGGATGTTAACCTTATGTTGTTCTAGTATGTTTCAGAGCAAACGGCAAATTGCGATAAATTTATATAAAAGATAAACTTCAAAAAGATTTAAAAAAATGCAGCTTTTTCAGTGTAAAATCAAAAATTCTTAGTCTGAAGACCATCTGAGTATTTGGGAAGAGCATTCGAAAAAGAAACAAACAAAACCAGCATTTCAAAAGCGCATTTCAAAAAACAGGATTTGAAAAAAGCCGAAGACCATTTGAGACACAATTTTAAAAAAAGTTGTCTTAAAAAAAAAAAAGCTTTGGGCGCGCAACAATATTTTAAGACTTCGAAAAAGATCAAACTTTTGAAAAGCACTGCGGGAAAATGTACTTGAAATGACACTTCCCATTTCTTAAAATAAATCCTTTAGAAGGAGATTTAAGAGATTTTCAAAGTTAGGACTAATGGAATTAAAAAGGCTTTAGTTCTGACAGTTAATATTTCAAAATATAAAACTCCATTTTCAGACACGACATAGCTGCTAAGTTTCCATCATGCTATTCAAAGATAAAAATAAATTTGACATTATTCTCTTTTCTAAGCTTTGCTGTCAAAGCACTGCTGTGAGCAACTTATTCCAACACAACAAATCTAAGTTTTATTTAAATCAGTTTGGTAATCTGTTGCAGAATGCATTTGTCAAATAATACAAATATTATGAAATTTATGTTCTTCACTAAACAGTACCAGCGAGCTAGCACACACGATTTGCCATAAATCCACGTGCGGAAAAAATTGCTTCGGCACTTTTTTTTCCTGCAATTTGTTTCATATTGTTAAACGTGTTTTTAGCACGTCTTTTGTAAAAAAAGATCGTGCTTCTGTTATCGGTTTGTCCGTCTGTATCCACGATATCTCTGCAACTATTAGTCCGATTTGAAAAAATTCTTTTTGCATTGGAAAGCTCGAAATATGCAAATGATGATCCTTCATTTCGTTTTTTTACAATGTACAATTTCGCCGGTAGAGGGCGTAAATGCAAATGATGTCGAATTCAAAAATACGTTTTATTCCACATATTTGCTTCTAAACATCCGATTGAAAAAAGTTTTTTATCTTTCGATTCCATTTATATCGCAGAGTATTTTAGATATAGTTACTTTTTCAAATTACGCATAGATTTTCCGCTAGGGGGCGTAAAAGTAAATTACCTTTTCCTCGATAACTCTTCAGCGGATACATCTCCTGATGGAAAAACTTTTGCATATACTTTCGAATTTTTGGTAAAGAATACTTTGGCCACCAGGGGGCGTAAGTGTTAATTTTTGCTTCTGATGTATTTGCCATAAAATCGGAGCTTCTAAAATATCGATTGAAAAAATTATTTCGTGGACTGATGCCACTCACATCGATTAACCTTTTCGGAAGATTTTCTTCTTAAAATATTAGTTTCTCCGCCAGGGGCGTAGATGTACATCTTATTTTTGTCAATATCTCTACTTCTAGGAGTCCGATTTGAAAAATTCCTTCTTTGTTGAATAGTGTTTCTAGTGTGACATGTGGTTCATATAATTTCAAAATTTTCAATTAATTAATAGACTTTCCGCTAGGGGTGTAGCGGTAAATTGCGTTTCCCCTTATATCTCTGCTTCTAAATCTCCAATTTGAAAAATTCTTTCTGCACCGCATATAGCTCCTGATGTTAATTCGTTTGCACATAATTTCTAATTTTTGTAAAAAAATAGTTTGGCCACCAGGGGGCGTAAATCTTAATTTCCGCTTCTGTTGTATATACAGCAAAATATGATGTTCTAAATTCTCGATTGAAAAAAACGTCATTTGTTGAACGATACTACTCATGTCGACAACATTTTAGAAACATTTTCTTCTTAAAATAGTACATGGTTTCTACGCCAGGGGGCGTACATGTATATCTTATTTTTGTCAATATCACTTCTAGGAGTCCGATTTAAAAAATTCCTTCTTTGTTGGATAGTGTTTCTAGTGTGACATGTGGTTCATATAATTTCAAAATTTTCAATTAATTAATAGACTTTCCGTTAGGGGGCGTAAATGTAAATTGCGTTTCCCCTTATATCTCTGCTTCTAAATCTCCAATTTGAAAAATTCTTTCTGCACCGCATATAGCTCCTGATGTTAAATCGTTTGCACATAATTTCTAATTTTTGTAAAAAAATAGTTTGGCCACCAGGTGGCGTAAGTCTTAATTTCCGCATCTCATGTATTTCCAGCAAAATATGAGCTTCTAAAACCTCGATTAAAAAAAGTCGTTTGTTGACCGATACTACTCCTCATGTCGACAAACCTCTTAGGAAAATTTTCTTCTTGCATGGTTTCTAAAAATGCATGGTTTCTACGCCAGGGGCGTAGATGTATATCTTATTTTTGTCAATATCTCTACTTCTAAGAGCAGGATTTGAAAAATTCCTTCTTTGTCGGATAGTGTTTCCTATGCGAAATGTTTTTCCTATAAATTCAAAATTTTCAAGTAAATCATAGACTTTCTGCTAGGGGGCACAAAGGTAAATTGCGTTTTCTGCGTTATTTCTGCTCCTAAAGTTCTGATTTGAAAAATTCTTTCTGTATCGCACACATGACCTGATGTAAAAAATTCTCACATAATTTCTGATGTTTGGTAAAGAATGGTTTAGCCACTAGGTATTCTAAGTAATAATTTCTGCTTTTGAAGTATTCGTTGCAAACTCTGGGCTCCTAAAAGCTCGACTAAATTTTTTTTTCTTTGACCGATACCGCAAATATGGATAAACCTTTTGCGAATACTTTCTTCCTAAAATAAAGCATGGTTTCCCCACCAGGGGACGTAAAGTCACATCTTATGTTTGTCGATATCTCTGTTTCTAAGAGTTCGTAAGCTTAAGATTCCGTTTACAGCAATATCTGAGGGATTAAAAACCCGATTGAAAATCTTCTTTCTTTCTTCAGATCTATTGCTTTCCATACCGGTTTCATTGACTTTGTATAGCTTTGATAAATTTAATTTGCGTCAGAACGGATTCAAAAGACGTGCTTATTACACCCGAAAATTAGGTGTCATCTTTCTTGTTAATTTTTGCTTTTGTTTGTTTCACTTTGAAATCGTAAACAAGCAAAGCATGATACTAATTGTAGGGCAACGTGGATTTTCCACTGCTAGAATGATGAAAAACAGCAAAGCCGCTTTTTTTTTATGGCGTGTTTGAAGAGTGCGCGTGCAGTCGACTGATTAATATACCGTGAAATGTACCAATAACACAAAAGGAGTGCAAATGAAATGTACCAATAACACGCAGGGAACGGAAGAAAATATTGAGAACTCCACGTTCGTAGGAGCTATTAAATACGCGCACCAGAGTTTTCCTACTACTTCAAGAATTTGCCTCGAAATATTAGTTATGATGTTGGAATCAGGTACCTTAAACCTAATTGATACACATAATTGACGTAGATTAGAAATATCAAACAGAATTCATCGCTCTTTCCACGTTTATAAGTGAGTCACAGAAAAATTCTCATCGGCCGCCACCGGGAATCGAACCCAGGGTCTTCAAGTTACGCGCCGGACATGCTACCACTGCACCAAAGCGGCCTCGAATTCCCGAGACTCACATACGACCAACTGCCAAACCACACAGCAGGTTGCTTCTGGGAGCCCCGCACAATGCTGGGGATTCACCAAAGACGTTAAACAGCAACTGAACAAATAACTAGAAGGCGAATGAATAATTAATACACATAATTGACGTAGATTACGAACATCAAACAGAATTCATCGCTCTTTCTACGTTTATAAGTGAGTCACAGAAAAGTTCTCATTGGCTGCCACCGAGAATCGAACCCAGTGTCTCCCAGTTACGTGCCGGACATGCTACCACTGCACCACAGCGGACTCGAATTCCCGAGACTCGCATTCGACTAACTACCAAACCACACAGCAGGTTGCTTCTGCGAGCCCCGCAAAAAAAGTGCGCCAACATCCTAAACCTGTTGGCGCACTTTTTACAAGTAACACCACAAAATACGACATTGGCGACTATGCAGAGATGTATACTTTTCCTCACCAATACCAAGAAAGAACCATAAAGCTTTTAATCGGAATGACCAAGCTATTGATCGGGACCAGAATAAAAGAGAATATTAGGGGTGTAAGAAATGAAAGACCTCGTAGTGCCCTTAATAGGGAGGTTTGCTGAATCCAGCCATCCCTGTCTGGAAGGATGCAACGTGCATAGCTAGATATACCATCCAAAAAGAAGCTATATTACTATCAGGGCGACTACAGAAATCTTGACGAGGTTTGGTGTTTGAAGATAAAACGTATCTCACGAGCTGCCATCGCTACACCTTGTCTTTAGGTAAACATTATATTTAGTGTAGTGTTTTCTTATGGTGTAAACCGCGTTTCATGTCCCGCGGAGGTAATTAAACGCGGTGGCGCATGCTTCACAACAAACAAATATTTCGAAAAAGTTGAATATGTAAACGATCTTCAGTTTTGGTTGTTCTCTTGTGTGAAAATACAAGTTTGTCCGCGACACCCTGCGAATCCGTGTCCCATCACTCCGGAATAAGTCCCTCTCCCAATTGAGCTACGCGGACAAAATGTCTCGCAGCAGATTTGTCATCTTGAGACATCTTTTCACCTCTGTAGTACGTCACATTTCGGCCATGCATAGTGATAGATCGCGCATTGGTAATGGCTGCCACTGAACGCCGTGGTCCCAACATGAGAGCCGTCAGATCACGTGACATTAGGCAGAAGTGGTTGTGTGCTCTCCAATTTGGAGGCCTTTTTATGGCCTGACACGCTACATTTAAATATTGGCATTTAGTAAATCATTAACCAGAAAAAAATGGGGTACTTATAAAAGTTACGAGCATCTTACTACACTGCTGGCCACCCAAAATGCAACACCAAGAAGGACACGAGATAGCAAAACCCGATGTACTGGACACAGAACAACAGATACAAAGAAGAAACGATTGAGCTTACAGGCCCGCGTGACTTGCGGAACACGCAGATATCAATAAGTTCGTGTGGCCCCCATGGCTGGCAATAACGGCCGCTACACGCCGCGGCATCAAACGAAAGATACTTTGGATGTGGGCTTGGGGAATGTTCGGTCCAGGCTGCTTCCACGCGTTCCCACAGTTCATCAGGCGTAGCCATGGGTGGTGCTTACCGGATCACTCGGTTGCCGATCAGCGACCAGACGTGTTCGATGGGCGACATATCGGGAGAACAGGCGGGCCACGGCAGCAGTGATACCTGGTGGGCCGTGAAGAATTGTTTCTCGATGCGTGCCACGTGCGGGCGCGCATTGTTCTGTTGAAACGTGGCCGCTGGCAGATCCTGCAGGTAAGGGAGAACTACATGCTCCAAAACGTCAGAGATGTAGCGGTTGCTGTTGATTGTGCCGGCGAAGCGTACCTGAGGGGTGCGGGTGTCATATCCAATTGCGCCCCAAACCATAACGCCAGGCGACGTACCGGTATGGCGATGCATAATTCAAGCGTCATACAGTCTCTCGCTGCGGTGCCACCACATGCGGATCCGACCATCGTGGTGTTGCAGGCAGAAGCGGGATTCGTCGGAGAATACAATGTCGTGCCTATTCCGTAGTCCAGGTGCTGCGTTCAACGGCCCAATGCCGCCGCGCTCGCCGGTGGTGTAACGTCAATGGTAATTGGAGCAACGGGCGCCATGCGACAAGTCCTCGCTCCTGCAGACGACGTCGAACGGTACGTGCTGACACAGGTTGTTGCGCAACACACCCTAATTCCTGCGCTGACGTTCGTGATGTGGCGGTGCGAGCCGTCAATGCCCGCCGCACAACATGCCGGTCTTCTCGTTTGGTGGTGTGCCACGGCTGCGGCAATCGCTCACGTTGGTCCGTCCGTCCCTCCTGCAACCACCGAATCCATACTCGTCTCACTGTGGCTGGATGTCGTCCCACACGGGCGCCGATGTCTCGGTACAATAAACCGCTGTCACAATAAAACGTGCTGGAATGACTGCCGTATTCGGCGACAAGGTATCAGGAAGCTTCCCACGCCCAGGTCCGGCAACACAACACACTTCCACTACTTACGCCCCGCTTTCTCTGCACCCTTCTTATCGAGCTCCTTGTCCTTGTCAATTTGGTTGATATGTTCGGAAATGATTAACACTGAATAATTGTACTGTTTGGCGGGTTCTCTGATTGTGACGCGAGGATTGGTTTTCAGATCGTCGTTACCAGTGACCGAATATCATCCTCGGACTTCCTCATCTTGCAGGCGCGTGTTACCGGAACGAAATTTTCAAACCACCGATAAACAGTGTTAGTGATTTACTACTCTATATTGTGCACTCAATAACGCTTTGCGCATTGATCTCAAATGACAACTAACGAAAATACTAGAATTTTCCAACTCGCTGAATGGAAGACCGAAAAGAGAGAAAGAGAAAGCTTAACACCATTCATTAAGTAATCCAAAATTTATTCACATTAAGTTGATTCACAGCACCATAATCATTCACTGATAACAGCAGGTTGATTTAACACACACATAATTTGATATTGTTTTTTATAATAAGACCAGCACACACACCGCCATTTTAACCTTTCGTTGCAGACGAGAGAGGAGAACAACAGCAGCTTCACTTCGCCTGTAGGAGAAAGAGAGAGAGAGGGAGTTTCGCCCAGTGCGGCACCGCCGTCTATCGTCCAACCTCTTGAACTGCGTCAGACACATCTTGACAATTCTTCTAACAAACAGTCCATTCAGATGTTCTCCTCGCGCCATGCGTCGACCACATTACGGTAGGTTTGTGCCGCAATTCGACCCAATCTGGACTGATGAAGCAGAATTACCCCCAACTTACTGCTTCCTAATATGTTGTAGAGACCACTCTCATACGTGGATCAACGATAGCAGCTCAACCAATTATGGCGTGTATGTGACGTCTGAGTCGCCCTTCAGCTCGTACGAATGGCTGTGGGAGCGGGTTGGTCTGCAAGCATGTGGGCGAGTGGAATGTGACATCTCAGAAAATTAGCCATTATTTTCCGAACGACCTGATATTGAATTTCAATCGCCTGTCGGAGGACTATGACAAAGTAAATTTCTCCATAATGTTTGCGCCAGGGGCAGGATTCGAACCTGCAACTCTCGGCTCCAGAGCGCAATCCACTGTACGACACTGACATGTGCTCTCATTGCTATCTGCCTTTATCTCATGTGCGTCCTGTGGGGCAGGCATCTCACAGGACATGATTTTGAAGTTCCGTGATTCGATTGGATATTGTATATAGCGTACCGCATGAAATTTTGGTTGTTGTGTCACCACATATTCATTCCCCTCTTCTTCATTTTGTACGCTAGCTATTGTAAAATATGTTACCGTAAGAAACCCGGTACTTAAAATACTATAGAAGTGACTGTATGGTGTCTATGTATCAGTGTGTAGACCCCTTAAGACAAAAGCCTTTATAGCTATCAAGAATAAATTTCATATTTAGGATTTTCATGAAATAACACTATAATGCAGTACATTCCACCTTTTCTTAAAGATAATTGAAATATATTATCAATTTAAAAAATCTCAAGTTCCAAAGCAGTCTGTTGCTTCGAAAAATCACGATGAAAAAGCAGGTAATTTGTAATAAGTCGTCCTACAGAAAAAGATACAACTATTACGAACTTATACGGAATAAACCTCAACAAAAAATAAAACAAGTTAGTAAAATCATGCAATGCATTGATTACAATACGCTTTCCAACATACCAGAAATCATTACTCAAGTTATCACTCAAGTTATGAGAATAATGGCTGTGGAATAAATCTCGGTCCTGTGCCCTGACCTTTGATTCCATTTCGATGATATTCAACAGAACCGGTTCAGTATAGCTGCGAAATAACATGATAAAGTTTTGTCGCAATCGAAGCATTTTTACGTAAGTTATGATGCATAAGGGCTATGGAATAGATCCAGCTCCTGTGTCCTAACCTTTGACCCATTTCGCCCATTTTCAACAGGATTCGCAGCCCCGGTGGCGCAGTGGTCTAAGGCGTTGGCCTCTGATCATTCGTCCGTAAGGGGTCCGGGTTCGAATCCCGGTCAGGCATGGATGTTGTGTTTGTCTTACGGCACTGGCTCTCTCCCTTCCCTGGAACCAGTGACCCTAAATTAGGGACGGGCGACTGCTTATAGCCCATTGAGTTGCTCACGGTGGTCGTTAAACCTCCAATCAAAAAAAAAAACAGGATTCGTTCCCAGGCAGGCCCCTATGACATAATAACATTTCATCCAAATTGAACCCTATTTACGCAAGTTATGAGGCATAAGGACAATGAAATGGATCCCGCTCCTATGTCGTGACCTTTAACCCCATTTGTCCCATTTTCAATAGGGTTCGTCCCGAAGTGGTCCTCTACCACATACTAAAATTTCATCGAAATCGAACCATTTTTACGTGAGTTATCGTGCCGACAAATGGACAGACGGACAGAAAAGGCTGGAGCACGTACACTTCTTCAACCTACGGTTGGAAAGCGTAAATGACTAATTCGTGCTTTCGTACGATTTACAGGAGCCAGATACCAGGTGTTCTAGATAATACTTTTTTTTTAACAATCACCTACAATTATACCTTTTGATGCTGAAATTTTTGATGAACAGCAGAAGAAATTTTGAAGGTTTTGATTTTTATTTCATTCGGGAAAATATCCGTTTTCATGGCCGCTCTCTATTACTTTCTTTTGTGAAACACCTTTTTGGTTACGAACTTACAAGGAGAATTGAGGAGAATATTATGTCGTTGCATCTGTGACTCCATATTTGTCTAAAAAATAAAAGAGACAAGAAAAAAAAAGTATCGAAGCTGGTAGTTTTTACTCGTTTTACGTCAGATATATGCGTTTTACAGGCAGCGGTCTTTGCCTCATTTGCAACACTTATTTTATGCGGATTCTAGTCTCACATTATCATTTTTATGGGCTCTTTTATGCGCGTGTTATAGCTGGTCAGGCTGTAGAGGTTACCCGGGCCTCCGAGAAATGATCGAATATTTTCGCCTTCAAATTTCGTCAGGCATTTTAGCTGCGAAATAAGCTCGTTTCTTCCCGCATTTTTACTTTTTATTCGTTTACAACATTTAATTCTATACAGAAAGCTTTTACTTCGCAGACGCCTTCTTTAAAGTCAGGAAACCATTTTGTTTGCCCAAGACAACAAACTTCCTGACATCTGCTGCGCAACTGACCGAAGCTGAGATATTTCGTAGCTATGGAAATGTGTCCTTATCGTCTCATCGAATAACTAGAGAATTAAAATTTCGCCTCGCAGCGTTTCGTTTTACCAGAATTCTTTTGAAATAATTGCCGTACTGCGGCGAAAATTGTCAGATTTAAATTGTACTTTAGCCTTTACGTTTTTAAAATAGCCGAGTGACAAACGATTTTCAAAGCCATTCGTTCGTATATACAATATGCGTTTACATGTTGTTGTTTTTTTTTATTGGAATTTTAACGACCACCGTGAGCAACTCAATGGGCTATAAGCAGTCGCCCGTCCCAATTTAGGGTCACTGTTTCCAGGGAAGGAGAGAGCCAGTGCCGTAAGGCAACCACAACATCCATGCCTCACCGGGATTTTTTTTTTTTTATCATTGGAGATTTAACGACCACCGTGAGCAACTAAGTGCGCTATAAGCAGTCGCCCGTCCCAAATTTAGGGCCACTGGTTCCAGGGAAGGAGAGAGCCAGTGCCATAAGACAAACACATCATCTATGTTTCACCGGGATTCGAACCCGGACGAATGATCAGAAGCCATCGCTTAGACCACTGCGCTACTGGGGGAGGCTACGCAACACTTGAGGATAACGTTTCGCCTCTTAAACAGAAATGCACATCATAAAAAAATTACAAAGCGAAACTAAGATTTTTTGACATTGTACAATTTCCAAGAAGTTAGGGAAGTCATTTTTCACACCAAAGGTATGGGTCAGAGTAATGGATAATGTTTTACTCGAAAGTTTTTTTTTGTTTTTTTTATTGAAGGTTTAACGACCACCGTGAGCAACTCAATGGGGGTTAAGCAGTCGCCCGTCCCTAATTTAGGGTCACTGGTTCCAGGGAAGGGAGAGAGCCAGTGCCGTAAGACAAACACAACATCCATGCCTCACCGGGATTCGAGCCCGGACCCCGTTCGGACGAATGATCAGAGGCCATCGCTTAGACCACTGCGCCACCGGGGCGGCGTTTATATGTTTGAATCCGGTTTGTATTTACGCTATCTTGTCATATTATAAGATTCACATAACTGTGGAAACAGCATTCACAGTATGTAATTGCAATATTTTTAAACAGTTTTCACTGAAGACATGTTGAACTTGATGTAATCTACCTAAAATACAGAAATATGGCACCAAATGTTAATTAAAGTGCAAGAATATGCATGTGATTTTCACCACTACGTTAACTAGCGGTCTTAATAACGTAGTTCTTTGAAGAGTTGTGAAAACTCAAACTTGCCGGTGACAGAATCGACCGCACATCCTTCTGCTCTGGAGCTGAATACTTTCCCAATAAAGCTACACCGGCAATAGCTTATCACTACTACTTGCCATTTTGACGTGTGCGTCACCTCTCACCTCTGTAGTGTGTGTCACCTACACCCCCCTTCCCGTTCCCCTTGAGAAAAGCAGGAGCACGAAATCACAGGTTCAGGTCCGCCAAAAACCTACTTGCTGGACCTCTATAGAAGAAAGTGATTGGAATAACTACAGTGAAATGGAGGTCGTTTGATATACACTACATTGACAAGTCACCGGACGCCTAGAAAAGAAACACAACATAGCATTTATTGACATACATTAGTACGGTGTCGGTCCACTACGGCCTTAATGCATGCACTGACCCTTCGAGACATGCTTTCGACAGGGTTTTGGAACACAGTGATAGGTATGTACTTCCATTCAGTACATAATGCTGCCGCTAACTGTTGCTCAGTAGTAGGTCTTGGTCCCAAACTTCTTATGCCGCGCTCTAATTCATCCCATAAGTGATCTATGGGATTAAATTCAGGGCTCTGTGCTGGACAGTCCACACACGATACGGAATTATCGTCAAACCACGCCGAAACAGTCTTTGCTTTATGGCTCGGTGCATTATCCTGCTGGTACCAACAAGGCTCAGTTCCATAGTATTGCCGCAGAGTTGGTAGGGCATAATTGTCCCGAATATCAAGTTAGACATGCTGGTTAACAGGTTTGCCCACGATAACCAATGGGCCGGTACCATACCATGAAAAACACCCCCACACGAGAACACTGCCAGCTCCAAACTTCACCGGAGGAACAGTACACTGTGGTAAACAGCGTACCCCGGCTGCTGCCATACCTACACACGGCCATCAGACTGATGGATCATGTATCTGGATTGATCAGTCCATAGGACCCGTTTGCACTGATCTACGGTCCACGATAAATGTTCTTTACATCATATTAAAGAACGAGTAGCATTCCAAGCGGAGATGAAAGGCTTATGAGCAGCCGTACGACCATGGTAACCCATGGGATGCAGTTCTCTGCGAATGGTACGTGTATATACCGAAGTTCCAGCATTTTTACTCACCTGTACACTGAGGTCTTGCGTATTACTCCGTCGATTAACTGTAACGACTCTCCTGAGGCTTCGAAGTCCTCTCTCACTGATTTTCTTTGGTCTGGGGGTACGTTTTGCTGCTTCAGGCCCGCCATGTGTGTGTTCCACGTATTCTGTACATCCAAAACAGTTGACCCGCGCATGTTTAAACGCTTCTCGGTTTCTTTTATGGACAACCCACTAATATAACACCGAACAATCTTTCCTTTCTCAAAGTCAGTTCTCCCCCGCTGCGACATCTTCGCTCAACCTCACAATGCGATATGATGGCTGTCAGCTGCAGGCTTGTTTTTATATCTTTTGCAGCTATACCGCATCTGAACAACGCAGCGGATCCGTTCATTTGCTTTTGAAGGGGTTTCCGGTGACTTTTGTAAATATACTGTATAATAGCTGGTTATAAAAATGGGAAAGAGGTGAAAAAACATTCTGTGCCACAACAACCAAAATTCATGGCATATGCTCTCCTTAATTTCCGATCTTCCTACGAAAATTCAAAAACAGATCGGAGATGGAAAAAGGTCAAAGTTCACGGGTCACCGGGTTATAATGAATAAAACTTCTTCTAATGGTTTTTCTAAGCTTCTTCTAATGCTTTTTGTGTTAATTATATCATGAATAAACTTGCCTGCTAGTAGTGTAGTAATAATAATGAACAAGCTTATAACTGGTAGTAATGTTGTAGTAGTAATTAAGATGAATAAAGTCTTATGCTGTTTGTTAATAACAACACTTAATGGAATAAACCTAACAGCCAGACAGAGGTCTGACAAAACTATGAACTGAGAAAAACGTACTTACTAAAACTTTTTATTAGGGAAACTCTTGATATGATCCAACATACACTTCACCGGACACACAGCTACTCAATAAAACGTAGCTCCTTGCACATGAACGAAGCTCTACTCACATAAACGAAGCTCTCCTTACGCATATAACCAAAGCTCTTCCTACGCACATCAACAAAAAGCTCTCCACACATAAACGAAAATCTCTCTCCATATAAACAAAAGCTCTCCCTGGTATCGTTGAATGCGCCTATTTATACTGGCTACCACCACGTCATGACTTACACTCATTGCCAGATCTCATTCAGCGGGAGAAATAACATCTCGTTAAGTCAGAAAATAATTTACATAGGAAAATAAAATAACCAGAGATAGTAAAATCAAAAGGAAAGTGAATCTAGAGTATACGTTACAGGGTCAACGGGTCGACAATTACTTGCTGTTCAAACGGGTCGGGTCAAGGTGTTCTTGAACCGATTTAAACCCGGTTTTACATCTGTTTTAGTTTTGAAAAAAGACAAATATTTCAAATAAACCTTCAGAATTCTTTGAAAAAATACTTCGGAGCTGCAGAGTATGATGCAGGAACTTGCTGAGAAGGTTTAAGAAATGGGATCAAAAATGAACTTTCAGAAGACTAAACTGAAGTACAATGCTTTTAAAAGGAATGAAGATTTATCAGTTGATGGGGAAAAGCTGGAGATAACCAATTCCTACATTTACCTTGGCCAGCAGATATCAAGCAAAGGTCACATTGATGAAGAAATTAAATGGCGTATAAAACTCGGTTGAAGATCTTTCGGAAGAAACAGTACAATTTTTGAGATCAATGTGCCATTATATCTTAAAAGAAAAGTGTTTAATCAATGCATTCTTTCAGTGCTTCCGTGATGAGCGGAGACGTGGATCTTAACTAAAATAGAAATACAAAGACTTTGGACAATTGAAAGAAGCATGGAGAGATGCATGCTTGGTGTAACCAAGAAAGATAAAAAGAGGAACTTGTTGATAAGGAAAATGACAAGAGTGGAAGACATCATGATCTGAGTAAAATTCCTGAAATGGCAATGGGCTGGACATACACTATATTGACAAAAGTCACCGGACACCCCTTCAAAAGCAAATGAACGGATCCACTGCGCTATTAAGATGTGCGGCACAGCTGCAAACGGTATAAAAACAAGCCTGCAGCTGACCGTGATCATATCGAACTGTGAGGTTGAGTGAAAATGTCGCTGAACTGACTTTGAGAAAGGAAAGGTTGTTGGGTGTTATATTAGTGGGTTGTCCATAAAAGAAACTGAGAGGCGCTTAAACATGCCCAGGCCAACCGTTTTAGATGTACTGAATAAGTGGAAGACACATGGCATGCCTGAAGCTGCAAAACGTACCAGCAAACCAAAGAAAATCGGCGATAGAGGACGTCGATGCCTCAGGAGAGTCGTTACAGCTAATCGACGGAGTACTGCACAAGGCCTCAGTGTACAGGTGAGTAAAAATACTGGAACCTCGGTATGCGCACGTACCATTCGCAGAGAACTTCATTCCGTGGGTTACCGTGGTCATGCGGCTGCTCATAATCCTTTCATCTCCACTGGCGATGCTACTCGTCGTTTAGCATGGTGTAAAGAACATTTATCGTGGCCCGTAGATAAATGGAAACTGGTTCAGTGGTCCTACGGACTGATGAATCCAGATACACGATCCATCAGTCTAATGGCCGTGTGTGGGTATAGCGGCAGCCAGGGGAACGCTATTTATCACAGTGTACTGTTTCTACGGTCAAGTTTGGAGCAGGCAGTGCACTCGTGTGGGGGTGTTTTTCGTAGTACGGTCCCGGCCCATTTGTTATCGTGGGCAAACCTGTTAACCAGCATGTCTAACTTGATATTCGGGACAATTATGCCCTACCAACTCTGTGGCAATACTATGGAACTGAGCATTGTTTTTACCAGCAGGATAATGCACCGAGCCATAAAGCAAAGACTGTTTCGGCGTGGTTTGACGATAATTCCGTATCGTGTGTGGACTGTCCAGCACAGAGCCCTGAATTTAATCCCATAGATCACCTATGGGATGAATTAGAGAGCCGCATAAGAAGTTTGGAACCAAGGTGTACTACTGAGCAACAGTTAGCTGCAGCATTATGTACTGAATGGAAGCACACACCTATCGCTGTGTTACAAAACCTTGTCGAAAGCATGTCGTGAAGTGTTAGTGCATGCATTAAGGCCAAAGGTGGACCGACACCATACTAATGTATGTAAATAAATGCTATGTTGTGTTTCTCTGGTTGGTGTCTGGTGAATTTTGTCAATATAGTGTATTTCCAGGAGAACAGACCACAGATGAACAACCGAAATTTTAGACTGGAATCCAAGGGACTGGAAAAGACCCAGAGAAAAGACCACGTGGGAGATGAGTCGATGGAAGGGACTGGGCCAAGACAGTCCGTTGTTATAGAAACTTGGGGAGACCTTCATCCAGCAATGGATTGAAAATGATTGACAATGATGATGATATATTCGCATTTATAATTCGAAGCAGATTTGTCTTATTTAGGTCCTGGTCCTGTGCGGGTCGGGTCCAATTATGTGACAGCCGGTTCCTGGTCGTTTCCGGGTCCAAAATGTTTGACCCGTTTCCAACTCTCAATCAGATCCTTCGACAAACTTCTGAAATTTACCAATTAATAACCTCAAGTACTGCCGTGAATCATTCTTATTTACCAGAAAACTTTCGTTTTATGGATGCGGAAAATGTGAAAACGGAGTTTTTCTATTAATGTACGAAAGGACTTCCTGAAAAGGTTCGTAAAATTGAGAATTTTCCTTTGACTTCTCTTAAAATTTACAATTTACCGTCAACATAAGAAAGGAACTATGGAAAGTTTTCTAAAAATTCCGAATTTTCCTGGCGTACTAAAAAAAAATTGCGAAATTCAATTTTTTCCCGTCATTTCACGGAGAAGGTTGTACCAGAAATGAGCTTCGTTAATTCACCAAACGAATCACGGACAGTGTTTTGAGAATTTCAGAAAATTTCTTACAGTGTGACATAGCGAATGAGTGCAGACATGTCTCATAATTCTTTTGTTTTTGTGATTATTTGAATTCCCTGTACCTCGCTTGTAGCCTGAATTTTCCAGAATATAGAACACTGCTCTGTAGCAATATTTTCAATGTGGTAAAGCTCCAGTTGCTTGAATTAAAAAAACGAAACATCACTTAAGCCGTTCTGAGGCTTTAGTACTAATCTCAGTGTTCGTTATTACAGGAATTGTCTTTCGTGATGAGTTCTTTAAAAGAAATGCGCAAAACGCACATTGTTTGAATGATTTAAACAAAACTTTTGCTTTTCTTACTAAATGCACGGACATGCATGCAATCATTTTCCTAATTTTTCTTTATTGCTCGCGACATACGAATAGAATTAGAATCCTTTGTCGTTGTAAATGACGTTAGATAAAGGAACACGACGCATTTAATTGCGACAAGGGAAACTGGAGATAAGAATCTGCGAAACTTTTTTTTGCTTGGGAAATCTCTTTAGCATTACGTGAGCATCTAATGAGAATGATTAAAAGAAATTCGCTCAAGGACACAAAACCGCCCTGTACGTTCACAAATTGAAAAGCATGGATTTTAGTCTGAAATTTTGTCGTCTTTACAGTGAGGAATTAATATAAAAATTTCTTTTATTTTGAAATTCAGAAGTACTTTTTTCTTCTTTTTTGACAAAAGCACAAACTCTTTTCCTATGTTGTTGTTAGTGATTAGCTACAACTGATTAATCAACAATAAATTTTGTTTACGAGAGAGTCCGAAAAAAAAAGTATTTGCGCAATGCACTTTACTCTTTATCAGGGGAATCCTGAAATTTCGTCATTACCTGGTCATACGAGTACCACGAGGTTTGTCACAACATATGAAAGTGAAAGGTAAGAAATGGGGAAAGCAACACCCCGATGGCCAAGTGGTCAGAGGTGCTGCCTTCTGACCATTCGTCCGAAACAGTCGCGCGTTCAAGTCCTGGACGAAGCATGAGATGGTGTTACACTGCAAAAAGTAATTTTTGTGAATTCACGCAAAAACTCCTGACATAACATACAGAAAACTTGCCGGCAGGTGTCCGTATTTTTTTGTTTTTATTCGAGGTTTAACGACTACCGTAACCAACACAATGGCCTATAAGCAGTCGCCCGTCCCTAATTTAGTGTCACTGGTTCCAGGGAAGGGAGAGAGCCAGTGTCGTAAGACAAACACAACATCCATGCCTGGCCGGGGGGGGGGGGTCGAACCCGGATTCCATTCGGGCGAATGATCATAGGCCATCGCTTAGACCACTATGCCAGGCGGCTGTCCTTTTTTTAAAGAAATTTCCGTTTTTTAAAAGTTTCCGGTTTTGTAACTTCAATATTCTGAGAAATTTTCCGCAGTCAGTAATTCCGTTTATTTTAGGAAATTCTGTTTCGGGTTTCTTCACTTTTACACAGAAATTTCGCAAAATATTCTATTTTAGTTTTTCAGAACTTTACCACAGAATCTTTATTTTTAGCGTATGGAACATTTCCCTTTGGCCCTGTTGGGGTGGAACCGGATACATTCGGGTTTGCTTTCAACGTAGCCGCGCGTGCTGCTGTTGAAAAGAAAGACACGTAACACACGTAGAAGGTAGAACTTTAATCGTTGATGAAATGATTTTTGCTATTAATACCGGTGCTTTAGTTGTTCTCTTTCCTTTTGAAGCCAATAATTTTTCTGAATAGGTTTGTGATAATTTTATTTCTTCTAGGACTTATTAAAAATTTCGTATGTTTTCATCGTGATTTTTCGATGCAACAAAATGTTCTGGTACTCGAGATCTTTTTAAACTGAAAATGACTTTAACTTATCTAGAAGAAAAGATAAAATGGTACTGCTTCATAGTATTATCAGAAAACTCAAATATAAAATTTACTCTTGATAGCTATTTGTCTTAAGAGGCTTTTGACCGCGTTTGCCGTGATGGACTCCTACGCAAGTTGCAGGAGCTTCGATGCCCTCGCCCACTTGTTGAGCTGATTGGCTCGTACCTCAACAGCCGCAGTTTCACAGTTAAGATTAACGGTGAGCTTCCTTCGGAAAAGAAGATTCGGACTGGAGTTCCTCAGGGTTCGGTTCTTGGATCATCGCTGTTCTCCATTTATCTGCACGATTTACCCAAACCCAAACAAGGGCAGATCATGATGTACGCAGATGATACAGCTGTTGTCATCAGGTCTCTGAACAAAGGCAGAGCCGTGAAGCTCCTCCAGGACTTTCTCTCTCAGCTGGAAACCTACTACACTGACTGGCGGATAAAGACCAATCCGTCTAAGAGCAGTGCGCTGTTGTTTTTTTGATCTCTCCAAGTAGTACCGAAACTCGTTATGTTTCAAGAGACAATCCCCTGGGCTACCTCCACTAAGTACATAGGGCTCCAACTAGATTGTCGACTTTCGTGGGTGGCGAACACCAGCTACCACACGAATAAAGCTAGACAATGCCTTTGGCAGCTAGCTCTACTACTCCACAGGAGAAGCTTTTTTACAACATGGCACAAAGTACTGTTGTAAAAGACGGTCGTCAGGTCGGTGCTTACCTACGACTCCTCCATCTAGATTGGAGTTAGTAGGAATGAGCGAAAGAGAATCGAGAGTGTGCAGAGCAGAGCACTTTGAATGATCACTGTGGATCCTCCCTTGGACCCCACTTTGGAACCTGAGGAACAGACTTGGAATCGAGAGGGTACATGAGTTTTTCAACAGACTCTCCAAGAAGTTCTTCAAGAAATCGGAAACTCACCCTAATGGACTTGTTAGGGGCGCGGTTGATTACAATCCTAGCGAATTCCTTAGGCATCCCAGAACTAAGGCGACGATCGTTAACCCCCCTTGACAGAGAGACTATGTGAACACTGGATGGGTGTTAGACAGACCACCACCCCTTTCTGTTTCAGATTAGCAACAAAATGGCGAAAATGGATTCTGCGCGGGCATTTGGATTTGGTCTCGTTGAGTTTCAGTCACTCCCTGGTGCGTCGGCGGCCGGATGGTGTTGTGGTTGTCTGTGATGTTGTGGGGTGCTTGGTTCCCTTTGCCCCTTCTTCCCCCTGGACTGGTGTCACGGTTCACAGTTTAAAAGATATATCACCCTCTTCTTTCACTCAATTTTTCTGTTTGTCTTTCCTATTGAATTCACTTACTCAGATCTCCTAGCTTCCTATTTCTAAGGGTGGTTTTAGACCTGGGGTCAGACACTCTATTCCTAAAACTTCTTCAAATATTGTATTGTATTGTATTGCATTACATTGCATTGCGTTGTATTGTATTGTATTGTATTTGTCTTAAGTGGTCCACAGACTGATACACAGACATTTTACAGTCAACTATACAATAACTTAAATACCCGGTTTCTTACGGTAATGCAATATACACTGAAGTGCTAGAAAAACTATTACAGACGAGCTTATGCCAAATACATAGCAACGTCACCAATGAGTGTACTTGGTTGCGTCCGCCAGTGCGTATATAAAGCGATAGATATCCTTGCCAGCTGTCAGAGCTGTTTTCGGCATGAGAATGACAAGTAATAACGATTTTAGTGATTTTCAACGCGGTTTCATAGTTGGCGCTCGTGAGATGGACCATACTATTTCGGAGGTAGAAACGAAGTTCGGATTTTAACGGACGAACATTGCAAGGGTGTACCGTGACTACAAGAATTCCGGCAAAACCTCCAACCTATGATACCAGTGTGGCCGTAAAAAGACATTGGGTGAACGTGACCATCGTCGGCTGTCAAGAATCGTTTCACGCGACAGGCGTGCAACACTCTCGCAGGTATAATCGGAATTCAATGCCGGAGCCTCAACAAGCATCAACGTCCGGACTGTGCAATGTACCCTGCACGATATGGGAGCCGACACCCAATTCGAGTCCCCTTAATGGGCGCACGACACAGAGCTATGCGCCTCGCTTGGGCACGTCAGCACCGCCACTGGACACTTGATGACTGGAAACAAGTTGCCTGGTCTGACGAGTCGCATTTCCAACAGTATCGGGCAGATGGAAGAATTAGTATGTGGCGCAAACCCCATGAAGCCATGGATCCCGCCTGTCAACAGAGAACTGTACCGGCTGGTGGGGGTCCGTAATGGTATGGGGTGTGTTTAGCTGGACTTCACTGAGAGCCCTGGTATGTCGACAAACGTCTGTGACCGGCCAACGCTATGTGCGCATCCTTTCTGACGAGGTACACCCGTTCATGTCCTGCATTCTTGCTGATGGGTTGGGCTTGCTCCAACAGGACAATGCACCTCCACACAAGTGTCGGGACGCCACATCAATATGGTTAGAGGAGCATTCATCTGTATTTGAGGTGTTGCCATTCCCACACAAGTCCCCAAATCTGAACGTGTTAAAACACATTTGCGATGCCATGCAACGCGTTATGGAACACAGGAATCCGAGACCTCGGAATACACCCGAATTGTGGAACACTCTGCAGGAAGTATAGTGTGCATTGCCTTCAGCATATTTCCAGAAGCTAGTGGAGTCCATGCCCGTCGTATTTCTGCAGTTCTGCGCTGCCGTGGGGGACCTACGAAGTATTAGACTGGTGTGCGAGTTTTTCTGGCACTTCAGTGTACAATAGCTGGTGCACAAAATGGGGCAAATAACCAAAATTTCATGCGCTACTGTTTCCACAATATCCGACCTCGCTACAGAACTTCAAAATCAGATACTTTGATCAAATAATCATATGTAGAGGATTTTAGGAAGGGAGTGTCTGACCTGATGTCTTAAACAGCACTTAGAAATAGGATAGGAAGGTAGAAGATTTGGGCTAGAGTGCCCAATGGGAAAGTGACACGAAAGCGAAGTAGAAAGGGGGAGCAAGACGCCCTTATTTATTACCGGGGGGGGAGTACCCAGGGTCCGACTGCTTAACGTGCCCATCTGACACACAACGGAAATTTAATGGATCGAGCGTTCGTGCCTGCCTGAGGTCCTTTCCGTGGCGGGCACGAACTTTGCCCACTAGGCCATCCGTAGCCCAATCAGATCCTTTGACAGACAACTGAAATTTAATACTTTCTCTATTCTAAAATAAAAAAAAAAAGTAACTGCCACTGCCGCTGCCGCCGCCTCCGTTGTTTTAGAAATTTCGCAACACTAGCGCTTTTCTAGCTCGCAGCGCAAAAAGTATTGAACACAAGAATATGAAATTTACATCGCTTGTAGAGAATTGCTCTGAGAACACGTTGAAATAAACCGTTTTTCTATTCTGGTGATACTTCAAGAACTATTGTATTTCAAAGTTAAGGTAAGCAAAAAAGTGCTCTTAGTTCGCGTTCCGGACTCACTAGCAGCGACAAAACCACGAAACTTTGTAAGCATGTAGCGCCATGGCCGAACGTTTGCACCTCGTCGCCCTTTTTGTGAATATCAATTTTGTTTACGAGAAATACAATTTTTAAATTTCGCAAAATTCTCTATTTCGCGATGGGATCAATTAAAAAAAAACGAATATATGGTAAACTATAAATCATAACGCGTTGCAAATTTTACAGCATAAACTCACAACTATCATCCCTCTTTTACAAAAAAAAATATTAAGAAAAAGCTATTTTCTGATTTTTAAGCATTTTTTAAAGACGCAAAGAAAAAAACGAGCTCCTTACCTTGACTTCAGCGTCAACCACACAGGAACGTTTTGGTTCCGTGACATGCTGCCATGGTGACGCAGCTATTTGTAGCACTTTCTTCTCATTAGGTGAAAGGACAGGCTGCAATCAAACTCGTAATGACTCAATGCTTAATGACGTAGCGACGCTTTTAAAGTTCGGCGTTTCCCGCCGGCATATGTGAATACCTATGTAAATGTAGGCTTTCACCACGTATATAAAAAGCAAAGAGGGAAAATGCAAATGTGTTTTTCCACGAAATGTTGGACCACTTCTAAATAACCTAGAGATCTGAAAATTGACATGCTGATAAATCTTTAGGTCCGTATACCTAGAAAAGTACGAAAAAACAAAAGCGAAAAAAAAAATTCGGCTTTGGAACATTGTCTGCTTGAATTTTTCGCGAATTGTTTAACCACTTCTAAATGACCTAGAGATCTGAAAATTCGCATGCTGGTAGGTCTTAAAGTCTGGATACCTGCAAATGCACGAAAAAAAAAAAAAAACGAAAAAATCCTCAGCGCTTTGAAACATTGTTTGCTTGAATTTTTCTGTCACTTCTAGATCTAGAAAAAAGTATGAAAGCCAAAACATTCAAAAGGATGTCTTAACTTCACTGTTTAAAAATTCTGATAGGTTTAAAGATAATTTTGTCAGAATCACTAAAATGCTTTGAAAATTTAAAATTAAGAGGCGCTAAATCAAGGAGGTTAGACTGTTCCGTTTTACGTGAAACCGCATGCATTGACGTTACGACGCTGTTCTAAATCGTAAAACAGTTACGGATTTTAAATTACTTTTCTTTACCTTAATTACTTTTCCCTTTCTTTAATTTTATGTTCAAAAAATTATTTTATGGATTCACCGTTTGGAGAACGGGCATAATTGCTAGTTAATTAAATCATAAATATTCCTTCGAATATATTACCAGATTTTTTCGTTATATGAATACGGTAAAAGTGAGAACAGAATTTTCTGTTCTCACTTTTTGAAAGAAAAGAATTGCGGAAAGGTTTCTGAAAATTTAGAATTTTCCTGTCGTACGAAGAATCGGTAAAATTCAGGTTTCTTTCCCGTCATTTTACGGGAAAGGTTGCGTCAGAAATATGCTTCGTTAATGCACGAAAGGAAAAACGGAAAATGGCTCCTGAACTTCGGCTCTTAATTAGGAACGGTCGGCCTTTCACAGCCCACACAGTTGCTCATGGCGGTTGTTTAACTCCGAAAAAGAAAAAAAAAGGACTAGGGCTTACAAATTTCGAAGATGACAATCCGTTTTTTGGTGTAAATATGACCAGGATGGTAAGTCAGGAAACATCCGAAAACTTGAAAATGTCGTCGTTCTAGAGCAGGAATCGAACCCGCGTCTCCCACATAGCGCCCGGTTATGATAACCACTACACCTCCTAGAATGACCAAGTCTCAAGTTTCCGATTAATTTGAATGTAACCATCACAGGATTCGCTAGTCGAAGCAACCAACATTCATGTTTAGCGAATCTAGAGGTAAAGAATCATATCCCGTGGTTGCCCGCACTGAGAAAAACGTTTTGTTAATTCAACAAAAAACTTTGTCGATATACAGTCAACAAAATAATTTGTTGAATTTGCAAAATTATTTTGTTGACAATTCTTGTTGAATTAACAAAATTTATTGTTATCACGACAAAAAGTTTTGTTCATTTAACAAGATGATTAGGTCGATTTTTGAGAATTTGTTTGATCCAACAAAACATATTGTTATCATGACAAAATGCTTTGTTGCTGCAACCAAACATATTGTTATAGCAACAAAACTTATTGTGTCACGAAACAATATGTTTTGTTGCAGCAACAAAGCATTTTGTCATGATAACAATATGTTTTGTTGGATCAAACAAATTCTCAAAAATCGACCTAATCATTTTGCTAAATGAACAAAACTTTTTGTCGTGATAACAATAAATTTTGATAATTCAACAATAATTTTCAACAAAATAATTTTGTAAATTTTTGTTGACTGTATATCGACAAAATTTTTTGTTGAATTACAAAACGTTTTTCTCAGTGCGGAGGAGCAGAAAAATCATGAATAGAGTACGGGATTAAATCACATAATACGAATTTTGAAGATGATAATCCGTTTTTTGGTGTAAATATCCCCAGGATGGTAAGTCAGATAATATCCGAAAACTTGAAAATTTCGTTGTCCTGGAGCGGGAATCATATCCTCGTCTCCCGGTTAGCATACCCGGGCGCTATTCGTTTCCCGCTCTAGGACAACGAAATCTTCAAGTTGTCGGATATTATCTTAAATTTCATATGATAGGATTCTAAATGAAAAATTCTGTGTCGTTCATGAACGACAAAATAGAACCAAACTTCCTGACTTAACGTTTTCCTGTTTCTAAAGAGTTGCTGAAACGATTTTATTTGTGTGACGTAACGCATCTCTGACGTCATGTCAGAATGATTTGGGTGAGATGACGTCACACCAGGAGCTGTAAGAATCGGTTTTTGTTCCTGCTTTGTTTGGCAACAAAGCAAAGTGATACACGCGTAAGTTGTGTTGATTGACTATATTTTGCTGTTGTAGGAATCTTACCAAGATATGGAGTGTCCCAAAAATACACGAAACGATGTTTCGTCAAATTGAAACAGGTGTTTTCCAAATGTGAAATGATGAACATTACAAAAATGGTAAGTACAGGTTAAAAAAAATTCGTGCTATATACAATACAATGAAGCACACCATCTTTGCACGATGATTTTTAATGCTAAAAAATGACAGATATTTATAAATTAAAATCCCATAAGAACTTTCAGGGGACAGTCGCACCCGTCTTCAGATGGAAGGGAATAATAGCTACTTTGGTGCTCTAATATATACATCAGAATATAAAGATGTATGAATGAGTGAAGCTTCTACGCAAGAGTATCGCACTGTTGCCGTCGCAACACAGCTCAGTTACAAAATAAATTAGACTGAAGAGAGAACATATCAAGCCGGGTATATACTTGAACAACAGCTATAATTAATTTTTGAACTTTAACAAATACATATACTCTGTATGTTATATACCTGGCTTAATATGTTCTCTCTTAGGTCTAATTTATTTTGTAATTCAACTGTGTTGCTATGGCAAAAATGCGATATTCTTGCGCAGAAGCTTCACCTTTTCATACGTCATTATATTCTCATGTATATATTAGAGCACTAAAGTAGCTATTACTCTCTTCCATCTGAAGACGGGAGCGACTGTCGCCTCGAAAGTATTTATGAGATTTTAATTTGTAAATATCTGTCATTCTTTGAGCATTAAAATCATCGTGAAAAGTGAGTGTGCTTCATTGTATTACAAAAATGACCATGAACATCACAACAAGTAAAAAAAAGTTCATTTTTTTGAGGCAAAGATTCAACAACTAATAAAAGAGGCAAGCACCAGGGTGCGCCAACGAAATGGAACAAACCTTCTTTCAGACTTTCGGAAAAAGGAAACTGCATATGTTTGGATTTGTAGTTACCTGTAACATAATATTTATATCCGACATCTTTCATTTCATTACATAGTACACATCATTAAGGTAAAGCGCCTTTAAAAACACGTTGCGTGAAAAAAATATTTTGTTAAAAATAATTCATAATCATGTTCTATTAGAAATGGCGACGGGTGAAGAAAGATGTTCCAAAAAACGTCCATTACCTATGACGTTATTCATTAGCTAATTACATAACCGTCTCTTCGATGAATATATAGATCACGGCATTCGCTTCTTCCGCTCGTGACGGAGTTTCGTGTGATTACACATGACGAACATATTAGTAAGGACATAAATTCTGCAGTTAAAGCTATTTTTCTTTTTTTGCTGTCATTTATACGGCGCCTTGCTCTAATCGCCTAGCAAACTTGAGGATACAACACAATGCAAGCTCTATCTCATTCGAGGACACTGAATGCGAGCGGTATTACTGATTTTATTATTTTTTTAAACTATCTTCGCATGTTTTAGAGGGTGTCCTGTCATTCTTTAGTAACACTACTTGGAGAATCCTTGATTTCTTTAATAGTTTAAAAACCAGTAAAGCGCTTTTGCTATAGTCAAGTGTGTATTCATGCTGTGAAAACAACAATCTAAGTAGGAACCTGCGAAGGTAAGCATTGAAATAGCATCAGAGACATTTTGGTTTTCAGTGCACATTTTACAGTCTTGTCTCTTAAGCAAGTTGTTGGCCGAGTCATTGACTTGTTATTTATTGATATTTAACCGACATTACTTTGAAGGCGAGACAGCTGCTACACAATATAAAACAATACTCAAAACATGAAGTAGATTCTATAAGCAGTGTCAACGATAAAATATACTCTCTTGATCAAAAAGAATGAATAAAAAATCCTCTAGTACTCTGTTATTTCACTGGATGAAAAATCTTTGGGAACAATCGCAATTTATTTACAAATTATCAGATTGGTTAGTTAAATAGTTAATGGATTTTAGTGGCGCAAAGGCCAGGTTTGGCCAAAGAGCGCCAGACACAGAACTATCAGTTAAAGATTTTTAAAAGCGGGGTGTAATTATTAAGAGCAGACAGGCTTGGTAAAAGTTATAAAAGAGAATGATGAAAGCTGTGAAGACTAGTTAGTTAATTAGGTTTTATCAGATTGGCATATATTTTTATGAGATCAAATTTAAATTTGAAGTTCGTTTATGGACCTAATATTAATTCCAAATGTAGATGTTCAAGGCTCTCTTTATGGACAATCTAAGACATTTAAATATTTAATAGCTGCGCATAGCAGTTTTATAATTTCTGTTCGTCTTTTTTCCCACTGGTCTCACATATTAAATTTTGTTAGCCATTTCACTGGAAGCAGTGGAATTACTCTTCCCATATCAATTTTTTAATGTGTTCAGGAAGTAAATGCAGAGAGCATATCTTTTCTTGCGACTTTGATGACGGCAATTCTTTGCAAATGGATTTGAAGCTTCCACTGCCGAAAGCAAATTGTACCTATACTGTTAAAAAATTTGTAGTAGGTCACAGTACAAAATGGTACTGCAGCAGTTGCACCCACGAGCGGCGGAAGGTAGGGCTCACGCCCCCCCCCCCCCCCTTTGGAATTTCGCGGTCCTCCTCACTGGGGATCTTTGTATGAAAGATTTCTGGTTTACATATAATATCTTTTTTCAGGAAGATTTTCTGAAGACCTCCATTACGCTTTACAGTTTCTTGGAAAACAACGATTCAAAATTAGTTGAAAAAAAGATTTTGCACAAATAAGTTGAACAGTTAACTCAGCGTTGTGTTTTTCTCTTTAAAAAGATCATTATATAATTCCTTACATTATTTAAAAGTAAAATTTTGGTAAAAAATAACCAGGGAGTTTTTTTCTCCATATCTTCCTCTGTGTTTTTATTTCCTTCTTTTTTTAGCACGTCTTTTGTAAAAAAGATCGTGGTTCTGTTATCGGTTTGTCCGTCCGTCCGTCTGTACCCACAATATCTCTGCAACTATTAGTCCGATTTGAAATTTTTTTTTTTTTGCGTTCGGAAGCTTGAAATATGCAAATGATGATCCTTTATATCGATTTTTTTTTACGATGTACAATTTCGCCGGTAGAGGGCGTAAATGCAGATGATGTCGAATTCAAAAATACGTTTTATTCCACATATTTGCTTCTGAACATCCGATTGAAATTTTTTTTTATCTTTCGATTCCACTTATGCCGAAGAGTATTTTAGATATAGTTACGTTTTCAAATTACGCATAGATTTTCCGCTAAGGGGATGTAAAAGTAAATTACATTTTTCCCGATAACTCTTCTTCTAAAACTCCGATTTGAAAAATGTTTTCTTCAGCGGATACATCTCCTGATGGAAAATCTTTTGCATATAATTTCGAATTTTTGGTAAAGAATACTTTGGCCACCAGGGGGCGTAAGTGTTCATTTTTGCTTCTGATGTATTTGCCATAAAATATGAGCTTCTAAAATATCGATTGAAAAAATTCTTTCGTGGACTGATGCCACTCACATCGATAAACTTTTTCGGGATATTTTCGTCTTAAAATATTGCATGGTTTCTCCGCCAGGGGGCGTAGATGTACATCCTATTTTTGTCAATATCTCTACTTCTAGGAGTCCGATTTGAAAAATTCCTTCTTTGTTGGATAGTGTTTTCCATGTAACATGTTTTTCATATAATTTCAAAATTTTCAAGTAATTCGTAGACTTTCCGCTAGGGGGCGTAGCGGTAAATTGCGTTTCCCCCTATATCTTTGCTTCTAAATCACTGATTTGAAAAATTCTTTCTGCACCGGATACAGCTCCTGATGCGAAATCGTTTGTACATAATTTCCAATTTTTGCAAAAAAAAATGGTTTGGCCACCAGGTGGCGTAAGTCTTAATTTCCGCTTCTGTTGTATTTGCAGCAAAATATGAGCTTCAAAACTCTGGATTGAAAAAAAAAGTCGTTTGTTGACCGATACTACTCATGTCGACAAATCTTTTAGGAAAATTTTCTTCTTGAAATAATTCATGGTTTCTACCCCAGGGGGCGTAGATGTATATCTTATTTTTGTCAATATCTTTACTTCTAAGCGTACGATTTGAAAAATTCCTTCTTTGTTCGATAGTGTTTCCAATGCGAAATGTTTTTCCTATAAATTCAAAATTTTCAAGTAAATCATAGACTTTCCGCTATGGGGCACAAAGGTAAATTGCGTTTTCTGCGTTATTTCTGCTCCTAAAGTTCTGATTTTAAAAACTATTCTTGTATCGCCTACAAGACCTGATGGAAAATATTTTTCACATAATTTCTAATGTTTGGTAAAGAATGGTTTAGCCACCAAGGGTCATGAGTGTTAATTTCTGCTTCTGAAGTATTTGTTGCAAAATCTGGGCTCCTGAAAACTAGACTAATTTTTTTTTTCTTGGACCGATACCGCTTATATGGATAAACCTTTTGAGAATACTTTCTTCCCAAAATAATGCATGGTTTTCCCACCAGGGGACGTAAAGTCACATTTTATTTTGTCGATGTCTCTGTTTCTAAGAGTTCGTAAGCTCACGATTCCGTTTGCAGCAATATCTGAGGGATTAAAAACCCGATTAAAAATCTTTTTTTTTCATCAGATCCATTGTTTTCCATACCGGTTCCATTGACTTTGAATAGTTTTGATAAATTTCATTTGCGTCAGAACGGATTCAAAAGACGTGCGTATTACACCCGAAAATTCGGTGTCATCTTTCTTGTTTTTTTTTAAGTCCGAATATTTTCTAATCGAGATCAGAAAATCCGATATATCTGCCAAACAAATAACTGAACAAAACATGTGTGTGTGTGTGTGTGTGTGTGTGTGTGTGTGTGTGTGTGTGTGTGCTTTTGCTGCGAGAAAAACTATTGTCGAAATAAGGAAGAGGAACTCGTGGATCCGGAAAATGGCTAGGATTGTTGACATCATGATCAAAGTGAAGACCCTCAAATGGCAATGGTAAGGGCATAATGTTATAGTGTTAGAAAAACTGATAACTTTTGGACAACTAAAATTTTAGCTTTGATACCAAGAAGCAGGAAAAGACCCAAAAGAAGACCAAGTGAGAGATGGGTGAATGGAATTCGAAGAATGCTGTAGTGATACGCTCAAGGCAAAAGAAAGTTGTGCAGTTATGGAACTTTCATTTATTTCTGAAAACACTTTCATTTATTTCTGAAAACCATTGCTCTTCTTTAAAGGCAGTGTGTTAACCACCTTCATCTTATGAACGCAAAGAGCACCACTGGACCTTTTTCTTTGATTCTCTCATTCTCACTCTTTTGTACAATTCATGTAAGGATCTCTGATTTTAGAAAATGATGCCTCTGTTACAATATCTATTAACTTATCACACCAACCTTTTGCGTTTTTGTTGCATATCTTAGAAATGCATGCCAAGCTTTTCACAGCGAATTTATGTCTCCTCTTTGCTTGATTCTTGATTTAACGTCGTATAGACATAACTCGAGCGTAAAATCGACAATGTGATTCAAAGGAAATAGGTGATACCGCTTTTCCTTTTTAAGTCTCACGGTCCTCAAAAGCATCACGATTCTCAAAGTCTATAACGAGTCGCGCACATCTAGTTTAGGGCCACTAATGGCGTGAAAATGAACTTCACATAAACGTTTGATAGCTATTCGAATAGATCTCGTTGAACGTAAAGTCCAATCACTCGGTGTTAGACAAATATGTAACTACACCCATTAACAAACCGGCCTTACCTGCCACAGAAGTGTTTCCAACCAAAAACCCCCGGCGAGCTATAAAAACGAGTATTTCAGACACCTTCCTGCGTATTAAAGAACCTATCGAAACCAGCCCGTTTTTGTTTGAGATGAGCACCTTCTCTCCCTATTGAAACGTCGTATCGGTGGAACACAGTGCAAAGGATAATTTTGACATTCAATGACGGGGCGCCTGCGATGATTTCTGCAAAACCAATTCACCGTACTTTGGCATGAGTGGACTATGCTATTAGATTGTGTACCCTTGTCAATAGCCCATCTCTGGATTATGAGGCTTCAGTGGGCGAAGGAACGTTGCTACTGAAACGTGGAAGAATAGGAAATGGCAGCTTGATTTAATGAATCAAGATTTTAACTACAACAAATTGATGGGTGGGTGGTTGTGTGTCATACACCACACGTGGCCAAGGTCTTCAACCTTTAAGTAGGGGTATGACAAGCCATTGGAGGCAGTACAATGTCCTTCGTCAAGTTTACGTGGGCCACCTTGCTGCTAGTTTTGCCTACTAAGGTCACTACCACTGAGTAAGGCAATGTTGACACACATTCTACCTTCCTACACCCTTTCATCGGCATCCATTTACCACATTACGTTGCCTTTGTTCAACCAGACAAAGCCTCATCTCTTGGGTCCTGTTTAGCGAAAGACTGACAATTTCAGTGAGTCTGCAACTCTCGAATAATGTTCTTACTATCCAAATTTGAATAATTCAAGATTTGACTCAAGAGGTGGAGCAATTCATTGAAGCCCAAAACCCACTACTTGGGACTCTTCGCGTTTTCTGGATGGCTGTTCTGTCATCATGGGTTGCAAGATCACCAAAGTTTTGAACACCATGTCCATGCCACGACATACAGCTGCTACTGTGAGGGCGAAAGGTGGACCCAAACGTTATATAGTGGCTTTGTATAATAATATATCAAACATCTAGTAGAGATCATGTCACGACGGGCTGATATGAGGGCGAAATATGTACCCGCTCATCAATAGGTGGTTGTGAGCAACAATGTTACCAGCATTTGGTAGAGTCTATGTCACTACGTGTTACTGCTGCTATAAGGGTGAGAGGTGGGCCCATATTTACCAATGGATATGTATAACAATGTTTCCAACACCTTGTAAATTCCATGACCCGACGTGTTCCTGCTGTTCTGAGAGCGAAATGTAGACTCACACGTGATTAAGTGCTGTGTATAATAATGTTTTCAACAGCTGGTAGATTCGATACCACGATGTATTGCTGCTGTTGTGAGGGCGAATGTGATCTCACACATTCTTAGGTGGCTCCTCATAATAATGTTTCCAACACCTGGTAGAACCCATGGCGCAAAGCGTTGCAGCCGTTGTAAGAGCGGAAAGTGTCGCACATGTTATTAGGTGACTGTGTATAAGAGTATATGAGTATTTCCAACACTTGGTAGAGTCCATACCCCGTTATAATTCTGTTGTTGTGAGTGCGAAAGTTGGCCCCACCCATTGTTCGGTCTATTATAATGTTTCTGACACCTGGTAGATTCTATGACGTATACTCTAAATTTACTTTCATTTTTAATTGCTTTCTCTACGTAAATTTGAATTCATCCCCTTTTGACATTTTCAACCTTAACATTATATCTTCTCTCTGGCTGAATGATGTTGGCAACAATCTTGAGGTCAGAGAGCGTAATGTATTCATGTTCATAGAAACGAACGAGAGATATATTACAAATTTTGAAGATGACAATCCGATTTTTCTCGTAAATGTGACAAGGATGGTAAGTCAAATTCGGATACCTATGTAATGAAGATAACTTACCATCCTTGTCACATTTACGCCAAAAATCGGATTGTCATCTTCAAAATTTGTATTATATGGCGTAATCCCGTATTTCTTTCATGAGAGATATATTGTTGAAGAAGCAGCCAAAAAGTGTAGTGGCGGTGGAAGTTGTGTTTACTTGAGGTCTGCGTATTCGAGTTGTGTTGTTATAAACACGGTCGAGTCGAATTATTGTGACCACCAGGTAATATCCAGAGTAACCGCTGTGTGCAGCACGGACAGCAGCTGGACGGGCTAGGAGTGACTCAGTAAGGTGCTGGAAGGAGTTCACTGGTATGTGGAGCCATGCTGACTGCCGTGCATCTGACAGCTGTTGGAGGGTGCGTGGTGAAGGATCCATGGAGCAAACAAGACGATCGAGGTGGTCCCACAATGCTGAATTGGGTATATGTCCGGGGAATTAGAGGGCCAGGGAAAAACTTTGAAGTCTTTATCGTGCTCTTCCAACCACTCTCGGAATTTCTAGATGTGTGAAACGTCGCATTGTCGTTCTGGAAAATCCCATCCGACCCAGGGAAGGCAGTCAGCATGTATGGGTGTACGTGGTCTGCAAGGATGGATTCATAACGAATTCTGCCCATAGTGCCTTCCACAGGTATGAGTGGACCCAAGGAATGCCACGAAAACTTCCCGCAAACCATAGCGCTGCTCTCACCAGCTTATGTTCTTCCGGCAGTGGTTGAAGAGTGTTTGTTCTCCGATGTTTCTCGCCATATACGCCAACGTCCATCCGTTCGATGGAGCAGAAAACGTGGCTAATCGGAGAAGGCAATCTTTTGCCAATCAGCGGAGGTCCAATTCCGATACTGCCGTTCAAATGTTAGCTTTTTCTGCCGATGCACCTCCGTTAGCATAGGTGCAGTAACCATCCGTCTGCATCAGAGCTGCAGACGCAGCAGGGTTCGCTGAACTGTCGTTTTAGACACACTTCCGGTAGCCCCTTAATTCATTCGGCCAGTGAGTTGCTCCACTGTAGCGAGTCGATCGGCCCTCACGCACCTTCGCAGCCGACGTTCCCCTCTCACATCAGCGGGACGTGGTGCTCCGCAGTTTCCACGTCGCTTATTCACAATGGTGCCATTTCTCCAATCACGATATACTTTAACCACAGCAGCACGCGAACAGTTCATAAACTGCGCTGTTTCAGAAATACTGCCACCCTTGGCCCGAAAACCGATAATCACCCCTTTTTGCAAATCTTATAAATCTCCCCTTTTATCCATGAAAGCAACGAGTGATATATTTTAAGACTACGTACAGCTCACTTTATATATCATCCAAGCCAGCTCACGACACGTGCCTTCTTTCATTGCCTGCGTGCTGTTGACGTCAAAAGTAGGAGGTGGCCACAATGTGACTCGACTGGGTTTTTAATGTTAGGAGTTAATCACGTTTTCTGCTTACTAACTTACTTTAATCAATTTTGAAATAGTAACACTGTTGTGATTAGTTCCTCACGAATTTTGGAACATTCGAGTAAAGTGCTCATACGATAGTCTTCTTCCTTGTTACTCAGTTCAAGGACTGGTTGTTCAGTAGATGTACTCTGTCTCCCCAATCCTCTCTATTCTCCTCTTCAAGTCATAGTATGTCGTAGTATTGGAGTCTTGGAGTACCTGTGCCACAAAATTACTCCTTGGCCGTCCTCTTCCTCTCTTGCCTTGAATTTTCCCTTCCAAATCTTTCAAAATCGGGCCTCCATCGCGCAATGTGTGTTATAAAGAAGTAAATTTCTCCGTCATTTTTGTCCACGCCGGGGCTCGAACCCAGGTTGCCTCGTTCCGGAATAAGTCGCTCTACCAATTGAGCTACGAGGAAGTTCGTTATCGCTGCTATCTGCCTTTATGTCGTGTGCGTCCTGCTAGGCAGGCACGTCCCAATGTCCTATCCATAACATTATTCTTCTCTTTAACATGTTGATCAGATTCCTGGGTTCTTCCACTCTCTCCAGAACCTCCTCATTAGTCTTCCTATCGAGCCAATTTATTCTCTCCATTCTTCTATAGCTCCACATCTCAAATGCCTCCAGTCTTTTCAACTCCCTCTTGGTCAATGGCCATGTTTCAGAACCGTAGAGAGCTACTGGCCAAAAATATGCCTTCAAATAGTCGTTTTTGCCATCCCTAGTCTCATTCTCATTTCCTTTTGCACATCTCGCATCTTTAGTAATAATTTGACCCAAATAGCGAAATTATTTAACTTGTTCGATGTATTGTTCTTCAATTTTAAGAAAAGCCTGTTTGGATATTTCCCTATTATCATTAGTTTTGTCTTGTTTTTATTTATCTTCATTACATAGGTATCCGAATTTTTGTGTATTTTTGACATCATGCGCTGTAATAATTTGGCTGATCCTGAAACTATTACATGCGATACTGATGGAATTAAAAAAGTGAATAGTAAGTAAGTCTTCGTGAAATTTTATTTCAGTGACTTTGTTTCACTTAGAGGGGATAAATAAGAAGAGGGAATCTTATGTAGTGTTCCCAAGACTACGTACGTTTCGAATAGTTAAGAACGTTGCGCGTCCATGACACGACGTGTTGCTTCTGTTGTGGGAGCGAAAGGTGGATCCACAAGTAATTAGGTGGCTGTGTGTAGTTAACCCTAGAATACACAGACTATTTTCGCGCCTCCCAATACACAGGCGGGGTACTAGGAACCCAGCGGGAAGTCATTCAATTTATCAGAACGAAATTGATTGATATATACACTGAAGAGCAATTGAATTAGAGACAGCTGGCGTTATGCAAATGTGGCGCTGTGGGGCGGCCCTGTAAACGGAAACGACATGACGTATGCAGCAATTCGACTATATAAGGAGTGATGCGATGGAAATCAGTAAGAGTCGGACGCAGTATGGGAAAGACGAAGGATCTAAGCGCATTTGATCGTATACAAATTGTCGGGGCCTGACGAATGGGTCAATTCATCTCGGATGTCGTGCAGGCACTGGGATTTTCACGAGCCACTGCGTCACGGGTGCACCGTGAGTACATCGAATCCGGTAAAATCATCCCTGCAAGGGCCAACTGTCGTGGATAACAGCGTGTGGATGAGCTAGGTCATCGTCGGCTAGCTCGCATTGTAAGAGCGGATAGACGGGCCACAGTGCAAGAAATCACTCGGCAATTTAACGCTGGTGCCCAAAAACGTGTAAGCAGCCTCACCATCCAGAACCATCTCCTCGCTATGGGGTACAGAAGCGATCGTCCCACGAGGGTACCGCTGCTGACCGCACATCACAGGGTGCAAATATTAGCATGGACGCGGGAACATACCCACTGGACCCTAAACATGTGGAAAAATGTTGCCTGGACTGATGAGTCGAGATTCATGTTGGTACATGTGGATGGCAGGATAGGAGTACTGCACAAACCACATGAAGCGATGAATCCTTCTTGCCAACAGGGTGCTCTTCAAACTGGTGGATGTGGCATTCTCGTCTGGGGACTGTTTACGTGGACTGAAATGGGACCTCTGGTACGTGTAAAATCGTCCCTCACAGATCAACGTTACCGGGATATCCTGAACGACCATTTGCTCCCGTTTGTGCGTCATCAACATCCCACTGGGGACCTCATCCTGCAACAAGACAATGCACCGTGCCATCGCTCCCGAATTGTATCCGAATGGTTGGATGAATACTCCACCGACGTGACCTCGCTTCCTTGGCCAGCTAGGTCAGCAGACCTCAATCCCATCGAGCACATCAGGGATGCCATCGAGAGAGATGTTCGAGGCTCTTACCCTCTCCACCAAATCTTCGTGAACTGTAGGAGCTTGTTCAGGGGACGTGAATCCGTATGGCTTCCCAACACTTCCGGTGTCTTGTCGAGTCCATGCCGAGACGAATCGCCGCCGTCATCAGGGCGAAAGGTGGTGCTACACGTTACTAGACAGGTATCTCTAATCCAATTGCTCTTCAGTGTAGAACTCAGCTGCCGCAACGACACATCCATGCATGAACACAGTTCAGTTTAGAATGAAAAAACACGAACAACAGCCTTCCTTAACAAACACTGCGCGATCATTGAGCAAACGAAAAACTACTGGGGTGCTGTAGCACCCCTGCTGTGTATTCTAGGGTTAAGTTTTCCATACCTGGTACAGTCCATACTACGTCATAATTCTGCTGTTGGGAGAGTTAAAGGTGTCTCCACTCATTATTAGATGGCTGTGTATAATACGGTTTTCGACACCTGGTAGAGCTCCTGGCACGACGTGTTGCAGCTGTTGTGAGGGCTCAAGGTGGTCCCACACATTACTAGGTAGGTGTGTATTATAAATCCCTATTTCAGTGTACAAAATAACGAAAGTAATGCTAAATAAAACTTAAGTTTATACAAGTTACGTAACATTGAAATTTGTAAATAAATACATCGCTCTTTCCACGTTCCAGAAACACCCAGCAACCGAAAAATTGTTTTCAGCCGCCGCTGTGGAATCGAACTAACAGAACTCTCGGTATCGCGCCGAGTGCGTTACCTTTACGCCACGGGGGCCAACAATCCACGGTGTTATGTGTGATGTCAGTAGCTGACTTTAAAAATACACATAGCACCGTGGATTGTTGGCCCCCGTGGCCTAAAGGTAACGCACTCGGCGCGATACCCAGAGTTCTGTTGGTTCGATTCCACAGCGGCGGCTGAAAACAATTTTTCGGTTGCTGTGTGTTTCTGGAACGTGGAAAGAGCGATGTATTTATTTATTAACTGTCGCCACGTATTTGGAATATTTTCACCTTGGATCTCGCCCTTTGGATTTAACTGCTATAATATATATAGCTAGTGCCGTTAATGCCCACCAGATGGAGACGTCTCAGTAGCTGAGCCCATCTTACGGATTTATGATGTCAGTAGCTGACTTTAAAAATACACATAGCACCGTGGATTGTTGGCCCCCGTGGCGTAAAGGTAACGCACTCGGCGCGATACCCAGAGTTCTGTTGGTTCGGTTCCACAGCGGCGGCTGAAAAACAATTTTTCGGTTGCTGTGTGTTTCTGGAACGTGGAAAGAGCGATGTATTTATTTATTAACTGTCGCCACGTATTTGGAATATTTTCACCTTGGATCTCGCCCTTTGGATTTAACTGCTATAATATATATAGCTAGTGCCGTTAATGCCCACCAGATGGAGACGTCTCAGTAGCTGAGCCCATCTTACGGATTTATGATGTCAGTAGCTGACTTTAAAAATACACATAGCACCGTGGATTGTTGGCCCCCGTGGCGTAAAGGTAACGCACTCGGCGCGATACCGAGAGTTCTGTTGGTTCGGTTCCACAGCGGCGGCTGAAAAACAATTTTTCGGTTGCTGTGTGTTTCTGGAACGTGGAAAGAGCGATGTATTTATTTATTAACTGTCGCCACGTATTTGGAATATTTTCACCTTGGATCTCGCCCTTTGGATTTAACTGCTATAATATATATAGCTAGTGCCGTTAATGCCCACCAGATGGAGACGTCTCAGTAGCTGAGCCCATCTTACGGATTTATGATGTCAGTAGCTGACTTTAAAAATACACATAGCACCGTGGATTGTTGGCCCCCGTGGCCTAAAGGTAACGCACTCGGCGCGATACCCAGAGTTCTGTTGGTTCGATTCCACAGCGGCGGCTGAAAACAATTTTTCGGTTGCTGTGTGTTTCTGGAACGTGGAAAGAGCGATGTATTTATTTATTAACTGTCGCCACGTATTTGGAATATTTTCACCTTGGATCTCGCCCTTTGGATTTAACTGCTATAATATATATAGCTAGTGCCGTTAATGCCCACCAGATGGAGACGTCTCAGTAGCTGAGCCCATCTTACGGATTTATGATGTCAGTAGCTGACTTTAAAAATACACATAGCACCGTGGATTGTTGGCCCCCGTGGCCTAAAGGTAACGCACTCGGCGCGATACCCAGAGTTCTGTTGGTTCGATTCCACAGCGGCGGCTGAAAACAATTTTTCGGTTGCTGTGTGTTTCTGGAACGTCGAAAGAGCGATGTATTTATTTATTAACTGTCGCCACGTATTTGGAATATTTTCACCTTGGATCTCGCCCTTTGGATTTAACTGCTATAATATATATAGCTAGTGCCGTTAATGCCCACCAGATGGAGACGTCTCAGTAGCTGAGCCCATCTTACGGATTTATGATGTCAGTAGCTGACTTTAAAAATACACATAGCACCGTGGATTGTTGGCCCCCGTGGCCTAAAGGTAACGCACTCGGCGCGATACCCGAGAGTTCTGTTGGTTCGATTCCACAGCGGCGGCTGAAAACAATTTTTCGGTTGCTGTGTGTTTCTGGAAAGTGGAAAGAGCGATGTATTTATTTATTAACTGTCGCCACGTATTTGGAATATTTTCACCTTGGATCTCGCCCTTTGGATTTAACTGCTATAATATATATAGCTAGTGCCGTTAATGCCCACCAGATGGAGACGTCTCAGTAGCTGAGCCCATCTTACGGATTTATGATGTCAGTAGCTGACTTTAAAAATACACATAGCACCGTGGATTGTTGGCCCCCGTGGCCGTAAAGGTAACGCACTCGGCGCGATACCCAGAGTTCTGTTGGTTCGATTCCACAGCGGCGGCTGAAAACAATTTTTCGGTTGCTGTGTGTTTCTGGAACGTGGAAAGAGCGATGTATTTATTTATTAACTGTCGCCACGTATTTGGAATATTTTCACCTTGGATCTCGCCCTTTGGATTTAACTGCTATAATATATATAGCTAGTGCCGTTAATGCCCACCAGATGGAGACGTCTCAGTAGCTGAGCCCATCTTACGGATTTATGATGTCAGTAGCTGACTTTAAAAATACACATAGCACCGTGGATTGTTGGCCCCCGTGGCCTAAAGGTAACGCACTCGGCGCGATACCCGAGAGTTCTGTTGGTTCGATTCCACAGCGGCGGCTGAAAACAATTTTTCGGTTGCTGTGTGTTTCTGGAACGTGGAAAGAGCGATGTATTTATTTATTAACTGTCGCCACGTATTTGGAATATTTTCACCTTGGATCTCGCCCTTTGGATTTAACTGCTATAATATATATAGCTAGTGTCGTTAATGCCCACCAGATGGAGACGTCTCAGTAGCTGAGCCCATCTTACGGATTTATGATGTCAGTAGCTGACTTTAAAAATACACATAGCACCGTGGATTGTTGGCCCCCGTGGCCGTAAAGGTAACGCACTCGGCGCGATACCGAGAGTTCTGTTGGTTCGATTCCACAGCGGCGGCTGAAAACAATTTTTCGGTTGCTGTGTGTTTCTGGAACGTGGAAAGAGCGATGTATTTATTTATTAACTGTCGCCACGTATTTGGAATATTTTCACCTTGGATCTCGCCCTTTGGATTTAACTGCTATAATATATATAGCTAGTGCCGTTAATGCCCACCAGATGGAGACGTCTCAGTAGCTGAGCCCATCTTACGGATTTATGATGTCAGTAGCTGACTTTAAAAATACACATAGCACCGTGGATTGTTGGCCCCCGTGGCCTAAAGGTAACGCACTCGGCGCGATACCCAGAGTTCTGTTGGTTCGATTCCACAGCGGCGGCTGAAAAACAATTTTTCGGTTGCTGTGTGTTTCTGGAACGTGGAAAGAGCGATGTATTTATTTATTAACTGTCGCCACGTATTTGGAATATTTTCACCTTGGATCTCGCCCTTTGGATTTAACTGCTATAATATATATAGCTAGTGCCGTTAATGCCCACCAGATGGAGACGTCTCAGTAGCTGAGCCCATCTTACGGATTTATGATGTCAGTAGCTGACTTTAAAAATACACATAGCACCGTGGATTGTTGGCCCCCGTGGCGTAAAGGTAACGCACTCGGCGCGATACCGAGAGTTCTGTTGGTTCGATTCCACAGCGGCGGCTGAAAACAATTTTTCGGTTGCTGTGTGATTCTGGAACGTGGAAAGAGCGATGTATTTATTTATTAACTGTCGCCACGTATTTGGAATATTTTCACATTGAAATTTGTTTTACGATAGATCTTAAAAATTGATAAATACACTGCTGGCCACGCAAAATGCAACACCAAGAAGGAAGCATCCTATTGGCCTGAAATTCGCAGCATGCGTCGCCCGCGAGAGGACATGCAAGCGATTAGCATTGCAGGGCATATGAAAATCATGTGCGCCCGGCACGCCACCAAGAAGCACTATAAGAAGGGTGCGCAGAAGGCGGGATGTAAGCGGTGGAAGTGTGTTGTGCTGCCGGACCTGTGCGTGGGAAGCTTCCTGATGCTTCGTCGCAGAATACGGCAGTCATTCCAGCACGTTTCGGAGTTCGACAGAGGACGAATGGTGGCTTATCGCAACATCGGTTTATCGTACCGAGATATCGGCTCCCGTGTGGGACGACATCTAGCCACAGTGAGGCGAGTATGGATTCGGTGGGTGCAGGAAAGACGGACGGACCGACGTGAGCGATTGCCGTAGCCGCGGCACACCACCGAACGAGAGGACCGGCATGTTGTGCCGCGGGCATTGACGGCTCGCACCGCCACATCACGAACGTTAGCGCAGGAATTAGGGTGTGTTGCGCAACAACCTGTGTCAGCACGTACCGTTCGACGTCGTCTGCAGGAGCGGGGACTAGTCGCACGGCGCCCATTGCTCCGATTACCATTGGCGTTACACCACCGGCGAGTTCAGTGGCAGTGGGCAGTTGAACGCCGCACCTGGACTACGGAATGGCACGACATTGTCTTCTCCGACGAATGCCGCTTCTGCCTGCAACACCACGATGGTCGGATCCGCGTGTGGCAGCATCGCGGCGAGAGACTGTATGACGCATGCATTATGCATCGCCATACCGGTCCATCGTCTGGCTTTATAGTTTAGGACGCAATTGTATATGACACCTGCACCCTTCTGGTACGCATCGTCGGTACACTTAATGGCCACCGCTACATCTCTGACGTTTTGGAACCTGTAGTCCTCCCTTACCTGCAGGACCTGCCAGCGGCCACGTTTCAACAGGACAATGCGCGCCCGCACGTGGCACGCATCGTGCAATAATTATTCACGGCCCACCAGGTGTCACTGCTGCCGTGGCCCGCCTGTTCTCCCGATATGTCGCCCATCGAACACGTCTGGTCGCTGATCGGGAACCGGTGGCCCGGCAAGCACCATCCGCGGCTACGCCTGATGGACAACGGCAACGTGTGGAAGCAGCCTGGACCGACATACCCTAAGCCCACATCCAAAGCCTCTTTCGTTCGTTGCCTCGGCGTGTAGTGGCCGTTATTGCCAGCCATGGGGGCCACACGAACTATTGATGTCTGCGTGTTCCGCAAGTCGGGCGGGCCTGTAAGTTCAATCGTTTCATCTTTGTATCTGTTGTTATGTGTCCAGTAAATTTGGCTTTGCTATCTCGTGTCCTTCTTGGTGGTACATTTTGGGTGGCCAGCAGTGTAACTTTATGCTATCTGTGGTGTCCAAGAAGGTATATCATAAAACGTAACGTTACTTCAAAATTCCTTTCGGAATTCCACCTCTAGCAAAAAGTTTGCGTTAAAAGGACTTTCATATTAAGTTTTACCGTACGGATTATGCATAACGTCAGCGTTCGCAGTTTGTTTGGCTGTTTACTTATCTTCCAAGATTTCGCTGTATTTTTCAATTTTGGTAGTTTCCAATAACAATAGCAGTGACATTAATCGGTTAAAGTAAGACGTCCTTAGTGCGCCTCGCATGTGGAAGTGCAGATAATGGGTTCATTCATAAAATTGGAGAAACAGCTTTAGCAATTTCCGCAGCACCAATAAACAACATCCCACTATCTCCGAAGAAAGAATATCATATTCTCAAACTAAAGGACACGCGTAGGAAAAGGAAGTTACACAGACAAACAAAGTTTAATTACATTTCGCAATTTAAATCTCCATTAACTAAAATAAGACGAAGCGGCATTCGAAACAAATCAAGCTGAAAGCTTATTTCCTAAGAAATAGCTCCAAAAAAGAGCGACAAATAAAATGTAATTTTAAGTTTCTACGTAATGATGAAACGTCTCGTTATGCTGAGTTTTAAAGAAGATTCATTCAAGTGCTGTTTTCTTGTTTTCATGTTTTTTATTTTTGAGATCAACTTACTCTTTTGAAATGGAGCGTTGACATTTAGTAGTCATCTGATTTAGGTTTATACCAGGACATAAAAAAATGCGGTTTTAGGCGAGGGTACATTTTTCAAGCTTCATCGAGATTCTTTCTGTCAAAAACACGAAAACGATTTTTTTGCTGAACGCATAAGACACTTTCATTAAAATCTACTGAAGAGTTTGGCATGCTAGCGTTGATAGTGTGGCTGAGGTGATACTTTTTACGAAAGCACATGTAGAAATTTTACATTACAAGGGCGAATCACAATAAATTTAGCTCTGGCACTGCATCATAGCTTCCTTGTAACGAATAATAAAAGTGCAAATGTACTTTCCATTTAATTTTTTGAAAAGCGGTTTCCAGCCATCAATTATTCTTGTTTTATCCGTCTGGATGTAACGAATTGCAAGAATATATAAGGTATAAGGAGTCGTTTGTATTCAAATTAAATCCCCTGGTTACAGGAAAGGGGGAGATCCAGAACGGAAAGGAAAACCTCAAAATGTTTGGCTGGCACTTGGTTTGAATCCGGAAACCTGTTGTCCGAGAAGTCAATAGCCTAAGCCTAGAACAGTTTCACGAATCTTCAAAAAATGTACTGGGAACTTCTATCAACCGGCATCGAGGGCGGTGAGTACATGTAAATTGCGTTTCAGTTCTGGTTTTTTTTTGGATTGGAGGTTTAACGACCACCGTGAGCAACTCAATGGGCTATAAGCAGTCGCCCGTCCCTAATTTAGAGTCACTGGTTCCAGGGAGGGGAGAGAGCCAGTGCCGTAAGACAAACACAACATACATGCCTCACCGGGATTCGAACCCGGACCCCTTTCGGACGAATGATCAGAGGCCATCGCTTAGACCACTGCGCCACCAGGGCGGCCTAGTTCTGGGTTGTAAGACTGCCTTCAGACTACATTACACGATTGTGTTCAGACTGCATTACAAGGTTGCAAAGTCGGCTTCAGACCGCATTACAAGATTGCAAGATTGACTTCTGACTTCATTACAAGATTAGCTTCAGACTTCATTACAAGATTAGCTTCAGACTTCATTACAAGATTAGCTTCAGACTTCATTACAAGATTAGCTTCAGACTTCATTAAAAGATTCCAAAATTGGCTTTGGACTTCAATAAAAGATTGGCTTTCGACTTCATTACAAGATTGGCTTCAGACTTCATTGCCAGATTGGCTTGAGACTGCATTACAAGATTGGCTTCGGACTACATTACATGATTGGCTTCGGACTGCATTACATGATTGGCTTCAAACTTCATTACAAGATTGGCTTCATACTGCATTACAAGAATGGCTTCAGACTTCATTTAAAGATTGGCTTCAGACTTCATTACAAGACTGGCTTCAAACTTCATTACAAGATTGACATCAGACTGCATTACAAGAATGGCTTCAGACTTCAATAAAAGATTGACTTCAGACTTCATTAAAAGATTGGTTTCAGACTTCATTAAAAGATTGGCTTCAGACTTCATTACAAGATTGGTTTCAGACTGCATTACAGCAATGCCTTCAGACTTCATTACAAATTTGGCTTCAGACTACAAGCTAATATCTGCAGGATTTGCTTCAGATTGCCAGGCAATCTCTGCAGTCTCAAAATAGTATAACTATATACTAAAAATCCGAAAATTTATTGGCGTAGAATAAATAATCAAAATTTCCAAGCTTTCGCACATCAACCAGATGGCTTTCTCAAGGAAGGAAGACAGCTAACTGCAAACAGGATAATAGAACGTTTCAACACTTTAAACGCGGTGACTTGACTAGACAATAAATGATTAGGAGCAAACGTGATATTTCGAAGAAACGAGGTCACGTTGGTTGGGCACGCGGTACTATGGTAGAAATCTCAGCATTATTTGAAGAATTGATTCCAAATACGTGGTAACTCCAGAGAGACGCTATCGTTAAAAGCCTCGCAGCTGGTCAAGATTTCCAAGGTTTCGCGAATGGCAGTAGATTTGGGTGTGGAGTATGGAGCTAATTTCTTTACATCACTCCATATAGGATCGGTGGACTTGAACTTGACTTCTCTTGATAGGGCAGTGGTTATTTTTCCGTCTCTTGTATCCCTTTTATGTTCGCTGATTCTAATTCCAAACAAACGTTTGGTCATTCCGATGTAGTATCGCCTGGAGCCGTCCGGATATTTTAGTGGGATGGCATAAATGCCTGCCTCATTGAGAAGAGGGGCTTGTCAATATTTCTCTTAAGCATCGTGTATAAAGATGCCGGAGACCTTATGCCGACACCGAAGTTCATCCTTCTGAGCGCGATTTTGAGTTGATAGGAAATTTGGTGTTTAATTTGGTGTACAGTTCCTACTTTTTGAATCTCTGCAGTATTGGGTTTTTGTTTTGTTTTTTGATTGGAGGTTTAACGACCACCGTGAGCAACTCAATGGGCTATAAGCAGTCGCCCGTCCCTAATTTAGGGTCACTGGTTCCAGGGAAGGGAGAGAGCCAGTGCCGTAAGACAAACACAACATCCATGCCCGACCGGGATTCGAACCCGGACCCCTTACGGACGAGTGATCAGAGGCCAGCGCCTTAGACCACTGCGCCACCGGGGCGGCAGTATTGTGTTTAGACTGCAGTAGGTGGTTTGGGAAGTACGCGAACACTTTCATTGGCGTACATTTCGGAAACCTGAAGTGGCAACACAAACGATGTTTAGCAGTGTTCCTGCCTACCTATTAGGTAGTGAAAGTTATAATAACAATGGAGCAGCTTAGATGATCCCTGACAATGTAAGAACAGCGTGTTGTTTTAAAGTTTTGTGTGTTATTTTAGCTTTCAAACTGCGTGTTAGAAATCCTTCTGAGGGCAACAGTAGGTCAAAATGCCCTCCAGAAAACAGCGGTGCACAAGTGAATGAAAGAATATATCAAGACATCACCCAAAGGTGCAACCGATTTTGACTTCCAGATACGAAGCCAAGCGACACCTCCAATCGATTAATCTAATCACCTCGCAAACTTGACTATATTTCCAGGCGGGTAGTCATTTTCTTTTTCTTTTTTCTTTCTTTTATTGGAGGTTTAACGACCACCGTGAGCAACTCAATGGGCTATAAGCAGTCGCCCGTCCCTAATTTAGGGTCACTGGTTCCAGGGAAGGGAGAGAGCCAATGCCGTAAGACAAACACAACATCCATGCCTAACCGGGATTCGAACCCGGACCCCTTACGGACGAATGATCAGAGGCCAGCGCCTTAGACCACTGCGCCACCGGGGCGGCTGTAGTCATTTTCACTTGAATTTGTTCTCCATCCCCATGTTTTTAACTCAAAAAGCTGTACCAAATAATACTCTTTTGGCAAAGAGGGCAAGCCGGCCCCGGTGGCGCAGTGGTCTAAGGCGCTGGCCTCTGATCATTCGTCCGTAAGGGGTCCGGGTTTGAATCCCGGTCAGGCATGGATGTTGTGTTTGTCTTACGGCACTGGCTCTCTCCCTTCTCTGGAACCAGTGACCCTAAATTAGGGACGGGCGACTGCTTATAGCCCATTGAGTTGCTCACGGTGTTCGTTAAACCTCCAATCAAAACAAAAAAAAAAAAAAAAAAAAAAAAAAAGAGGGCAATGGAATTGGTACGATTCGTCCAATGGACATTTGCTCTAAAGGTACGATTCGTCCAATGGACAATTGCTCCAAAGGTACGATTCGTCCAATGGGAAGGTTGGTCAAATGTCAATTGGTCCAATGATGCGATTAGTCGAATTCCGTTTGATCTGTCCGAAGTGCTACTCGTGAGAAACAAATTTCACCTGTTATGATCCTTCTTCGATGTTCTATGCCAGTAGTCTAAAGAATGTCAAAATAATGTTACATTTCATGCGTAATAATGTGGTTACAGATTTTTTTTTTCGAAATCTTTTTTTTTTTTTGCTTGTTATACTGTCTTTCCTGTCGTATAAAGTTACTGATCTAGGAGCTAAATTTCGATGCTTCTCTCTTGCATTAAATAATAAAAAAAAACTAGTTTCCCGTTTCTGTTTGTAGCATGCAGTGGGGTTCGGCTAAGTGGCCACTGGAAAACTAGACGAGGTTCAGACCTAGGCCTTTTTAACCGTTTTTATTCTACTGATGCCATATTCATAACTTTTGTATATCAAATCAAATGAATAATATTACGCCTTTACTTAGGCACTATATATTAATTCACAAGCCATAGGTCTAGGCCTTTTTAACAGTTTCTAGTTCACCGATGTCATATTCACAAAATTTACACATCAAGTCATGTTAATTATATTGCACTTTTACTGAGGCACTAAATATTAATTCATAGGCCCTAGGCCTTTTTAACAATTTTTATTCTACTGATGTCACATTCATAACGTTTACGAATCAAGTAGAGTTAACAATAATGCACTTTTAGTTAGGCACTAAATATTAATTCATATGCCCGCAGCCTAGGTGTATTTTAAAACGTTGAGAAATAATCCGTTGATGCTCTTTTATTAGGTTTTTTAAAATGTCTACAAATGGCAAATATCTGGGTGGTAACTTAAAAATATTCTGGAAAGGCCCGCGCGCGGCCTTGGTGCCTTGCAAAGAGTTGAAAAATAATCCGCTGAGTGCTTTTTATTAGGTTTTATAAAATGTTTACAAGTACCAAATATCTAGGTTGTAATTTAAAATCTTCTAAAAAGGCCGACGGCTTAGGTGTTTTGTAAACGGCTGAGAAATGTTCCGTTGAGTGCCTTTTATCAGGTTTATAAAATATTTTCAAATACCAAATATTTGGAAATCATTTTTCAAAAGAATATAAAGAGGAGATTAACTTAAATTATTATTCCTTTCTTTAAAAAAAATGTCCGTTGGTTGGATGATACCATTGAACGAATCAGCATTGGACCAATCGTCCCGTTGGACGAATCGGCATTAATTAAAAAATGGTTTATGAATCATTAATCCATTAATCGGCAAAGAATTAATGATTCATAAACCAGTTTATCAACAACGCGGTCACGGACTAATAGTACATTGGACCAAACGGCATTGGACCAATTGTCCGTTTGAACGAATCGGCATTGGACTAATCAGCATTGCACCAATCGTGATTGGGCGAATTGTCCGGGACCGAGTTGAGAGAAACTACTGTAGTTTACGAATCATTAATCATCTACCATAGATCACCTGAAGTTGCTAATTCGTTAACACTCTTATTGACATCTATTATCTATCTACGTATTTCTATATAGGTGTCTTCATTATTATCATCAGCAGTTATCTGTCCACTACTGGATTAAGGTCTTTCCAAATTACTTGCACAACTTCCTGTCTTGAACCGGTCTCCTCCACATCACTCCGGCATTCTTTTTTATGTCATATACACTTCTACCACGTGGACTTTTGAGGTTTTTTCTGTACCTTGGTATTCAGTCTGATATACCATTTGTCCATCGGTGGTCAGTTCTTCCAGCAATATGTCCAGCCCATTGCCATTTCAGGAATTTTGCTGTGATCGTTATATTTTCCACTCTCGTCAGTTTCCTGATCCACGAGGTCCTTTTGTCAACTTTCATGCTTACACCAAGCAAGCACTTCTCCATGTCTTTATATCTTTTATAGATAAGGTCCATGTCTGTCATCTGTACGAACTGGAAAGATGAATAGATTAAGTACTTTTCTTTTACGATATAATAGTAAATTTCTCTTGAAAATTATACTATTCCTTCCAAAAGTTATCGAATCAAGTTTTATACGTCTATTAATTTCTTATTCGATGTCGCCCTTGCTCGATATTTGTTGCCCAAGGTAAATGTAGATATATAGATTACCGCTATATTTTCCCTATCAATCGCTAAGTCTTTAGTCCCGCTGGATTTTCTCTATCAATCGCTAAGTCTTTAGTTCCGCTAGATTTTCCATATCAATCTCTAGGTCTTTAGTTCTTGCAAAATCATTGCAAATCAGTTTTGTTTTCAGAAAGTTAATTTTTAATCCCACTTTTTTACTCTTGTAAGCAAGTTCCTAGATCATACTCGGTAGCTCTGAGGAAGTACTTGCAAAAATAAGCATGTCATCAGCAAAATAAGGGTGTGGTAAATATGATATAAATAAGTATTCATGTATATAATTTAGAAAGGCAAGAAATTTTTCTCAGAAATACCGGAACAAGAGTCTATCTCGTTATATTCATAGGTGGATATTATTTGTTACTACCATTTTGGCAGAGCCGTCAAGATAAGCACGCTTTGAGCGTGCCGGCGTTCACCAAAATTAGATTAGCCGCATTAGATTTGGCTTAGAATATAAGTAAGTCAAGGGGTTTTTGAAATGTATTGTACTGATGCTGGTAGAAAAGGGATCTTGGTTTAGGATGTGTGAATGAGAGACGCGCTCCTAAGGGCAATTTACATTTAATCAGGCGGTAAATGTTTAAAAAAACACAATTAATAAGGAGCAGATTAAAAAATGTTTCTCGGGGGAGAGAAGTGTAGAAATTCCTTGGGTGAGGAGCAAAACGTGGTTTTGAGAATACGGTCGCTTGAGCGTTGGAAGGGAACGCTACGTCTTGAAAAAGCCTAAGATTTCTGCGCTAATGGAATCGTAAGACAGATACGGGGATTTACGAATTTCACTCACCACTGGTACGAAATCCCTAAACCAGAGTAAACAGAATTAAAGGGGGGGGTGTTACAGTTTTAAAGAAAGTCTGGATTGGTCTTTCCGCGTGCGACTCAGTGTGTCGAACCAGGTCAGTTTCCTCAGATGTGTTAACAGAATCAAGATGAATTGACAGTCTCTTTTCTTAGGTTGGTCGAACCAAAATGAAATAAAGTGTAATGACCCCCACTGGATCAAAAATACACTCATCGTCAAAAAAACAGTTGCACCCAGAAGGAAGCAACCGACGGGAATGAAACTTGGTGGGTAAGTTTGACATCGTGAGACATGTAAATGATTCAAGTATCACGCTCGGATGCACATGTGACTCCAGCAAGGAGGGGTCTTAGCGTCTGGGCCTTAACGGCTATATAAGGTCGTCCCGTTGCGCATGCTTGCCATTATGACTCGTGCTGTTGTGTTGGATGCATCTTGTCCAAGTGAAGTATGACTTGGAGAAAAGTTCGGAGGCAATTGGAGCAGTTGGAGGAGTACACGAGGGGCCGCATCGATGGGCGCCGGGAACGGGATGGTCTTATCTCCATATTGCGCGACATACCTGCCTTGTGGATATAGGCATAGCACGCTGTTGGCGGAAGTAGATAGAACAAGGCTCGCAGCAACGACAGGAAGGATCTGGGAGACCTAGACGAACCACGGAGAGAGAAGACCGACGGATTGTCCGACATGAGCAGACTGACACAACAGCTACGATTGCGGATATTCAGCGAGCAGTGGTGCCCTCCATGCATCGTCCGATTAGTGCCAGCACCATTGGCAGACGACTGCACGAGGAAGGACTACACGCATACAGACCGTTACGCCCTTAACACTATTGCATCATCGCCAAAGACTGCAATGGTGTCGTGCCAGACTGTCATGGAGCCAGTCAGAATGGCAGCGGGTGATCTTCAGTGAGGAGTCCCGCTTTTGTCTTGGAGGAGACCATCACCGAATCCGTGTGTGGAGGCATCGTGGTCAGCGCCAAGATAAACGGTCTGTTGTTGAGCGTCAGACGTCCAGGAGACCTGGTGTCATGGTGTGGGGTGCAATTGCCTGCGATGCCAGATCCCCTTTAGTGTACATTACAGGAACTTTGACAGCCCAACGTTACGTTACTGAGGTCCTGGGTGTGGATTGCTATTGGTCGCGCTATCCACACTCCACCCCTACCGCACAATCTGCAGGAAGTGCGTGAGAAGATTCAAGCTGCATGGGATGGCTTATCGCAGGACACCTGTACAACTCCATGCCGAGACGTCTGGCATGCTATGTGATCAAACATAGCAGCCTGACACCATATCGAGAAACACTACTTATTGGCATGTAGTTCAATAAATATTGCCCACATGAGTCTCGATGTCTAATCATTTATTGTTCCTGATAACCTTTACCATTCTCCCGAATAGCATTGTAATCCGACATATTCTTCTGGGTGCAACTATTTTTTTGACGATGAGTGTATAACCATAAGGAGGCGGAAGATGCGAGGGACGTTACAAGAACTTTCTGTTTTGTAGTGCTATGTATGCAATTCAATTTATTATTCATTTTTAATCTCTGATTAAAAACACTGAAGATGAAGAATTCTAGAATTTATCGCCTCAAGAAATCTACTGGGAAATCAATGAAGTTAAAATCATAGAACACTCTAAGTAAGCAGGATCACGTAAAATGTTTACTGTTTCATAGTTTACATAGAATATGGTAGCATTGCGAAATAATTTTGTTTATTTTGGAGGTAGATGAAATATCATCCATTTGAATGAACGAAGTGAAGACTTCGAAAGAAAAAGGAACTAATAATAAAAGTGGAAAAATATCTTTCGGAGCTGTTGAGTCTTGATCTATGTAACAGAGTTAGTAAGATCGATTTCAGATTCGAAGTGTCTCTTTCGTTAGACAAATGAGAGGGGCAGTGTGTTAATAATACCCACTCTGAAATGTGCAGCTTAAATGAACGCAAATCCCCTATCAGCGACCAACATCTCAGGAACGAACACTTACCGAAAACGTGAGAAGTGGAAATACTTAACGTTGTGCTTGAGTGAACTCTGCGGTAATTTTCATGAATTTAAGAAGGGGAGGAACGAAATTTGTTTCTTTCTCTTTGACTTCGTGCTTGAGAAACCATTCGGTAATCTTCAGACTGGAATTACAACTCTTGAACAACGGTAACCTAGGAAAATAGTTCAGTTATGTAGCTGACCGATATAATTTTTCCTTTATTGAGTGAGGAGTGCTCTGTAACAAGAAATAGTGTGAACTGGAAACATTTTCATTTGTGTGCTTTCTAAAAACAAATGAAAAAGAAATCAGTTTTATATGCAATGGAATTTTTTTTCGTCTGGAAACAACATCCCCATAGCCTCGTTACGGGCGCCTGTGGGCGTCTCTAGAACAATGGTTACCAACCTTTAGGCGTTCGCGGGGCGGAAAAATGTTGGCAAAACTTTCACTGACCGACGATGCCGGTCAGTGAAAGTTTTGCCAAACATTTAGATTACCTTTACATTTTGAAAGCTTTTGCAAACATTTAAATTATTTTCGAGCATTTGATCTCGTAATGTACTTTCATTATTAATAAGTGCATCCATAATTAGTATCCCACAATATTCTCCTTACCGTTAATATAATTTATTGTGGAGTCAATGCGACGTCTGTTGGTGCTCCTTCGCGATAATCTTCTTGAGCCGTGGTTCCAGCGTCGTTTCTTTCAAGAGCAGTGCAGCATTAATATCCTTATATTCCTGTGCTTTGCTTTGATTGCCGAAACGGCTGAAGAGTTTTTCTCGCAACAAATACGTGGTCGAAAAAATTACCAATAGTTTTAGAGTTTTGTTTCTGAGACTTGGATATTCTTTCTCCATAATACCCCAAAACTGAGTCAGAGATCTTGATCTGAATATCTATACCAGACTGGCATGAGAAGGAAGTTCAGCAAAGCTTTCCTTTTCCTGATGATTTAGCCTGCAAAGGTTCAGATCATCTGTGAAGAAATTAGCGACCCAAGCTTCCTTTAACCTTCAGCGACAGGTGTTCAAAGAAATTTAGATCCAGATTTCCTTTTACTTTGACTCCATTTCGATTCAACAGAAAAATGAATAAATTCACTCATTTCTCGCGGACCGGCAGAAAAAACTCGCGGATCGGCCGTTGGGAAACACTGCCCTAGAGCACTGAGTGCAGATCCGAAGCGGGAAAGAGTGAAGTGTTGTCATAAGACTGCGCAACATTTTGAAGCCAACGAAACAAAGTTTCTGGGGCGCTATGTCAGTATGGAAAAAAACAGTTTAAACCTGAAGCAAGAGAACAAATGAGACAATAAAAGAATCCCGTTCTCTCTTGGTTTAAAGTTTCGAGCAGATGCTACATGGTGTTGTGCAGAAGTTGGTTGAGAAAGCCTTAGCGTCCGTGTTCTTGGGTGACGGAGGAGGGATCACGGTTCATTTGGGATCAAAATTATGAGTACCTTCTACCACCAAAGCAGAGTATTATTCTGACTTACTGAGACATTTCGGCGAAATTTAAAGCTGAAGAACTCCGGGGAATTGCCCCACTATCGACATATTCTTTCATGGTAGCTTAAATCATGAGTCATCTTCCACCCTCAAAGCAGAGTATTATTCTGACTTACTGAGACATTTCTGCAAAATTTAAAGCTGAATAACTCCGGGAAATCGTCCCACTATCGACACCTTCTTTCATGGTCGCTTAAATCATGAGTCATCTTCCACCCTCAAAGCAGAGTATTATTCTGACTTACTGAGACATTTCTGCAAAATTTAAAGCTGAATAACTCCGGGAAACCGTCCCACTATCGACACCTTCTTTCATGGTCGCTTAAATCATGAGTCATCTTCCACCCTCAAAGCAGAGTATTATTCTGACTTACTGAGACATTTCTGCAAAATTTAAAGCTGAATAACTCCGGGAAATCGTCCCACTATCGACACCTTCTTTCATGGTTGCTTAAATCATGAGTCATCTTCCACCCTCAAAGCAGAGTATTATTCTGACTTACTGAGATATTTCTGCAAAATTTAAAGCTGAATAACTCCGGGAAATCGTCCCACTATCGACACCTTCTTTCATGGTCGCTTAAATCATGAGTCATCTTCCACCCTCAAAGCAGAGTATTATTCTGACTTACTGAGACATTTCTGCAAAATTTAAAGCTGAATAACTCCGGGAAATTGTCCCACTATCGACACCTTCTTTCATGGTCGCTTAAATCATGAGTCATCTTCCACCTCCAAAGAACAGTATTATCAAAGTTCAAAGCAGAGTATTATTCTGACTTACTGAGACATTCCGGCGAAATTTAAAGCTGAAGAATCTGAAAATTATCTCACTATCGACGCTTCTTTCAAGGTCGCTTAAATCATGAGTCATCTTCCACCAGCAAAGCAGAGTGACATCAGAGTATAATCAAAGCAGAATATCATTCTGACTTACTGAGACATTTTTGAGAAATTTACAGCTGAAGAACTCCGGGAAATCGTCCAACTATCGTCGTCTCTTTCATGGTAGCTTAAATTATCGGTCATCTTCCACCACAATAATGCACCAGCGCACACCGGGCTTGTGACTGAGGCAACACTGCGGGTTCATTCTATTACGTCATCCTCCCTAATCAAGGGATTTTTGTTTTGCTTGTTTGGGGGTTTAACGACCAACGTGAGCAACTCAACTGGCTACAAGCAGTCTCCTTCCCCTAATTTGGGACTACTGGTTCCAAGAAAGTAAGAGAATCAAATCGTTAAGATGAACACACAATTCGAGCCGCACCTGGGATTCGAACAACGAATTACAGAAGGAAGAATGAGGGACTTGTATGTTTTCAAATTGTTTCTTCCTGTTCAACAGGAGTGTCCATATTTAAAACTGTTGCATTTTTTCAATATCTTGAGAGGACTTGTTTCCACTGTCATGACGGTATTCACAAAACCTTGGATCTGCTTGAGCAAACATTGGTTGAAAAACTAAGCTCTTCGAGAGTGAGACAATAGGACCTTCACAAGGATTGTAAGCAAGAGGTCCAAACCACTAAAGCCAAGATAATGAAAGAAATCAATGGGTATCTCAACGATATATTTTCCATAAAAAAACAAGTTAGTAAAATCATGCAATGCATTGATTATGATACGCTTTCCAACATACCAGAAACTATTACTCAAGTTATGAGGATAATGGCTGTGGAATAAATCTCGCTCCTGTGTCCTGACCTTTGACCCCATTTCGACGATATTCAACAGAACCGGTTCAGTACACGTCAAGAATAACATACTGAAGTTTTGTCGCAATACAAGCAGTTTTATGCAAGTTATGAGAATAATGTCTGTGGAATAAATCTTGCTTTTGTGCAATGACCTTTGACCCCATTTCGTTGATATTCAACAGAACCGGTTCACTATATCTCCGGAACAACATGATAACGTTTTGTCGCAATCGAAACATTTTCTGGTAAGTTATGATGCACAAGGGCAATGGAATGGATCCCACTCCAGTGTCCTGACCTTTGACCCCATTTCGCCCATTTTCAATATGGTTCGTCTCCAGTGGCTCCCTACCACATACTAAAATTTCATCGAAATCGAACCATTTTTACGCAAGTTATGACGCACAAGGACAGTGGAACAAATCCCGCTCTTATGACCTGCCTGGCCTTTGACCCCATTTCGCCCATTTTCAATAGGGTTCGTGCCCAGGTGGTTCCCTAATACCTACTAAAATTTCATCGAAATCGAACCATATTTACGCATGTTAGGACGCATAAAGGCAATGGAATGAATTCCACTTTTATGCCCTGAACTTTGACCCCATTTCGCCCATTTTCAATAGGGTTCGTCCTCAGGTTATTCTATACCAAATACTAAAATTTCATCGAAATCGAACCGTTTTTACGCAAGTTATGACGCATAAGGGCAATGGAATAAATACCGCTTTTATGCCCAGCCTGACCTTTGACCCCATTCGCCCATTTTCAATAGGGTTGGTGCCCAGTGGTTCCCTACCACATACTAAAATTTCATCGAAATCGAACCATATTTACGCATGTTATGATGCACAAGGGCAATGGAATGGATCCCACTCCAGTGTCCTGACCTTTGACCCCATTTCGCCCATTTTCAATATGGTTCGTCTCCAGGTGGCTCCCTACCACATACTAAAATTTCATCGAAATCGAACCATTTTTACGCAAGTTATGACGCATAAGGGCAATGGAATAAATCCCGCTCTTATGCCCTGCCTGACCTTTGACCCCAATTTGCCAATTTTCAACAGGGTTCGTCCCCTGGTGGTCCCCTACCACATACTAAAATTTCATCGAAATCGAACCATTTTTACGTGAGTTATCGTGCCGACAGACAGACGGACGTAAAAAGCTGGAGCATATACGCTTCTTCAGTTCAACACAATTTTATTAACAAGGTTGGGTTCAGGAGGCGAACATGGGCGTCCTGATACATATATTGTACGGTAAAATATACAAACTCTAAAATTTTATGTACATTATATACAGCACGATGTATTGATTCACAAAGGAGCCTCGTGGTAAGAGGTACAGGCATTTTGCACAAGAACAATAACAGAGATTGTCGAAACATTTCGTCTCGAAGCATAAGTATATTATAGTGCTGACAAATAACAGAACGAGAATATTATAATGAAGCACTGTACAAAAGGAGAACTGTGGATGACAAAGTAGACAATGTGAAACCTAAGGCAAACGGAATTACGATGTCTTAGTACTGGTAGAAAAAATGATAATCAAAGAGAAAACAAGTAAGACTATATACATTTGTACAGTATGGTGCATAATATATTCACATTTGTTAGAAGATATAAGCTTTATGTTGAAGTTTGATTCCGAAAACCAATGGTGAGCATGCACGTTGAACTGAAGTTCAACAGAGCTAGGAGCAACGAGGTTATAAACTACCGACAGTCAGTTGCAACGTCGCTGGCATGCCGGCGAACCAGGAAGCAGCCGGAGACCAGGTGGAACGGAAATGTCGTTCTCTCTGTTGGGTAACGGCCACAAGGTTCTCTAGACGAAGTCTTGAGAGGATACGCTCCCGAAAGTGGCACAGTAGTTCCACAGAAGCTTGGTGGATGGTATAAGGAGATGAGATATCTCGGCAGCGCTGATGAAATACGTAAATGACGTGTTTCACCAGGATGAAAATATATGAGCAGATGGGTGGAAGCTTGACTGGCGGAGAGACCTGCAGGAGGAGTGTCTTATAGGCATCGAAAGGAAGATCAGTTGTGGCTGAACGTTGAGCAATGGAAAATGCAAGATGGAATAGTTGAAGGAGGATGACACAATGTAGATAAACGTGAGAGACATCAGCTCCTTGAGCACAGAAGGGGCAAAGAGGTGAGTCAAGAATGGTCATGCGGTGGAGGATGGATGAAACGGGAAGACGGCGGGGGAGAAAAAGCCAGTGAGTGTTTATTTCAAGAGGAGCTGAAAGAGGAGAAAGGGTGGCTGACCAGACAGCGGTGAGAGAGGATTGGGAGACATCAGGGATGTGAAGGGGAGAAGGAGAGTGGGATTTTAAAAGTAACCGATAGAGAACTGAGGTTGAAAGAGAGGAGAGTGGAAGTGTAGATCTGCCGACTGAAAGAAAGAAAGGAAGGGGGAGGAAGGAGGCTGAAGGAACAAAGGTCAGGCCGGTGGTGGTTGCGAGATGAGGAAACTTAGCAACGATGGTAGAGAGTAGGGAGTCATAGACAGAGCGAGAGGAGGGTGAAAGTAGAACGGTGGGTGGGAGGCTGGCGTAGGGTCGCCAGGACAGATCTGAGGTTACAAGGTCTTTTATGGTTACAACTCCGACTCGGAGCCAAGAAGGATAGGCGAAGCATGAAAGAAGAGGGGGTGAAGAAGAGAGGAGAAGAACAAGGGTTCGGCAAGGAGTTCAGTGGTGGAATCGGGTGGGGATCGAGTGAGCGGGAGAGAGCGGAGAAAGGTAAGAGTCTCCCGTAAGGCAGGAGGAAGGCGAGAGTTAGTGGTAGTACGGAGGTCCATTAGAATGAAAGAAGTGAAAGTGAAATTAGTGTTGCTCGAAGAGGTGATGACATTCCTTGCGGTAACGGCGTCGGCAACAGGTGAGGTATGAAGACGGAGGAACGAAGTAATCCGGAGAGCTTGATAGTACAGTCTTGTATCAATTAGGCCAATGCCACCTTGGTCGGGAGGAAGGCTGAGCTTGGGGGCACTGAGCCAGTGGTGTACGGTCCAGATAACTGAGGTGAAGCAGCGAGTGATATCATTGAGACGAAGAAGTGGGGATTTAGTAGAAGCCAGGAATGTGTGCACATGGAGAGAAGATAGGTTTGCGCAAGACGTGCACGTTGAAAATATGAGGTGCAGAACTGCGCTTTTCGCCAAAACGCAGTTGACCGATGAAGACGTGGCTGGGTGGTATTCCACGTTGTGCTGGAGGCTTCACCTGGGACGCCAAGATGTACGCCAAGGAAACGTTGAGAGGCTGAAGACCAGTGCGCTCCCCATGGGGAATCCAAGCGGTCAACCCATGAGTCGCACCACAGGCCCGTGCTTTTGGTTGTATTAATCGCAGCTCCGGAGCAGGAGGCGTAATTGGCGAAAAGACTTTGGAGCAAAGAGAACTGTGAATCCAGGCGTATACAGAAGGTAACGTCGTCTGCATACGCCACGGAAGTGGTGACATGGTGTCTTGTGCAGGCGATGAGTGGCGGCAGGGTGGCTTGAAAGGAGCGTTGAACGGAGCGGAGAAAAGGTTCTAAGGCTATAGCGAAAAGTTGACCGGAGAGTGGGCAGCCTTGCCTCACTCCACGGCGGAAGAGGATTGGTGCTGTAAGAAAGGTGGGCAACTTGACCTGAAAACTGGCCTCCTGGTAGAGGGAGGTGAGGAGAGAAATAAACGGAGATGGAAATCCAAATCGGAGAAGTGTGGCGGAGAGATAAGTGTGGGAGATATTATCAAAGGCGGACTGTTGGTCTAAAGAGAGGAAAGCGAGGGGTTCAGAGCAGGAGCGCGCAAGGTGAATTAGATCAGTCAGGAGATGGATGTTGTGAGATAAGGAACGGCCGGGAACTGTGTAATTCTGGTTAGGGGAGTGGATGTAAGTGAGGATGGGATTTAGTCGTTGTGAAAGAAGCTTGGTATAAAGTTTGTAGTCGAGATTCAGTAGGGAAATTGGGCGCCAGTTTACCAAGTCAAGGAGATCACCTTTCTTGGGGAAAAGGACAACGTATGCATTTATGAATCCCCTCGGGAGAGGAGAGTAAGTAAAGGCAGCAGAGAAAGCGGATAAGAGAAACGGAAAAAGAAGAGGCAGAAAAGTTTTATAAAAGCTAAAGGTTAGGCCGCCCGGACCCAGAGCAGCACTAGAATTCAGAGAAAAGAATGTAGTGTTTAGTTCAGAGGGCGTGGGGGAAAGGAGAAGAGAAGAAGCGAGATGGGGGGGGACCTGAGGTAGATTAGAAAGGAGAGAATCCATTGCTGCAGAGGATGGTTGAGGAGGTTCACTGAACTTCATGGAAAAGTACTGACGGACATGGGAACAAAGCGCAATCGGCTCATCTGATACCTTTCCAGAAGAAAGGCATAAATGATGAAGTATGGACGAAGCTCGTCGGGTGTTTTCCACCGACGTCAGGAACTCATAGTTGTGTGCATCCGGCGTCAGGTGTTGAAAACGAAGTCGGCGGAGAGCTTGTTGCGCCAGAGGAGTGAGAAGAGATCGAAGCTCTTCTTGAAAGGAGGAGAAGAGAGGATCACTGAGACTGAGCATGGATAGCATTGAACGAACATAGTCTAGGCGCATGTTCAGGAGTGTCTTTAATTGGAAAGAGTTGTTTCGGACATGCAGAATGAGCTGTTGCTTGATCTCCAACCAAGAATTTATTCCGCAGAGTGCACATTGAAGCTGCGGTCGTCTGTCAATCAGGAATGACCGGACCGAAGAGCAGAATGCCGGGTCGGAGAGAAGTGCATCATCAAATGTCCACGGGCGAATTATCCTGGGTTTGAATGGTGCAGTATGGACTATGATGGCAATGGCGCAGTGGTCAGATGAGGCCGTGGGATGCACACTGGATTCTGTCACGGCAGGAAGTAGAGTACTGGATGCATAAAACCTGTCAAGGCTGGCTAAGAAAGGATTTTGCGCATGAGAGGCGCGCCAAGTATAATTAGTTGACCATGGATGAATATGCCGATGTACATCATGAAGAGCGTTGTTGGTGACAACTGTCTGGAGCAGGTTCGCCAGGGCATGGCGGCGCTCTCTATTTGTAGAAGACCTATCCAGAAGAGGATCCAGGGTACAGTTAAAATCCCCACCAACGAGAACATGGTCTGACCGTGGGATACGGTCGAGTGCTCTGCGAAGACGCGTGAAGAGAATTGATAAATGTGTTGTAGTGCTTGGAATATAGATATTGAATAAATGATATCTGGAAGACGCGATGGTGATAGATGCATGCTGTAAGAGATCTCGACAAATATTTCGCACAGAGAGGGATGTGATAATAGAATTGAGAGTATGACTAATGCCGATGGCAAGACCGCTATGAGATGTTAGTGCATAGGCGTGATGAAACACAAAGTTCCACTGGCGCCATCGAGAATAGACGGTAGTTGGTTTGCAATTTGTCTCTTGAAGGAGGAGAATATCAGCCCCCAACGGGTTGAGGTCTTCATATGCCAGATAGTTGATGAGGGGGAAGCGAATCCCCTGCAATTAAGTGACACGATCTTGAATTGTGGGGTTCCTTGCCTCTAGCTGAAGATCTTTCAGAGCTGGAGGAAAAGACTTGAGACGATTATAGAAGATTTGTGCCCACGGATGGGTGGGAACATTCTGGCGGCAGAAATGCGACACATTGAAGATCTGCTCCTGCATAAGTTGTCGAAGCGATGGATTCTTGACTGCTAAGGCACGCGCTATTGCGTAGCTTGTCGGATTCGTTAAGTATGTATGGAGATCAATGTATGAGAGTGGTACGGGAGGTATATTGGCTGTCTGGATAAATGCAGCGAACTCTTTGACCGTGGGAAAGGAGACTTCGGCTGGCGAGGTGTGTCGAGCAGAACTGCTGGAGAGGGAGGTTGAACGAGGTGAAGTAGAGTTTTGCTTCTTCGCTACTCGCCTGCTGCGGCCAGAGCCGCGGCGCTTCAGTGGAGGCTCGGTCGTCTCATCCTCACACTGCGTCTCTGGACCAACGGACTCCACATCAGCTGTTTCGGAGGTTCCAGTGGTAATAGCTGGTTGTAAACCTTCTGAAAGGGACTCAGTGGTGGAGCGACGACGTTGCGGGAGTGAGGAGGCAATTGTAGGAAAGTCCTCTAGTGAAAAAGAGGAAGCAGCTGTGGGAGCGTTGCGTTGACCAACGTCTGTAAGCGAACTTTTTCATCATATCTTGGCTCCGAGGCCTGCTGGGCTGAAGTAGATGGTGTAGTACGCTTCGAGGTAGGAACAGTACCTATAGGAGCGCCAGTCGGAGTCGGTGGAACTTGATGTGGGCAGTGCACGCGAAGATGGTTTTCGCCATGGCAAAGCGTGCAGTGCAAGGAGGTAATGACGTCGATTCTCCGACGTTGCTGGCCACACCATACGGTTAGGATCTTCGGGCACGCAAGCAGATGATCGTCCGACGGAAATATGACACGGGCACTTCGACGAAACCCTGCAATGGATTTGTCATCGGGATCTCTGGGCGCCGCCGAAAGGGTCGTTATTGGTCCAACCACTCGGCCAAATTTGCTGAGTAAAGTGCATAGAGCGACATCTGAGACTTCAGGCGGGACTGGGTGGAAAGTAACCTGGATAGGTCGCTGCGCCACAGGGTCAGCCAGAAGATGCACATCTTTGATGGATAAGCCAGCAGTCATCACAAGGTCTGCATGTTCTTTACGGGCAAAATACACTAATACGGCGCGTGGCTTTCGAGCCATATGAGTGATATAAGCTCCTGTAGGAAGCATCTTCTTTAGGGCAATACTATATTCCTTGAGTTTCGTGTCTGGTAATGCATCAAAAAAGACACCGAAATCCATTGTGGAAAAAAATTGTTTCCCGGCTGGGGAATCCTCTGGGATATCGATGGTGGCAGAACTACCCTCAACACTGACGTAAGAGTCAGGAAAAACGGGAGCAATAAACTTGGAAGGAACTCTCGCTCCGGAGGTCACTTTGGAGTAAGTGAGAGACATAGAGTTGGCAGCGGAAGGATACGACACAGTGCTGATTGCTGGTAGCGGCTTGGTAAACTGAGTTGAGCCAGTTGAAGGCAACGCAACCGTGCAATCGGTCACATCCATAGCTTCGGCAAATGAATCAGGGACGTGCGTCAAGGTGACGTCACTCTCCTGGACAGGGATATCAGCTTGAGCTTTTGCAGAGGAGTCGCGCGTCACATTTTGAATGCGTATGACGTCTCCGACGTGCATAAATGCTGATTGGTCTCCTGAGAGTGAGGAGGAGGAGGAGGTTGAATGAGCATCACTGATGTGGGCGTGGACATCACCCTTCTCAGTGCCTGCCATTGAAAATGGCGAGGATTAACTTAAGGATCGATCAGCTTGATCGAAAATAATAAAACGCTGAATGCAAACAAAATATGCAACTCACCGACTTGGGAGCTGAGCTAAAAGAATGTACAGATCTTCTTCTTGAAGGGGAACACAAAAATAGGAACAAACACTCACTATATACTTCCAACAACTGGGCACAAACACAGAGCTCGAAAGGAACGTGACTATATCGGTTATACGCTTCTTCAACCTACGGTTGGAAAGCGTAAAAACACAAGAAAGATAACACAGAATTTTCGGTTGTAATGAGCAAGTCTTTTGAATCCGTTGTGATTCGAATTAAATTTATCAAAGCTATTCAAAGTCAAAGGAACCGGTGCGGAAAACAGTAGTATCTGACCAAAGGAAGAAGTTTTTCAGTCGGGTTTTAATCCCGCATATGTTGCTCTAAACGGAAACGTTAATTTACGCCCTCTGGTGGCAGACTTGTGCGTTAAGAAACATTTTAAATTATATGAGAAATATTTCGCAGCCGAAACGCTCTCCAACAAATAAAGAACTTTCCAAATCAGTCTCTTAGAAGCAGAGATATCGAGAAATATAAGATAAACATCTACGCCCCTTGGCGAGATAAACATTCACTATTTTAAGCAGAAAGTATATTCTCAAAAAGTTTTTCAATGTGAGTAATATCGGTCCACGGAAGAATTTTTTCAATCAAATTTTCAGGAGCTCAGATTTCGTTGCAAATACATCAGAAGCAGAAATTAACACTACCCCCCCCCCTGCTGGCCAAACCATTCTTTACTAAATATCTATGTACGTATTAATTCTATAAGGTTTTTTACTGTAAGACCAGTTGTGAGAGAACGGATGAACGTAAACATGTGGTTGAGGTATCAAAATAAAGGTCTTACCATGTAGATGTGCCAGTCGAAGAGAAAAATGAGATTGGGGCAACGGTTCAGGCGCTGTGGGGCAGCAAAGTTCCCATGTAAAGTCAATGGGAGAAGCGTGCGGTTGACATCCGATCGCCTGCGGTGGACTCACGCGCTGTTGAAGGCGGAATTATGGAGGGACTCAGATAGTCAAAAGTCCGAAGTCTCTCTTCTCAGCGAACCGTTGTGCAAAACAACGCTAGCAGGAATTTGTTTGAAAGTTCTTATCGGAACAGCGAACACTTCAAGACCTGATTGCGTTGTGCCATTGGACTGTGTGATGTATATATACAATTTATCATTCATTCGATCCACTTTATTCACGTAGGTAAGACGTTTTCCATTATGTAAAGATGTAAGTAAATGTTTCATATGAGTTCAATCTTTAAGAAAAAAAGAAAAAAAAAAACTTATCGTCGATTCCGACGGGTTTCGTCTACCAGGGAAAAAACTATTCGTCGATTCCGACGGATTTCGTCTACTAGGTTGGAATCCTGGTGAGGCATGGATGTTGTGTTTGTCTTACGGCACTGGTTCTCTCTCTTCCCTGGAACGACTGACCCCAAATTAGGGACGGGCGACTGCTTATATCCCATTGAGTTGTTCACGGTGGTCGTTAAATAATCAATCACACACAGACACACACACAAATCACGAACCTGGACTATTGTCTTTACTGAAGTGGTTGAATGAATTTGTCACTCAAATAAAGTTTACATTTGTTGTTTCATATGAGTTTATTATTTTCAAAAAGAAAAAAATCGTCGATTCTGACGGGTTTCGTCTAGTTAGAAATTATATGCAAAGCATTTTCAATCAGGAGATGTATGCGATACACGAAGAATTTTTCAAATCTGAGTTTTGGATGCAGAGATATCGGGGAAAACTCAACTTATTTTTACACTCCCTAGTGGAAAATCTATGCGTAACTTGAAAAACTTACTATACCTAAAATAGTATTTGACATAAATGGAATCAAAAAGTAAAAAAAATGCAATCGGATGTTTACAAGCAAATACATATGGAATAAAATGTATTTTGAATTCGATATCATCTGCATTTACGCCCTTTAGCGGCGAAATTGTAAATCATAAAAAAAAAAAAGGAAAAGACGTGAAGGATCATCAATCGCACATTTCAAACTTCGCAATGCAAAAAGAATTTTTCAAATCGGACTAATAGTTGCAGAGATATGGTGTCCACAGACGAAAGGACGGACAAACCGATACATAAGCACGATCTTTTTTACAAAAGACGTGCTTAAACCAGTTCGTTGGGCCTTCACAAAGTAACAATTTAATGGAAGTGTTGCTGTTGCGAAACTTCTTCTCGTGAACGCAAGTGTGCTAAATTGCAGTGGCTGAACGAGCATATAAAATATCGTCATACATCGTGGGTTTAAAATATCCCAGGCTGATTTTATATGTGAAGTACTGGTAACGCTACCTATTGAGCAAATTTGAAGGTAGTTAGCATCAAGCATTGTGTGTCACGCGAGCAAGCTTGGCTTGTAAGATCAGCACTATACTCTGGACAAACCTAACCTGGCAATAAAGTGCACGCTGAGAAAACCTTTTCGCCGATAAAATCTCGTGGTTTTTCAGTTTTCAGTATTTGTTCTCACTAATCGGATGCAATGTGTGGAGGATCATCCCACAAACCATGAATGTGTGCCACCGCGACGGGAGACCATACAAAAGAAAGTGTGCGTCACATCGGTTGAGGAGCGTTAAGAAAGGATTCTGAGATAGCAGATTTGTAGTAATAGCTGCTAGACATTGTTTAACACATGAAATGAGGTGGAGAGCGATCCAGAAGTAGGCCAAAGTCAGGTGGAAGTTGTAAGATGGCTGCATGTGAGACCTCCTGCGGTCAACAGACTGTGAAACTAATTTCGTAATACGCAATAAGCTTCTCGAAGATATAGTGAAGGAAGGGCTAAAGCTACAACATCTGTGGATGACCGATATCTCCAATTAACTACGAGGTGAAACAGGACGGCTATCCCGACACAGCTGCGACTTCAGGAACGGTAGTGTCTGGTTCCACTCTGTGCAGAAGGCTTCACGAAGGAAATCCTTATGCCTAGCAACCAGCAATCTGCGTTATCGTTTCCCTCCGTCAAAAGAAAGAGCATTTGCAATGGGCAAGAGTTGGAGTGAAAACTAATGCATGTCAGTACTCTTCACAGATGAGTCCATATTTGCTTTGTAGAGTAATGCCAAGTTTGCTTTGATATGAAGAGGACGAGAGACACGCTACTATTTCTCTATGACCACTGAAAGGGACATTTACGGTGGCAATAGCTTCTTGGTTTGGGGTGGCATCTCGTTAGGTGAACGCACAGACCTTTATGTGTTTCCAAGAGGAACCATGAATGCTGTACGCTATATCGATGATATCCTGAACGCCTGTGTTTGCCTTTATGCAGGTGCCATAGGGGATATATTCCTCTTACAAGACCAAAGCGCTCATCCCCACCAAACGAGGCTAGCCGAACAATATTTTCAAGAGACCATTGTCCGTATGGACTGGGTAGCGAAGTCTCCCGACTGTAATCCGATCGAGGCTGTCTGGAATGCTCAAGGGAGATGTATTGCTGCTTGCAGATACCTCCTCAAAACCTGGGGGGGGGTAGAAAGCTTTGCACGAAGGTTGATGGTTGCTGCCTATTGAGCTCCTAGATACCATAATCAACAGAAGGAGTGCGTTGCTGTGAGGAGTGCGTTGCTGTGGGGTGGTCACTCCCTATTAAGGTACTTTGACTATTTAATTTTTACCTCGTATTTCTCACCTGGGGTCATTTTTGTTCGAAAGAAGAATTTCTCACGAAATGTGTTAGGGTCTCTCTCTAACGTATGATATGATACAGGGTTTCTGCCTGACAGAAAAAATGCCCCACCACGAAGGAATGCCCCAAAACAGACACATTTTCTCACACACATTGCCAAGTAGGTCCTGAACAAATTATGTAACTGTCATATACCGATTAGGCCCCAGTGGCGGAATATACAGGATGATCAATAAGGATTGTGGTCTCCATTTTGGGCGATACAGCGTTGAATCCGACTTGGCATCGAGGCTGTGAGAGTTCCGATAGAGTCCTGGGGAATCGTAGACCATATGGTGTTGATCCGAGTCCACAGTTCAGTTTCATTTTGCGGGGGTAAGAGGGTACTCAACCGGCGTCCAATGGTATCCGACAAATGATCGATGGGCGAGAGGTCAGGGGATCGTGCTGGCAACGGAAGCATCCACACACCGTGTAAAGCATTCAGGCTGGCTGATCTGAGCGGTATGGTGTCGGGCGTTATCCTGTTGAAAAACGGTGTTTAGGGTGCCCTGCAGATACGGTAGCGCCACGGGATGCAGAACCTCGTCAACATAGCCGCGTGCCATCAATGTGTCAGTAATGCGTACCAGAGGTGAGTGTCAGTTGGCACGGATAGCATCCCACACAATGATTCCATGTTGCCGGGCCATATGGCACTCTCCAATGGCGGAGGAATCCACCCGTTGGCCACGTCGCCTCCAGACTCTCACACGGCGATCATTCGCGGTAAGAAAGATCGTGTTAAGGTTAGCCTTCGCAACAGATGGCTGGACAGCAAACTAGACGCAGTCAATCGGCGTGACAGTCTCCGCTTCGATGTCAGAGCATCCAAGCTTTCCCGTACACTCTGCAAAATGTCGCTCGTTGTGGTCTAATGGTCCGCTACAGCCTGATGTCGGATGCGACGATCGGTGGGCTCGGACGTCCGTCTCCGTGCTCTAGTTCCCCTACGACTTTGCACAGATCCTTCCTGGGACCAGTGTCTCTAAATGCGACCGATGGTTGTGGCATAACGCTGCGTTTTTTCCGCAAATACGACGCAAGAACCATCAGGAGGTACGAAGGCCTACGATGACACCTCTCGTGAACTCATCCGTTTGGCGAAATTGTGTACGATGGCACCTTAACGGCATTAGCACCCCATATTCGTTCTCCAGACATGGTTACAGCAGAACCACTCACTTCTGGCGGCCGTGACGACGTTTCGACTGATGGCCTCACGGACTGGTTGTTCGCTCATATCCCGCGCGCTGTTCGCGCGATTTGGCTAAAAATGCAATCATTTGCGTACCTTGTACGTGTGCACCCACCGTGCAATTTGCATGGTGCTACGTTCACGTCTTCGTGGTGTGGCATTTTCTCTGTCAGGCAGTGTATTTCGTAATGTAGTTTTTGAATTGTCGCTATTTTTCAGTTTTTATTCCTTAATTTATGGAAATCATTGTATATTATGCAACGGAAGTACACACACAATACCATCCACTCGAAAGTCAGGTTAGCCTTGTTTAGGGAAAGATATCGTGACGTGCTTTGTGTACTATCATTTCAGCGTATGGTAACATAAACTTCATGGAATAAACACACTGGAGGTAATTCTGTCAGAAATTTCCTGCAGTTTAGACATTGTTTCTTGAACGCGATAACATCTTTCAAAATATCAATGCTTTTATATACACAGGCAAAAGTTTAACGACGTGACTGGATGAGTATGAAGGCGAGGTTGACATATACCAATGCCTGCACAGTCATCTGATTTGAATACTATGGATAACCACTGTAGGCATTTTTCAAAACAGTATAAGGAGCAGGTACTCACATTTTAACGTAGGACTACTTCTAACTCCGCGGATAGTATGGTGCGACTTATGGCCGACCGCCTGTGACAAAAATTGGTCTCAATTGAAATCATTATATCGTTAAAAATACGTGCCGCACACTAATCGTGTTAGCATATTTGTAAACAGCATGGATCCCAATTCGCGTACTGCGCAATACATCGCGCGCGTGACGCTTCCCCCGCTCCCTGTGCGCGGGGGAGATGATGCAATATTTCTGGGGGTGCCGCCGCATTTGACTCAGTCCATCTCGGCAACCGTGAGCGCAACACGACTGTGGGTGATATCGTTTTAAAGCTCTCGACGAGATCTATTCAAATATACGAAACACATTTCGCAGTTGGTGAACTGAACATTTAAACAATTGTTTTCTTGTGAACCGGTGAACACTTTTGACAACATCACTATTTATCTGGATAGCTGTGGGTGCAAACAGACAGTGCGTGGTATCGTTTTAAAGCTCTCAACGATTTCTATTCAAATATATAAGGAACATATTGCAGTGGTTTAAATTAAAATTTTAAAAAATCGTTTTCGCATGAACGGGTTAACATCTTCGACAATGCTGTGGAATTCGCAGAATGAACGCAAGCAAAAGTGGAGAAAATCAAAACGAGAGGCAAGAGTAGTTGATGAGGAATGCAAGAAACCCAAGAAGGCCGCCCCGGTGGCGCAGTGGTCTAAGCGATGGCCTCTGATCATTCCTCCAAATGGGGTCTGGGTTTGAATCCCGGTGAGACATGGATGTTGCACTGGCTCTCTCCCTTCCCTGGAACCAGTGACCCTAATTTAGGGACGGGCAACTGCTTATAGCCCATTGATTTGCTCACGGTGGTCGTTAAAACTCCAATAAAAAAAAAAAAAAAACCAAGAAGGCAGAGCACAATGTTGTCTAATTACTGTATCGAACTGCTTTGTGTTCGCAATGTATTCAACATTATTTGTAAAAAATATGTAAGCTACTTTTCATATCATGTACCTGTGTTTGCTATAACAAAATAAATAAACGCTTTGAAAGCGTACTCGACTAGCTCATTTCAACTCTCCGATCTTCAAGTCGTAGTCCTGCGTTCCAAACCGACAGCTCAATCAGAACTGAGCCTACTTTTTTTTTTTCAGACTAGGAACTTGAGGCTTTCCATCGCGCTTGATAGTCTGATGAAGAACTTGGAGTTTTCAATCGTGAAAAATGATCTAGAATCCCTATTTTGGCAGTTCAAGGAGAATGCAAGCCGTATTTTGAGCTTATGTTAGTTAACATGCTGTATATTATTCTTTTCCGTAGCGTTTTCTCTGTTACTTCCCGCAGATGCAACTTTTTGTCAAAAATCTGAAAAATAAGTTGCTTCCAGAAAACCAACCTTTTTTTTTTTTTTTTTTTTAGAAAGCTCATTTTATTTTTTATACCAGGAAACCACTTCTTCATAAAAAGATACTGCTCACTAACTTGATAGTAACCGCTTTTCTAATTGAATGTTTCATGATGCATTTCAAAATGCAAAACGCTGTGTCTCAAATTTCAATTTTCTACATAAAATTTCAATGCTCGAAAAAATATTTAAACTTCAGTTGCTTAATTTTTCAAGCGTTTCCCAAATCGTTACTTCTTAGTTATATTGCATCTCAGCAGAATTGAAAACCACAGTTTCGCAATTTCTTCTTAAAGATTTAGGTATGCGAATGAGAGATAATGATATTTATTCTGTAATGAAACAGATTCGCAAACACCCAGTTCGAATGGTAGCGGCAGCACACAAACTTTCTGTTAGTTATAATGTCACTTTCATAAACAACGGATTCCAATTCGGCTCTCACATGACGAAGAGCAATTCCTATTAGCAAAATAAATAATGTGTCTTGTTTCTGTGTTTTAATTATTTCCCTCAGCAAATTTGATGACAGTCAGTAACTTGAACTGAAATTAAGATAGGCAAAAGATTTTGGGAAAGAGGATCTGTTCTCATTAAACGCACATCATTTTCTTAAAAGTTTGTTTTGCGGGAACAAACGAGCCATGAAGAATTCTCTGATGAAACAAAACTGGTGGCGTTTCGGAAATGAAAACAGAATAACGTAGCCCGAAAACAGTCGCTCACACTTAAAACTATTTCTCGTGAAGTACGTAACGGAATTGAACATATAACTCAGGCATACACAGTACTACCAGAAGTTTTGATTCTTTGTTTGTTTAAGTCAGCTTTAATGACCGGTCAGCATCTAAAGCTACAGTTATCGCTAGTTTAGGGCTATTGCTTCCATAGAAGGAACATGATTAGGGTCATTGGGCGGTTAGATAGAAACTGCCGTCTTTCACGAAGGGCTATTGGGGCAGCAACTTTGCAGTTTACATAGAATCGACTAGAATGATTGTTTGCAAATACGGCATATATATAAATGTTTTAAACAAGCGTACGTGATTATTTTGATATTCGTGGTGTGACGACTACCATCAGCAAATATAAGAGCTATTTAGCAGCCACCTGCACTTAATTTAGGCGTCCTAGCAGCCATCATCCAAAAAAATGAAGAACCTATGTGTCTATGTAAACAACAGCCCAATGGAGCAAAACTAATTTAGGGGCACTAGTTCCATGGAAGTAGGAAAACTAGCGCCATAAGACATGCACACTCTGATGATACGAACAGCCATCACACACACACAAAACGAAGAACCTGTATGTCTATGTAAACAACCGCCCAGCGGAGCAAAACTAATTTAGGGGTACTAGTTCCATGGATGTGGGAGAACTAGCGCTATAAGACGTGCACACTCTGATGATGCGAACAGCCATCATCCGAAAAAATGAAGAACCTATGTGTCTATGTAAACAACAGCCCAATGGAGCAAAACTAATTTAGGGGCACTAGTTCCATGGAAGTAGGAAAACTAGCGCCATAAGACATGCACACTCTGATGATACGAACAGCCATCACACACACAAAAAAAGAAGAAGAACCTGTGTGTCCATGTAAACAACCGCCCAGCGAGGTAAAACTAATTTAGGGGTACTAGTTCCATGGATGTAGGAGAACTAGCGCTATAAGACGTTCACACTCTGTTGATGCGAACAGCCATCATCCAAAAAATGAAGAACCTATGTGTCTATGTAAACAACAGCCCAATGGAGCAAAACTAATTTAGGGGCACTAGTTCCATGGAAGTAGGAAAACTAGCGCCATAAGACATGCACACTCTGATGATACGAAAAGCCATCACACACACACAAAAAGAAGAATAACCTGTATGTCTATGTAAACAACCACCCAGCGGAGTAAAACTAATTTAGGGGTACTAGTTCCATGGATGTAAGAGAACTAGCGCTAAAAGACGTTCACACTCTGATGATGCGAACAGCCATCATCCGAAAAAATGAAGAACCTATGTGTCTATGTAAACAACAGCCCAATGGAGCAAAACTAATTTAGGGGCACTAGTTCCATGGAAGTAGGAAAACTAGCGCCATAAGACATGCACACTCTGATGATACGAACAGCCATCACACACACAAAAAAAGAAGAAGAACCTGTGTGTCTATGTAAACTACCGCCCAGCGGAGCAAAACTAACTTAGGGGTACTAGTTCCATGGATGTAGGAGAACTAGCGCTATAAGACGTGCACACTCTGATGATGCGAACAGCCATCATCCAAAAAAGTGAAGAACCTATGTGTCTATGTAAACAACAGCCCAGTGGAGCAAAACTAATTTAGGGGCACTAGTTCCATGGAAGTAGGAAAACTAGCTCCATAAGACATGCACACTCTGATGATACGAACAGCCATCACACACACAAAAAAAGAAGAAGAACCTGTATGTCTATGTAAACAACCGCCCAGCGGAGCAAAACTAACTTAGGGGTACTAGTTCCATGGATGTAGGAGAACTAGCGCTATAAGACGTGCACACTCTGATGAAGCGAACAGCCATCATCCAAAAAATGAAGAACCTATGTGTCTATGTAAACAACAGCCCCAGTGAAGCAAAACTAATTTAGGGGCACTAGTTCCATGGAAGTAGGAAAACTAGCGCCATAAGACATGCACACTCTGATGATACGAACAGCCATCACACACACAAAAGAAGAAGAAGAACCTGTGTGTCTATGTAAACAACCGCCCAGCGGAGCAAAACTAACTTAGGGGTACTAGTTCCATGGATGTAGGAGAACTAGCGCTATAAGACGTGCACACTCTGATGATGCGAACAGCCATCATCCAAAAAAATGAAGAACCTATGTGTCTATGTAAACAACAGCCCAGTGGAGCAAAACTAATTTAGGGGCACTAGTTCCATGGAAGTAGGAAAACTAGCGCCATAAGACATGCACACTCTGATGATACGAACAGCCATCACACACACAAAAAAAGAAGAAGAACCTGTGTGTCTATGTAAACTACCGCCCAGCGGAGCAAAACTAACTTAGGGGTACTAGTTCCATGGATGTAGGAGAACTAGCGCTATAAGACGTGCACACTCTGATGATGCGAACAGCCATCATCCAAAAAAGTGAAGAACCTATGTGTCTATGTAAACAACAGCCCAGTGGAGCAAAACTAATTTAGGGGCACTAGTTCCATGGAAGTAGGAAAACTAGCGCCATAAGACATGCACACTCTGATGATACGAACAGCCATCACACACACAAAAAAAGAAGAAGAACCTGTGTGTCTATGTAAACAACCGCCCAGCGAGGTAAAACTAATTTAGGGGTACTAGTTCCATGGATGTAGGAGAACTAGCGCTATAAGACGTTCACACTCTGTTGATGCGAACAGCCATCATCCAAAAAAGTGAAGAACCTATGAGACTATGTAAACAACAGCCCAGTGGAGCAAAACTAATTTAGGGGCACTAGTTCCATGGAAGTAGGAAAACTAGCGCCATAAGACATGCACACTCTGATGATACGAAAAGCCATCACACACACAAAAAAAGAAGAAGAACCTGTATGTCTATGTAAACAACCACCCAGCGGAGTAAAACTAATTTAGGGGTACTAGTTCCATGGATGTAGGAGAACTAGCGCTAAAAGACGTTCACACTCTGATGATGCGAACAGCCATCATCCGAAAAAATGAAGAACCTATGTGTCTATGTAAACAACAGCCCAATGGAGCAAAACTAATTTAGGGGCACTAGTTCCATGGAAGTAGGAAAACTAGCGGCATAAGAGATGCACACTCTGATGATACGAACAGCCAACACACACAAAAAAAGAAGAAGAACCTGTGTGTCTATGTAAACTACCGCCCAGCGGAGCAAAACTAACTTAGGGGTACTAGTTCCATGGATGTAGGAGAACTAGCGCTATAAGACGTGCACACTCTGATGATGCGAACAGCCATCATCCAAAAAAGTGAAGAACCTATGAGACTATGTAAACAACAGCCCAGTGGAGCAAAACTAATTTAGGGGCACTAGTTCCATGGAAGTAGGAAAACTAGCGCCATAAGACATGCACACTCTGATGATACGAACAGCCATCACACACACAAAAAAAGAAGAAGAACCTGTATGTCTATGTAAACAACCGCCCAGCGGAGCAAAACTAACTTAGGGGTACTAGTTCCATGGATGTAGGAGAACTAGCGCTATAAGACGTGCACACTCTGATGAAGCGAACAGCCATCATCCAAAAAATGAAGAACCTATGTGTCTATGTAAACAACAGCCCCAGTGAAGCAAAACTAATTTAGGGGCACTAGTTCCATGGAAGTAGGAAAACTAGCGCCATAAGACATGCACACTCTGATGATACGAACAGCCATCACACACACAAAAGAAGAAGAAGAACCTGTGTGTCTATGTAAACAACCGCCCAGCGGAGCAAAACTAACTTAGGGGTACTAGTTCCATGGATGTAGGAGAACTAGCGCTATAAGACGTGCACACTCTGATGATGCGAACAGCCATCATCCAAAAAATGAAGAACCTATGTGTCTATGTAAACAACAGCCCAGTGGAGCAAAACTAATTTAGGGGCACTAGTTCCATGGAAGTAGGAAAACTAGCGCCATAAGACATGCACACTCTGATGATACGAACAGCCATCACACACACAAAAAAAGAAGAAGAACCTGTGTGTCTATGTAAACTACCGCCCAGCGGAGCAAAACTAACTTAGGGGTACTAGTTCCATGGATGTAGGAGAACTAGCGCTATAAGACGTGCACACTCTGTTGATGCGAACAGCCATCATCCAAAAAAATGAAGAACCTATGTGTCTATGTAAACAACAGCCCAATGGAGCAAAACTAATTTAGGGGCACTAGTTCCATGGAAGTAGGAAAACTAGCGCCATAAGACATGCACACTCTGATGATACGAAAAGCCATCACACACACAAAAAAAGAAGAAGAACCTGTATGTCTATGTAAACAACCACCCAGCGGAGTAAAACTAATTTAGGGGTACTAGTTCCATGGATGTAGGAGAACTAGCGCTAAAAGACGTTCACACTCTGATGATGCGAACAGCCATCATCCGAAAAAATGAAGAACCTATGTGTCTATGTAAACAACAGCCCAATGGAGCAAAACTAATTTAGGGGCACTAGTTCCATGGAAGTAGGAAAACTAGCGGCATAAGACATGCACACTCTGATGATACGAACAGCCAACACACACACAAAAAGAAGAAGAACCTGTGTGTCTATGTAAACTACCGCCCAGCGGAGCAAAACTAACTTAGGGGTACTAGTTCCATGGATGTAGGAGAACTAGCGCTATAAGACGTGCACACTCTGATGATGCGAACAGCCATCATCCAAAAAAGTGAAGAACCTATGTGTCTATGTAAACAACAGCCCAGTGGAGCAAAACTAATTTAGGGGCACTAGTTCCATGGAAGTAGGAAAACTAGCGGCATAAGACATGCACACTCTGATGATACGAACAGCCATCACACACACACAAAACGAAGAACCTGTATGTCTATGTAAACAACCGCCCAGCGGAGCAAAACTAATTTAGGGGTACTAGTTCCATAGATGTGGGAGAACTAGCGCTATAAGACGTGCACACTCTGATGATGCGAACAGCCATCATCCAAAAAAATGAAGAACCTATGTGTCTATCTAAACAACAGCCCAATGGAGCAAAACTAATTTAGGGGCACTAGTTCCATGGAAGTAGGAAAACTAGCGCCATAAGACATGCACACTCTGATGATACGAACAGCCATCACACACACAAAAAAAGAAGAAGAACCTGTGTGTCCATGTAAACAACCGCCCAGCGAGGTAAAAACTAATTTAGGGGTACTAGTTCCATAGATGTGGGAGAACTAGCGCTATAAGACGTGCACACTCTGATGATGCGAACAGCCATCATCCAAAAAATGAAGAACCTATGTGTCTATCTAAACAACAGCCCAATGGAGCAAAACTAATTTAGGGGCACTAGTTCCATGGAAGTAGGAAAACTAGCGCCATAAGACATGCACACTCTGATGATACGAACAGCCATCACACACACAAAAGAAGAAGAAGAACCTGTGTGTCTATGTAAACAACTGCCCAGCGGAGCAAAACTAACTTAGGGGTACTAGTTCCATGGATGTAGGAGAACTAGCGCTATAAGACGTGCACACTCTGATGATGCGAACAGCCATCATCCAAAAAAATGAAGAACCTATGTGTCTATGTAAACAACAGCCCAGTGGAGCAAAACTAATTTAGGGGCACTAGTTCCATGGAAGTAGGAAAACTAGCGCCATAAGACATGCACACTCTGATGATACGAACAGCCATCACACACACAAAAAAAGAAGAAGAACCTGTGTGTCTATGTAAACTACCGCCCAGCGGAGCAAAACTAACTTAGGGGTACTAGTTCCATGGATGTAGGAGAACTAGCGCTATAAGACGTGCACACTCTGTTGATGCGAACAGCCATCATCCAAAAAATGAAGAACCTATGTGTCTATGTAAACAACAGCCCAATGGAGCAAAACTAATTTAGGGGCACTAGTTCCATGGAAGTAGGAAAACTAGCGCCATAAGACATGCACACTCTGATGATACGAAAAGCCATCACACACACAAAAAAAGAAGAAGAACCTGTATGTCTATGTAAACAACCACCCAGCGGAGTAAAACTAATTTAGGGGTACTAGTTCCATGGATGTAGGAGAACTAGCGCTAAAAGACGTTCACACTCTGATGATGCGAACAGCCATCATCCGAAAAAATGAAGAACCTATGTGTCTATGTAAACAACAGCCCAATGGAGCAAAACTAATTTAGGGGCACTAGTTCCATGGAAGTAGGAAAACTAGCGGCATAAGACATGCACACTCTGATGATACGAACAGCCAACACACACACAAAAAGAAGAAGAACCTGTGTGTCTATGTAAACTACCGCCCAGCGGAGCAAAACTAACTTAGGGGTACTAGTTCCATGGATGTAGGAGAACTAGCGCTATAAGACGTGCACACTCTGATGATGCGAACAGCCATCATCCAAAAAAGTGAAGAACCTATGTGTCTATGTAAACAACAGCCCAGTGGAGCAAAACTAATTTAGGGGCACTAGTTCCATGGAAGTAGGAAAACTAGCGGCATAAGACATGCACACTCTGATGATACGAACAGCCATCACACACACACAAAACGAAGAACCTGTATGTCTATGTAAACAACCGCCCAGCGGAGCAAAACTAATTTAGGGGTACTAGTTCCATAGATGTGGGAGAACTAGCGCTATAAGACGTGCACACTCTGATGATGCGAACAGCCATCATCCAAAAAATGAAGAACCTATGTGTCTATCTAAACAACAGCCCAATGGAGCAAAACTAATTTAGGGGCACTAGTTCCATGGAAGTAGGAAAACTAGCGCCATAAGACATGCACACTCTGATGATACGAACAGCCATCACACACACAAAAAAAGAAGAAGAACCTGTGTGTCCATGTAAACAACCGCCCAGCGGAGAAAACTAATTTAGAGGCACAAGTTCCAGGGAACTAGAAGAACTAGCGCCATAAGACATGCACACCTTGATGACGTGAACAGCCGCCCTACAAAAGAAAAGGTAGGAGAACCTGTATGTATATGTAAACAACTGCCCAGCGGAGCAAACTGAGCTAAGCGGTGAAAGATTTTTACCATTAAGTTAAGAGCTGACTAATCACGCACTTAAAGCATGTTAGCTGCATGGCGTTTCCTTTATGTTTCAGCTAACACCTGCAAAAGAATGGTGAAATATAAACCAAGAAGGGATTTGAAGACAGTAATTTGTTTTGAAGGCAATTGCTGCAAACAGACTTTGCTTGAGTTGAGGTCTTGAGCTGTTGTTTCCTCCGTAAGAGGGGAACGCCAGAATATTGTAATTTTAATGTTTCTATATTTTTTAGCGTCCTTATGTTTGTGTGGTTTTATTAAAAACCATTAATGTAACCCTGCATCTTATTTGAATAAGCTACATGTTGTTTTGTGCAGACCTGCGGTAATGAATAACGGCTGGTGATGATAAGTGGTAATCTATCTGGCCGACGCTTCCATAAACAATAGTATGTGTAAGTAGAATCAAAACCACCACATGTAAATAAAATTTAATGACGAGCTGTGGGATTAACACCCCCATGAATTCATAACACACACTACTCTTGTTTGTGCTTGACTTGAACCCGTTCCTAGCTCGGACGACCAGTCAGAAAATTATTCCTTTTACCACTCGACTACCAGGGCAGCTAAGCCCTCAAGATTAATAGATGTCTTGACAGCAATAATCGGTTATACTCACTACAGAGCTCGTGAATAAAAATTTAATTAATACTCTTGAGAGCTCTGGTCGTCCTCAAGTAAAAAACTGCATATATGTATACATGTACACTGCCCGAAAAAATAAATGTTCTAGCCGAAAGGAGTAGAGCTTCATTTATCTAAATACAGATTTAATTAGATTTAAAGCTGCTGCGGCTGAATGGTTTAATGTTTACGTTTGCTGAAATGCTGAGTTGCTTAACTATGAACTTTGTCTCTACAATAGCTTGTACTGAACTTCATGAACACTTGTAAATATGGAAATCAATAAAAGGTAAGAGTATAACGAAGTTAATTTCTCCGTCATTTCTGTCCACGCCAGGATTCGAACCCGGGTCCCCTCATTCCGGAATAAGTTGCTCTACCAATTGAGCTACGCGGACGTTTTATTCTGATTCCTATCTGCCTTTATGTCGTGTGCGTCCTTCTGGCAGGTACGTCACATCTCCTGGTACGTTACATCATCTCCCACTTATTTATTTATTTATTTATTTATTTATTTTTTTTGAAGTGCTGGAGAAGGGATTCTCTTATTTTTCCTATCTCGCGGTGTGGAAATAACATCACACCAATGCGAGATTTTGAACGGTCGGGTCATCCGGATAGTTCAGGCGCCATTATAACGAAGTAAATTTCTCCGTCATTTCTGTCCACGCCAGGATTCGAACCCGGGTCCCCTCATTCCGGAATAAGTTGCTCTACCAATTGAGCTACGCGGACGTTTTATTCTGATTCCTATCTGCCTTTATGTCGTGTGCGTCCTTCTGGCAGGTACGTCACATCTCCTGGTACGTTACAAGAGTAATGAATGAATCAGCCATACCACTTATGTTTGTCCACTATTTTATTGGCCTTTCACTTGCACTTTAGGAGAGGAAGATAGCTCTACACTGTAAAAAATTGCCGTTAATAGTCAGTGTTTCACCCGGATTAAGACGGTTTACAGATCGCAAGTATGCCACCTGGCGGTCAACCATAAATTTTTGGTAGATAAACTACACGTTCACGGTGTTTAAACTGTTTGAACTGTTACTGCATTTTAACCTTGACAATCTGGCAACGTTCTTCTTAAAGTGGTTACAAACCTGTTTTTTTTCGTACGATCAGTCGATTGGCAACACCTTTGTGGGCAACACGTTTTTATTTCCCGGTCATTGGACATTTTAATGAACATTATGTTCATTAGACGTTTTTATTTCCCCGCCATTAGACATGTAAAGGAACATTACGGTATGGTACTGTAAAATTACGGTTTATTGACTGGCCACTCACCTGCCGGTGTATCTACCGTAATTTTATCCTGCAATTTTTACAGTGTAGCCATAATGTGAACTTGTTGGCTTCAATCCGTAAAACTGTTACGAAGGTTATAGATTTTACAATTAATCTGTTTTCAAGACTAGTAGGGGATATTCAGTAACAGATCTCTTTTTTTCAGTCAGCATGGGGAACGGCGTCTTTAAGATGTTATCTGTTAGGACGGCAATAAGAATTAGTTGGTGTTAGTACGCTAACTAAGTGTTTAATTGTTATCTGGTTTTATTAGCCCACGCAGTGCTTAGTACATTGTGATCCGAAGGCTCTGTCTGAGGGATAAATGATTTTATTGCTCTTGGGTTCCCGTAAGTTCTTCCCTTTAAGCTAGTAGTCAAGATAGAGGAGGGGCATAGGAGGTTACGCGAGGGAGGGAGTAGGATCAACCGGAAAGTTTAAGACACAGGTAATTTGGAGACAAGAGAGAGAGAGAGAGAGAGAGAGAGAGAGAGAGAGAATTAGTCAGAGAATTTGGTAAAGGAAAGATGGCCTTCGAACTGGAAAGCGTGAGTGATAAGAAAATGAGATAGCGGATAAATTATGTCGAACGTGTAGATGATAAGTAGAAAGTACAATAACCATAATTAATTCAGTAGTCAAGATAATTTCAGGACAAACGAATGAACATGATTAGAAAGTAATAAAGAACGAATTTAGTGATATCCATTGGTGATAATATGTGCCAGACGGCCCTTACAGACTCAAAGTCTTTAATTGAAACTCAAATTAAATATTAAATATATTAAAGTCTTTATTGAGTATGTAAGGGTCGTATGTCACCGTGTTATCACCAATGGACAACTAGAGAAACTCATTAGTTCCATGCCAAGAAGGTGCACTTTGTTACTAAGAAACCATAGTTGTCCAATCAAATATTAAAACGTATTTTGCTTGTTGTTAAGTTATTTCAAGTGTCCTGCAAGTTTCAATAATGTACTATACAATAATTTTACGTTAAATGCATTGTACACTGATTTCACAAATTCCACTATTTGTTGCTTTTTATGACTAGACGCTGTACTTTTGCTTGTAACTTCACTTCCATTACTGGTAATAACAATCTGTAAAAATATTTGAATTCAGCAAAATATTCCCTTTAAAATTACGTATAATATGTATTTCTGACTTTACCATTACGCTGTATAAGTTGACTTCAAACATCAAAATTTTGACTTTCAGTCTACTGTGCAGGACTTTTGGCCACGATTGTATATATTAACATGATGCTCATTATCAGGCATTCTAAATCCACATCTCGATGTTCTGTCTAAACTTGCGTTCTTCCACTGAGCAATATTCTCACATCACTCAGGTAAATTCATCCATCAATCTCAGACAAGGTTTTCTTCTGGGTTTTTTCCTTTCCCTTGGTATCTAGTCTCGTACTTCAGTTGCATAACTATGGTCTTCAAATAATATGTCCAGCCCATTTCCATTTCATGGTCTTTACTTTGGTTATGATGTAATCAACTCTTGTCACTTCCCAGATCTGTGAGTTTATTTTCCGATCTTTCTTCGATACACCAAGGATGCATACTCAAGAGATGCATATAGCGTATTAAATCCGTTTATTTTTGTGGTGTAGTAAGCACAAAGATTCGCCAAACTTTCGCACTCCACTGGGAGACTTTTTCAAGGCAATGGTAGACATAAAAGTGCAGGGTATTTTAACACGCAAGGAACAAAGATGATTTCTGAAAATAACGTGAGTGGCATCATGAGCATATTACACGATTTTTTTTATCACGGAATTATACGGTACGTCGCGATGTGTTTCCATCTTTTAATAACACATGCCAAATCCTTGGTATAATAGTTCAGTAGAAACTACACTGAAGAGCAATTAAATTAGAGACAGCTGGCGCTGTGGACGGCCCTGTAAACGGAAACAACATGAGGCGCCGTGGGCGGCCCTGTAAACGGAAACAACATGTGGCGCCGTGGGCGGCCCTGTAAACGGAAACGACATGACGTATGCAGCGATCCGAATATATAAAGAGTGATGCGACGGGAATCAATAAGAGTCGGACGCAGTATGGGTAAGACGAAGGATCTAAGCACATTTGATCGTGGGCAAATTGTCGGGGCCCGACAAATGGGTCACTCCATCTCGGAAGTCGCGCAGGCACTGGGATCTTCATTAGCCACTATGTCACGGGTGCACCGTGAGTGCATCGAATCCGGTAAAACCATCCCTGCAAGGGCCAACTGATGCGGACCACAGCGTGTGGATGAGCGGGGTCATCGTCGGTTAGCTCGCATTGTAACAGCGGATATACAATCCACAGTGCAAGAAATCACTCGGCAATTCAACGCTGGTGCACAAAAACGTGTAAGCAGCTACACCATCGCGAACCATCTCTTCGCTATGGGGTACAGAAGCCATCGTCCCACGAGGGTACCTCTGCTGACCGCGCATCACAGGGTGCAAAGATTAGCATGGGCGCGGGAACATCGCCACTGAACCCTAGACATGTGGGAAAATGTTGCCTGGTCTGATGAGTCGAGATTCCCGTTGGTACATGCGGATGGCAGGATACGAGTACGGTCTGATGAGTCGAGATTCCCGTTGGTACATGCGGATGGCAGGATACGAGTACGGTCTGATGAGTGGAGATTCCCGTTGGTACATGCGGATGGCAGGATACGAGTACGGTCTGATGAGTCGAGATTCCCGTTGGTACATGCGGATGGCAGGATACGAGTACGGCACAAACCACATGAAGCGATGGATCCTTCTTGCCAGCAGGGTACTCTTCAAGCTGGTGGGGGTGGCATTCTCGTCTGGGGACTGTTTACGTGGACTGAAATGGGACCCCTGGTACGTGTGACATCGTCTCTCACAGGTCAACGTTACCGGGATATCCTGGACGACCACTTGCTCCCGTTTGTGCGTCTTCAACATCCCACTGGGGACCCCATCCTGAAACAAGACAATGCACTGTGCCATCGCTCCCGAATTGTATCCGAATGGTTGGATGATCACTCCACCGACGTGACCTTGCTTCCTTGGCCAGCTAGGTCACCTGACCTCAATCCCATCGAGCACATCTTGGATGCCATCGAGAGAAATGTTCGAGGCTCTGACCCTCCTCCATCAAATCTTCGTGAACTGTGAGAGCTTGTTCAAGGGTCGTGGACCCGTATGACTTCCCAACGCTTCCGGTGTCTTGTCGAGTCCATGCCAAGACGAATCGCCGCCGTCACCATGGGGAAAGGTGGTGCTACAAATTACTAGACACGTATCGCTATTTCAATTGCTCTTCAGTGTATATCGTTGCACGCTAGTTTGCTGGAGAGGATTTTGACTGTTTCCTCGATGGCAGTCTATTTAAAGTTTGTGTAACGAGCAATTCTCCTAATATTATTCCACACAGGAGCGGCCGATGAATGTATGACTTCTTTGACTTCTCGGCCTCTCTTCTAAGGAATAGTATTAGAAGAATTGTCCCTTACACGGAATTTAAAGAGACTGCCCTCAGGGAAACAGTCGGAATACTATCCAGCAAACTAGCGTGCAATGATATAGTGTCTACTGAACTACCAAGTGTTTGGCTTGCGTTATTAAATGATGGAAACACATCGCGACTCACCGTATAATTGCGTGATAAAAAAACTCGTGTAATATGCTCGTGATGTCACCTACGTTATTTTCAGAAATCATCTTTGTTCCTTACGTGTTAAAATTCCCAGCATTTTTATGTCTACCATTGCCTTGAAATAGCCTCCCGGTGGAGTGCGAAAGTTTGTCAAATCTTTGTGCTTACTAAACCGCAAAAATTAATGGATTTAATACGCTATATGAGTCTCTTGAGTATTCACAGTGTGGTGAATTTATAATTACGTCACCAAGCATACATCTTCCCATATTTGAGTTATTTTTTTTATAGAACGTGATGGTAAGTTGCTCTTGACAATGAGTTGATTTTTCTAAATGTGCTCCAGTCATGTTTTATGCACTTATTAATTTCTTCTTCCATGTAGCCCTTGCTTGATATCATGATGCAGTGAATTGTTCTCATTAGCTTGACTTCGCGAATTCGATATTACATTACAATACAAATATTTACTGTTATAATATTTTATATTAAATTCTAATCCTTTTAATTCTCTCTGAAAACCTAAAACAAAACGTGGTAAAGCTTTGAAAGGGCTTCTATCTCTTTCAAATTTTGTCCCCAAAAGTCGATATCAGTACAAAAATAGAACACTGTATGGGCACTACACACCTAGATAGTAAATGTTTGGGGATGTCTTACAGAGAAGAAACCAGGTCACGTGTTACATGGTTAAGGGGTCAAAATTTTCTTTCACATCAAGCAGGTCGTGTCGAAACTTGCTGATACGGTTTCATCCCATTTTTTCGGGGAATGGGGAAGAGTTTACTTGTTTCCTTAAAAATGACAAATCTCTGCTTAACTTATTGCAGGATACTTTTCCAGATGTCGTCTTTCGGCGTCGTTGTGTTCTGCAAACCATCAGAACTTATAACGAAGTGAATTTCTCCGTCATTTTTATCCGCGCCGGGGTTCGAACCCGGGTCCACTCATTCCGGAATAAGTTGCTCTACCAATTAAGCTACGCGGACGTTTAATTCTGATTCCTATCTGCCTTTATGTCGTGTGCGTCCTTCTGGCAGGTACGTCACATCTCCTGATACGTTACATCATCTCCCCCTTATTTTTTTTTTTTTTTTTTTTCGAAGTGCTGGATAAGGGGTTCTCTTATTTTTCCTATCTCGCGGTGTGGAAATAACATCACACCAATGCGAGATTTTGAACGGTCTGGTCATCCGGATGCCATTATAACGAAGTAAATTTCTCCGTCATTTTTATCCGCGCCGGGGTTCGAACCCGGGTCCACTCATTCCGGAATAAGTTGCTCTACCAATTAAGCTACGCGGACGTTTAATTCTGATTCCTATCTGCCTTTATGTCGTGTGCGTCCTTCTGGCAGGTACGTCACATCTCCTGATACGTTACAAACTTACCTTGCGCTTTCGCGTAATTTACCTATTTTCTATTCTGCGCTTCTCACTAATATTTTCCTTTCACTCGAAACTAGTTTCAAAATTCATACCGAGAGATGATAACGTATTTACGTTTTTAATTTCCACATCAGTGCCGGTAACTGAAAAGTTCGATGCACGTCCTATTATATCTGATTATTTTATTCCGTTTATTATGATTTTATAGTGTGCGTTGTGTCTAATGATGTATTTTTGGAAGCATCTGCATTTTTAAAATATGATCTTTGTTTTGTCATCCGATTATTTTGTTTCTCTTTATAAGTTTTCATTTACCGTATCGATGTTTCTTTGTTTCTGTTTGTAAGTTTTCATTTAGGCTAAGGCGTAACTGAAGCCAACCTGATTCGTTGGAGAAATTCTAAGGAAACATAAAAGCCCCACTCAACCAGTAAGGCGTTTCGTGGATCAAAAGAAGGTCATCTTAAATGGAGTAGGCCATCGTGGAGTGTGTGTGTGTGAGAAACGGATGAACGGACTGATATGGAAGAAGCTTTCCTGCGAACGATTAATTAATTGGAGTAGGTCATCGTGACACCTATCGAAGCTTTTCTATGAAAGATAAAAGAATTGGAGTAAGACATCGTGAGTATGTGTGTGAGAAACGGATGAACGAAGATATGGAAGAAGCTTTTCTACGAAAGATCAATTTAAGGCTAGCGTAAGACAGATTGTTAGATTTATGTGAAAGCGCGGACTAGTACTTCGTAGAAGAGCTCACTGGCACAGAAGATGTGTAATGACTTCGAAGGAAAATTAGTGGAATATCAGAGGAACATCATTCGTCTTCGTTGGCAACGTAATTATTTGTCGTCTCAAATAGGAAATGCTGAAGAAACACTCGTATGTTTCGATGTGCCTTGCAACACGGCAGTGGATAAAATGGATGCCAAATTTGTTTTAGTCATGACTACTGGGAATAGTGATGCTAGTAGTGCTGCCTGGTGGATTGAAGCTACCACCATTTATGATTCTAAATATCATAAATGGTGGTAGCTTCAACACCAAATGTATTGAAGCTACCACCATTAAAGAGGCTACCAAATGTAACCAACTTCAGATGCAATAAAAATGCCTCGATGAACCCTGAGCTAAAGTTTGAATGCCTGAAATTAGCGTGCAATAGGAAACAACAAAGTCTGCTATCTTTTGTGGCATTAAAGAAGCTCTTATAACCAAGTGTGGGTAATCGTTTCGGAGATGAACACAAACTTGGCTATTGAAACAACAAAGTCTGCTATCTCTAGAAGCATTTAAGAAGTACTTAAAACCAAATGTGGTCAACCGTTTCGAAGATGATTACAAATTTGATCAACCTACCAGAAGGCATGACCTATTAGTTGAAGATCTTGATTTTGCAATCCAAAAGCTGTGTAACGTACCAGGAGATGTGACGTACCTGCCAGAAGGACGCGCACGACATAAAGGCAAATAGGAATCAGAATAAAATGTCCGCGTAGCTCAATTGGTAGAGCAACTTATTCCGGAATGAGTGGACCCGGGTTCGAATCCTGGCGCGGATAAAAATGACGGAGAAATTCACTTCGTTATAGCTGTTTAAGGAACATTTTCGATGCCTTTTCCAGAATTGGTTGCTGACTGGCAACTGCCTCCTTACCCTTACTAATAACTAAACAAACTACATGAAGCATTATTGTGACTGCGGATAAAGACAGAATGGGACATCATCCCATCAGGCCTATTTGCTATCATCATTACTGTCAATGACCGTTTTCAAAGACTATTTTCTTATAGAATCTTTCAAAACCTTTGTTCGGAATCAAGTGATAAGAGTGAGAATGATGCCGACTGAATGAAAACTAACTTGGTTTCTGGTGCTGACAGATTTGTAATTCGAGGATTATATCACGTAATGTGTTATAAATCGAACTTTAAAATTAGTTAAGATTTTTATGTGCTTTGGATTTCCGGTTTGAGTTAAGATTTAAGTTGATGTGGAACCGTAAGTAAAATGTATACTTTTCCTACTTCCACTATATAATACTCGTATTAGGGAAGCCATCTTGTATTTCATGTCGTTTTGCATTCCGGTAAATACGATATGTACAGAGGGTGTTCAATAAGCTCTAAGCCTAACATACAAAGGCATTTTTTTCAAGAACTCACCTTTGTTTTTCCACATAGTTTCCCCTGACTTGGATACACTTGCACTGATCATAGAGTTGGCGAATTCCCGTTGCGAAAAACGTTTTATCTTTCTCCTCAAACCAACACTTCATTGCCTCCTTCAGTTCAGAATCGTCCGCAAAACCCCTACCCGGCAGATCTTTTCTTTGGATCTTTTGAAGAGGAAAAGCCACTAGGGTTGAGGTCAGGTGAATACGGTGAGTGTGGAAGCAATTGAAGGCCACATTCTGTCACAGCTAGCATGAAAACACCAACGGTGTGGATTGAAGCATTGTCCTACTCCTAGAGAAGCAGAAGACCCCGTCGTAAATTTCCACGCCGTTTAGTCTTGATGGTTTCACGCAATCGGCATAATAGTCGGCATTCGTAGTCCTTTTGTGAGGCAAGTAATCAATTAACAGGAAACCTTCTAAGTCCCAAAGAATGGTCGCCATAGTCTTTCCTGCAGATGGTTGTTGTGTTTTTGAACGTTTTTGGGTAGTGGTGATCCATGATGTTTACACTGCATGCTGTCTTGTTTAGTATCAGGGTCACGATGCTGAAGCCACGTCTAATCACCAGTCACAATGCAGGAATAAATCTCACCTGGATCGCGGCTAATACGGGGTCAAGTTGTACCGGACTTGATTCAACACTATCGTTTTTCATTTCAGGTGGCAACATTCGCGGAACCTCTCGGGCACAGACTTTTGACATCCCTAACCTCTCATGCGAAATGGTCCAAACACTGCCGGTGATCATTCTTCATCTCAGGTGTCAACATTCGAGCAGCCCATCTGGCACAGACATTTGACATCCATAACCTATCATGCAAAATGGTCCAAACACTGCTGGTGATCATTCTTCATCTCAGGTGTCAACATTCGAGGAACCTATCTGGCACAGACCTTTGATATCCCTGACCTCTCATGCAAAATGATTCATACACTGCCGGTGATCATTCTTCATCTCAGGTGTTAACATTCAAGCAGCCCATCTCGCACAGACATTTGAAATCCATAACATCTCATGCAAAATGGTCCAAACACTGCCGGTGATCATTCTTCATCTCAGGTATCAACATTCGAGCAGCTCATCTGGCACAGACCTTTGACATCCATAAGCTCTCATGCAAAATATTCCAAACACTGCCGGTGATCATTCTTCATCTCAGGTGTCAACATTCGGGCAGCCCATCTCGCACAGACATTTGATATCCATAACATCTCATGCAAAATGGTCCAAACACTGCCGGTGATCATTCTTCATCTCAGGTATCAACATTCGAGCAGCTCATCTGGCACAGACCTTTGACATCCATAAGCTCTCATGCATAATGGTCCAAACACTTCCGGTGCTCATTCTTCATCTCAGGTGTCAACATTCGAGGAACCTATCTGGCACAGACCTTTGACATCCCTAACCTCTCATGCAAAATGGTCCAAACACTGCCGGTGATCATTCTTCATCTCAGGTGTCAACATTCGAGCAGCTCATCTGGCACAGACCTTTGACATCCATAACCTCTCATGTAATATGGTACAAACACTACCGGTACTTAACTTCAGTTTAACAGCAATCTGTACGATACGAATTCGCCGGTTTGACATCATCAGGTCCTCCACGTTGTGGGAAATTTCATATGTGGCCACCTCCACTGAGGGTCCCTCTCGAGAGTTGTCTTCTAACGAGTCTCTTTCCCGTTTAAAGAGAACTCCCATATCTTGACTGTGGCACATCAAGGTGCAACATTGACGTTCACACGGATCATCCGTTCATGAATACTGAGTGATGTTTCCCCTTACTTTGTCGAAAATTCAATCACGATTCGGTTCCGCTATTTCATCTATCGCTCATGTTTCGTCATTTTATACAGACTTTTACAAAAATTTAAGACCACCTGTTGGTATTAGGAGATTTATCCCGATTGCGTCAGCTACTGTCTGTATTACTCAACTTCCTGTCGGTGGTGCATGATCCTACAGCGGCAGCTGTTGACTGAGTTGGGGAAAGCGTGCAAGCGTCAGTTTGCTTCTGGTTTTCATGCTGAGAGGTTTTGTCCGTATGTTCTACGTAGCGAAAAATGGGCAAAAAACGTCATTAACTGTTAGGCACAAAAAGTAACTTTATATCATGAAGAATAAATACTTCGAACGTGACATAAGCTAAAAGGTGAATGTGAACAAGACTGCTATTCATAACATGATCATGAAATATCGGGATACAAGTGAATTTAGCGACCGAAAGAGAAGTTCACGTTCGAGGGAAACAACCCCATGTCATGACAATACCATAAGGTGAATAGTTATGCGTTCTCCGAGGAGTTCGTGGAAGAAAATCAAGCCCTTCTACATTCAAAAGTGTTTAATATTAGTATCAGCACTGTTCCCAGAGGTCTTAAAAAATATTTTTAAGTCTTATAATCTTGCACATAAACCTAGACTAACCTTTGTCATAAAAAAGAAGAGACTCCAGTTTGTGAAGTGTCATCAATCGTGGACTGCTGAAAATCAGAGCCAAGTTCTTTTTACCGATAAATCAACTGTGCTTCAATTTGAATCACACGAAGCACATGTTCGACGATCAAAAGGCAAAAGTTTTGATGAAAAATACACCGTTAGCACCGTGAGATATCAGCCTAGTCAGATGATATGGGGTCTATGTCAGTATGCTCCATTATCCTTTCTGCCGACATGCACTGTCATGGCTGGTTCTTTTTATGTGGAAATGTTACACGGGAAGCTGTTAACTCATATTGAAGTGCACAGATGCACAATCTTTATGCATGATAGTGCTCCATGCCACAGATGAAAGACAGTAAAAGACTGCCCACATAGGAAAAATATAAATAACTGTGCTTGATTGGGCCGGTAATAGTCCCGAACTTAACCCCATCGAAAATTTGTGGACCATTTTAAAAGACAAGTTAGCAGAAAAATAGCCATCAAATTCCAAGCTTTAAGTGACACGATAAAGCACGTGTGGTGCAAGGACATTTCAAGTAACTACTGCAAATCCCTCATTGATAGTATGTCACATCGTATTCTCTCCTTTATAAAAAAACAAGGTGGCCACATAAAGTACTGATTTCGGTCTTTTTGTGTTCTAAGGAATGTAGGTATTTATCTCTGGTGTCATTTTTTCAGATATCTCTGACTAGTAGTAATTACTTCTTTCTTTAAAAATCTTAATTTTCAATAAATTGACAGGTGGTCTTAAATATTTGCAAATGACTGTAGGTTTCAATGTAGCGTAGCGCCTTCTCGAACGCTGAGACATATGGTCATATGTAGAGGATTTTAGGAAGGGGTTGTCTGACCCCAGGTCTTAAACAACCCTTTGAAATAGGAAGCTAGGAGATTTGGGCTAGAGTGCCCGATAGGAAAGTGACACGGAAGCGAAGTAGAAAGGGGAGGAAGACGCCCTTATTTATTACCGGTGGACCAGTACCCGGGGTCCGACGGCTTAACGTGCCCATCCGACGCACGGCGGATATTTAGTGGATCGGGCGTTCGTACCTGCCTGGGATCGAACCTGAGGTCCTTTCCGTAGCAGTCACGAACGTTGCTCACTAGGCCACCCGCGGCCACAAACGCTGAGACAGTGCCGTTGCGTGGATGTTATGCACTGAGTGGCCACTTTATAAAGACCACCCCCTAAGTACTTCGTTGATCCACCTTTTACCTTTAATACTGCGTCGATTCTTCGTGGCATGGACTCCACGAGATGTTGATAGGTGTTTTGTGGAATGTGACACCATGCTTGATGAATAGCACTTTCCAGGATTGTGAGATTACAGGGTTGTGGATCCAGCTGTCTGATGGCTCGTACAACTTCATCCCACAAATTCTCAATGGGGTTTAGATCTATGGGGTTTAGATCTGGAGATTTTGGGGGCCACCTAAGCAAAGTAAACTCACCGGCATGTTCCTGAAACCAATCCTGTACAATACGAGCACTATGGCAGGAGGCATTATCTTGTTGAAAGTAGCCATCGCCATTGGGATAAACCATCCACAGCACAGGATGCACTTGGTCCGCAACGACTTTTAGATGTGATGTGGCAGTCAGACGTTGATCAACGCGAATTAAAGGGCCCAAAGCATGCCAGGAAAACATTCCCCAAACCATAACGTTGCCTCCACCAGCTCAAAGGGTTGTAGCAATGCATTTGGGGTCCATGCTTTCGTGCTGTTTCAGCCAAATTCTCACTCGGCCATCGGCATGGTGCAACTGAAAACGTGATTCATCGGACTACATAATTTGTTTCCAATTATCGACTGCCCAATCCTTGTGCTCCTGTGCGAAATTGAGACGTTTTCTCATGTTAACTGCAGACAGCAAAGGTGTTCGAACAGGCCTTCGGCTGCCATATCCTATCCGATGCAGTGTACGGCGAACAATGCGTGCAGAGATCATTTGAGGGGATCCTTGATTAAGATTGTCTGCAATTTGCTGCACAGTTGCCCTTCTGTTGTCTGTTACCAGTCTGGTCAATCTCCGATCCGCCCAAACAGTCACTAGTCCATGACGACCACACGTTGCACGTAGAGACCCAGTTTTTTCGCTGAGAGTCCAGTCTTTAAACACTTTAACAACAGCTTCTCTGGAACATTTCACGAATGCGGTGGTTTCGGTGATACTCGCTCCATGGCTCCGAGCTCCTACAATCATCCCACGTTGAAAGTCGGTCAAATCGCATTTTTTACCCATCTCGTCACCCAAAAATTTCTTCTACTACTGTCGCAAGCACTAAGCTTTCCCTTTTTATACTAGCCTCGCCCTCTGATGCAACAGCGTGCAGCCATAGCTCATTTGCTTAAAACTGTCAGGTGGTCATAATAAAGTGGCCACTCAGTGTATAACTGAAGGATGATGTAATACTTTCCAACATTTGCTTCAGCCTTCAACCAGTGCTTTCAAGATCAGGCTTAGAACCTTTTGAACGTGCTTCGTACATCCAATGAGAATTATTTGCATTTAGAAATGCAGGATTTTCAAGCGTAGCAAATAAAATCCCATGAAATCGCTGATCATTTAAATGCACATAATATTTCAGGAATTAGCTTACACGCACTGGTGTATTCGCATCTTCTAAGCATAGTTCATAAATTTCCAAGAAGAAATTGCTAATCATTTCAATACATATACAACAATTTAGTTATCCGTATTCACAAGTGCACGCCGATTTCTTGAAATCAAGCTTTTTTTTTTAGCTCGTACTTTTTAAGCGCCTTTTATTGAGAAAAATAAAAAACTGAATTGCACGATTTTTTCTTCGCGAAGTGCAGTTACGTTTAAGTGCTTACTGTCAAGCATGTGCAAAATTTCATTTGAAAAGATACATCTCATGATATCTCGTTCTGAATTACGCATTTAAAAATAAACGAAAAAAAAAATATGTAATCTCTCTGCGCAACTAAATCTTTTTTCTCCGTTGATTTATTTCTAAATGAAATGCAGAACGTAAAAGAATTCTGCTTTCCGATAATTAGGTACTTGACGGCGGTGAGGCTGTAGCAAATAATTTAAACTTCCAAAATTTTCAATTAAAATTGTTCCTAAACTCTGTAATTAGCTAAGACAAAGAGTGTAATTAGAGGCCAGGAATGGCTGAGGTGTTTTTTCATTCCCAGAGAGCCTTGTAGTACTGGTACGCGACAAAGTTATCTCCTTGTAGCTTTTAAATGCAAGTCCATCAAAAGGGAAGAAGAACCGCACAAATGGCGAAACGTTCAGGACAGCGAAGGGCATTAATAAGTGAGCGAGCCTTTAAAAGGTTTCTGAAAGGATCTCGGCATACAAAAAGGAAAAAAACATATATAAATCGTGGTAAGGAAAATGAAAGGTATTGGAGAAACTGGAAACAAAAGGACAGTCGTCAAATTATTTAGTAACTGGGTCAACGAATTCACGAGCAAGTAATTTATCGAGAGACAAAGTCTTCTGATAGTTGTTACAAGAGACTTCGACTCTTCTTCGATGGCATTTTTAACTTTTTGGTTCTAATCCGCGTCCATTTCTGAAATTCTCATCGTAATTACGCCACTGTCTTCTATTATCTACATTTGAAACTTTTAGCAGAATTCTATGACAATCGCAAACAAAGCTTTTAACTGTAGAAATGAAATCTTTTAGGAAGAAACTTCCGAAATGAAACGAAACACAACAACAATTACCTACACCATTGCTTCAGTAATAAGTGAGCCTCCTTTATCTTATGTCATGCGAGACATTTCTAAGGACTATCTATCATGTTGCAATTGAAAGTATTAAATGTTTTATTAAATATATACACAGTCCAGTCAAAAAATTATGACCATAACTGATATAAGAAGGAACCGTAACCGCCAGCCAGATGGCGTGCGTAACAACACATGCACATCATGTAAGGCATTTACACCGATGAGTCAAAAGAAATGAGCGCTCCTGGAGACTGTGACCACCGCAGCCAAGAGAAATGAGCGCGCCTGGAGACTGAACGGCGGCGCAGATGAAGTTCACCGATCAGACACGACCCGAGGACCGGCTTTCGATCAATAGAGTGTTCAGAGTCAGAATGAGAAAAGCTGCCGATTTATCGGAGTTTGGTAAAAGACGAATTGTGATGGGACATCGCCTCGGAACTACGATCTTGGAAACGGCGTGGCTTGTGAGTTGTACACGTGCTGCTGTAGCGAGTGCGTATCAAAAGTGGTGCACAGATGGCCAAACGACGAATCGTGGTCCAGCCGTGTGTCGCCCGCAGCTCATTGATGCCAGAGAGAGAGAGGAGCGGAAACTATCGCGCACTGTTCACAGCAACCGCAGGGCCACAGTGCGACAAATCACATGCAGTTACAACAGTGGTGATAAGGGCAATGTGTCACAGCACACATTTGATCGTAGCCTTTTGCGCATGGACCTGCATAGCCGAAGACCAAACCTGGTCCCCATGCTCGCTGCACGTCATCGCCAAGAACTCATGAAATGGGCCCAAGATCATCGAAATTGGACAGTGGATTATTGGAAGAAAGTGACCTGGTCTGACGAATCAAGATTCCTGGTGCATCGAAAAGACGGCCGAGCGCGGGTACGCCGATTACCAACGTAAGCTATGGGACCTGAATGCACTGTTGGGCGGAAAGAGGCCGGCGTCTGCGGTGTTATGCTGTGGGCGATTATTTCTTGGGAAAGTTTAGGCCCCATTATCCCAACAGCAAAATCCCTGGTAGCTGTCAGGTATCTGAACATAGTTGCGGACCACGTTCATCCATTCATGGCAATTGTGCTCCGTGCTGGTGATGGCCATTACCAACAGAATAATGCGCCATGCCACACCGCTCTAGAATTGTCAAGTAGTGGTTCGAGGAACATGCTGGTGACTTTCTGTTAATGTCCTGGCCTGCAAATTCACCTGACATGAGCCAAATTGAACATTTGTTATTCGACTTTGAAAAGCGGGGTCGCGCTAAATCACCACCACCTCGAAATGTACGGGAACTGGAGGACCTGCTGTTGACATTATGGTACCAGATACCCCAGGATACCTATCGCCACCTCATTGAATTGATTAATTGCCGAGTGGGCGCTGTTTTGCGGGCTAAAGAGGGGTCCTACATCTTATTAGGTAGGTGGTCAAAATGTAATGAATCATCAGTGTACAACGACACAAACTCGTGGATCGTATTCAGTTTCTGGTGAAAATGGGAAACGGCTGTGACCTAACAGAATTTGAAAAAGGAATGATTGTCGGCTGCCGACTGAAGGATGGTAGCATTGAAGAAACGGCAGATATTGTGAGCTGTTCACATGGTGTAATTGTTAAAGTGTTGGAAGAATGGAAAGAAACCTGCAAGACCTGCTGTAATCTGGGTAATAACGGACGCCAACAGAGCGTTGATGACCGTGGGCAGCGATCGATATCCCGACTAATACGACTCAACAGACGGGTAACAATGGAACAACTGGCCAGAGCATTTAATACAAGCACATCGAGAAACGTATCACACACCACAGTCCAACAAATTCTGCTCTCTGTGGGTCTTCGGAGACGCCGTCCACTCAAGGTACACATGCTGACGGCCAGACATCGTTGATTACTGAATGAATTTGCATCTGAGAGGAGGCATTGGACCATCGAAAATTCGCCATTTCAGACGAATTACGTTTTTACTTTATTGTATGGATGGATACCCAGGACCATACTATTTCGCTTTACTTGGGCGAAACAGTATGGTCCAGTGACGATGCTGTTTTACCCAAGCAAGCGATTTTTCTTATGGACGGTTGTTAACTTTCGGTCGTATACTGGCAACACGACAGAAAATGCCCAAGTCATGCAGTTAGCTCCGTAGCGTTCGTTCTGCGACTGGTTTACTGTGTCCAGCATTGCACTCTTGAAGCAGTTCTTGATAAGTCGGGAAATGTGCAACAGTTATTAATCGTTCCAAACGCCTGCGATCCCAATTCAACAACATGGAGCTTCTACAACAGTTGCTCCGACTAAATTGATAGCTTCCAATTTTCTACCACTGGAAATGGACACTATTGACTGTTAATTATGACAGTCCAACAAACTTCGCCACTTCTTGCAAGGAATGACCATGTTCTCGGCATCTCAGTAACGTCACCTTTACGACCCATAGTTGTACCTGTGAAAGGAAATACGAAATGCTACAGATGCTTTAAACACACACCTCAGATATCCACAATCATAATCCAGCAATTTCACTCTCTATATACAACTCTTTAGGTTCATCAACTTACTTACATGTTTCAATCAGCATACCGTAATTTCTTGTCCGGTGTATTTAATACACTGCTGGCCACCCAAAATGCAACACCAAGAAGGACACGAGATAGCAAAGCCAGACTTACTGGACACCTAACAACAGATACAAAGATGAAACGATTGAGCTTATAGGCCCGTGCGACTTGCGGAAAACGCAGACATCATAGTTCGTGTTGCACCCATGGCTGGCAATAACGGCCGCTACACGCCGCGGCATCGAACGAAAGAGGCTTTGGATGTGGGCTTGGAGTATGTCGGTCCAGGCTGCTTCCACACGTTGCCACAGTTCATCAGGCGCAGCCGCGGGTGGTGCTTGCCAGGCCACTCGGTTGCCGATCAGCGACCAGACGTGTTTGATCGGCTACATATCGGGAGAACAGGAGGGCCACGGCAGCAGTGACACCTGGTGGGCGGTGAAGAATTGTTGCCCGATGCGTGACACGTGCGGGCGCGCATTGTCCTGTTTAAACGTGGCCGCTGGCAGGTCCTGCAGGTAAAGGTGGACTACAGGCTCCGAAACGTCGGAGATGTAGCGGTGGCTGTTGAATGTACGGGCGATGCGTACCAGAGGGGTGCGGGTCTCATATCCAATTGTGCCCCAAACCATAACGCCAGGCGACGGGCCGGTATGGCGATGCATAATGCAGGCGTCATACAGTCTCTCGCCGTGGCGCCGCCACACGCGAATCCGACCATCGTGGTGTTGCAGGCAGAAGCGCGATTCGTCGGAGAAGACAATGTCGTTCCATTTCGTAGTCCAGGTGCGGCGTTCAATGGCCCACTGCCGCCGCACTCGCCGGTGGTGTAACGTCCATGGTAATCTGAGCAACGGGCGCCGTGCGACAAGTCCCCGCTCCTGCAGACGACGTCGAACGGTACGTACTACACAGTTTGCTCCGCAACACACCCTAATTCCTGCGCTAACGTTCGTGACGTGGCGGTGCGAGCCGTCAATGCCCGCCGCACAACATGCCGGTCCTCTCGTTCCGTGGGGTGCTGAGGTTGCTGCAATCGTTCACGTCGGTCCGTCCGTCCCTCCTGCACCCACCGAATCCATACTCGCCTCACTGTGGCTGGATGTGGTCCCACACGGGCGCCGATGTCTCGGTACGATAAACCGCTGTCATGATAGGCCACTATTCGTCCTCAGTCGAACTCCGAAACAAGCTGGAATGACTGCCGTATTCTGCGACGAGGCATCAGGAAGCTTCCCACGCACAGGTCCGGCAGCACAACTCACTTCAATTACTCACACCCCGCCTTCTGTGCATCCTTCTTATAGTGCTTCTCGGTGGCGCGCCGGGCGCACATGATTTGTATATGCCCTGCAATGCTAATCCTTTGCATGTCCTCTCGCGGGCGACGCATGCTGCGAATTTCAGGCCAATCCGATGCTTCCTTCTTGGTGTTGCATTTTGGGTGGCCAGCAGTGTAGGTAATACAAAATAATATTTGCGAAAAAAAGTATATTCGTTTCATAACAATACAAAAAAAATTATTTGATGAGAGCACTGTGGACGGATAAAACTGTGCTGGGCTACAAGTTATTTTGTAGTTATGTCGATATTTGTTGCTGAGATTCAAAGTGTCTGTTCAAGTGTGGTGTCCCTAACACAGTTTCTATATTTTGGTTTCATGTATTTAATATCGGAAAATCCTCGCTTTTAGATGTACGTACTACCAAATACCGGAGTTACAACAAGTTCGAAATTTCTCAAGTTTGGATGTTTTCCTTTTGTCACCGGTTTCAACAATTCCGTTCGAGTTTGCGTTCTATTGGGTTGACGCATAAGTTCATGCTGTTTTTTCACCGCACTACAGGAATGTATTACATAAGAAGGGAAAACGGAATCAATCGACTATGTAACCCCCCATTGTTTACGATGGTGTCCCAACGTCTGGATAGATTTGCAATGCCATTCTTGAAAAATCGTGCTTGTTTTGCTACGATGAAAGCATTCGAAAGAGATCGAAACAGGTGATAGTCTGCAGGGGACGATATCTAGAGAAAAGGCCGTATGTGGAAGGATCTACAATTTCATGTCCTGAATGGCCATTTTGGTCATGTTTGCACTGTAAGGGTGTGTGTTATCATGTTGGAGAAGGACACCATGCCGCCGATGCGGCTGTTTCTGCTGAATTGCTCCCTTCACACGGTGGAGTTGCTCACAATAGAGTGAAGCGTTGATGGTCCGATTCCTCGACAGCATTTCGCAGTGAATAATGCCTTCCATGTTCCACACCAGACACACAACATGATCTTCGTAGTATGAAGGTCATGTTTTGGACGTGGTGTGGGCGTCTTGTTTGGGATTAACCATTCCCTCCGATGCCTGAAAATCACGTACAGGCACCACTTTTCATCTTCAGTAATAATACGTGACAGAAAAGGTTTGTGCTGCTGAGAACATTCGCGATAACGGGCGTGCAAGGAACCACATATGGCAACACGCTGATTCTTGTTGCCCTTGGTGAAAGTGTGAGCCTCCCAAGTCCCCGATTTCTGGACCTTTCCCATACGTTCCAGGTATCGCACCACTGTGTCCTGATCACAGTTCATCTCAGTGGATAATTCCCGTGTGGTCTGACGCGAATCCAAGCGGATGAGGTGGTTCAAACGATCTTTAGCAAAGTGAGATGGACGACCTGGGCGTGGAGAGTCGTTGAGGTCAAAATTGCCAACTCGGAATCGTTCAAACCATTCGCGGGCTATCCTCGGAGCAATAGCATCCTCCCCATACACAGCACAAATTTGTCGAGTGGCCTCGGTGGATCCCTTGTTAAACTCGTAGAGGAGCAGATGTCGGAAATGTTCATTCCTCTCTACTTGACACTAGATACTTCCGGACCTGAAAACCAAACAACCATTAGCCACAATCACACAACGCAGTATGATTTACATACACGATATTACTAGCTACATTTTGATATACAACTGGCCATCTGCACTGTCACTACTGACCTGGGAAACACTCGTGAAATAAAACGGCATGAACTTATGAATCAACACAATACATCCAAAAAAGTACATGGTGATTCTCTCGCTAGGAAACCGAAACATTCCTCACTAACTCTTTTTATTTTTGTATATGAAAACTTATGCACATACCACAAGTCATCCTGAAGAAGAAATTGAAGAATTTTATGAGGAAATTTGTCATCTAAATAATAAAGGTAAGCAGCACTTGAAAATAATTATGGGAGATTTCAATGCAAAAATAGGGCAACGGCAACAGAATGAAACTTCAGTAGGTAAATTCGGTCACGGCAACAGAAACCAGCGTGGAAATACTCTCGTTGAGTTTGCAGAGGCAGAAGGGTTTTTCATCTTGAACTCCTTCTTCAAGAAAAAGCCACACAGGAAATGGACATGGAGACATCCAAATGGGACGACAAGTGAAATTGATTTTATTATGTGTAACAAAAATTTGTCATAGAAGACTGCAGTGTGCTAAACAAGTTCAACACAGGTAGTGACCATAGATTGGTGAGATGTAAGATGCACCTCAACACTAAACTTGAACGTGGCAAGCTCATAAGACAAACAAAATCTATTGACATAACCAACCTTAAAAACACCATAATACCTTCAAGTTAGAACTGAAGAACAGGTTCTCTGCTTTAGAAGGCCTAACATCGGAAGAAGTGGACATCTCTGAAGTTAACAGAAAAGTAACCAAAGCTCTTATGGAAACAGCAATAAAATTAGCTGGGTCTAAGAACAAGTTGCATGTGAACAAATTATCAGGAAAAACCAAAATGTTGATGCAAAAAAGAAGAGTGATGAGGGCAACTGAAGAAGATGTGACTTCCAAAGTGGAATATATAGAGCTATGCAAGACAGTACGAAAAAGTATCACTGAAGACGTAAGAAAATTCAACTGTGAACTAGTGAGGAAAGCAATTGAAAACAACCAAAGCCTAAAGATAGCAAAGGGACATCTCAGTAAGGGAAGAAAACAGATTATGGCACTGAGAAAAGAAGATGGTTCTGTAACAAGAAATAGAGGCGAAATTTTGACAAGAGTGAAAGATTTCTACTCCAAATTATATGAAAGGGATGATACATGCACTCCAGACATCATGAAAGATACCAGTACCAGAGTTCCTCCAGTCCTTCCAGCAGAAGTTGCACATGCAATCAAGAACATGAAGCGGGGAAAAGCTCCAGGAGAAGATGGAATTACTGTAGACATCATACAAGAAGCAAGTGGAGAAATCGAAACAGTACTCGCCCAAATTTTCACTCGATGCCTTAATGAAGGAAAGATTCCTGAGGATTGGAACACCGCTACAATGATCCTGCTACATAAGAAAGGTGACATTGAGGATCTCGGAAACTACAGACCTATCAGCCTCCTATCAGTAGTTTATAAAATCTTCACTAAAGTTCTTTCACACCGCTTGAAGGTAACACTGGACATGGCTCAACCGAGAGAACAAGCTGGATTCAGGAGTGGCTACAGCACAATAGATCATATCCATGTGCTGAGAGAACTAATTGAAAGAGCGAGGGAATATGAACTTCCATTGTGCATGGCTTTTATCGATTATGAAAAAGCCTTTGATTCGGTGAAACCATCAGCAGTACAATGGCTCTGAAAACCTGCGGTATTGAAGATGCATACATTAATATTATTAATAACATCTATGAAAATGCAAGTGCAAAGATTAGGCTGTTTGAAAATACAACACACATAAAAATTGGAAAGGGAGTGAGACAAGGTGACACCATATCTCCGAAGCTCTTTAATGCCACATTGGAGGGTGTTTTTCAGTCACTGAGCTGGGAAAACAAGGGGATAAAGATTAATGGAGATTATCTAACCCACCTTCGTTTTGCTGATGACATAGTCATTTTTGCAACTAGCCCATCAGAGCTGCAGAGTATGATCCAGGAACTTGCTGACAAGAGTAAAGAAGTGGGATTAAAAATGAACTTTCAGAAGACAAAAGTGATGTTCAATGCTTTTACAAGAAATAAAGATTTATCGATTGATGGAGAAAAGCTGGAGATAACAGATACGTACGTTTATCTTGGACAGCAGATATCAAGTGAGGGTCACATTGATGAAGAAATTAATTGGCGTACAAAACTTGCCTGGAGAGCTTTTGGAAGAAACAGCATAATTTTCAAGAGCAATATGCCATTATGTCTTAAAAGAAAAGTGTTTGATCAATGCATCCTTCCAGTGCTTACGTATGGTGCAGAGACGTGGACCTTAACTAAAAGAGACATACAAAGGCTGCAGACAACTCAAAGCAGCATGGAGAGGTGCATACTTGGTGTAACCAGGAGAGATAAGAAGAGGAACTCGTGGATCCGAAAAATGACAAGAGTGGAAGACATCATGATCAGAGTTAAATCCCTGAAATGGCAATGGGCTGGACATACTGCCAGAAGGACAGATCATCGATGGACAGCCGAAATTTTAGATTGGATTCCAAGGGACAGGAAAAGACCCAGAAGAAGACCACATGGGAGATGGGTGGATGAAATTCGAAAGTATGCAGGGGTGACATGGAGGAGACTGGCACAAGACAGACCGTTGTGGAGGAAACTTGGGGAGACCTTCGTCCAGCAGTGGATTGATAATGGTTGACAATGATGATGATGATGATGATATGAAAACTTACATGTACCTACCTTGAAAACTGACATGTACCTACTCTGAAAACTGACATGTACCTACCCTGAAAACTGACATGTACCTACCTTGTATCTTGCAAAACAAGGTCTTCCTAAAGCATATGCTGAAAATGGTCTCCTGCCGCCCCGGTGGCGCAGTGTTATAAGCGATGGCTTCTGATCATTCGTTCGAAAGGAGTCCGGTTTCGAACTCCGGTGAGGCATGAATGTTGTGTGTGTGTCTTACAGCACTGGCTCTCTCGCTTCCCTGGAACCAGTGGTCCTGAATTATGGACGGGCGACTGCTAATAGCCCATTGAGTTGCTCACGGTGGTCGTTAAACCTCCAATAAAAAAAAATGGTCTCCTCCAGCATCCTTACAGTTTTTTGTACGCGAGTCTGCAAATTATCTAAGACATGTGCTAATGTGATTTCGGTAATATCAGTATCCTCCCCGTATCACATCTTTGAGGTCGCCAACTGTTCGAGGCTTATTGCGGTGTACTCGGGCTTTTTAGTAAACTTCGCAAGAAGAAATCAGGTGGCGTCAAATCTGGTGATCTTGACGGCCACAGGTTTTTCGAGATTACTCGGTCAACGAAATAGTTTTCAATTTCCCTCATGCTTGCATTAGATGTGAGGCACGTTATGCTGTGTTGTTGAAGGTAACATCCCGTTAATTCACCATCTTTTGCCTGATTTACAAATTCACTGAATATGTTCAAGTACACCTCCGTAGTAACAGTTTGATCGAAGAATGGGGGATCGATAACTCGTCTACGGGGCAAGGCACACCACACCCCGATTTTCTCCGAATGTAAAAGCTCCTTATGAATGTCACGTGTGGGGGGGGGGGGGTTGTGCCCATATTCTCGTGTTTTGCGAGTTCATGCAGCCACTCAGAAGAAACCAGGCTTCATCCGTAAACCATGGTGCAGTGGTCTAAGCGATGGCCTCTGATCGTTCGTGCGAAAAAGGTTCGGGTTCGAATCCCGTGAGGCATGGATGCTGTGTTTGTCTAACGGCACTGGCTCCCTCCTTTCCCTAGAACCAGTGACCCTAAATTAGGGACGAGGGACTGCTTATAGCCCATTGAGTTGCTCACGGTGGCTTGCGAAAGGCTTCTTAAGAATTTTGCTGGCGAAGCCAGTAATCGCCGCCCCGGTGGCGCAGTGGTCTAAGGCACTGGCCTCTGATCATTCGTCCGTAAGGGGTCCGGGTTCGAATCCCGGTCAGGCATGGATGTTGTGTTTGTCTTACGGCACTGGCTCTCTCCCTTCCCTGGAACCAGTGACCCTAAATTAGGGACGGGCGACTGCTTATAGCCCATTGAGTTGCTCACGGTGGTCGTTAAACCTAAAATCAAAAAAAAAAAAAAAAAAAAAGAAGCCAGTAATCGCTCCTTTACATTTTGCACCGTGCGTTCAGACATCTTCCGGTCTTCTGCGTGTTGATTGAGAAGACTTCCTGTTGTCGCTAATTTTTTCACCAATTTGTGAATACAGGTTTTTGACGGTACACATCCTTCACCACACGTATTCCGAAATGCCATTTGACATTGTTGAAATAAACTCGTTCGCCAGTATACACGAACAATAAGAATTCGCTGTTCAACTAAGTACGTGTTTGCAGCAGAAGCAATCATTCTACACTGAATCAAACACCTGGTCGGGGTCGCGCCTGTCAAGGTCATGGGTAAAGTCCAGTTCGTTGCGGGGTGTGATGGTTCTGATTCGATAGAAGAAAGCTTTGTCTATGTATATTTTCATAGGAAACAATCCAGCAGTGAGGAAGTTATTGAGGTGTGTTGGGGTTTCCTATATAGCAAGAGAATCAACCTGAAGCACGCATAATACCATTTGATATTTGGGGTTTGCGTTTGAAGTATCAAGTATTGTTGAATTGACGACGTTTTTTTCTTTTAATTTTCAATAAGAAACTTCAGCTTTGAAACAAGTATTTTCAAACTTATATTTGTATCAAATTACATTGTTTCATCGTAAAGCTCCTTCCAGGATTTGAAATGAATTAAATTGTTTTTCTTAAAAATCTGATTTTAACAATGGCGATTTATTTCGAAAGTCAGTTTACATAAAGGCAATACACAGCTTAAAGAAATTTTAAATACACAGAAATATTCCTGTTATTTCTTGATTATCTACTATAAAATGATAGTTGCAACTTGAAAACATCTCGTACATACGAGTAATTAATTTATATTATACAAGCATGTTAAGTGACATTGTGTTTCAAGGTGTTTATTGCATCATTGAACATTAGTAAAAGTAAAGCTATCGCAGATTTTGCTGTAAGGAAATTATAAATAGATATTTCCTGAATTAATAATTTATGGCACTCCTATTTGCCTTAAATAGCGAATAAATTCTGTTTGGCATTGCTGTTACCAATACTTGTAACGTGCAAACGTTGATATTGTCCCAAGAGCGATAAATTGCAACTTGCAATTCTCTTGATAAAGAACATTGCTATTTGTTTTCATATACAAGCCTGACAAGTAACTATCAAACATTTTCCATCGGATTTAAGTCTGGGCTGCGAGATGGATAGCCCGTTACATCTATTCTTTCGTTTGTAAATCACTGTTTCGTGGAATTAGAAGCATAGCAGGGCGCATTATCTTGCTAGGAAATCCCACTGTTTCCAACTAGTAGGGGTTCAATCGAATTTGTCGTCTGGGCACGTGCTTTACCTCTGCTGTACGTCACATCATTTCCTTAGGCCGCGATGGCCGAGTGGTTAACGTTCATGACTGCCACGGAGAAACCTCAGGCTCGATCCCAGGTAGTTACGAACGCTCGAACCACTAAATATTTGCCGTGCGTCAGATGCGCACGTTAAGCCGTCGAACTGCGCGTACTGGTCCCCCGGTAATAAATAAGGGTGTTTTCTTCCCCCTCCTTTGCTCGCTTCCGTGTCACTTTCCTATCGGGCACTCTAGCCCAAATCTCCTAGCTTCCTATTTCTAAGGCTTGTTTAAGACCTAGGGTCAGATACTCCCTTCCTAAAATCCTATACATATGATCTGATCTAATATTATCTCCTTTTCATTTTTTTTTCTTTTTGGAGCGAAGAACGAATTTTTTTCTGTAATTCTAGACGATGTGCGGAACAAACATCAAACATTTTTCGAAGAATGCAACGGCCAGTAGATCCATTTTTACGTTCGGGCGCCAATGTGAAAACACAAATTTGTCCGTGACGGGGATCGAAATCGCGTCCCCTCACTCCGGAGTAAGTTGATCTCCCAATTAAGTTACACGGATGGAATGTATCGCTTCAGATTTGTCGTCTTGACACGTGATTTGTATCTGTAGTACGTCACAGTTCTTACAGCATAGCGTGGTAACTCCTGGATGCTGTACGGTGATTGATAATGACAATGCTCGATTTGCAGCCATAGCCGAACACCCCCACACCATCACACCGCCTCCTCTCATTTGTCTGCCAAATAATCTTTGGGCTTCTTCCGTATCATGGCAGTAATATTTATTTCCATTGTAGGCTATGTGAATTACAATGTTTTCTCATCTGAGAACACGACTATTTTCCATTTTCAGACCATGTCATTAGGTTTTGGCCCAGTCCAGTCATCTGCATTTATGTTCACCAGAGAGTAAAGGCTTTTCCTTCATTTTAATGTACGCAGCATTTTTGTTTTGTTTTAGTGTGTTTGCAACTGTCATGTAAGACCCTTTTTAAGGCAAAGATCGAGCAATTTGTATTGTAGACATATTGTCAACAGTTACTAAATGAAAAACAATTCGTTTACTTCTTGCACTCAGTGATGAATCCTGTTCTGTCTTTTTTGTTTTACTGGGTGTATCCTTATTCTTTGAAAGGTTTTGCACGGTTTCTAAAGATCGTTCGATTAACTTGACAATTTTTCTATAACATTTGTTACTGCTTTCTGGATTTATAATTGATTTCTGCCTAATGCAATTACTTCCTTGGAGAAGTCAGCAGGGCTATTTGTGCATCAAATAGATTTGATGAAGAAAGTTGTGAATGACCAAGACATTGTGATTGGAAAAGTGGGAAAGGTTGTGCAATAGAAAACTGAGCAATTTAAAAAAAAATAATGTAGGTTGTGAAAGGCAGTGCTTAATTGCAGATGTGCTATCGAGGAGAAAGTTTTCCTTCGCTGAAACTTCAGGAGACTTTGAACAAAGTGATTTAGGCTATTTCAAGTATGCTTCTGTGGTGTCAGTAGAAGTGGAAAGGAGCTTTTTAATGTTTAAAATTTTGTTGGCAGACAATAGAAAATAATTCTCTTTTGAAAATCTGCACATGGTTTTTGTTGTGCATCGCAATTTTCTTTTCTTTTTTTTTTTCTTTTTTTGATTGAAAGTTTAACGATTACCGTGAGCAACTCAATGGGCTGGCTATAAGTAGTCACCCGTAATTTAGGGTCATTGGTTCCAGGGAAGGGAGGGAGCCAGTGCCGTAAGACAAACACAACATCCATGTCTCACGGGAATTCGAAACCGGACCCCTCACGGACGAATGATCATAAGCCAGCGTTTAGACCACTCCGCTACCGGGGCGGCAATTTTCGACTGATGAAATTAAAACTTTCAGTTTCCTATAGCAAACGAAAAATATTCAAATAAATTTCTTTGTTAGTAAAATTCAAACTTTCAGTTTGGCGCTGGAACTGTCAGAAAACGTAAATTGCATTTTTACAGTTTTTCCTTATTTTCTTTCATATGGCATATTTTCTGTTAACAATACAAAGATTCAGTATGGCACAGAAACTGTAAAAAGTTAAATTGTTTTTTTAGGGGTGTAGGGGTGAGCGTTATCGCCCGGCCGCTGTTACCCGCCTCTGCTCTGGGGCGTCAGCTTACTCTGCTCGGTACATACCCGCCCACAGCCTTCTAGGATGAGGTTCGTTCTTATGTAACACTCGTATATGAAACGAATGCCCTGGCGCTCTCTTCCTCATCTTTACCATGTGGTTATCTGCTAAACAAGGAAGGGAGGGAAGGTCTACATAAGGCAATTGACACTGGTTGAAGTTATCATTCAGAATTGAAAAATTAACAAGGTTAATGAAGAGCAGATAATTGCATAGGGTTCGATTTCTTGCGATCAAGGGGTTCGTGAAAAATCACCTACGGTCCCGGTGGCTCAGCACGTGACTCCTACCGTCGTCTATCTCCGACCTTACGCTTCTATAATCGGCTGAACTTATCAAGCCAAGGACTTCGTGAAATTGCTCAGATCTGTTCGGCACCTCCTCCATGCCCCGATGCTCATCTTTGTGTTGTTATTACCGGAATCCACTGTGGCTCAGTACATCTGACTAACACGTGTCGTAAACTATCACCGCCTTCATACATGAAGCGCTCTCCATCTTTTTCCTTCCCCCGACCTTTCGTACGAGAGCCTCACTCCACACAACAGCTCTTAATAGCCACGCACGTTTTTCTTTTCTCTTCTCGATCGCGTGACCCCCTTCTCATTTTCCTACCGGGTGGATTCCCAGCATGCTTTGCGGTTCTCTGCCGCGAGGCACTACGACCTGACTATGCAAATTATGTTCCTCGGGACGTGCGTTCCCTCCCTGAACCAATGCCTTTCAGCTCGGATCACCACACCCAGCCTGACTTTCACTATCGCGGACACCTGTCGCTCTTATCTCCTTTCGGGATCTCTACGTGTCGCTTTCAACTTAACCGTCGTCGCTTAAAAACGAACCTTACAAGGTACATTGATACAATATGCATCCATTAGCTACATGTTCGCGTACAATGAAAAGAATACAGTCGACCAGACAGTCTGGCGATACTTGCCGTTTTGTTTTGTCCAGCTCGACGAGAAAACATCTTAATGGATTGTTTCACGTAGCCGCAAAGGGCTTTCTGGAATGCTGCGTTTCTGTTAAGATTGTTTTCCGCGTGATTCGTTGGCGCCATCTGAACTGATCCAGACATTTACAATTGTCTAACAATGACTTCAGAAGAAAGTTCTTTCCTTCGTGAACAGGCGGTCTTTTTCTGAAGCAAATTCAGTCTCTTACACGTGGACACGTGGCATATTTTCCTTATGGATAGGCATAAATTATGCTGATTACACAAAATATAAAATACAGTTGTGAATAATTAACTTTCGATTTTTTTTTTTTGGTCTTGTAAAGCTTTTTGGGCAATAAATTTTTAGTTTGACATGGAAACTATAAAACAATTGAGTTGCATTTCTTGTTTAATCTTTGTTTTGTTTCATAGGTCAAGTGTTGGTTAGAAAAATAAAGAATTTCAGTTGACACAGGAACAGTTAATAGATTAAAGTGTATTTTTAGATCATTTCTGTTTTGTTTCATTCACTTCTTTCTTTAATTAATTAGTTTTGCAAAGAAATGAAAAAAAAATGCGCATTTGTTAGATATTTTTTGTTATATAGGGCATTTTTAATTTTTTGGTTATAAATGCATTTTTATAAGGCATTTTGTATCAATTTTTATGTCATAAAAATCAAATCCCTATTTATTACAATATTGGGATCATATGTGTCTACGCAGTTCGACAGAGACATTACTCATCGCCCCCTCCAATTGTGATCTATGCGAGAAACAAGAGTAAACCGAGTCCTACCTGAATGGAAAAGGTTCGAGTGCTATTGCATCATGTGGTTCCTGGAAGTTCGTTCATAAAACACCTAGAGTTTCCGGTGGTGGGTTATGGGCTCGAATGCATTGCTTTGCTTCGTCTTAAGTATGTTCAAGTGAGTTCAAATCCTGGGAGTGAGAAGGCCTCTCAAGATTTAAAAGCTCACTGGAATGCTTAAACAGCCCTTCGCCATAAGGGAAAGATGGAACGGAACGTTGCGTCGTCTTGTTCAGAGAAGGCGTCCTACTGTGAGAAACAGGTAGCTATGATTGGGTGTGGATGATCGGCGAGTACGTGAGCACAGTTCTATGCGGTTACGGTGGTCTTATTAGGTAAAAGGCTCCCCAAGATTGCCAACGTAAACACGTCCCATAATGCACAGTCGAGGCACATTATTGTGCCCACCTCCTACTTTTGACGTCAACAGCGCGTAGCCAATGAAAGAAGGCACGTGTCGGGAGCTGGCTTGGAAGGGTATATAAGGTGTGCCGAAGGCCTTCTGAAAGCATAGAGCCGCGGATGGCTTAGTGGTTAGAGAGTCAGACTATCAATGCAAGGTCCTCAGGTTCGAACCTGGGCTGATCTTTCAGAGATGGTGTGATTTACTAACAATCGCTGAATATCCGCCGTGCATCGGACGAGCACGTTAAGTGACGGCCCCCAGGCTGGACCCACTGGTTAAATGGGTAGCTTTTCCTGTACCCCCCCCCTGAAATTCTCTCACCCCTCAATGTGCAACATCGTACTAGTACGGTGGCGCCATCTACTGTACTCTAATCTCACTACAAATCTGTTCTTTCAAAGTCGCTAGACTTGCTCTCCTTCCTTCCGTTTCTGTGTCCTGCCCAAAAGGCGATCTCGCTGTAGGTGGCTGGGACCTAGACTCTACTCACTGTGGACGGAAGTCCTACAAGAAAATGACAAATACTGTGGCTGTTTTTCTGAAAGCATAGCCACGGGTAGCTTAGTGGGCAACGTTCGTGACTGCCACGGAAAGGACCTCAGGTTCGATCCCAGGCAGGTACGAACGCTCGATCCACTAAATATCCGGCGTGCGTGAGCATGTTAAGCTGTTGGACCCCGGGTACTGGCTAATAAATAAGGGCGTCTTCCTCCCCCTTTTTACTTCGCTTCCGTGTCACTTTCCTATCGGGCACTCTAGCCCAAATCTCCTAGCTTCCTATTTCTAAGGGTTGTTTAAGACATGGGGTCAGACACTCCCTTCCTAAAATCCTCTACAAATGATCATGATTCTGAAAGCATATCCTTAGTTGCTGCCATGGATAAAAGGAGCGATTTATCAGATTTGCAAAAAGGGATGATTATCGGTTTTCGGACAAGGGTGGCAGTATTTCTGAAACAGAGCAGTTTGTGAACTATTCGCGTACTGCTGTGGTTAAAGTGCATCGTGATTGGAGAAATCGCACCATCGCTAATAAGCGACGCGAAAACTACGGAGCTCCACGTGCCATTGATGTGAGAGGTGAACGTCGGATGCGAAGGTGCGTGAGGGCTGATCGACACGCTACACTGGAGCAACCCACTCGCCGAATGAACCAGGGGTGCTGCCGGAAGTGTGCCTATAACGACAGTCAAGCGAACCCTGCTGCGTGTTGGGCTCCGATGTAGACGGTAACGAAGGTGCATTGGCAGAAAAGGCTTATATTTGCACGGCAGTATCGGAATTTGACCTCTGCTGATTGGCAAAGGATTGCCTTCTCCGAGGAATCACGTTTTCTGCTTCATCGAACAGGTGGGCGTTGGCGTATAAGGCGAGAAACATCGGAATACAAACAATCTTCAACCACTGCTGGCAGAACACAAGCTGGTTGGGGCAGTGTTATGGTCTGAAGAATGTTTTCGTGGCATTCTCAGGGTCCACTCATACCTGCGGAAAGCACTATGGACCGAATTCGTTATGAATCCATCCTTGCAGACCACGTACACCCATTCATGCTAATTCTCGTCTCTGGGGCGGATGGGATCTTTCAGTACGACAATTCAACGTGTCATGCAGCTAGAAATGTCCGAGAGTGGTAGAAAGAGCACAATAAAGACTTCAAAGTGCTTCCCCGGCACTCTAATTACCCAGACTTAAACCCAATTGAGCATCTGTGGGACCATCTCGATCGTGTTGTTTGCTTTATGGATCCTCCACCACGCACCCGCCAGCAACTGTAAGATGCACTGCAGTCAGCATGGCTCCACATACCTGTGAACATTTTTCAGCACCTTATTGAGTCACTCCCATCCCGTCTAGCTGCTGTCCGCGCTGCATACGCTGGTTACTCTGGATATTAGCTGGTGGTCACAATAACGTGACTCGACGGTGTATTTCCCGGTAATCAGTGGCCTGAAACATTCAGAGTTGACAGAATAGGCACACGGCCCCGCGTGGTCTAAGCTACGGTGTCACCCTCCTGTTGGCATGTTGTAGTTGGTGCCTCGATTCTTATGACCTAGCTACCCATTTTCAGCCTTCTACGGTCCAGTGGTGATATTTTTCCGTCCACTTCAGCCTCACATCTCTGTGATGTGCTGCTAACATGTGGGCATCGGCTGCCATTACCCAATAGTGTCATCGCACGTGAATGTTCTTTGTAAAACCCTTTGCAGGTGCCCTCTTGTTGAATGTCAAAGTTGACCTCTCCACGTGTTCGGACGTCACGTTAAGGAAGTGGCAGCGCTCATGTCGAACATCAAAAGCTCCTTTACGGTTATATTTTTCCCGTCAGCAGCCGATTTTTTCGTTTATTATGTAGCGTAATTCACGTATACCTATGCAATACTCGCACGCTGAAATCCCGAAAGTTATGAAGTCGCGAATGTGGAGCATTGAATCTTCTTCTTACGACTACATGCTGACGAAAAAACTCGCTTTTGCCGCCGTGTTTACCAATCATCTCATTCGCACATGTGCTATACAGCAGGTATATACATCTGAATTATTTTTAGCCGGCAAGGGGTTTCTGTTGGCTGCATTATTACACCGCCTGACGGAGAAAATGCCACACCACGAAGACGTGAACGCAGCGCCATGTAAATCGCAGGATGGGTGCACACACACAAGTTATGCAAATGATTGCATTTGAAGGCCAATCGCAAGAACTGCCTGTGGTATTTAATGGACAATCAGCCCGTTAGGCCTTCAGTCGAGACGAAGTCACGGCCGTTAGAAATGGCTGGTTTTGCTGTAACGGTGTCTGAAGAAAGAACAAGGGTGCTAATGCCGTTAAGACGCCGTCGTACGCTATTTCGTCAAACGGATGAGTTCACGAGAGGTGTCATCGTAGGCCTTCGTACCGTCGGTCGCAATTGGATACAGGCATCGCAGGAAGGATCTGTGCTACGTCGTAGGATGATCGGATCACGGAGACGGGCGTCCGAGCGCACCGATCGTCGCATCCGACGTCATGCCGTAGCTGACCCATAGGCAACAACGGGGGACATTTTGCGGAATGTACGGGGAGGCTTGGATGCTCGGATATCGACGCTGACAGTGTCGCGCAGACTGGCTGCTTCTGGTTTGCTGTCCAGCCGCTTGGTGATTGCTACCCTTAACAGCGAGCCATCGTCGTCACCGCTTGGCGTGGTGTCGCTCCAACGCTGTGTGGGGTGCCGAATGGAACATTGTGGTGTTCAGCAACGAATCGCTGTTCTGTCTCCCCACGGATGATCGCCGTGTGAAAGTCTAGAGACGACTTGGACAACGAGCGGATTTCTCCGCCATTGTGGAGTGCCACACAGCCCGGCAACGTGGAATCATGGTGTGGGATGCTATCAGCGCCAACAGCCGCTGGTAAGCATTTCGGGCACATTGACAGCACGCCGCTATGTTGACGAGGTGCTGGTGCCCGTGGCACTACCTTATCTGCAGGACATCCCAAACGCCATTTTTCAACAGGATAACGCCCGGCCGCATACCGCTCGGACAAGCCAGCCTGAATGCTTTACACGGTGTGAGGATGCTCCCATATCCAACACGATCCCCCCCGATCTTTCTCCCATCAAGCATCTGTGGGACACGATTAGACGTCGGTTGAGTACACTCCCACCCCCGCAAAATGAAGATGAACTGTGGACTCGGATCAACACCACATGGCCTACGATACCCCAGGACTCTGTTCGGATCCTCATTGCCTCGATGTCACGTCGGATTCAACGCTGTATCACCGAAAATGGGGGCCAACATCCTTATTGATCATCCTGTATATTCGGCCACTGGAGCCTAGTCTGCATGTGACAATGAAATCATTTGTTCAGGACCTACTTGGCTATCTGTGTGTGCAGTTTGGTTTGTTTTCGAGCATTTATTCATGGCGTGGCATTACCTCTGTCAGGCAGTGTATTTCTAGATTGGATAGATTTCTGGATGCCGCCCCGGTGGCGCATTGGTCTAAGCGTTGGCTTGTGACCATTCGTCCCAAAAGTGTTCGGGTTCGAATTCCAGTGAGGCATGGATGTTGAGTTTGTCCTAGTGCACTGGCTCTGTCCCTTTTCTGGAACCAGTGACCCTAAATAAGGGGCAGGCGACAGCTTACATCTCATTGAGTTGCTCACAGTGGTCGTTAAACCTTCAATCAAAAAAAAAAAAAAAAGATTTGTGGATTGCAGAAGCTTTTATAATAAATTGTGCTTTCAGTGTAAATTAGTTATATTTACAAAATGGAAAATTTAAAGTAAAAAGAAAGGAGCTATCTTAGAAAGCAAAAATTGATCAATTAAGTCATTTTCTTAAGGAAGCTGTATCTTATAAATCCTTTCATGAGCTCAGTAACTTACAGTCTTAAACTTATTTAGGCAATTTCAAATATCATGTCATTTACCTTATTTCAAGAAGCCTCCCATCGCTTGTAAAACTTAAGTAATGCTCATTAACATCGACTAATAGGTAATTCGATTGTCTTTTACCTTAAAAGATGTATTTAAGTGTTCAACGTAACTCCAGCACTTCATTTCAATCAAATCATTATTTTAGAACGGTAATGAGGTTCGCAATTGGCTCTTGTCGACTTAACATGCTCATCCAATTAATCCCTCTCGAAGCATCTCTTGCGATGCTTGTTCCGAATGCTTCTCATAGCTATAAGTGGATAAACGACTGAATGAAGCGCCCACAAGCCTTAACGTACACAACGACATGCCACGAAAGTGATGACACTATTCATGCGGTAATACTAATCCACAGAGATATCTGAGTAGACACAGCTATGATAAAACAGAATGATGGTTCAATCAATAGCACTGCTGTCACTATGAATGAAGATTAATAATTATACCTTGTTGATGTAGCATTGTTGTACCATTAAGATAAGATTTGTTGCTATTTGTAAAATTTCAGCATTACTTAAAAATATTTATATTACGATATGAAATTATTTTGACCTAACCTGATATCTTCTTTCGGCAGATACATTCATTGCAATAAAAATCCGCGCAACAAGAAAGAGGCGTCGGATTGAAATGACATTTTTGAAGTGAAATGGTACATACCAAGGAGAGAAGTGATTACAATATCACAGCAGCAAGACGATTTCCCGCGGACATACGGTACACATTCCGGTCAGCGTTAGTACCGAGTCGGACCTCCTCGTGCTCGGATGCATGCGGTGATACGGTCTGGCCCAGAGTCAAAGAGACTCTGTAAATTATCCTAGGACAGATTGGGGCCCACACTTCCTGCAACTGATGCTCTAAATCACGAATACTGGGACATGAAGAAAGCTGGCGTTCAATCTGGTCACACACGTGCTCGATGGGCGAGAGATCAGGCGATTTCGCAGGCCACGGAAGCGTCGAAGCATGACGTAGACAGTCTTGGGGAAACCCTAGCCGTGTGCGGACAGGCGTTATCTTGTTGGAAAATGGTTCCGGGCCGTCCCTGCAGAAAAGCCAACACATGGGGCCACCTAGTGAGACTATTGAACACATCTGCGGCACTGGCACTACGCTAGCAAACGTTGATTATATGTAGCGACAGAATAATTTTGCTAATATGATACATCAGCAATTAGCGCACGATACAGAACTATCAGTGTCAGAAGTACCACACAATAAATATCAACCCACTGCGGTACTACATAATAAACAATACTTATTATATTGGGACCGTGAGATTAAAACAGAAGTAACCATCTCTGCCAATCGTCCAGACATAGTGCTGTATAGCAAAATGCAGAAGGAAGCAGTCATTATCGACATATCTGTACCTTTGGACCGTAATATTCAGAATACCTATGCGACAACAATCAACAAGTACACTGGTGTGCAAAAATTAAGGACAGAGAGGAGAAATTAGAAAACAGCGGAACGAGCAGGCAGAACGGACCGAAAGACCACTCTGGAGATAGACTAGGGTCTGGTACAGTAGGGCATGCGCATATATGCAGCATGACGTAGGGAGGGTGGAGTGTCGGAAGGATATAAGTACACGGGCGGTGTACGCTCAGCAATTCGGTGAAAGCTATTGCACGGTGTACATCGGTTTGAACGACGTCGAGTTGCTCCCGCCATGTGATATGGTCAACAGGCAATCCAGTAAACGACGTCTGGATGACTTTACACAAAGTGGTGTCATTGGAAAGTTGGAAGAAGGCCGAAGTGGGACTTGTGTGTCCGAGGAGTTCGGGATGGCTCACAGCATCGTTTAACGAGCGTGGAGAACGTTTCAAATGCCAGGAAGAGCTGTCCGAGAGTTTAGCAGTGGTCGTCCACGAGCAATCACGGCGGCGGACGACCAGTATATTGTCCTACAGGCGAGAAGAGACAGACGGTAGACAGCGGGAGAAATCGCAAGTCACATGCAACAGACAACTGGACGTCCGTTATCACGTTTTACCGTGGCCAGGAGGCTGCAAAAAGGTGGTCTATTTGCACGACGACCAGCACGGTGTGTGCCATTAACGCCTGCTCATCGGAGACGGCGGTTTCTGTGGTGCCACGAACACAAGAACTGGACACATCAGCAATGGAGTCGAGTTCTCTTTACTTATGAGAGCCGATTTAACCTGACGAGCGATTCCGGACGTATACACATCTGGAGAGAGCAGGGAACACGCAATCACACCTGGAACAGCATCGAAAGGGACCGATTTGGAGGTGGCGGAGTTCTCGTTTAGGGCGGTATCATACTTTGTAGCCATACTGACCTCCACATCTTCCAAGCAGGTTACGTCACTGGTGTCCGAGGTTCTCTTGCCTCACGTGCGTCTGTTTAGAGGTGCTGTGGGTCCTGAGTTCCTCTTCATGGACGACAACACTACACCTCATCGTACAGTGGCTGTCGCAGAGCTGTAGGAGAGTGAAGATATTCAACGCATGGATTGGCCCGCAAAGTCTCCGGACCTAAATCCAATCGAACACGTGTGGGACCTTCTCGGGAGACACTTGGCAGCACGTGACCAGCCGCCAGCAACGATTCCGCAGCTGCGATTGGCGCCACAAGAGGAATGAGCCGCGATGCCTCAACAGCTCCTTGACAACCTCGTCCTCAGCATGGACAGACGTTGTAAATCCTGCAACGCAGTCAGGGGTGATTATATCCCCTACTAAAGACTGAATTTTTCTTGGCAGCCGTCTGTCACATGGACGTTTCTGTCTTCTGTCCAGTTGTGCTCGAAGCTACCTTTTCAATAAAGTGCCTTTGTATCCTTTGGATTCCTTGTTTGGACTGTTTTGCTCACTTGTCCCATATTCTTACATCTTAGGGATCTTATGGTATGATTGGAGCCGATGTGGAGCACTTCTGCACGACGTTACGTTCGAAAAACCGTCTCGTCCTTAATTTCTGCACGCCAGTGTATGTGGAACTGGCTGCAGAGATTAACCAGATGTGGAATCTGAAAACACTTGACATACGTCTATTGATTATCTTTGCAACTGGTATATTTTCTCAGACTCTTATAACTTAGCTTGATAGTACATCTATATCAGTGATCCAAAATTTCTTGGTGTAGAACAGAAATCCAAGTTTCCAAACTTTCGCACATCAACCAGATGGCTTTTTCCAAAGGAAGGTAGACAGCTAACTGAAAACTGGATAATACAACACTTCAACAATTTGAAACCGGAGATTTGACTAGTGTTATACGTATTATCCAGTTTTCAGTTAGCTGTCTACCTTTCTTTGAAAAAAAAGCCATCTGGTCGATGTGCGAAAGCTTGGAAACTTTTATTTCTATTCTACACCAAGAAATTTTGGATCACTAATATAGTTACACTACTTAAGTACAGTTGGTGTATAGTTCCTTCTTATTTAATTAGTTTTCGCGCTCAGCTTGATGCTTTAGGTCTACAACACCTAAGTGCCAAAATCCAAGCAGCAGTAATTCTCAATACATGCCGCATCGTACGGTGATTTTTAAACCATGAGTGGCTATGTCTTGACTTGACTTCGGATCATTCATTCTAGTTGGGCCCAGGTTAGAGTCCTGGATGACGCATAGGTGGTGTATTAGTCATTCGGCGTTTGCTTTCTCCCTTTCTCTAGAACCAGTGACTCCAAAATTAGTGACGGAAAACAGGGTTTCAATTTCTCCAAAACTTTAGGACCATGAAAGTTCTCCCTGGTGGCTACTTTTAAACCAACCTGTTCCGCATGACGGCCGTCGACCCCCCCCCCCCAATAATAATGCCAAGAAACTTTGGAAGGAAGTAAAATGGTAGCAAATTCCTTTTATCTGCAATTAATATGTAGAACATAATGTTCATAATAAATGATAAAGGACTAGAAGTTAATACCTGACGAGAGGTACGTATTTTTCAAGGTTGTTCATTATCGGCTTCAGAAAGTTTGGATGAAGGTATTAATATATATTACAAGCTTAAACTTTATCATTATACAGCATTTTAAACATGTTGTTTCCTCAGAAAAGATCGTGTTGGCACCAAGGACGTCACTAGACTTCGAAATCAGGATGAGCGTTTGCTGGGCGAGCATTTTTTTTTTTTTTTTTGTGGGACAAGCTTGATAGCATTTTTTCCCCTCGAAACACTGAAAGAACTAATTTTTAGTGTTAACGGCTACAATGGAATTCGTGCAATCATCCCGCCCTCTGTACATACACATACACTGAAGTGCTAGAAAAACTGGTACACCAGTCTAATAATTGGTAGGTCCACAATGGGAGCGCAGGACTACAGAATAACGACGGTGCATGGACTCCACTAGCTTCTCGAAATATGCTGTAGACAATGCGCACCATACTTCCTGCAGATCGTTCTACAATTCGGATGTATTTTTAGGTCTCGGATTCCTGTGTTCGACAGCGCGTTGCATGGCATCCCAAATGTGTTCTATCACGTTCAGATCTGGGGACTTTGGTGGGAATGGCAACACCCCAAACTTAGATGAATGCTCCTCTATCCATAATGTGGCGTCCCGACACTTGTGTGGAGGTGCATTGTCCTATTGGAGCAGGCCCAAACCATCAGCATGAATGCAGGGCATGAACGGGTGTACCTCGTCAGAAAGGATGCACACACAACGTTGGCTGGTCACAGATGTTTGTAGACGTACCAGGGGTCCCATTGAAGTTCAGCTAAACACATCCCATACCATTACGGACCACCCACCCGCTGGTACAGTTCCTGTTGACAGGCGACATCCACGGCTTCATGGTGTTTGCGCCACACACTAATCCTTCCATCTCCCCGATATAGTTGGAAACGCGACTCGTCTTATCAGGCTACTTGTTTCCAGTCATCAAATGTCCAGTGTCTGTGTTGCCGTGCCCAAGCGAGGCGCATAGCTCTGTGTCGTGCACCCATTAAGGGGACTCGAGTTGGGCGTCGGCTCCCAAAGCCCATATCGTGAAGGGTACGTTGCAGAGTCCGGACGCTGATGCTTGTTGAGGCTCCAGCATTGAATTCCCAAAATGCCTGCGAGAGTGATGCTCGCCTACCGCGTGAAACAATTCTTGACAGCCGACGATGGTCATGTTCACCCAATGTCTTTTTACGGCCACACTGGTATTGTAGGTTGGAGGTTTTGCCGGAATCCTTGTAGTTACTGTACACCCGCTTGCAATGGTCTTCCATGAAAATCCGAACTTCGTTTCTACCTCTGAAATACTATGGCCCATCTCACGAGCGCCAACTATGACACCGCGTTGAAAATCGCTCATATCGCTATTACTTGTCATTCTCATGCCGAAAACGGCTCTGACAGCAGGCAAGGATGTTTATCGCTTTATACACGCACTGGCGGACGCAACCGAGTACGCGCATAGGTGACGTTGCTATGTATTTTGCATAAGCTCGTCTGTGCCAGTTTTTCTGGCACTTTAGTGTATATACACGTGTCTGACTAGTTACGCCACTGGTGTAAGATACAAGTGTTTCCAGAATGTCGCCTTCAACTTTTAGCTTGCTCTGAATGCATTGTCTTAAATTGATTTTCACAATTTTGCATTTTTGCTTGCGAAAATAGTACTGAACTCGAACAATTTAAAAGAAAACGTCGTTTTGTTTATTTGAATCAAATTTTAAGTCGTGCCACGCAGATACAATACATCCCCTCCTCCTTAACACTTATAACGAAGTAAATTTCTCCGTCTTTTTTATCCTCGCCAGGATTCGAACCCGGGTCCCCTCATTCCTGAATAAGTTGCTCCACCAATTGAGCTACGCGGACGTTTGTTCTGACTGCTATCTGCCTTTATGTCGTGTGCGTCCTTCTGGCAGGTACGTCACATCTCCCCCCCCCCCGAAAGAGGGCCGGGGCCATGAATCGTTGCAGGCAGCCATCCGCTGTAGAACGTGCACTTGAGAACACCCAGTCAATCTGGTGTGTGGAATGCATCATCACACATTTTTATTTTTCGAAGCGCTGCTCTGATTTTTCCTATCTCGCGGTGTGGAAATAACATCACACCATTGCGAGATTTTGAACTGTCGGGTCATCCGGATAGTTCGGGCGCCATTATAACGAAGTAAATTTCTCCGTCATTTTTATCCGCGCCAGGATTCGAACCCGGGTCCCTCATTCCGGAATAAGTTGCTCCACCAATTGAGCTACGCGGACATTTGTTCTGACTGCTATCTGCCTTTATGTCGTGTGCGTCCTGCTGGCAGGTACGTCACATCTCCCCCGAAAGAGGGCCGGGGCCATGAATCGTTGCAGGCAGCCATCCGCTGTAGAACGTGCACTTGAGAACTCCCAGTCAATCTGGTGTGTGGAATGCATCATCACACATTTTTATTTTTCGAAGCGCTGGAGAAGGGATTCTCTGATTTTTCCTATCTCGCGGTGTAGAAATAACATCACACCATTGCGAGATTTTGAACGGTCGGGTCATCCGGATAGTTCGGGCGCCATTATAACGAAGTAAATTTGTCCGTCATATTTAACCTCGCCAGGATTCGAACCCGGTTCCCCTCATTCCTGAATAAGTTGCTCCACCAATTGAGCTACGCGGACGTTTGTTCTGACTGCTATCTGCCTTTATGTCGTGTGCGTCCTTCTGGCAGGTACGTCACATCTCCCCCCGAAAGAGGGGGCCGGAGGCATGGCCCACGGGTCAGCCGTGACCATGAATCGTCTCAGGCAGCCATCCGCTGTAGAACGTGCACTTGAGAACACCCAGTCAATCTGGTGTGTGGAATGCATCATCACACATTTTTATTTTTCGAAGCGCTGCTCTGATTTTTCCTATCTCGCGGTGTGGAAATAACATCACACCATTGCGAGATTTTGAACGGTCGGGTCATCCGGATAGTTCGGGCGCCATTATAACGAAGTAAATTTCTCCATCATTTTCATCCGCGCCAGGATTCGAACCCGGGTCCCTCATTCCGGAATAAGTTGCTCCACCAATTGAGCTACGCGGACATTTGTTCTGACTGCTATCTGCCTTTATGTCGTGTGCGTCCTGCTGGCAGATACGTCACATCTCCCCCCCCCCGAAAGAGGGCCGGGGGCATGGCCTACGGGTCAGCCGTGATCATGAATCGTTGCAGGCAGCCATCCGCTGTAGAACGTGCACTTGAGAACTCCCAGTCAATCTGGTGTGTGGAATGCATCATCACACATTTTTATTTTTCGAAGCGCTGGAGAAGGGATTCTCTGATTTTTCCTATCTCGCGGTGTGGAAATAACATCACACCATTGCGAGATTTTGAACGGTCGGGTCATCCGGATAGTTCGGGCGCCATTATAACGAAGTAAATTTGTCCGTCATATTTATCCTCGCCAGGATTCGAACCCGGGTCCCCTCATTCCGGAATAAGTTGCTCTACCAATTGAGCTACGCGGACATTTGTTCTGACTACTGTCTGCCTTTATGTCGTGTGCGTCCTGCTGGCAGGTACGTCACACACTCCCTTCCTTCAAGCCAGCGACTTTGCCTTACACTCCTCTCCTATAAAGTAGTCGTCAGCTACTTCCTGCACTTTCACTGTTCCGGTTTAGTCTTAAGAGCGGCATGTATCTTTAGACTCTGCTTTCCGTGTTAAAATCCCCTCTTTTGGTAAGAAAACAAACAGCAGAGCAATTATTAGAGACTCCCTAAATTAATTCTTATCCTCCCTTATCGTTAGGCCCCAATGGCCATGCAAACATGAAAGAGAAGCTTGAATTAAGGAATGGGAAGAATGGAGGACAAGTGAATTTTCATAGCTCCACGATTGCTATTTTGATAACCTTTCTACGGGGAAGTAAACAACGCACTTCCTAGTGGAAAATACGTAGGGCTACATGAAATAAAACATAAGTCCAGATTATATTTTACAGTTAAATATACTGAAAATGGCAGATTTTGGACTGGGGTGGGCAAGACAAATTTCAGGGTGGGCTCAAGACTGCACTCGCACCCCTTCGTGACGTCACTGGTTGACACTACAAAGAAGCATCCGATTGCTTCGACTGGTGCTCATCTGAACGGTAACAATCTTCAAAGCTACATCTGCTTAGCTTCAGCTGCTTGACGCTTGGTTGTCCTCGGTTCGTGTAACGGATAGCATGCTCGAACGGAAAGCGGGAAATGCGGGTTCGCCCCCCCCTCCCGGGTAAATTTATTTTCAAGTTTTCTGAGGCGGTGGCTACATGAGAAACAGTGAAAAAATGGCACATTTGTGTCAAAAATGACACTTGTATGGCCTTTCATGTGAAGATTTTTTCCTTTAGGGAGATTCCTTTTCCATTGGCACGTAAGATGCCCACAGAGATGTCCTTGCTGAAAATCCTTACCGTACACGGACGTGATTACCTCTTGAGATGATTTTATGCATAATTTTATATCTTTCATGAAAAGCCAATGGATTTTTTTCTCCTTGCTTTGACAATTCATATCCTGTGGCAGTTTTTTTTAGAATTGTTGTTAAGAGAAATACTGCAATAATACACTGAAGAACAATTGAATTAGAGACAGCTGGCGTTATGCAAATGTGGCGATGTGGGTGGCCCTGTAAACGGAAACGACCCGACGTATGCAGCTATCCGACAATATAAAGAGTGATGCGACGGGAATCAGTAAGATTAGGACGCAGAATGGGTAAGACGAAGGATCTAAGCGCATTTGATCGTGGGCAAATTGTCGGGGCCTGACGAACGGGTAACTCCATCTCGGAAGTCGTGCAGGCACTGGGATTTTCACGAGCCACTGTGTCACGGGTGCACCGTGAGTACATCGAATCCGGTAAAACCATCCCTGCAAGAGCCAACTGCCGTGGACAACAGCGTGTGAATGAGCAGGGTCATTGTCGGCTAGCTCGCATTGTAACAGCGGATAGACGGGCCCCAGCGCAAGAAATCACTCGGAAATTTAACGCTGGTGCACAAAAACGTGTAAGCAGCCACACCATCCAGAACCATCTCCTCGCTATGGGGTACAGAAGCCATCGTCCCACCAGGGTACCGCTGCTGACCGCACGTCACAAGGTGCAAAGACTATCATGGACGCGGGAACAACGCCACTGGACCCTAGACATGTGGAAAAATGCTGCCTGGACTGATGAGTCGAGATTCACGTTGGTACATGGGGATAGCTGGATACAAGTATGGCGCAAACCACATGAAGCGATGGATCCTTCTTGCCAGCAGGGTACTCTTCAAGCTGGTGTGGTTGACATTCTTGTCTGGGGACTGTTTACGTGGACTGGAACGTGTGACATCGTCCCTCACAGGTCAACGTTACAGGGATATCCTGGATGACCATTTGCTCCCGTTTGTGCGTCTTCAACTTCCCACTGAGGACGTCATCCTGAAACAAGACAATGTACCGTGCCATCGCTCCCGAATTGCATCCGAATGGTTCGATGATCACTCCACTGACGTGACCTCGCTTCCTTGGCCAGCTAGGTTACCTGACCTCAATCCCATCGAGCATGCCTGGGATGCCATTGAGAGAGATGTTCGAGGCTCTGACACCCCTCCATCAAATCTTCGTGAACTGTGGGAGCTTGTTCAGGGGTCGTGGATCTGTATGGCTTCCCAACGCTTCTGGTGTCTTGTCGAGTCCATGCAGAGACGAATCGCCGCCGTCATCAGGGCGAAAGAAGGTGCTACACGTTACTAGACAGGTATCTCTAATTCAATTGCTCTTCAGTGTATAAACGTGCGCAGTGATAATACCCTATAATATTACTTCAACCTATAATATTACTCTTTTGATCTCTATCATCCTAAATTCTGCTTTTAAAAATAAGGGGGCTTCTCGTGAAGACATGATTAGCGCTAAAATGTTTCTGGTGTAATTACTGATTCCTAATTTTTTCGAAATACAGCTGTGTGGAATGTAAACAAAAGCATCCGGGTAATTATTTTTGCCTTGTCCAAATTCGTTTGCTTTGTCTTTGAATTTCTGAGAATAATGTTGTCAATAAGTGATTGATCTTTTGTCCCTCTTGTGTCCTCATTGTTATCTTCCTGCTATGCAGAAAAAAAAGTATTTCTTAATAAATATTCACGAATCAATTCTTGCAAAAAATCTAGAGCAACGTTTCTCAAACTGCGGGTCGCGTCCTACTAGTGGACCGTGAACCGATTTCTAGTGCGCCGTGAAAGGACTTTTAAAAAAGTGAAAATTTTGTAATTACATATTTGAAAAGAGAAAATCATGAAAAATGGGAATATGAAAAAACGAAAAAAAAAATGAAAAAAGGGGATAATAAAGCGCCTAACATACGGACACGAGAATCTGGTTCCATGTCTGCGCCTTTGACACCTTCCGGAGCAGGGTACCAGCAATAACTATTAGTGTTGCCATCTAACGACAAAGCGCACAGGGTCGCGGGTGGCCTATTGGTTAACGTCCGTGACTGCCACGGAGAACCTCAGGTTCGATCCCAGGCAGGTACGAACGCTCGAACCACTAAATACCCGCTGTGCGTCAGATGGGCACGTTAAGCCGTCGGTAATAAAGGGACACGTTAGGCCGTCGCTTATATTGGCCTACCGGTAATAAGTAAGGGCGTCTTCCTTCCCATTTCTACCTCGCTTCCGTATCACTTTCCAATCGGGCAATCCAGCCCAAATCTCCTAGCTTCCTATTTCTAAGCGTTGTTTAAGACCTTGACACTCCCTTCCTCAAATCCTCTACATATGATCTGATCTGACAAAGCGCACACCATAATAAGAAACCACTCATAGCTGAGTGCTGTCATCTAACGACCACAGCGCGCATCTAATTCGAGAACCTGCTGGACGTTTCCATTGCTAGTAGTTTCCAGAACAGTCCATCGCCATATTTAAGCAGAACCAGCTTCTGTCGAGTACAAACAGATGCAACAGTGCGTGCGTTGAATACAAAGCGGTCTCGACCAAAATTTATTCTCTTTGTGGACACTTAGAATACATGGATAAGTGGTTGACAAAGAAGCCAACTACGACGCGGAATGCTAGAATTGAAGAAAAGAAAAGAAAAAGAACCGCGGCGGGCAAAACGACCAATCAAAGAAAAACAATGGAAGTTGACGAAGAAGAGCTCTCAAGAAAGAGTTCCAAGCAATCGAAAAGAAGAAAAGCTTTGAGAAAGTATGATTCCGACTGCTTAAAAATTGGATTTCCGTGGAGTGGACACGCAACATCATTCGCATCAACGTCAACGGAAATGCCGTCATCAGCAGAAACGGAAAACAAGTACACCCTTCGGACACGTCTCATTATGAGAAATAGATTAGTTTCTTTTTGTAAAATTTTATAAAAAGATAAATGAAAAAGTAGTAAATGTAATTTAATTAAAGATTACCCACCCACTAAAGGCCATTAAAGGTAGGTTATGATTGTCGTCCTAAATACTGAGTCGCTGTTCTAAAACGTTTGGGAAGCAGTGATCTAAAGAAATACGGTAGACATTGACAGTAAACAAACTATTGGAAAATGTTTTAGAGACGCTCCTTTTTTTTTCTTCTGTTTTTCAAAATCAAAACCATTTTCGCTCGTTTTCATACATTCTTGAATAAAACCTGCCTGTAATAAGATATTCGAACTCATGAGCCGTGAATGTTAATCACATAGAAATCAATGAAGGAAGAAATGTTCTTTAAAATACATGGGAAATCGATAGAACATTGAAAGCAAACATATTATAAATTCTGAATTTGCTTCTAACACTAACTGGGCATCTGTATAACATCTCTCAGAAAACTTTAATGTTCAGATTCCTAAGCTACTGTTACTTAGTCTCAGTTGCTTCGAGCGTCACTGTCCAGGGCGGTGTAAACGTTAGCATAGTCGAACGGAAATCGGGAGATGAGGGTTCGATTCCCGCTCCAGAGTGATGTTACATAGATGACCAGTAAGTGTTACAAGCAAACTCAGAATACATAATCTGTAGGCTTTGAATATTCTATTAATCACATATTTCAGTCCTCTAAACTTCCTAGCGTATTCCAGATGTTAACCTTTTCTGTTTGCCTTCGTATCGCTCCTGTTTCTACTTTATTACTGAATTCTGCAAATGAGTTTTGTTCAGTTAAATGCCCTTCATTTACAAATATTTAGCACTTTTGTTGTGTTTGGATTTTCCTAAATCTCTTCTCGGAAGTCAGTTTTCTCAGTTTTAATACCTTTTGTTCTGCCATCAATATTTCAAAAAAAAAAATATTTTCATTATTGTTAAACTGCAAATTCTGTTAGTTTTCTTTCTCTTTTTTTCTGGCGAATCCTGCTTTCACATCGTAGCATTTTCTTCGATGTTGAAATAATATCGTGTTTTAGTTCTTCTGAAACTTGTGAGACTGTTTTAGTCTCGAGGCTGTAAAGTTTCACTAAGTCAGTCTTGATTTTTTGTTTCTTCAGTTTTCCCTCTCTGAGGCAATCCAGAATGCTAACATCTGCTCAGAGTTTGTCAATGTTTGATTCTAATCGAGACTTCCAACCCGAGGCTACTCGTTACCATTTCTGGGACTTCTTTATTTGATATAGAAATAGTTTTGTGACCAAAACTGGGAAACTATAGGTTACGTGATTTGTTTCTCGAAATGATGTTGTGGGAATTCTCTCGCTAACTAAATTTATGTTACGCAGAATTTCAGATAGTTCTTACCTTCATTTTTGCTGCAATTTTGGAAACAGGGGCGTATATAGAAAAATGTTTCGGTAGAGGGTGGAGAATAAAAAATAGAAATTTTTGAAATCCATCAAAACAAAATTAAAGTTAATGAAAAATAGAAGAAACAATTAAAGCGGTTTTTTTTCTGATGTAAATGGATGCATTTTTATTAAATTAAGTCATTTTTTTATAATGTGAGTCGCATTTTAACCAAAAATTTAAAAAAATGAAACACTTTCGGGGGAGGAAATGCCTACAAGCCCCCTTTAAATACGCCCCTATTGGTAATATTCCGTCGAAGCTTGTATTTGTTGCTAAGTTCCTTTTCTCAAATGCTTTTGTCATGGATTTAGATTAACTTCATTTAGAATGCTTTTGTCATGGATTTAGATTTAGTATGCTAACCGTTACACCACCCACGAAAATGAAGTTCTAAGCCACTGAGACATGGGAATCTGAAAGTCCTCAGATTTTCGCTAGTCGAAGCATCCATGCTTCCTCATAGCGCTTTGACCCAATTCACCACAACCATTACACGACCCAGGACACTGAATTCCAAGCAACTGAGACATAGGAATTTGAAAGTCCTCAGATTTTCGCTACTCGAAGCATCCATGCTTCCTCATAGCGCTTTGACCCAATTCACCACAACCATTACACGACCCAGGACACTGAATTCCAAGCAACTGAGACATAGGAATTTGAAAGTCCTCATATTTTCGCTAGTCGAAGCATCCATGCTTCCTCATAGCGCTTTGACCCAATTCACCACAACCATTACACGACCCAGGACACTGAATTCCAAGCAGCTGAGACATAGGAATTTGAAAGTCCTCATATTTTCGCTAGTCGAAGCATCCATGCTTCCTCATAGCTCTTTGACCCAATTCACCACAACCATTGTACTACCCAGGACAGTGAAGTTCCAAGCAACTGAGACATAGGAATCTGAAAGTCCTCATATTTTCGCTAGTCGAATCACCCATGCTTCCTCATAGCTCTTTGACCCAATTCACCACAACCATTGCACCACCCCAGGACAGTGAAGTTCCAAGCAACTAAGACATAGGAATCTGAAAGTCCTCATATTTTCGCTAGTCGAAGCATCCGTGCTTCCTCATAGCTCTTTGACCCAATTCACCACAACCATTGCACTACCCAGGACAGTGAAGTTCCAAGCAACTGAGACATAGGAATCTGAAAGTCCTCATATTTTCGCTAGTCGAATCACCCATGCTTCCTCATAGCTCTTTGACCCAATTCACCACAACCATTGCACCACCCCAGGACAGTGAAGTTCCAAGCAACTAAGACATAGGAATCTGAAAGTCCTCATATTTTCGCTAGTCGAAGCATCCATGCTTCCTCATATCGCTTTGACCCAATTCACCACAACCATTACACCACCCAGGACAGTGAAGTTCCAAGCAACTGAGACATAGGAATCTGAAAGTCCTCATATTTTCGCTAGTCGAATCATCCATGCTTCCTCATAGCTCTTTGACCCAATTCACCACAACCATTGCACTACCCAAGACAGTGAAGTTCCAAGCAACTGAGACATAGGAATCTGAAAGTCTTCATATTTTCGCTAGTCGAATCATCCATGCTTCCTCATAGCTCTTTGACCCAATTCCCCACAACCATTGCACTACCCAGGACAGTGAAGTTCCAAGAAACTGAGACATAGGAATCTGAAAGTCCTCATATTTTCGCTAGTCGAATCACCCATGCTTCCTCATAGCTCTTTTACCCAATTCACCACAACCATTGAACCACCCCAGGACAGTGAAGTTCCAAGCAACTGAGACTTAGGAATCTGAAAGTCCTCATATTTTCGCTAGTCGAATCACCCATGCTTCCTCATAGCTCTTTGACCCAATTCACCACAACCATTGCACCACCCCAGGACAGTGACGTTCCAAGCAACTGAGACTTAGGAATCTGAAAGTTCTCATATTTTCCCTAGTCGAAGCATCCATGCTTCCTCATAGCTCTTTGACCCAATTCACCACAACCATTGCACCACCCCAGGACAGTGACGTTCCAAGCAACTGAGACTTAGGAATCTGAAAGTTCTCATATTTTCCCTAGTCGAAGCATCCATGCTTCCTCATATCGCTTTGACCCAATTCACCACAACCATTACACCACCCAGGACAGTGAAGTTCCAAGCAACTGAGACATAGGAATCTGAAAGTCCTCATATTTTCGCTAGTCGAATCACCCATGCTTCCTCATAGCTCTTTGACCCAATTCACCACAACCATTGAACCACCCCAGGACAGTGAAGTTCCAAGCAACTGAGACTTACGAATCTGAAAGTCCTCATATTTTCGCTAGGCGAATCACCCATGCTTCCTCATAGCTCTTTGACCCAATTCACCACAACCATTGAACCACCCCAGGACAGTGAAGTTCCAAGCAACTGAGACTTACGAATCTGAAAGTCCTCATATTTTCGCTAGTCGAATCACCCATGCTTCCTCATAGCTCTTTGACCCAATTCACCACAACCATTGCACCACCCCAGGACAGTGACGTTCCAAGCAACTGAGACTTAGGAATCTGAAAGTTCTCATATTTTCCCTAGTCGAAGCATCCATGCTTCCTCATATCGCTTTGACCCAATTCACCACAACCATTACACCACCCAGGACAGTGAAGTTCCAAGCAACTGAGACATAGGAATCTGAAAGTCCTCATATTTTCGCTAGTCGAAGCATCCCTGCTTCCCCATAGTGCTTTGACCCAATTCCCATCCGGACGGATGTAGGTCAGAGGTCACCAGTACTACAGATAAATCAATGAAGGAAGAAATATTCTTCATAATACTTGGAAACATCACAGAATATTCAAGCAAAGCAAAGTGAATTTGCTTGCACCACTTACTGGTCATCCATGTAACACTTCTCAGAAAACTTGAAAATTTCATCACCCTGGAGCTGGGAATTGGAAGATGCTGGGTTCGATTCCCGCTCCAGGACGATTAAATTTCAGGTTTTCTGAGAAGTATTACTTGAATGACCAGTAAGTGGTACAAGCAAATTCAGTTTGCTTTGTTTGAATATTCTGTGAAATTTCCATGTATTATGGAGAATATTTATTCCTTCATTGTTAACGTCTTAGGGCACAACAAAGTGTGAGCTCGTTGGGTACCGTGTCACCTAACGACAGAAACGGAGAAATCAAGATTTGAAACATGCCAAAGGTTGTTTGTTTGCTATAAAAAAATATGGGTGATTTTATCCAGAACATTGTGACTGGTGATGAGAGGATGAGAGTTGGGTTCACCATCATGACTCAGAAATGAAAAATCAATCGCTGGAATACCAACAACCATCTTCTCCTCGAGCGAAGAAAGTCAAAACTCAAATTTCTGCCCGTAAATGCATACTCACTGTGCTCTGTTACCTCAGAGGTATTATTCCTCAGGAGTACATGGTCAAAGTTTTGACTATCAACTCTCAGAGCTACGTGCATACCTTAAAAAAGTTAAAGCAAAGAATAAACTGCATGCGCGTGGAAAAAATACCAAAGGATCTGCAACACGACAATGTCAAATCCGACGACAGTGCTGAGGCAATGCAGAAACAGGTTTGAAGTTCTTGAACACCCTAGCTACATCCCAGATTTGGCGCCGTCCGACTTCTGGTTGTTTTCTGCTCTCAAGAGACATCTGAAAAGAATTCAGTTCACCTGTGACAAAGATGTTTAAGCCACTACGAGGAAATGGTTCCAAGAACATCCTGAAGATTTTTTACCGAAACGGGTTTATAAAATTTATTAAACGTTGATGTATCTATATTGAGCGTAAGGGGAGCATGTAGAAAAATAAACTATATAAATAAAAGTAGAAATTTCGAGCTTTGATCTTGTTTTGTTTCAATTTGATACCTTTCAACTCTGCTTGTATATACATGTGGAGGCATTACTTTTTGAACTATTTCTGTACACAAATATTTTTTTACTCAAAAAGAATTTTTTCAGTTGAGTTTTTAGAATAATAGGTACTGACGTAAATATGCGGTAAACCCAAACGTGAACTTATACCCTCAGGTGGCAAATTTATACATTAACAAATATTTGGAATTATATGCACAACATTTTGCACAACAAACACTCTCCGCCACAGAAAGAATTTTCCAAATTGGACTGTTAGAAGTAGAGATATCGAGAAAAATAAGTCATAGGTCTACATCCCTGGCGAAAAGTCTATGTATTATTTTATGGTGGGGGTCCTTTTAAAAAGTTTTTCGTGTTCAGCAGTATCTGACCAAAAATAATTTTTTTCTATCGAGCAGATAGCGCTGCAAATACATCAGAAACAGAATTACACACTTACGCCTACTAAAAAACCTTTTTACCAAAAATTAAAAAAATATATGCAGAACATTTCTCACAAGGAGCTCTATCTGAAGCAAAAAGCATTTTTCAAATCGGACTTTTAGAAGCAGAGATATTGGGAAAATTGTGATTTACCTTTACACCTCCTAGCAAAAATACTGTGTATTATTTGAATATGAAGCCGTCTCCAAAATTGTCTTTGTTATACATGTTATCGAAGGGAAGAAAGAATATTTTCAGTGCGATGTCTAGCAGCAATGAAATGGGATAAAATGAGTTTTGAATCAATAATTGAACAGCAGCTGCATTACGCCCTCTAGCGACAAAGTTGTGCATTGGGAAGAAAACAGAAAGCAAGATCATCGTTCTCACATTTCACGTTTCCCAAGGTAAAAATATCTTTTTCAAATCGGACTGATAGTTGTGGAGATGTTTTGTTCACAAACCAACAGACAGACACACTAATGGACAAAGTGATACTATAAGCACATTTCTTTATACAAAAGACGTGCTAAAAACCATGCGTGACGGGCTGAACCTTATGTCCACTCGAACGAACGGTCAAAAGACAGCGTTAAACCCCTGCTCCACCTAGGCACCCAGCCTTTAAAACGTCGCCGTAGAGGACAGTTCGGTTAAAACGTGAAAATTCAAAAATGATTTCGGTCTCTAGAATTCTGCCGTTAGGGATAATACACTGGCGCGCAAAAATTAAGGACGAGGCGGTTTTTCGAATGTAAAGTTGTGCAGAAGGGCTTCACATCGACTCAAATCATACCATAAGATCCGCAAGATGTAAGAATATGGGACAAGAGAGCAAAACCGTTCAAACATGGAATCCAAAGGATACAAAGGCACTTTATTGAAAAGGTAGCTTCGCGCACAACTGGTCAGAAGACAGAAACGTCCATGTGACAGACGGCTGCCAAGAAAAATCCTGTCTTTTGTAAGGGATACGATCACCCCTGACTGCGTTGCAAAATTTACAACGTCTGTCCATGCTGAGGACGAGGTTGTCAAGGAGCTGTTGAGTATCGCGGCCAATCGCAGCTGCGGAATCGTTGCTGGCGGCTGGTGACGTGCTGCCAAGCGTCTTCCAAGAAGGTCCCACACGTGTTCGATAGGATTTAGGTCCGGGAACCTTGCGGGCCAATCCATGCGTTAAATATCTTCACTATCCAACAGCTCTGCGACAGCCACTGTACGATGAGGTGTAGCGCGTGGTCGTCCATGAAGATGAACTCAGGACCCACAGCACCTCCAAACAGACGCACGTGAGGCAGGAGAACCTAGGTACAATAACGAACACCAGTAACTGAACCTCCTTGGAAGATGTGGAGGTCAGTACGGCTACCAAGCATGATACCGCCCAAAACGAGAACTCCGCCACCCCCAAACCGATCCCTTTCGATGATGTTGGAGGTGTGATTGCGTGTTCCCTGCTCTCTCCAGATGTGTATACGTCCAGAATCGCTCGCCAGACTAAATCGGCTCTCATCCGTAAAGATAACTCGACCTCATTGCTGATGTGTCCAGTTCTTGTGTTCCTGGCACCACAGAAACCGCCGTATCCGATGAGCAGGCGTTAATGGCACACACCGTACTGGTCGTCGTGCAAATAGACCACCTTTGTGCAGCCTCCTGGCCACGGTAAAACGCGATAATGGACGTCCATTTGTCTGTTGACTGTGCCATGCGATTTCTTCTGCTGTCTGCCGTCTGTCTCTTCTCGCCTGTAGGACAATATACCAGTCGTCCGCCGCCGTAATTGCTCGTGGACGACCACTGCTAAACTCTAGGACAGCTGTTCCTGTCGTTTGAAATGCTCTCCAAGCTCGTGAAACGATTATGTGAGCGATACCGAACTCCTTGGCCACACTAGTCACACTTCGACCTTCTTCCAACTTCCCAACGACGCGACCTCGGGTAAAGTCATCCAGATGTCGTCTACAGGATTGCCTGTTTGTCATATCACACGGTGGCAGCAACTCGTCGTCGTTGAAACCGCTGTATCACCGTGCAATAGCTTTCACCGAATTGCTGAGCGTACACCACCCGTGTGCTTTATACCCTTCCGACACTCCCCCCCCCACGTCATGCTGCATATATGCGCATGCCCTACCGTACAGGACCCGAGTCTATCGCCTGAGTGGTCTTTCGGTCCGTTCTGCTTGGTCATTCCGCTGTTATGCTAATTTCTCCTCTTCGTCCTTAATTTTTGCACACCATTGTAGGTACCAGTCTGGGTTATAACATTATCGCAAAAGAATGTCCACCTTTGTTTTAATATTATTCACTTTTAGATGTTGTCATTCATAATGTAAATCCTGCCGGTTGTGCGTTGTTAATATTTCATGAAAAAATACAATAGTGATACTATTAAGTATGTGCGCGCTTTATCTACAGAAAGCTGTTCTTCCTACAAACTGAATCATTAAATTACGTTCCCTTCATCAAGGGATCATTCGAAGTTTTTAAAATGCAAGTTCCACAAAAACTAGTTTTGATAAAAAAATTATAGAACTGTTCAATGAAGAGACAGATGACGTTAGAAATTTGCAAGATGCCACTCACTTTGTAATCAAAGCATGGAGATAAATAATGGGTACAACAATCAGTAAAGACACTCAACACACTGGATTCTTTTCTTTAAATAAGGAGAAAGAAATTCAACTGAGGACAAAGACTGGCAAGGTGATTCAGCAAGTGGCTTTACATATTGTTCCTTTGTACATTGAGACGAATTCTTAGGTTTAGATAAAAATGTATAAACTGCAAAACGCAAACGAAGTTTGAGATTATCTGAGAAACTAAAATCGTGGGGAAAACAAAAGCATGACGCCGTCATGGCGAAGTAGTGGTCGGAAGTGTAGGTTCCTGGTTAGTCATCTGAGTTGAGTCTGGGCTAGGGTCCTGATCAAGCGTGTATCGTCTTTTTGTTTTACTGCGATGGCTCTCTACCTTCTCTAGGACCAGTGGTCCTAAATTGGGGACTAAGGTTACATATATCCCATTGTAGTCGTCAAACCCAAAAAACAACAGAAATTACAAAAAATAAAAAACGTAAAAGTAATGATAGGACTGAATGTATGGAAGCTCTTGTCCATGGGGTTAAAGGTGACTTAAAACCCTTTAAGAGAGCTTGGAGACTCCACGACACAAGAAAAAATAATCAAGGAACGCTGAAATATATCTCTGATATGGTAGATAACCTTGTGAAAACACAAGCCCTTTCTTCGCCGGTGGCGCTACTTGAAATCACATCATTCTGCTCCGCACCCGATTGCTTTCCCAATTAAGCTACGCCGGCAAGTGTTTTTTTTTTTGATTAAAGGTTTAACGACCACCGTGAGCAACTCAATGGGCTATAAGCAGTCGCCCGTCCCTAATTTAGGGTCACTGGTTCCAGGGAAGGGAAAGAGCCAGTGCCGTAAGACAAACACAACATCCATGCCTGACCGGGATTCGAACATGGACCCCTTACGGACGAATGATCAGAAGCCATCGCTTAGACCACTGCGCCACCGGGGCGGCCGAGTGCTTTTCGCTGCTGCTTGCCATCTTGAGATATGTGTATAATCTCAGATAAGTACGTTGCTAGTTTTAAAGCGTATCATACTTCTCAGAAGGAAAACATAAGAAATAGCTTTGCAACGTCACAAATGACATGGAATTCGGCATCACGGTATAGTCATTGTTTATAGAAAGTTTTTATTACTCTGTAGTAATTTTTAGGTTAAAAAAATGCAATTTCGCAATGGTATTATTTTAAGTAAAGTTGTATTGTGCATAAGATTTTTCTTTTTCCAATCAAGCAATGAAATCATTAACTTGGCTGGCAACAGAACTGTAGCTAAACCTTTTCAATTCATGTAGGCTGCTCTGATCGAAGTTCGTTTAAAACGATAGTAGGATATAAAGTCATGGGCATCATGATCCCTACACTATAACAGAGTTCTTTCCTTTTATTTTAAGGGTTTACACCACTGCAATATATTTTGATCTAAGTCAGCCTCCGTTAAAACGACACTCGGATAAAACGTAGTAAATGTCCCGGTCTAGAACACGCTGTAAGCGGGTTTTACTCTTCGTTTGTAAATATCGCAGTCAGTGCAATGACGCTGCAAGAGAATTACACTGTTCTTTTTTATTTTAAGGGTTTACATCGTTCCTATATATTCTGATATTTGTCAGCCTCGGTTTAAATGACCCTCGATATAACGTCATAATTTTCGAGGTTCCTGTAATAACGCCAAAATAGAGTTCTACTGCTCTTTTCGTTTTCAGTCTGTGCGCCAGTGCTGTTTATTCTGATTTAATTACGCCGCTGCCAATACGACACCTGGATATAGCGTCATACAGTAAACGTCACGCTCACTGCGATGACGCTATGAAAGAATTCTGTCGTTCCTATTATTTTAAGGGTTTTAACTATTGTAAAATATTTTGATCTAAGTCAGCACTCGGTTGCATGGTCATAAATATCGCAGTTCCTCAGATGCCACTGTAACAGAGTTATGTTCTACTTCTTAATACGGTAGGCTGTTCAACATTGAAGTTGTCCTACCAGAAGGAGTCAACCTATTGACATGCAGATTGGTAGATGTGTGTGTGTGCAGGCAGGTGGGATAGGCAAAACATTCGAGAATACCTGCCAGTCCCGATAATTACGCGAGCTACCGGAACAATGTGGTATTCCCTACCGCAGGTCGTGTGGAACAAAGCAATGGAATGTAGAGGACTGCCACGCTACATCAAAAGACAAAAGACGCTTCATAGACCTCGTCGCCAACTCAATCACCAGCTGGACGCGTCTTACAGAGGCAGGAGCTTAGGCCTCTGTGAAGCTGATTGTTCTATTCGCCAAACCGTCGCACATGTGAAACGGGATACCCCAACCGTTGGTCGTAGTTGACAACAGGGGTTGCAAGAAGGCACCTGCAGGCACCGTAGCGGGACCGGTGCAGAATGGTGAACGTCAGCAAGCATTGATCGGTGTATTCGTCGCCAGGAAATTGCGGAGCAACAGCCTACTGCACAGAACATTCAACAGGCTGTCAAAGCCGCCCACGTCACGTCTTTGACGGTGAGCCGAATATTGGCAGAGGCAGGGTTTTTTTACCGGTAGCTGTTGCGTTTGCTGCCATTGACAGTAGTCCATTGTTTATCTCGGCCTATATTTGTGTTGTAGTAGAGGTGCATGGTGACGGGAATGACACTACGTGGTGTTCAGCGGTGAGTCCCGCTTCTGCATCGCTGTGGATGATCGTCGAATCCGCGTCTTGTGACGATGTGGCAACAGAGATGGTGAAGTTTTTGTTCGCCAGCCGTACACTGCTTGCTAAATAGGCACCCTCGTATAGGATGCCTTTAGTTACGATATACAGTCACGTCTGCTATGCATAATGAGTCACAGTAGAGGCCCAGTGGTACGTGAATGACGTTTAATACACCGTATTTTTGCCACTTTTCAGTGGAGACCGTTTTTCAGCAAGATACACTCTGCCACATATTGTGAAAATCTCCTGAGTGTGCTTAAAAGGGGTGGATGTGCTTCCATGGCAATCGAGATTTCTGGACCTATCACCCGTCCAGAATGTATGGGACCGCATTGGACGAGGTTTGCAACCTTCTCCTTGGTCTCCCCGGAATGACGCTGAATTATGGTGCCAAGTAAACGTTGGAATATACCGGTTGATTATTAGAGAGTTGTGACGTACAACTGAGGTAACACAAGTTGTAACGTATACTCTAGATTCAGTTTCTTTTTGATTTTACTATCTCTTGTTATTTTATTTTCCTATGCAAATTATCTTCTCACTTAACGAGATGTTGTTTCTCCCGCTGAATTATATGTGGCAACGAGTGTAAGTCATGACGTGGTGGTATGCAGAATATATATAGGCGCGCTCAAGTATACCAAAGAGCTTCGTTTTATATGTGATAGGTTCTTCTTGATTATTGATATGCGATTTACCTACTTTTCTACGATATTACGATAGTACGAAAGTTCGGGCTATCAGTAGTTGTGTTATTTTGGAGTGTGTATTTGAGTAATACCAGGAGCTCCCCAATAAAAGGTTAAAAGTGAGTACGTTTTCTTAGTTCATTTTATTGTCAGACCTCTGTCTGGCCGTTAAGTCTATTTCATTGAGTGTTTACGTTAAGTTCAGGGTATATTGTGTTTACCGCTCTAATAAGGAGCCTTCAAGGTACTAATGTACTAAAACCGAAGTTATATTACTGATATTCAAGATAATGAGGAACGCTGAGTAAAAAATAAATTCCATATTCTTGGAATTTATTGCACATGCGTGTCTTACCTAAACAAACTCTAGCACTTTGAAGATTAAGCACACTTTAGCTACGTCAAGTAACCTTTCAATAACCCTAACGTGACTTAACGTAAGCTTTCCTGCACTACACGTCCAGCCGGAGAATTTTATTCATTATAAAGTCAAGACGTCAAGATTCAGCGATAAGACTTGCCGGCGTAGTTCAATGGGTAGAATAGCCGCTCCGGAGTCGGTAGATGGGGTTCCAATTCCACCCCCGGAAAAAAGGGTTCTTTTTCTTTCACTATAGGCTGTATCATTCCATGCCGCGCCATTTCCGATTCTATTGAACAACATGGTTTTAATGCGAGGTATTGCCTGTGCTATTACATGATCCACTCTTGTAGCCTGTCAGACTGATACACTGCGTTAGAAATTCCGTCATGTATTACTCACCTAGTATACTACACATAACTGCCAAAGGTCATGGGATACGTACCTGGAATCGCGTAGGACCTCCTCTAGTCCGGCGAAATGCAGAAATTCGACGTGGTATCGATACCACAAGTGGCCGGAAGACATCTGGAGAGATGTTGAGCCATGCCGCTTGAGCAGCCACCTACAGTTCTCTGGTATTTGTAGGTGCAGGATCTTGGGTGCGAATGAACCTTTCCACCACGTCCCATAAGTGCTCTATTGGGCTCATATCGGGCGATAATGTCCAGAATGATGTGGATGGTGTGTTGCCCACACCATCTACACCATTCTGGACATTATCCGTTGTCCAGAATGCTGCTGGAACCAATTTTGGACACCGTGGGCTCGATGACATGGTGCATTGTCAGCCTGTAAAATCCCATCGCTGTTGGGGTACATGAAGTCCATGAAGGGCTGCACATGGTCACCCAGCAGAGCAACAAAGTGATTACCGGTTAATGACGTGTTTACGAGGACCAAAGGACCGAAACTGTGCCACGTAAAGACACCCCACACATGCATGGAACCACAACCAGCTTGCACAATGCCTTGTTGGCAGCTTGGGTCTATGGCCTAATGGGGTCTGCCCCGCACCATAACCCTACCAACAGCTCGTAACAACTGGTAGCGTGACTCATCGGACCACTCCACATGTTGCCAGTCTTCCAGGATCCAATTACCGTGTTCACGAGCCCAAGTGAGGCGTTGTGTCCGCTGTCGTGGTGTTAACGATGGCACGCTGCTCGGTCTTCTGCCCCCATACTTCATGGACGCTAAATTACGCTGCGCTGACCTGATGGGTATGCCTTTGGCACCTTCCGCATCGAATGTGGATGTTATTTGAGCCAGTGTCGCTTGCCAGTTAGCATGGTCAATCCTGGTCATACGCCCCTGGTCACGGTCATTCAGCACCCGTGTTCGGCGACTATGCTATCCACGGTGGGTGGTAATGTCTTCCATAAGGTATTCTCGGTACATACGTGACGCCGTGGATTGAGGAATGCCGAATGTTCGCACAGCTTCGGAAATTGAATGTTCCATCCGTTGGCTCCCACTACCATGCCTCGTTCAAACTCCGTGTTGCTCACACTAGCATTCTTCGTTCAAACTCAGTCTGGCTCACACTAGCATTCCTCGTTCAAACTCAGTCTGGCTCCAAACTACCATGCCTCACTCAAACTCCGTCTGGCTCCCACTACCATGCCTCGTGCAAACTCCGTCTGGCTCCCACTACCATGCCTCGCTCAAACTCCGTCTGGCTCCCACTACCATGCCTTTCAAACTCCGTCTGGCTCCCACTACCATGCCTCGTTCAAACTCCGTCTGGCTTCCACTACCATACCTCGGTCAAACTCCGTCTGGCTCCCACTACCATGTCTCGTTCAAACTCCGTCTGGCCCCTGCTACTACTTATATGCCTCGTGCAAACTCCGATAATTCACGTCGGCTTGCCATAATCCTACTGGCGATTGTTCAGCCGAACTCACGAGGTTGCACCTTGCAACTGATAACATACATAGCGTGCGTTGAAGCCTTTATACGATGGTAGCACCAGTTAAATATTTGCATACTTCTATTCCATGACTTTTGGCACTTCAGTGTACAGTCTCTCATGATTTTCGGCTTACGTAAGTCACTCTTTCTGGGCAAGGCAATTTCATTGTCCAACAACGTAATTCTTAAAAAAGTTTCATGTGTTATACAGCAATGATGAACATGAGATTCTTAGTTATAGCTGAGGATGACAGCATTGTTACTGGGAGGATAAAGTTTTGTCATTACAAATATCCTTGCTCCTTAATGAGCGTAAAACGCAAGTTTTTCTAGTCTAGAGCTGTTGTTTGAATTCATACGGTGATTGTGGCTGTTGCTTTCATTTTTATGGTTAGGGTTCTCAACGTTTTTTAGTTTCAAAATTTTGAAACTACTGATGGGAGGCGCCCTTCGGTCTAAAGATGCTCATGTGAAGGGCACATCACGACAGAAAGCGAAGGATGTAGTTTTTAAAACTGTTGTTTCATGACGATGATGAAAAAAAATTATGCAAATCAAATGTTATTTAGACTTCACATGCATGCCCACGTTTTTCCTTTTTGCAAAACATGTTACTGAAATCCCAAAAATAAAAAAAGGACTTAAAATCTGCTAAGGACATTTTCGATATTTTATTTTAAATTAGCGACTGGGTCTACCGCTCCGGTGATTCTTTTGTGGTCCTGGGCTTTCTGATGGCTGGGGGCCATTCCCCTTCAAGATTTTTTCCATGAATGCAATTTTTCGCATCTGTCGACGTATGTCTGCGAAGAACTGATTCTCAGCATGGAAACACAGAGTTCGAAAAGAAGAAATTCGCCAGAAAGTTTGGTGTTTCCGTTCCTTTAACGACTTCTTTCCCCTCATCTTTCCTTTTGTCAGTTTGAGTATGTGGAACCCTTGAAGAGTTCATCGTCAAAGGAAGTATCAAGAATCGATTTCTTCTTTCCCTTTCTTTTTATTCACGCGCTTTTTCTCCTTTATTTATCATCCTCTCGTAGCTTAAACCTCCTCAAAGTTGAACGATGAACAGAGATATAAAAATTTTAAAGTACGCAAAGTTACTCCTCTCGATGTCATTCGCAAAGAAAAAGGATTTTTGAGTTGAGTACTTCTTACGGGAAATTCGTATAACGGATAAAAAAATTTTGCTGACTGAGTTGCTTTTATTTCTTTTTTTTTTTCTTTTCAGGAAGTTTGAATGTCTCAAACTGAATATAATGAAGTGGAAAGCAAAGTCCATGTACTCTGAACAAAGTTAGTGCGAGATAAGGATTAATCTATATAAAAGATGTGGCCACACGGTTCATAGGACGAAACACTTAAAAAGAGCAAATGCGAAAATTTTCTCCAGAGCTAAACCCAATATTTTCAAATTATACATAATGCATCTCAGCATTTGATATAGCTCACTGTTCGCAATTTCTTATGCTTAGGTGTAAATGAAGAAGTTCTAGGACGAAGTTTGAAAAGTAGCTTCTTTTGTTTTACGCTTTCCAACAATAGGTTAAAGAAGCGTATATACTCCAGCTTTGTCCGTCCGTCTGTCCGTCCGCCCGATAACTCGCGTAAAAATGGTTCGATTTCGATGAAATTTTAGTATGTAGTAAGGCACAACCTGGGGACGAACCTTATTGAAAATGGGAGAAATGGGGTCAAAGGTCAGGACATAGGAGAGTGATCCATTCCGTTGCCCTTATGTGTCATAACTTGCGTACAAATGGTTCGATTTCGATGAAATTTCAGTACGTGGTAGGGAACCACCTGAGGACGAATCTTGTTGAAAATGGGCGAAATGGGATCAAAGGTCAGGACATAGGAGCGGGATCCATTAAATTGCCCTTATGCGTCATAACTTACCTAAATATGCTTCGATTGCGACAAAACGTGACCATGGTGTTCCGGACGTACACTGAACCAATTCTGTTTAATATCATCGAAATTGGGTCAAAGGTCAAGGCACAGGAGCGAGATTTGTTCCACAGCCATTATCCTCATAACTTGACTAACAATGCTTCTATTGCGACAAAACTTTAGTTTGTTGTTCCAGAGGTATACTGAACCAATTCTATTGAATATCATCGAAATGGGATCAAAGGTTAGGACACAGGAGCGAGATTTATTCCACATCCATTATCCTCATAACTTGAGTAATGATTTCTGGTATGTTGGAAAGCGTATAATAATTATCAATGCATTGCATGATTTTACTAACTTGGTATCTTTTTTGTTAGTTCCCTATATTTTTGTTCTCCAATTTACCTTTCATTTTTAGTTTGTCTTTATGTAAATTTTGAGTTCGTTCTTATATTTTCTCACTCACTGAATGGTATGTTGGCAGCAGTCTTTAGGTTGAGAGTGAATGACTAACGTGCAGATGTCTGCCAAGCTAAGAACGAGATATAATATCTGGAGCTAGCAAACAACGTGTGGTGTAGTATTCGTGGAAGCTATCCTTAGCTGTAAACGATACTTTTCATGCAGATAGCGTCTGTCGATCCGTGGTGTGTATATACAAAGGCTGTTCCATAAAAACTGCGAGTTATTTTTTAGCACGTCTTTTGTAAAAAAAGATCGTGCTTCTGTTCTAGGTATGTCCATCCGTCCGTCTGTACCCACGATATCTCAGCAGCTATTAGTCCGATTTGAAAAATCCTTTTTGCATTGGGAAGCTTGAAATATGCTAATGATGATCCTTTATTTCGTTTGCTTTTTTACGATGTACAATTTCGCCATTAGAGGGCATAAATGCAGATGATGTCGAATTCAAAAATACGTTTTATTCCACATATTTGCTTCTAAACATCCGATTGAAAAAACATTTATATCTTTCGATTCCATTTATGTCGAAGAGTATTTTAGATATAGTTACTTTTTCAAATTACGCATAGATTTTCCGCTAGGGGGCGTAAAAGTAAATTACATTTTCCCTGATAACTCTTATTCTAAAACTCCGATTTGAAAAAATTTTTCTTCAGCGGATACATATCTTGATGGAAAATCTTTTGCATATAATTTCAAATTTTTGATAAAGAATACTTAGGCCACCAGGGGGCGTAAGTGTTAATTTTTGTTTCTGATGTATTTGCCATAATATCGTAGCTTCTAAAAAATCGATTAAAAAATTATTTCGTGGACTGATGCCACTCACTTCGATAAACCTTTTCGAAATATTTTCTTCTTAAAATATTCCACAGTTTCTCCGCCAGGAGGCGTAGATGTACATCTTATTTTTGTCAGTATCTCTACTTCTAGGAGTCCGATTTGAAAAATTCTTTCTTTGTTGAATAGTGTTTTCCTTGTAACATGCTTTTCATATAATTTCAAAATTTTCAAGTATTTCATAGACTTTCCTTTAGGGGGCGTAGCGGTAAATTGCGTTTCCCCCTATATCTCTGCTTCTAAATCTCTGATTTGAAAAATTCTTTCTGCATCGGATACAGCTCCTGATGGGAAATCGTTTGCACATAATTTCTAATTTTTGTAAAAAATTGTTTGGCCACCAGTGGGCGTAAATCTTAATTTCCGCTTCTGTTGTATTTGCAGCAAAATATGAGCTTCTAAATTCTTGATTGAAAAAAACGTCGTTCGTTGACCGATACTACTCATGTCGACAAACCTTTTAGAAGCATTTTCTTCTTAAAATAGTGCATGGTTTTTACGCCAGGGGGCGTAGATGTACATCTTATTTTTGTCAATATCTCTACTTCTAGGAGTTCGATTTGAAAAATTCCTTCTTTGTTGGATAGTGTTTTCCGTGTAACATGTTTTTCGTATAATTTCAAAATTTTCAAGTAATTCATAGAATTTCCGCTAGGGGGCGTAGCGGTAAATTGCGTTCCCCCCTATATCTCTGCTTCTAATTCTCCGATTTGAAAAATTCTTTCTGTACCGGATATAGCTCCTGATGGGAAATCGTTTGCACATAATTTCTAATTTTTGTAAAAAAATAGTTTGGCCACCAGGGGGCGTAAATCTTTATTTCCGCTTCTGTTGTATTTGCAGCAAAATATGAGCTTCTAAATTTTCGATTGAAAAAAAACGTCGTTTGTTGACCGATACTACTCATGCCGACAAACCTTTTAGGAAAATTTTCTTCTTGAAAAAATGCATGGTTTCTGCGCCAGGGGCGTAGATGTATATCTTATTTTTGTCAATATCTCTACTTCTAAGAGTACGATTTGAAAAATTACTTCTTTGTTGGATAGTGTTTCCGATGCGAAATGTTTTTCCTATAAATTCAAAATTTTCAAGTAAATCATAGACTTTCCGCTGGGGGACACAAAGGTAAATTGCGTTTTCTGCGTTATTTCTGCTCCTAAAGCTCCGATTTGAAAAATTCTTCCTGTATCGCATACAAGACCTGATGGAAAATATTTTTCACATAATTTCATATGTTTGGTAAAGAATGGTTTAGCCAACTTGGGTCATATATGTTAATTTCTGCTTCTGAAGTATTTGTTGCAAAATCAGGGCTCCTGAAAACTCGACTAATTTGTTTTTTCTTCGACCGATACCGCTTATACGGAAAAACCTTTTGAGAATACTTTCTTCCTAAAATAATGCATGGTTTTCCCACCATGGGACGTAAAGTCACATCTTATTTTTGTCGATATCTCTGTTTCTAAGTGTTCGTAAGCTCACGATTCGGTTTACAGCAATATCTGAGGGATTAAAAACCCGATTGAAAATCTTCTTTCTTTCGCCAGATCTATTGTTTTCCATACCGGTTCCATTGACTTTGAATAGCTTTGATAAATTTAATTTGCGTCAGAAAGGATTCAAAAGACGTGCTTATTACACCCGAAAATTCGGTGTCAACTTTCTTGTTTTGAGTTGGCAACAGTGCCAATAGCAACAGCTATCATCCGTGGCAGAAGATTCTGGTTTCTTTATTACGTAGTTGTTTAAGGTACGTCTACACTTCGCCATACAGCTATGAAGGTGGTTGATACAGAGTTAAGAAATAAAATGTGTTTGCCGATAAAATTTTGCTATCGTTTGGGTAAATCTGCTCGAGAAACAGTTGAATTAATGGAAAGAGCTTATAACGATAAATGTTTGGGTGAGTCAACGATTTTTATATGGCACCCTGATTTCAAAAAAGGGCGTTTTCCGGCAGAACTCGCTCCTAGGCCCGGTCGACCTGAAAGAGTTGTTACGGAATGCATTGTTAACAACGTTTGGGCAATCCTGCAAGAAGATCGATGAATTTACATGTCAACACATAGCGGCGTCGACTATATTTCAAAAACGTCGGCATTCCGCATTCTACGCGACAAATTACTGCTGCATCGTGTGTGTTCCAGTTGGGTGCCTCATCGCCTGACGAGAGAACAATTGTTAGCTAGAGTTCAGGTGTGTCAAGAGTGTGAACAAATAATTGCAAAGGATCCAAACTTTCTAAACACTAGTAATAACTGCCGATCAAACATGGGTTCACTTTTTCGACCCCATCACGAAGCGCGCAACGAGTGTCTGGAAACACACAGGCTCGCCTCCTCCGAAACATTTCCGCCAAACCAAATCAAATGGGAAGGTGATGATGATAATTTTTTTATTAAAAAGGTGGTCTACTAGCATGCCGTTCCTCCACAAATGACTCTCAATGCTGATTATTACATTTCAGTCTTGAAGCGTCAGCAACGACACATGTCGATTAAACGACCGGAACTAGTAGGTAAGTGGACCCTACACCATGATAACGTCCACCCACATGTGGCTGCTTGTGTTCAACGGTTTCTTACCAAATGCAGTATTAAAATCATGCCACAGCCTGCCTGCAGTCCTGACTTCGCCCCGTACGATTTCTGGTTGTTTTCCAACAATGAAGGAGAAGTTCGATGGGGCAACATTCAACACATATGCTGACGTTATACAAGCTATACAGGGAAGCCGCTAAAGCTATTTCCAAAAATGCGTTCGCCCATGCTTTGAAAAGTGGACTGAAAGATGAGACCGTTGCATATCATCCGAGAGAAGATAATTTGAGAAAGAATAAAATATATTGCGTTGTACCTATATCTCTTCATTTTGTGTGATTTTACCCTCAGTATATATGGAACGGTTGTTGTAAATATATATTGCGTTAGAATCTCGTTAAACTACTATTGTGTTTACTAATTCACGTTAATTCGACTAAGTGACTGTTGTTGTTATTGGAATACAGAGGGTTATAACGAAGTAAATTTCTCCGTCATTTCTGTCCACGCCAGGATTCGAACCCGGATCCCCTCATTCCGGAACAAGTCACTCTACCAATTGAGCTACGCGGACGTTTTATTCTGATTCCTATCTGCCTTTATGTCGTGTGCGTCCTTCGGGCAGGTACGTCACATCACCTGGTACGTTACATCATCTCCCCCTTATTTTTTTTTTATTTTTTTTTTATTTTTTTATTTTTTTTCGAAGTGCTGGAGAAAGGATTCTCTTATTTTTCCTATCTCGCGGTGTGGAAATAATATCACACCATTGGAGATTTTGAACGGTCGGGTCATCCGGATAGTTCGGGCGCCATTATAACGAAGTAAATTTCTCCGTCATTTCTGTCCACGCCAGGATTCGAACCCGGATCCCCTCATTCCGGAACAAGTCACTCTACCAATTGAGCTACGCGGTCGTTTTATTCTGGTTCATGTCTGCCTTTATGTCGTGTGCGTCCTTCGGGCAGGTACGTCACATCTCCTGGTACGTTAAGGGTGAGTCGAACGTTTTGCAATATTTGCATAAGCGCATGTGCTGCGGCGGGTATGTCACGTGTTTAAGATAGTTCAAGTCGCGCACTGCAATCAGTCGAAAAGAATATTAAGTGGTAGTCGTTGCTGTGAATATCGTTGCACGTCATTGTTCTGTCTGCGGTTGGGACACCTGAAAGATGAACAGCCACAGCTGGTCAGTTATGGAACTTTTGCTTTACGAGTTTGCACACGGCCATAACGCTGCTCAAGCAATACAAAACTTTTGTTATGCGAAAGGGGAAGGTTCCGTGGACCATAGCACCGCAACGAGATAGTACAAAACAATTCGCTCAGGTGACAGAAACCTCAACGATCAGCCAAGGTAAGGTAGGCCGCGAACTGTGAATTCGGAGGCCGTGCGCCAGGCCGTAGAGGCAAATCCGACAACCAGCACTCGGAGATTATCAGGCGAGCTGGGAATATCACAGACCACCGTGGTTCGTCACTTTCAGGACCGCGGCAAGGTCTACAGGAGCTGCCGCATTGTCCCTCACGAACTGACGCCTGCTGAAGCAAACCGCCTAGTGGAAGTGTGCATGGAACGCTTAGAAAACCCGCGCGATGTACGTTTGATCAAAAGAAACGTTACGCGCGATGAAAATTGATTCTATTTCCGTAATCCTAACACACCACGGCAGTGGCCGGTCCTGTGCCAGCTTGCTGAACCTGTTGCCAAACGTGGGCACTTCGAGCACAAGATGATGATCTGAGTCTGGTGGAATTTCGAGGGAATAATCCATTACGAATTTGTCCCAGACGGTCGGACCATAAACGCCAACCTATACTGAGAACAGCTGAAGTGGATGTGTGCCATTTTGGAGGAGAAGTGTCTCTCACTGGTGAACAGAAAGCGCTCTCTCCTACAGCAGAACAATGCTCGGCCTCATACCGGTTGAACGACACGGACAAAACTCCAGGAACTTGAGGGTATTGTACTGGTGCCACACACACCATATAGTCCGGAGCTTGCCCCGTCGGATTATTGCCTATTCCGGTCCAGGGCCCACTTCCTTCGCGGGAGACACTTCAACAACCAGGAGGAGGTGGCAGCTGGGGTGAAGAAGTTCTTCGCCTAGAAGAACAAGGACTGGTACCACAGCGGAATCGAAGAACTGGTATACAGATGAATGCCAGATCATGCAAATGAATTCCCTATACTTTGAATGCTAGTCAGCTTTCGTCGTAAAGGTACGTATGGAGACATAAAGTAATCCAAATATTGCAAAACTTTCGACTCACCCTCTGTAGAATCGAAGAACTCGCAGACAGATGGCTAAAGACGGTGCAACACGATGGCCTATACTTTGAATGCTAGTCAGCTTTCGTCGTAAAGGTACGTATGGAGACATAAAGTGATCCAAATATTGCAAAACTTTCGACTCACCCTCTGTAGAATTGAAGAACTCGCAGACAGATGGCTAAAGACGGTGCAACACGATGGCCTATACTTTGAATGCTAGTCAGCTTTCGTCGTAAAGGTACGTATGGAGACATAAAGTGATCCAAATATTGCAAAACTTTCGACTCACCATCTGTAGAATCGAAGAACTCGCAGACAGATGGCTAAAGACGGTGCAACACGATGGCCTATACTTTGAATGCTAGTCAGCTTTCGTCGTAAAGGTACGTATGGAGACATAAAGTGATCCAAATATTGCAAAACTTTCGACTCACCATCTGTAGAATCGAAGAACTCGCAGACAGATGGCTAAAGACGGTGCAACACGATGGCCTATACTTTGAATGCTAGTCAGCTTTCGTCGTAAAGGTACGTATGGAGACATAAAGTGATCCAAATATTGCAAAACTTTCGACTCACCCTCTGTAGAATCGAAGAACTCGGAGACAGATGGCTAAAGACGGTGCAACACGATGGCCTATACTTTGAATGCTAGTCAGCTTTCGTCGTAAAGGTACGTATGGAGACATAAAGTGATGTAAATATTGCAAAACGTTTGCCTAGAGAGTTTCAGCTGAATAAAAAACGTCCTGTAACTTAAACTTTATTTGAGTGGCTCTTTGTTTCACTTAAAGTGTGTGAATAAGAAGAATAAACTTTACGTAGTGTTTCCCAATGCAACAAATACACGTTTTAAACATTGAGGAACACTAAAAGGTAATAAGCGGGAAAGGATTAGTGTTAATCGTCCCTCTAAATGGCCACTTTGAATAGCAAAGCTTTCTGATGCGCAGGTTCACTCACACCAGCCGGGCGTTCGGTCCACTTCTTAAATAACGAATATATCCGTTCGAGCTTATCTCAGCCCATTTTTCTAACCCCGAGTTAATTTGTTACGACCGCAGTTAAGGATCAACGTGCTTGGGCTTAAATAAAAAGGGTATATCTCATCTAACTGAAAGCTCACTGTACTAACGGTTCCTTCGCCGAAAGGTTCATTCTATACTGGGTCATTTCACTGAATAAATCATTTATCCAATCGTTTCACCGAAAATGGCCATTTCTCCTAATGGCAATTTTACTAAAAAGCTGACTTTAACGAAAACAAAATCACTGCACCTAGTTGCTCATTTGATTCAAGCGCCATTAATTGAATATGTAACTTAATTGTTCCGAAAGTTCACAAACCGCTTTACTACCGCATATAATCGAAAGGAAACTCAGGTTTTGGCACTAAACCAATATTCGTTTGTCCTATTATGTTACAGATTTTAGCAGGGTACGAATTATTACCCAGATTGAATTTGTAATAAGGTAACGCTTGCTTGTAAATTTGTTTTTATTTTTTACGCTTTCCAACTGTGGGTTGAAGAAGGGTACATGCTCCAGCTTTGCCCGTCTGTCTGTCCGTTCGTCCGCACGATACCTCACGTACACATGATTTGATATCAATGAAATTTTAGTATGTGGTCAGAGACCACCTGGGGACGAACCCTATTGAAAATGGACGAAATGGGACCAAAGGTCAGGACATAGGAGCGGGATCAATTCCAATGCATTTATGCGTCCTAACTTACGCAAAAATGCTTCGATTTCGATGAACTTTTAGTATGTGGTAGGAGACTAACTGGGAACGAACCCTGTCGAAAATGGGGAAAATGGGGTCAAAGGTCAGGACATAGGAGCGGGATCCATTCCATTGCACTTATGCAACATAACTTGAGTAAAAATGCTTAGATTTCGATGACATTTTAGTATGTGGTAGGGGACTACCTGTGGACGACCCCTATTGAAAATGGACGAAATGGGGTCAAAGGTCCGGACATAGAAGCTGGATCCATTCCATTGCCCTTATGCGTCATAACTTATGTAAAATTGATTCGATTGCGACAAAACTTTATCACGTTGTTTCGGAGGTATACTGAGCCGGTTCTGTTGAATATCATCGAAATGGGGCCAAAGGTCATGACACAGGAGCGATACTTATTTCACGGCCATTATCCTCATAACTTGAGTAAAAATGCTTCTATTGCGACAAAACTTAAGTATGTTATTCCGGAGGTATACTGAACCAATTCTGTTGAATATAATCGAAATGGGGTCAAAGGTCAGGACACAGGAGCGAGATTTATTCCACATCTGTTATCCTCATAACTTGAGTAATGATTTCTGGTATGTCGGAAAGTGTATCACAATGAATGCATTGCATGATTTTACTAACTTGTTCACATTTTAATAGTTATACTCATCCATTTCATATTCGTCAGTTGATTCATTACCGGTTGTCTCCTGAAAATTGTCGATGATTAATCAAGCGGTAAATACGAAATGGATAAATATCGCTCGATTCAGAATGCCGTAACACGGTTCTTAATCAAAAGTTTGGAGTTAAAAAAGCACGGTTCTTCCATTTGCGTTGAGCGATTGCGTACCATACGTTGAAAGCTGACCTCAGTATATTATTTTTGTCATATGTTTTAAACCAATATCTGCAACAAATTCTGTGCTTCTTTTATATATTTATGATATTTAATTTGATATTAATAAATGTGTTTTACAAATACTATCGTGTTCAATACAAATTTGGAAGATGTGAATCCGTTTATTGGTGTAAATAGGACATGGATGTTACGTCAGATAATATCCTGGAGCTGGAATCGAACCGCGTCTCCCGGATATCACCCAAGTATGATATATTTACACCAAAAATCGTCCTCCTGGAGCTGGAATCAAACCCGCGTCTCCCGGATAGCACCCGAGTATGATATATTTACACCAATAAACAGATTCACATCTTCCAAATTTGTATTGCACACTGGGGTTATAACGAAGTGAATTTCTCCGTCATTTTTTATCCACGCCAGGATTCGAACCCGGGTCCCCTCATTCCGGAATAAGTTGCTCTACCAATTGAGCTACGCGGACGTTTTATTCTGATTCCTATCTGCCTTTACGTCGTGTGCGTCCTTTTGGCAGGTACGTCACATCTCCTGGTACGTTACATCATCTCCCCCTTATTTTTTTTTTTTTTTTTCGAAGTGCTGGAGAAAGGATTCTCTTATTTTTCCTATCTCGCGGTGTGGAAATAACATCACACCAATGCGAGATTTTGAACGGTCGGGTCATCCGGATAGTTCGGGCGCCATTATAACGAAGTGAATTTCTCCGTCATTTTTATCCACGCCAGGATTCGAACCCGGGTCCCCTCATTCCGGAATAAGTTGCTCTACCAATTGAGCTACGCGGACGTTTTATTCTGATTCCTATCTGCCTTTACGTCGTGTGCGTCCTTCTGGCAGGTACGTCACATCTCCTGGTACGGTACAGGGTAATCCCGTATTTAATTCATTACTATCGTGTTCAGCTTCCGTCTAAGCATTTTTACAGATGTTTTGATGAAAGCTGAATACGATAATCATTGGTTCCAGAATGGTAAAACAACTAATCTTCGCATTTTCATCTAAAGCACTGCAGGACATAAGAACTCGATTGTTTCTGAAATTTGATTGTAATTCATATCGAAGATAATACGTAGATATTTCGCAACTTCTTTATCAAGTCTCTTAACTATGAATAGATTTGAAGTCCTTCGTACGGCAGTCCTTCTTATCGCTTTCATACATGCCAATAATCCAGGAGCATTGAGATCGATGACGCCATTATATACGTCATTCCGTACTTTGAAAGTAAGATTCATCTTCATTACCTACCAAAGAGGTTATCATGTTGCGTTCATAAGAAACTAAATGTAGCTTTTTGTTCAGAAGAAACAGGTTTTTGCTCCTCCAACACTTAAAATATTCTTTTAACAGACATTTAAAAAAGAAAGCTAAAAGAAACCACTCGTCTCAGGCTTCGCTATTGCATGATGCCAGCAAGCAATGTGGTGACTTCTATGTATTATCTTCTCCACCTGACTCAAGTTACGAGGTCCACTCTATAAATGAACCTGCACTGCAGTCCAACAGATCCTTTAGTAAAGGGCAAACTTTTCGATAAATTGATACTGAGGTAAAATTACCATTCCATGAAATGAACTTTTAGATAAAGTTACCCGTTGATGAAACGAACCGTACGATAACAGGGTCTCTTGATGAAATGAACTTATGGTAAAGTGAACTTATAGGTAAAGCACCTCTTCGGTAAAATCGTCATTTCGTTAAAATGACTTTTCGTTAATCGGAAAAATGAATTTCACTCAGTGGCTGCTCGTTTGTAGGAACACATGAGCCATTGATCTGCTCATTGTGCTCGAGGATCTTTTTAAACCAGAGAAAAGCGATTAAGAATTTGTTATAAAGTGATGAAAAGATTAAAGCACACTGAGTTTATATTATATGCTCTAAGTCGAAAGGGTCATTAAACCCGAAACCACTTTGTGTTTCGTTGGAGTTGTCAATGCTCACCAGGCTTATTAGCTTTATTTCTATCAAATAACCCTTGAGCGTCACAACAGCAACAACACAGAAGTGCAAAGCTTTATGTTTACTAGCGTTACAGTAGACGGACATAAAACTATGTTAGTGTCTGCCACGTGATACTAAACCAGATGTTAGGAAAACAGCGTCAAAGAAAGAGTTGTTACTCTTGAAAGAAAAAACTAAAGAGCAGCTGGACTGTCATCGCTACGGCACATTAGTTCCGTGTTTGTCCACTGGTGAGCTGTTCTGCTAAGATCTTTGGGGCCTAATTTAGGGTTACTGGTTTCATGGAAGAGAGAGAGAGCCAGGGCCGTAAGATAAACACAACATCGATGCCTCAACGGGATTCGAATCCAGACTCCTTTCGGACGAATGATCAGAGGCCATCGCTTAGACCACTGCGCCACTGGGGCTGCTCTACCGGTTTCCACTTACCTCTAGAGGAGATTTACCTCTGGGTCTCCTCTTCTGTGGGCAACAAGCTTGCTTACTCTTCAGAGATATTTGGACACGCGTGGTTAAGTGCTACTCCCGAAGATAAATGACCGTCCATCGGAATTCATGTGGTCCAACTACCCGACTGGCTCCTTGCCCTTTCGTTTCTTGCATTGTCGGACAATAAAGCCATTGTGTCGAGGCATGTCTGAATTTTTTGGAGTGGAATGTGGATCTTCTCACACCTTATATGATTTTCTTACTTTATTTTCTTACTTTTCAAAACCGTATGTTCAAAGTTCACGGAATCCTGGGACCATGTTATGTTGGCATGCTTTTGTTTTAGTAAAGTATGTGGTTTACAACTTTTTTTTTTTTTTTTTTTAATTGGGGGTTTAACGACCACCGTGCCGCCCCGGTGGCGCAGTGGTCTAAGGCGTTGGTCTATGATCATTCGTCCGAAGGGGTCCGGGTTCGAATCCCGGTGAGGCATGGATGTTGTGTTTGTCTTACGGCACTGGCTCTCTCCCTTCCCTGGAACCAGTGACTCTAAATTAGGGACGGGCGACTGCTTATAGCCCGTTGAGTTGCTCACGGTGGTCGTTAAACCTCCAATCAAAAAAAAAAAAAAAACGACCACCGTGAACAACTCAATGAGCTATAAGCAGTCGCCCGTCCCTAATTAAGTGTCACATACTCCAGAGAAGGGAGAGAGTCAGTGCCGTAAGACAAACACAACATCCATGCCTCACCGTGATTAGAACCCGAACTCATCTCGAACGAATGATCAGAAGCCATCGCTTTGACCACTGCGCTTTTGGGGCGGTGGTTTACAGCTTCGAACGATCCATTCCAAGTGACACAACACGATAGTTCGCTTCGTGACGCCCAAACTGAGCTTAAACAGCAATTTGTTCTAATATTGCGATCCCGTTTTCAATCAGAACTGAGTCGAGAAGCTAGTTTCTTCACTCAATTTCCCATATGATTGAACTATGGAACTTTCGAGGACTGTTGTTGTCTGTTGGTAAAACTTAAATCTTCCTTAATCAGTCTATCATGTAATTTGAATACTGAGTGTTTTGCATTAAATTTGTTTAAAAGGTAGGAATAAGAAAGAATTGTGTTTGTAATTGAATTTTCGATTGAACACTAGACTAATGAGGAGGACTTGGGTAGTAATTCATGCTAAGCTTCGATAAAATGCAAACTAAGGGTTTTTTTTCTCTTGTTGTCACTCTATTCTAAATACATAGTCTGTTTTTAAATTATACATTTGTACCTTGTCGACATTTTAACCAATTAAAGAATACTGAAACTCGTAATCGGGAAGAAGCGCTTACGAGCGCTCTGTTTAGCGTTGCTCGACAAGTACGACTTAAATTATGGATATGTGTACATAATTATCAGAAAAAACATCAATTCGCTGCTCCTTCTTTGGTACAACTCCGCGAATCTAAGACCGTCGCCTTTCTGGCCCAGTTGTCTAAGGCACTTGTTTCTGACCATTCCTCCCAAATGGCCTGGTTTCAAGTCTCGGATGAAGCATGGGCGATATGTACTCGTATATTTGATGGCTGTATTTGTCTTTCTTCCTTCGAGCCAGTGGCTCTAAATTAAGAACGGTGTATATTATTTCTGGCTCATGGCCATTCTGGCTATTTCTGGCTCATGGCCAGAAATAATACACAGATGCCAGCTGTAAGCGTTGTGAGGCCACTCCCTCACGCAAATAGAATAATCATCCTCTCTTATTCCCATCGTTTGATTCAAAACCGTGTTAACGCGTTCCCAATGGAGTCATATTCATCCATTTTGTATTCGTCAGTTACTCATGAGTACCATTAAGTTGGTTCCACCTAACATCTGTGCCTTATGTTTCCAATGGCAAAACTTCTCTACATATTTTCTTCGCAATTAATGTATTCCCAATGATGAAAATTTGCACATCGATAAAACTAACTTTAAATTATAGCATGGGATACTTAATACTTGCTAAAACATAACCGTAACTAAGCAATCCAACATTTATTTGTCTGCTGACGTCATCAATGTACAGGTTGCGTCATCTATTAACAGGTCTGAACATTACTCAAAGAAAAAGATTGACTTTTATTATATTTATGTTTATATTTTACCAAGTATTAAGTATCCCATGCTATAAATTAAAGATAGTTTTATCGATGTGCAAATTTTCATCGTTGATTAATTGCGAAGAAAATATGTAAACAAGTTTTACCATTGGAAACACAAGGCAGAGAATTTAGGTGGAACCAATTTAAGCTCCGAAAGAAAAAACAAGTTAGAAAAATCATGCAATGCATTGATTATATGTAATACGCTTTCCAACATACCAGAAATCATTACTCAAGTTATGTGGATAATGGCTGTGGAATAAATATCGGTCCTGTGCCCTGACGTTTGATCCCATTTCAATTATATTTAACAGAACCGGTTCAGTATACCTCCAAAATAACATGATAAAGTTTTGTCGCAATGGAAGCATTTTTACGTAAGTTATGATGCATAAGGGAGATTCCGCTCCTGTGTTCTAACCTTCGACCCCATTTCGCCCGTTTTCAATAGGATTTGTCCCCAGGCAGGCCCTACAATATGCTAACATTTCATCTAAATCGAAGAATGTTAATATTAACGCACGTTATGACGCATAATGGCGATGGAAGTTATTCCGCTCCTATGTCCCTAATTTTGACCCCATTTCGGCCATTTTCAATAGGGTTTGTTCCCAGGTGGTCCCCTAGCACATATTAAATTTTAATCGAAATCGAACCTTTTTTTACCTTATTTGTGACGCATAAGAGCAGTGGAATGGATCCCGCTCCTATGTCCTAACCTTTGACCCCATTTCGTTCACTTTCAATAGGGTTCCTTCCCAAGTGATCGCCTTCCACATATTAAAAGTTCATTGAAATCGAGCGATTTTTACGCGAGTTGTCGTGCGGACGGACATACGCACACAACGCGTGACGTAATGAAGCAGATGGGAATCGCGACCATCTGCTCGCAAGAGTGTGACGTCATAAAACTTTAATAGGATCCACACACAATGCCTGACGTAATGAAACAGATGGCGTGACCGCGCGCCAACATCTCAAGTGCGAGATTTCGCCGTCATAAGATCGTTCCCAGGTGGTCCTCTACCACTAATAAAATTTCATCGAAATCGAACCATTTTTACGCACGTTATGATGCATAAAGACAATGGAATGCATTCCTCTTCTATGTCCTGACCTTTGACCCCACTTCACCCATTTCCAATAGGATTTCATTCCCAGGTGGTCCCCTGCAATATACTAAAATTTCTTCGACATCGAATCATATTTACACAAGTTATGACGCGAAAGGGCGATGGAATGGATCCCGCTGCTATGCCGTGACCTTTGACCATTTTCAATAGGGTTCGTCCCCAGGTGGTGCCCTACCTCATACTAAAATCTCATCGAAATCGAACCCTTTTTACGCGAGTTATCGTGCCGACAGACAGACGGACGGACGGACAAAGCTGGAGCATATACGCTTCTTCAACCAACGGTTGGAAAGCGTAAAAAAACAAAGGTGGGGGGGGAGTACAGATACTCTAGTAACACACTCCGTTTTGTGAAATATGTAGCCATCTCAAGAGTTCAAACAAATAAGTGTTTAAAATGTTTTTATTTTTTACTAACTTTTCAATCAGTACATTCCATTTTAGAAATACAATCAGTTTCGGGTGTACAAAGGAATGGACTTACTGTAGCTAAAAGAGAAAAAACGCTAACTTGCGATATCAAAGTATCTAATCTAATCTCCATTGCAGCTTTCAGGCTGGGTGGTAGAACTGTAATGGTACTTATTCATGATGAAGTTGGGCTCGGCTTCTAAACAATCGACGAAAAATTTCGATCCGGACTTGGAGAAATATCCTCTGTGAATCGTAGGCATTCCATGACGAGTTTTCTGCAATAAATCTGCAAAAAAAAAAAAAAAAAAGGTAGCACAAATCGAATGAAATCAATGATATCTTTAACATTTTGATTTGGTGTGGTGTGCAAAGTAGTATAATAATAAATTGCCTGTCCATTTGGAAGCAGACAATCAAAAGCGCACATGTCCCCCACGCCAAACCCTTAAAGACATTCCAACACTTTGACGATAAATGGCGATGTGTAGTGCCTATATATGGGTGCCAGTCATGCGCAACTCTGCGTATGGGCTAAGGGAGGTTCATTCTACACTACTTTTCTTTGAACCCGCTCCCCTTTAGTCCTTCCCCCAATTTGTAAGGAGTTAGAGCACATGGCGAGTGCAGCAATCTAAGATTTTAAAGAACTTGAATAAACGTATGTTAATTTTTAGGATTCACAAAACGTTTCCTAGGTAAAATGAATTTTTATTAAATTTAGTGTTGTACTAATCTCTGGAATGGTTAGAGTCCCTTAGCGAACATGTGCGAGAGTGGGAGAGAAAGACACCATTTGGGCGCAATTATTGTTTAAAAAGTTTAGATATTCTTCATCAAGTTACAAACTAAAATTCATAAATTGCATTATGATAGCAAACATTTAAACAAGAAAGAGGACACCGAATTTTCGGGTGTAATAAGCACGTCTTTTGAATCCGTTCTGACGCAAATTAAATTTATCTAAGCTATTCAAAGTCAATGGAACCCGTATGGAAAACAATAGTATCTGACGGAAGAAAGAAGTTTTTCAAGCGGGTTTTTAATCCCTCAGATATTGCTGTAAACGTAAGCGTGAGCTTACTCCCTCTGGTTGCAGACTTGTGCGTTAAGAAAAACATGAATTCATATGAGAAACATTTCGCACCGGAAACGCTCTCCAACACCGAAAGAATTTTTCAAATCGGAGTTTCAGGAGTAGAAATAACGCAGAAAACGCAATTTACCTTTGTGGCTCCTAGCGGAAAGTCTATGATTTACTTGAAAATTTTGAATTTATAGGAAAAACATTTCGCATCGGAAACACTATCCAACAAAGAAGGAATTTTTCAAATCGGACACTTAGAAGTAAAGATATTGACAAAAATAAAATATACATCTACGCCCCCTGGCGTAGAAACCATGCATTATTTAAAAAGAAAATTTTCCTGAAAGGTTTGTCGACATGAATAGTATTGGTCAACAAACGACTTTTTTTTCAGTCAAGATTTTAGAAACTCATATTTTGCTGCAAATGCATCAGAAGCGGAAATTGAGACTTACGCCACCTGGTGGCCAAACCATTGTTTACAAAAATCAGAAATTATGTGCAAAGGATTTCCCATCAGGAGCTGTATCCGGTGCAGAAAGAATTTTCCAAATCGGAGATTTAGAAGCAGAGATATAGGAGGAAACGCAATTTACCTCTACGCCCCTAGCGGAAAGTCTATGATATACTTAAACATTTTGAAACTATATGAAAAACATGTCACACTGAAAATACTATCCAACAAAAAAGGAATTTTTCAAATCGGACTCCTATAGAAGTAGAGATATTGACAAAAATAAGATATACATCTACGCCCCCTGGCGAAGAAACTCAGGAATATTTTAAGAAGAAAACATTCCGAAAAAGTTTTATCGATGTGAGTGGCAGCAGTCCACGAAATAATTTTTTCAATCGATATTGTAGAAGCTCAGATTTTATGGGAAATACATCAGAAGCAAAAATTAACACTTACGCCCCCTGGTGGCCAAAGTATTTTTACCAAAAATTAGAAATTATATGCAAAAGATTTTCCATCAGAAGTGTATCCGCTGAAGATTTTTTTTTAAAATCAGAGCTTTAGAAGAAGAGTTTTCGGGAAAAATGTAATTTATTTTGCGCCCCCTAGCGGAAAAGCTATGCGTAATTTGAAAAAGTAACTATATCTAAAATACTCTTCGACATAAATAGAATCGAAAGATAAAATAACTTTCTCAATCGGATGTTTAGAAGCAAATATGTGGAATAAAACGTATTCTTGAATTCGACATCATCTGCATTTTTTCCCTCTAGCGGTGAAATTGTACATCGTAAAAGAAAAAAACGAAATGAAAGATCATCATTCTCATATTTCAAGCTTCCTAATGCAAAAAGAATTTTTCAAATCGGACTAATAGTTCCAGAGATATCGTCGTGGGTACAGATGGACGGACGGACAAACCGATAACATAAGCACGATCTTTTTTTACAAAAGACGTGCTTTTAAAAAGCAAGGCACGAAAGTAGACACCGAAATTTTGGTTGTAATGAGCACGTGTTTTGAATTATTTTCGGTGCGAATAAAAGTATCAAAGTTATCTATAGTCAATCGAACCCGTTATTAAAAAAATCAACAGCCGAATTTCTACAATCGATTGAACATTTAAAAATAGAAACAGATACTTACTTCCACCAGCGGCTAAAACGTATGTTACGAAAATTAATATCAAATGTGCAACTTAATTCTCGGCCACAGGCACACGTTGACAGAAAATTATAGCAAATCGAATATGTACCTAATCAGGGTAATAACCCCCGTCGTGTGGGATACATTTGAGCCATCGGTCAGGGAGCTGCCGAATGCCACTGCGGAAAAAAGAGGGCTGTTTCGAGTTGATAAAGTCATCAATACTTGTGTGGACCTCCTCGATCGAAGTGAAGTGCGTATCACTCAGGTGATGTTGCAGAGAGCGAAAGAGGCGATAATCCGACAGGGCGAAGTCTGGAGAATACGCCGGTTGGGAAAAAATCTCCCATCCCAGGTCGGTGATCGTGTTTAAAGTCGTTTTCGCAGTGTGAGGACGCGCGTTATCCTGAAGCAACAGAACTGACCTTCTGCCCTTGCCGGTGTATGGCCTTTTTGCCTCCATTGAGTCACTCACACAAATGAGTTGCTGACAATAACGCTCATCATTGACCGTTTCACCAGGTTTGAGCAACTGTAACGTACTAGGAGATGTGACGTACCTGCCAGAAGGACGCACACGACATAAAGGCAGATAGGAATCAAAATAAAATGTCCGCGTAGCTTAATTGGTAGAGCAACTTATTCCGGAATGAGTGGACCCGGGTTCGAATCCTGGCGCGGATAAAAATGACGGAGAAATTCACTTCGTTATAATGGCGCCCGAACTATCCGGATGACCCGACCGTTCAAAATCTCGCATTGGTGTGATGTTATTTCCACACCGCGAGATAGGAAAAATATGAGCAGCACTTCAAAAAAAAAAAAAAAGTGGGAGATGATGTAACGTACCAGGAGATGTGACGTACCTGCCAGAAGGACGCACACGACATAAAGGCAGATAGGAATCAGAATAAAATGTCCGCGTAGCTCAATTGGTAGAGCAACTTATTCCGGAATGAGTGGACCCGGGTTCGAATCCTGGCGCGGATAGAAATGACGGAGAAATTCACTTCGTTATACAACTCATAGTGTAAGACACTGCTGTGATCCCACCATATGTACAGCAACAACTTCCGGGAACGGATATTCGGTTTGGTAGTACTGGTGGTAGGCTGACCTGGATAAACCCACGATTTGCGCCACTTAGGATTATCGTAGAGGAGCCACTTTTCATCACAGGTCAAAATAATCTTGTGGAGGAAATCCTTCTTCTTGAATCTGGAGAGCAAGGACACAGCAACATCGTAGCGCCTAGACTTGTTCGCAGCTGTGAGTTGGTGGGGCACTCAACTGCCCTCCTTGTGAATCCGTCCAAGCTTGTGCAAGCGCTTTGCAATGGTTTGCCCTGTTACTCCGAGTTCCCGAGTTCCCGGGCGAGATCTGACTGTGTGCGACAGGGATCCGCAGTTGACTGGAAAGCTGTTGGATGACGCTGCAATCAGCCATTATCGCACAGAGCTATTTGCATTTGCCGACGTTCTATGATCGTTTGTGGTTACGGGTCGAGAATTAAGTTTTTTTGTTTTTTTTTGTGAGCCGTGAGCAACTCAATGGGCTATAAGCAGTCGCCCGTCCCTAATTTAGGGTAACTGGTTCCAGGGAAGGGAGAGAGCCAGTGCCGTAAGACAAACACAACATCCATGCCTGAACGGGATTCGAACCCGGACCCCCTTACGGACGAATGATCAGAGGCCAGCGCCTTAGACCACTGCGCCACCGGGGCGGCGAATTAAGTTGCACACATAATATAATACATGGCTCACAAAACGTTTTTCATAGCAAATGGAATATCACAGACAAAGGGATTTTCAAATCGAACAGTTAAAAGAAAAAAATATAGAAGAAACATGATATAACTCAACGCCCCGTAGCGGAAGAATTTTGCATATAGTTTAAAATATGAGAAAAGTATTTTTCGCGGCAAAAGCGATAAGGAAAAAGGACGTTTTAAATATGTTTCCGGGAAGCAGAGGTAGCTGGGAACGAGTTTTGACATTTACGCCCCCTAGCGGATATACTGTCCGTTATTTAAAAAGGATAATGTGACATATAGTAAAAAAGAAAATGTTCAATGGAATGCTTAGAAACAGAGATACAGGTACAAACAGAATTTCACAAACATCACCTATAGAGACGTAACTGTGAACTATAAAAATCAACAAGTACAAGCAAAGTGTTCCACAAGGCAAATGGCATCCGGTGAAAAACAATTTTTTTTAAATCGGATATTCAAAAGCAGATACATCGAGAAAAACAGATTAAATATTTGCCCTTCCTCGCGGGTAAATTGTGCATTATTTTGAGAAGGAAATATACATAAAATACACTGCCGGACAATTGCTAAGGACGGATGACAATAGCAACGATAGCAACCATAAAATGGAAGGCAAGAAAATGTGGAAATTTGCATAACTGCGGGATGCAGTAAGACGTGTTGTGCGTATGCAAATTTTGGATTGCCGAACTTGTTCGTGACGTCATAGCGCTGATAAGAGATATAAAGGATTTGACGCGTATTGACCGTTGTTGTTCAAACGCAAAGTTGAAAGGGAAAGAATCAATTGACGAACTTGCAATTTTCAGTATGTCTTCCTGACATCACCTAGATGATTTTACACGTGGCCGTATTATTGGCAAGATTGAAGAAGGGCGAAAAATAACAGATGTTGCCAGGGAGTTCCACGTCAGCCACAGTGTTGTTTCAAGGCTTTGGAAATCATTTCAAACAAATGGAGAGTGTAGCAAACGTCACGGGGAGGTCGTGTTCGCAGTACGACACCTGCAGAAGATCGGTACATAGTGCTATCAACAAAAAGACACAGGCACAGCACAGCTAGTGATGTAGCAAATCAGTTTATGGCTGCTACTGGCAAGCGGATCTCCCAAAAAACTGTCGCCAGACGTTTGCATGAAGGAGGACTATACGCCCACCGTCCTGTTGTGTACATCCCATTGTCCAGACGTCACCGTAACGCCCGTTTGCAATGGTTCCATCAACATCGCAATTGGACTGATAACGACTGGTCTGCTGTCCTCTTCTCAGATGAGAGTAGATAAGTCTATCTTCTGATTGTCGACGACAACTGATCTGGCGTGATAGTGGTACTGCATATTGTCCAGCAAACATACAGGAAAGGGACCGATATCCGACATGTAGTGTCATGGTATGGGCTGGCATCATGATCAATGGCCGTACGTCCCTCTATGTGCTTCCAACTGGGACTATGACTGGCCAACGATACATTAATGATGTTCTGCTACCTCATGTTCGCATGTTCCGTGGTGCTGTCGGTGATAGATTCATTTTCATGGGCGACAACGCAACATGTCATCGAACAGTCGCTGTCCAGGAGTGTCTTGAGAGCGAGGATATTCAACGCCTCGTATGGCCAGCACGTTCTCCAGATCTGAATTCCATTAAAAATGTGTGGGATGCTTTGGGGAGGAGTCTTGCTGGTCTCCAATGCCCTCCAATAAACAAGGACACCTTCATCCGCGCACTGACAGAGGAATGGGATGAATTACCCCAACAGCTGCTTGATAATGTTGTGCAAAGCATGACACGACATGTGGAATCTTGCATCGCCCTCCATGGTGGCCATATCCCGTATTGACATCTTACGCCGGAACGCCTACGGACGGTAATTGCATTTTTTTCACGTATACGTATTCTGCACAAAATGGCCTGTTTGTCCCTTGAACACGTTCCAAAGCCTTCTGGATTTCAGAGCACAATAAATTGTCTTTCTTGTAATGTCCTGGCATTCTGACATTATTTTATTTCACTTGGCATCCAACCACACTTACTTTTTTATGCGCTATATAGCCGTCTATGATCCGTCCTTAGCAATTGTCCAGCAGTGTATTTTCATAGTTACTAGTATCTGACTGAAAATTAATTTTTGATCAGCTTTTTGGTCTGGCAAGTATTGCTGCAAATATGCTATGAACTGAAACATAAGGTTGCGCCCTCTGTGCGAGCAAAACATTTCGTGCCAGAGGCGATCTCCGTAAAGAAAAAAAGATTCAAATCGGACTCATAGAAGCAGGGATATAGACGAAAAGTAAGATATAAATCTACGTCCCCTACAGAAAAACTATGCAATATTTTAAGAAGAAAGATACTTTTGCAAGGTTTTCCAATGTGAGCGGTATCGGTCCTCGAGAAATATTTTTCGATCGAGTTTCCAGAAGCTTAAAATTTTGCTGCAAATACATCAGAAACAGAAATAAACACTTGCAACCCCTGGTGGATAAATTATTTTCCACCAACAATTATAAATTATATGTAGAACATTTAAACCGGAGCTATAATTTGCCACCAGGAGCTATAAGTTTTCAAATAGGACGTTTAGAAGCAGAGACATCAGGGAAATCGAAATTTACCTTTAGGCCCCCTAGTGGAAAATCTATTTATTACTTTCAAAATAAACTGTTCACAAAATAGTCTTTGTTGTGAATAGCATCGAAAGGAAGAAAGAACTTTTTCAATCGGATATTCGAAACAAATATATGGAATTAAATGTATTTTGAATTCGGTAGCATCTGCTGTTACACCCTGTAGCGGTGAAGTTGTACATTGAATAAAAAACCGGAATGTAAGGTTCATGGTTCTCACATTTCAAGCTTCCCATTGCAAAAAATAAAAAAAATCTTCAGATCACACTATTAGTTGCAGAGATATGGCGTCCACAGACCGCCGGACGGATTGACAAAGTGATACTATCAGCACGTACCTTTTTATACAAAAGACGTGCCAACAAGTTAGTAAAATCATGCAATGCATTGATTATGATACGTTTTCCAACATACCAGAAATCATTACTCAAGTTATGAGGATAATGGCTGTGGAATAAATCTCGCTAATGTGCCCTGACCTTTGACCCCATCTTGATGATATCAAACAGAATTGGTTCGGTATACCTCCAGAACAACATACTAAAGTTTTGTCGCAATAGAAGAATCTTGAGTCAAGTTACACTAGCGGAAAGTGAAAAAAGAACACCAAGTAGGAATTGGCGGACGATCATGAAATTTACATATGTTAATGGGGTCGAGTTTAACTGGGTGTGATGTTAATTTCGGAACCAACCGGTTAGCGCTTACGCCACAGCACGGCATAATATGCACATTATCGTCGGTGGTATTTAAGGAGTACGGCGAAGACAATGTAATCAGTCGTCGGCGTACGGACACGTGCAAAGACCCTGAAGAAGCTGCAATGCCTGGACATGGAAGACGTGTACGATTTCATCTGTCATCGGACTTTGAGCGAGGTCGTCTAGTCGGACTTCGCGAGGCCGGGTGGTCGTATCGTCGTATTGCGGAGCGAATTGGACGGGAAGTATCGGTGGTGGTACGATGGTGGCGTAGATGGTCCGAGGAACATTCCCACACGAGAAGACGTGGAACCGGGAGTCACAGACGGACTGATGAGCTGACCGATCGACGCATAAGAATAGCGGCGTTGTCCAGCAGAACATCCACTGCGACGCACATCCGAGCTGCCGTTGCACCTGAGGTGACTGTGCGAACAATCCGCAACCGTCTACTGGATGCAGTACTACGTGCACGTGTTTCTCATACTCCAGCCCACCGTCAGGAACAGCTGCAGTGGTGTCGCCAACGTCTGCACTGGAGAACGCAATGGCGATCTGTCGTGTTCAGCGATGAAAGCAGATTCTGCTTGGGAGCCTCCGATGGCCGTATGCGTAGACGCACAGGGAGCGTCTCCACCCTTCTTGCATCCACCAGAGACACACAGGGCCTACACCTGGTCTCCTGTTGTGGGGAGCGATCAGCTATCACTCCCGTACACAACTAGTGTTTGTACCGGGTACGTTAAACAACACCTCCTACATCAACAACATCATTCATCCCGTTGTTGTGCCATTTGTAAGGTCGGTCCATCGTGGTGTTTTCCAGCAAGATAACGCACGCCCACACACGGTGCGTACAACGCAACGTGCACTTCAGGGTGTGAGACAACTTCCATGCGCTGCACGTTCACCGGATTTGTCCCCCATTGATCACGTGTGGGATTTTATGGGACAACGACTTATCCGGTCTCCACAGACATCCACGACCATCCCCGATTTACGCGTCCAGGTTGAGGATGCTTGGAACTCAATACCCCTATAACGAAGTGAATTTCTCCGTCATTTTTGGTCTACGCCGGGATTCGAACCCGGGTCCACTCATTCCGGAATAAGTTGCTCTACCAATTGAGCTACGCGGACATTTTATTCTGATTCCTATCTGCCTTTATGTCGTGTGCGTCCTTCTGGCAGGTACGTCACATCTCCTGGTACGTTACACCCCAAACTTACATCCAACATCTGTACGACAGACTCCATGCCAGAATTGCACAGTGTGACGCAGTTCATGGGGGTTCAACCTCGTACTAACCATGTTACATGGAAATGTTATTTTTCAGTTTACCAGCAAATACAGCTGTATTTTGCCATAATGTTTTGATCACGTTATCCTCTGTATTCCGTTATTATACTGTATAAATTTCGTTGGTATCAGACGTCTCCTTCTTGGTGTTCTTTTTTCACTTTTCGCCAGTGTATTTGGATAAAGGCTGTTGAATAAATCTCGCTACTGTGTCCTGACCTTTGACGCAATTTCGATGATATTCAACTGAACCGATTTAGTTTACTTCCGGGCAACATACTAAAGTTTTGTTAGTCAAAATCGTTTATTATGAGCTGAAATACACAGGCTACAGGTGGCACAGAACATTTAAGGTGCCAATGATATAATATATGATATGTACCATGAAAAGGACAAGTGTCAGAGAGTAATATATACAAATGGTGAAATTGTCGAAACAGCTATTTCAGGAAGGAGCATATGTACGCAAACATAGTAAATAGAACAAGTGGTATAAGAATTAACCATATTATCAAGAATAATACAAAACTGGGATGAGACAAAGTATGGTAAAAGCAGTACTACAACGTGGGCACATACCAATTGTTTATAACTGGGAAATACTGTACGTTGAGAGCAAGACGGTTCATACGAAGCAACAAATAGAAGAATCACAGCTGGTACGTATCGATAATACTGCCAAGAGACACTAAGGTACATTTTGAGCTTAAACACAAATGCGCAGGTGGTACAGAAGAACAAAACACCAGATTTGGTGTACAACTTAGGGAACACATTTGCACAAGCAGTTCCAGAAACGGATACATAATATAGATATACACTGAGGGGTCCTTTTATAATGACCACCTGACAGTTTTAAGTAAATGAGCTCTGGCAGCACGCTGTTGCCGCCAGAGGGCGAGGCTAGTTAAAAAGGGAAAGCTTAGTGCTTGCGACAGTAGTAGAAGTGATTTTTGGGTGACGAGATGGGTAAAAAATGTGATTTGACGGACTTTCAACGTGGGAAGATTGTAGGAGCTCGGATCCATGGAGCGAGTATCATCGAAACCGCCGCATTCGTGAAATGTTCCAGAGCAGCTGTTGTTAAAGTATTTAAAGACTGGGCTGTCAGCCAAAAAACTGGGTCTCTACGTGCAACGTGTGGTCGTCATCGACTAGTGACTGCTCGGGTGGAACGGAGAGTTTCCAGACTGGTAACAGAACAGTGCAGCAAATTACAGACCATCTTAATCAAGGATCCCCTCAAATGATCTCTGCACGCACTGTTCGCCGTACACTGCATCGGATGGGATATGGCAACCGAAGGTCTGTTCGAACACCTTTGCTGTCTGCAGTTAATAAGAGAAAACGTCTCCAGTTCGCACAAGAGCACAAGGATTGGACAGTCCATAATTGGAAATAAATTATGTGGTCCGATGAATCACGTTTTCAGTTGCACCATGCCGATGGCCGAGTGAGAATTTCGCGGAAACAGCACGAAAGCATGGACCCCAAATGCATTGCTACAACCCTTCAAGCTGGTGGAGGCAACGTTATGGTTTGGGGAATGTTTTCCTGGCATGCTTTGGGCCCTTTAATTCGTGTTGATCAACGTCTGACTGGCACATCATATCTAAACATCGTTGCGGACCAAGTGCATCCTGACATGTGGATGGTTTATCTCAATGGCTATGACTACTTTCAACAAGTTATTGCGTCCTGCCATAGTGCTAGTATTGTACAGGATTGGTTTCAGGAACATGCCGGTGAGTTTACTTTGCTTAGGTGGCCCCCACAATCTCCAGATCTCAACCTGATTGAGAATTTGTGGGATGAAGTTGAACGAGACATCAGACAGCTGAATCCACAACCCTGCAATCTCACACTCCTGGAAAGTGCTATTTATCAAGCATGGTCTCAGATTCCACAAACCACCTAGTGGAGTCCATGTCACGAAGAATCGACGCAGTATTAAAGGCAAAAGGTGGCCCAACGAAGTACTGAGGGGGTGGTCATAACAAAGTGGCCACTCAGTGTATATAGATATAGGTAACGGTGTAACAATGCGAATACAAAGGTGTAAGAAGTGGAACAGGAGGTCCGTCCCAACGGGAACACATGATGCATGAAAAAAACAAGAATGACATCTATGGAGGACATCATAACAACAATATATGCAGCAGGACATTAAACATAGAAAATGCAAAAGGAGCGAGACATGTACACAGGGGGAGAGAAATGTTATAGGGTACAAAAATTTGAGTGTTGTGAAAATCTACGACAAGCGGCATATAATCTTAATGTAAAAGGTAGGAAACACTATGTAGAAAATATCTGCTTTTAAAGATTGGTAATAACTGGAAAGTATAACACAGGTTCAATAGTAACAGAATATACACCATAATGCCAGATATGGAAATCGTAAAGTAAATTCAGTAACAAAGAAGCAGAATACAATGTAAAAAATATACCATATATTTGGGATTCACGCTTGAAAAAAAACCGCAAGTATCAATATGTGAAATACATGAGAGAACAATACTGATGAGAACGTATAACCGGAAGGAAAGAATGTGATAGCACCCACCTGGGGAGCTTACAGGAGAGCATAATATTGCAGAGTCATAATGACTCACGACGTCCCATAGGATGACAGTTCAGCTGGGGGATCCGACAGTGGGCGGAGGGGTGACCCACAGGCCGTGGTATAGCAGGCAGACAAACGAAGAAAGGTCGGAGCTGATTGGAGAGAGAAGACCAAGGTAGAAACGCTAACCAAGGCAGTCCAGTGGATCGGTACAGTTATAGGAGAAGGCGAATGTCACCAGGAGGGGTGGTAAACAAGGGCAGGTGTGGAGACCAGACGTGTAGGAATTGAGGAAGGCGTTGTGCAGTGGATGCGGTTGAATAGTTGTAGCCTGGAGAGGAGTCGGACACGGAAAATCCGGCAGAGTGAATCCCTTGCCTAGTGGAGGGTTGAAGGGGTGAAGTTGAGCGGAGCTGCAGATGATAGGAATATATCGCATGTTTTACCAAGATGCAGATGTAAGTGCTGGTCGCAGTTAGTGGTACAGGTGGAGACAAGGATCTATGGAGCGTAGAATACGCTGAGAACGGTAGATCAGGCACACAAATAAGTTAAACCACCTGGAATGCCAGATGTAGGAGAGGTAGAAGAACCGGACAATGCAGATAGATGTGTGGGATATCTGCAGCCGCCGGACAGAAAGCACAGTCGAGCGATGGGATGAGTGTCATGCGGAATAGAGTCGTTGGTGCTGGTAAGCGACGATGCAGAAATTGCCACTGGATGTTTCGCTCAGTGGGTGTGGACAGAGGCGACGCTCCTGCCGACCACACACATGGCAAGGCTGCAGTTGGGACGTTTAGAATCGGCAGAGGCAAAGAGGTAGAAGGATCACGTAGAAAATGATACAGAGAAGAGACAGTGAAGCTGGAGAGAGGGATGGCGGAGCCCCGAAACATGAGAAAAAAGGGAAGGGGGAGAGAAACAGAGGGGAAAGAAAGAAGTCCAGTGGAGGTTGCTAGGGATAGGTAAAGATGGATAATAGTTGAGTGGAGATCGGCGTAAAGGGAAAGAGAAGCGGAAGAGCGAGAAAGGAGCCTGGGTGAAATCTCAGAGAAGGGTTTCCAGGAAAGGCTTGCGGTGAGGAGATCTCGGACTGTCACGACCCCGGTAGGGATCCATGACAGGTCAAAGAAATAGGGAGCATCTGGAGGGTGGATAGTTGAGCAGTGAAACAAGGGTTGAGCAAGAAGTTCAGAAGTGGAGTCGGGGGGAGGGGAGAGAACGGGAAATAGGTAGAGAACGGAGCAGAGAAAGTACCTCGGAATAGAAAGAAGAAATACGGGAGTGCAGAAAGGGGAAGTGATCCATCAGAAGAAAAGTAACAAAGGAAAATTGCGAGGAGAAATCATAACGTCCAATGTGAGCTGATCTGGAGCAAGCGATGCACTAAGGATCCGTAGCATGGAAACTACACGGTGCACTCGATAGTATAGCACTACATCAACGAGCGAGATGCATCCCGTGAACACCGAACGATAGAGAGTACAGACTCGGATCCAGAAATGATGTGTCCAGATCAGCCGGGTTATCAATCGGGTGATCTCTTGGAGATAGTAGGCAGGAAAGAGTGAAAGGCGGTAGGTGCGGGCTATTTGGCTCTTGTGAAATAGGAGATGCAGAATTGTGCGTTTCTCCAAAAATTCATGGAGCAAGTGAAACGTGGTAAAAGCGCAGCACAATTGGCGCGAAGTGCAGCGGTCGGCAAACCGAAATGGAACCCAAGGAATGTTTGGGTGGTAGCAGCCCGGATGGCTCCCCACAGAGTACCCGTCCGGGTATTACATAAACCTCGCCACAAACCAGTGCTTTTAGTAGTCTTTAGTGCTGCGCTGGAGCAGGAGGCGTAGAGCTGGTAAGAACTCTCGAGTATACTGGCTGTTAATGGGGGCAGTGCAGCAAGCAGAGCACGATGAGAAAATCTGAAGAACGGCTCAAACACTAGAGCAAATAATTGACCGGCCAGTGGGCAACATTGCCGGATGTCACGCTGAAACCGGATGGGGGCGGTAAGAAAGGCAATGTTCTTGACGTGGATAACTGTTTACCGATAGAGGACAAGAAAAGTGGAGACAAATCAATGGGGAAGCCGAAGGCAGTGAGAGTAAAAGAAAGATAGGAGTGGGAAATGTTATCGAACGTACCGCGCTGGTCTAGGTTAAGGAGTGCGAGCGATTCTCGATTGGTAGATACGTGATGGACAAGGTTACGAAGAAGATGGAGATTGGAAGAAATGGTCCGACTAGGGACCGTATAGGTCTGGTCGGGAGAAAGAAGATAGGGAAGGATAGAGTTGAGTCTACAGGATAAGAGTTTAGTATATGTAATCAATATTTAGTAGAGAGATGGGCCGCCGCCAGTTTCCCAGGTCAAGGAGATACAATTTCTTAGGAAAAAAATACGACTAGAGAAGAGGACGGAAGAGAAGAGGACGTAAAAGCAGTGAGAAAAGCAGCGAGTAAAAACGGAAGAAGAGCTGGAAAGAAAGCAAGGTAGATGGAGTGGGTGAGGCCATCTGGCCCAGGGACGGCGCGGGAATTCAGAGAACGGAAGGCGGACCAAAGTTATGAAGAGGGAGGGATTGGGTGAGACAGTCTAAGAGATGAGAAGTGACTTGAGGAAGGGAAGAGAGAAGAGAAGAGACAGCAGAGGAGGAAGGAGGAGTAGTTTCACCAAATTTGGAAGCAAAGTAGGTACGAGTTTGCGTGCAGAGAGCATTGGTAGCTGAGACAATCCGTCCATCTGACTGGCGAAGAAAACGGAGATGATGCAAGGAGCGGTGATGAGTTTCAAGCGAAGAAAGGAAGTCATAGGCGCAGTCCTCCGGATCAAGATGCTGTAAACGGAGGCGAAAGATGGCTTGCTGTGCTCGTGGTTCCAATATCGCTCGGAGGTCCGCCATATAGGCTGGGTACGGCGGATGAGTAACGCTAAGGTGAGAGAGAATGTGACGGATGTTCTGTTCCTCCATTTTCCGTTGGGTGTGAATGCGAAAGGAGAAACGTTTAAGAAGATCCAAGAGGTGCGACTTGACCATCAGCCAATACGTAAGCGCACAAGGCGCGGCGGAGAGTCCAGATCGGAAGTGTTGTAGTAGCTCTCGGACTTGAGAAGAAAGGTCTGGATCGGTTAGTAGAGTCGATTCGAACGTCCAGGAATTATACCCAGAACGCTGATATGAAGAATGGTGAAAGACAACCTGGACCGCACAATGGTCCGAGGAAGCTGCCGGCGAGTTTTGACAGGTCGTCACCACTGGGAGGAGTGTCGAAGATATGTAGAAGCGATCTAGTCGCGCCGAAGTGAGAGCAGACGTAGCCGAACTCCGCCACGTATGAGATATGATTGTTGGATGGAGGTGACGAAAGACATCAGTGAGGTCGAAGTCTGCTACGAGGGTACTGAGCAGATTCACAAGCCGATAGCGATACTCGGTGGTAGAAGACATGCGATCTAGAGAAGGATGCAATGTGCAGTTGTAATCCCCTACAATCAGAACATTTGCTGATGGCAACGCGGACTGAAGGACGGTACGCAGTGCCAAGACTAAAGAGGTAAGTGACGGGGAAGTGCATGGTACGTAGATATTAAATATCAGGTATCTTTGGCCTTCAAGACGGAAGGTGAGACGTTGAAGGTAGTCGTGGCAAAGGTTATATACGTGCACCGAGGAGATCGCTTGGCGGAATCGAGAGCGAATCCTGATGGCAAGACCGCCGGTCTGAGATTGCTTGAATGCATGATGGAATTGGTAATGCCAGCTCCGCCATCGACGAATAGCGTGTACGACAAGCAGTTAGTTTCCTGTAGCAGCAGAACATCCTTACCTAGAGGGGTAAATTCTTCCTGGGCTAGCGTGTTCGCTAGCGGGGAACTAAAGCCCCGACAGTTCAAAGTCACAACTTTGAACGGAGGCATCGGATAGTGGTTCGAGGAGCTTATCGGCCGCGTTTCTCAGCTTATTAAGGCGGCTGAAGAATTTCCGGTGCCATGCCGAGCTACCCAGCGGCGTAGGAACCAGTGCGTTCAAGCGCTCGCGTATTTCTTGAGTTTGCGCCACGACCTCGGGAAGTTGTTGAGAGTAAGGAAGTAGGAATGTGCGAGACATCCGACTATAATGAGTACAAGTGAGAAAGGTATGTAACCCCACTCCTGGGACGGGCGTCTGCGGAAGAGAGAGTTCATCCATTAGGAGGAGAAAAGCTTCTTGAGAGATCAGATCAGCGCCGCTTACATTCACATCCGAGGTTGCGGAGCCTTAGGAGGTAGAATCACTGAAAGAACGGTCTCGCTGACTAGATGTGGCTAGCGAAGTACGAGATTTCTGCCCACGCTGACGGTTTGACCGACGTCGCTTAGGGCTCCCTCGAAGAAGTGTAGAGGCCGGAGAAGGAAGTTCAGGTACTTTAAAGAGGCCGATGACAGTGGTGTTATGAATGACTGCAGAAGTAGGAGATTCGGCGGTGGTGTCATGTACAACCGCAGAAGCAGAAGATGCAGCAGTGGCCTCTTGGTCTGCTGAGCCAGGAGGGGTTGGAGCAGAAGAGGAAGGTGTAGGAGGTGGCTGTGGAACGCCCTCGGATGGAAGGTCGAGGGTTGGAGGTAGTGGCTAATTTCCATCATCGCTGGTGGACGGATGTGGAGATGAAGTCACGCGTTGCTAGTCCGATGTCTGCGGTGACGACTCCGGAGGGCTAGAGGTAGAAGGAACAGGCTGGACTGGCGATATAGGGACGGTAAAAGCAAGTAGGGTCGGAGAGCCCGATGGTGGCCTCTACCATTACAAACTGGACAGGCAGTGCCCACCATGATGGTAATTTGACGGAAGTGAGGCCCATAACGTACATTGAGGTGCAGAGGAACTCCTCGCATGCCATCATCAGTTGGGAAGACCACTCTCACTTGACGCCGAAAGCCACGCAAGAAGCGATCGTCTGGCGTATCCGGAAAGGAGGAGTAAGTAGTCATGGATCCGACGGAACGGCCAAATCGACGGACAACTGACAGCAGCACATCGTCTGACACCTCCGGTAGCACAGGGAAAAACTGACTGGGACTGCGAGTTGCGTGAGTGGTTCCACCGAAAGATGTTGATCTCTAACTGACAGACCTTCTATCTGTACACGAAGGTCATACTCAGGTTTAGAAAAATAGGCGATCACATGTCTGGGCCGCCATCCAACCAGAGGTGAAAACATCTTACGTAGAGCAGCACTATATGCTGTAAGTTTTGTATTTGGCAGACTCTGGAAGATAACTCTACATGCGACAGTCTTCATAAAGTGCTGCCCATATGAAGAGCTCGGTGAAAAATCAACAGAGATAGCGTCATCATCCCACGTCATCGTGAGCTGACGTAAATTAGAAGAAGAGTTCGAGTGCGAAGCTCCGGAAACAGAAGAGGCAACAGCGGCATAAGAGGCAGCCGGTCGTTGCGGCAAAGGTGGAGCGCCTTAACGGACTGTGAGAGGTCCATAGCATCCTCTACAGGAACAGGGGAAGACGCTGTAACACCACTGGGAAGAGCAGACTGGGCAGCGATAGAACGCCGCAGTCAGGAAGGACTAGAAGAACGAGGCACGTCATTAAAGACTGCGCCAATAGAAAGAGGGCTAGCTGGATCAGCAATTCCGGAAACGAAAGCTTGATCAGCGTCGTCTTCGGAAGTCGCCATTTGCAATGGCGATAAGAGATCTAATCTCAGCCAACGTGGCCGAAAAGTAAAATAAGGATTGTAAAGCAAAGAAGTCACTTAACAACTAGGCAGGTGCACAGAAACAAAGACGATTCCTTCACGGATACCGTACACACAAAATATAAGGTAGATAGTCGAAATATAGCACACACGAAGCAAAATGCACGAGCACAAGAAAACAGCAACACACGCCGACAAAAGTTTTGTCGCAATAGAAGCATTTTTAGTCAAGTTACGAGGATAATAGCTGTAGAATAAATCTTGCTCATGTGCACTGACCTTTGACACCATTTCGTGGATATTAAACAGAATTGGTTCAGCATACCTACGGAATAACATACTAAAGTTTTGTCGCAATAGAAGCATTTTGAGTCAAGTTATTTGGATAATGGCTGTGGAATAAATCTCGCTACTGTGCCCTGATCTTTGACGCCATGTCGATGATATTCAACATAACCGATTCAGTTTGCTTCCGGAAAAACATACTAAAGTTTTGTCGCAATAGAAGCATAGAAGCATTTTTAGTCAAGTTATGAGGATAATGGCTGTGGAATAAATGTCGCTCCTGTGTCTTGACCTTTGACCCTATTTCGATGATATTTAACAGAACCGGTTCAGTGTATCTCCGGAACAACATGATAACGTTTTGTCGCAATCGAAGAATTTTTACGTAAGCTATGACGCATGAGGGCAATGGAATGGATAGCGCTCATATGCCCTGACCTTTGACCTCATTTCGCCCATTTTCAACAGGGTTCGTTACCAGGTCGTCCCCTACCACATACTAAAATTTCATCGAAATCGATCCATTTTAACGCGAGTTTTGGTACCTACGGACAGACGGACAAAGCTGGAGCATATACACTTCTTCAACCTACGGTTGGAAAGCGTAAAAAATGACGTAAGTTGGCTATAATCGCGAAGAAATAGTAAATTGTTAAAGACCATGGAGGTTCGTATTTATTGTTCCCAATGCAAGATACATTGATTGAAGGCTACATTCATCATGTACCTCAAAGTTTTTTCTTTTGCTGAAGATGATATCATGCAGGAGTAGGTTTGAATACATAGGAACATATGAAACGAATTTTTGTGGTAACGTTTCGGGAAAGCATTTCAAGATACCCCCCCCGTACGGTAATTTGTCCCGTAAAAGCTCACCTCCCACCGTCTATGAACCGCCACTGCTGGTGCCAGTGCCGGTTAGCAGTGGGTGACGTCAGTGTAACTGAATGGACCTTATTCGAGGCTGACGAGAAAGACAGGCTTCGGTGTGAAAGGGCATCGACGAGATCACGTGACCAACTTAGTGCTGTTGCCTCTGCTTGGCCTGCCGAGAGCAAACGGTGACCGAGTAGAGAGTTATTTTTTCCAACACGCAGCGAATATAAGGTGGCACATTTAATCATTGCACATTAATTTAAAACTATTAGAGAAGAAAACGTTTAAAAGGAACATTATTAAAATGGGAGTTCTACTGAACTTAATCGTTTATCACTACTGAATTAATTTTTTTTTCGTTTTCCGTGTAGTGTGGATTTTTGCGTTTAGCCGTTCCTTTAGCAAAGTCGTATCAAGAGACATATTCGAAAGTTTTGTTGCTCGATTTAATGAAATTAACTATATTTTCTTCGTTGTCCGTGTAGTTCATTTTTTTTTCTTTTTCCCTTCATGATTTTCTAGCAACAATGAAAAGCAAATTCGTTTAATAAATAGCGTACAGAATATTAATAGCAAACGGAAAACGTCAAGCGAAATCATATTGAGGTCGAAGAAAAAGTGTTCCCTCATATATATATCTCTGGCTAAAACGTTCCTTACTAAATTAAAAAAAAGTTATATTTTTTATTTGTTCTGGAAAAAATAAATTTTTTGATATTATTGCATGTAATTTGTTTAATGGGGTTATTTCTAGGACAATGCTTCTGTTCACTAAAAGTACATGATTTGGAAATAATTCCTTCTTAAAAAATGCTTAGGATCCCTTTTAATACAAATCATCTCTGTGCATTAGAGTTTATTTAACTTATTTCTACTTGGGGGAAGAAAAAAATTAATCCTTATCTGTATATATTTCAACACTTTAAAATTATGTGACAACACATTCTGGCACAAGCTATTTTCTTGGTAATTGAAAAAAAAGTCGAATGAAGGACACTGTCACAAAAAATGTTCTCATTGTTTTGTGAAAAATTAATGCAAGAACTTTTTTTCATAAAATTATTCATTTTTGTCACTATTAAATTTTCCTTTCATTTGTATTTGTAAATTAACAATTACTATAATTGAACACTGTTAGGTAAGCCAAAAATTGAAAAAACTATTTCCATACTAGAATTTAATTCAAACTATAGCTCAGTAAACAGAATTCTTGCTCACCATTAACAGAAATGTAATTGCATTATGAGCCAATAAGCAATCTGAAATTGCAGATTTAGCGCTACTGACTAACTCTTTCATACCAGAAAATTTGAAAAATTCATCGCCGTGGAGCAGGAAGCAAACCTGCATTTCTCGATTTCCATTCGAGCATGCTACCGTTACACCATCCAGAATGAGGAAGTCCCAAACACCCGAGTGATTTAATCTGAATAATCTCAGATTTTCGCCAGTCAAAGCGAGCCCTGCTTCATCATAGCTCAGCTATTTAGAGTCAGGTCAATGCTTAGCAAATTCCCAGTTATTCAGGTAAACATTGTGGAAGAAATATTTCTTCTTATTATACGTGGGAAATATATCTCTATAAGCAATCTGAAATCACATATTTACTGGTACGTAACTGAAATCAAACGATCGTCTATGGAATGGAAACATGTCACCTTTCCAACAAGGAAGACGTGAAAAGTCCAACTGTCTGTCTGCGGGAGAGGTCATGGCGACTGTGAATCTGTTGTTTACACAGAATTTCTGTCAAAAGAGACGACCATCAATAGTGACTCATATTGCCAAACACTATTAAATTTGCGAAATTCAATTAAGGACAGATGCCGGGGTAAGTTGAGCGAAGGTGTCATCCTGCTGTCCAACAACGCTACACAGCACGGAAAACAAAAGGAACTGCTGCAGTCATTCAAGTCGGAGGTGTGGCAACATCCAACTTACACCCCCAACTTATCCCCATGCGGCTACCATTTGTTCGGTAAAATAAAACAGGACCTTAGTGGACAACGATTCCCAACCGATGAGGCTGTGAAAAGTGCGGGCCTTAACTAGTTGCACCAAACTGGACTTTTTCTGTACAGGTATGGGAAAGTTAATCGCACGTTCCGATAACTGTTTACAGTCCTTAGGCGACTATGTCGAAAAATGAATTAATGTTGTACCTTTAAACCAACATACATCCCCTGAGTATATCTTTGTTTGATTGTTTTATTCAACAGTGTAACTAACTTTTTGATCCACCTTCATATTATTAAAGCACTTTGCTGCAATTCAGAAATCAAATTTTTAGTTTGCTTTAAAAATTAGCATAAATATTACATTTGAAAAAAGTATCAACTTACCTACTGACTATCAATTTGTTTTGTATCTTCAAGCGGAACGAAGTAAAAAATACTATTAAAAATAAACAAATGGGTCCATTTTTTTACATAAATGTACCTCAAATGTCTGTTTCAAATAGTTTGAAAGAAGGAAGTTATCACAAGCTGCAACTGTATTCAGCTTCAGACTGTTTACCCCATACTTGCCTTATGTGATAGAATCTGCAACAAAGTTATAGATACACACAACAAAATAAAGAATTCTTCCCAACCAATGGCAGAAATTAAGACATCTGTTTCAAATAGTTTGAATCATCACAAGTTACATCAAAATTATCTCAGCTTTAGATCCTCCAGTATGTGTTACAATCTGAATATTTTATGTGTGAGTTGTGTCCATTATTTTCTTTACCTAAAATCTACTTTTGTTATGTTCATACCTAACTGTGATCTACTTTTTTATAAAACATATTTGATATCACATTTTGGATTAGACAACATTTCAACAGTATAAATAATTATTTCCCACACATTTCTAAAGGAATTAAGCACAATTGGTTAGTAGTTTTTCATAACACTAGGGAATTTATACATTTTACTAACATTCTTTACTAGAAGCCAAATTTGCTCATTATGGTAAAATTAAATTTTTACTTTCAATACACCTACTATAAATGTCAAGCTAAGCACTAGTACACAGACACACCAGTGCTGAGACGGGCTGAATCCGAACCGGGTGCTGGCTGCGTAATACTTACTGGAGTTCGAGCTTGGAGAGAGGGGAAGAATTTTCTTCCTTTTTCTTTTAATGTGATTTTATATGATTTAGCACACGAGGCTTTTTTTACACTTTCTAGTTGTTAAAGAGAATTCTTCAGCAACTGGGTCTAAATGGGGAGTAGGAATTCTGCAGGGCTATCCATTCCGGGCTTGGATAACAAAATACCATAGGCCATGAATTACAGGATTTCTGCCAAGGATAAGTTTTAAGAAGTATAGATAGTAGATAGCAAGCTGACGGAATTTTGCTCCCTACCTCAAAGGGGCAGCTCCCTGCAAATTCTATTGAGCAACATACGACGTAGTTTGTTGTGCCACCAGATGTTTCCTGATACACCCCCCCCCCCAAAAAAAAAAAACATTTCAGGAAGAAATGAATGGTTGAAGAAACTATAGAAATAGATAGACATCCCTTCCCTACTCTGCAGTTGAGAAAGACATCGGTTAATTGCATGGGTAGGAAAGAGTGGAAGTTTGGGAAAACTTTTTTTAATGCCTATACAGGTTAATCATAGTTTTCGGGCTCATTCGGGCTGACATACTTCAGGCTCGGGCTCTTAAAATTGAGAATGAACTCAGCTCTGACTCACACACAGTAACACTCCAGTTAACTTCTCACAGGTGTTTTTATCAAAAATTTTATGGCAATGAAGTCATAGTGGCAAGTATGAAAAATAAGAGAAATTTCCTGGAATTTTTTAGTACAGTATTAAAACGCAAACAAAAATGCAATATTACTGCTAACATTTATTAATCTGGAAATAAGTGACATGGAACTCTTACGGGTATGGTGTCTTTGAGGGACTAGCCAGACCCATGACGTGAAAGAGTACAGCATCATCTTCCACAGAAAGAAAATAGTCCATAGATTTTCAAATGAATTTGGACTGATGAAATCAAAACTGCTATTAAAATGAGGACCTCTGGCCCATTTTGCTGTGAAACGGCTTGGCAAATTACGATGCATATCTTGGGATAGGAGAATATAAAAAACGTATATCACAGGCACATTGTGTAAGACGGGCAACAACTGCACAAACAATATTAGTTCCAATTTGAAAAAAAAAAAAAAAAAAAAAAAAGACCACCACCAAAAACTAAATACAAATCTTCAGTACATAATGCCAACACCACTCAGCATCACTATGTGATGAAGCAGAAAAAAGATCAGAAATATGTTACGAGACGCTAACTGAAGTACTGCTTCCTGGTATACAAGTTTCAAAGATAACTTTTCAGAAATGTTATCTTCATTTACTACAGACGAAAAATACATTTCAATGCTTTAACCAACCTGGCTAAACACTTTACATGCATATAAAATATTTGATAAGTTTAAACTCTTTTTCCTATCTCAGGACTTTGTGCACACTATGCACTAAGGAAAGACACGGAAAATTAAGCGTTCGGACTTTCAACTTCTTAATTTTTCTTTCACATGATTTCAAATCATTTCGGTTATCATGTTTGGCTTTTACTAAGTTGTTCAAGAGTATTTTGCTGCTGAGGAGAGTTATGTTTTCCTATTTAGTTTTCAAGCTACTCATACACAAACATTCAACAGAAAATGAATAAAAAAATCTAAAATCAGAACTTTGTTTAAACGTATGCAGCAGATTTTGTATAAGACAATGTTTGTCTTATACAAAATCTGCTGCATACATTACTTTGGTATGGCAAAAGTTGTAACAGTCTCCTTTTCACTTCTATAATTTGACTTGCAGCCACTAACACTGTGACACCGTGGCATGGCAATTCCTCTAAAAATCATTATACCTTTTAATACAAGTGAAGAACTAGATATGAAATTTTTAATCGAAAGTAGTTCCCTATGTTTTGTACAGTTAGAATAAAATTGATCATGCAGTTTTTCAACATAATCTGTCCACACTGTTCAGACAGCTTTAGTAAATTCAATCAGACAAATGCTATATCACAGTAGCATTAAGTTACGAAATTAAAAAATGTCCTCTTTAATTCAGAGACACATTACAATGCAACAGTTCAAGCATTAATTTCGTAAAGAAAGCGCTAACGATTGTTGGAGATGCAAATGTTATACAAAGTTCGAAGGCTAATTACCTGAAAAGTTGCCCTGATTTCTGGTAATATTCAAGCTCTATGTGAATCGGCATTGGCAAAAAATATTAATTATTCTATTTGAAATATGAATTCAACACCACAGAATAACTCACTTCTTTATACTTCACTATTCACGAGGCATGAACAGATTTCAACACGTGTGAAACTAAGATCTACTCATTACACCTATAACTATCACTAAAACTAAATAAAACGTTTACTAAGAATTAACCTTATCTTAGAAATATACAAATACCTACCTCACAAAACTATACGTGTATCCAAATCACAATAAACGGAACACTCACTCAATACAAATAACTGTGAACAAACGATGCAATGGCTGTTCAACCGATTGACTTGGCGACAGCACTAAGTTGTGCACGTGACTATTTCGCACCGTAGCCTGTCTTTTTCGTCAGCCTCGACCTTATTCATATGATGTCAGAAGTGGGTTTCTGCGGACCAACATGGCTGCTGATTCAACGTTCTCGCCATTAGATCACCCCTTACCGTTAGCCAATTTTTTAAATTTTAACGTTTTGGAATATGCCAACGAATTAGTAGAGCCACAAGGCGAAGAAGATGAAATTAATTACTTAAAAGAACAAATCAAGGTTTTAAAAAGATATCAAGACAATTTTGCGTTCGATTTTTATTTCAAATGATGCAAGACATCGATCGCCATTAGTCATGGTGAAATTTATAATGAAGCGTTTCTCAGACATGGTATATTAACTTTCACGTTCTTCTTGTCAGACAATGGCGAAACATCTGAAACAAAACAAACCTGTCTGGATTTTTTTTTTCAAAACGAAATATTAAGAAGTCCAGACAACTAAGTAATATGGAAACAGACGGGCTAGGCAACGTACTTAAACATGAAACGAATGCTTAACATTAAATAAAAAAAATTATAGGTGTTTCGCTCTTTGGGGAAAGAACGTTCAAGATAATGCACAACTTACCGATTTAGATATGCAATTCGTTTTCCCCTTTTTACGCTTTCCAACCGTAGGTTGAGGAAGCGTATATACTCCAGCTTTGTTCGTCTATCTATCCGTTCGTCCGTCCGAACGATAACTCGCGTAAAAATTTTTCGATTTCCATCAAATTTTGGTATGTGGTAGGGGAGAACCTGGGGACGAATCCATTTTAAATGGGCGGAATGAGGGCGAAAGTCAGGACATAGGAACGGGATCCATTCCATTGCCCTTATGCGTCATAACTTGACTAAAAATGGTTCGATTTCGATTAAGTTTTAGTATGTGGTAGGGTACAATCTGGGGATGAACCTTATTGAAAATGGGTGAAGTGGGGAGGACATTGAAGCGGGAACTATTCCTTTGCCCGTATGCGTCATAACTTACGTAAAAATGCTTCGATTGCGACAAAACCTTATCATGTTATTCTGGAGATATACTGTTGACGATAAACGAAATGGGGTCAAAGTTCAGGACACAGGAGCGAGATTTATTCCACAGTCATTATCCTCATAACTTGAGTAATGATTTCTGGTATATTGGAAAGCGTATCATAATCAATGCACTGCATGATTTTAGTGACTTGTTCTTTTTTTTTTTTTTTTTGGTTGGAGGTTTAACGACCACCGTGAGCAACTCAATGGGCTATAAGCAGTCGCCCGTCCCTAATTTAGGGTCACTGGCTCCAGGGAAGGGAGAGAGCCAGCGCCGTAAGACAAAAACAACATCCATGCCTCACCGGGATTCGAACCCGGACCCCTTTCGGAGGAATGATCAGAGGCCATCGCTTAGACCACTGCGCTACGGCTCTGACTTGTTCACCTTTTTTTTTGGAAATTAAATATCCAAGGAATATTACCAGGTTTTAATCGCCTTCTGTTTTTAGTGCCATCGTATACAAAATCTTTCTCGTTAAAGTAGGCAGAACATTTTCGAGAAGGCACACACACTGGGATGGAAATCATCGCGTTTCATTTTACGCAGCCATTTTCTTTAAAAATTTCGGCCTTTTCAGATGAAAATTAGGGTAAGTTATTCCTTCTTCTGTACATTTTAAGTGGCAGGAGTTAGCATCATGAAGGAAAAGTTAGGTATGTGGTTAATAAATTTACGAAAATCGCAATTTTTCTGAACCCCTGCAACGTAACGCCATGTTAAGCAATGGGAAAACGATTGTAAACAAACTATTGCTGGTCCGCAGACGCTGAAATGTTTTCCCATGATGCAATGCGAGGTGAATAAGGTCAATTAGCGTTGCGTATCTAGCAACAATTTTACTCTCATGGTTAAGTAAATGAATTGTGACATCATTTCCGAAACTATGCTTTCGTTTCATCGAAGAATGAAGTTTACGTAATTACAAAAAAATTTGGGTGTTTCACCAGTGGCGTACCTGAACCCCCCCCCCCCCGCCCCCCACCCCTCACCCCATCCCTTCCCCGCAAAAAAAATATATTCGTGGCCCTTTTGCGAAAATCCATTTGCTTTAAAATAATTTGAAATTTTTGAAAGCATGTAAAAACTTTGAAATTTTTAAATCCCATAAAACACTAGGTTTTACGGGCGTTCTGTAATTCGAGTTCGCCGCCCCGGTGGCGCAGTGATCTAAGGCGCTGGCCTCTGATCATTCGTCCGTAAGGGGTCCGGGTTCGAATCCCGGTCAGGCATGGATGTTGTGTTTGTCTTACGGCACTGGCTCTCTCCCTTCCCTGGAACCAGTGACCCTAAATTAGGGACGGGCGACTGCTTATAGCCCATTGAGTTGCTCACGGTGGTCGTTAAACCTCCAATCCAATCCAAAAAATTCGAGTTCTTTGAAACCTATTGGCAATCTCAGCGGTCCGCTCTCCTCTAGCGGCGAAAGGAAGAATTACTATAGTACGGATAACATTCTTAGCTGTTGTTAGATCGTTGCCTAGGTTCGGGGTATTTTTGCATTCATTCTGGAATTAGAGACTAGTATAATGGAGAATTCGGTGAAACAGGGAAATTCATATTGTTGCGTCCCGAAGTGTAAGGTTCCAGCTATGTTTTCACAAGTTAGTACAAACGCTTGTGCCTTGGCATTGAAATCCTTCCAGTGAAATATTATTAACTTAGTAACTGTTTGAATGAATAATAAACAAGACGTGATTTTATTGCATAGTAATAATTTAAAATTCTGTATTTCTATATGCTCTTGAAAACAAGTAATTGCTGTTATCGATGTAAATTTAGACTCCATTAAGGAGCAAGATTTTCAATGTTCTGTCAACAGTCACCAGTTCAAAAACACTGAGAACAGAATGATGATCAACAATTACCAATTCAAAAAAACAGTTTTGGGAACAGAATGATCAAAAATTACAAATTTGTTATTGTTGACAGAGTATTGAAAATGAATCCTGGAAATCGTCAAGTGAAACGAAATGTCGGTAAATGTGTAAATTAGCGTTCTAAATTATTTCGTCGGAAAAATGCTAGTACCTGGAAAAACTGCTACGTACAGATTTTAGAGTATGAAAAATAATGGCAAATGGTGCAGAAATTTCATATTTTAAATGTGTTTTAAAGATTTTTTTCGTAATATTTACCTGTAAGTGCGATGGTGTTACGAAACGCCGCGATAAGCCTAACGTATCTCTACCGCACGATGTCATGCGTTGCTCCGTTAAAAAGAAGGTTCGTTGCTGCACCGAAATGACGGGCGGAAGAGTACAAGAGAAAGCGGTTATGTTGTTGGCAGGAGAGCGATAAATATTGTAGTGATACGCTACAGAAAATAGGTCCAGACTATCCACCCTTTATTTTGTTATATCTGTACGTTGTTGAAAATAGGTTCAGACTATACATCACGAAAATCAAAGTCAGCGTCGTAAGTAACTCCTACATTAGTTGTTTGAATCTCCAGTTCCCTCATTTTATTCGCATGTATGTGTCTTGCGTTGTTGTCTGGTAATTGTACAATATAACTGTAAGGAGACTGCCTTTCAACCACGGTGGCGGATGCAGTCCATTAAGCATAAACCTGGCACAAAAACAATAACTTGGTCGCCAATCTTGAATTCTTTGTGTCTAGCTTTCCTGTTATGGTAATATGTATAAACTTTCTGTTGTTCTATGGCTGAGATTCATGCAAGTTCAGAAGCTTTCTCAAGCTTCATCTTTAAATCATTCAAATAATTCGTCACAGATTCCAACTGACCAATGGGTAGGAGAGTTTCCTTTGTCCATGAGCTTTTCAGTATCGACAATGGACACTTAGGATGTCGACCATACAGCATCTGAAAAGGACTGACATTAGTGGTCGCGTTTGGCACTTCTCTGTAAGCCCACATAAGAAATGGAATATGCTGGTCCCAGTTGGTGGAGTGCTCTCTCATGGTATGATGAATCATTCCTTTCAATACTTTATTCCATCTCTCTACTAAACCGTTTGACTGGGGATATCCAGGTGTTGAGAAACGTGGGGTAGCCCCAATGCGTTTCAAAAATTCTTGTGTCAGTTCTGAAGTAAAATTGCTTCCTTGATCACTGGCTATAATTCTAGGGATTCCTGTTCGAGGAAAAATTTGCAGAAGGGCATCATACGTAGATTTCGCCGAAATGTTCTTTAGGCAGACGACTTCTGGCCATCTGGTATATTGATCAACTGCACACAGTACATATTTATATCCTCTGCTACTAGGTTCTATTGGACCAATTATATCAACATTAATTACTTGAAACGGTTCATTCTGACGAGAAACGGGTGTGATTGGTGTGTTGTCACTCTTGGAATGTGAAGCTCGAAGTTGGCATGATCTGCATGTTTCACAAACCCTATCAACATCGGTTTTCATTCCAGGTCAATAAAATGAATATCGTAACCTCTCCGTAGTTTTCCTTTTCTTAGATGTCCTCCCCATAAACTGGAATGTGTAACACTCAAAAGTTGTTTTCTTCGGGTTTCTGGAACAACCAATTGATGTACCATTTCTCCTAGAATCTTGTCTCGGCGATACAAGAGATTATCCTGAACATAATAATTATTCCTTCCATTATTAGCATCAGTCCAACACTGCCTCAATGACGTATCTTCATTCTGTTCTTCTTTAAATTTATCAGAGTCACTTTTATTACTTGATTCTGAACTATCATTTAAAATGGTGATCTCAGGTGTTAAATGTTTGTCCTCGTCCCTAGAAATCACGGGGGTCAATAATGTATACATTTCCATTTCACCCTCACTTCTATCCGGTGATGTTTTTAATATCTCCCTGTGAAAGTTATTATATTCCCCTTCTATTTCCAAAGACGTAGACAGACGTCTACCCTTCTCAATCTTTACATGGTCACTTATTTTGCTGATACCTCCAACTTCACTATTATTTACTGTGACAATTTCCTTCAATTTCGTGCAGCTCAACTCATTATATGCACTCACTGATAATAATATGTCATTCACGAGTCTGTCAACCATCGCACAAGTAATAGTTACTTGAGGATAAACTCGACCATTTAACTCTATAGTACATATGATCAACGGCACATTTACTACAGGTGCTTTCATCGTTTGTCCGATAGCAGATTGAAGCAGTACCGACCCTCGTGGATTTTGAAAATATTTCGGCACGTTACTTTTTTTTATTATCAAAATCTGAGTACCACTGTCCATTATTGCCGTTAAAACTTTCTTCTCACATTCAACCTCCACAATAGGCAAAGAATCGATTAATGGATCGCCATCTGTTTTATTTCCAAACTTCTTCAAATTAAGTGAACAACCGACCGAGACCTTTGCAACCAACGCATTACTTCCGCTTTTATTTACCTGTGAAGTATAAGTAAAATAATCATTCTTCACTTCATCAGCCCCTATATCTTCGTTAAATAGAACATTACAAATGGATTTATTATGGCGTCTTTTACAAAATTAGCAGGCAACCTTTGACCGACATTTTTCTGCGATGTGTTTTAAACACAAACAAACAAACAAACAAACAATGGCCAGAACTCCTTAATTTGTTTTTCTTTTCAATCAGCCAAACGGCCTCACAATCGTCACTCACATGACTCTCATTTGCACAGAATAAACATTGCTTAGGCTTAGTGGAAGATACTTGCGCAACCCTTCGAACAGGCTGATACTAGTGCTATATTTCTTTTCCTTATCTATGTCACAACATGGCCAACGAGGCTCAATAAATGATTCGCACTGTAATTGTTTTGCTTTTTCCCTGGAATCTATTTCAATTCTAATGAAGCCAAGGAGCCCATCAACGTTAAAACAGGATTTCTCGGTATGCCGACGACTAAACTCTAAAGCCAGGTCAGATGGAATGGCCTTTAATATTACCGGGCACAACAAAGTGCCATACGTTCCTGTATGAACCTGTAATGACTTTAAACTCCTGATCTGAACTTGAATATCATCATACAACCTTCTCAAACCATGTATATCACTGGATTTAGTTACAGAGTTTAAATTTAACAGCCTATTCATGTGAGAATAAATTATCAGGTCTTTTCGACCAAATCTTTCTTGCAGTAGTGCTATTGCTCCTTCGTAATTTTCATTGGATAATGTAAACCCTGCGATTGCATTCGCTGCCGATCCACCTAGATACGATTTCAAGTATGTAAATTTAAGGGTCTTACTTATGTTATTATTGTCATTAACAGCAGTTTTATTTTTATGTATTCAAAAATCCTGAAACAGAGTGATTTCTCCGTAAAACTTAGTTATATTTATCGTCAGCAACTGAACTGCTAAGGTATTTGTCTCAGAAACCGCTCCATTATTCACACTGACGTTTTCAGAATTTCGTCCTATATAACCATTACCATCTCGTTCTTTGATTTTCTTACTGACTTTAAATTCGCATAACGTTTGTAACGTATACTCTAGATTCACTTTCTTTTTGATTTTACTATCTCTTGTTATTTTATTTTCCTATGTAAATTATCTTCTCACTTAACGAGATGTTGTTTCTCCCGCTGAATTATATGTGGCAACGAGTGTAAGTCATGACGTGGTGGTATGCAATATATATAGGCGCGCTCAAGTATACCAAAGAGCTTCGTTTTATATGTGATAGGTTCTTCCTGATTATTGATATGCGATTTACCTACTTTTCTACGATATTACGATAGTACGAAAGTTCGGGCTATCAGTAGTTGTGTTATTTTGGAGTGTGTATTTGAGTAATACCAGGAGCTCCCCAATAAAAGGTTAAAAGTGAGTACGTTTTCTTAGTTCATTTTATTGTCAGACCTCTGTCTGGCCGTTAAGTCTATTTCATTGAGTGTTTACGTTAAGTTCAGGGTATATTGTGTTTACCGCTCTAATAAGGAGCCTTCAAGGTACTAATGTACTAAAACCGAAGTTATATTACTGATATTCAAGATAATGAGGAACGCTGAGTAAAAATAAATTCCATATTCTTGGAATTTATTGCACGTGCGTGTCTTACCTAAACAAACTCTAGCACTTTGAAGATTAAGCCCACTTTAGCTACGTCAACTAACCTTTCAATAACCCTAACGTGACTTAACGCAAGCTTTGCTGCACTACACGTCCAGCCAGAGAATTTTATTCATTATAATTGGCGCCCGAACAGGGACAACATATCGAAAGCCTGGGAGAGCCCGCTCCTGTCAGACTCAGGGAATTCTTGACCGACAGACTTCAGCCGTTCCTGTCAGACGCAGGGAATTCCTGATCGACAGACTTCAGCCGTTCCTCACCGTTCCTGTCAGACGCAGGGAATTCCAGACCGACAGACTTCAGCCGTTCCTGACCGTTCCTGTCAGACGCAGGGAATTCCTGACCGACAGACTTCAGCCGTTCCTGACCGTTCCTGTCAGACGCAGGGAATTCCTGACCGACAGACTCCAGCCGTTCCTGACCGTTCCTGTCAGACGCAGGGAATTCCTGACCGACAGACTTCAGCCGTTCCTGACCGTTCCTGTCAGACGCAGGGAATTCCTGACCGACAGACTTCAGAATTTCTTGACCGACAGACTACAGATGTTCCAGATCCATTCAAGTCGCAGAAAAGATCGGCGCCACCAGAATTTACCAGTCCGATTAGGCCTGGAAAAAGATATCGTACTAGGGTTTTTTATGCGTCCTCGAGATAGTAAGTTCTCGTGGACAGGTTATTTTCTCATTATGTTGTTTTTCCTGCACGACCAGTTGGCATGACAGAATTTTTTTTCTTTTTTTTTTTTTTTTTTTCGTGCGGGCCTACGCATTCTTTTTGGGATATATGTAGTTTTATATATATATATATATTCTATGTCCGTCTACTAATCCGAATTTTTTTTTTATATATATATATGTGTGTTAGGGGTAAAATACTGAAAATTGTTACTGTTAGGCAGCTACAGGCAATCTTCGCTGCTGATACAGTTTGTTTGTAATCAACGATAAATATATATAGAGTTGAAAATATGAGGAAGTAAAATGAAATCAAAAAAATGATTCCTGCTGGGCAGAATAAAAATAAGGTATGCCGATGCAAGTTTGTTCTGTACACGTATAAAAAGTGTTTCCTGCTTCACAGACAATAAATAGCTGCTGACACAGGTTTACTGAATTTGTTATGCCAAGCTTGAAGTTGTAAATACTGCTGCCACACAAAAAAAAAAGAAGGACGATAAACGTCAGTCAGCGAAATGTAAGACTACACTTAAAATTTGATAGGTTTTTCAAAAAAAAAACAACTATATATATATATAAGGGGGAGATGATGTAACGTATACTCTAGATTCAGTTTCTTCTTGATTTTACTATCTCGTGTTATTTTATTTTCCTATGCAAATTATCTTCGCACTTAACGAGATGTTGTTTCTCCCGCTGAATTATATGTGGCAACGAGTGTAAGTCATGATGTGGTGGTATGCAGTATATATAGGCGCGCTCAAGTATACCAAAGAGCTTCGTTTTATATGTGATAGGTTCTTCTTGATTATTGATATGCGATTTACCTACTTTTCTACGATATTACGATAGTACGAAAGTTCGGGCTATCAGTAGTTGTGTTATTTTGGAGTGTGTATTTGAGTAATACCAGGAGCTCCCTAATAAAAGGTTAAAAGTGAGTACGTTTTCTTAGTTCATTTTATTGTCAGACCTCTGTCTGGCCGTTAAGTCTATTTCATTGAGTGTTTACGTTAAGTTCAGGGTATATTGTGTTTACCGCTCTAATAAGGAGCCTTCAAGGTACTAATGTACCAAAACCGAAGTTATATTACTGATATTCAAGATAATGAGGAAAGTTGAGTAAAAATAAATTCCATATTCTTGGAATTTATTGCACGTGCGTGTCTTACCTAAACAAACTCTAGCACTTTGAAGATTAAGCACACTTTAGCTACGTCAAGTAACCTTTCAATAACCCTAACGTGACTTAACGTAAGCTTTCCTGCACTACACGTCCATCCGGAGAATTTTATTCATTACACGTTATCTTATCAGTATATTCTTGGGAACCTTCAAATTCTGTTAAATCATCAACTAGATTTTCTACTTCCGAGTCAATTTGCTTTAAGTCACCTTCTTTATGTGTTACCTGCTCTAAATAACCTTCAAGTTCTATTACACTAATTTCATCATTGTAAATAGCTGTTTCAACTTTCTTAATAACATTCGTAACTGCTGTCCTTAATACGCCTCTCTTTTTCCTAAGTTTGGTAAGCTCCATTTTATTCTCGTCCACAATCGCCGGCACTATATCAAAATATCTATGTCAATGTCTCTTACCTTGTAGTGAGTATCCTTCCTATCTCGATCGTGTAGTCCTTTTTATTTAGCAGCATGCGGGTATCGCTTCCATTGCATTCCGAATAATCCGACCAAGCTGCCACCACTGTGAAGTCGTTCTACCTAGGAACGGTCATCATTTCTGGAGACGTGGAGCGCAATGGTCCAAATGCAGTGACGACGACACTCGGCATTGCTATTAACGTACACTTTATTTCTACCCACCACACATAGATTACTCACGAACAGCATCAAGAAACATTAAATACAATTAATTAACAAGATACATCGTAAACAGTTCTGTTTCCAGCGGTCCCCACTCGTTCGTACGTCCCATTCACACACAGGTTCCGATTAACTACTGCGTAGTAGAGGTGGGAGCAAAATCACGTCACGGTTATTTTGTAACGTGTTACAAAAATGTCACAGTCACGGTTTGTGATCAGCGGCAAAAATCACCGTTCAAAATCACGAGAACTCTTTGGTTCCTGAATTGTTGTGTGTGTGTGATTGTAGGTTTTACGACCACCGTGAGCAACTCAATGGGCTATAAGCAGTCGCCCGTCCCTAATTTAAGGTCACTGGTTCCAGGGAAGGGAGAGAGCCAGTGCCGTAAGACAAACACAACATCCATGCCTGACCGGGATTCGAACCCGGACCCCTTTCGGACGAATGATCAGAGGCCATCGCTTAGACCACTGCGCCACCGGGGCGGCCCTGAATTGTTCCAAATTCACGCTACTTTCGGGGAACGACAAGTACGTTGCAAATCAAGCGTTCCCAAATCAAGCTACTCTCGTTAACCGCTCCAGAATCACTGATATTAAATATAGATATTTCTCAGCTTTTCACTCAGTAATCTCACTTTTAAAGCTATTTATCTGACAGTGTTGGTTTTTTTATTTATTGTAAGTGACATTTATATATGCTATTTCGCACCCAAACCACCGTTCAATGAAGTTGATCATGATCATATGTAGAGGATTTTAGGAAGGGAGTGTCTGACCCCAGGTCTTAAACAACCCTTAGAAATAGGAAACTAGGAGATTTGGGCTAGAACGGAAGCGAAGAAGAAAGGGGAGGAAGACGCCCTTATTTATTACAGGGGGCCAGTACCCGGGATCCGACGGCTTAACGTGCCCATCCGACGCACGGCGGGTATTTAGTGGATCGAGCGTTCGTACCTGCTTGGGATCGAACCTGAGGCCCTTCCCGTGGCAGTCACGAACGTTGCCCACTCGGCCACCCGCGGCCCTAATTCAATGAAGTTCTAGAGCACCAAGATTTTTATTTTAGGGCTCGAGCACAAATTTCAGAAAAATGCAATTATTGGCGAAAAACATACCCGAATAAAAATATTTTTTATGTTTAAGTCTGTCTACAGACCAAATAGATGAATTATAAATAATAATTCATTTATCTTCCTCTTGAAAAATGTTCATGCACGAGCTGGACTACAATCTGTCCTTCGGGAGTTAAAAGATTTCATATTTAATGTTCATCCGTTACTTACCTATGAAAAGTAACTAAAATACCTATTAAAAGTACCTAAAATGCCTATGAAAAGTAACTAAGAATACAAGTTCCTAATTAGTCTGTCAGTGGAAACCTCGGAAATAGCCCGATCACGAATCCGCTTGAGAACTCAGAACGAGAACTGCGAAGCGAAGTGCCGAGTAACGATTAATGAAACGTTCCTGTGGATTGTGATTTCGCCACGTGACTAATTTGAGCATACAGGTACAGGTAGGAGTTCGTTCTTGTCACCGCTACTTGTCACGGTTACATTTTTGGAACGTCACGGTTGGAACGTTACAGAAAAGTCACTATTAAGCCCAAGCCCATCCCACCTGCGTAGTTCAACTTCCTTCTTTTTTCTTTTTTTTTTTTTTTTTTTTTTTTTTTTTTTTGGTTGGAGGTTTAACGACCACCGTGAGCAACTCAACGGGCTATAAGCAGTCGCCCGTCCCTAATTTAGGGTCACTGGTTCCAGGGAAGGGAGAGAGCCAGTGCCGTAAGACATACACAACATCCAAGCCTCACCGGGATTCTAACCCGGACCCCGTTCGGACGAATGATCAGAGGCCATCGCTTAGACCACTGCGCCACCGGGGCGGCTCTTTTTCTTTACGCTTCTCTGGCGTGCTGGCTGCTCTCATGGAACGCACCAGCGGTGGTGACCTTCAGCACAGCAGGCGGTGATCTTCACAGGAGTGTCTGACCCCAGGTCTTAAACAACCCTTAGAAATACGAAGCTAGGAGATTTGGGCTAGAGTGCTCGATAGGAAAGTGACACGGAAGTGAAGTTGAAAGGGGGAGGAAAACGCCCTTATTTATTACCGGGGGCAGTACCCGAGGTCCGATGGCTTAACGTGCCCATCCGATATTTAGTGGATCGAGCGTTCGTACCTGCCTGGGATCGAACCTGAGGTCCTTTCCGTGGCAGCTTAACGTGCCCATCCGATATTTAGTGGATCGAGCGTTCGTACCTGCCTGGGATCGAACCTTAGGTCCTTTCCGTTGCCCACTAGGCCACCCGCGGCCCTTCAATTACTATGAAAATCTACCCGCGAATATATATTTATTGCAGTCGCCTTACCACTGATCACTTATATGACGTCACCGTTGCTTCGGTGAAAACGAATACTGGTAATATGATTTTGACTCAAAAAACCTTGACATTCGATATGTTAAACGATAATATAAATGTTTAAAAGCAAAACATATTGTGATATAGCGCTTTATACGCGATATTTTTAAAAGGTCTTTTTTGTCAAATAAATTTGGAAGAAATCAAAAAACCTTGACATTTGATATGTCAAACGATAATAAGAGTTTAAATACAAAGCATATTTTGATGTAGCGCTTTTTACGTGATTTTTAAGGATTGTTTCAAATAAATTCAGAACAAATACATTTAGAACAAAATATACACTGAGTGGCCACTTTATTACGACCACCCCCTCAGTACTTCGTTGGGCCACTTTTTGCCTTCAATACTGCGTCGATTCTTCGTGGCATGGACTCCACGAGATGTTGATAGGTGTTTTGTGGGATCTGAGACCATGCTTAATGAATTGCACTTTCCAGGAGTGTGAGATTGCAGGGTTGTGGATCCAGCTGTCTGATGGCTCGTTCAACTTCATCCCACAAATTCTCAATAGGGTTGAGATCTGCAGATTGTGGGGCCCACCTAAGCAAAGTAAACTCACCGGCATGTTCCTGAAACCAATCCTGTACAATACGAGCACTATGGCAGGACGCATTATCTTGTTGAAAGTAGCCATCACCATTGGGATAAACCATCCACATGACAGGATGCTCTTGGTCCGCAACGATGTTTAGATATGAGGTGCCAGTCAGACGTTGATCAACATGAATTAAAGGGCACAAAGCATGCCAGGAAAACATTCCGCAAACCATAACGTTGCCTCCACCAGCTTGAAGGGTTGTAGCAATGCATTTGGGGTCCATGCTTTCGTGCTGTTTCCGCCAAATTCTCACTTGGCCATCGGCATGGTGCAATTGAAAACGTGATTCATCGGACCACATAATTTGTTTCCAATTATCGACTGTCCAATCCTTGTGCTCCTGTGAGAACTGGAGACGTTTTCTCTTGTTAACTGCATACAGCAAAGGTGTTCGAACAGGCCTTCGGCTACCATATCCCATCCGATGCAGTTTACGGCGAACAGTGCGTGCAGAAATCATTTGATGGGATCCTTGATTAAGGTGGTCTGTAATTTGCTGCCCTGTTGCCCTTCTGTTGTCTGTTACCAGTCTGGACACTCTCTGTTCCGCCCGAGTATTCACTAGTCGATGACGACCACACGTTGCACGTAGAGACCCAGTTTTTTGGCTGACAGTCTAGTGTTTAAACACTTTAACAACAGCTGCTCTGGGACATTTCCCGGATGCGGCGGTTTCGGTGATACTCGCTCCATGGCTCCGAGCTCCTACAATCATCCCACGTTGAAAGTCCGTCAAATCGCATTTTTTACCCATCTCGTCACCCAAAAATCACTTCTACTACTGTCTCAAGCACTAAGCTTTCCCTTTTTATACTAGCCTCGCCCTCTGGAGGCAACAGCGTGCAGCCATAACTCATTTGCTTAAAACTGTCAGGTGGTCATGATAAAGTGGCCACTCATTGTATACTGAGCAGGTCAACTCAAGTCATTCAAAACTTATGGTGGCGCTTCAGTTGCTGGGCTACAATGGCTGGATCATTGCAAAACGTCCTAGCGTTATCAAAGCTGGGTTATTAAAAAAAAAACATTTCGACCCACTTAAAGTTATCGTAGAAAAAACCCTTTCTTAGGGCGCCTCTATGTTGTAAAAGGAACATTCATGCCAAATATAAAAGTTCTAAGTTCAGTAGTTTCTTAGATACGTTGATGAGTCAGTGAGGGCTTTCAGTATTATATGTACAAATTAATATATAGGAGATGCTTCCCGTCCAAAGACGGTGAAATTTTTAATTGAAGCAGATTAAAAACAAATCAAATAGACGCCGGCTTTTCTGTTAGGAAATATAGTAAAAACTTGTATAGTAAGATCTCATTCATGTTAGAACTGAAAATTATATGCTATTTATTTCCGTTTTTCAAAAGAACTCGCGATAAATATTCTGCGCGAAATATTTGTTGTCACAATTTTCTTTGTACTGCAGTTGTTTTCCTGTAAGTTTACCTTAATAACGTTTGCCTTTGATTTTTCGCATTAAATTACTTTTTCTCCGGCCACATGTTATTTCGCTCATGGCTTGTTTTAGACTCTCCTATCCAGAGTTTAATTTGAAGCTTCATACCGAAGTTTTCTCTACAAAATAATGCGCCATCTGGTATTGCAAATCGGAACTATCTAAGTTCTCGACATTGTATTATTGGAGCGACATCTGCTTTTAGATGCTATTTTGCTCACTTTGACATCTCAAGATTTCAGTTTTTGTTGTAGGTTAGAACGTTTTGATAGATTAATATTTTGCAAAATGTTTAATATAATCAGCAAAACTCGGAAAGTTAGTTACATTAAAAAAGTTAAAACCAATTAAAGCGTACAAATTAACATTAGAATTGTGCTAAATTAAATTAATATGCAAACGCAACTTGCAGTGATATTAAGGTTTCAATTCGAATTTTGTATATCGAATAAATAGAACTCGAGTCATTGATAATCCAATGTTTTTAAATTAGCACGCAGTCACCTTGACATCTAAAAGTGATCGCGTGCAAACTCAACTTGTTGTGATATTAATAATTGAATTCGAATTTTGTAGATCGGAAAAATAGAACTCGAATCATTGATAATCCAATGTTTTTAAATTAGCACGCAATCACCTTGACATCTAAAAGTGATCGCCTGTTATTATATAGCAGGCAATCACTTTAACATCTCGAGAGCACACACGAATTGATCAATACGTGATGGCGCAACAATGCAGACGTTGCTGTGAAGTCAAGAGTTCCAGATAAACGGATCTGGGTGTTTATATGATTAATTTGGCGAATAGTAAAGGTCTTTTCTTTTGATTCTGAAAAAAAATGACACAGATCTGTTCTTCGTTCCTGCGAAGAAAACCTTTTAACTCTTCATGTTCTGAAGGGTACGTAGTTATGTGCAAACAAGTGTAATATATAACGCCTTTCCCTTATTGATATAAAATTGCATTTATTCAACTGATATTTAATTTATATTCTCTTGTTAATATACATGTATTGGAACTATTGCTATGGCAATGAAAAAGGGCCTCACAAGTCTTCTAGAACAGTTACTTTCTCGTCACCCAGTTTTTATAAACTAAAGCGAAAATGATTTCTTGAAGATTTTACTTATTTACTAAATAAAAAAAATACCAAAATCATTTTAATACTTCATTCAAAGCTCCGTCAGAAATTCCTGGGTATTTAACCAGTTTCATATGAAATTTCCGCAAATATTTTGAAAAATCCTATTGAGTTTAGAGGCCCCCTTATCCGTGAGACCCCCGCACTGTTGCGGGGATATCAGTACACCCATTTGTTTCACGTAAAAAAAGGTGAGGTGTTTAACATTAAAAAAAAAATTAGTAAGAGAGAGAGAGAGAGAGAGAAAGTTAGCAAGAAAAGAAACTAAGAGTGCTAAACTTGCACCTTTTGTTTAAGTGTAGGAAAAAATAAAAAGATTAGAAAAAGGAATGGATCAGATATTCAATTTCAAAGCGTTCAATAAAAATGTAGGGGTGTTTGACTACGATATCCAGGCATTTTTTGCTGCGTGGATGGATTATTGAGTGTTTTGCTCCCATGTTTACCGAGTGTCGTGCTTCCCTTTTTGCTGTTTTATTCAATATTTGATTGCCATGTATGCATCTTGCTTAAATCAATAACCTCATTTCATGTTTATTGTATTCTTTCTTATCGAATATTTTCTTCCGATATTTACTGAGTGCGTGCAAAGTTTCATAGTATAAAATTGGCGTGACAACTATGCGCCATTTATCCGATAAAATTCAAAATTCAAGTGTCCTTTGCCCGCAAGAGTACCATACTAGAGTTCGCTGCTCTTGAGATGGTAAATATAGGATCAAAATGTGATTCCAGTTACTGTGGGGGGTGACGAATTTAACAGTAAAGCGAAAAAAGTAAGACACAGTAGAGGTACGCTTTCACTCCCAATAAAACGCATTTGTTTTCTTGGCACATTTTTACTTGATGAAGATATGATGAGAAATACTCGTCTTCTAATCAGGAAAATTTTCGTGAACTTTTTTACTTTAATGTGCAAGGTTTTAAGATATCGTAATAATTTTTATATCCAATACATTTTTTTAGAGAAAATTTAAAAATAGTCAACGGTAAACTGCTGAGCTTGATACAAATATTTTCTGGCAATGACTGCAATCAAATTAATACCACCCCGGTCGCCGAATGGTCTGAGGCGCTGGTTTCTTATCATTCCTCCGAGATGGTCCCGGAGGGGGCATGGACATTCGTTTGTCTGATGGCGCTAGTTCTCTTCCCTCCCTTCAACCAGTGGGCCCAAATGGAGGATGGGAAACTTTTAATAATAGATTTGCTAATGACATTGGGTGTTTATAATGTATAACGAAGTAAATTTCTCCGTCATTTTTGGTCTACGTCATTTTCAGGCTACGCCGGGAATCGAACCCGAGTCCGCTTATTCCGGAACAAGTCGCTCTACCAACTGAGCTACTCATTCTGATTGCTATCTGCCTTTACGTCGTGTGCGTCCTGCTGGCAGGTACGTCACAAATGTTTTTCAAATTGTACTTTTTTTACCGATATACAGGGTGCTCAAAAAGTCATTGACACATTTGGGCTTCAGATGGCCTAGTGTTCAACGTTCGTGATTGCCACTGGAAGACCTCAGGTTCGATCCCAGGCAGGTACGAACGCCCGAACCACCAGATATCCGCCGTGCGTCGGATGGGCACGTTTTAAGCCGTCGGATCCTGGATACTGGTGCACAGGTAATATATAAGGGCGTCTTCCTCCCTTTTTCTACCTCGCTTTCTTATCGGGCACTCTACTCCCAAATCTAGTTACCTATTTCTAAGGGTTGTTTAAGACCTGGGCTCAGACATTCCCTTTCTGAAATCCTCTACATATGATCTGATAATTGATACATTTTAGCAAAACAAAAAAACAACAAAAAAAAAAAAAAACGCTTGGGATAGGAACAAATGTTTTTCTGATCTTGTAAACTTTCTTCAAAAAGCGTTTTTTCACAAAGTTAATAAACTTCTGTATGTTCACCTTTTGTTGCTCGGAGTACTTCAAGTCTGTACAAAATCACTGCCGATGCGCGTACCGAAGTGGATTCTGTAACAGACGCAATTGCGGCAACTACGCGAGTTTTCAATTAGTCAACACTTTGCACTTTGGATGAATAATCTTTGCCTACCCCATATTCCCACAAGAAGAAATCTATAGGCGTGAGATCTGGAGAGCGGGGAGGCCATCGGATGGGTCCATCTCGTCCAATCCACCGGGTTGGAAATTCCTTAATTAAAAAACTTGGCACAGCCCTACCCCAATGTGGCGGTGCACCATCTTGTTGCCAAATGATTTTAGGATGTAAATGGCAAATTTGAGGGACAGCAGAAATTTGAATCATGCCCAAATAAATTTATTTTGTGAGTGAATGTGGATTCTGCAAAAAAAAAAAAAAAAAAAAAGAAAGGTCCAATCACACGATCAGCCATTAAATCACACCACACATTCACTTTAAGACTATCCCGGATATGTTCAGAGAAGTGATGTGGATTATCTGACCCCTAAAGTCTGCTATTGTGGCGGTTGACTTTACCTGAAGCATGAAAAGTTGCTTCATCTGTAAAAATGTTTCGTAGGAAGTCATTATCTGCCTCTAGATAATTTAGCATGTCCACAGGAAAGTTAAAACTGGCGAGGCTTGTCGTCCGACTGTAGAGCTTGCAATATCTGCACTCTGTAAGCATTTAGGTGGAGCTTTTGGTGTAAGACTCGATGCAGTGTTGCACGAGGAATTGCCAATTCCTTTGGGGCAATTCGTATCGATTTAGTGAAACTACGTGTGAAGGCTTCGCGAATGCTTTCGACGTCTCCTTCATCCGTGCTTGATCTTCCACATCTTGACTTATCAAGGGCGCTTCCAGTTTCCAGAAACTTCTCCTGCCAAGCTAAGGTGCTATTACGACTTGGAGGATCTTTTCCAAATTTCGAGCGAAAATATCTTTGGACTTCGGTTACGAAGTTCGTTTCGAAAAACCAACCAACACATACCACTTTCTCTGCTGGAGTAGACATCTTTTTCAACTAACCTTGTCATTGGATCGGCAGCGCCACCTATTGGCCTATTTTGGAAAGAAAAACACATTTTGTTAAGTGAGTTAACAAAATCTCCAAAAATTATGTTAAAAAGGATTTTTTTAGAGTTTTTAAAATGTTTCACAGGCTTTTGAGACACCCTGTATTGTTGACGAAAAACATTCAAAAAAAAAAAAAAAAAGTTGTAAATATTTGTATTTGAGTAATCACAGATCCATATTAGGCTTTCACAGTTAAGTGTGGCGCAGTGGTCTAAGCGAAGGTGTCTGGTCATTCGTCCGAGATGGGTCCGGGTTCGAATCCCGGTGAAGCATGTATTTTGTGTTTGTTTTACAGCACTAGCTCTCTCCCTTCGCTGGAGTCAGTGGCCCTAAATTAGGGACGGGTGACTGCTTATAGCCCACTGAGTTGCCCACGGCTGTCGTTAAACCCTCAATAAAAAAAACCAAAAAAACAACAACAGTTAATTGTATGCGTACCTTGAAGCCGTTTCTTGTTTTTTAGTAAAGTATCTGTATCAACAATATTTAACAATTTGCAAGAAACTTCCTTTGACTGCAATTATATTGAATTTTTTTAATGAAAAATATTGTATTACTTAATTTGGGGAAAGAAATCGTATAAAAAATTATGATATAATAAACTATCTAACGATCATAGGCGTTATTTTTATTTTTGTCAACGTAGTGCGCTAGAGTGCTGGCACAGATCACGAAGATTAAAGACAGCGCAATTTTGAAAATTGTAAGGAAATAGTGAGTGTATATGTGTGTAAATGCCGCTGATATTTAAGTTCGTAAATGTTCTTCCAGACTGAAAACACTAAAAATTTTGATACCGTGCTTATATGCCATTAGACAGCACAACAAAGTATTAATGCAAATTTTGAAGATGACAATCCGATTTTTGGCGTAAATGTGACAAGGATGGTAAGTCAGATAATATCCGAAAACTTCCATCGTCCTGGAGCGGGACTCGAACATTCGTCTCGCAGAAAACGCCCGGGTATACTAACCACTACACCACCCAGAACGACCAAGTTTCAAGTTTCCGATCAATTTGAATATAACATCACAGGATTCGCTAGTCGAAGCAATTGTCATTCATGTTTATCGAATCTGGATAAACATGAAAGATAATATTTCATGTTTAATCTTATCTTTCAAGAATGAAAGATAAAATTTGAATCTTATCTTTCATTCTTTCATGAATTCTTTCATGCCAAAGTATTAATGTATCAGTTCTAGCTATGTGACTTGTAAAAATAATGTAATTGTAAAGAAAAAGTTTGTCTTCCAACAACTTGCCAAACAACGAGGCTGCAGTGATCACGTCTAAATGTAAACTTCCCAAGAAGAAATTGTAAAAGTAATTGCAACTCAGCTCATCTTCGCTCGCTGGGCCTTAGTACCGGATAAGCCCTTAGCTCTTTAGCCACCATAACGTCTGAAACGCCTATACATACAAACGCCCATAGCCGCCCGAAACGCCTGTCTAGAGTGAGTCAGATTTCCTATCCTTACTTGCTCTTCAAATTTGCACAATCTATGAGGGATCAGGAGGTGTCACCTTCAGTCACTAATGTTGTTATTAAACAAAGAAGTGAAGCAGCAAACAATCTCGGGCGTTATGGTATTTAGAGTGCTACACGGTTTTCCGGTCACGGTCGTTAAAGGGTTATGGAAAGGTTGCAGCCCCCCCCAGTTTCCACTGGCTTCAAATTGCATAACTTAAATCATATCTCTTCAAGGAAGACCATTATTTTGAACTAATATACACTGAAGAGCAACTGAATTATAGATACCTGTCTAGTAACGTGTAGCACCACCTTTCGCCCTGATGACGGCGGCAAGTCGTCTCGGCATGGACTCGACAAGACACCGGAAGCGTTGGGAAGCCATACGGATCCACGACCCCTGAACAAGCTCCCACAGTTCACAAAGATTTGATGCAGGGGGTCAGAGCCTCGAACATCTCTCTCCATGGCATCCAAGATGTGCTCGATGGGATTGAGGTCAGGTGACCTAGCTGGCCAAGGAAGCGAGTTCATGTCGGTGGAGTGTTCATCGAACCATTCGGATACAATTCGGGAGTGATGGCACGATGCATTGCCTTGTTGCCAGATGAGGTCCCCAGTGGAATGTTGAAGATGCACAAACGGGAGCAAATGGTAGTCCAACGATAATGCCACCCCCACCAGCTTGAAGAGTACCCTGCTGGCAAGAAGGATCCATCGCTTCATGTGGTTCGCGCCGTACTCGTATCCTGCCATACGTATGTACCAACGTGAATCTCGACTCATCAGTCCAGGCAACATTTTCCCACATGTCTAGGGTCCAGTGGCGTTGTTCCCGCGCCCTTGATAATCTTTGCACCCTGTTATGTGCGGTCAGCAGCGATATCCTCGTGGGACGATGGCTTCTGTACCCCATAGCGAGAAGATGGTTCTGGAAGGTGTGGCTGCTTACACGTTTTTGTGCGCCAGCGTTAAATTGCCGAGTGATTTCTTGCACTGTGGCTCGTCTATCCGCTGTTACAATGCGAGCTAGCCGACCATGACCCCGCTCATCCACACGCTGTTGTTCACGGCAGTTGGCTCTTGCAGGGATGGTTTTACCGGATTCGATGTACTCACGGTGCACCCGTGACACAGTGGCTCGTGAAAATCCCAGTGCCTGCACGACTTCCGAGATGGAGTGACCCATTTGTCGGGACCCGATAACTAGCCCACGATCAAATACGCTTTGAGCCTTCGTCTTACCATACTGCGTCCGACTCTTACTGATTCCTTTCGCATCACTCCTTATATTGTCGGATCGCTGCATACGTCATGTCGTTTCCACAGTGCCACATTTGCATAACGCCATCTGTCTCTAGTTCAATTGCTCTTCAGTGTACTTCAGATGATCTATTTGTTTTGTAAACTTCTTATATCAAATAATGAAACAATTAAAAAAAAGTTATTCACAAACCATTATCTTCTCAGTCAGCAAAAACTACATTTCTTATTGTAACATGTTATGAAATGTGAACGTTCAAGCCTCGTTCAAGTACAGATGATTACTTTGGATAGTAATCTTTGAAGTTCAAACGTTACCTGTTTAGGAAGAAAAGGCGCATATGAAAACAGAGCCGACATTTCTTTTCTGACAAAATTCAACCAAGGTGACACAGATATGATGAATCTTATTTTATCTGAATGCGTAAACCGAACTCCGGCGGCCCCGGTGACGCAGTGGTCTACGCCATGACTTAAGATCATTCGTCTCAGATGGGTTCGAGTTCGAATCCCAGTGAGGCATGGATGTTGTGTTTGCGTTACGGCACTGGCTCTCTCCCTTCCCTAGAACCAGTGACCCTAAATTAAGGACGGGAGACTCCTTATGGCCCATTGAGTTGCTCACGTGGGTCGTTAAAACCTCCAATAAAAAATAAAAAAAGAAGCGAACTCTAGTTTCAATTGAGCATACATGAGTGAATTAAACAAATTAGTGTTCATATTTTTTATTTCTTGTTTAATTCGAGGTTTAACGACCACCGTGAGCAACTCAATGGGCTATAAGCAGTCGCCCGTCCCTAATTTAGGGCCACTGGTTCCAGGGAAGGGAGAGAGCCAGTGCCGTAAGACAAACACAACATCCATGCCTCACCGGGATTCGAACCCTAACCCTTTTCGGACGAATTATCAGAGGCCATCGCTTAGACCACTGCGCCACCGGGGCGGCGTGTTTATATTACATACCAATTTGTAAATATATACACACCGGTTACTGAATTAGAAACCTCTGTGTCTTAATGTCACATGTGCAGCGTTTACGCAAAATAAATGGCCACGTGCCTTGACACGTGATCTACACAACTTTTAAGATCGTTTCTGGTCAGTAGTGTTAACCACTGTGAAAAAAAGTTTCTTTCGAAGTTCGATAAACGGCTTATTGTGTGTGCCTGTCTGGATGGTGTGACGCTTTTGAAAACGGTAGATATGACTGGTGAGGTATCCTAAAGGTGAGGTATCCCGGGTCTTTAATCAGTGGAAAAATAACCAACATTGCTTGCCTAAGGAGCGTAACTGTCGCCGCGGTGGCGCAGTGTTCTAAGCAATGGCTTCTGGTCATTCGTCCGAGATGGGTAAGGGTTCGAATCTCGGTGAGGCACGGATGTTGTGTTTGTCTTACGACACTGCTTCTCTCCCTTTCCTGGAGCCAGTGGCCGTAAATTAGGGACGGGCGACTACTGATAGCCCACTGAGTTGCTCAGGGCTGTTGTTAAAAAAATAAGAGGCGTAACTGTGGAGTGACGACAATCTGTCAGGAACGAGATCTCTGTCGTTTTAGAAGGCTTGTGCGAAGAAACGGGCTATTCTATGTGCAGCAATTGACGGAAGCATTTAATGAACACTGTTCCTGACCCATATCTCATTGAACTACGCACAGGGAATTGAAGAGGGTCGGTACTGGCAGTCACATGTCTATAGAGAAGCCACTGGTTTCTGCGAAGAACCGGAAAGTTTGTCTATAGTGGTGTCAGAAACATCGTGACTCGAAACTGAAAAATATTCATTTGGTCCGACGAGCTGTGGTACCCCATGTTCTGTAACGGCGGTAGGCAGAGAGTTTGGCGAGAGCTCCATGAAGCAATTGACCCAGCATACTTTGCGAACACAACTGAAGGCTATGGAGATAGGGTCGTGATGTGGGGCACTGTTTGTTGGTACGAAATGGGTCCTTTGATATTGCCTTAACGACGGGCGTCCTCCACGGATTGTCTGAATATTGCTGCCGTTCAAATACATCCTGCAATGCTGATTTTTTTCAGCAGGTGTCGGCTGTTCCTTGGACGACATTGCTAATGTCCATCGCGCAAGATATGTTCAACAGTGGTTCAACGAGCATGACAGCGATTTCCACCATCTTCCCTGCCTACCATAAAACCCGTATCTGACCCTTATTGAAGATGAATGGGACATGTTAGAAAAACAGATCCGTGAGCAAAGTCTCTTCCGTTATATCTGAACCAGTTAAAGAGCTGTCTGGTGAACACCTAGTAATCTGTAGACATAGACGCACTCCGAGATCTTGTAGAATCTATACCAAACCGCATATGTTCTGTAATTTGGTCTAAAGGAGGTCCAACCCAGTATTGAATAAAAATTTCTATTTCAGTGGCGTTTATATGTAATTTTTCAGTGGCGTCTATATGTATTGGTTTAATTTGTATAGTTCTTCGCTGAACTCATCTGTTTGTGGTAGTGACGAATCGTTCATGAACGAATCTTTCACAACGAATGACTTTCACCATGAATGGCTCGCTCTCACGGCTGTGAATAATCGTTCAATCGGCTATCACTGCAACTTACACCGAAGCCGCAGGAGGTATAATTTTTATTCCAATGGCATGAATTCGGAAACGAATTCCCATAAAGAAAATGTCCAGAATTCATAAGTGTCAAGCGTTATGTGAGGGAGCAGTTAGTAGTCAGGTAAGAAATAATGGTGGAATTTAGGAATGGGAATGATACCTGAATGCCACTCATCTGAATGGTGTGCCTGAATCGTTCGCTCATGGGGAATCGTTCATGTTGAATGGGGAGCAGTTTGCACTCTTTTGGACAGTTTGCGGAAAAGATCTGTGGCCTTGAAAGACCTTTGGTCATAAGCACGTGATCCCTGCAACGAATGATTTACTCCGTGATAACTTGGAAATTGAATGCTCATTCGTTTGAATGGTTATTCATTTGAATGACTTTCCTGTGAATGATAAATGAACTCCTAAGAAGAATTTTTTTATGCTATCACTAGTTTATGTCTGCCCTGAAGAGCTGGATTTTGTTTATTTTTATTTTGATTGGAGGTTTAACGATCACAGTGAACAACTCAATGGGTTAGAAGCAATCGCCGTCCTTAATTTAAGCCACTGACTCCAGGGAAGGGAGTGAGCCAGCGCCGTAAGACAAACACAACATGCATGCCTTACCGGGATTCGAACCCGGGCCCATCGCGGGCAAATAGTCACAAGCCAGCGCTTAGACCACTGCGCTACCGGGGCGGCGACCTGGATTTTGGCATGGACAATTCGGAAAAGTGTTAAGTGGCAATTGTCTCATTTATTATGTTCGGTCTTGTGTAGCCAAAAACACAGAATTGCAGTTAGGACGGGGTAGACGTCACTGTGATAAAGAGAGAAGGCCGCACAGTTTGCGCAGTGGTCTAAGCGATGGCCTCTGTTCATTCGTCAGAAAGGTTTCCGGGTTCGAATCCCGGTGAGGCATGGATGTTGTGTTTGTCTTACAGCGCTGGCTCTCTCTGGAACCAGTGACCCCAAATTAGGGACGGGCGACTGCTTATATCCCACTGAATTGCTCCCGATGGTCGCTAAACCTCCAAAAAAAAAAAAAAAAAAAAAAAAGAAAGCAAGAGAATACCAAAACGTTTCGTACTAAAGAATGCCGACAATTTCATTACCTTTCACGTTTCTGTTTTAGATATAATTCTTATAAATACTGCATTTTTTTTAATGTTTGGGATGTGAAAACAGCCTAAAATATGAACAAAATCAGAAAGAGATAAGGGCCTTATTGTTGGAATGCGAAGATGAAAACATACATGCACCTGAACAGGAAAGTTAATAATGGCTTGGTGCTATCTCTAACTGACGTCATAGAGTCACTTATCTCTCAGCGATAACACTAAACTACCGTGTCACGAAATTTTACAGGACTGAGTAGTTGTTGTTTTTCGCGTAGTCAATATGTTGGATTTGTTTGAGACATTAAAGGTAAAACCAAATAGTTTTCATTTCATCGATGTATATATGTCAGTGTGCGATTTCTTGCTTACATAATTTGATTTCAATTTGAATAAAACAGTAGCAATTAATATCATATATTTATGGACAGTCCTTTTCAGGAGAAACCGTTTTTATATCATTTAACCTTTACAAACACGACGAATATTTGCTCTTCAACTAGTATTGTACACGTTATTCATGATTTCACGTTGGATTTATCTAAGATAATGCTTTGTATATCAGTCGTCACGATAGATTGATAAAAGAACAAAGGTTTCTAGATATTCAAGTTCGCAAAATGTGAGTTCATAACTTAAGATATAATTTTAATAACAGGACTGTGTTTCGAATGGGCATTTATTACTGCCACTGTAAAAACAAAAAAGAAATCAAAATGCGTTTTTACAAGATTATTACATGTTTTTTTCAAAAAGGAAAAATATTATTTTTAGCAAGCCTTTTGAAAAAGTACGTGCATTATAATTTGCCCGTCTGTAGACACGATATTTCCTGATCGATAATCATTTAGTTCTTTCATCTAATAGCGCTCACTGATTTCATAATCGAATGGTGCGAATTGTTCCCGCTAGATGGCGTTGAATGTTTTTAATGTGTTTTGGGCGATATTTACTGCTCGGAAAGCTATCCTGGAATTCGTTTTTTTTACATTCGATCCATAAAAGCACGTGAAACGATTTCTATGCATTTTAATTTGATAACGTAAATGTATATTTAAATGGGGCAAGATCTTTCCACTTCTGCACGTAATATTTGGAAAATTATTTTTTTGCATCCGACAGTTTAGCAACGAGAAAAAATATTTAATGCATTTTCGTATCTGTCTTATGCAAAACACGAAGACATAACTCCTTTCTCAGTTGAGATATTTTTATGAAATTTGATATCAAAATGAATTGTAATCTACTGAATGCAATAGTTTTACTCAGAAATGCCGTTCGCTGAAAACAAACAATTATTCCATCTTTAAACCAAACATGTGTAACCAATTTGTGGAAATTCCGCGGGCTGTGGTTTAGCCCAGGATCCCACAGCTTTTCAACTTCATTGTGTCGTAAAAACATTGACTATGGACACCTTAAAATCACCTTAAAAACACATGAACACCTTAAAATCAGATGGTACCTAATCAGAGTTGTATGGTGGATGTGGGATTAGTATTCAGCCTATTTTGGCATTAGGTGTTTCAAGTGATGTGTGAGATCAGGCGTTGTCGTCGTGCAGCAGGACCTAAAAAAAAGACATGTCTAGTCTTTTCTTGCGGATAGCTTTCTTGAGCTTGTTTAGTGTCTCAACTTGGCGAAAGCTCTTGGGATTGCCACCTGGTTCAGGAAAATCAACAAGAATGATGCCTTTGACATCCCAAAAAACTGTCACCTTCCTGATTTTTGTTGAACGCTGTGTTTTTAACATCTTATACCCAGGCCAGGTCCTGTGCCGTCATTACATAGGCAGCGCTTTTGTCTCTGGATCATAAAAGAATTTCAACGTTTCATCTTCGGTAACCACTTTGGACAGAAAGGCGCATGGTTTGCGACAAACATCCCCAACAGATATCTTCACACATTGAGATTGGTCCCAGTGATCCCGAATGTTTTTGTCCCAATGTTAATTGGCATGGAACCCACTTTCAGACACTTTTCGATATCCCAGGTCATGAATCATTGTTTTCACCGCAGTATGACCACAATGCAGTGCATTACAGATTTGCTAAATGGTCACATATTGATCACTATTGTTCACTATTGATCACTCTGAATCAGCTCATCAACTTGCCATTAGTTTTTGTCAGCGACTGCAGTTGAAGGCGTTCCTATCTTTTGTTCGTTGACCACTGAGGTTTCTCCTACTGGAAAGCTCTTCATCCATCTTCTGTCATCCCAGATTTTGATTCTCCTGCTTGAAACTTCTTCATTCATCTTCTGTCATCCCTGATGTTGATTCTTCTGATTGAAACCTCTCCATCCATCTTCTGTCATCCCTGATGTTGATTCTCGTATTTGAAACTTCTTCATCCATCTTCTGTCATCCCTGATTTTGATTCTCCTGTCTTAAACTTCTTCATCCATCTTCTGTCATCCCTGATGTTGATTCTTCTGATTGAAACCTCTTCATCCATCTTCTGTCATCCCTGATGTTGATTCTTCTGATTGAAACCTCTTCATCCATCTTCTGTCATCCCTGATGTTGATTCTTCTGATTGAAACCTCTTCATCCATCTTCTGTCATCCCTGATGCTGATTCTCGTATTTGAAACTTCTTCATCCATCTTCTGTCATCCCTGATGTTGATTCTCCTGCTTGAAACTTCTTCGTTCATCTTCTGTCATCCCTGATGTTGATTGTTGCATTCCCGTAGACCTTTTTTTAGCTTCATATGCATCACCGTCTCCTATCAACCTTCCGTTTCCAAAATGTCGATAACAGCTCTTTCCTTAAGGTAAACATACATCCTTTTTGTTGTCCAGTCTAAATACAAAACGGTGTACTTTTACTCAGAAGGTGAATCTAGATTTACTTCTTCGTTTTCAGAAGTTGCATCTAGACAAACTTTTATGAATTCGTTTTTCAAAATTACAGGAGTTGTTGATAAAAAGAACAACTTGTACACGTGATGTTCACACATTTTTAGAACGTCTTTGATAAGAAATTACAGAAAATAAAAGAAGCTCAATGAATTAAATCTGGCGACAGGGTATTAGATGAACCCAAAACATCTGGTGAAGCTAAATATCATCAGCTGAGAAAATAGCGCAAGAAAACAAGCTATATACAGAAGTTCATATGTTTTTTCTCTTTACGAACAGAAATATTCATATTCCGTAAATAAAAAATGCTGTGAAAGTCATGAAATTAGTATTTCCAAATGTAAAATAAGCAATATTAATAATAGGGGGAAAAATCGTCAAGCATTACTTTTAACAGGAAAAAGAACACCAAACAAATATCCAAAGAAAATACGTACTTTTACGACTATTTCATAAGTAAATATCTGATCTTAAAAGAAAATCCACCGACTCAAAGAACAATCGCTGAGTCGTTAAAACTTTCTGTATCAACTGTAAACAAGGTAATAAACGAAGATTTGAATCTCAAAAAAAAAAAAAAAAAAAAAAAACTAAAACATAAAGTTCACCACCTTTTGCCTAGGGACGTGGCTGAACGCAGAACACGGTGTAGACTTCTTTATGAAAATCACTTAGCCGGAGACAGATGAAAATTTTTTGTGACTATTGATGAAGCATGGACCTTCCTAAACAACTGTAACAATAAAAAGGTAGATTTATTAAGCAAAAGAGTAGAAAAAAGCTTAGGAACTTGCTTTCAAGAATTCAAAGGAAGTCTCAGTAAAGGATTTATGATTATTGTTGGTTTCTCGTACAATGAGAAATTACATTTAAGAAAAGTTTTAAAGAATATTAAGATCAATTCTATATATTACCAAATAAAGTTGTAACTCCTATTTTTAAAGGAGTTAATTGATTCACAGGGCTTTCAAGGAATATAATTCCATCAGGATGAAGCTACCAGTAACCAACCACTCTATTTCTTGAAAAAATAAGAAAAGAGACGGGTATCAAGTCTATACCTTTTGCTCATCCTTCAAAGTCCCCTAATATACAATTTCTTATTCTGTCAAAGTCCCCTGATATGTCACCGATGGACTAAGCCTTCCGACTGCTAAAATGAGCGCTTTCTAAACGCAAAAAAGAATGGTAAAACCTTTATAAAACAATGATTGGGATATGGAAAAACGTGGAAGAGGAGTGGAATAAAGTGCCAATAACTACCAATTTTTGAAATGCCCTGTTATATTGGAAATCTAGATGTAGGTTCATAGTCCAAAGAAAGGGCTATTAACATTCAAGAATTTTTTTTTTATGTTAAACGTTGGTTATATTGCTAGATATTCCTCATATTACCAAATAAAGTTTTTACTCCTATTTTCAAAGAGGAAACCCCATTTCTTGATTCACAAGGCCTTCAAAGAATAAAATTCCATCAGGATGAAGCTACCAGTCATACACCACTCTATTTTTTTTAAATTAAAAAAAGACGGTTACTACCAAATATAGTTTTAACTCTATTTTCAAAGAGGAAAACCCTAAAAATCGAATGGTTCTAAAAATATGTGAACATCCTCTGTAGGACAACTATCGTATGTTCCTTACATGATGCAAATTTCGATTTTTAGTTTAGAGATAATACCCGCACTGAAAAAAAGATTCTCTCAACTACTGCTAACTGTGAGAATGATCAATATGCACTGCTCGACATAGAAAATGCCACACCATGAAGCAATTCACGAAATGAGACGGGACTTACCACACTCGTTGAAAAGTAGGGCGGAAAGAAATGATTTAATTTCTGAGGCATTACATGGATGCGATGGACGAGGAGATAGTATAAACTCGGCCTGAGTAACTAGGTCGTATGACCGCCATGCTGGGTTATACATTCGGCAGCACTGCGTCACGTCGACTGGAAAATCCACGTGAAGGTGTCATGGGCTATTTATTGCTGAATTGAGTTGTTGATGTGTCCACAATTCATTGACGACACATCAACAGCTCAATTCAGAGGGGGTCGTGCAGAAGCGTTAATTCGTCTGACAATGACGTCATATAGGCTCTGTTTGCGAGAATTCTGGGAATCGCGCTGGACAAGAATGCATCTGGATACCTTCCTCCAGGTAGCACAGATTTGCAGTTTAACGTAGGCCCAAGACACCGATTTTTACAAATAGAAGACGGTGGCTCAGTGTTGGACGTACTATAACGTCAGTGCTTAATTTCAAGAGAAAAAAGTACCAGAGCTCTAAAAATATTACGGAAAATCGTACCATGAATTAGTGATGTACCGAAATAATAAAAATTATCTCGGTAATTGTTCTATGAAAAATACATATGGGGGGGTGTAATTCGGTTGTTCAGTTTGATATTTTTGTGTTCTTTAAACTGTACACTTTATTTAATTACTGCCTATCTAAGCACATTTTTGTTGAAATATATATAATTGATAAATAATAAAGACTGAAATTTTGACATTTCTCATGAATAGCCGATTTTTGGTACCGTATTGCTGTCATGAATGCAAATCATGAAATGTCTTTAAATTTATTTAAAGCAATTTGACAATTTCTTTTTTCTCTCTCCAAAAACATTGGTATGGCTTACAAAATGCAGAAACTGTTGTTTACACTTGCAAAATGCAAAAACTTACCGGGATAATGGAACTTTTTAAATCTTGCCAGAATAATGGCCATATAACTATAATTCACAAAAAACTCCACAGGGAGCATTTCCGAATTTTCTTCCTTTTTACAGGCTACTCTGCAGTTCAAATCTATAGCAGTGTGATGCACATTTGCCAGCCAACTTTTCACGTATTCTATTGGACTGAAATGTTTTAGTGAAAGCCCAACTAATTTTAAGAACATTAATTCGGACACTGCCAGTGTTCAATGAGGTTCTTTGTGGCGTTACAATTTTGTTCATTGCAGAGAAGCCCCTTTCACATTCTGCAGTAGATATGGGGATACAGTTCACAATGGAATTCAAGGTTTTCAAACTGTTTTTTACTTCTCACCCGGCAGTGGACTTATATATTCTGAAATCTTTAATCGCCTGTTTAGCGTTTATTTTAAAACGGTCACAAAGTTTTTCCAGCTCCTTTTCCCCATGTACAATATCTGGGGAATCAGGCGAGTAGCTAGTACGTAAAACTTTCACTTGCGTTATAAGTCCCTCATAATCTTATACTGTAGTTCCTCATAAATATAACACGGGGAGTGTGTTGTTTACTTGCTTGAAGATGCTCCAGTTTGACAGATTAAAATTTTTTTTACGGTATACCACAAACTCTTGAAAATTTGCAACTCAAATGTTAATGTGAGACGAGGGTTCGCAAATCAGTAGGGGAGCTCAGATCTGGCCTGGAAAAAAAGTACCGGACCTACGCTCCGGTGCGCTCCGGCACAAATTAACCCCTGTATAACGTGACCCTTTTACGTTATGCGAGATTTGTTGCTATGCTAAGTTCCAAATGTCCGGCTGAAGAAATGTTGAACTAAGTATAAATGCGTTGCACTAGTTGCACCGGATAGCTCACTTTAAATTAAGACTTTTAGAGCCAGACGAAACATAGACAGAAAGTAGGATTACTTACATAAACTTTTCTTTCATTGGTCCAGTTTGGCACTTGTACTTCAAGCAACTTTAGACGAAATTACATAACTTTATGCAGCGTGATACCAGAACATTTACAACATATCACAGCGAATACCACTCGCACACCACACACACAGCTGCTACTTAGTAATTTTATATCTCTCGTCTTGTTCTTATCACTACAAGATTACGTTACTCTCACAGACCTTAAGTGTTGCCAACCGCATTCACGTGAGAGAGAAGATATCGAGTTGAGGTTGAAAGGTGCTAAAGAGAACGAACTCAAATTTACATAGAAAAAGAAATTAAAATGAAAATTAAATTAGAGTATACGTCACACTACGTTAAATTGCATGGCTGTGCTGTCTGGGCTTGTACCCACTGTCTGCTGATTTTGGCGAGACTCGTCGGGCATTAAGGGACACCAAAAAAAAAAAAATACTTGAACAAAACATGCTACAGCACCTCATTGACGTATCGTCGTTCTGTCATTGTACCACCATACGTATAAGCGGTGAATAACTGTTGAAACTGATAGCGCTCCAAACCATGTCACCAGATTGAGGAGCCATATGAGCTCATGGATGCCAGAAAAAATCACCGTGGTGACCGATTCAGACTCTCAATCGGCTGCCGTTGGGGATTAGACAGAAGTGAGACTCGTGGGGGAGGGGGATGAGACAGAATCGTGAGTCGTCGGGGATGAGACAAGCGAGAGTCGTCGGGGATGAGACAAGCGAGACTCGACGGGGATGAGACAGCGAGACTCGTCGGGAATGAGACAGAAGCGAAACTCGTCGGGGATGAGACAGAAGCGAGACTCGTCGGGGATGAGACAGAAACGAGGGTCGTTGAGGATGAGGCAGAAGCGAAACTCTTCGGGGATGAGACAGAGAGGAGACTCATTGGGGATGAGACAGAAGCAAGAGTCGTCGGGGTGAGATTGAAGTGAGACTCGTCGGTGACGAAACAGAAACGAGACTCGTCGGGTTGAGACAGAAGTGAGACTCGTCGGTGACGAAACAGAAACGAGACTCGTCGGGTTGAGACAGAAGTGAGACTCCTCGGGGATGAGACAGAAGCGATAGTCGTCGAAGATGAAATAAGCGAGACTCATCTGGGATGAGATTGCAGCTATGCTTGTCTGAAATGAGACAGAAGCAAGACTCGTCGCTGAATACGACGTGGTGGTATTCCTTCCTCCACTCATTTCTGGTATGGCGTTATTGCAGCCTTGTACTATGATTTACTGCGGTTAGTTGCAGTCGTCGCAATGGCTGGCGCAGCACTAAGCTATGATTCACAGTCCGTGTCAATACGGGGATACCCATAGCTTCCCGTATCTTTTCTCGAAGGTCTTCCTCTGTGAATTGTAGGACTTGTATGGCTTCTGATCGAGTGTGGCAATAAAGGCGATCGCCGTCCACCTATGGGCACCTGTCCTACTACGGTGCCGCAGGTTACCTTCCTCCAACGACTATCGCCACATTCCATCGTCAGTTGTTTTATCTCGACGTGTTTCCGCCGTGATATAAGACAATGACCAACCAGCCATACCTAGCCCTATGATGAAGCCTCTGGTAAATGTGTCCTTGTTATGATAAGATTCCCAATCAGGTTTTCCAGGAATTCTGACTCCTTACACGTGCTTTCGCCACCGAGATCATTCCGCCCTTGTGATGGTTAGATTCCCAATAAGGTCTCCCAGGCATTCACTCCTTGCGCGTGCTTTCGCCACAGAGATCACTCCGTCCTTTTGATGGTAATATTTCCAATGTGGTCTCCAGGCATTCTCACTCCTTACACGTGCTTTCGCTACCGAGATCACTCCGATGCGGTGGTCAACACTCCCAGGTGAGGATGACAAAACTTGATTACCCCGAGTTGCCTTGCCCTTTTATCTCCCTCGTCTGTCTCGTGATTAGTTCCCAACTGCCGTCATTTACATAACCCAAATTTCGACATGTACTTACCAATTTACATGGCGCTCCGACAAATACTTCCTCTTGTGGCATTTTCAATGTCGAACAGTGTAAAAAACATACTATTTGATAGGCATATTCTCCTTCTTGGGACTTTATCTTATATTTGCATTTCACACTAAATCAGCACTTTTAAAAGTTCATTTCTGAAAAATCTTACTTTACATATGATTTATAGTGCAATGATCATCATTCCAAATATTTCGTATGACATTTGTGGAGTGCCATGTCGCCATAAAACTGATGCATAATTTTATGGGAAACTGTTTTCAGCAGCGTTTCGGTCTTGCTAATGCTAAAAGCGCAAATGCTCCTGATAACATGGGCAAAACCTGCATGAACTGCTGAAATCCTAGACTAATGTAGCGTGAAAATAACTGAAAACTGAAACGGTTTCAACGTAGTTCTCCAAAGAAAATGAAGCAACTTCTTTCTACGTTTGAAAAAAAGCAATCTCGCGCAGAAATAAAATCCTATAGCAGAATTCCTATGTCATTTTTAATTTTAATCAAGGAAAGAAAATGGCATAATTAAAAAGGAAACAGTGGAGCAAAATTGCCACTAACTTGTACAACGTTTATAAAAAATAAAAAATACTTCTTAGTAAAAAGGTTTTGTAAACATGCAGTTAATTGCATGAAGATGCAGGTTCTTAATATGCTTTGTCATTTTTTAGCACGTCTTTTGTAAAAAAAGATCGTGCTTATGTTATCGGTTTGTCCGTCCGTCCGTCCATCTGTATTCACGGCATCTCTGCAACTATTAGTCCGATTTGAAAAATTCTTTTTGCATTCGAAAGCTTGAAATATGCGAATGGCGACCCTGGATTTCGGTTTTCTTTTTACGATGTACAATTTCGCCGCTAGAGGGCGTAAATGCAGATGATGTCGAATTCAAAAATACGTTTTATTCCACATATTTGCTTCTAAACATGCGATTGAAAAAAATCTTTTTATCTTTCGATTCCATTTATGTCGAAGAGTATTTTGGATATAGTTTCTTTTTCAAATTGCGCATAGATTTTCCGCTAGGGGGCGTAATAGTAAATTACATTTTTTCCGATAACTCTTCTTCTAAAACTCCGATGTGAATTTTTTTCAGCGGATACATCTTCTGATGCACAATCTTTTGCATATAATTTTAAATTTTTGGTAAAGAATACCTTGCCCACCAGGGGGCGTAAGAGTGAATTTTCGCTTCTGATGTATTTGCCATAAAATATGAGCTTCTAAAATATCGATTGAAAAAATTCTTTCGTAGACTGATGCCACTCACATCGATAAACCTTTTCGGAATATTTTCTTCCTAAAATATTCCACAGTTTCTCCGCCAGGGGGCGTAGATGTATCTCTTATTTTTGTCAATATCTCGACTTCTAGGAGTCCAATTTGAAAAATTCCTTCTTCGTTGGATAGTGTTTTCCGTGTGACATGTTTTTCATATAATTTCAAAATTTGCAAGTAATTCATAGACTTTCCGCTAGGGGCGTAAAGGTAAATTGCGTTTCCCCCTATATCGCTGCTTCTAAATCTCCGATCTGAAAAATTCTTTTTGCACCGGATACAGCTCCTGATGGGAAATCGTTTGCACGTAATTTCTAATTTTTGCAAAAAAAAAATGGTTTGGCCACCAGGGGGCGTGAACTTTAATTTCCGCTTCTGATGTATTTGCAGCAAAATATGAGCTTCTAAATTCTCGATTGAAAATAACATCGTTTGTAGACCGATACTACTCATGCCGACAAACTTTTTAGAAACATTTTCTTCTTATAATAGTGCGCGGTTTCAACGCCAGGGGTGTAGATGTATATATTATTTTTGTCAATATCTCGACTTCTAGGAGTCCGATTTGAAAAATTCCCTTTTTGTTGGATAGTGTTTTCCGTGTCGCATGCGTTTCATATAATTTAAAAAAATTCACGTAATTCATAGACTTTCCGCTATGGGGCGTAAAGGTAAATTGCGTTTTCCCCTATATCTCTGCTTCTAAATCTCCGATCTGAAAAATTCTTTCTGCACCGGATACAGCTCTTGATGGGAAATCGTTTGTACGTAATTTCAAACTTTTGTAAAAATTGTTTGGCCCCAGGTGGCGTAAGTCTTAATTTCCGTTTCTGATGTATTTGCAGCAAAATATGAGCTTCTAAAATCTCGATTGAAAAAAGTCTTTTGTGGACCGATACTACTCATGTTGACAAACATTTTAGGAACATTTGCTTCTTGGAATAATGCATGTTTTCTACGCCAGAGGCGTAGATGTATATCTTACTTTTGTCAATAACTCTACTTCTAAAAGTCCGATTTCAAAAATTCCTTCTTTGTTGGATAGTGTTTTCGATGCGAAATGTTTTTCCTGTAAATTCAAAATTTTCAAATAAATCGTAGACTTTCCGCTAGGGCGCACAATGGTAAATTGCGTTTTCTGCTCCTAAAACTCCGATTTGAAAAATTCTTTCTGTATAGCATACAAGACCTGATGGAAAATATTTTTCACATAATTTCTAATGTTTGGTAAAGAATGGTTTGGCCACCAGGGGTCATAAGTGTTAATTTCTACTTCTGATGTATTAGTAGCAAAATCTGGGCTCCTGAAAACTCGATTAAATTTTTTTCTTGGACAGATACCGCTCATATGGATAAACCTTTTGTGAATACTTTCTCCCTAAAATAATGCATGGTTTTCCCACCAAGGGACGTAAAGTCACATCTTATTTTTGTCGATAACTCTGTTTCTAAGAGTTCGTAAGCTCACGATTCCATTTACAGCAATATCTGAGGGATTAAAGACCCGACTGAAAAACTTCTTTCTTTCATCATATACTATTGTTTTCCATGCCGGTTCCATTGACTTTGAATAGCTTTGATAAATTTAATTTGCGTCAGAACGGATTCAAAAGACGTGCTTATTACACCCGAAAATTCGGTGTCATCTTTCTTGTTTTTATTGGAGGTTGAACGTCCACCGTGAGCTTCAACAATATTTATTTGGAGCAAACATGGACAGGAAGATACAGATGGCCTGTGCTTAACAGTTACCAAAAGATAAACAAGTACATGACCTATTTACAATGACGATGAGATATTTACACTATGTGGATGCGCTATATACAATGTAAGCAAATTCATAACACTGACAATACTGGACTGAAGGGTTGACTTACTCTATGTACAACATATGTTCGCAATGTGCATCAGCAGAGTGCCATCTCTAATAGGTGAACATCAGTACAAGGTATAACTATAAATTTTACAGTGCAAAAACAAACATGTATATTTTGAGCAATCTTGAAAAAAAGAAGAAAAGAGCAGAAGGCTTATACTTTTCAGTGTCTGAAAGATAAGCGAACAAATAATCTAATTACAATGATGGTGTGAACTCTATACAAATTGAATGCAATATCTCTATTGTGAAACACTGTCAAATTATAAAAAGAACTATTACTTAGGCTTAAACAAGTGCCTCAATCACAATACTATAGATTAACTTGTAATTAACAACAACATATGTACACAAGGTGCAACGGCATAGGGAAGACACTAATACGGAATTTCAATTCCATGGTACAACTTTAAATTTCACAGTGCAAAGAGTAAAGTATATTAGTACAAACAGAACTTGCGTTTTACAGAAAATTTATACTTCGGGTACAATACAAATAATGAAAATATGAAACTGACTCTTTGTACAGCAAATGTGCAATACAGCGCAGAACATTATGTAATAGACTGATTATTTCCTGGTAGGCACATGTGACATGAGAAAAACCACACTGTGTAACATTAACATATAATTGAAATACTATCAAAACGTTTACTCCGCACCATGAGCATAAAACTTAATACATCTAATCTTGACCCAACATGCGAAATGTGCCGAACATAAATTTTACAGTGCAATTACGAAAGTACATTAGTATATACAAAACTGAGCTTTTGGCATAGCAACTATACTTCAAGTATAGTACAAATATCTGAACGAGGAACAATTACTCTTTGTACAACAAAAGTGCTAAACCTCGCTGAACATTGTGTATTCGACTGATCATATACATTTATGTACATGTAACATGATCAAAAACCCCACTGTGCAAAATTAATAATTAAATTTAAACATTAACAAACAATTGCTCAGCACCGTGAGCATAAACCAGAAATTATAAAGCCCGGCAGACATAAGGAAAGCGTTGAACGTAAAACTTTAAACTTATTCTAAGTGCCTGTGGTTTAACAAACAACAAAAAAAAACCCCTCACCTACAGGACCTTGTTGGTGAGAAACATGCAGACGCGCAGTAACATTGGGCAGCAATGATGAAGAGGGCATCTAAGAACACGTTAATAACAAAACTATACTTTAGTTAGTCTAAACAAATTCACAGAAGTCAGAACAATAGTCTAAGGTCTTCTGATGGACCAGAAAACCATTGACGAAAAGGTGACCACACTGACATAAAGTGTGGGATTCGATTCGCAGCCTTAGCAACAGTGAAAGCAAGCCTCAAGCGTGAAATCAGTCTGTTCCGGAACTGACCGCACATGGCAGCTCCCGCCTGAAAGATGGTAGGCTGTATAGGGGTATTTTTTTTTTTTTTTTTGATTGGAGGTTTAACGACCACCGTGAGCAACTCAATGGGCTATAAGCAGTCGCCCGTCCCTAATTTAGGGTCACTGGTTCCAGGGAAGGGAGAGAGCCAGTGCCGTAAGACAAACACAACATCCATGTCTCACCGGGATTCGAACCCGGACCCCGTTCGGACGAATGATCAGAGGCCATCGCTTAGACCACTGCGCCACCGGGGCGGCGTATAGGGGTAGAACGAAGCTGTTGATAGTAGCAAAAAAATCACATGTTTTGCTAATATGAAAACATAAGCACATGACTCTGATATAGGAATAGGCAGAGTACTGGAACTGAGTAGCGTGCTATAGGCTGAGAAAGAGAGATCAGTAGTACTAAGGCACTGTGCAGTAGTGAAGGTCAGATGTAACAAGGGAACGACTCAATGGGCTCTAAGCAGTCGCCCGTCCTTAATTTAGGGTGACTGGTTCCAGGAAAGGGAAAGAGCCAGTGCCGTACGACAAACACAACATCTATGCCTTACCAGGATTCGAACCCGGACCCCTTTAGGACGAATGATCAGAAGCCATTGGTTAGACCACTGTGCCACCGGGGCGGCTGCTTTGTCATGCAGTTTAGAAAAAGCTGTTAAATTTGAAAGGCGACCAGCTTTGGTTCTTTCTCTTGAAAAGGAGTGTACGCCGCATCACTCGAAACGCCTACAAGTTACTATTTTTCTCAGTTTTCGGTTTTAGGGCTAAATCATTCGTGGAAGGACTTTCTACAGCAAAAGGACTTACGATTATCCAGATATTTTCATCGTGAACTCTGTAGGTGTGATTCTCATGCATTACATACGAAGAGGTTTCTCAGTGTTTGCAATGGCATCAAAGACACTAAACCCCCAAATAATTTTTCGTGTTTCTTTTTTTCCATTTTTAGATGCTATCGAAAGCAAAAGCTTGAGACTGCCTAGAGACTGGGTGACGGCATTTTTACACAGTAGTGGAAAACATTATGACCCCTCTATCTGAGGGTTAGATCGTTTCCAAAGCGGCAGTGCAAATGTGTGAAAGTCACCTCGTATGTATATATGTAGAGGTATTCGTGACACGCCTCGTTTCAGTTGGAGCTGAAAGGGTGGTTGAAATTGTTAATGGACGAGATATTACTCCCTTGGAAAAGGGCATGGTCATTAGATTCAGATCAAATGGGGGCAGTGTCCTGGAAGCTTTGCATTTTGTTAGCAGTTAATGGGCTGCCCTAATTAACGTATACTGAGAGTGGATAGTGGGATGTACTACAGAGGTGAAGCACGTGTCAATACGACAAATCTGCAGCGTTATATTCCGTCGGTATAATTTAGTCATTTAGAACAACTGGCTCCAGAGCGAGGAAGAGCAATTACAATCTCCGTCATCGGCAAATTTGCGTTTTCTCTATGGAAAGAGTAGCAGCGCATAACTGACGGTCGGGTACTGGTTGTCCTTGGCTGTTTAATGCTTGGAGAGGGAGAGAGCGGCTCGAACATTACTTTCCGGAATAATAGGCGTGCTACTTTGGCCCAGCTTATAGCCATGGTCTGCAACCAATGAGCATAGAGGAATGTATTCACAGCTACGGTGCAATGATCCCTCCAGCGTATGGCATTCGGTGTAACAGAACATCCTTCACTACGACACATCATCGGTAACAAATTCTGGAGTTTACCAGAAAATATCGTTAATGGCCGTGGAAGTTTGGCCTTCATTGATGAATCATATTTCCCATTGCGTCGAGAGGATGGACATGAGCATATTAGGCCAACAGCTGCGGAAAGGATCACACAAGATGGCGTGACCCCATGGGTGCAAGGAGGTGTAATGCTCTGTGGAATACTTTCCTTGGACACCATTGGTCCTCTGATAGCGGTGGATGACCCCCCCCTTACCGCGCATATGTCCATCATTGCAGAACAGGTTCAGTCGTTTATGCTGACAGTGTTTGCAGACCGACATAGTGTGTTTTAATAAAACAGCGCGCTGTGGTATGAGACCCGTGTCGTCCGGAATTGGTTCGAGGAACTCGAGGATGATTTCTGTGTTCTCTCATGACCATCCTGACGTCCGATGTGAACCCAATTAAACATATTGTTGACATATGGTAACAATGCTGCAGACCTCCACCACAGACTCTTCCAGAGTCCTACAGGTATGCTTTAAAACTCTCCACCACGAACTATTCCAGTGTCCTGGGCATGCATTAAGACCCTCCACCACGGACTCTTTCTGTGTCCTGGGCATGCCTTAAAACCCTTCACCACGGGCTCTTCCATTGTCCTGGGTATACCTTAAAACCCTTCACCAGAGACTCTTTATGTGTCCTGGGTATGCCTTAAGAACCTCCACCAGAGACTTTTCTATTTTTCCAGGGAATGCCTTAAGACCTTCCACCACGGAGTCTTCCAGTGTCTAAGGTGGAGGGTCTTAAGGTATGCCCAGGATGCTGGAAGAGTCCGCGGTGGAGGTCTGCAGTCGTGTATTCATATACACAGCTGCAGACCTCTTCCACGGACTCTTCTAGTGTCCTGGATATGCCTTAAGATCCTCCACCATGAACTCTTCCAGTGTCCTGGGCATGCTTTCAGACCCTCAACCACGGACTCTTTCTGTGTCCTGGGTATGCCTTAAAACCCTTCACCACGGGCTCTTCCAGTGTCCTGGGTATACCTTAAAACCCTCCACCAGAGACTCTTTATGTGTCCTGGGTATGCCTTAAGACCTTCCACCACGGAGTCTTCCAGTGTCCAAGGTGGAGGGTCTTAAAGTATACCCAGGACGCTGGAAGTGTCCGCGGTGGAGGTCTGCAGCCGTGTATTCATATACACAGCTGCAGACCTCTTCCACGGACTCTTCTAGTGTCCTGGATATGCCTTAAGACCCTCCAACATGGATTCTTCCAGTGTCCTGGGCATGCTTTCACACCCTCCACCACGGACTCTTTCTGTGTCCTGGGTATATCTTAAAACTCTCCACCACGGACTCTTCCAGTGTCCTGGGCATGCTTTAAGACCCTTCACCACGGACACTTTCTGTGTCCTGGGTATGCCTTAAGACCCTTGACCACGGACTCTTCTGGTGTCCTGAGTATGCCTTAAGACCCTCCACCTCGGACACTTGAAGACTCCGTCGTGGAGGGTCTTAAGGTATACCAGTGCACACCTTCTTGCTACTTGAGGACTCTGTGCTTCGTCGCAAACTACAGTGATGGTGGATCCCAGAGATCGTGCAAAAAACTAGGTAGGTGGGTCATAATGTTTTTTCCTACAGACACCATTGATTTAAAAAACAAAAAATAATAATAAAGCTTTAAAAGATTGCAACGAATTAACTCCGGTTAAGCAAAATCGGCTGAAATCATCTCCAACGAATATATTCGCTGCCTAAGAAGTGAACCAAACGCGGCTGGAATTTTGGAACCGCCGCAAGCGTTGCTTTCCCCCTAGCTTTGTTATTCAAAGTGATCATTTAACGGCAGGATTGACACTAATCCTTTGTGACTGATTACCGACTGAAGAGTTATACACTTAGTGGCCACTTTATTATCACCACCCCCTCAGTACTTCGTAGGGCCACCTTTTGCTTTTAATACTGCGTCGATTCTTCGTGGCATGGACTCCACGAGATGTTGATAGGTGGTTTCTGGAATCTGAGACCATGCTTGATGAATAGCACTTTCCAGGAGTGTGAGATTGCAGGGTAGTGGATCCAGCTGTCTGATGGCTTGTTCAACTTCATCCCACAAATTCTCAATGAGGTTGAGATCTGGAGATTGTCGGGGCTACCTAACCAAAGTAAACTCACCGGCATGTTCTTGAAACCAATCCTGTACAATACGAGCACTATGGCAGGACGAATTATCTTGTTGAAATTAGCCACCGCCATTGGAATAAACCATCCACATGATAGGATGCACTTGGTCCGCAACGATGGTTAGATAACATGTGCCAGTCAGACGTTGATCAACACGAATTAAAGGGCCCAACGCATGCCAGGAAAATATTCCCCAAACCATAACGATGCTTCCACCAGCTTGAAGGGTTGTAGCATTGCATTTGGGGTCCATGCTTTCGTGCTGTTTCCGCCAAATTCTCACTCGGTCATTGGCATGGTGCAACTGAAAACGTGATTCATAGGACCACATAATTTGTTTCCAATTATCGAATGTCCAATCCTTGTGATCCTGTGCAAAATGGAGACGTTTTCTCTTGTTAGCTGCAGACAGCAAAGGTGTTGGAACAGGCCTTCGGCTACCATATCCCATCCGATGCAGTGCACGGAGAACATTGCCTGCAGAGATCATTTGAGGGGATTCTTGATTAAGATGGTCTGTAATTTGCTGCCCTGTTGCCCTTCTGTTGCCTGTTACCAGTCTGGACACTCTCCGTTCCACCCGAGCAGTCACTAGTCGATGACGACCACACGTTGGACGTAGAGACCCAGTTTTTTGGCTGACACTCTAGTCTTTAAACACTTTAACAACAGCTGCTCTGGAACATTTCACGAATGCGGCGGTTTCGGTGATACTCGCTCCATGGCTCCGAGCTCCTACAATCATCCCACATTGAAAGTCCGTCAAATCGCAGTTTTTGCCCATCTCGTCACCCAAAAATCACTTCTACTACTGTCGCAAGCACTAAGCTTTCCTTTTTTATACTAGCCTCGCCCTCTGGCGGAAACAGCGTGCAGGCATAGCTGATTTGCTTAAAACTGTCAGGTGGTCATAATAAAGTGGCCACTCAGTGTATAACAACATGGATGAACCTAAGAGAGGAGAGTGAATATGTGTGGGTCGCTTGACTCTTCCCAGTGGTATGATGTCCCACGCCAGGGGAATTGGTACTTCCCGATCATGTATTCGATCATCGAGCTGAGACAAAAAGGACTAAAGGGAAGCGCTTATCACCTGTGACAGGTTTTTAGTCAGTACTGCTGATATCAGAAGGGGAAAGGAATTGTTTTGTCGTAGCTTTCGTAAAACTCAGCCGCTATGTGAGCATATCTGGTTGAGGAACGCAGAGAATTTTGTGCACCATGTGGCTCAAGTGCATCAGCCAGTTGAAGGATTAATCATCCTTTAAAGTAGGCTTTTCATAATGTTCACATCAACGCAAGAGCTGAAAAATTGAACGTTATCTGAAGTGAAAGGGGGATTGTTTCTTCTTTTGCAAGAAAAAGAGTGTATTTTTTTCTTTTTGAGTGTTTAACGACCACCGTGAGCAACTCAATGAGATATAAGTAGTCATCCGTCCCTAATTCAGGTTCACTGACTCCAGGGAAATGAGAGAGCCAGTACCGAAAGAAAAGCACAACATCCATGCCTCATCCGCAGTCTAACCCGGACCCATTTTGGACGAATGACCAGAAGCCATCGCTTAGAACACTACGCCACAGGGACGGCAAAACGTGTAGGATGTTGTTGATTGGATGTTTCCAGCACCAGTATTAAATGTTTAACGATTATGAGTTTTAATATCACACATTTTTCTTTGCCGAAGTAGACAAAATTCCTCTGGAAGTTGTTCTGCTGCGCATATTTTATGGAACACCAGGATTAAATTTTCAGTTTGTTATTCTGCCTTGTAGTTCACAAAACCGAATTTCGGATTAACTCATATTCGTAGATTGCATATTTGCCTGAAGATCAATTATTCTTGTCGGGAGAAACAGGATGAATCACTTCTCATACTCTGGAAGCGCGTAGCATTAATTCTCATCGTTGCATTGTAAATTCCTCGCTAAATTGTAGTAAGGGAACATGACGCATTCGTCTTTAAATTCCGCGGATCTCTGTTCGGACGGAAATTAGGACAACGCATTTGACTGATGCTTATGTAGCAGTAACCACAGTTGTGTTTTCCGTAGCGAGACTAGATTCAATGACGTAATGGTTTCATCTCGAGATTCAATTATGTAAAACGTATGGGCTTTTGCAGTCACGGAAATGAAAGTTCCCCTGAAACTCCAGAAGACGTAATAAATTCAACAAAGTAGCTTTCGTGTGATTGGAGCTCGCATCTGAATCAGTTAAGTCAGCGCCATTAAGCTGCTTATGAAAAACATGTGCTGTTTACATGGGATAAATGTTGAGCTTCGGTTTCCAAAATCAGGGATGCAATCAAATTTGAAGACCTAGTTCTTCGCAAATAATTTTTTCATTGCACACTTTTGAGTTTACTGTATCCTCCCTGTACACTTAACGAGATTTACAGAGGATTATATGCACGGATAATCCGAAGTGTACACCAATGAGTCATTACATTATGACCACCTACCTAATAAGCTGTAGGACCACCTTTACCCCGCAAAACAGCGGACACTTTGCAAGGCATCGATTCGATGAGGTGGCGATAGGTGTCCTTGGGTATCTGGTACCGTAATATCAACAGCAGGTCCTCCAGTTCCCGTACATTTCGGGGTGGTAGTGATTTAGCACGTACCCGCTTTTTCAAGTAGAACCACAACTGTTCGATTGGGTTCATGTGAGGCGAATTTGGAGGCCAGGGCATTAACAGAAAGTCACCGACATGGTCCTTGAACAACTCCATGACGATTCTGGCAGTGTAGAATGGCGCATTATCCTGTTGGTAATGGCCATCACCAGCAGGGAACACATTTGCCATGAATGGGTGAACTCGGTCCCCAACGATGTTCACATACATGACATCTGTCAGGGATTATGCTATGGGATAATGGGGCCTGAAGATTCCCAAGAAAACATCACCCACAGCACAACACCGCCGCCGCCGGCCTGTTTCCGCCCAATAGTGCATCCAGGTGCCATACCCTCCATCAGTAATAGGCGTGTCCGCGCTCGGCGGTCTATGTGATGCACAGGGAATCTTAATTCGTCCGACCAGGCCACTCTCTTCCAATCAACCACGGTCCGATCTCGATGATCTTTGTCCTATTTCAGGCGTTCATGGCCAAGACGTGCAGTGTGCATGGGGACCCGGTTGTGTCTTCGGCTACGCAGGCCCATGCGCAGAAGGCTGCGATGAACTGTGTGCTGTGACACGTTGCCTTGATCACCACTGTTGTAGCTGCGGCTGATTTGTCGCACTGTGGCCCTATAGTCGCTACGAACAATTCGCGACAGTCTCCGTTACCCTCTGGCATCAACGACGATACGCGGCTGGGCGACGGCTCGTCGTTTAGCCATCTGTGCACCACGTTTGATAAGTACTCACTACAGTGGCACTTGAATAACCCACAAGCCACGCCGTTTCCGAGATCGTAGTTCTGAGGTGCCGTGCCATCACAATTTGTCCTTTATCAAACTCCGATAAATCGGCAGCTTTTCCCATTTTGATTCCGAACACTCTACTAACCGAAAGCCGGTCGTCGGGTTGTGTATATTCTGCTCTGTGAATTTCACCTGCGCCACCGTTTGGTCTCCAGGCGCCCTCACTTCTCTAAGCTGGGGTCGTCATAGTATAATGGCTTATCGTTGTATATCTTAATGTGTTTTAAACATTCCGATGACAAACTGTTCATCATTTAATCAAATAATCTTTATTTGTTTTCCAGAATTCCCAAAATGTTTCCTCACGCCAGTTTCAATTTTACCAGCAGAACGGTGGCGTTACATTCTCAGTGATTTATAAAGGGTGTTTCCGAAAGGTCAGGGAACGTGTTTCATGGCAGAAGGCATGAAAAAAAGCTCTTTTTAATATTGTGTCAGAAACGTGTCATTTCTGACTTTATGAAAACACGAATTTGTCAGTGGCGGAGACTGAAACCGCATTCGCCGCCCCGGTGGCGCAGTGGTCTAAGGCGTTGGCCTCTGATCATTCGTCCGAAAGGGGTCCGGGTTCGAATCCCGGTGAGGCATGGATGTTGTGTTTGTCTTACGGCACTGGCTCTCTCCCTTCCCTGGAACCAGTGACCCTAAATTAGGGACGGGCGACTGCTTATAGCCCATTGAGTTGCTCACGGTGGTCGTTAAACCTCCAATCAAAAAAAAAAAAAAAAAAAAAAAAAAGAAACCGCATTCTTTTGCTCCGGATTTGAATCCTTTCTCAACTAAGCTAAACCGACGGAATTTATTGATTCAACTTTGCCACCTTGGCATATTCTTTACCTCTGTACTACGTCACATAACCCCCCTCCCCCCTTAGAAAGGGCTGGGATGGAATCGTTAGTTTCCGGGTCAGCCGGCAGACGAAGGAGGCTTGAAGGAGGTCACTGCAGAAGAAGGAATTCTCGTTGACTCCAGATGATGTCTGGAATGAACATCACAAACGTTTCGAAGAATCCAACGGCCAGGAGATTCATTTCACGTTAGGTCCCAGGTATAGGGTAAAATCCACTTGCCGGTGGCTCTAATCGAACCAGCATTCTTCTGCTCCGGAGCCGAATGCTTTCCCAATAAAAGTACACTGACGAAGTTTGTCCATGCAACTTTGGCGTCTTAACATGCGCTTCGCTTCTGTAGTACGTCGCAAGTAATACGTAAGCTGATCAATAAGTAACTTCCGATTACTTTTGGCAGATAATTTTTTTATTAGTTACGTTCCATCGAGTCGTGTTCGACTCTTGATGACTGTATGAACAAAAGAACTCATCATCTCTGCAAGACTTCGCAACTCTTTGATAGTCATTTTGCAGGAGTCTTTGATTTCATCCAACCATCTCGTTCTGTCTTCCCCTTCTTGTGTTTCCTTCAGTCTTGCCAATCATGATCATTTTTTTGAAACTCGATATTGGCACCCATCACATGTCCAAAATATTTAGTCTTTGCTTGCAGATCATTAGCTCAAGGGAGCAGTTGGGTTTGATTTCGTCAAGTACTGATTGATTAGTTCTTCTTGCAGTCCTTGGAAATCTAAGTAGCCGTCACCAGGCCCAAAATTCAAAAGCATCTATCTTCTTACTCTCACTTTTCCTCAATGTACAACTTCCACAACCATACATTACCGCAAGAAAGAGCATTGCTTTAACAATTCTGATTTTTGTTGACATTGTAATGTCTTTATTCCTCATAACCTTCTCTAAATTTGTCATTGCCTTGAGATAATCTCCTCTTTATTTCTCCAGCACACTGTCTCTCGTTATCTATTCTGGAGCCCAAGAGAATAAAATTGTCTACAACCTCCAATTCCTCCCCGTCCATTATAGCATCTGTAAGGTTGGAAGTTGACATTACCTTTGTTTTAATATTTAACATTAAACCTGATTTTGCCCTCTCCACTTTTACTTATAATGAATATAACGCTTTTGCTACCAAGCTAATTATCGTGAATATAGCTTTCACTAATATTATAATGAATTCAATGCTTGTACTAAGCTTCTAATAGTGAATTCAAATGGTTGTTGTTACTAGTTAATTAAGATCATGAATAAAGTCTCCTGCTAGTAGTGTAGTAATAGTAATGAACAAACTTATAACTGGTAGTAATGTTGTAGTAGTAATTAAGATCAATAAAGTCTTATGCTGGTTGTTACTAATAACACTAAATGAAATAAACCTAACAACCAGACAGAGGTCTGACAGTACTATGAACTGAGAAAGACGTACTTACTTAAAACTCTTTTATTATGAACTTCTACTGGTATCATCACACACACTTCACACACAGCTACTCAAATAACACGTAGCTCCTTGCACATGAACGAAGCTCTACTCACATAAACAACAGCTCTCTGACACATAAACAAACGCTCTCCCTATACAACAACAAACGCTCTCCTCAGGTATCGTTGAACGCGCCTATTTATACTGGCTACCACCACGTCATGACTTACACTCATTGCCAGATCTCATTCAGCGGGTGAAATAACATCTCGTTCAGTAAGAAGATAATTTCCATAGGAAAATAAAATAACCAGAGATAGTAAAAATCAAAAGGAAAGTGAATCTAGAGTATACGTTACATACTTTCTTGATAAGTCTTCTATACTTACTACCAAAAGAGTGGTGTCATCTGCATAACTTCAATTGTTGACAGTTAATGATTAAGAAGGATCTTAACGAAAAGCCCAAAAGATATTAAGTACACCACTAATAACTGAGGAGACAACAAAGTCATAGATAGCATCCGTGAGATGGTGCATAGCGAAAAATATTTGATCATGATGAGCTTTAGCTTTCTAACGGGATGTTTTATCAAGGCGAACTTACACTAGAACAACGATCCGTTTGGAGTTTTAAATCACTGATTTTAAAATGATCCATTCGCAGTTTAAAATCACTGATTTTAAAACGATTTGTTTGGAGTTTAAAATAGCAACTCTAATGGCAACAAGCAGTCGTCCGCTTCTAATTTTAGACCTACCAAAATTTCCGTTCGACAGACACTCCACCCACGTCTCATTTAAGATTCTACTTCGGGTCCGGTTCAGGCAAATAGCTAGAAACTGACGGACTGTGACCACTCAGCCTTTTGGGCGGCTACAGAAAAAATGTCCAGTCATCTGAGAAAAGTTGCAAATCAAATTTCAAATTAATAAAAAGGCCTTAAAGCAGCTCGGCAAAAGATTAAGACACCTTTAGCCGAAGGGCTCAAATCACCAAGGAGACAAGATTTTCTACATTTCATTCATTAAAGAAATGCATGGCGGTGACGAAAAAAAAAATTCACTGGTCATTTCAGAAATCCAACATGTTACACTAATTCAATTTTCTAATGGCTGAAGACGTTTAGACAAAGTGGGACCATAAATACAGAATCTCGACTCTAATGACTTCAAAGGCCATAGAAAGTGTCTTTCAGAACGGAGCACGCTAGTCGTTAAAGCATACCATTATGTTCTAAGCGATAAGTACGCCCTAATTTTCCTAACAAGATTGCTTTGAGGAAAGTTTGGAAAAGCGAAGAGACGCACATTATGTTATCCCCAAACAGTAGTTAAGGAACATCATCTGCAAGTTAAGGAGTAGTATAGAGTGAAGCATCACGAAACATGGTAATTACGTTAACTTCTAGAGATAACTTCCGTTACTTTGTTAAAATCTCAAATTGTTTCTATCATTTCTACTTCCAGAATTGTTATAGATCTTTAGCACTAATTTTTCGTTCTCAAGCCATTCATATACACCGTTCAGTGAATGGAAGACACATGCTAGAGATAGATTCGTGCATTTGGAGTGGATGTCTCATTTTGTCAAGTTCGTGGATTCGAACCTAGGGCATCATTTTTGCAAGAGTAGATAGAAATTTGCGCGTTCACAGAACGACCTGCTACATTTCGAAACACCACAATGGATTTCTCCTGAAAAGTGTGGGACGTCATGAATAAAAATGCTGAAAAAGAAAAAAAAAATAAGAAAACCTATATATCATACGATAAGGTGTGACGTTTTATTTAAGCTTCGGCTTTTGCTTACTTCTTCTTATGTAAAGTTTAGTTACTTCATGTTATGACTTCTGCACCGGAACGCCATGTCGGAACTTCCACGAGTTTGTTCTTTGGGTTAATACTGGTAATACACGGTCCCTTTTATATTGAAGTCAGGAGACTTGAACATAAATGGGACCTTGCAACGGTCAGAAAGGTTAGAACCTAGCATATCAAATGAAGTATTCATTCGTGCTGAGCATCAGTTAAAAGAAGGCATAATCCGTCTTCAATCGATTATAAAACATATCACAGTTGACATGTTAAATTAATTTAATACACTTAAAAGTACAAGATTAACACCACGAGATCTTTCGCTTCCCGCACAGGGAATCATCATAAGATGTGGTGTACTTAACAGTGGTAAGGATTTTGTATTACTCGAGTCATTCTGCCAAATGACGTAATAGGAATGAGCCGCACATGCTCCGAACATTGACGGAGAAATATCAGTTTATAAGATTCGATGATATTAGTATCGATGTAGTTAGTATTCTATCTACACGGTTATTAAAAGTAATTAACCGTTTCCATCGATTTGGGATATTAGAAGGAATTTCATCATTACATTGTCTGAAAGTTTACCCATTTTGAATAAACTAGAAAATTACTGTAATGATGAAATTATTTCTAATATCCCAAATCAATGGAAACGGTTAATTACTTCTAATAACCGTGTAGAGAGAATACTACCTACATAGATACCAATATCACCGAATCTTGTACATTGATATTACTCAGTACCCGTGAATGTTCACAGCATGTGTGACTCATTCCTATTACGTCATCTGGCAAAATGGCTCGACTAATACCAAACCCTTACCACTGTTAAGTACACCACATCTGATGATGAAAGATCCTATGTTTTAATATTGTACTTTTAAGTGTATTAAATTATTTTAACTTGTCACAATGTCAACTCTGATATGTTTTTTAATCGTGTGATGACTGATTATGTCATTTTTTAACTACGGTTAGAACCGTCGGAGAGACCTGAGAGATGATCAAAATAGGCTAAAGTTGTTATATCTGTCTTTAAAAGTTGTTATACACTATATTGACATAAGTCACCGGACACATAGAAGAGAGACACAACATAGCATTTTTTCGACATACATAGTACGGTGTCGGTCCACTTTTGGCTTAATGCATGCACTGACACTTCGAGACATGCTTTCGACAAGGTTTTGGAACACAGCGACAGGTATGCGCTTCCATTCAGTATATAATGCTGCCGCTAACTGTTATACACTATATTGACATAAGTCACCGGACACATAGAAGAGAAACACAACATAGCATTTATTGACATACATGGCTTCGACGTCCTCTATCACTGATTTTCTTTGATCTGCTGGTACGTTTTGCTGCTTCAGGCACGCCATGTGTCTTCCAGTTATTCAGTACATTCAAAACTGTTGACTTCGGTATGTTTAAACGCCTCTCGGTTTCTCTCATGGACAACCCACTAATATAACACTTAACAATCTTTCCTTTCTCAAAATCAGTTCTCTTCCGCCGCGACATTTTCACTCAACCTCACAGTGCGATATGATCGCGGTCAGCTGCAGGCTTGGTTTTATACCGTGTGCAGCTGTACCGCGCATCGTAACAACGCAGCGGATCCGTTCATTTGCTTTTGAAGGAGTGTTCGGTAACTTTTGTCAATGTAGTGTCTATTTAAATAAATATGAAGTAAACTAAGTTGTTATAACAAAGTATTGCTCTTTTTATTAAAAACTAATACTGGGGATGTCTTCGTGAAAAACATAACTTTGTGATGTATTGGACCGAAAGAATAAAGTTTCCTTTCGAGCTTGCTCATAAGTGAGCAAATTTTGATACCTTGATTTTATTAAGTTCGAACCCTTAAATACTATAAAACAGTTTCTCAAAGATTTCAGTCAGATGTTTCACAAATTGGCAGCAGCTCAGTTCCATTTTACGTGACGAGATGTCACGCCCAGAATACTTCGAAATTTCACCAACAGTTTCAACGACATGGGATAAGCAACAACTTAACTGTGCCGTCAAGCTGGTAAAGTATTCAGAGGCATAGGTCTCCGGTTAATCGCCCAAGTTTGACCGTTCTTGATTGCAAGGCTGGTGCGTTTGTTTTATGGCGCTGGCTCTATTCCTAACTATTGAAATGAAATTTGCCCGTAGACTTAGGGGCTCATTCACATTCATCTACAAAGCCAAAGGTATCGAAATTTTCCGATGCAGTATAGGGCACCTTTATTGGAAAAAAATGAAGATAGGTAAAAATGTGAGAGTTATATTATAAGCCACCGCGACACTGGATACAGCACAGAGTCAGGGCGAAAAAAAGGGGGAGGAAGTCCTGAAAGGATAGGCACAGGACAATAAAGCAGCTGATTAGATGATGCAGAGATGAGAGTAGATGCTGGCGGTAGTCGGAATTAGTAGCCCCAAATTAGGATCGAGAAGATCGTTTTAGCTTTAGCTGCTCAAGGGGGTCGTAAAATCCCGAAAGCAAAAAGAACTACCTGCGTGTGCCACCACAAGATATATTGGCACAAGGAAAGAGACCAACGAATAAACTCAAATAGAGAGAGAAAGCATGAACCGAAAGAATATATGTACATATCACTTAAGCTTTTCTCTAATATTCAGAGGCTAGCTCATGAGCCTGTAACGTACCAGGAGATGTGACGTACCTGCCAGAAGGACGCACACGAGATAAAGGCAGATAGGAATCAGAATAAAACGTCCGCGTAGCTCAATTGGTAGAGTGACTTATTCCGGAATGAGGGGATCCGGGTTCGAATCCTGGCGCGGATAGAAATGACGGAGAAATTTACTTCGTTATAATGGCGCCCGAACTATCCGGATGTCGCGACCGTTCAAAATCTCGCATTATTGTGATGTTATTTCCACACCGCGAGATAGGAAAAATAAGAGAATCCCTTCTCCAGCACTTCGAAAAAAATAAAAATAAAAAAAAAATAAAAAAATATAGGGGGAGATGATGTAACGTACTAGGAGATGTGACGTACCTGCCAGAAGGACGCACACGACATAAAGGCAGATAGGAATCAGAATAAAACGTCCGCGTAGCTCAATTGGTAGAGTGACTTATTCCGGAATGAGGGGATCCGGGTTCGAATCCTGGCGCGGATAGAAATGACGGAGAAATTTACATCATTATAAGCCAAATTAACATTATAAAAGATCGTGCTAGCTTTTATTTACTGTTGATGTATCAAACGTGTCCACTAGCATCGATCTTGGCGAACAACTCGAACTTCACTGGCACCCAACACACGTCTCACACAAGATCATTTGTATTTCATACTCATCGTCAGTTTCTCTTGAAAATATTCCTGAACCTGGTTCTTCCATTATTTCCTCTATCTTTCTTTTCCTTGCCACTTGGGCTGAATAAATCCTATTAGCAAGCATCTCACCATTCATTCTCTCAATATGCCTGAACCACCACAGAATGTCATTAGTCGCAGACAACATCCATCAAGATGACCACAAGATTAAGAAGAACAACTTTTTTTTTCTTTTATTGGAGGTTTAACGACCGCCGTGAGCAAACTCAATGGGCTATAAGCAGTCGTATGTCCCTAGTTTAGGGCCACTGTCTCCAGGGAAGGGAGATAGCCAGTACCGTAAGGCAAACACAACATCCATGCCTCACCGGGATGCGAACCCGGACCCATCTCGGACGAATGATCAGAAGCCATCGCTTAGACCACTACGCCATCGGGACGGCAAACAACATTTAAGCACAACTATTTTATTTTTCTTATCGACCGAGGTTTCGCTGTACTTTCACCCAACAGTAATAAAGCTTCAGGTGCCATTCGTCCTGAAGAAGCTGAGTACATCACTAACTTGTCCCCGATCACTTACAGTTGATCGGAGTCAACTGCAGGAGATCAAAAATTTCCCTAACTTGTTTCTAAGATGGCCAATAATAAAAATAAAATAATTCTACATAAACGTTCTTCTTCTCAATCTTTCCACTTGAGGATATTTCTCTCCACTCTACTAAGAACATTTTACTTCACGTTTCACAGCTTCATTCCTCACATGATCAGAACGTCTCTCGCCACAAACCTCTGTTAATATGTGAAAACACAAGTTTGTCCGTCCATGTCCCTTCATTCCGGAGTGAGTTGCTCTCCCAACTGAGACAGAATGCGTCGCTGCAGATTTGTCGTCTTGACACATGTATTCACCTCTGTATTACGTCACATCATCTCCCTCTTATTATTATTATTATTTTTTTTTTGTCTTTAACGCGAAGTACGAATTTTTCATTAATTCCAAACAATGTGTTGAACAAATATCACACATTTTTCGAACAACCCAACGGCCAGTGGATCCATTTTCCACAACCGGGCGCCAATGTGAAAACGCAAGTTTGCCCGCGACGAGCATCGAACCTGTGTCCCACTCACTCCGGAGTAAGTCGCTCTCCCAACTCAGCTACCCGGACAGAATGTCTTACTGCATATTTGTCCTCTGTAGTACATCACAAGTAACGCATCTCTCTAGCACATAGTATCTCTCTTGTGTTTCTTCTACAGTACTCAGGTTTCACTCCCATACATCCCAGTACAATACTCAGGTTTCACTCCCATACATCCCAGTGCAGTACTCAGGTTTCACTCCCATACATCCGAGTGTCCTCTATAGTACATCACAATAACGCATCTCTCTAGCACATAATATCTCTCTTGTATTTCTTCTACAGTACTCAGGCATCACTCCCATACATCCGAGTACAGTACTCAGGTTTCACTCCCATACATCCGAGTGTCCTCTGTAGTACATCACAAGTAACGCATCTCTCTAGCACATAATATCTCTCTTGTGTTTCTTCTACAGTACTCAGGTTTCACTCCCATACATCCCAGTACAGTACTCACGTTTCACTCCCATACATCCCAGTACAGTACTCACGTTTCACTCCCATGCATCCGAGTGTCCTCTGTAGTACATCACAAGTAACGCATCTCTCTAGCACATAATATCTCTCTTGTGTTTCTTCTACAGTACTCAGGTTTCACTCCCATACATCCGAGTACAGTACTCAGGTTTCACTCCCATACATCCGAGTGTCCTCTGTAGTACATCACAAGTAACGCATCTCTCTAGCACATAATATCTCTCTTGTGTTTCTTCTACAGTACTCAGGTTTCACTCCCATACATCCGAGTGTCCTCTGTAGTACATCACAAGTAACGCATCTCTCTAGCACATAATATCTCTCTTGTGTTTCTTCTACAGTACTCAGGTTTCACTCCCATACATCCGAGTACAATACTCAGGTTTCATTCCCATACATCCGAGTGTCCTCTGTAGTACATCACAAGTAACGCATCTCTCTAGCACATAATATCTCTATTGTGTTTCTTCTACAGTACTCAGGTTTCACTCCCATACATCCGAGTAGGAATAACTACACTTTCATGCACAGCAATTCTGGACCTTTTCAGGAACATATCAGTCCTGTGAAATTTTAGTAATGCAGTTATTGCTGAAATCACTCGCCTACTAATTCTACCATTTACCTGTTTCCTCTGTTAGACGGACGTCGGAAACATAAAACTAATTGGTCTAATTCGGGATCATTTGGACTGATCTTGCATCATTCAGTGTTAATAGTTCCTCTCTAACTTTGTGTTCTTTTCTCCTTAACCCTATAACGACCATAACACCCAAACGCCCGTACATACGAACTGCCATAGCGGCCCGAAACGCTTGTCTAGGGTGTGTCAGATTTCCTACCCTAACCTGTTCTTCAAATTTTCTCGACCTATGAGGGATCAGGTGGAATCACTCTCAGTCACTATTGTTGTTATTAAACAAAGTGAGCCAACAGACAGTTTCGGTCGTTATGATATTTGGAGTGATAAAACACTTTGGGGTCATGATCGTTAAAGAGTTAAATGTGGTAGTTTCATTATATATCACACTTGAGTCCAATATCTTTCTTTATGTCATGAAATTCATAAAAATCACGTAGGTATGGGGAATCAACACACAGCCGACAGTTCTCGTTGATAGTAGCTGCCCCGGTGGCGTAGTGGTTTAAGTACTGGCTTCTAACCATTCGTCAGAGATGCGTCGAAACCTGGTGAGACATGTTTTTTGTGCTTGTCTTACGACACGGGCTCTCTCCCTTCCTTGGAACCAGTGGCATCAAACTAAGGACGGGCGACTACTTATAGCCCATTGAGTTGCACACACGATGGTCGTTAAAACTTCCAAGGCTAGCTCCAAGTTTAGATAACAAAATTTAAAATGTTTACCCTAAAATACTGTAGTTCAAAGAGAAGAAGATATTTTTAAAATGCAAGGTTTAGTCTATGAAATAAAATGTAGTTGTAAATGATCTTACATAGGGGAAACAGGTCGCAGACTAGAAACTCGTATAGCAGAGCATAAAGCTGCTATAAAAAAAATTGCTAAAACAAGACTGGTTTAGATAGGCATGTTAGAGAAACTAGTCACAGCATGGATTAGAATTCCCTTAATGTCATCAGTTTCCAAAGCAATTTTCAAAAAAGAAAGCTGAAAGAAAGAATAGAGATTGAGAAAAATCAAAATTCCATCATCAATGACTGCAAAGGATTTTCCCTGCCTAACATCTGGCAGGATTTGATGAAAAATAACCATAACCTTCAAGGTTAACTGTAACCGTCAAGGTTAACCGTAACCGCGATAGTGATGGGAATAAGTGACAACAAAAAAACAGCCTGAAGAAGGAGAAGGGTTTTCTCCGAAAGTTTGCAATTTAAATAACAAAATTTCCTAGTAAAATTCCCATAATAGTTGTTTTTGATTAGTAATTCCAATCAGTTCATAGTCAAAAATGACATTTCCAGTTGATGGTCAAAAAATGAACATATATTCACAATTTTGAATAGAAGCTCTTGGGCTATTAAAAAAACTACTGATCGAAGCTACACAAGAATTACTAAGTTCCAGATGTTGTATCAGAGATTACAGTACCATTAGCAGCACCAGAAGCTCTTCGTAGATATGGAATGCATTGCTACACGGTCAAATGTTTGATGTGGCATGGCTACTATAAGCCAAATGACATAAGAACAAAATATTTACGATTGTTCACGAAGGATCATGTGATTCTTTTAAAGCTGTTTCCGAAAAAATCCCATGTTTATAACACCTTTTTCGTTGCGTGAAATCTCTGATGAATATATCCCAGTTCTATGAAACGTCAGTGCGTTGTTGTTTAGCTAATAAAAACTTTTTTTATTGGGAGTTTAACGACCGTAGTGAGCAACTCAATGGGCTATAAGCAGTTGCCAGTCCCTAATTTAGGGCCACTGCCTCCAGGGAAGGGAGAGAGCCAGTGCCGTAAGACAAACACAATATCCATGATTCATCGGGATTCGAACCCAGATTCGTCTCGGACGAATGGTCAGAAGCCATTGCTTAGAACACTGCGCCACCAGGGCAGCCTAAAATAAAAAGAACTTTGAGAGCTATATTATACACGTACTACAGTAGGTGCCAGTGGTGAAACCATAGCGTATTTGAATATACTTTCACTGCTTCTTAGATAAAAGTTTTGCTACCTCTGAATTCACTTCTTGATAATGGGGTAAGAAAGTGCTATCATTCATGTTGATTTTTTCTAGATCACGCTGATACATTGTACTTGTGTACAGGATGAATGCTTTGTGTTACGGAAACATCTGCACGCTACACAAACATCCGCTTTGAGATAAGCAAAGAGAAACGCATTTTCTATTGGAAGCAACGCTCGTATTTCTCACAACGACTCGAATGCTGCCTATCTATTTCCTGAATAACCTTTCTTTCCCAAATTTTAAGCCCAATAAAAAATTCAAATAAGTTGTGTTAATTAAACAGCTGTACCTCCTTTTAGCGCGTTATGTGAGAAAATAATAATAATAATGTAACAGGAGCTATTCCAGCATGTGGCGATTGGGGCGGATAGAGCCCCCGTTTCTTAAAAATAAACAGACCTAAAAATGTTTGGCAAAAATATGCAAATAAAATATTTGATTTTTCTAATAACAATCGAGTGAAATAAGATTTTATCAATATAGTATTTAAAAAAACGGAATGGTGTTCTGTAAATATAAAACTATATATAAACTACACTGGTGTGCAAAACTTAAGGCCGAAGAGGAGAAATTAGCATAACAGCGGAACGAGCAGGCAAAACGGACCGAAAGACCACTCAGGAGATAGACTAGGGTCCGGTATGGTAGGGCATGCGCATATACGTGCGCATATATGCACCATGACGTGAGGGGGGGGGGGTTGAGGAGTGTCGGAAAGGTATAATGCAGACTGGCGGTGTACGCTCAGCAATTCAGTGAAAGCTATTGCACGGTGTACATCGGTTTGAACGACGTCGAGTTGCTGCCGCGGAGAGATATGGCCAACAGGCAATCCAGTAGACGACATCTGGATGACTTTACCCGAGGTCGCGTCATTGGGTAGTCGGAAGAAGGTCGAAGTGTGACTACTGTGACCGAGGAGTTCGGGATCGTTCACAGCATCGCTTCACCAGCTTGGAGAGCATTTCAAACCACAGGAACAGCTGTCCGAGAGTTTAGCAGTGGTCGTCCACGAGCAACCACGGTGTCGGACGACCGGTATATTGTCCTACAGGCGAGAAGAGACAGATGGCAGACAGCGGGAGAAATCGTAAGGCACATGCAACAGACAACAGGACGTCCATTATCGCGTTTTACCGTGGCCAGAAGGCTGCACAAAGGTGGTCTATTTGCACGACGGCCAGTACGGTGTGTTCCATTAACGCCTGCTCATCGGAAACGGCGGTTTCAGTGGTGTCAGGAACACAAGAACTGGACACATCAGCAATGGGGTCGAGTTCTCTTTACGGATGAGAGCCGATTTAGTCTGACGAGTGATTCTGGACGTATACACATCTGGAAAGAGCAGGGAACACGCAATCACGCGACCAGCATCATCGAAAGGGACCGGTTTGGAGGTGGCGGAGTTCTCGTTTGGGGCGGTATTATGCTTGGTAGCCGTTCTAACCTTCACATCTTTCAAGGAGGTTCAGTCACTGGTGTCCGCTATTGTACCGAGGTTCTCCTGCCTCACGTGCGTCTGTTTACAGGTGCTGTGGGTCCTGAGTTCCTCTTCATGGACGGCAATCCTACACCTCATCGTACAGTGGCTGTCGCAGAGCTGTTGGATAGTGAAGATATTCAACGCATGGATTGGCCCGCAAAGTTCCCGGACCTAAATCCAATCGAACACGTGTGGGACCTTCTCGAGAGACGCTTGGCAGCACGTCACCAGCCGCCAGCGACGATTCTGCAGCTGCGATTGGCGCTACAAGAGGAATGTACTGCGATGCCTCAACAGCTCCTTGACAACCTCGTCCTCAGCATGGACAGACGTTGTAAATCCTGCAACGCAGTCATGGGTGATCATGCGTATCCCCTACTAAAGACTGGATTTTTCTTGGCAGCTGCCTGTCACATGGACGTTTCTGTCTTCTGTCCAGTTGTGCTCGAAGCTACCTTTTCAATAAAGTTCCTTTGTATCCTTTGGATTCCTTGTTTGGACGGTTTTGCTCACTTGTCCCATACTCTTACATCTTGGGGATCTTATGGTATGATTTGAGTCAATGTGGAGCACTTCTGCACGACGTTACATTCGAAAAACCGTCTCGTCCTTACTTTTTGCACGCCAGTGTATCACCATCCCCATCACTGAGTAGAACAGACCCAAACTGAACATAGGCGACAAATAAGCTGGCAGCAGAGCTTCCCAACAATGTAACGTAATGATCTGAGCGACTTTGATCGTGGAAATATTGTAGGCGCAAGACAGATGGGTCATTCTATAGCCCAAGTGATAAGAACCATACGGTTTTCAAAAATAACCGTATCAAGGGTGTACCGCAAGTACACAAGTAAATTTGGTTATTCCACTAGTACTACCACACAGTCAGCATGGATTATATAACTCGGGATTTATTTTAACTGTTTTGAACCGAAAAAAGGTTCGTTCATAAAAAGCCACTATAATTTTCCAGCATTTTGCTTGCGAACACTAATATCATGTTGTGCTATCTTCAGTTTTGAAAAAGCTTGTGCGATCGGGCATTTTAGGAAGTTTTCGTTCGTATCGATTGAATTTCCGGTTTCAATGGACATGAGGTGTTTCCAGCGGTGCCTAACCATCAATTTACGGGCCACCGCCCCGGTGGCGCAGTGGTCTAAGGCGCTGGCCTCTGAACATTCGTCGGTAAGGGGCCCGGGTTGGAATCCCGGTCAGGCATGGATGTTGTGTTTGTCTTACGGCACTGGCTCTCTCCCTTCCCTGGAATCAGTGACCCTAAATCAGGGACGGGCGACTGCTTATAGCCCATTGAGTTGCTCACGGCAGTCGTTAAACTTCCAATCAAAAAAAAAAAAAAGATTTACGGGCCCTAGTGTAAGCACATGAACGGGCCCTAATTCCTCTCTCTTAAAATGCTAATAGCCCCTACTATAAAAAAGCATTTTGTGCAACCAAAACAAAGAAAAAATTATGTAACGATGCTTTCCGCTTAAGTGTGGTTTCGTACAAAAATAAACGATAAATAAAAGCATTAAGATACACTCTACAATTACATAAAAATCAGGATTCCGTGTAGCAGTAGCGCCTAAAACATTAGTTGGCGAACATTTACTTAAATTATATACATACTTGCGTTCCATATATTTTTCTCTAATACTACGCTTTGCAATTTTACTAACTTCGCCGACTGATTATGATATGTTGTATTAGTGAGCAATCAATTAAATTTTACCAAACGGAATACACCAATGACCCATTACATTATGACCACCAGATACCCTGGTACCATAATGTCAACAGCAGGTTTTGGTAGGTTTTCAGGTCCTCTCGCGCAACATTCAAAAGTGTTGTAGAACAAATAAAAAATTAAAACTTAACGATAGAAGATCGTTTAAAAAGTCTTCCTCGGTAGAATAGCAAAAGAAAAGTTCAAAAATAATAAAAATGTCTTTTCTCGAGAAACAAATGTGGAATCTCTGCAATAAAATACATTCACCCTTCCCGTCAAAAGCAATATCAACCTAGGTCGATTTCTTGCACAATAAAAAATTCAACTGCACAAAATATTTAAAATTTAGAGGAAGCATTGATGCTGCTTAAAATGAATTTCCGCCGCCCCGGCGGCGCAGTGGTCTAAGGCGCTGGTACTCTGATCATTCGTCCAAACGGGGTCCGGGTTCGAATCCCGGTCAGGCATGGACGTTGTGTTTGTCTTACGGCACTGGTTCACTCCCTTCCCTGGAACCAGTGACCCTAAATTAAGGACGGGCGACTGCTTATAGCCCATTGAGTTGCTCACGGTGGTCGTTAAACCTCCAATCAAAAAAAAAAAAATGAATTTCCCGAGAAAAAATATAGAACCTCTTCATTAAAGGACAATCACCCTTCCTGTCAAAAGCAATATCAACTTAGCTCGATTTTTTGCACAAGAAAAAATTCAACTGTGCAAACAATTTTAAATTCAGAGGAAATATTGATGCTGGTTAAAAATGAATGTCTATTTAAAGATTACTTGCGAAACTTTCTTGGTTATAACTGAAAAATTCCTGCGGCAAAAACGTCTACAGGAACATGCCCAAATCTCGTAAATATGCAGAATTATCCATAGCATTCCCATAAATAAAATCGCTTAGCTTCGATTCTAGTCCTGATTTACTTGGTGTGAGGTAGCTTTAGTTTTGGGGATATAAATCATTTAGTTTCTGTTATTTCTTTCAATTTTATTTAAGAGTTTGGGGGCGACAGTGTAAGCATATTTCTTCGTAATATTTGCAAAAAGATATACGTCTTTTTAAAGTTTAAACTTCTCCAAATACATATATTAGGGATATGCAAAAGTTTCCGCCGTTTTAAGAAGAAATGGGACAGGAACAATCAGGAAACCAGTACACATTTATTCAACAAAATATTGGCCGTTAGCATCAATGACCTTTTCTTATTTTTTTAGGCAGCAAGTGAATGCCCCCATTATAGAAGGACTTGGGTTTTGAGCTGAAGAACGCAATGACGAAATTTTCCACCTCTGGAACTGTGGTGAACCGCTGTTGGGCTAGGGCATGTTGCATAGAGCGAAACAGATGAAAGTCTGAGGGTGCAATGTCCGGGGAGTAAGCAGGGTGAGGTAAAACCTCCCAGTGTAACTGTTCAAGGGTTGATTTCGTGGTGGCACCGACATGTGGTCTGGTATTATCGTGTAACAGGATGACTGGGCGGCATCAATTACCTGTCCATGGGCGTTTTTGCTCGATCACGGAGTTCAGTTTCATCAGCTGGTCGCTATGTCGTTGTGCAGTGATTTTTTTGCCCGGTTTCAACAGTTTGAAGTACAGCACACCATGCATATCCCACCACCACACACACAACAGCACCTTTTCCCCATGGATATCCTGTTTTGCAGTGGATGTTGATGGCTGGCCTGGGTCGACCCAGGATCGCTTGCGTACGGGTTTTTAAAGCAGTAGGTTTTCAATATACCCAGTTTTTCATCCTCGGTGACAACCTTCCACAAGAAATTCTTCTCTTGAAACCTTTTCAACAACGATATGCAGATGCCTAATCGTTGACCAATGTTACGCTCTATTAAAGTATACGGAACCCATTTACCCATCTTTTGAATCTTCCCCTAGCCCTGCAGATGACGTACCACCGTCGATTGAGCCACTTTCAAACGTTTCGCCAGTTGCGTGGTCGATTGTGTGGCATCCTCTTGCAACAGCAATTCCAGCTCCTCGTCTGCGAGTTCCTGCGATCTACCAGCACGTGGCTTGTCTTCCAAACTTAGATCCCCTTTCTTAAACCTGGCCTAGACACGTCCGCTCAGCCATGACCGTTTCGCCATACGCCTGACATATTGAACCATATGCTTCACTCGCACTTTTCCCTAAATTAAACATGAATAACAAACAGTGTCGCAGATGAACTTTATCGACCGTCATCCTTGGCTTCATGTATGAACTGACAACACGGGTAGCCGGCCTGATTAGACTCCTACAGCACCCGCCAGCGAGGGCGTGGAAACTTTTGCATACACCTTATACATTTCCAAAATAGGAAGGGTGTAGGGGTGGGAAGAAATTTTAAAGACTGGAAAATATGTTTTTTTTCTTTTCTCAAACAGAACTTTTAATAATTTGACCTCTTTTTCTTGAGAGAGTTTTTTTTTTGCATTTATTTCCAAGGAAAAGCTTTGTTTGCTGAGTACACTGTTTTACGTAACTTCTTCACGACACTACAGCGTTTATTCAGTTCCGTCCGCAATTTTGCTGTTTATAATTTAAGCTGCCATTTGTCCTGCCTTGAAGGACCGCAGACCTCCTGGGAACCCGGGCTACGGCAATATGGGCCTCTTTTCACTTCCATGGCTGAGGACTGGTTTCCACAGCTCGTCTCCCTTCCTTACACATGGCTAGCTTGAGATTGGTACACACAGGAACTTTAGTTACAAAATTAAGGCGAATGTTCTTTCATTTTTGTACAGAAGAACTTCTGCACGACACTGATGTCAGATCAGTGTCCAGTTCCTCTGTTTCTTCTCTTCCCTCATTCTGCCACTTTCTGATTCACGTCCGTCTTCGCAGTGTTCGGTATAACGATATATGTTCTTCATACGTAAGTTGGTACTGTTGTAATGTATATTCTATTTAAACTTTCCTTTTGAGTTTCTTTTCCTATGTAAATTTGAGTTTGTTCTCTTTTAACACTTTCCAAACTTAACGTCAAGTCTTTTCCCTCAAACGAGAATAATGTTGGCAACACACTGAGGTCGTAACAAGAGTAACGTATGTGTGGCCGGATAAGAACGATAGATAAAAAGGCAAGGCAGCGGTTGTTTACGGGGATTGATGTTATTGTTGATAGACATGCTGTTATACTGTGATTGGATGTTCAATCACTGATACTGTATGTTGAGTACATCAATAAACCGGACGTGTCTGTGGAGTACAAACCATGCAAGCAAAATAAACGTATTTGTAAGTACTACAATTGACCTCTTTCTTGTAATGCGTATGAGTACCTTCTGATATTGCATTGACTTTAGCATACATAACGTAATTACTGAAGTAAGGACTAAGTTACAGCGGAAAGACAAATTACGCTATAATGTTTATAACTAAAAAACTAGTACAGTTGTTATTCAAACATCATCATCTTGCCAACTTCGTTTAATTTTCTTCGTATTTCGTATTCTCTCTGGCCGAATACAAGAATCTGCTTTCCAAACTTTGATGTACAGGTCATTCGCCGGAAGAAGAACCACGGGTACGGTCGCTTTCTTCTGCTCTGAGGGGGTAAAAGCACTTTGTTCTTCTGTAAGCTAATTAACATGAAAATTCCAGTTCTTCTGCTGTCTCTAAGGGGTAGCAGAGGACAAACTTCGTACATGTTGACATCTTCTAAGGAAATCTGAGTTTAGTGGGGGACGGCAAGGAAATCTGAGTTTAGTGGCGTCTATTCTCTTGTGAGAAATTATTCATACTATTTTAAGCAATTGGAAAGGGGGGGGGGGGCAATCGACTGCAACACACCCGCCCTTCTCCCCAGAAGGGTAAAGTCTAATTAATGTGTAGTCAGAACGCCCTAGCACGCAGTGAACCCATCTATATCCTGCTTTGTGTAGAGCTCCGGAAGTGCAACGGTGGGATAAAATGAAAAACCATAGGCATTACTAGATGCTAAGGCCTTGGATGGCCTGGTAGTCAACCTTCATGACTGCCACTGAAAAGTCTCAGTTTCGATCCCAGACAGGTACGAAGGCTCGAACCACTAAATATCCACCGAGCGTCGGATGGGCACGTTAAGCCGTTGGACCACGGGTAATATCGCTACCCCTCCCCCGTTAAAATAAAGGCGGCGTCTTCCTTCCCGTTTATACCTCGCTTCCGTGTGATTTTCCTGTCGGACACTCTATTTAAAATCTCCTCGCTTCCTACTTCTAAGAGTTGTTTAAGACCTGGGGTCAGACACTCCCTTCCTAAAATCCTCAACATAAATCTTTAATCACTGGATGACCACTGTCCTGTTGAAGCAACACTGGACTGCTGAAGCAGGGAAGCAAACTTTGGACAGTCATTTGCTCAAGAGGGTGAACCTTACCTTACTAGACAATCGAATTTATAACCTGACTATACAGGAATACAGGGTGTCCAGAAAGTCTCTTTACAACTTTGTACATTTATTTCGGGTACTCTGTACTATGTAAGTTCATGGTATTTATTGTATAATATACTGTAAATATCAAAGTTTTAATTGGCATTATTGTTTTTTGTAATAGGTCTCTCACTGACGTAGCAAGTGCTGTTCTATGAAAATGTGGTCCCCACAAGAGAGAGCGCAGTGCGTCGCTTGGTTCATCGAAACAAAATCTGATACACAAACGCAACGACATTTCCGGACTAAATATGGAAAAACCCCTCCATCTAGTCCTAGAATCCGCCAATGGCATCAGAAATTCATTGGAGGCTGAGTCTGTGTTAGTTCAAGAGCGTAGTGGCCGCCCATGAACATCGAACGTGTTTGTGATTCATCTTTACGAAGCCCGAAGAAGTCCATTTGTTCCGCTGCCAGAGAACTACAAATGCGCCGGTTCACGGTACACATTGTGCTTCACAGACATCTACGCTTATAGGCATACAAAGCGCAACTGTTACAAGCACTTGAGGAGAATGATAGACCACGACGAAAAGAATTCGCAGTAAAGATGCTGGATAGACTGAGTGAAGATCCGGAGTTTCTTACATATGTTTGTATTACCGATTGGAAACTTTCCATGTCTCTGGGCAGTGAAACAGACACAATGTCGGGATTTGGAGGCTTGAAAATCCTCATGCGTTTATGGAACTTGCGAGAGACAGTCCTAAAGTGAACGTGTGGTGCGATGTTATGCATAACCAAGTCCTTGGACTATTTCTCTTTAGTGAGAAAACAGTGACGGCAGATGTTTACTTGGATGTTTTGCGTGAGCATGTTGTGCCACAGTTGGAGGACCTTCAACCAAGCGTGATATTCCAACAGGACGGTGCTCCATCACATTGAGGACGGCACGTTCGGGACTTTTTAAACACAACATTCCCTGCGAGGTGGATTGCACGGGATGGTGCAATTGCATGGCCACCCAGTTCCCCCGATGTCACACCTCTGCACTTTTTTGTATGGGGGTATGTGAAGGATATCGTGTATCGGACAAAGGTACAGAACATCGATGACCTGAAACCGATGCCATTTCGACCATTACTGAGGACATGCAGCAGCGCACATGGTTGGAACTGGAGTTTCGGCTAGATGTTCTACGCGCACCAAATGCTGTGCATATTGAGCTTTTGTAATGAGGTAGAAAAAAATTTAGTCTTTCCTCTTATGTACTCAAACACATTTGTCTATCTCATACGGTATTTCCGTAATAAATGTGCAGAATTGGAAAGAGACTTTTAGGATACCTTGTATAACCATATCTTACAAGTTCTCTACAAAATTCATAGTCCCGGAGCATAGTCAAGCTGTCCGAACCTCCCTTCTGTAGCCCCTAGGGGCCCGCAGACAAGAAAAAGTGTTACAATAATTAGTGTGGCAAAAAAAGAAAGTGCTTTCACCACGCAGAACAAAAGAAATCTGAAGTGACCCTTCTTTCCGTAAATGGCCTATAATTATTTCCATTTAGTTCTCCATTTTCACTCATCGCAAGCAGTGTACAGTATTGCTTTATTGAATAGCTAAAACTAGCAGTGTTCAACCAAAAAGTGCTGCTGGAGAAGGGAAGGGAAAAACCAGGAGAAATCCTGAGATAACTAGTTTTCACTCACGACGGAGGGGTAAGTAGGGATTAGTAGAAATTATGTGGTAACTTTTACTATACACACTTCGGAAAATTGTATAAGGGTAACTACACTGCTGGCCACCCAAAATGCAACACCAAGAAGGACAAGAGACAGCAACGCCAGATTTACTGGACACATAACAACAGATACAAAGATGAAACGATTGAGCTTACAGGCCCGTGCGAATTGCGGAACACGCAGACATCAATAGTTTCTGTAGCCACCATGGCTGGCAATAACGGCCGCTACGCGCCGCGGCATCGAACGAAAGAGGCTTTGGATTTGGGCTTGGGGTATGTCTGTCCAGGCTGCTTCCACGCGTTCCCACAATTCATCAGGCGCAGCCGCGGATGGTGCTTGTCGGGCCACTCGGTTGCCGATCAACGACCAGACGTGTTCGATGGGCGACATATCGGGAGAACAGGCGGGCCACGGCAACAGTGACACCTGGTGGGCCGTGTGAAAAATTGTTGCACGATGCGTGCCATGTACGGGCACGCATTGTCCTGTTGAAACGTGGACGCTGGCAGGTCCTGCAGGTAAGAGAAGACTACAGGCTCCAAAACGTCGGAGATGGTAGCGGTGGCTGTTGAGTATACCGGCGATGAGTACCAGAGGGTTGCGGGTGTCATATCCAATTGCGCCCCAAACCATAACGCCAGGCGACGGACCTGATATGGCGATGCATAATGCAGGCATCATACATTCTCTCGCCGCGGTGCCGCTACACGCGGATCCGACCATCGTGGTGTTGCAGGCAGAAGCGGGATTCGTCCGAGAAGACAATGTCGTGCAATTCCGTAGTCCAGGTGCTGCGTTCAACGGCCCACTGCCACCGCACTCGCTGGTGGTGTAACGTCAATGGTAATCGGAGCAATGGGCGCAGTGCGACAAGTCCCCGCTCCTGCAGACGACGAAGAACAGTACGTGCTGACAAGTCCCCGCTCCTGCAGACGACGTAGAACAGTACGTGCTGACACATGTTGTTGCGAAACACACTCTAATTCCTGCGCTAACGTTCGTGATGTGGCGGTGCAGGCCGTCAATGCCCGCCGCACAACATGCCGGTTCTCTCGTTCGGTGGTGTGCCGCGGCTGCGGCAATCGCTCACGTCAGTCCGTCCGTCCCTCTCGCACCCAACAAATCCATACTCGCCTCACTGTGGCTGGATGTCGTCCCACACCGGCGCCGAGGTATCGGCACGATAAACCGATGTCGAGATAAGCCACTATTCGTCCTCTGTCGAACTCCGAAACGTGCTGGAATGACTGCCGTATTCTGCGACTAGGCATCAGGAAGCTTCCCACGCACAGGTCCGGCAGGACAACACATTTTATTTTCACTACTTACACCCGGCCTTCTGCGCACCCTTCTTTTAGTGCTTCTCGGTGGCGTGCTGGGTGTACATTATTTGCATATGCCCTGCAATGTTAATCGTTTGCACGTCCTCTCGCGGGCGACGCATGCTGCAAATTTCAGGCCAATCGGATGCTTCCTTCTTGGTGTTGCATTTTATGTGGCCAGCAGTGTATACGGCACCCTGACATCAACACCGTTTTGTTCTATACAGTTTCTTGAAAACAAGTGAGCCCATGTCCCTCTGAACTTTAGAGCAGACCCTTGATTTTTGTTCGTATACACTGAGTGACCACTTTGTTATGACCACCCCCTCAGTTCTTCGTCGGCCCACCTTTTGCCTTTAATACGGCGTCTATTCTTCGTGGCATGGACTCCACGAGATGTTGATAAATGGTTTGTGGAATCTGAGACCATGCGTGATGAACAGCACTTTCCAGGAGTGTGAAATTGCAGGATTGGGTATCCAGCTGTCTGATGGCTCGTTCAACTTCTCCCAAATTCACAATGGGGTTGAGATCTGGAGATTGTGGGAGCCACCTAAGCAAAGTAAGCTCACCGGCATGTTCCTGAAAACCAATCCTGTACAATACGAGCACTATGGCAGGACGCATTAGCTTGTTGAAATTATCCATCGCCATTGGGATAAACCATCCAAATGACAGGATGCACTTGGTCCGCAACGATGTTTAGACATGACGTGCCAGTCAGACGTTGATCAACACGAATTAAAGGGCCCAAAGCATGCCAGGAAATCATTCCCCAAACCATAACGTTGCCTCCACCAGCTTGAAGGGTTTATAGCAATGCATTTAGAGTCCATGCTTTCGTGCTGTTTCCGCCATATTCTCACTCGTCCATCGACATGGTGCAACTGAAAACGTGATTCGTCGGACCACATAATTTTTTCCAATTATTGACTGTCCAATCCTTGTGCTCCTGTGCGAACTGGAGACGTTTACTCTTGTTAACTGCAGACAGTAAATGTGTTCGAGCAGTCCTTCGGCTGCCATATCCCATCCGATGCAGTCTACGGCGAACAGTGCGTGCAGAGATCATTTGAGGAGATCCTTGATTAAGATGGTCTGTAATTTGCTGCCCTGTTGCCCTTCTGTTGTCTGTTACCAGTCTGGACACTCTCCGTTCCGCCCGAGTAGAAACTAGTCGATGATGACCACACGTTGCACGTAGAGACCCAGTTTTTTGGCTGACAGTCCAGTCTTTAAACACTTTAACAACAGCTGCTCTGGAACATTTCACGAATGTGGCGGTTTCGGTGATACTCGCTCCATGGCTCCGAGCACCTACAATCATCAAACGTTGAAAGTCCGTCAAATCGCATTTATTACCCATCTCGTCACCCAAAAATCACTTCTACTGCATTTGCAAGCACTAAGCTTTGCCTTATTATACTAGTCTTGCCCTCTGGCGGCAACATCGTGCAACCGTAGCTCATTTGTTTAAAACTGTCAGGTGGTCATAATAAAGTAGCCATTCAGTGTATATATATATTTTAAATTGAAGGTTTAACGACCACCGTGAGCTACTCTGTGGGCTATAAGCAGTCGCCCGTCCCTAATTTAGGGTCACTGGTTCCAGGGACGGGAGAGAGCTCGTGCCGTAAGACAAACACAACATCCATGCCTCACCGAGATTTGAGTCCGGACCTCTTTCGGACGAATGATCATAAGCCATTGGTTAGACCACTGCGCCAGCGGGGCGGCTACTTTTTTTATTTAGACATGGCATAAAAAGAAAAGGCAAAAGCGATGGGTAGAAATGCACTTCCTTATGGTGAATCCACCTAAAACCTTTGCCTTGTATTTGCCTTTTATTAGCCTTGTATAGCCATTCTCTTCGCAACTAATGCGTTCCAAAGGATGAAAATTTGAACATCGATAAAAAAAGTTCATATTATAGCCTAGTATACTTATTATTTTCTAAAACTTAGCCATAATTATATTAAAAATCAATAACTTTTCTTTTGGTAGTGCTGATACCTAAATGTAGATGGCGCCACATCTACATGTGACTTACTAAATGCTATCACGTTGCATTTTTTTCAATAATTTTAATCATTTTCGGTATGAAATCAAAATTTGAGTGTATCCATGCGACAGTCTGGAATGTTTAGAATGATTTGAGCCACTTAGATTAAATTTTCTGATAATAATTTAGCTAAAAATGTTAACAGAATTGTAAATGATGCCGATGTTTAACTCCGAAATAAACCAGCAAGCCCACTTGATGGAAACAAGTGTGGATTGCAGTCCAAAAGTTAATGAAATCATTGAAGAAAAAAATACGACGTGATAGCATTTAGTAAGTCACACGTAGATGTGGCGCCATCTATTTTCTGGTCTCAACTCCACCAGAGAAAATGTTATTGATTTTTAATATAATTATAGTTGTTTTAGAAAAAATTAAGTATACGGGGCTATAATATGAATCATTTTTATCGGTGTTCAAATTTTTATTCTTGGGAACGCATTAATTGTGAAGAAAATCCCTGCAGAACTTTTCCAATTGGAAATACCAGGGAAAGAATGATTTGCTGCCCCGCTGGCGCATTGGTCTAAGCGTTGGCTTATGATAATTCGTCGGAGAAGTTTCCGGGTTCAAATCCCGGTGAGGCATGGATGTTGTGTTTGTCTCACGGCACTGGTTCTCTCCCTTCCCTGGAGCCAGTGGCCCTAAATTAGGGACTGACGACTGCTCATAGCCCATTGAGTTGCTCACAGTGGTCGTTAAACCTCCAATCAAACAAAAAAAAACAGGAAGAAAGAAAGATTTTAGGTAGATCCACCTTAAACGTCAATCTAGATAACAGATAACAACTCGATCTTTTTTGTTTGTAGCTGCTTCTTGATAACACTTGTACGCAATCTTCCTAGTGCGCCTGAACTTTAGGTCACAAGACTGATTCCAATTGTCAATACTGTAAACATAATGAAATTACACAAAAATGATGGGTTTCGTAATAAAATGAAATCTTTGCTACGTGAAAATGTTCCTTCTGTGCCTTCTGAAATCCCCAAAAAACTTTGCCTTTCTTGTCATTATGCTTAGTGAGTCTGGGCGCTATTACACCCTGCTCTTTAGCAAAATAATAATATGGTTCGCACCCGGTGCTAAGTTTGCACTGTGATTGCCTCCACGTTTCGCAAAATCTCCACCAGAGGGCGAGTACTTACCAGCTGGGATTTTGAACTGCGATCTGACTTCAAAAGTGCATTTAATACTCTAGCAGAAATCTTTTCTTCCCATAGAACTCTTATGCATTTCCGTTTTTATTTCAAGAATGCATTTCATCAGCAGTGACATTTATTCGACTTACTTTCCCCGACTTTCGCATCTGTTGCATTTCTTTCCAGTTTTTTGGCTACGATAAGTACCGAATGTCTACTATTTTAAACGATCTCAGAAATTCTTCCGTTGTGCGGTACACTTGAAAGTCTCAAAGGGGACTTTGAATTTCAGATATCATTTCTAAAAGCTTTCAAAGAATGAGCTTCTGTTTTAAACAGCATTTTCTGCCTGATTCTTTCTTTTTCTCAACGACTGGCGCATTAGGTTTCATCAGATTTCCTTATTTGCATTTAAAGTTGATTTCTGTCATCTCTGGTGTATTTTCCTCACTTCTCAGGCGACGTGTTTTTCATTTTTTAGGATTATTATTGATATCAAAGGACCCCTAAAAGAGTAAGTGTTAAGACACTGTGTATGGTATTCAGTAAAAAGTATAATTCCTAGCTTTCGCCAACGAACCGAGTGGCTTTATCAATAATACAGGTAAAAGGAATATAGATCTTAAATGTGTTTAAATTGTTCAGTTAGCAAATAACCTAACCATAATTGAAATGACGTGAAAAGAAATCCGGCACGACTAATCATAATGTGAAATGCGACATGATAATAATATACACTGAAGTGCCAGAAAAACTGGTGCACCAATCTAATACTTGGTAGGACCCCACGGGAGCTCAGGACTGCAGACATACGACGGGCATGGACTCCACTAGCTTCTGGAAACATGCTGTGGGTAATGCAGACCATACTTCCTGCAGAGCGTTCCACAATTCGGGTGTATTTCGAATTCTCGGATTCCTGTGTTCCATAGCGCGTTGCATGGCATCCCAAATGTGTTCTATCACGTTCAGATCTGGGGACTTGGGTGAGAATGGCAACACCCCAAACTCAGATGAATGCTCCTCTAACCATAATGTGGCGTCCCGACACTTGTGTGGAGGTGCATTGTGCTGTTGGAACAGGCCTAACCCATCAGCATGAATGCAGGACATGAACGGGTGTACCTCGTCAGAAAGGATGTGCACATAGCGTTGGCCGGTCAGAGACGTCTGTATGCGTACCAGGGGTGCCAGTGAAGTCCAGCTAAATACACCCCACACCATTACGGAACCCCACCATCAGCCGGTACAGTTCCCTGTTGACAGTCGGGATCCATGGCTTCATGTGGTTTGCGCCACACACGAATCCTTCCATCTGCCCGATACAGTTGGAAACGCGACTCGTCAGACCAGGCTACTTGTTTCCAGTCATCAAGTGTTCAGTGGCGGTGTTGCCGTGCCCAAGCGAAACGCATAGCTCTGTGTCGTGCACCCATTAAGGGAACTCGAGTTGGGCGTCGGCTCCCAAAGCCCATATCGTGCAGGGTACGTTGCACAGTCCGGACGTTGTTGCTTGTTGAAGCTCCAGCATTGAAAGCCGATGATACCTGCGCGAGTGTTGCACGCCTATCGCGTAAAACGATTCTTGACAGCCTACGATGGTCACGTCCACCCAATGTCTTTTTACGGCCACACTGGTATCGTAGGTTAGAGGTTTTGCCGGAATTCTTGTAGTCACGGTACACCCTTGCAATGGTCGTCCGTGAAAATTCGAACTTCGTTTCTTCCTCCGAAACACTACGGCCCATCTCACGAGCGCCAAGTATGACACCGCGTTGAAAATCGCTTAAATCGTTATTATTTGTCATTCTCATGCCGAAAACAGCTCTGACAGCTGGCAAGGATGTCTATCCCTTTATATACGCACTGGCGGACGCAACCGAGTACGCGCATAGGTGACGTTGCTATGTATTTTGCATAAGCTCGTCTGTACCAGTTTTTCTGACACTTCAGTATGTACCTGGAATGATATACGTCAGATTTCAAAAATATAATTTTTGCTTAGCGTTAAAACCATGTTTCTGTAAGAAAGAAATCAAATGTGGTGGCTGTATTTTGTTTACTTATATCCTTGATAAAGGCTTGTTGGCAAAAGCTTGGAATTAAACTGTTTTTTTTAACACTACATACGGAGTCTTCAGACGTAGATTTCTTAGTGTTTATTCACATTTTAGGTGTTAGTTCTTAGTTGGAAGTGAAAAATCCTGAAATTTCCAGAAAAGTCTTTAAAAAGTCCTAAAACTCTATTACATATCCTGGAATTTTATCTATTCCCGTTTTTGGCCCTTACGCAAAGTTTTTGTAGTTCAGAATTTTTTCAGTGTTGTACTTAGTTTAACGTTTTCCACCCGAAACACTGGATTGTCCAGGAATCTAGTTTTTTGAGGAGAAAATGTAAGGTTTTGTGCAATTTTAATAATTTGCAATTATTTGTTCATTTTCGGTAATAATATGTATCCTGTTTACTACCATACCATTACAAACTTTCCATGAGCTACAGTTTCTCCGTAGTCACTACAGGAATCGTTCGTCCTCTATGGAGTACAGGAAGGTTGATTACTCTACGAAAATCGAAAATCTAAGTAAACTTATGCTATTCAATATCTGTGTGAAGTTTACTTTGGTATTTACAAGATTCTAACATTTAATAAACATCTTTGGTATTGTGCACTGGACGTTTTTAATAAAGTACATTTCCTGAATACTTTATTTGGACGGCTTCACACCGCCCGCCTGCCGAGAAAGTCCCAAGAATGTTTGGAAAAAAACAAACAAAAAAACTCCAGAACTATACCGAGGAAATTTTGGCTTGCAATGTATTTACAGTATATCTGTGAATTCTATTCGTAATTTATGTAAGATTTTTACGTTTGAAAATTTTGTCAAAGATTTTGTTTCAAAGCTTTTGACCCGAAACAATACATTTTGTTCTTCGTACTCTTAGCTGAAGTCCATTAGCCAGGGGGTGGGGATGCTTCCATTCGACTGCTTTGCTTCCGTATGAGCAAAACATGTATATGTACGTTATCCATCTGTAACGTACCAGGAGATGTGACGTACCTGCCAGAAGGACGCACACGACATAAAGGCACATAGCAATCACAATAAAACGTCCGCGTAGCTCAATTGGTAGAGCAACTTATTCCGGAATGAGTGGATCCGAGTTCGAATCCTGGCGCGGATAAAAATGACGGAGAAATTCACTTTGTTATAATGGCGCCCGAACTATCCGGATGACCCGACCGTTCACAATCTCGCAATGGTGTGATGTTATTTCCACACCGCGAGATAGGAAAAATAAGAGCAGCACTTCAAAAAAATAAATAAATAAATAAGGGGAGATGATGTAACGTACCAGGAGATGTGACGTACCTGCCAGAAGGACGCACACGACATAAAGGCAGGTAGGAATCAGAATAAAATGTCCGCGTACCTCAATTGGTAGAGCAACTTGTTCCGGAATAAGCGGACTCGGGTTCGAATCCCGGCGTAGACCAGAAATGACGGAGAAATTTACTTCGTTATACATCCACAGGGCGGAATGTTGAGCCAATGCGGTCCGTACCTTCACAGAAACTCTTCGGAGATCCTAAAATGTTAGCTGATTGGCTGAAAATCCGTTTCGTCTATTTATCTTTCTCGCTGCTGTTCAGGTCGGTAGTAAACATCAAAGATCGCAGCGACACTGCCAATGATTCTATTGTTGACATAGGGTTTATTTCAACGGTTTTAAAATATAAAATGTTATTGCTTTTTACTATACACAGATGTGAGTCGAAAGTTTTGCAATGTTTGGATCACTTTATGTCTGCATACGTACCTATACGACGAAATTCCGTATGCTGGTTATCTTATTTGCCTCTTCGGCCTCCGAATGCACGGTTTGTGGCTTACATGACTTTGACTGATCTTCGAGGTTTCTGTCACCTGAGCGAAATTTCTTGAGCCATATGGTTGTGGTGCTGTGGTTCACGGAACCTTCCTCTTTCGCAAGACAAATGTTTCATGTTGCTTGAGCAGCGTTACGGCCGAGTTTAAACTCGTAAAGCAAAAGTTCTCTAAGTAGCCGGTTGTGGCTGTTCATCTTTTAGGCGTCCTAACCACAGACAGAACAACGACTGTTCACAGCAACACTACTACTTTACATCCCTTTCGACTGACTGCAGTGCGCGTCTTGAACTAGCTTAAACACGTGACATACCGGCTGCAGCACATGCGTTTATGCAAATATTGCAAAATTTTCGACTCACCCTCTGTAATAATAACTTCGTTTAATTTAATCCTAAGAAGTTTAAAAGCAGCAACTAACTGACTGTTACTTTACGTAGCTGTAATATTCTGAATGTCGATTGGGGCTCAAATATAGGGCGACCAGAAGTCCCAATTTGTGTTCCAATCTGAACCGATTCGTGAAATAGCTAACTAAATTTTATTTTGTGACTTACTATTTTTATATATACAACAATTTGGGTGTAAACCACATACATAAATTTCATAATATAAAAGAATATCAAAGCTGGTTTTGGATAATACGAATCTATTTATCATCACTAAAACACAAATAATACGAATTTAGTATAATAATAGATGATATGGCTATTCCTACACTTTGTGCATTACAAATATTTCATATTTATGGGTTTTACCAAGGAATAAAAGAGACTTTTTTAAGCTAAATTTTCGTAAAGGAAGCGTAGGAGGACTACCCAAAAATTTGACTTAGAAATCTCCTTTATTCCTCAGTAAAACCTATAAATTTTAAATATTTGTAATTTGAATTTATGTTAAAATGACCCGTATTATTCTCTCCGCAAAAAAATTTATTTCACTCTCTGAACTTTCAATCCATATGATGTCTTTTTCGTAAACTTAAAGCAATTGCTTCTTTTAGATAATATACTCCAGCTCTGAGTATTAGTGTAAATACTTGCCGTAAACTTACCTCAACCGATTCTTTTGTCAGTAATTTTACTTTAAAGAAGCAACTAAAATTCTCTCCTTCCCTCTTTTCTAACTGCATAATTTTATAGTCGTAATTCTCAGGAAAACTCGGTATTTCGTAACATTGTAATCCATGTTGATATTGATCACAGAAGCAGCTTTTCTTTTTTCTTCCCATTCGTTTTCCTCTACGTAGCATGTCACGTGATTACGTAAGCCAATCACCGAACGTTGAGCACCCTCCGATGAGTTTCTTCGCAGGTTTTGTGAAAATGCGTACGGTCCTGCTCGATGCTATCTATGAATCTTATTCAGCAGGGCGGAATATTGAACTAGTGACAATGTTGCAAGGTTGCTTTAGAACAAGGTTAATTGACTTTAGAACACCAGACTCAAATTCATTCATAGCAACAATTCGGTGCATAGCAGCTGACTAAGACCTCACTGGCTTTAGAAACAGATGGCATCCTCTATTTGTTTAAAGTGGTGTCTTAACAGCAGCGGTTTCTTTGGTAACTTAAATTTAGAAATGTACATTCTCTTTTAGAAATGTACACAATTCCTGGGGTGCGCAGTTTTTGGCTTTTTAATTCTGCATAACGTCGATGAACTACACTCACGGACAGTGAAATTTGCGCACCAAGAAGAAAGCATCGGATTGAACTGAAATTTTATGGACGTAATGATACAGATGAATGATACACATGATGGCAAAAACAGAGCTGCAGAACAACTACAGAGGGATCTGTGGCACGCAGTCCAGTCATCTTCAATAGCGCATCGCACTACCCCATGCGGCTATACATGCGGCAATACGGTCCGGCATGGAGGCGAACAGATGCCTGATGCTGTTCTGCGGTAGACTGGGCCATACGTGTTAAACGGTGTGCTCCAAATCCCGGATAGTGCGGCACGGGGGCAGCCGGCGTTTCAAGTTGTCCCACACATGCTCGATAGAGGACATTTCCGGGGAGCGGACAGGCCATGGAAGTGTCTATACATGAAGTAGGCAGTCCTAGACAACCCAAGCCGGTGCGGGCGGGAATTATCCTGCTGGTATAGCGCACCTGGAATCCCGGCCAGGAATGGGAGCACATGGGGCAGTAGGATCTCATCCACATACCACTGGCCTGTAAATAATCCATGTACCACTACTAGAGCTGTTCAGCTATCGTAGGCAATGGCTCCACAGATGATAATGCCTGCAGTGGGGGAGGTGTGGTGCTCGATATTAAAGTTGGGATTGTGCCATTGACCCGGGGACTTCCACACTCGGACACGATTATCTGTCCCCAAAACGACGCGACGCTCATCGCTAAACCCCACACGTTGCCATTCTGTGGTGTTCCACGTCCAGGCATCCCTGCACACGGAGCCGGCGATGTTCCGGTGTTAATGGCAGCACACGTAAGGGGCGCTGGGATCGGAGATTCGCTTCTGCGAGGCGTCAGGAAATGGTTCGTGGGCACACAGGAGTAGCTACATCTGCCTGTATAGTGGACCGGGTCCCCGTGCGATCCGTTCGTTTCTGGCGCACGATTCGCCGATCATCTCTACCTGTGGTCCTCCTGGTCCGTCCGGAGCCGCTCCGTCGTGTGGCAGGGCCGTCACGTGTCCACTGCTCCCAACACAGTCGGACGGTATGGTCAGAACGATCCACGTGGCGGGCTATACGGCGCGCCGACCACCCTGCGGTTTTCAGCACAATGATCAGGGCTCTCTCAAAGTCTGTAAGTTGCGTAAATCGACGTCTCTGGCGTCTACCCGGCATTCTTGTCACTCTGTACTCTTACTTGTGTCGGTCGGTGCTTTTTGCTTTCATGGGTCATCGACTACACGCGGGTTTATAAGGCTGTCGGTTCGTGCTTGCAGCGCCACCACAGGGTGTGCGGTTATGCGCACTCGCACCGAACGTGGATCATTTGCATACCAGCACGCACTCTAGCTATTTGCAAAGTTATGCGGTTGTAGCATGTTTTCTTCTAGATGCGCTAATTTCATTGTCCGTGAGTGTAACTATGAAACTGCCTAATGTCGATGCATAACGTCGATGAACTACTATGATACTGCATAACGTCGATTCAAAACGTCAATGATCTAACTATGATAATGCATAACGTCGATGAACTAACTATGATGATACATAACGTCGATTCAAAACGTCAATGATCTAACTATGATAATGCATAACGTCGATGAACTAACTATGATGATACATAACGTCGATGAACTGAATATGTTCGTTTATTACGACAATTGCTATGTACAATTAGGTAGGAGAACAATTAGTGAATTGCAATTTTTTTTACTATGTTTCAGCTGCGCAATTAAGAAAAACAAAACTTCTCCAGATGATGCGCAACCCACTCCTTGTGTTATAGACATTTTATACTGATTTGTAAGTATATTAGGGTTTTCAGTTTTTATTCAGTGAAATATTTTTTTTATTTACCTATGTGCAGCGGCGTCGGAACCGCGGGGACAGAGGGGGTAACTGCCCCCGCGCTCATTTGCGTGCAGGGGCGAAATATCAGATTTGCCCCCTCACTTTTCTTAGTCAGAAATCGGATTAACGCTTGTTTTCTTTGTTTTTATTTCCCGCCATTTAAAATTCCTTCCGGAAAAAAAAAAAAGTACTATTTTCTACTTTAAATATTAATTAGAACTCTGAATTCCTGAGACGTCGAGAACTCTAAATTCTCTCAAATCCGTCAAGAACTCTGAATTCCTGAGATGCAAGACGCGGTTTAAACTCTCTCCCCTTGTCCAATATGATTCCTAAGACGCAGATTACTCTTCTCTGTCCAGTATGATTCCTAAGACGCAGATTACTCTCCTCCTTTGTCCAGTATGCGAAAAAGAAATTAATAAAAACAGCTATCCTGAAATTCCTGAAATTTATTGTTTTTATAAAAAAGAAAAAAAAGAAAGAAAAAAGCAGGAGCTTTTTCTATATTTTAGGTATATAATAAAATCAGTATTTCCCTAAGCAAGAAAATGGAAGATGGAGAAAGGAATGAGATATATTCTTACATTGTTTGATGAATAACATAAAAGCTACGGTTCTTGTGGAATTTGAACCTGTGTGGAGGTTTTCAAATCGATCAGTTTTACATCGCTTATAGTACATATCGGCAAAAACGCTTTACATCAAAATACAATGTAATACAGATGTAAAATTCAAAGTTTATATTAATTAATATTTTATCGATATAATCGTTTTATCTGTATTATGTTCAAATGACATCATCACGCCCTGTTTTACAACAGCGAAATAAGTTTTACGTTTTGACCAAAAATTGCATATGCTGATTTCTTGTCCCCGTGGGCAAAAAACAGTTCCGACGCCCATGCCTATGTGCATATAAAAGAACACAGACGTGAGTATCTGTGTTTGTGTGTGTGTGTGTGTATAAGAGAGAGAGAGAGAGAGAATCCGCCCAGATCTTAAACACTGAATATTGCGTTCCCCCAAAACATACCGTCTACTTTCACCAATGCCAAAATACGTATACTGATGCCATCATCTTCCTAACTGACCAATCAACGCGGAACTTCTCGGGTGTCGGAGAAGATGAATGCTGCTCCACATAAAACAAACGTTGTTTTCTAGTAGCTGGTGAAACTGATGAACCCATGTGTCGTCCATGATCCTGGACTACAGACCTATTGGGTCCACACGAAGCATCTTCAAGTTGGTGAATCACATTGGTTTGGGGTCATGCCCTTTGCTGATCTGTCAACATTCGTGAGACCCAATGTAATTTTTCATTTTTTCATTAGGTTTAAATCAACATTGCCGATTGAAATGCCTACGGGCTCATCAAAAAACTAAACAGTCAGTCCTGCATCAGGAAATAATGCACGGGGATGACGTGTTCGCTCAGAGGTCGATGTGGAGTACAATCTGCATCATTGTAAGATTCCATGTCAAAACGAAATTCTCTGCAACACTAAGAAATTGTGGAAAATACGGAACACCTGTGCCTCGGTGACTGCATCATATCATCATGAACCACCTGCTAGAACCTCCCGCTTTCAATGGCAAGTATTTTATCCCCTCCTGTTGTTCTTCTTCTCCATTCTGCAAAGTCTCTACGATTTACACTGGTTTCTTTAAATTAAGGAAAAATCGCGATAACTTAAAGCATACATGATGAAATACATGTATTATGAAATTTGATGAAAACTTGTAGCATATTGCACTTTTGAGAAAGACCGAATCATTTCGTAAGAAACTCGTCGTTCTGACAAAAAATGACTACATACAGAACCAGGTGGAAAATAAGGCGTGAAAATGTAATAGCCGAAGTACCTCAATGGGAAGTTTGGTTACCCTTCATAGCAATTCAGGTCTCGCAGCGACGTTCCATGCTGTTGATGATGGCGTGCAAGAGCTCAGCAGGTAGCCACCACCATTGTTCGTGCTAAGGTTGTCTGACACCTTCAGGGCCTTTGAAGGGGAAGGGGTGATTGAGGGCAGAAGAAGTCTCCCGAGAGCATCCCAGACGTGCTCAATCGGATAAAGCCTTTAACCGGCTAAAACGAATTAGCTCGGGGTTCGGCAAATTGGGCTAAAATCAGCTCCAACGAATATATTCGCTGTAAAAAAAGAGACTGCAACAAGTGAATTTGTGCATTAGAAAATGCTGCTTTCCCCTTGGCTTGCTTGTTCAAAGAAAATGGTCATTTACGGGGATGATTAACACTAATCCTTTCTGGCTGGTTACCTACTAAAAGGCTATAACAATGGTTCTGAATCCACGAAACGAGGGAGATATATATATATATATATATCATCATCATCATCATTGTCAACCATTATCAATCCACTGCTGGACGAAGGTCTCCCCAAGTTTCCTCCACAACGGTCTGCCTTGTGCCAGTCTCCTCCATGTCACCCCTGCATACTTTCGAATTTCATCCACCCATCTCCCATGTGGTCTTCTTCTGGGTCTTTTCCTGTCCCTTGGAATCCAATCTAAAATTTCGGCTGTCCATCGATGATCTGTCCTTCTGGCAGTATGTCCAGCCCATTGCCATTTCAGGGATTTAACTCTGATCATGATGTCTTCCACTCTAGTCATTTTTCGGATCCACGAGTTCCTCTTCTTATCTCTCCTGGTTACACCAAGCATGCACCTCTCCATGCTACTTTGAGTTGTCTGCAGCCTTTGTATGTCTCTTTTAGCTAAGGTCCACGTCTCTGCACCATACGTAAGCACTGGAAGGATGCATTGATCAAACACTTTTCTTTTAAGACATAATGGCATATTGCTCTTGAAAATTATGCTGTTTCTTCCAAAAGCTCTCCAGGCAAGTTTTGTACGCCGATTAATTTCTTCATCAATGTGACCCTCACTTGATATCTGCTGTCCAAGATAAACGTACGTGTCTGTTATCTCCAGCTTTTCTCCATCAATCGATAAATCTTCATTTCTTGTAAAAGCATTGAACATCACTTTTGTCTTCTGAAAGTTCATTTTCAATCCCACTTCTTTACTGTTGTCAGCAAGTTCCTGGATCATACTCTGCAGCTCTGATGGGGTAGTTGCAAAAATGACTACGTCATCAGCAAAACGAAGGTGAGTTAGATAATCTCCATTAATCTTTATCCCCTTGTTTTCCCAGCTCAGCGACTGAAAAACACCCTCCAATGTGGCATTAAAGAGCTTCGGAGATATGGTGTCACCTTGTCTCACTCCCTTTCCAATTTTTATGTGTGTTGTATTTTCAAACAGCCGAATCTTTGCACTTGCATTTTCATAGATGTTATTAATAATATTAATGTATGCATCTTCAATACCGCAGGTTTTCAGAGCCATTGTAACTGCTGATGGTTTCACCGAATCAAAGGCTTTATATATATATATATATATATATATGTGTGTTTTGGTCACTTGTTTCTTCCCAGTAGCGTGATGTCCATGTCAGAGGGACTATCCCTTCTCCATCATGCCTTGGGTGACGTCATGACTGAACACGTCTGAGATCATGACGTCACATGATCATAGCAGAGAATATAGGACTACAGAGGATATCTTCTCACGGCCTATTTCTTGTACTGCTGTGATTAGTTGGGGGGAGGGGAGGAATCATAGTCTCCTCTTGAAAATATTGTTCTACCAGCCTCTCGGTGGAGATGAGCGTTATGGTCTCGTAGGAAGTTGTATCTCCTGTGGCATCTGCATAAAGGTAAACACAGGGTTATCAGAGCATCAACCCTATAGGGTACAGCATTTGTGGTGCCTCTTGAAAACACAGAGCTCTTAAGCGTCCACCTAACGAGATGCGATCACAAAACAACACGTTTCCACCACCATAAGTGCCCTTTTCACGGGTCATAGAGGAAAGATAACGTGCCCCTCGTTTTCTACAGATCTAAGCGCGGCTGTTAGTCTCCCTCCAAAGCAAATCTTGACTCATCTGTGAAGAGTACTGATCTCCATTGGTTTTCAGTCCTGTTAACGTGAAGTCTTGACGGGGAGGGGGAGTAAGATGCAAGCAGCGTGCTTGTAGCCTAGCATAAAGACCATTTTTGTGAATCCTTCTGCGCACAGTGGAAGCTGATACTACCGTTTATGTAGTCGCAACAAAGGGCTGATCGGGATAGCTTTCCTGTTCCTCACCGCAGTTAATCAGAGATATCCGCCTTCCACGGATGTTGTAGATCTAGACCTTTTTTTCGCTGTACCCTCGGGATGCTGATTGCGTATTTTTAAATTGGTTCCACAGTCTGTAGATAACAGAAGGATTCACATGTAGCCATCTTGCAACTTCCACCTGACGCTAGCCTGCGCATGTATTCCGAAAAACTCTCCACCTCAGTTTTTTCCGTTAATTGATGCCTCGCAGCCATTGCAACAAGTTTGCTATCCGAAAATCCTTTCTTGAACCTCCTCAAATGATATGGCGCACGCCTCTGCACACTGTTAAAAATTGTGTAGTAGTACCAATTATATATTTCGCACAAAATCTGTAGAATTACTACATACACATGCTGTCGGAACGTACGATTAATTCAAACTGTGCCTCCAACTGCAAATTAAAATACATTTATTTATTTATTTATTTTTTTGATTGGAGGTTTAACGACCACCGTGAGCAACTCAATGGGCTATAAGCAGTCGCCCGTCCCTAATTTGGGGTCACTGGTTCCAGGGAAGGGAAAGAGCCAGTGCCGTAAGACAAACACAACATCCATGCCTGACCGGGATTCGAACCCGGACCCCTTACGGACGAATGATCAGAGGCCAACGCCTTAGACCACTGCGCCACCGGGGCGGCACATTTATTTACAATTAAAAACACTATTTACAATAAAAAGGCAAGTACTTTCAGGAATCTCATGTCCCCATCACCAGGCCTATGTGCCACGAATCATGAGTAGCTGTCCCATATATATATACATCACAAGAAAGCCCCCGTCACACGATTAAGGCTATAGCTCGTTCGTTTGGATTTGCGGATCGGGTTTTCTGTAAGTGGTTGAGAAACTTCACAAATTTGAGATTCACGATATTGTCTATGTCTACGGAGGTCGGGACCCTTAAGTATGTTGGTAAGGTGGAATATTTCTCCCCAATTATTTCTATCCTCAGAAAGGCATGCCGAAAATATGGTTTGAAATTCGGCATATGCACTAGAAATATCTTTTCACTAATTCGGAACGATCGTGATAAGGTTTCAGAATTTTGTAGACATGGTGTCTATAGTATTCCACTTATTCATGAGGACCCCAATACCGACGTTACATATTATATAGGTTCTACACTTCGGACCTTGGATAACAGAGTGAGTGAACATAAATATGCTCTACGAACAGGAACTATAAACACAGCACTTACTACTGCTGTTGGGCAAGGAGGGTACTCCCCAGACTGGAATAATGCTAAAATTCTCAGCTTAAATGTAACAAAAAGTACAATATTTGTGTCCGAAAGTTTACATATAATTTCATATGGTAACAAGTGTTGTATCTTTGACTGGCCTGCCTCTATACCAAACCCATGGAGACGGCTGGTAACCATCACAGCCATTGAGAATGAAACTTAGATTTAACTTTGACATGTATAATTATTTTTAAACATTATACACTGACGGAAAAAAATCCCAATACCACGAAAAAATAGTTGTAGAGGAATGAAATGACGGCAATACATTTGTATAGGTAACATATTTAATCGATTAAGGTTTCAAGATCACAGCTTAATGTAAGCGCGAGAAGAGCCATTTTAAATGTGAAATGCTGGTACATTAATAACCGGTGTAACCGCCAGAATGTTGAATGCAAGCACGCAAACGTTCATGCATTGTGTCGTACAGGTGCTGGATGTCAGTTTGTGGGATGGAGTTCCATGCCTGTTGCACTTAGTCGGTCAATACAGGGACGGTTAATGCTGGTTGGGGGTGCCGCTGGAGTTGTCGTCCAATGATGTCCCATACGTGCTCGATTGGTGAAAGATCTGGTGATCTAGCAGGCCACGGCAACATGTCGACACTCTGTAGAGCATGTTGGGTTACAACAGCGGTATGCGGGCGAGCGTTATCCTGTTGGAAACACCACCTGGAATGCTGTTCATGAATGGCAGCACAACAGGTTGAATCACCAGACCGACGTACAACTGTGCCGTCAGGGTGCGTGGGATAACCACGAGAGTGCTCCTGCTGTCATAGGAAATTGCTCCCCAGACCATAACTCCAGGTGTAGGTCCAGTGTATCTCGGCCACAGACAGGTTGGTTGGAGGTGCTCACCTGGCCTCCTTCTAACCAACACACGGCCATCACTGGCACCCAGGCAGAACCGGCTTTCATCAGAAAACACAACAGATCTCCACTCCGACCTCCAATGAGCTCTAGCTTGACACCACTGACGTCGCAAACGGCAGTGGTTTAGAGTAAGTGGAATGCACGCTACAGGGCGTCTGGCTCAGAGCTTTCCTTCAAGTAACCGATTTGTAACAGTTCGTTGTGACACTGTGGTGGCAACTGCAGCTCGAATTGCTGCCGCAGACGCGGTACGATGCGCCACGGCCATACGCCGTACACGGCGGTCTTCCCTCTCATTAGCGCCACGTGGCCGGCCGGAACCTGGCCTTCTTGAGGCAGTACCTTCCTTTGAGCACCGCTGCCAACAATCATGCACAGTGGCTACATTCCTGCCAAGTCGTTCTGCAATATTGCGGAAAGAAAATCCACCTTCTCGTAGCCCTATTACACGACCTCGTTCAAACTCCGTTAGCTGTTGATAATAGCTTCTTCGTCTTCTTAAAGGCATTCTTGACTAACATCAAAACACTACGTCGAATCTGAACGATAACTAACGCTCACGAACGTTACAGCGCGTATTTACAGCAAACCTGCTTTGCATGTTCCGTGGGGCGCTACTAGCGCCACACGTATGCGCCGAGCGCGAAATTTGCATAGACGTCATCTTACAGATGTACTCTCACCGCCTACCAACTGTTGTTTATCTAACACAACCCCTTCTTGGTGTTGGGATTTTTTTCCCGTCAGTGTAGTTTGTGTCTTTTAAAGTTGGCAACACAGGAATGTAAAACAGCCGTGTGACGGGGACTTTCTTGTGATGTATATATATATGGGATAGCTACTCATGATTCGTGGCACATAGGCCTGATGATGGGGACATGAGATCCCTGAAAGTACTAGCCTTTTTATTGTAAATAGTGTTTTTAATTGTAAATAAATGTATTTTAATTTGCAGTTGGAGGCACAGTTTGAATTAATCGTACGTTTCGACAGCATGTGTATATAGTAATTCTATTGTGTAGTAGGTTGCACTAAAACGTGGTGCTACACCAGCTGCACCAGTTTTGGGGTAAAGGTAAACCATTGTGCGAAGCATCAAATGCACAAAAACATGACACAATTTTGCGCATGGTATGGTATTCAAACTAAATGGTGTCAAGTTGCACGCATTGCACTATGTTTTTTTATATTTCCTGCATCTCACAAAGGTTTATTTTTGCCCCAAAAGTGGTTCATCAGGCTTAGCACCAATTCTTGATCCAACCTGCTACAATTTTGTTAAGACATACAAAGGGTGCAGACAACTGAAAGAAGCACGGTGAGATGCATGCTTGTTGTAACCAGGAAAGATAGGAAGAGGAACTCGTGGATCAGCAAAATGACAAGAGTGGAAGACAAGCAGAGTAAAATCCCTGAAATGGCAATTGGCTGGACATGTTGCCAGAAGGATGGACCAGCGATGGACAACCGAAATTCTAGACTTGATTCCAAGGGACAGAAAAAGACCCAGAAGAAGACCACAAGGTAGATGGACGGATGAAATTCGAGAGCATGCCGGAGTTACTTAGAGGAGACAGGCTCAAGATAGACAGTTGTAGAAGAAACTTGGGGAGACCTTCATCCAGCAGTGGATTGATAATGGTTGAGAATGATGATGATGATGATTCTCTAGAAATAGGTAATCACATGAACTTTTTGAACGTCTCTTGTAAATACTCAGATATCATGTCTGCAAGCGTGCAGACAGTTGGCAGCATGGAGCGTAGACAAAATAGTGACATAAGTACATACTTTTGTTGAAAAAAAAAAGTATCGAGACACGTGCTATAATTTGGAAAGAAAAACTGATGAGCATTGAATTACGTGGCGCTGGTCCGTCTTTCCGTTTTCAGTTGGAAATTAAAGAAAAAAAAGTACTTTTAAAGTAAGACGGCAGACAGACGTTAATCTCTGAAAGCATTAGACTTAAATCGAGTTTGGTGATCGAAATTTAGAGCGATTTGGCTTTGACAGAAAGACATTGTTTAGAGATTACAGGAAAAGATTCAGTGAGTTGTTTTTTGACGCAAGTCTGGTAAGATCTTCACGGGAGCCACTAATGAAAATTCTTCGGACTTGAAAAATTTGGTCGTTCGAACTTCGCATTTAATTCGAAGATAATACTCTCGAAGCCATGCTGTGATAGACACGTCTACTACGGGAAAAAATATCGCTCAAATGTATTTGTGTAAGCTTGTAGATAGCATATTAAAATCACGTAGAGAATTGTCTCGGGAATTTTAAAGCTATGGAAACATCGCTCGCGTACACAGTCTATATACTTTGCAACTATTAGCTAGATCTTAAATGTATAGCAAGAAACAATCCCATTTGCAGCTGGTGGCATTCGAACCCACACCTCCTCGCGCCAGAGCCAGTTGTTCTCACAGCTAAGTTACACCAACGAAGCTTATCGCTGCAAATTTGCCGTCTTGACATGTACGTCACCTTAGAGGTAGGTACATTACATACAGGGGTTGAACAGAATAAATGTGAACACAACGCCCACAGACGTGACTTTTAATGCAGCTGCGCACGTCGCAATACGCAAAGGTATCCACCACTTTTTGGTTGTAAAAGCTTTGTTTAGAACCTCAAGGTCCTGTTTAAGTGCATTTAGGGCCGCGGTAGCCTACTGGGCAACGTTCGTGACTGCCACGGAAAGGACCTCAGGTTGGATCCCAGGCAGGTACGAACGCTCAATCCACTAAATATCCACCGTGCGTCGGATGGGCACGCTAAGCCGTCGGACCCCGGCCAGTGGCCCCCGGTAATAAATAAGGGCGTCTTCCTCCCCCTTTCTATACTTCGCTTCCGTGTCACTTTCCTATCGGGCACTCTAGCCCAAATCTCCTAGCTTCCTATTTCTAAGGGTTGTTTAAGACCTGGGGTCAGACACTCCCGAAAATCGTCTACATATGATCTGAAGTGCATTTAAAGCATCTTGTTGCAAAAATTCATTCAGGGTGACGACGAAATGAGCGACCTAGCGGACTTTTGAAGGGCACTAATTGTTGGTGACCGGCTAGTTGTTGCCTCCGTGGCAACAATCGCCAGGGTAGTGGGGGAATCGAGAGCTACTGGGTCTAGCGTTAAGACAGCATACCGTGTTCGGGGGCAAAACCTCGTCTGCGAAACACAAGAGCGGCCGGGAAACGACCCTGACTGATAAAGACAGGAGATCATTAAAGAGGATTATTAACCGTAATAAGAAGTCCACGGCGCCGAAAATTAGTGCTGAGCAATCTGTATCTACAAACCCCAGTATCAAAGAAAACAGTGCGCAAGGAGCTGCATAAACAAGAAAAGATATTCATGGCAGAGCTGCTATTGCAAAACCTCTGGTGACCTGGGTGAATGCACAACCGCGACGGCAGTGGTGTCAGGAGCATATAACGTGGACTGCCGATGCATGGAAGCGTGTAATGTGGTCGGATAATTCCACATTCACATTATTCCCCACCGCAGGACGTATTTACGTGTAGAGAACACCGTCAGAAGTGTACAACCATGACTTTCTGCTCCCAACAATGCAGCATGGTGGTGGTTCTCTCATGTTCTGGAGTCATATCGTGGTTTTCATTAGGTGTCCTGATCACCTTGAAAGGACAGATGACTGGCAAAGCGTATGAAATTATTTTGGCCGACCAAGTCCATCCAATGGCTCAGGCATCTATCAAGATGATAACGCCTCAATTTACAGTGCTCGGAATGTCCAATCATGGTTTCAGGATAATGAGGACGAACTTTCACTCTTCCTTGGCTTCTCCCCAATCACAAGGCTTAATCATCCTCGAGCCACTGTGGTCTGTGTTGGAAAACAGAGTAAGATCCCGTTATCCTCCTCCTGCATCTCTCAAGGACCTGGAGCAGTTACTGCTTGAAGAATGGTGTAACATCCCACTACCAGCCATCAAGGATTCGTATACGTCCATTCCAAAGAGGACTCGTGCGGTTTGGAATGCCAAAGGTTGCCCCACACCTTGTTAGGTACATAAAACCATCTTTTCCTAGGTTTTCACATTATTCTGTTCAACCCTTGTATATCCCTTCTTGGGAATGGGCTGGGACATAAGCGTAGGTTTCCGGGTCAGCCTGCAAACCATGCTTGAAAACGATCGAACCACCTAAATATTTTGTTGCAACGAAATCAATAATTCTAGACAATGTGTGGAAAAAGCATCACACATCTTTTTGAAACCCACGGCCAGTCGTTTTCACAACTAAACTACACCGACGTAGCTTATAGCTGCAACTTTGCCGTATTTACATATGCGTCACCTTTTAGGTAGGTACGCCACAGTTGGTAATTTGAACAATGAGAGCGATTATCGGTATCATATTTAATAACGACATTTAACGTGGACCAGGAACATCGAACAAAGATCTTCGCTCTTTCCACGTTTTATAAGTGAGTCACGGAAAAACTCTTATCCGGCGCGTAACTGAAAGACCCTGGGTTCGTCTCCCGGTGGTGGCCAATGAGAATTTTTCCGTGAATCAATTATAAACGAGGAAAGAGCGAAGATCTTTGTTCGATGTATCATATTTCCTATTTCCTGATGCAGAGTTTTTCCACTAGGGCCGATAAACGCACTCAGCTACTTTTCTCAATACAGTTGAATCCCTTTAAAACGAACCACCTAAATATTTCGTTGCAACGAAATTTCGTAAAAACGGAATCCGTCATTTTATCGAACAATTTCAATCTTCGCATGCATTTATTTTAAAATTTTCAAAACAAAGGTTCTATAATCCAAATGTTTTTCTTATTATAAATTAGAAATAATACAAATAAACGCAATGAAAGTGTCAAATCAAAATTTTACTTACTGATGTTATTTTCACACCTCTGTAGAAAATCAGTGATTTTTTTTAACAAGGTTAATGTTTACCTGCCGATATTAAAATCTTATTTTGCAAATAGTGAATCCAGGAAAACATATCTTCGGGAATATTAATTTGTGATGGCACAAAATGGCGAACTTAAGCACTGGCATTCGTGAATGCGGTCGTAGCATCTTCGTCTCCGCTGTTTTCAATATTTGCTTTATTTTCATCGTCCTTCAACGTCCGAGAGATATCTGCATATATGTCCCTTCGTGAGTAGTAAACACATCCTCATCTAGAAACAAAAGACCTTCCAGTTGCACGTCATTAGGGCGGAAGTCAACTGAGTGACTGATTTCCACGATTTCCCTCCAACGTACAATATACGTGCGAAAAGTGACTGCATAATTGACGTAACAGTAATGGGATAAAAAATATCACGTATAAGCCAGAAGACAGCAGTCCTTGACCAATCAGCGAACAGCTGGAAACTAGTTTATACAGGTACCGACAGGAGGCAGACGGGCATTAAGGAAGTCATAGCAAGCGTTCTCGTCCCATTTCATTTTAGCCATGAAAATGCAGAGAGCAAACATCTGGTTTTGTTGGAGACTTGGTAAATCAGCTACTGAAACTTACAGAATGCCGAAAGAATCTTATGGAGGCATAGCATTACCCCGCAGTAGAGTTTTCGAATGGTATGCACGGTTTCATGACGGGAGGGAATACTTAGCTAATGATCCGAGATCTGGGCGCCCTCCAGTGTGCGGACAGCGAAAAAAATCAAAGAGGTGCGTAATCAGTGAAATAAAGATCGCCGAATTTCAGTGAGATTTTTGGCTGAGTCAGTGGGCATCGATATGTCTGTCATGAGTTACTACACCAGGATCTATGAAAGCGAAGACTTAATGCCAGATTCGTACCACGCACACTGGAAGAACGTCCAGATCTTGGATCACCATCAAAAGATTCCCGCCCGTCACGAAACCGTGCATACCATTCGAAAACTCCACTGAGAGGTAATGCTTTACCTCCATAGGCTTCTTTTGACATTTTGTAAGTTTCATTAGCTGATTTTCCAAATCTCCAACAAAAACAGATGTTTGCTCTCTGCTCTTATATGGCTAAATTGAAATGCGACGAGAACGCTTGCTATGACTCCCTTAACCCTCTTACCGTCTGGAACGAATTAACTCGGGGTTAAAAAAATGGGTTGAAATCAGAACGAAACTAACACTATCTACCAACAAGTAATTGGACACCCCTGCAATCGACGATATCTGCGCTCCTGATACGCGTTACGGCCGCCGCCATTAAATACCGTGTGGGAAACAACAACGCAACCAGTCGCATGCAAGATGCCACGTAGTTCGGACTCTCTGATTTCGAGAAGGGTGTAATCGTCGGGTATCACAGAGATGGCCGATCCATACGTGACATATTCAGCGAATTGAAGTACCCAAAATCAAGAGTGGCCTACGTGATTGGCAAGTGGAAGATGAGAGGTGACTGTCGGAATGTGCCCCGACCAGGCAGACCCACAAAACTGGGGTTTAGAGACCGACGGGTGCTGGCCAGAGAAATTCGGAAGAACCCGAAGGGCCACATCCGCCAGTTTCTACAGGCATCCGGGAGTGTTCTTTCGATGAATACCATCCGTAAGGAAGCCTATCTGCTCGGTTATCATGGACGTGCTGCCGCCCACAAGCCTTTGATCACCAAGTCCAATAGCGCTGCTCGGCTAACGTGGTGCACAGAACGTCGATAGTGGATCGTTGAACAGTGGAAACAGTTCTCTGGAGCGACGAATCAAGGTTCACTTTCTACCGTTTGGATGGGAGGGACTGGGTTTGGCGTCTGCCTGGAGAACGCCTCCTGCCGGAATGTATTGTGCCAACTGTGAAGTTCAGCGGCGGTGGAATTACGCTATGGGGGTGTTTCTTCTGGTATGGCATGGGACCCTTGGTCGCAATTCCTGGTAGACTCAACGCCGAGACCTACTGCAGCATTTTGGATGACCGTGCGCTTCCTACGTTGTGGCAGTTTTACGGGGTGGACCATGTTACTTTCAAGGTGACAATACCACCTGTCATGTTGCGAAGTCCACCATGGCTTGGTATAGTGACAATGGGGTTAATCGAATGGACTGGCCTGCGCAGAGCCCGGACCTTAACCCTATCGAGCACCTCTGGGATGAGTTGGAGCGTCGACTTAAGGGGTGCCCCCACCGTCCGAAATCGGTGAAGGAACTGACCTGTCTTCTCTAAGCTTAAGGGAAGAAAATCCCACTAGCCGTCGTACAACGCCTGATTGAGAGTATGCTCCTGGAGTGTCGCAGCTGTAATCGCCGCTCGTGGAGGCTCCACCAACTATTGAAGGTGAATAAACTTCGTTTTCCTTTGCTATCACGGGTGTCCAATTACTTGTTGGTGGATAGTGTATTTCGCTGATGGAAAGCGTTGCTTTCCTCCTTAGCTTTGTTACTCAAAGTATTGATTTAGGTGGATGACACTTATCCGTTTCGATTGATTACCTGCTAAAAAGGCTATGGTGGCGGACCTAAGAAAAGAGAGAGGAGATACAAATTTTGAAGATGACAATCCGTTTTTTTTTTTGGTGTAAATATGACAAGGATGTTAAGTCAGATAATATCCAAAAACTTGAAAATTTCGTCGTCCTGTAGCGGAAACCGAACCCGCGTCTCCCAGATAGCGCCCGGGTGCTCTAACCACTACACCACCCAGAATGACCAAGTCTTAAGTTTCTTTACACCAAAAAACGTTTTTAGGTTTTTTTTCACCAAAAAACGGATTGTCATCTTCAAAATTTGTATTCTATGGTGTAATCCCGTTTTCCATTCATAAGAGAGAAGATATTTGAGCCGCTTGTTTCTGTCCAGCGGCATGATGTCTGTGTCAAGAGGACTAGTCCTTCGCCATCATGCTTTCGGTCATGGAAGGAAGAATAAACCGCCCCGGTGGCACAGTGCTCTAAGCGCTGGCTTCTGACTAATCGGCTGGGATGGGACCGGTTCAAACCCCGGTGAGGCATGAATGTTGTGTTTATCTTATGGCACTGGATCTCACCTTGCCCTGGAACCAGTGTCACTAAATTTGAGCTCAGATCATGTGTAGAGGATTTTAGGAAGGGGGTGTCTGACCCCAGGTCTTAAACAACCCTTAAAAATAGGAAGGTAGGAGATTTAGGCTAGAGTGCCCGATAGGAAAACGACACGGAATCGAGGTAGAAAGAGGGAGAAAGACGTCCTTGTTTCTTACGGGGGGAGGGCAGTACCCTGGGTCCCACGGCTTAACGTGCCCATCCGACGCACTGCGGGTATTTAGTGGTTCGAACGTTCGTACCTTCTGTGACGTACCTGCCCAGCAGGACGCACACGACATAAAAGCCGATAGCAGTCGGAACGAACGTCCGCGTAGCTCAATTGGTAGATGTACTTATTCCGGAATGAGGGGACCCCGGTTCGAGCCCTGGCGTGGACAAAAATGACGGAGAAATTTACTTCGTTATACTTCCCAGGATCGAACCTGAGGTTATCTCTCAGTCACGAACGCTGACCACTAGTCCAACCGCAGCCCTATCCCTAAATAAGGAACGGGCGACTGTTTATAAGCTATCGAGTTGCTTCCTGTGTTGATAAACTCCCCAAAACAACAACAAAACCATCAGCCGCTTAAAGGGTTAATGCCTATTGGCCGCCTGTCGGTACCGGTTTAAACCAGTTTCCAGCTTTTTACTGATTGGCCAAAGACTGCTGTCTTGTGGCATACACGGGATATTTTTAATCTGCTACTGTTACGTTAGTTATGCTGTCAGTCCTGGAAATTATCGGACGTAGGGGATACATGTTTCCTTGAAGCACCAATGCTTTCTCTGGCTGGAATTGAAAAAATATATTTACCTTATCATTATTAAACACATCATCTGGCCTGTGCAAACTCATAAGAACTGTCAACTCTCTTTTCCATCCACTCACGTTTTCTGCAAACATAGCCCCGCCGCCTCGGTGGCGCAGTTGTCTGAGCGATGGCTTCTGATCGTTCGTCCGAAAGGGGTCCGGGTTCGAATTCCGGTGAGGCATGGATGTTGTGTTTGTCTTATGGCACTGGCTCTCCCGCTTCCCTGGAGCCAGTGACCCAAAATTAGGGACGGGCGACTGCTTATAGTCCATTGAGTTGCTCACGGTGGTCGTTAAACCTCCAATTAAAAAAAAAAATGACATAGCACCTGCCTGACCACAGATTAGTTTTGCAACGCCGGCATACCGCTCCTTGAAACGATTTAGCAACTCTAGAACAGGACTGAAAATCCTCATTATCAAGAGCAGTGGTAAACTGCAGTTTTTCCTCACGGATTAACGGTTTGCTAACTGACGCATTAAAGAAATAGAGGTCTTGCGTGCATAATTCATAGCTGCGATCTTAAAACTGCGCTAGCCATATTCTCTTCATTTTTTGCTAAATAACCTGCTTTTGCAATTGGTGTTCAGTTTTTAGCATGTCTTTTGTAAAAAAAGGTTGTGTTTATGTTATCGGTTTGTCCGTCCGTCTGTGGGCACCATATCTCTGCAACTATTTGTCCGATTTGAAAAGTTCTGTTTTTTCATTGGGAAGCTTGAAGTATGCGAATGATGATCCTTTATTTTGATTTCTCTTACGATGTACAATTTCGACGCTAGAGGGCGTAAATGCAAATGATATCGAATTCAAAATACATTTTATTCCATGTATATGTTTCTAAACATCGAACTGAAAAAATTCTTTTACCCTTCGATTCCATTTATGTCGAAGAGTATTTTAGGTATAGTTATTTTTCAAGTTACAAATAGCGTTTACCCCGATATCTCTACTTTAAAACTCCGATTTGAAAAATGTTTTCTTCAGCAGATACAGCTCCTGATGGGAAATCTTTTGCATATAATTCCAAATTTTTTAAAGAATGGTTTGGCCACCAGGTGGAATAAGCCCTAATTTCTGCTTCTGATGCATTTGCCACAAAATATGAGCTTCTAAAATCTCGATTGAAAACATTCGTCCGTGGACCGATGCCACTCACGTCTATAAACCTTTTCGGAATATTTTCTTCTTAAAATACTGCATGGTTTCTTCTCCAGGGGCTTAGATGTATATCTTATTTTTGTCAATTTTTCTGCTTTTAATGGTCCGGTTTGAAAACTTCCTCCTTTATTGGATAGACTTTCCGGTGCGACATGATTTCCATATAATTTTAAAGTTTTCAAGTAATTAATAGACTTTCCGCTATGGGCGTAAAGGTAAATTGTGTTTTCTCCGATATTTCTGCTTCTGAAACTCCGATTTGAAAAATTCTTCCTGCACCAGATACAGTTTCTGATGGGAACTCTTTTGCATATAATTCCTAATTTTTGGTAAAAAATAGCTTGGCCACCAGTGGGTGGAAGTCTAAAATCCGCGTCCGATGTATTTGCAGCAAAATCTGAGCTTCTAAAATCTCGATTGAAAACAGTTCGTTTGTGGACACATGCTACTCACGTTATAATGGATTAGCTTTATACTCTTTCCGCTAAGCTAATTATTATGAATGAATAATGCTCTACCTACCAGCTAGCTAATGATATACTTGTACTAAGCTTCAAAGTAGTGAATTCAAAAGGGGTTGTTACTAGTTAATTACGAACGTAAATAAAGTCTTAACGCTGGTTATTTATGGTAAGAAACTAATTGTAAACCTAACAGCCAGACAGAGGTCTGACAAAAACTATGAATTGAGAAAAACTAACTTACACAAACTTCTTTATTGTAAGACTCTTGGTCATCTAAAACACACACACAACTTGTTTTACACTAATGAAGAATCTCTCCTCATAACAACACAATCTCTCCTCGTATTATAAACGCTCTCCGTAAACAACAACGCTCTCCGTAAACAACAACAAAAGCTCTCCCTAAGTCTCGATGAACGCGCCTATATACTAGCTACCACCACGTCATGACTTACACTCATTGCCAGATCTCATTCATCGGGTGAAATAATATTTCGTTCAGTAAGAAGATAATTTACATAGTAAAATAAAATAACCAGAGATAGTAAAATCAAAAAGGAAAGTGAATATAGAGTATACGTTACAACGTCGATAAACCGTTTCGGAATATTTTCTTCTTAAAATAATGCATGGTTTCTCCATCAGGAGGCGTAGATGTATATCTTATTTTTGTCAACATCTCTACTTCTAAGAGTCCAATTTGAAAAATTCCTTCTTTGTGAAAACCATTTCCCGTGCGAAATTGTTTTCATATAATTTTAAAAGTTTGAAGTTAATCACAGAATTTCCGCTAGGGGCGTACAGGGAAATTGTATTTTCTCCGGTATTTCTGCTTCTAAAACTCCTGTTTTAAAAATTCTTCCTGTATTGCAAACAGCTCCTAACGGAAAATGTTTGAAATATAATTTCTAATATTTGGTAAAGAATGGTTTGGCCACCAAGGGGCATAAGTATTGATTTCTGCTTCTGATGTATTTGTAGCAAAATATGAGCTCCAGAAAACTCGAGTGAAAAAATTCTTTGCTGGACCGATACCGCTCACGTCGAAAAACTTTTTGAGAATACTTTCTTCTTAAAATAATGCATATTTTTCCAGCCAGGTGACATAGATGCATATCTTATGTTTGTCAATATCTCTGTTTCTAAGAGTCCGATTTAATAAATTCCTTCTTTGTTGGAAAGCATTTCCACTGCGAAATGTTTCTCATGTAATTTCAAATTTTTCTTAGATTACAATTCTGCCACCAGAGGGCGTAAGCTCACGATTCCGTTTATAGCAATATCTGCGGGATAAACAGCCGACTGAAAAGATAAAGAAAAATGTATTCCTTCGTCTGATACTTTTCACTCTCCTGAACATTTTGGGCAAACTATCTTCCTTTACGCATAAATTTTCCTGTAGGAGCATGTCTCTTACCTTAGTTGTCCTTATTTCTAAAAGTCATATTTAAAAACTGTGTCAAAACGGCCGAGTGCGGAAATATTTTGTTCGCGTTTTAAGTTCTTGTTTAACGATGCACTCTTCTGCCGCTAGGGAGCTCAAATACGTTTTACTATTTGAAGCCAATATTGTCTACTAAAATGGCTAATGAAAAATCATTTTGTCATTTAGTATGTGTACTATGATAATTATTTACGTACATTTTCTACTGTCAGGGATGCTCTGAGTTTCGTTTTGGGGCGAAGTATGATTTACGACTTTATTTAGGTGAATAAAATTCCGTCTACAAAACATATAGTTTCGGCGTTGGACAACTTAATTGACGACGAAGTATTGCGTTCTGCATTTCGCGTAACGAACATTTTTTTCAACGGGGACATCGTAAAATTTTATTTGCGACCGTATCTCTTATTCTGAAAGACCGATTAAAAACACCTTTATTGCATCGGATTCCATTCCTTATGAAAAATATTTTGCGTTCATTGTACACCTGTATTTAAGTTTTGTTTTGATTACTGTAACCACACCATGATTTTCCGTACTTTTTCTAGCATTACCGATGCAAAATTTTCCCGTTAGATAGAGTAAAATCGGATTTCGTTTTTCTTTATAAAATACAAAAGATGCAATCATAACACCTTGAATTTTGTGTCTTTTGCAAAAAAAGATCGTGCTTATGTTACCGGTTTGTCCGTCCGTCTGTACCCACGATATCTCTGCAACTATTAGTCCGATTTGAAAAATTCTTTTTGCATTGGGAAGCTCGAAATATGCGAATGATAATCCTTTGCTTCGTTTTTTTTTTTTTTTACGATGTACAATTTCGCCGCTAGAGTGCGTAAATGCAGATGATGTCGAATTCAAAAATACGTTTTATTCCACTTATTTGCTTCTAAACATCCGATTGAAAAAAATATTTTATCTTTCGATTCCATTTTAGTCGAAAAGTATTTTAGATATAGTTACTTTTTCAAATTACGCATAGATTTTCTGCTAGGGGGTTTTAAAGTAAATTACATTTTTCCAGATAACTCTTCTTCTAAAACTCCGATCTGAAATTTTTTTTCTTCAGCGGATACACCTCCTGATGGAAAATATTTTGCATAGAATTTCAAATTTTTGGTAAAGAATACTTTGGCCACCAGGGAGCGTAAGTGTTAATTTTTGCTTCTGATGTATTTGCCATAAAATCTGAGCTTCTAAAACATCGATTGAAAAAATTATTTCGTGGACTTATGCCACTCAGATCGGTAAACCTTTTCACAATATTTTCTTCTTAAAATATTCCACAGTTTTTTCGCCAGGGGGCGTAGATGTATATCTGATTTTTGTCAATATCTCTACTTCTAGGAGTCTGATTTGAAAAATTCCTTCTTTGTTGAATAGTGTTTTCAGTGTGACATGTGTTTCACATAATTTCAAAATTTTCAAGTAATTCATAGACTTCCCGCTAGGGGGCGTAGAGGTAAATTGCGTTTTCCTCTATATCTCTGCTTCTAAATCTCCGATTTGAAAAATTCTTTCTGCACCGGATACATCTCCTGATGGGAAATCGTTTGCACATAATTTCTAATTTTTGTAAAAAAAAAAAAGGGTTTGACCACCAGGGGGCGTAAATCTTAATTTCCGCTTCAGATGTATTTGCAGCAAAATATGAGCTTCTAAATTTTCGATTGAAAAAAAACGTCGTTTGTGTGCTGGAGAAACGCGTTACTGAAGAATGAAGATGTGTTGCAGTTGTGTTAATGTGAAGCAAAATCTTGTTAGCAAGGTAGAGACTAATATTCTTAGGTGGTTTGGCCATGTTGAAAGAATGAGTGATGGGATGCTTACTAAGAGAATTTATTCAGCCCAAGCGGCAGGAAAGAAAGGCAGAGGAAGGCCATGGAAGTCATGGAAGGATCAGATTCAAGAGTGTCTGAATGAGAAAAAGATTATGAGTATGAAGAATAAAAGGTCTTGTGTACGTCGTGTAATGGATGTCAGGGAAGCCCGTGTTGTGTGTCAAGATCGCTGTAAATGGAGAAGTTTGATACGGCAACAGTAAGTAAATAATCATTTAAGAACTTATCTGGTGGTTTGTATTTCTTTGAGGGACTAATCTCTGGATCTCAGAGAACAGCTTAGTGAAATGTATGTATGTATCAGTTAAATATTTATTTGATAGATGGTCTTTCTTTGAGAAGCTGAGCTCTGAATCTTAGAGAACAGCTTAATGATATGTATGTTAACTATTCCTTGAGGTCTTTAAATTTTAGGGAAGGCTGTTGGTTGGTAATTTCCTTTTTTTCCTCGAATTTTAAGATACCCCGTTTACTTTCCATTCAAAATATCACGATATCCTTTAAAATTCAAAAATAGCTTACTCCCCCAAGTTTTAAAAGTGCTAAAGCTCCGTTATTTTTTTATTTTTTTTTGGCGATGATGAGGGGGAGTGGGGTATAACGATCACTATGAGCAACTCGATAGGCTATATGCAGTCGCGCATCCTTAATGTAGGGCCACTTGTTCCGGGGAATGGAAAGACAGTGCGGTAAGACAAACACAACGTCTGTGCCTCAGCGGAATTCAAACCTGGACCTATCTCGGACGAATGGTAAGAAGACAGCGCTTAGACCACTACGTCGCCGCGACGGCAACGCTCCACTTAGTGTACCATGATTGCTCTTAACTTTTTGAAAACAAGAAAGATGACACTGAATTCTTGGGTGCTCGTCTTTTGAATTCTTTCTACCCGGAAACAACTTTTCTAAGCAGATTTTTAGAAAAACCAAAAATTAGAGAAAGCTTTTATGCACGTAGAGGGAGGGGGTGCATTGTTTGATGTACACATTTGACATACACGTTTGATTCAATCTTTCGTTTGAGTTCCTGCTTTCATATGAAAATTTCGTTATTCTCGGCTAGAGATTTTTTTATTGAACGACACGTTACTTCTCGGAGCTGTTTGAACGTTTTGGCAACGCTGACTGTTAGTCAAAAACGTAAACCTTGTCGAATATGCGAAGGGGAGGGGGCAGTGTAGTAGTGGATTAACAGAGATATGAGAAGCTTGTTGTAGATCAATAACGTTTTGCAACTACATATATGGTGCAGATTTCTATGTTTACGTACGCGATTGCTTATGAGGCATTTGATGAATTACGACCAGAGAATAGTCGACTAAATTTAGTGTGGGAATAACTGAAACTTCCTGTGCGTTGCCACTTCGTGGTCAATGAACAACCAGTTTATGTTACGTAAGTTTGAATGTTCTTTATACCCGGCCGTTTATTCTGTTAGTCATTTCTTGAGTGATTTATGTTCAACAAGTTAAGGCAAAAATTCCAACTTAAATACCACACATAATGTACTCAGTGTTCTTCATAGGGAACGGGGCTAGTTACGAAAAGATTTTTTTCTGCAGGACATGAAAAAAACATACACCCAAGTAAAAGTAGCTACTTAAGCCAACTAGCAGGGCAAAGGCATGCTACGAAAAATAACAAATCATACACAAAATGCTCCTGGTAGAGGAAGATGTCTTAGCAATACGAATGTTCAAATCGAAAAATTGGAAGGAGATATATAAAGAAAAACGTAACATAACTTCACTTCCTCCCCCAGGAAAGCTGTTCGTTATTTGAAGATGCAAATGGGCGCAAAACATTCTTCATAGCCAAATGTATCGTGCCAAGAATGAATTCTTCCATACAATTTTCAGAATCAGTTGCATGATGAAATACACTCTGACGCCCCCCCCCTCCGAGGCAAAATTTTGACCTAAGAACAAGCAAACACACGCGCAAAATGTTTTTATAGCGAACGTTAGGAGCTTAAGAAAGAGTTTTTCAAATACCGCATTTGGGAGCAGAGACAGTAAGGAAAAGGTGTAACACATGTACGCACCCTGCCAATAAAACTTCATTATTTAAAGTAGATAATGTTCATTATCTTAATCATAGTATGTGGCACACAGCACAATACGATTTTTAGAAGCGTAGCACACTAACGCCGCCTAGCGTCCTAACTGTGCATTGTAAGAAATTTAGAAACGTATAAATGTTCCACGAGTGAATTGTATTCGTTGTTAAAAGAAATTTTCATATCGAACTTTTAGAATCACATACTGTAGACTGAGGAAAAAAATAAAATGCACATTTGCGCAGGGGAAAATACATATTATTTTGTGCAGGAAATATGCCTAGTGAGCGACATTTGACGGAAAAAGGATGTTTTCTTTCGGGTTTTCAAGCCTACAGGTACAGCTGGAAATAAGTTGTGAACAGAAATATACGTTCATGCCGTCCAGTGGAAATATTTGCAATTAAGAAAAGCTGTAAATTATTTCCTATTGTTTCCCAGGAACGCTGTCCAAAACAAAAGGCATTTTTGAAATCGGACCTTTTCAGGAGATATAGGAAAAGTTGCGATGTATTTTGTCGCCCTAAGAGGAGCGCACGCGCATTGCATTGAGTAACAAATATGCGCAATATATCTTAGTAGTATGCAACATCTGACCAAAGAAGGGATTTTTTTTCAATTGAGTTTTTGGGAGCGTAAGTACTGGTGGAAACGTACAGCCAACATAAACATACCCCCCCCCTCCCTCCTACCAATTGTCTTCTGAAAATTTAGAAATTATATGTAAAATATAGTCTTTCCTATGAACACTATCCGAACTTTCAAAATAGGATCTTTAAAAGACAAAGATATCGGGGGAATACAACGCTCATTAGTGCCCTCAGAGGGAAAACTGTATACCCTGAAGTGCCAGAAAACCTGGGCCGCCCCGGTGGCGCAGTGGTCTAAGCGATGGCCTCTGATCATTCGTCCGTAAGGGGTCCGGGTTTGAATCCCGGTGAGGCATGGATGTTGTGTTTTTCTTACGGCACTGGCTCTCTCCCTTCCCTGGAACCAGTGACCCTAAATTAGGGACGTACGACTGCTTATAGCCCATTGAGTTGCTCACGGTGGTCGTTAAACCTCCAATCAAAAAAAAAAACAAACTGGTACAGACGAGCTTATGCAAAATACATAGCAACGTCGACTATGCGCGTACTCTGTTGCGTCCGCCAGTGCGTATATAAAGAGGTAGAGATCCTTCCAGCTGTCAGAGCTGTTTTTCGGCATGAGATTGCCAAGTAATAACGATTTAAGCGATTTTCAATGCCGTGTCATAGTTGGCGCTCGTGAGATGGGCCATAGTAATTCGGAGGTAGAAACGAAGTTCGGATTTTCACGGACGACCATTGCAAGGGTGTACCGTGACTAAAAGAATTCCGGCAAAACCTCCAACCTACAATACCAGTATGGCTGTAAAAAGACATTGGGTGGACGTGACCATCGTCGGCTGTCAAGAATCGTTTCACGCGATAGGCGTGCTACATTCTCGCAGATATCACCGAAATTCAATTCTGGAGCCTCAACAAGCATAAGCGTCCAGACTGTGAAACGTATCCTGCACGATATGGGCTTTGGGAGCCGACGCCCAACTCGAGTCTCCTTGATGGGTGCACGACACAGAGCTATGCGCCTCGTTTGGGCACGGCAACACCGCCACTGGACACTTGATGACTGGAAACAAGTAGCCTGGTCTCACGAGGCGCGTTTCCAACTGTATCGGGCAGATGGAAGGATTCGTGTGTGGCGCAAACCCCATGAAACCATTGATCCCGCCTGTCAACAGTGAACTGTACCGGCTGGTGGGGGGTCCGTAACGGTGTGAGGTGTATTTATCTGGACTTCACTGGGTCCCCTGGTATGTCTACAAATGTCTGTAACCGACCAACGCTATTATAACGAAGTAAATTTCTCCGTCATTTTTATCCGCACCAGGATTCGAACCCGGGTCCCCTCATTGCGGAATAAGTTGCTCTACCAATTAAGCTACGCGGACGTTTGTTCTGACTACTATCTGCCTTTATGTCGTGTGCGTCCTTCTGGCAGGTACGTCACATCTCCTGGTACGTTACATCATCTCCCCCCCCCTTTTTTTTTTTTTTTTTTTCGAAGTGCTGCTCTTATTTTTCCTATCTTGCGGTGTGGAAATAACATCACACCATTGCGAGATTATGAACGGTCGGGTCATCCGGATAGTTCGGGCGCCATTATAACGAAGTAAATTTCTCCGTCATTTTTATCCGCGCCAGGATTCGAACCCGGGTCCCCTCATTCCGGAATAAGTTGCTCTATCAATTAAGCTACGCGGACGTTTGTTCTGACTACTATCTGCCTTTATGTCGTGTGCGTCCTTCTGGCAGGTACGTCACATCTCCTGATACGTTACACTATGTGCGCATCCTTTCTGACGAGGTACACCCGTTCATGTCCTGCATTCATGCTGATAGGTTAGGCCTGTTATAAAGGACAATGCACCTCCACACAAGTGTCGGGATGCCACATTATGCTTAGAGAAGCATTCATCTGAGTTTGGGGTGTTGCCATTCCCACCCAAGTCCTCAGATCTGAACGTGATGAACACATTTGGGATGCCTTGCAACGCGCTATCGAACACAGGAATCCGAGACCTCGGAATACACCCGAATTGTGGAACGCTCTGCAGGAAGTATGGTGTGTATTGCCTACAGCATATTTTTTTTTTTTTTTTTTTTTTTTTTTTTTGATCGGAGGTTTAACGACCACCGTGAGCAACTCAATGGGCTATAAGCAGTCGCCCGTCCCTAATTTAGGGTCACTGGTTCCAGGGAAGGGAGAGAGCCAGTGCCGTAAGACAAACACAACATCCATGCCTGACCGGGATTCGAACCCGGACCCCTTACGGACGAATGATCAGAGGCCAACGCCTTAGACCACTGCGCCACCGGGGCGGCACAGCATATTTCCAGAAGCTAGTAAAGTCCATGCCGCGTCGTATTTCTGCAGTCCTGTGCTCCCCATAGGAGACCTACAAAGTATTAGACTGGTATACCAGTTTTTCTGGCACTTCAGTGTATATATATATATATTTTTTTTATTAGATATTTAACAACCACCGTGAGCAACTCAATGGGCTATAAACAGTCGCCCGTCCCTAATTTAGGGTCACTCGTTCCAGGGAAGGGAGAGAGCCAGTGCCGTAAGACAAACACAACATCCATGTCTCGCGGAGATTCGAACCCTGACCCCTTTCGTGCGAATGATCAGAGGCGATCGCTTAGACCACTGCACCACCGGTGCTGCCTATATTTTTAAGAATGAAGTACATGCATAAAAGTCTTCATGGTGGAGAGTATGTAAAGGAAAGAAGTGTTCCGATTGGATTTTTATTAGAAAGGATATGGATCTTTTTTTCAGTACCATCTGCATTTTCGCCTGCTAGCTGAAAAATTGTGCATCGGAAAAAGACCAAAATGCATGGGTCATCGTTGTGGCAGTTCAATGTCCCACATGCAGAAAGGTATTTTCAAACTGGACTAACAACTGCAGAGATATGGTGCCCACAGACGGACGAACGAACATAAAATGTATAGCATCAGTACCTCCGCTTTTTCTAAAGAAGTACTAATACCTAAGCCTTTTTAAAAATACCAAGGTTTCCCATAAATTTTAGGAATAGTGTTTTAAACCTCATTCACAATGCCATCATTTCTCTTAATTTTAGAAATAATTGCTTAAACCCTTTTTTTTTTTTTTTGATTGGATATTTAACGACCGCCGTGAGCAGCTCAAATCCTTATAAGCAGCCGCCCGTCCCTAATTTAGGGTCATAGGTTAGAGGGAAGGGACAGAGACAGTGCCGTAAGACAAACACAACATCCATGCCTCACCGGGATTCGAACCCGGACCCCTTTCGGACGGATGATCAGAATCCATCGCTTAAACCACTGCGCTACCTGAGCGGCTTAAATCCTTTTGAAAGCACTTAAATCCTTGAAATTTTTAAAATTCACTTATAAAAATTTTGTAGTAGGTTGCACCAAAAAGTGGTGCTACTTTCCTCCAAGACTGTTCTACCACCTTTCGGGTGTAAGGCACACTCCGTGTGTGGTGCACGAAATACCCTAAAATATGGTGCAATGGGTGTAGCTTCGCACCAGTCAGGTTGGATGCCATAAAATAGTGCATATTTGCATCACGTTTTTGTTTGTTTCATGCAAAACAAAGGGATATACCTTAGACCCGGAAGGTGGTACAGCTTGTGTGACACCACTTTGGTGTGTGTGTGTGTGTTTTAGTGTGTGTGAATAGATATTGCAAAAAATTTCACAGTGCGGCTGTACACTTAGTGGACAGAAATCATGTGATACCTACCTAGTATCGGTTAGCCTCACCTTTATCCCAGTTAAGGGCCCTCATACGGAAAGGTATTAAGTCCACTAGGTCACGAAAGCGTTCCACATGTATCTCCATTCATGCTTGCTGCATTGCTAATTCCGTCGCAGTACTAGATGGAAGTTCCAAATCTCAAAAGGCCGCCCCGGTGGCGCAGTGGTCTAAGCGATGGCCTCTGATCATTCGTCCGAACGGGGTCCGGGTTCGAATCCCGGTGAGGCATGGATGTTGTGTTTGTCTTACGGCACTGGCTCTCTCCCTTCCCTGGAACCAGTGACCCTAAATTAGGGACGGGCGACTACTTATAGCCCATTGAGTTGCTCACGGTGGTCGTTAAACCTTCAATAAAAAAAAATCTCACAGGGACTTTTCCGCAGCATCTCAGAGATTTTCCATAGGGTTCGTATTCGGTGAACGGGCTGGAAGCTTTTGCGGAATGCCTCTTCTAACCATATTCTAGTGACACACTTAGGGTTCATATTCATTCCAGGCTGGGAGCTTATGCGGAATGCTCTTCAAACCATATTCTAATGACCATGGCTCTATGAGGAGCAGTGCTAAGATGGGACGAGCCCGAACCCGAAAGTCTGGAGCCGAGTCTGAACCCGAAAGTCTGGAGCCGAGCCTGAAACCGAAGCGGCTCAGAATGCATAACATTTACTACGGTTCAGGCTCAGGCGGGCTAAGGCTCTGAGAGAGAGAGAGAGAGAGAGAGGGAATTATCTTCTTTTTCTTTTAATGTAATTTTATATTATTTAGCATACGAGACTTATCTCACACTTTTTAGTTGATAATTTTTTTTTCGGCAAATGGGTCTGGGTGGGAAGTAGGAACACAAAAAGTTATTTATTTAGGGCTTCGGTAGAGAATGCAACAGGCCACGTATTAGTGGATATTTTTGAAGGAAAAGATTCTTCAAAGACTACAGATACTAGATACTAAAACAACATGCCGATGAAATGTTTCCCTCTTTCTCTACACAGCTGCTATCTTTTTATTGTATTCAGCAAAGTACGTAGATTGCAGCGCTCCTCATCTTTCCGGATGCCTGCCTTCCCGAAACATTTGAGGAAGAAACAATGGTAAAAAAAATCGTACAACAATACTATAGAAACCGATAGAGGTCCTTCCTGACTACCCTGTTGAGAAAGACCTGACTACCCTGTTGAGAAAGACCTGACTACTCCGTTGAGCAAGACCTGACTACCCTTATGAGAAGTTAATTGCAGGGAGAGGAAATACTGAAAGTCTGGAAGAGGAGATTGTTTTTATTAATGCCTAAATCAGTTAGTCATAGTTTTCGAGCTCGTTTGGGCCCGGGCTCCATCTTGAAATATAAACTTTGGGCTCGGGCTGACATACTTTGGGCTGGTCTGACATACTTTAGGCTCGGGCTGACATACTTTGGGCACAGAACGGCCCAGGCTCTTAAAATTGAGCCCGAACTCAGCACCGGTAGAGGGACCCATTGTTCTGCTGGAAGAGCCGTAAACGGATGCAGATGGTCTGCAATGACGGGCACGTAGCGTGAAGCATTCAGGGATTCATCTAGAAGTACCAAAGATCCGAACGTGTGCCGGGACCATCGCTTCGTGAGATTTCCGCCAGACTCTCCTTCTCCCTTCTGTGCGAAATAACTGGAAACGGGGCTCATCGGACCATGATACCCCTTCTCCAAACATCCAAGGTCCAGTACCGATGTTCTTTCGTTCTTTGCGTCCAATAGTTCGGGGATGTGAAGTTAGCAATAGGACACTAGTGGGTCGGCCGATCCCATAACGTATTGAGGCCAATGATCGGCTCATCTTAGTGCTGGCATCTCCCTCGTGGAAGCCAGCTGTGATTTTTAACAATGTTTCTCTCCGGTTGGCTGGAAGTATGCGAGACAGGCGTAGGCGGCGACGTTCATCCGCCGTCTTTCTGTACCCACGGCGCTGTCTACGATGCGATGTTATTTCGGAGAACCGCGATGCGATGTTATTTCGGAGACTGCGATGCGATGTTATTTCGGTGACTGCGATGCGATGTTATTTTGGAGACTGCAATGCGATGTTATTTCGGAGACTGCGATGCGATGTTATTTCTGTAACTGCGATGCGATGTTATTTCGGAGACTTCGATACGATGTTATTTCGGTGACTGCGATGCGATGCGATGTTATTTCGTTGACTGCGATGCGATGTTATTTCGGAGACTTCGATACGATGTTATTTCGGTGACTGCGATGCGATGTTATTTCGTTGACTGCGATGCGATGTTATTTCGGAGACTGCGATGCGATGTTATTTCGGTAACTGCGATGCGATATTATTTCGGAGACTGCGATGCGATGTTATTTTGGAGACTGCAATGCGATGTTATTTCGGAGACTGCGATGCGATGTTATTTTGGAGACTGCAATGCGATATTATTTCGGAGACTGCAATGCGATGTTATTTTGGAGACTGCAATGCGATGTTATTTCGGAGACTGCGATGCGATGTTATTTTGGAGACTGCAATGCGATATTATTTCGGAGGCTGCGATGCGATGTTATTTTGGAGACTGCAATGCGATGTTATTTCGGAGACTGCGATGCGATGTTATTTCTGTAACTGCGATGCGATGTTATTTCTGTAACTGCGATGCGATGTTATTTCGGAGACTTCGATACGATGCTATTTCGGTAACTGCGATGCGATATTATTTCGGAGACTGCGATGCGATGTTATTTCGGAGAATTGCGATGCGATGTTATTTCGGAGACTGCGATGCCATGTTATTTCGGAGACTTCGATGCGATGTTATTTCGGAGACCCTACATGCACTCTTGATACTGTCGAATGGTGTTACTGCAATTCCTGTACCACCTAAGCTATAGAGTGATCCATGCGTCAGGCACCGACTCTCATTTGTTTTTCAAATCTGTTAACTCACAACGTTTATCCATACTGACATCGAATTACCGTCTGCGTGAAAGCCGTGATGCCCTCTTACCCATATTATGCTGTGATGTCCTCTTACACATATAGGTTCGTCCACTAGCGAGAGGGGGTGACATCGCTGTGTTACGCAGGAACCATACATTCCATGATATCTCTCCTCTCAGTATATAGGCACTATTTAAGGTAGCATGATTATTCTTATATTTTAAGAATAGCCTTATTAGTGCCATTGAGAATATTACGATTGCACTTAAAGTAAGAAAAATCATTTAAAATGCCATTATTTCTTTTAGATCTTATGGATAATCAATAAAGTCAAAGAATTCAGAATATCACGAATTTTACCAATAGCCCCTTTTCAGCCCCATTCAGAATATCCTAGTTGTCCTCAAATTTTAGAAATTCCTGTTCGTGCCTCACAGTCAAATACCACTTGCTTAATTCTGAGAACGAAGATTTGATTTTTCGAAGCGTGATATTAAAGGTATGTGTTTGTCAGGTTTAGCCTTGGATTTCTGCCAGTACCAAGACCTCCCTTTCCTACAATATTCAACATAAATCGATTCTTAAATTCGTGCCAGTGTTTGCTGTCACTAGAGAGATCGCGTTTTCCTGCAGAAATGTTTTCGCGTTACAGCTGCTTAATGCATTTGTTTCGTTCAATAGAGCATATATTCACTTTTCACCTTATGATCACTACAGGCGAAACCCGCTGTAGGGATTTCTTCAGATAGCTAGTGAACATTATATGTATTTTACCTGGTGTTTGGTTCGTGGGTAAAGTTCATTTGAAGAACACCGATTCCACCTTGTGGCTGTCTAGGCGTAGGAGGAAGTTCAGAAACACATCATTTAGAAGACGTCACTAAGTACAGGTAGCAAGGTGAGATCGCTCTTTTCCCCTCAGACATTTCCTAATGTTTTATGTTGGTGGTATCACCACTTTGCTTTTATCAAGGTAAGTGAAAAATTACTGACTTTTTTCTTCGGGCAGCAGATGCTTTCTTTGTTTCGTCGTTTCGGCATTTACTTATTTTTCCGTAACACACAAACATATCGAACACATATATCGTATATGCAGGCTTTATATATATACTATAGTTATAGGAAATAAATGAATGATAACAATTTTATATATTTACCAAAATGCTTCAGGCAGAATAAAGCTGTTGGTTATATAATTTTGTAAATAACAACAACAAGAAATCCCTCCAAATCTTGTTGAGTTGTTTGTTATTATTATCTAACGTGAGTGTGTCTGCCTTAATCCTTTTGGTTACCTATTATTATTATTAATTAACTTTCTAGCATTTGAGTTATGAAGGGCTCTTTTTTTCAGCTTTTTTGTCACGTAAAGCCTTTTTTCATTTTAGTAGCCCCTGCGTTTCAAAAGAAAAGTGATTGATCAATGTAATTTTTCAGTTTTTATAAGTCAGAGACAAAAAAGACGCAAAGGCTGCGGACAGCTCAAAGAAACACAGAGAGACTGTCGCTTGATGTAACAAAGTAAATAGAACAAGTTAGTAAAATCATGCAATACATTGATTATGATACTTTTTCCAACATACCAGAAATCATAATTCAAGTTATAGCTCAAGTTATAAGGATAATAGCTGTGGAATAAACCTCGCTCCTGTGCCCTGACCTTTGACCCTATTTTGATGATACTCAACAGAACTGGTTCAGTATACCTCCAGAACAACATATTAAATTTTTGTTTCTATAGAAGAATTTTTAGTCAAGTTATGAGAATAATAGCTGTGGAATAAATCTCGGTGCTGTGTCCTGACCTTTGACACCATTTCGATTATATCAACAGAACCGGTTCAGTATACTTCCGGAACAACATGATAAGGTTTTGTCGCAATCGAAGCATTTTTCCATACGTTATGATGCATAAAGGAAATGGAATGGATCCCGCTCCTATGTCCTGCCCTTTGACCCCATTTCGTCCATTTGCAATAGAGTTCATTCCCATGTGATCCCCTACCACATACTAAAATTTCATCGAAATCGAACCATTTTTACACAAGTCATGAGGCATAAGGGCAATGGAATGAATCCAGCTCATATGTTCTGGCCTTTGACCCCATTTCGTCCATTTTCAAAAGGGTTCATCCCCTGGTGGTCCTCTACCACATACTAAAATTTCATCGAAATCGAACCATTTTTACGCGAGTTATCATGCGGACGGACATACAGACGGACAAAGCTGGAACATATACGCTTCTTCAACCTACGGTTGAAAAGCATAAACAAGAAAGATGACACCAAATTTTCGGGTGTAATAAGCACGTCTTTTGAATCCGTTCTGACGCAAATTAAATTTATCAAAGCTATTCAAAGGCAATGGAACCGGTATGGAAAACAATAGTATCTGACGGAAGAAAGAAGTTTTTCAATCGGGTCTTTAATCCCTCAGTTATTGGTGTAAGCGGAATCTTGAGCTTACAAACTCTTAGAAACAGAGTTATCGACAAAAATAAGATGTGACTTTACGTCCCCTGGTGGGAAAACCATGCATTATTTTAGGAAGAAAGTATTCTCAAAAGGTTTCTCCATATGAGCGGTATCGGTCCAAGAAAAAAAATTAATCGAGTTTTCAGGAGCACAGATTTTGCTACAAAGACATCAGAAGCGGAAATTAACACTTATGACTCCTGGTGGCCAAACCATTCTTTACAAAACATTAGAAATTATGTGAAAAATATTTTCCATCAGGTCTTGTATGCGATACAGGAAGAATTTTTCAAATCGGAGTTTAAGGAGCAGAAAACGCAATTTACCTTTATGTGCCCTAGCGGAAAGTCTTAAAGGATTTACGTGAAAATTTTGAATTTATAGGAAAAGCATTTTGAATCGGAAACACTATCCAACAACGAAGGAATTTTACAAATCGGACTCTTAGAAGTAGAGATATTGACAAAAATAAGATATACATCTACGCCCCTGGCGTAGAAACCATGCATTATTTCAAGAAGAAAGTGTTCCTAAAAGGTTTGTCGACATGAGTAGTATCGGTCAGCAAAAGACTTATTTTTCAATCGAGATTTTAGAAGCTCATATTTTGCTGCAAATACATCAGAAGCGGAAATTAAGACTTACGCCACCTGGTGGCCAAACCATTTTTTAGAAAAATTAGAAATTATGTGCAAACGATTTCCCATTAGGAGCTGTATCCGGTGCAGAAGGAATTTTTCAAATCGGAGGTTTAGAAGCAGATAAATAGTGGGAAACGCAATTTACCTTTACTAGCGGAAAGTTTATGAATTACTTGAAAATTTTGAATTTATAGGAAAAACATGTCACACTAGAAACACTATCCAACAAAGAAGGAATTTTTTAAATCGGACTACTAGAAGTCGAGATATTGACAAAAATAAGATATACGTCTACGCCCCATGGCGCAGAAACCATGCACTATTTTAAGAAGAAAATGTTTCTAAAAAGTTTGGCGACACGAGTAGTATCGGTCTACAAACGACGTTTTTTTCAATCGAGAATTTAGAAGCTCATATTTTGCTGCACATACATCAGAAGCGGAAATTAAGGTTTACGCCCCCTGGTGGCCAAGCCATTTTTTTTTTACAAAAATTAGAAATTATGTGCAAAGGATTTCCCATCAGGAGCTGTATCCGGTGCAGAAATAATTTTTCCTATCGGTGATTTAGAAGCAGAGATATAGGGCGAAACGCAATTTACCTTTACGCCCCCTAGCGGAAAGTCTATGAATTACTTGAAAATTTTGAAATTATATGTAAAACATGTCACATGAAAAACACCATCCAACAAAGAAGGAATTTTTCAAATCGGACTCCTAGAAGTACAAATATTGACGAAAATAAGATATACATCTACGCCCCCTGGCGGAGAAACTGTATGATATTTTGGAAAGAAAATATTCCGAAAAGGTTTATCGATTTGAGTGGCATCAGTCCACGAAAGAATTTTTTCAATCGATATTTTAGAAACTCAGATTTTATGGCAAATACATCAGAAGCAAAAATTAACACTTACGCCCCTGGTGGCCAAAGTATATTTTACCAAAAATTCGAAATTATATGCAAAAGATTTTCCATTAGGAGATGTATCCGCTGAAAAAAAGATTTTTCAAATCGGAGTTTTAGGAGAACAGTTATCGGAAAAATGGAATTTACTTTTACGCCCCCTAGCGGAAAATTTATGCGTAATTTAAAAAGGAAACTATATCTAAAACACTCTTCAACATAAATGGAATCGAAAGGTAAAAGAAATTTTTCAATCGGATGTTTAGAAGCAAATATGTGGATTAAAACGTAATTTTGAATTCGACATCATCTGCATTTACGCCCCCTAGCGGCAAAATTGTACATCGTAAAAAAAAAAACGAAATGAAGGATCATTATTCACATATTTCAAGTTTCCGAATGCAAAAATAATTTTTCAAATCGGACTAATAGTTGCAGAGATACCGTGGGTACAGACGGACGGACGGATAAACCGATAACAGAAGCACGATCTTTTTTTACAAAAGACGTGCTAAAAAGGAGCTCGTTGATAAGTAAAATAACAAAGGTTGATGTCATCATGTTCAAAGTAAAAACCTAAAATAGCAATGCGATCGACATATTGTTAGAACTGACCGCTGTCGGACAACTGGATTCCAAGGGATATGAAAAGACCGAGAAGAATATCACATGGGAGATGGATGGATGAAATTCGAAAGCATGCTGGAGAGACATAGGAGATAGTGGCTCAAGAAGAAAAGTTGTGGAAGAAACTTAGTGTGATCCTTATCTAGCAGTGGATTGAAAAGTGCCGTTGTTGATGATATACAGATAAGGATAATATACCTACACAAATGATGTTTTCTCAAACGGCATTGTTTTATTTGACATATTGTTCGCGACATTTACAAAATATACCCGAATGTTACATTTTGGTGTGTTTTAAGCCCATAATTTTTTTTAAAAGTGCTTAGATGTTGTTGTTTTTTTCTTTTTTCTTTGTTGAAAAAGGTGCACTGTTATCTGACGTTTTTCGTCCCACATTTCATTCATCAGTCGACATTGATATTTTTTTTTTATTGGAGGTTCAACGACCACCGTGAGCAACTCAATGGGTTATAAGCAGTCTCCCGTCCCTAATTTAGGGCCACTTGCTCCACGGAAGGGAGGGAGCAGTGCCGTAAAACAAGCACAAAATACCTCACCGGAATTCGAACCCGGTCCCATCCCGAACGAATGATCAGAAGTAATCGCTTAGACCACTGTACCACAGGGTTGGCACATTGATGCATCACCTTGTGTTATTCGTATTCTAAAAATTATTTCTTTTGAAGCAGATAGCGTATGAGATGAGCATGATAAATAAGGCTTTTTAACGCTTTCCAACCGTAGGTTGAAGAAGCGTATATGCACCAGCTTTGTCCGTTTATCTGTCTGTCTGTCCCTCCGTCCGTTCGATAACTCGCGTAAAAATGGTTCAATTTCGATGACATTTTAGTATGTGGTAGGGGACCACCTAGGGACGAACCCTATTGAAAAATGGGCGAAATGGGGTCAAAAGGCAGGACATAGGAGCGGAATCCATTCCATTGCCCTTATGTGTCATAACTTAGGTAAATAAAATTCGATTTCGATGAAATGTTAGTATGTGGTAGGAGATCAACTGGGGACGAACCCTGTTGAAAATGAGCGAAATAGGGTCAAAGGTCACGACATAAGAGCGGGATCCATTTAATTGACCTTAGGCGTCATAACTTGCGTAAAAATGGTTCGATTTCGATGAAATTTTAATATGTGGTAGGGGACCAACTGGGAACGAATCTTGTTGAAAATCGGCGAAATGGGATCAAAGGTCAGGACATAGGAGCGGGAATCATTCCATCGCCTTTATGCGTCAGAACTTACGTAAAACTGCGTCTATTACGACAAAACTTTAGTCTGATGTTCCGGAGGTATACTGCACCGGTTCTGTTGAATATCATCGAAATGGGGTCAAAGGTCAGGGCACAGCAGCGAGATTTATTCCACAGCCATTATCTTCATAACTTGAGTAATGATTTCTGGTATGTTGGAAACCGTATCATAATCAATGCATTGCATGATTTTACTAACTTATTTTTTTATTAAATTTTTTAAACTATTTATTGGACTTGGTTGACAGATACACTGACGGAAAAAAATCCCAACACCAAGAAGGGGTTGTGTTAGATAAACGACAGTTGGTAGGCGGTGAGAGTACATCCGTAAGATGACGTATATGCAAATTTCGCGCTCGGCGCATACGTGTGGCGCTAGTAGCGCCCTCGGAACATGCAAAGCAGGTTTGCTGTAAATACGAGCTGTAACGTTCGTGAGCGTTAGTTATCTTTGTGATTCGACGTAGGGTGTTGATGTTAGTCAAGATTGCCTTTAAGAAGACGAAGAAGCCATTATCAACAGCTCACGGAGTTTGAACGAGGTCGTGTAATAGGGCTACGAGAAGGTGGATTTTCTTTCCGCAATATTGCAGAACGACTTGGCAGGAATGTAGCCACTGTGCATGATTGTTGGTAGCGGTGGTTAAGGGAAGGTACTGCCTCAAGAAGACCGGATTCCGGCCGGCCACGTGGCACTACTGAGAGGGAAGACCGCCGTGTACGGCGTATGGCCGTGGCGCATCGTACCGCGTCTGCGGCAGCAATTCGAGCTGCAGTTGCCACCACAGTGACGCAACGAACTGTTACAAATCGGTTACTTGAAGGACAGCTCCGAGCCAGACGCCCTGTAGCGTGCATTCCACTTACTCCAAACCACTGCCGTTTGCGACGTCAGTGGTGTCAAGCTAGAGCTCATTGGAGGTCGGAGTGGAGATCTGTTGTGTTTTCTGATGAAAGCCGGTTCTGCCTGGGTGCCAGTGATGGCCGTGTGTTGGTTAGAAGGAGGCCAGGTGAGTGACTGCAACCAACCTGTCTGCGGCCGAGACACACTGGACCTACACCTGGAGTAATGGTCTGGGGAGCAATTTCCTATGACAGCAAGAGCACTCTCGTGGTTATCCCACGCACCCTGACGGCACAGTTGTACGTCGGTCTGGTGATTCAACCTGTTGTGCTGCCATTCATGAACAGCATTCCAGGGGGTGTTTTCCAACAGGATAACGCTCGCCCGCATACCGCTGTTGTAGCCCAACATGCTCTACAGAGTGTCGACATGTTGCCGTGGCCTGCTAGATCACCAGATCTTTCACCAATCGAGCACGTATGGGACATCATTGGACGACAACTCCAGCGCCACCCGCAACCAGCATTAACCGTCTCTGTATTGACCGACCAAGTGCAACAGGCATGGAACTCCATCCCACAAACAGACATCCAGCACCTGTACGACACAATGCATGAACGCTTGCGTGCTTGCATTCAACATTTTGGCGGTTACACCGGTTATTAATGTACCAGCATTTCACATTTAAAATGGCTCTTCTCGCGCTTACAATAAGCTGTGATCTTGAAACCTTAATCGATTAAATATGTTACCTATACAAATGTATTGCCGGCATTTCATTCCTCTACAACTAATTTTTCGTGGTGTTCGGATTTTTTTTTCTGTCAGTGTATATACAGTATAGACATTTTGTGTTTCGACGTCAGCAATGTACATACTGAACATTGAATACAGAATGCCGGGTGAGCAAGAAACACAGCGAATAAACCCCCGAAAGACAAACACAAACGACCATGCCTTACCGGGATTCGAACCCAGACCTCTCCCTTGGACGAATGAGCTGAAGCCATCGCTTAGACCACTGCGTCACCGTGACGGCGGTAAGACAAACACAACATCCATGCCTTACTAGGGATTCGAACCCAGACCCCTCCGTTGGGTGAATGATCAGAAGCCATCGCTTAGACCCCTGGGCCACCGGGGTGGCACAGAGAGAACCAAAGCTGATCAAGTAACACATAAAGACATAGCGAACATGCTAGACAGTATGCCAAATGATCAAATAAAACAGAGAAAGTCAGTGCTGATAGAGTAGCACATTGAGAGCCAGCTCCTAAAGACAAACACAAGAATCCGTGCCTTACTTGGGATTCGCACCCGGACCCAAGTCGGGCGAATTATATCAGAAGTAATCACTTAGACCACTGCTGCGCCACCGGGTCGGCACATTGATACATCACATTCTATTAGTCGTAATCGAAAGATCCTTTGTTTTCAAGCAAATAGCGAATGAGATGAGCATGATAAATAACGTATTTCAGATTTCTGTTTGTATACTTTCCTTTCCAGGTAGCGTAAAAGTACTGTGTGCATATCTCTTCTTCTAAACTTCAGGTGGAAAAAATTCCTTTCGACTTCAGTAGGTTGAAGTGTGTTCAAAATTATTCACACTCAATTTACTTTGCACTAACAAAATTGGAACTAACTAGCACACACACACATACACTGCCGGAAAGTGAAAAAAGAACACCAAGAAGGAATTGGCGGACGATCATGAAATTTACATATGTTAATGGGGTCGAGTTTACGTAGGTGTGATGTTAATTTCGAGACCGACCGGTGAGCCCTTACGCCACAGCACGGCACAATATGCAAATTATCGTCGGTGGTATTTAAGGAGTACGGCGAAGTGAATGTAATCAGTTGTCGGCGTACGGGCACGTGCGAAGATCCTGAAGAAGCTGCAATGCCTGGACATGGAAGACGTGTACGATTTCAGCAGTTATCGGACTTTGAGCGAGGTCGTCTAGTCGGACTCCGCGAGGCCGGGTGGTCGTATCGTCGTATTGCGAAGCGAATTGGACGGGAAGTATCGGTGGTGGTACGATGGTGGCGCAGATGGTCCGAGGAACATTTTCACACCAGAAGACGTGGAACCGGGAGTCACAGACGGACTGATGAGCCGACCGATCGACGCATAAGAAGAGCGGCGGTGTCAAGCAGAACATCCACTGCGACGCAAATCCGAGCTGCCGTTGCACCGGAGGTGACTGTGCGAACAATCCGCAACCGTCTACTGGATGCAGGACTACGTGCACGTGTGCCTCTGGCATGTGTACCTCTGACTCCAGCCCACGGTCAGGAACGGCTGCAGTGGTGTCGCCAACGTCTGCACTGGAGAACGTAATGGCGATCTGTCGTGTTCAGCGATGAAAGCAGATTCTGCTTGGGAGCCTCCGATGGCCGTATGCGTGTTCGCAAACGCACAGGGGAGCGTCTCCACCCTTATTGCATCCGCCAGCGACACACAAGGCCTACACCTTGTCTCCTGGTGTGGGGAGCGATCAGCTATCACTCCCGTACACAACTAGTGTTTGTACCGGGTTCGTTAAACAGCACCTCCTACATCAACAACATCATTCAGCCCGTTGTTGTGCTATTTGTAAGGTCGGTCCATCGTGGTGTTTTCCAGCAAGATAACGCACGCCCACACACGGCACGTGCAACACAACATGCACTTCAAGGTGTGATACAACTTCCATGGCCTGCACGTTCACCGGATTCGTCCCCCATTGAGCACGGGTGGGATTTTATGGCACAACGACTTATCCAGTCTCCACGGCCAGCCACGACCGTCCATCTTCTTCAGACCAGGCCACTGTCTTCCAGTCATCTACGGTTCAATTTCGGTTATCTTGGGCCCATTTCATGCGTTGTTGGCGATGACGTGCAGTGAGCATTGGGTCTTCGGCTACGCAGGCCCATGCGCGGAAGGCTGCGATGAACTGTGTGCTGTGACACATTACCCTGATAACCATTGGTGTATCTGCAGGTGATTTGTCGCACTGTGGCCATGCGGTAGCAGTGAACAATGCGCGACAGTCTCCGCTCCCCTCTGGCATCAGTGAGCTGCAGGCGACGGATCGTCATTTGGCCATCTTTGCACCACTTTTGATACGTACTCACTACAACGGCTCGTGAACAACCCACAAGCCGCGTCGTTTCCGAGATTGTTGTTCCGAAAACAACAATCTCGGAAACGACTCATCGGTGTATTTCTGCATAGGATAATTGCGTTAATCGCCTGCTCTTGTTTTTAATATCATGAGTTGCTGCTAGCTCGTACAGAAAAAAAGCAGCAGCAATCACATCGTTGTATGAAAGGGTACGTTTGTGTGTACTGATGGGGGTAATGACTTATGTTTAACGTGTATTGCCGTTTCATGGATAATTAGTTAAGAGAATAGTTGATGCGTATGAAATAAATCGTGTGTATAATAATGTAAGAGTAGTATTCAGGAAATGAAGTGTAATCAGTTTGATAATTTGTTGAGAAAAGTAAGCAGCTAGGGAATAATTAAAGTAGCGAGAAGACCCTTTGAATACCTAGTGCACATTTACATACTCATTCTGTGTATGTGCGTTTGTTCCCACCAATACTGCGATAGGTATTCTGCGTCATGGTTACAGTCATTCTGAATCTGAATATCTCCTTGGAGATGCAAAATGTGTGACACATATTCCGGGCATTATTAGCTCAAAATGATTCATCAGAAGCAAAGACAAAACTGTCAGACTCATGCAGCCTGAAACGTAGGGGGCCCTCAGTTTTTGATGGGGGCTGATGATCGTTCATTACCGCTGGTTTCTGTTTTTTCTGTAATGTTGCGATACTCGCGTTTTTTGTTTTTTTTTATTTGGCTTTATCTTTGATTCATTGCTTCTTCTTCAGGCCAGTTCCCGCTTAGAAGTCATTAATTGTCTGGGAGAGTTCTTCAAAATACTTCTTTCAATTTTTATAAACTATATTATATTAAGCAAGAACTAGTCAGCTTTCTTTTCGTTGCTTTACGCGAAACATTCCCACCTGAACATATTTGTTTCAAAATCTCATAAATTGACGAAATCAAAAAACAGAGTATGAAAGAATTAGCAAATTTCATAATCACCATTGAATTGATTAGTGAATTTTGTATATTAATTATGATATTTTGAAACAATTATTATATTTGTCCCAAAATCTCGTAGATTGACGAAATAGAAAATCAGACTATACAAGAATCAGCAAATTTATTAGTTATTAATAAATGAATTATTAGATTTCGAATATTAGTTATTAGATTCTGAAACAATTATTATATTTGTTTCAAAATCTTAGATTGACGAAATCAAGAATCAGAGTATACAAGAATTAGAAAATTTAGTAATTATTAATAAATGAATTATTATATTTTGAATATTAATTATTAGAATTTGAAACAATTATTATATTTCTTTCAAAATCTCAGATTGACGAAATCAAGAATCAGAGTATACAAGAATCAGTAAATTTATTAATTATAAATAAGTTAATTATTAGATTTTTAATATTAATTATTAGATTTTGAAACAATTATTACATTTCTTTCAAAATCTCATAGTCTGATAAAATCAAGAAGCAGTGTATTCAAGAATTAGCGAATCTCTTAACTACTGGTTTATGTAGAAATTTTCCGGAAGTACGCATAACATTGGCACAGTTTGTCACAACACCAGTTGCCCTAACCGACGACAGAAGATCCGATCTACAAAATTATATTGACAAAAACCTTTCTGGAGAATGCTATGACTGAGATCCATTCAAATACTTATCTATGTTGATCAGAGAACATAAAAGAGCGAAAAATGCAATTTTAACGTAATTATAAATTATTTCCCCCGTTAAACCTAAAATCTATTGTGACTGAAAATGTTTGTTTTACCTCCAACTAAATCATAATTATTTGCATTGGAAATGCTTGCTGATCTGAAATTTTAATTCTCAGGACCAATATGGTAACAGTAGGGAACTTTATTGGTGCTGATCTGACGCTGAAATGTTGTAAGACTCTTATTATTATATTTGAACATGCGATACATATCGTTAAACGCGAGGACTTATAGGAGATGAAAGAAGGCTTTTATGAGTTCTTAAAAGTATAGTTAGCTTGTAGGTTACATTACGCTAATTAATAGTGTTAAATACACATGTGCGTGGAAAGTGAGGAAGAATGATTCTACAGAGGTGAGTCGAAAGTTTGCAATATTTGCATAAACGCATCTGCTGTGGCTGGTGTGTCACGTGTTTAAACTAGTACACGTCGCCCACTGCAGTCAGTCGAAAGGTATATGAAGTGGTAGTCGTTGCTGTGAACAGTCGTTGTTCTGTTTGTGGTTAGGACGCCTAAAAGATCAACAGACACAAACTATTAATTAGGGAACGTTTGCTTTACGAGTTTGAACTCCGCCATAACGCTGCTCAAGCAACACGAAACATTTGTCTTGAGAAAGGGGAAGGCTCCGTGGACCACAGCACCGCAAACAGATGGTTCAAGAAATTTCGCTCAGGTGACAGAAACCTCAACGATCAGCCAAGGTCAGGTAGGACGCGAATCATGGATTCGGAGGCCATGAGCCAGGCCGTAGATGCAAATCCGACAACCAGCACTCGGAGATTATCGAGAGAGTTGGGTATATTACAGACCACCGTGGTTCGTCACATTCAAGACCTCGTCGTCACATTCAAGACCTCGGCAAGGTCTACAGGAGCTGCCGCATTGTTCCTCATGAACTCACGCCAGCCGAAGTAAATCGCCGAGTGGAAGTGTGCACGAAACTCTTAGAAAACTTGCGCGATGTAAGTTTCATCAAAAGAATTGTTACGTGCGATGAAAAGTGGGTCTACTACCGTAATTCTAAAACATAACGGTAGTGGTCGATCCCGGGCCAGCGTTCTGAACCTGTTGCCAAACGTGGGCGCTTGGAACAAGAGGTGGTGCTCTGCGTCTGGTGGAATTTCGAGAGGATAATCAACTACGAATTTGTTCCAGACGGTCGGATCATCAACGCCAAACTCGACTCTGAACAGCTGGCGCGGATGTATGCCGTTTTTAAGGAGACGCACCCGGCACTGGTGAATCGAAAGCGCGCTGTCCTACAGCAGGTCAACTCTCGGCGTCACACCGCACGAACGACCCGGTCAATACTCCAGGAACTTGACAGCATCGAAGTGATGCCACGCGCTGCATATAGTCCGGAACTTGCCCCGTCGGATTATTACTTTTTCCGGTCCATGGCCCACTTTCCTCGCGGTACGCACTTCAACAACCAAGAGGAGGTGCCAGCTGGGGTGAAGGAGGTCTTCGCCTCGAAAGACAAGAGCTTCTACCGCCGCGGAATGAAAGAACTGGCAGACAGATGGCTAAAGACGGTGCAACATGACGGCCTATACTTTGAATGCTAGTCAGCTTTCGTCGTAAAGGTACGTCTGAAGACATAAAGTGATCCAAATGTTGCAAAACTTTCGACTCACCCTTTCTAGAATCGAAGAACTGGCAGACAGATGGCTAAAGACGGTGCAACACGATGGCCTATGCTTTGAATGCTAGTCAGCTTTCGTCGTAAAGCTACGTATGGAGACATAAAATGATCTAAATATTGCAAAACTTTCGACTCACTCTTTCTAGAATCGAAGAACTGGCAGGCAGATGGCTAAAGACGGTGCAACACGATGGCCTATACTTTGAATGCTAGTCAGCTTTCGTCGTAAAGCTACGTATGAAGACATAAAATGATCCAAATATTGCAAAACTTTCGACTCACCCTTTCTTGAATCGAAGAACTGGCAGACAGATGGCTAAAGACGGTGCAACATGACGGCCTATACTTTGAATGCTAGTCAGCTTTCGTCGTAAAGGTACGTATGAAGACATAAAATGATCCAAATATTGCAAAACTTTCGACTCACCCTTTCTAGAATCAAAGAACTGGCAGACAGATGGCTAAAGACGGTGCAACATGACGGCCTATACTTTGAATGCTAGTCAGTTTTCGTCGTAAAGGTACGTATGAAGACATAAAGTGATCCTAATATTGCAAAATATCCGACTCACCCACTGTACTGGGCCGCAGTTAAAAAATCTCCAGGGGGCTTAAAATTTCTTCGCTGTCTGTAGCGTAGAACTCTATTTAATCTTTTGAATCTTTCTTTCAAGTTTCTGTTTTCTTATGTAAATTTTTGATACTTATTGGCTAAAGATTTCCTCACTGAACGGCACATCCCCGAACAGCTTGTACATTTTGGTAACGCCAACAGTGAGTCAGAGAAAAAAAATACAGACGAACCTGAATGTGAATAGGGAATGTAGACATTGCAGAGAGAGTGGAAAGTTGATATAGTGAAAGAGATTGAAGCATATTGAATATCTATGGGAATCGACGAATACCCATTTTTGTTAAATGATTGAGATTGGTATGTTGATACAAAAACTATTTAGTCTTTAATAAATAAATTACAACGTGACGGTTATATTGCACTGGTAACTTGAACTTCCAGGAAAATAAAGAACAAGCTGACGTTACGCGTAACTGCTGATTCTTCCAATCTGGCAGTTACAGTTTGTAACGTACCAGGAGATGTGACGTACCTGCCAGAAGGACGCACACGACATAAAGGCAGATAGCAATTAGAATCAATGTCCGCGTAGCTTAATTGGTAGAGCAACTTATTCCGGAATGAGTGGACCCGGGTTCGAATCCTGGCGCGGATAAAAATGACGGAGAAATTTACTTCGTTATAAGTTCACTTACTTATAGCAGAAGTGTGATATTCATCAAAGGTCCAAAACATTATGACCAGCGCTGTTTTGATGAGGATCGAAATAACTGCAGGTGAGCAACGGAGAGTGTGAAGGGCGTGAAACGATACAAAAAATAACACCACGGTTGATTGGCTGTTGTCCATTGGCGCATACGATGGCCGCAGCCTTCGCAATGTCTTCACGCGTGTGAGCTATCACTGGCCGTCCGCTCATTTCGTCGTCTTCGACCTCCTGTCTGCCTTCTCTATTGCGTCGATGCCACTTGAATGTTTGTGTTCACGACAGGGTTCGTTTGAAATAAACTTGCTTCAACATCTCATAAGTTTCTGTTGGACTTTTGCTCAAACAAACGCAAAACTTATTATTAACGCGCTGCTCAAAAAAAAAACGCCATTTTTCATCAATAGCCGAACACTGCGTAAGTTGCTTATAGTACCCGGATGTACCGTGGCGAGCGCGTGACGAAGATGGACGAAACCAATTTCCCTGTGCGGAGGGATAATATCGTAACGAGTCGAATAATATGCGATACACGTACTTTGCCGCACAGGCGCAGTCCGGAAAAGTTTTGGATCTTACTCCGTACGTATTCATTAATACAGAATATCACAATCATCGCCGTCAACCATTTTATCTATCCACTGCTGGATGAAGGTCTCCCCAAACTGCTTCCACAACTTTATGTTTTGTGCCAGTCTGCTCCATATCGCTCCGACTTGCTTCCGAACATCATGCACCCATCTCTAAAATATTTTTCTACTTGGTCTTTACCTGTTCTTTGGAATCCAGTCTAGTACTTCAGTTGTCCAACGGTGGTCAGTTCAACCGCAAATGAACAAACTTATAGTATATACACCTATATACACGTACTTTGCCGCACAGGCGCAGTCCGGAAAAGTTTTGGATCTTACTCCGTACGTAAAAAAAATGACGTATAAAAAAAAAAATCCGTACGTAAAAAAATGACGGGGATGTAAGGTCAGGTGATGCGTAACATCACAGCCTCTCCTTGACAAATGTCAACCCCGCCTTCTCGTGGTGCATCCTGTTCCCACTAAAGGGGCTCTGACGACCGCCAATAGCGGTATAACTATACCATCGGGATCAGAGGAAATGCTATCCCACACTCACCAACCCGCTTGGCCAGCGTGGTGAGTTATGGCCAAACACCTCCAAAATGACTCTACAACTTAAATCTTGGCCCTCAGTCTCCGGCAGCTGGAATGTACCTGACCAAGGCAGCGGCCAGTGCGACATGAAGGCAGAGGGTGCTAAGAATCCCCGGAGGACCGACTAGGCTGCCATCTGATGCTGACCTTGGCTACTTACAATGGACGCTCCTTATCTTCTGATTCAAGGCTTCTTGAATTGGAAGAGGAACTACAAAGGATCAAGTGGGACATCGTCGGGCTAAGTGAGGTAAGGAGAAAAGGAGAAGATCTCATTGAACTGAAAAGTGGACATCTCTTCTATTATCGTGGGACAGATACTGGCAGAACTAGTGGTGTTGGATTTATAATAAACAAGAAACTGAAGGATAAAATGGTAGAAGTTGAAAGTTCCTCTGACAGAGCTGCACGACTCGTTATCCAACTATCGAGAAGATACCAGGCTCAGATTATTCAAACTTATGCACCCACCACAAGTCATCCTGAAGAAGAAATTGAAGAATTTTATGAGGAAATTCGTCATCTAAATAATAAAGGTAAGCAGCACTTGAAGATAATTATGGGGGATTTCAATGCAAAAATAGGGCAACGGCAACAGAATGAAACTTCAGTAGGTAAATTCGGTCACGGCAACAGAAACCAGCGTGGAAATACTCGTTGAGTTTGCAGAGGCAGAAGGATTTTTCATCTTGAACTCCTTTTTCAAGAAAAAGCCACACAGGAAATGGACATGGAGACATCCAATTGGGACGACAAGTGAAATTGATTTTATTATGTGTAACAAAAAATTCGTCATCGAAGACTGCAGTGTGCTGAACAAGTTCAACACAGGTAGTGACCATAGATTGGTGAGATGTAAGATGCACCTCAACACTAAACTTGAACGTGGCAAGCTCATAAGACAAACAAAATGTATTGACATAACCAACCTTAAAAAACACCATAATACTTTCAAGTTGGAACTGAAGAACAGATTCTCTGCTTTAGAAGGCCTAACATCGGAAGAAGTGGATATTTCGGAAGTTAACAGAAAAGTAACCAAAGCTCTAATGGAAACAGCAACAAAATTAGCTGGGTCTAAGAACAAGTTGCATGTGAACAAATTATCAGGAAAAACCAAAATGTTGATGCAAAAAAGAAGAGAGATGAGGACAACTAAAGTAGATGTGACTTCCAAAGTGGAATATATAGAGCTATGCAAGACAACACGAAAAAGTATCACTGAAGACGTAAGGAAATTCAACTGTGAGCTAGTGAGGAAAGCAATTGAAAACAACCAAAGCCTTAAGATAGCAAAGGGACATCTCAGTAAGGGAAGAAAACAGATTATGGCGCTGAGAAAAGAAGATGGTTCTATAACAAGAAATAGAGGCGAAATTTTGACAAGAGTGAAAGATTTCTACTCCAAATTATATGAAAGGGATGAAACATGTACTATAGACATCATGAAAGGTACCAGAGTTCTTCCAGTCCTCCCAGCAGAAGTTGCTCATGCAATCAAGAACATGAAGCGAGGGAAAGCTCCAGGAGAAGATGGAATTACTATAGACATCATACAAGAAGCAAGTGGAGAAATCGAAACAGTACTCGCCCAAATTTTCACTCGATGCCTTAATGAAGGGAAGATTCCTGAGGATTGGAACAATGCTACAATGATCCTGCTACATAAAAAAGGTGACATTGAGGATCTTAGGAACTACAGACCTATCAGCCTCCTATCAGTGGTTTATAAAATCTTCACTAAAGTTCTTTCACACCGCTTGAAGGTAACACTGGACATGGCTCAACCGAGAGAACAAGCTGGATTCAGGAGTGGCTACAGCACAATAGATCATATCCACGTACTGAGAGAACTGATTGAAAGAGCGAGGGAATATGAACTTCCATTGTGCATGGCTTTTATCGATTATGAAAAAGCCTTTGATTCGGTGAAACCATCAGCAGTTACCACGGCTCTGAAATCCTGCGGTATTGAAGATGCATACATTAATATTATTAATAACATCTATGAAAATGCAAGTGCAAAGATTCGGCTGTTTGAAAATACAACACACATAAAAATTGGAAAGGGAGTGAGACAAGGTGACACCATATCTCCGAAGCTCTTTAATGCCACATTGGAAAATGTCTTTCAATCACTGAACTGGGAAAACAAAGGGATAAAGATTAATGGAGATTATCTAACCCACCTTCGTTTTGCTGATGACGTAGTCATTTTTGCAACTACCCCATCAGAGCTGCAGAGTATGATCCAGGAACTTGCTGACAAGAGTGAAGAAGTGGGATTAAAAATGAACTTTCAGAAGACAAAAGTGATGTTCAATGCTTTTACAAGAAATGAAGATTTATCGATTGATGGAGAAAAACTGGAGATAACAGATACGTATGTTTATCTTGGACAGCAGATATCAAGTGAGGGTCACATTGATGAAGAAATTAATCGGCGTACAAAACTTGCCTGGAGAGCTTTTGGAAGAAACAGCATAATTTTCAAGAGCAATATGCCATTATGTCTTAAAAGAAAAGTGTTTGATCAATGCATCCTTCCAGTGCTTACGTATGGTGCAGAGACGTGGACCTTAACTAAAAGAGACATACAAAAGCTGCAGACAACTCAAAGCAGCATGGAGAGGTGCATGCTTGGTATAACCAGGAGAGATAAGAAGAGGAACTCGTGGATCCGAAAAATGACGAGAGTGGAAGACATCATGATCAGAGTTAAATCCCTGAAATGGCAATGGGCTGGACATACTGCCAGAAGGACAGACCATAGATGGACAGCCGAAATTTTAGATTGGATTCCAAGGGACAGGAAAAGACCCAGAAAAAGACCACATGGGAGATGGGTGGATGAAATTCGTAAATATGCGGGAGTGACATGGAGGAGACTGGCACAAGACAGACCGTTGTGGAGGAAACTTGGGGAGACCTTCGTCCAGCAGTGGATTGATAATGGTTGACAATGATGATGATGATGATGATATACACCTATGAGCCATTCCATTATGACTACTCCAGCCTAGAGAAATGAGCACGCCTGGAGACCGAACGGTGGCGCAGGTGAAGTTCACAGAATAGCACATATTCAACCCGAGGACCGGCTTTCGGTTAGTAGAGTTTATCGGAGTTTGATAAAGGACAAATTGTGAAGGCACGCCGTCTCGGAACTACGATCTCGGAATCGGAGCGGTTTGTAGGTAGTTCACGTGCCATTGTAGTGAGTACGTATCAAAAGTGGTACACAGATGGCCAAACGACGAGCCGTCGCTCAGCCGCGTATCGTCCGCAGCTTACTGATGCCAGAGGGGAACAGAGACAGTCGCGCATTATTCACAGCGACCGCAGGGCCACAGTGCGACAAATCAACCGCAGCTACGCCAGTGGTGATCAGGGCAATGTATCACAGCACACAGTTCATCGTAGCCTTCTGCGCATGGGCCTGCGTAGCCGAAAGCACAGCCGGGTCCCCATGCTCACTGCACGTCATCGCCAACAACGCATGAAATGGGCCCATGATAATCGGGATTGGACCGTGGATGATTGGAAGAAAGTGGCCTGGGGTCTGACGAATCAAGATTCCTAGTGCATCACGTAGATGTCCGAGCGCAGATTTGCCGATTACCAACGGAGGCTCTGGCATCTGGATGCACTACTGGGTGGAAACAGGCTTGCGGCGGCGGTGTTATGCTGGGGGCGATGTTATCTTGTGGCACTTTAGGCTCCATTATCCCAATAGCTCAATCCCTGACAGCTGTCAGATATCTAAACATCGTTGCGGACCAAATTCACCCATCATGGCAACTGTGATCCCTGCTGATGGTGGATATTATCAACAGGATAATGCACCGTACCACACTACCAGAATCGTCAAGGAGTGGCTCTTGGAACATGCTGGGGACTTTGTGTTAATGCCCTGGCCTCCAAAATTACCTGACATGAACCCAATCGAACCTTTGTCGTTCCACTTCGAAAAGCGGGTTCGCGCTAAATCACCGCCACCCCGAAATGTACGGGAACTGGCGGACCTGCTGTTGACATTATGGTATCAGATACCCCAGGATACCTATCGGCACCTCATCGAATCGATGTCTCGCCGAGTGGCCGCTATTTTGCGGGCTAAAGGGGGTCGTACAGCTCATTTGGTAGATGGTCATAATGTAATGGTTTATCGGTGTATACGTTACTACATAGTCATTGTTATTGTATAGATACGTCATTGTAGTCATTATTATACTGTAGCATGCATATATACGTTATTATACACTCAGTGATCACTGAATTATGACCACCTACCTAATACTTCGTAGGTCCTCCTTCCGTCAACAGTACAGCAGCTATCCAATGTGGCAACGATTCAATAAGATGCCAGAAGCTGTTGGGAGGTATGGCCAACGAAGCTGTGTGTAATGGTTCCTTCAATGGAGGTATGGAGGTTCGAATCCCGGTGAGGCATGGATGTTGTGTTTGTCTTACGGCACTGGCTCTCTCCCTTCCCTGGAACCAGTGACCCTAAATTAGGGACGGGCTACCGCTTATAGCCCATTGAGTTGCTCACAGTGGTCGTTAAACCTCGAATCAAAAAAAAAAAAAAAATTTACCGATTTGTAACAATTCGTTGTGTCACTGTGGTGGCAACTGCAGCTCGAATTGCTGCCGCAGACGCGGTACGATGCGCCACGGCCATACGCTGTACGAGGCGGTCTTCCCTCTCAGTAGTGCCACGTAGCCGGCCGGAATCCGGTCTTCTTGAGGCAGTACCTTCCCTTGACCACCGCTGCCAAAAATCATGCACAGTGGCTACATTCCTGCCAAGTCGTTCTGCAATATTGCGGAAAGAAAATCCACCTTCTCGTAGCCCTATTACACGACCTCGTTCAAACTCCGTGAGCTGTTGAGAATGGCTCCTCCGTCTTCTTAAAGGCATTCTTGACTAACATCAACACACTACGTCGAATCTCAACGATAACTAACGCTCACGAATGTTACAGCGCGTATTTACAGCAAACCTGCTTTGCATGTTCCGAGGGGCGCATGCACACGTATGCGCCGAGCGTGAAATTTGCATAGACGTCATCTTACAGATGTACTCTCACCGCCTACCAAATGTCGTTTATCTAACACAACCCCTTCTTGGTGTTGGGATTTTTTCCCCGTCAGTGTATATATCGATATCTCTATTTCTAAAAGTTTAATTAAACAAATTCGTTTAACAATGGATAGCATTCACATCGTGGAAGAATTTGCATAAATTTCAGATTTTTTCATTATACAAATTTTGGACACTAAATGGCATTATTTGATATTTCTTTGTACAAATATCTCTGCTTCTAAATATCCTATTCTAAAAATTTTCCTTTTGCTGTATGATAGTTGCTATGGTGACGATTGTATCAATTATCCACGTTAAGCAACGCACTTCTCCGGCTAGGAGAAAAGTGTATCAGTCCTAGTGTGGACACATCTCTGTAAACTATTAGTCTGATATCATTTTTCATTCAGAACTTTGAAAAGTAAGAATGAAAATCCATGCATGTTGATATTTTCCCGATACCTTAACGTTAGGGGCTTAAATGCAGATACTACTGAATTCAAAATACCTTTCAGTCCGTATCATTTCCTTTGAAAATCCGACTAAAAAAATTACCTTCAGATACTTTTTCCCACAAAAATAACTTTTAAACACAGTTTCTACTTCAAATAATGCACAGTTTCCTCAATAAGGGAGCAAATATACACTATATTGACAAAAGTCATCGGACACCTAGAAAAGAAACACAACATAGCGGTTATTGACATACATTAGTAAGGTGTCGGTCCACCTTTGGCCTTAATGCATGTATGCTGCCACTAACTGTCGCTTAGTAGTAGGCCTTGGTTCCAAACTTCTTATGCTTCGCTCTAATTCATCCCATATATGCTCTATGGGTTTAAAATCAGGGCTATGTGCTGGCCAGTCCACACGAAACAGAATTATCGTCAAACCACGCCGAAACAGTCCTTGCTTCATGGCTCGGTGCATTATCCTGCTGGTACCAACAAGGCTGGGTTCCATAGTATTGCTACATAGTTGATAAAGCATAATTGTCCAGAATATTGAGGTAGACGTGCTGGTTAACAGGTTTGTCCAGGATAACCAATAGGCCGGTTATCATGGACAAACCTGTTAACCACGAAAAACACCCCCACACGAGTACACTGCCAGCTCCAAACTTGACCGTGGGAACAGTACACTGTGGTAAATAGCATTTCCCCGGCTGCTGCCATACCCACACACGGCCATCAGACTGATGGATCGTGTATCTGGATTCATCAGTCCATAGGACCCGTTTCCATTGATCTACGGTCCACGATAAATATTCTTTACACCATGCTAAACAATGAGTAGCATTCCGAGTGGAGACGAAAGGTTTATGAGCAGCCGCACGACCACGGTAACCCGTGGAATGAAGTTCTCCGCGAATGGTACGTGTACATACCGAGATTCCAGCATTTTTACTCTCCTGTACACTGAGGTCTTGTGCAGTACTCCGTTGATTAGCTGTAACGACTCTCCTGAGGCTTTAACGTCCTCTATCACTGATTTTCTTTAGTCTGCCGGTACGTTTTGCTGCTTCAGGCACGCCATGTTTCCTTCACTTATTCGGTACATCCAAAACAGTTGACTTGGGTATGTTTAAACGCCTCTCGGTTTCTCTTATGGACAACCCACTAATACAGCACGCAACAATCTTTCCGGTTTTAAAGTCAGTTCTCTTCCGCCCCGACATTTCCACTCAACCTCACAGTGCGATATGATAGCAGTCACCTGCAGGCTTGTTTTATACCGTTTTCAGTTGTATCGCATATCTTAACAACGCAGCCGATCCGTTCATTTGCTTTTGAAGGGGTGTCTGGAGATTTTTGTCAATGTAGTGTACGTTTCAATCCGTGTCATTTCGTCTAAAAATCCGACTAAAAAATTTACCTTCGGATATTTTTTTCCACAAAAATGACTTTTAAACACAGTTTTTACTTTAAATAATGCATAGTTTCCTCGCTTGGGGGTAATTATCTATTGTATTTTTTTCGATATCGTTGCTTCTAAAAGTCCGATTTAAAAAAAAATATTCTTGCATCGGACAGAGTTCATGATGAAAAATATTTTTCGTTTATCTAATGATTTTTATAACGCACAGGTTTTCCACGCATGTGTATATTTTTGTTTGCGAAAACAAATGTAATTTTACCTTTTCTTCTAAAAGCCAAACTGGAAAATTTTCTGGAAATACTACTCATCACACACACAAAAAAAAAAAAACCATTTTACGCGTAATTATTGCTCAAAATAATAAAAAGTTTCCTCTCTGGGTGGGATAAACGTGTACTTCATTTTTTCTCGATATTTCTTCTTTTAAAAGTCCGATTTGAAAAATTCGTTCTACCACCGATTCCTGCTAGGATCATATTGTATATATTTTTTAGATTTAGCGTAATGCATAGTTCTCCCGCTGGGTGGCCTCAGCATGAATTTTTCTTTGCAAATGTATCTCCACGTATAAAATTCCGATTGAAAGCGTGTTTTTTCGATTGCATGCCATTCGATATAACGAATATTGAGAATTTTCGTGAACACTTAAAGGCGAAGTCCCATCGAGTGTGAATATTTTGAATAACATCAAATGAATGCTGCCAGAACTCGGCAAATGGAGACGGGATTTCTCAAGAAGAGCGGGACGAAAGTAATGAAATCAAATATGGAAAAATGTTAATAGAAATAGATTTTTACATGATTTCTTCAAAATACTCTGCAAGAGACCAAAAAAACCTTGTGATAGCTTTTATAAAAGCTTTAGAAGGACCCGTGTACCTAGTCTGATGAGATGGTTTACAGTTTCTGCACTACATACTTCTGAATATGATGAAATATCTTCTCTGACATAGTCACAAGATGAGATATTCTCTAGTGAGTATGTTGGCATAAGGCTGAATACATCCTATACAGCTGAAGGTGACTCTCAACATGCGACGTGAAATGTAATGTGACTTGCATCCCTAATTAAACGTTACTTTTAATTTCTGTGTTCTGTAAATTTCGTTTTTTCTCGTTAAATATTTTCTGACTTAAGGCTCTACGAGACCCGCCATCTTGTATTGTGACTTTGTAACGTACCAGGAGATGTGACGTACCTGCCAGAAGGACGCACACGACGTAAAGGCAGATAGGAATCAGAATAAAACGTCTGCGTAGCTCAGTTGGTAGAGCGACTTGTTCCGGAATAAGCGGCCTCGGGTTCGAATCCCGGCGTAGACCAAAAATGACGGAGAAATTCACTTCGTTATAATGGCGCCCGAACTTTCCGGATGACCCGGCCGTTCAAAATCTCGCATTGGTGGGATGTTATTTCCACACCGCGAGATAGGAAAAATAAGAGAATCCAGCACTTCGAAAAAAAAAAAAAAATAATAAGGGGGAGATGATGTAACGTACCAGGAGATGTGACGTACCTGCCAGAAGGACGCACACGACATAAAGGCAGATAGGAATCAGAATAAAACGTCTGCGTAGCTCAGTTGGTAGAGCTACTTGTTCCGGAATAAGCGGCCTCGGGTTCGAATCAAGGCGTAGACCAAAAATGACGGCGAAATTTACTTCGTTATAACTTCTCGTGTTAACCAACGGGCAAGCGTATTTCACAAATTGCTCGGGTAATTTTGCACATTTTGGAACGCACCGTTTGTGGCTAACGCAAGATATATGATAAATAAAGAGTTCCCTGGTTTCAGATTTTCATTTTGGACCTTTCAAGTATTTTTTATTAATTAATAAAACTATGGAAGACGCCTTGGTACGACTTTCGCTGCAGATAAAAAATGAAGGGAAAGGTCAGTAAAAATTCTGAAACCAGGGAACTATTTATTTATCATATATCTTGCGTTAGCCACAAACGGTGTTCCAAAATGTGCAAAATTGCCCGAGCAATTTATGAAATACGCTTGCCCGTTGGTTAACAAGAGAAGGCAGCAATACAAGATAGCGGGTCTCGTAGAGCCTTAATGCCACAGAATCATTCCCGTCGAATTTATAAAGGTTGGCAACCTGACGGTGGGTCAAAGTGCTTTCAAACGCAAAAGAGATAGTGTTGAGTGTGAAGAGTTCGGGAAACGGTGAGCAAAGTTTGAGAGCGTTATTCTAAGAGCTACGTGATAGTGAGTTATGCTAAACAAAGCTATATGCGGAGTACGATACGAAAGATATTTTTTGAGCATGGAGAGACGCATGCTTGGTGTAACTAAAGAATGGTAGGAAAAGAAAATTGTGTATCATGAAAGCGACAAGAGTGAATGACATCATAATCAAAAGAAAGACTCTTTAGTGGCAATAGGCTGCACATATTGCTAGATGAACTGGCCACCGTTGGGCTACTGAAAGAGACCCTGAGAATACCTGCAGGGAGATGGGCGGGTAAAGTTCAAAAGCATGCAGCAGTGAGATAGAAGAGAACTGCTCAAGAAAGAAAGTTTTGTAAAATATTAGGAAGACCTTTATTCAGCAGGAGATTGAAAATGTTTGATGGTGATAATGGTCAGAGTAGAGAGAGCGGTCGCTTCAGTCATCCTTCAATACCACACACACACACAATTCAAATTAATCATATCTTTGCTCTTTGCACAATATTTGAACTTTTGAGCGCCATCCTCAGCTTCAGCAAGGCAGCAAACATATCACGCAGTGCATTTGATATTCCCGGGCAGCTAATTTGCGATGAACAAGCGTATAAATTTTGCTTTGTAGAAAGTTGGGTACGCATATTGTCTTCAGAGGGTCATTAATGCCAATATTTTGCTGAAGCTAAGACTACAGAAATAGAAGTAATGTCATGATCACAGAGATTTCTCAGGGATTCACGTTCACTTAATATCATTGGTATTCTGATTAGTAGTGGTTCTGTCGTTTCCCTCGTTCGACGAATCTTAATCAACGGATATCCAAAGCAGCTGTTGTTTGGATAAGAATGCAATTATTGGATCTTCTGGCTCCACATAATTTGATCATGTATTCTTGAGACTTCGGAGAACGAATGGGGAACGGTTTACATACTGAGGACAAAAGAAAACCATTCAACTCTTTAAGCGATCGGCGATCAAATGGCCAAGTAAAAATGGTGTCATTTACTTCGAATAATGAGCCGATGACAACGTTACTCCGGTGTCTTTGACAACGCTTCGTTCTTTCACAGTTTCTTTTTTTCCCAGAAAAAGCGAAAGAAGGCTTGCATGCGAAAAGCAACTTAGCATTCATATAGTAAGAACTTTAATGCTTTAACCTTATGTACTTTCCGTCGAAATATTTTCAGATTCCTTTCTTCTTGCTGCATTTCTCTACTTAGCGTGGAAAGTGGCTAATATGTTCTAATTTTGGAAGCTATATTTCGTTTTAAAAGAGATAAATCTTGTACCAAATAAAAGTATATCTTTTCTTCTTGAATTTTATTTGTAATTTTATTACCACCCCTACTCGATGTGAGGGCGAACCATCTGCTGCGTCCTATTCGCTGCAGTGGGATTAATTATTAAAAAGACCGTTAATTTTTGTAACTCTTTATCTTCTATTATCTTCCGCCTATTGGTGTCTACCGTGAAGTTGGGTTCCCTAATTGAGGGTCTCCAAGCTCAGGGTTGACGGGTGCATTGCGTTGTGTTTCATATGGGAGAACATGGGAAACCCATATTCCTCCATATGCCGCTTGAAATTTAATAAACTCATGATGTCAGATTTGGACTTTTTATCCTGCGACTGGGCTTGCTAAAAGTTATTTTCTTCTTAAAATCTTGGAGTTGCTACTCTATCGAAACTTTGCGACTGTTCTAGTTAATTATTCAGGTTAAAATCAACAAAGATTCACTTATTTTGAATTTTCAAAGATTGGAGAAACTCGGGTAAATTTCATTATAAAATACATAGTTTATTTTCATTAGTGTTTCCTTAAAATCTATTACACTGATCGGTATAGATTTCTATTAATTTAAACCAAAATATATTTTAAGTTCATTATGCTTTTTGATATTCGCAATCATATTTTAAAGTTCACCTTTCGCAAAATATAAGACACATTATGTTATTCAGCACTTGCAAGAAATTAAAAATATCTTTTCTACCGAGGATGTATAGGAGACAAAATCATGATCATGCTAACGAGATATTGGGAATTATGAAATTTTTCTCACCAAATCCTTTTCTGTTCATCACCTTCGTTGTCGTCCGGTATTACTTATAGGTATAAAGTCTATGGTTGGGACCTCATCCGGTCCTGCTGGATGCACACTGTTTCTTCTCTCATCCTTTCGTTTGGCTTTTACTAGAGTCCCTCTGTTGTCGCTAAAACTTCTATGATAGCAAGTTCTATCGTGTCTCTCTTTCGCTCAGCTATAAAATTGTATATCTTGCCCTCGCTGCCATAATCGTGAGTCCCTTTACGCCTCTTGAAAGATTGTTCTATCGTGTCAACATCCTCAAACTGCGAAAACGTCCTTCTCAGCTATGCGAGTGGACCGCATCTCTCTCTCTCTCTCCTCGATCGCCCGGAATATAGAACTGATATCTTATCCTCGATTAGACTGTCAAACCTTTTGCATGCGTTCACCCAGAATCTCAAGTCATCATTGAATTGTGTGCTCTCTTAAAAAATATCTATCTCTCGTCTATGTTTAAGGGGTTCGGGGGTGTTCCTGTCCTACCCAAATGGCTCTCCCCTTATTGGTTGGGTCTCTTTTCCTCGCTTCGGCATTGGTTTACATCACTGTATAGGAATCCCTCCGATTCGTTGGCAAAGGCTTGAGAACATGGAGTTTTCTTGAAGATGAATATTCCTTTATCTTGTCAACTGCTCCGCGGGAGTTCGCGTTGCCTTAGAATTTTCACGTACGCTTCCTGTGTGACTCTTTCTGTTGGTGTCAACCAGTTACGCCCACTACGAGAAATATGCCCTGTTCGTTCCCCGCTAGCGTGCGTAAAACGTGACTTCGTTAATAGAAAATGGTCCAGTAAATTGGCCCCCACCTGTGATTGCGAGCATTTCACTCTCGTAGCGTTGCTTGTTGTAACCTCCGAGTTTTTCTCTTTACTAACCAAGGGGTGTGTTTTGTGCCTATCACTACTTGAATTTCCGGAAAGCTCGGGGAACACAAAAAAAAAAAAAAAAAAAAACAGCAATTCGAAAGAATGATGAAAAAAAATAAGGAATTTCCTCTTCAAGAAAGAAATCTGCTCAGCCAGGTCTTAGAATAATTATGAAATATGTAATATAATTATCCTCTTAGAATGCCTGTCCGCATTATGCTTCTCGGATTTTCTTTCCCAATTCCCGCGCTCTCTAAATTGTTTACTTGGTAACTACTCTTCCTCGTTTAACTATTTCCTCGTACTACGTGATACCGCTGGAATTATTTGGTGAATAAAATGCTTTCCTACACTTACTAATTCGTAGGCCCCCTTTCCGAAATTCATACCTACGAAATCATGGTCCTCCAATGTTACACGATATTCCGGAGGACATACGGGTAACAATTTTGTACGTTACTTCAGAAAAAAATATTGTACTTAGAGGAACGGGGAAGGCCCAGACAGCTTTACCTATGCCAGATGCTAATTTGCTTTTTTATTGTTTTTTGGTTACTCTTTGTAAGAGAGTAAATTCGTGATGAATGTATGCACACATCTATGCTATCTAGTAGGAAAATTCTGTAATGAAATCCACAAAACTTCTGATCAAACATAAATTTTCCTGATCGTAAAAAAGTTTTCCCGTTTGGGTTACTGGAACAAAAACATGCGCACTTACTTTAGGTCTAGCAGATATATTTTAGTAAAAGGAAAGAACTACAAGGAGTGCTGATTTCTGTGTCCAGTACCCTCAATCCCAGTTCTAGAAACTACGGTGCTGTGTGCACAGATTGGCAGACCGAAAAAGCCAGGAGACAAGCACTGAAGTTATCTCTCTATATATAAAACAGACTGTGTGTGTGTGTGTCTGTCGGTCGGATTTCACATAGAATTAGGCGACCTAGAGCGACGAAATTTGTTATGAAGGTAGCTGTAGACATCTTCTGGTGCACCTCGAAGCGATTTTTTTTAATTTGAATTTGATTTTTAGTTATTTAATGTTACGCGTTTCTACCCGATCCGAGAGTGTCTTTCCGCTTTGTTGACATCGACCTGATCACACCGAACGTTAAGGCGTGAAGAAAGGTAGTTCACCATGAAATTTAGGCGTTTCTTTTTTAGAATTCCGTTACGACTATTTTCATTCATAAATACATTTACTACGCACTTTTTCGTAAGCGTTGTTTGCCGATTGCATTATGACCTTAAAGGCAGAGAAGAAAAAAAAAAAAGAAAATAGAACGTAGTTTTTCAATCTTCGTTATTAATTCAAAAGTGCCATACGTCAGAAGGTCATCATGCTGTGACGATCCTAATATTCTATTCTGGGAAGTTGTACTACAAAGTTGTATAAACCTTGATTTACCAGTCTTAATTTAATTGCCGATATAGCTTTTACTTTATACTATCACTAGCCCGTCAACGACGGGTACAACAGGCTAGTGCAATATAAAACATTCTCAGTCCGATTTCAAGCATTTCCACAGTTTTGTCCACTTGCTCCAAATAAATAGACAAAGCGGCAAGGCGACTGGATTTTAACGTCCCATAACTTGAGATTAAATCCTTTACAGAGTCCGAGAGAGAGAGAGAGAGGAAATGTGGAGCGGTCTTCTGAGGGCTGCCTGCTGTGGGTTGTGGGACCTCAATCTTCTCATAAACTGGCTGACGAGACAACCATTGGGAACGCTACATTCAATATGGTAGTTCCAAAGGCAGGAGCCAGCAATATGTGAATATTCTGGCTCCTGCCTTTGGAACTACCCTTTAAAGAGGAGGCGATATGTAGTCTCTCTCTTTCTGTCTCTCTCTCTCTCTCTCTCTGGACGAGAGTCGAAGCTATATGATGCTGTTAATGAAACTCTTTGGCTCTTTTGCACTTTTCGCCTGCTGTGTGTTTTGCTTCTCGGCTGCGGGAAATTGCGTCTTTGCTAAGCGATGATATGTTAAATGACAGTACGGTATCAAAGTCTACGAACTCCGTACATCTATTCAGCGAAATGACTCGGACAGACGCCTATAGCAGCTCTCACTGTAAACAACCTGTGGAGTTCCGTGTGTCGTCTTTGGGTCTGACTACAGGTCCGTTTAGAGGAGAACTGACTTTACCCAGCTTTCCAGTGGACTAACAAAAATTTATTCCTCTCGACTTACTGTGGAATAACTAGAAATTATTCTACTCAGCTTCCTGTAGATTTACTAGAAGGGATTCTACTCAGCTTCCTCCGAATTAACTGGATGGTATTCTACTCAGCTTCCTGTTGACCAAAAGAGATTCTGCTCATATTCCTGTGAACTAGGCTAGCAGTGATTCTACTCAGCTTCCTGTGGATTAATTAGAAGTGATTCTACTCAGCTTCCTGTGGATTAATTAGAAGTGATTCTACTCAGCTTCCTGTGGATTAATTAGAAGTGATTCTACTCAGCTTCCTGTGGATTAATTAGAAGTGATTCTACTCAGCTTCCTGTGGATTAATTAGAAGTGATTCTACTCAGCTTCCTGTGGATTATCTAGAGGTGATTCTGTTCAGCTTTCTGTGGTTAACTAAAGTGATTCTACTGAGCTCCTTGTGGATTAAGTAGAAGTGATTCTACTCAGCTTCTTGTGAATTAACTGGATGAGATTCTCTTCAGCTTTTCCTTGACTAGAAGCGATTCTACTCAGCTTCATGTTGACTAGAAACGATTCTGCTCATAATCCTGCGGACTAAATAGAAGTAATTCTGCTCAGCTTTCTTTAATAACTGTTTTTACTGAGTTTTCTGTGGACTAACAAGAAGTGATTCTACTGAGCTTCCTTTTGATTAACAAAAATTTAATCTGCTGAGTTTCATGTTAATAAAAGAGAAGTGATTCTATTGAGCTTCCTATGAATTAATTAGAAGTGATTCAACTCAGGTTTCTGTGACTACTTAGGAGCGATTTTACTCAGCTTCTTGTAGACTAACTAGCAGTGCTGATACTCAAGTTCCTGTGGATTAATTAAAAGTGATTCTACTCAGCTTCCTGTGGATTAACTAGTAGTGATTCTACTCAGCTTCCTGTGTATGGATAATTTTCTACTCAGCTCCCTGTGTATGGATGGTATTCTACTCAGCTTTCTGTTGACCAGAAGCTATTCTACTCATATTCCTGTGGACTAACTAGAAGTGATTCTACTCAGCTTTCTGTGGGCTAACAAAAAGTGATTCTATTCAGCTTCCTCTTGATTAACTAAAAGTTATTCTACTCAGCTTTATATGGATAAAAAAGAAATGATTCTACTGAGCTTCTTGTGGATTCACTGGAAGGGATTCTACTCATCTTTCCGTGAATTTACTAGAAGCGATTTTACTCGGATTCCTAAGGAGTTATTAGAAGTTATTCAACTTCCTGTGATTAACTAGAAGCGATTTTACTCAGCTTCCTGTAGACTAACAAGAAGTGATGATACTCAAGTTCCTATGGATTAACTAGAAGTGATTCTACTTAGCTTCCTGTGGATTAACTAGAAGTGACTCTACTGAGCTACATGTGGTTAAAAGAGAAGTGATTCTACTGAGCTTCTTGTGGATTAATTGGAAGTGATTCTATTCAGCTTCCCGTGGATTGACTGGAAGCGATTTTATTCAGATTCCTAAGGACTTACTAGAAGTGATTCAGGTTTTTGTGATTAACTAGAAGCGATTTTACTCAACTTCCTGTAGACTAACTGGAAGTGATTCTACTCAGCTTCCCATGGATTATCCCGAAGGGAGGTGACTATTAATATCTGAACCCAGGGAACCCCATCCTGTTCTCCCTCTCTCTCTCTCTCTTTGTCTCTCTCTCTCTTTCTCTCTTTGTCTCTCTCTCTCTCTTTCTCTCTTTGTCTCTCTCTCTCTCTCTCTCTGGGGAGATGTTTTGGGCATATTCTTGTAATTTGTAACTAAGAAAAAATTACAAATGTGTGGAAACCTTGCTCCAGCCTACTAATAAAAACTGTTAACCTCAGAGTTTTTGCCTGCTGTTGAAGTGTGTGATGACATATATTTTTCCTATTGTCCAAATCATAACGTGTCCGTTGCAAAATTATCATGTCAAAATTCAAGTTGAAAATGTTAACCAAGAAATAGTTAAACAGATGAAGGGTTTTCGGCAGCCAAAATGCGTTTAATTTTGAGAACTCACAAAGAAACTTCGTTCGGATACGCGCAGCTACGAGGGCTACCTCTACAGAGGAGAAAAGACAAGGGAAACCCAATATCCATGTCTTATCCGAGATTATGGAACAGGCCTTCAATCTGGAAATCTAACGCCTTAATCAAGCGATAATGTCAGATATACTATGCAGAATAACAACTATAAACTACACTGTTCCTTCCACTTCTCAGTGCTTAAAACCTAAGCTTTATTATTCCTGCAATAGCTTTGATACTGTCTTTCGCTTTCCTTTTAAAAATGCGAAACATCCAAAGTTTAAAAATTTGTCCTTTAAGTGTGTAACAATAGAAAAGCCCACTGCGGTGGTGCAGTGGTCTAAAAGAAGGCTTCTGATCATTCGTCCGAGATGCTGTCCGGGTTCGAGTCCCGGTGAGGTATGGATGTTGTGTTTGTCTTACGGCACAGGCTCTCTCCCTTCCCTGGAACATTGGCCTTAAATTAAGAACGGGCGACTGCTTATAGCCCTCTGAGTTGCTCACGGTAGTCGTTGAACCCCCAATCAAAAAGAAAACCAATAACAGACAGTGAGTGTATGTTTGCATGCGAGTGTGTTTGCAGCCATAGCTGATTAGAAAATCGTAGTTGACATTTCAAAACTTAATAGACCATTTTTCTTTGTTTTCCGAGTTGCAGTGGTCAGTTTCAAGTCGTATTTCCGAAAGGTGGTCTTACTAGAAGTAAAAACATCTACTATACTATGTTATTTCTAAGGAAACCAGAGAGACAGCAGAGAGCGCGTGTGCATCCTTGAATGTGCGCGCACGCGCTGCCAATGGCTCTTCAAAATGTTCCTGTCACGTGTGCATGACGAAACTTTCTTTACTTAGGCATTGTTATTCTATTCGTGGTCGGAATTTTTTCTGGCGCCGAATGTACGTCACTTTTGTTACGCATGCAGCATTTCACTACTGATACCGAGTAGAGTAAACAATTTTATCTACGAGTAACAAGGGATTATAAAGTTTTCGTTTTGTTAAACTCATTTTCTTTACATCCCTTTTGACAGAAGGAATTCATTTCTGAAGCTAGAGCTATGGAAATAGGAGAAGAATAAAAAATCAGCAGAATAAACATTTTAGTACCTAATGGAAAGAAGATTAACGCAGTTTATGAAGAGATATCATGAGCTAATGAGATTTTTTCCGTGTTCATGTATTCCAAAGATATTATTACTGCACTTCTAACAAGACTTACACATACACATAAAGTGCATAAAAGACTAATATTTTTCGTAGTTAGAGAGTTCAGGAATTGGCACTCACAATACAATAATTTTCTGCAGTAAAAATCAAAATATACAGATTACATATTAAACATTATACCCGGGCTGTGCTGGGTATCATTCATCTAATATGTCACATATGAAGAGAAAATCTTCATGTCGTGATAAGCTGCTTAACTTTTACTTATTTCAAAGGCTATATTTTCCTTAAAGGTTAAGTGTTATCATGTATGTTGTTTTTTTTAATACTTTTGTGATCAGCAGTGAAATTATGTGTCTGCAATCCATTAGGTTTTCAATATTTCGAATACCGAAGCTTTTCCTAAGTTTAAATGTAACACTGGCTACTAGAAACTGTTGACTTCATCGTAATACTAGCAAACGCTCATTTTAACAATATTTTTTTCTGGAGGTTAAAAAAAGAAATCGGTAAAAACATCCCACAGACGCATGCTTCGTCTGATTATGGAAACTGGGGTACATTATTTAAGTTTCTAAACTCTTTTGAAACGCAACCATATCTAAAGAACAAATAGTATGGTCCTAATGAAAATTAAAGTCAAAATTGAAAAGTAGAATAACCAGTTTTAGTATTATTTTCAGAGAAGGATCAACGCTACTTCGTTACGCGTTGGAAATTGGTTTCAGGGTAGTTGGCTTCCTTTTTTAACTGATGTTCGATTTATTTATAGCTGGAGTGAGAATCTAACTTCTATTAAGTGGTGTGAACAACGGTTAGATATGGCAAGTCACACAACTGTTGATTGGAATAACTATTTGCGAGAAATTTGCGCAGTTGTTCTCGAACAACAGTCGGACAAAAAATTTGGTAGGTCAGAATTAATTGTGCAGATAGACGAAACATTATTTTCGAAAAGAAAGTCTAATACAGCTCGTGTGTTTGCAGAGCAGTGGATTTGCGGAGGAATTTGTGTTTCTACTAATGACAGTATTTTAGTCAAAGTGCCAGAGAGAAGTGCGAAAACCCTGTTGAAGGAAATTAAGAATCATGTTGCGGAACATTCTACAATCCATTCGGATTCATGGAAGGCATATAAGGCTGAGGAGCCAGAAGAGGCAGGTTTTGAACATTTCAAAGTCAATCATAAGTACAACATTGTCGACCCGGAGAGTGGAGCCCATACTCAAACAATAGAAAGATTGTGGGGATCAGCTAAATGGAGAAAAAAATGTCCTCGCGGAACTGCTAGACAGCATATCGATTCGTACTTAGCTGAGTTCATGTGGAGACATCATTTAGCTTCATCAGACCCATTCGATTCCATTTTAAACAAGAAAGATGACACCGAACTTTCGGGTGTAAAATTTGTCAAAGCTATTCAAAGTCAATGGAGCCGTTATGGAAAACAATAGTATCTGACGGAAGAAAGAAGTTTTTCAATCGGGTTTTTAATCCCTCAGATATTGCTGTAAACGCAATCGTGAGCATACGCCCTCTAGTTGCAGACTTGTGTGTTAAACAAAACATGAATTTATATGAGAAACATTTCGCACCGGTAACGCTCTCAAACACAGAAAGAATTTTTCAAATCAGACTTTTAAAAACAGAGATATCGACAAAAATAAGATGTGGCTTTACGTTCCCTGGTGGGAAAAACCATGCATTATTTTAGGAAGAAAGTATTCTCAGAAGGATTTTCCATATGAGCGGTATCGGTCCAACAAAAAAAAATTTGTCGAGTTTTCAGGAGCCCAGATTTTGCTACAAATACATCAGAAACAGAAATTAACACTTATGCCCCTGGTGGCTAAACCATGTCAGAAAATATGTGAAAAATGCCTTTGTGCCCCCTAGTGGAAAGTCTATTATTTACTTGAAAATTTTTAATTTTTAGGAAAAACATTTCGCATCGGAAACACCATCCAACAAAGAAGGAAGTTTTCGAATCGGAATCCTAGAAGTAGAGATATTGGCAAAAATAAAATATACATCTACGCTTCCTGGCGTAGAAACCATACATTATTTCCAAAAGAAAATGTTCCTAAAAGGTTTGTCGACATGAATAGTATCGGTCAACAAACGACTTTCTTTTTCAGTCGAGATTTTAGAAACTCATATTTTGCTGCAAATACATCAGAAGCGGAAATTAAGACTTACGCCACCTGGTAGCCAAACCATTTTTTACAAAAAATTAGAAATTATGTGCAAACGATTTCCCATCAGGAGGTGTATCCGGTGCAGAAAGAATTTTTCAAATCGGAGATTTAGAAGCAGAGATATAGGGGGAAACGCAATTTACCTCTACGCCCCCTAGCGGAAAGTCTATGAATTACTTGAAATTTTTTGAAATTATATGAAAAACATGTCACACTGAAAACACTATCGAACAAAAAAGAAATTTTTCAAATCGGACTTCTAGAAGTAGATATGTTGACGAAAATAAGATATACACTTACGCCCCTGGTGGCCAAACTATTCTTTACCAAAATTTTGAAATTATATGCAAAAGCTTTTTCATCAGGATGTGTATCCGCTGAAGAAAAATATTTTCGAATCGGAGTTTTAGAAGAAGAGTTAGCTGGGAAAATGTAATTTCCTTTTACGCCCCCTAGCGGAAAATCTATGCGTAATTTGAAAAAGTAACTATATCTAAAATACTGTTCGACATAAATGGAATTGAAAGATAAATAAATTTTTTTCAATCGGATGTTCAGAAGCAAATATGTCATATAAAACGTATTTTTGAATTCGACATTATCTGCATTTACGCCCTCTAGCGGCGAAATTGTACATCATAAAAAAACCTGAATCAAGGATCATTCGTATGTTTCAAGCTTCCCAATGCAAAATGAATTTTTCAAATCGGACTGATAGTTGCAGAGATATCGTGGGTGCAGACGGACGGACGGACAGACAAATCGGTAACGTAAGCACGATCTTTTTTTACAAAAGACGAGCTAACAAAGAAGAAATTTTTCAAATCGGACTTCTAGAAGTAGAGATATTGACGAAAATAAGATATACATCTACGCCCCCTGGCGGAGAAACTATGAAATATTTTAAGAAGAAAATATTCCGAAAAGATTTATCGATGTGAGTGGCATCAGTTCACGAAAGAATTTTTTCGATCGATATTTTAGAAGCTCATTTTTTTTGGTAAATATATCAGAAGCAACAATTAACACTTATGCCCCCTGGTGGCCAAAGTATTTTTTTTTACCAAAACTTTGAAATTATATGAAAAAGATTTTCCATCAGGAGGTGTATCCGCTGAATAAAAAAAAATTTCAAATCGGAGTTTTAGAAGAAGAGTTATCGGGGAAAATGTAATTTACTTTTTTAGCGGAAAATCTATGCGTAATTTGAAAAAGTTATAACGAAGTGAATTTCTCCGTCATTTTTATCCGCGCCGGGGTTCGAACCCGGGTCCACTCATTCCGGAATAAGTTGCTCTACCAATTAAGCTACGCGGACATGTATTCTGATTCCTATCTGCCTTTATGTCATGTGCGTCCTGCTGGCAGGTACGTCACATCTCCTCTCCTGGTACGTTACATCATCTCCCCCTTATTTGTCTTTTTTCTTTCGAAGTGCTGCTCATATTTTTCCTATCTCGCGGTGTGGAAATAACATCACACCATTGCGAGATTTTGAACGGTCGGGTCATCCGGATAGTTCGGGCGCCATTATAACGAAGTGAATTTCTCCGTCATTTTTATCCGCGCCGGGGTTCGAACCCGGGTCCACTCATTCCGGAATAAGTTGCTCTACCAATTAAGCTACGCGGACATGGATTCTAATTGCTATCTGCCTTTATGTCGTGTGCGTCCTTCTGGCAGGTACGTCACATCTCCTGGTACGTTACAAAGTAACTATATCTAAACTACTCTTCGACATAAATGGAATCGAAATATAAAAGATTTTTTTCAATCGGCTGTTTAGAAGCAAATAGGTTGATTAAAACGTATTTTTGAATTCGACATCATCTGCATTTTCGCTCTCTAGCCGCGAAATTGTACATCGTAAAAAAAAACGAAATAAAGGATCATCATTCGCATATTTCAAGCTTCCCAATGCAAAAAGAGTTTTTCAAATCGGACTAATAGTTGCAGAGATATCGTGGGGACAGACGGACTGACGGACGGACGGACAAACCGATAACATAAGCAAGATCTTTTTTTACAAAAGACGTGCTAATTATATTAAAGCTTCTTGGCCCTCAAAAATATATGTGTAGGTTTCAGGCCACGAATAATGCTTGTATGTTGCGATATATTTCCTTCGTAAATTGTGTTTACCAAAAATAAACTCATCACGTCGTTCATTATAGCCAAATTCTAAAAAAGAAACGACTATTGTTGAGGCGCCGTCTATCGACAATGGTGACATTTACTGATATATTTCTACTGGCGCTCGGCTAATGCATAAGTACCCAAAGATTTCATAAAAGGGCCCACCCGGGCTTTTTGTCAGAGCCCGAGCCCATGCTCATCTCTAGTTCACTAGGGTTATTAAAACCCAAAACAATGAAAAGAAGGGGAGGAGGTACAAAAGTGTTCGTGGTCGCTTGTTTTTCGGCTCTTCGTACGGTAGATTATTATTTGAATCCAGAGAAATCATGATTGCTATGCTTTCCGCTTTTCCTGGAACTAATAACTTGAAATAGGAAACAGCGGCCGGGCTAAGATGCTCTAGAAAAGTCACTTATCTCTTCAGCGTCTAAAAAAAGCGATTAGAAAAAAAAAAAAAAAAAGGAAAGAAAGAAAGAAGTCAAATGTCGAACGGGTTAGTTACGTGATCAACTATATTCTGCAGAAGAACAAATATTCCACTCTGTTGCAGTTATTCGACTTTTGAATGCCAGCAAACGTTTGTGGTGTTATACTCATAACAAACTAGCAGGCAACTGGGTTGGAAAGATACATGTAATACTTCGGAAGTTAACGCAGTAAACAGAATTGATCACATTTCCATTTGTAAAAAGTGCGTATTGTATCAAATTCAAAGCAGTGTTTGAAGAAACCTAGAGAATCTTCTCTTAAATATACACTGCTGGACACCCAAAATCCACCACCAACAACGAAGCATCCGAATGGCCTGAAATTCGCAGCATGCGTCGCCCGCGAGAGCACATGCAAACGATTAGCATTGCAGGACATATGCAAACCATGTGCGCCCGGCACGCCACCGAAAAGCACTATAAGAAGGGTGCACAGAAGGCGGGGTGAAAGTAGTGGAAGTGTGTTGTGCTGCCGGACCTGTGCGTGGGAAGCTTCCTGATGCCTCGTCGCAGAATACGGCAGTCATTCCAGCAAGTTTCGGAGTTTGACAGATGACGAATAGTGGCTTATCGCGACAGCGGTGTGTCGTACCGAGACATCGGCGCCCGTGTGGGACGACATTCAGCCATAGTGAGGCGAGTATGGATTCGGTGGGTGCAGGAGGGACGGACGGACCGACGTGAGTGATTGCCGCAGCCACCGCAACGACCGAACGAGAGGACCGGCATGTTGTGCGGCGGGCATTGACGGCTCGCACCGCCACATCACGAACGTTAGCGGAGGAATTAGGGTGTGTTGCGCAACAACCTGTGTCAGCACGTATCGTTCGACGACGTCTGCAGGAGCGGGGACTTGTCGCACGGCGCCCATTGCTCCGATTACCATTGACTTTACACCATAAGCGAGTGCGGCGGCAGTGGGCCGTTGAACGCCGCACCTGGACTACGGAATGGCACGACATTGCCTTCTCGGACGAAACCCGCTTCTGTCTGCAAGACCACGATAGTCGGATCCGCGTGTGGTGGCACCGCGGCGAGAGACTGTATGACGCCTGCATTATGCATCGCCATACCTGTCCGTCGCCTGGCGTTATGGTTTGGAACGAAATAGGATATGACAACCGCACCCCTCTGGTACGCATCGCCCGTACACTCAACAGCCACCGCACCATATCCGACGTTTTGGAGCCTGTAGTCCTCCCTTACCTGCAGGAACTGCCAGCGGCCACGTTTCAACAGAACGATGCGCGTCCGCACGTGGCACGCATCGTGCAACAATTCTTCACGGCCCACCAGGTGTCACTGCTGCCGTGGCCCGTCTGTTCTCCCGATATGTCGCCCATCGAACACGTCTGGTCGCTGATCGGCAACCGAGTGGTCCGGCAAGCACCACCCGCTGCTGCGCCTGATGAACTGTGGCAACGTGTGGAAGCAGCCTGGACCAACATACCCCAAGCCCACATTCAAAGCCTCTTTCGTTCGATGCCGCGGCGTGTAGCTGCCGTTATTGCCAGCCATGGGGGCCACACGAAAACTATTGATGTCTGCGTGTTCCGCAAGTCGCACGGGCCTGTAAGCTCAATCGTTTCATCTTTGTATCTGTTGTTATGTGTCCAGTAAGTCTGGCTTTGCTATCTCGTGGTCTTCTTGGTGTTGCATTTTGGGTGGCCAGCAGTGTAATTTGGAATCATGTATAGTGCATAGTAACGCAATGGATGGGGTAGGGGGGGGGCTGTCTGAAACATAAAGAAAGCGCGGGCAATTCAGGAGATAGAACACAATTCGGCAGCTTAACAGAGTAAACAGCAAGATCAAATTTAAAATTGTACATGGCTTGCCCCAAAACAACTGAGATTGTTTTTATAATAAAAGTGCAATTCTGCGTTCGACCTTGGCACGCATCTCGAAAAAACAGTAGTCGTTGTAGTAACCATAGCCACCGGCCCCACCTGTTTATCACGTATGCGCAGTCCGTAGTGAGCAGTTTAATAAGCGCTGTTTTGTGAACCTCTAACAAGTGTTTCCACACTGTGATTTTTCGAAAATGTGGATGTGAAAGAGGAACAGAGATGAGCCATTAAATTTTGCTGTCGACTTAAGAAATCTGTCGGAGATACTTTCCGTCTTATGCAAGAGACTTATAAAGATGAATGTCTAGGAAAATCAAAAATTTGCAGGTGGCATAAAGTATTTACGGATGGTTGTGAGTCGGCGGTTTTAATCGCGTATGGAGAAAGATCTTCAACGAGTGTTACAGAAGTGAACATAAAACCAATACGCGTTATTGTACGAGAAGACAGACACCTATGAATCAGAGATATCGAAGATATGGTTCTCATTTCAAAATCATTAATTCACAGAAGTTTAAGTGAAAATCTTCCAAATACGTGGTGTCAGTGAATAAGCAAAGGCATCGCTCTTTCCACGTTTTAGCAACACATAGCAACCGAAAAATTTTTATTCGGTCACCGCTGGGGAATCGAATCCCGGATTTCTCCATATCTAGCCGAGCGCGTTAGCCTTACCGTTGTGTAAGGCTAACTAACACGCTCGGCTAGATATCGAGAGATCTGGGATTCGATTCCCCAGCGGTGACCGAATAAAAAATTTTCGGTTGCTGTGTGTTGCAAAAACGTGCAATGTGCGATGTCTTTGTTTATTCACAGAATTTTAAATTTGAGCATGAAACGAGTTTGTTCAACGTGGGTTCTTGTTTTTTTTTTATTGGAGGTGGTTTAACGGCAACTGTGAGCAACTCAATGGACTATAAGCAGTCGCCCGTCCTTAATTTAGGGTCACTGGTTCCAGGGGAGGGAGAGAGCCAGGGCCGTAAGACAAACACAATACCCATGCCTCCCCGGGATTCGAACCCGGGCCCCTTTCGGACAAATGATCAGAAGCCATTGCTTAGATCACTGAGCCACCGGGCGGTCAACCTGGGTTCCCTATCTTTCTTCTCGACAAAGGAAAGAATGGATCGTCGAGTTGAGGTTTCTCAACAATTAAAGCTAATGACAAACGAAGATCCAGAAGTGATGCCACGCTTTATTATAAGAGAGATAATTTGGCTACACTGTTTTGATCCACACACCAAAGCAGAAAGCTGTGTTTGGAAATCGCCCCTCGTCGCCGAAAGTGAAAAAGTTCGTCAATCAAAATCAGCGGAAAAGGTCATGTTGGCTGCTTTTCTTGGTTGTCAAGGCATGATCTATCAACACATTGTTCTTCCGAAAACTAAGATAAATGCCAACTACTACAAAACTGTGCTGCATAATCTGCAGAAATATTTGACGACAAAACGACCACACCTAAAAAAGAATTGGGTGTTACACAACGATAATGCAAGGCCGCACATGACCAGTTTTGTCGTTTCTTATTTGGAGGAAGTGAATATTAAGTTGATGCCCCGATTTGCATATTTTTCAGATTTGTCACCACGTGACCTCTGGTTGTTCCCAATTAGAAAAAAAAACATTACGGAGACGACAATTTGAGACTAATCAGCAACTTATTACAGCTGCATAGGGGTGCCTCCACAGTATTTCAGAAGAAGAATTTTAGAAGACATTCAAAAAGTGAAGGAATGTTGGGACACCAGTATTCGATGCAATGGACAGAATTTCGAAAAAGATGACAACTTCCTTCATAATTAAGGCACGCATATTTTTTCCATAAAAACATTCTCAGTTATTTTGGGACAACCCTTGTAAATACCACGCTCCATATCAAATTCGTAACAGTGGTTGAAGAAACATAGTCAAAATTTTTCCGTAGCTTGGAACTACTTACAGCGATTAGTTAGAACTACTTACAACGATTAGTTAGAACTACTTACAGCGATTAGTTAGAACTACTTACAGCGATTAGTTATTATTATATTTCTTACTAGCTAGTCATATTCAGCAGACAAATATTACACTTTATTGCTGCTACTACATTTGAATGCCACCAAACGTTCGTAGTGTTACTCAAAAATCGAACGTATGTAGACACAAACCACTCCTCTAGGTGCGATGTCTTGCGTTATCTTTTATCACCAAGACATGAATTTAGCGGTCGAGTGTTCCAAAAGATGGACGTTCTAAGGACATTTCAAAAACTTTTCGCTGCATTTCATTAAATTGATTAAGATATTTCGAAGAAACTTACACATAAGTCACAAATTTAGTACAAAGGGCATTCTTAAAGTAATGCCTCTTCCTTAATAATTTTAGAAATTTTGAAGTGATTTTAATGAAATTGCACTGACATGTCGTATTATACAGTATGATACCAATGTGGGAACAATTTTTTTTAAATTTAGAATCGGAAATAAAGATCATGAATGACAGAGAAAAGCAATGGGCAGTAATTGATTTCCTGGGAAAAGAGGGATGTGAGGCTCCAGAAATCTACAGAAGACTCCTGGCGGTGTATGGAGCTGCCACAATCCATATCAGTAATGTCCGAAGATTGATGAAGAGGTTGTGACGTACCTGCCAGCAGGACGCACACGACATAAAGGCAGATAGCAGCCACAACGATGGTCCGCGTAGCTCAATTGGTAGAGTGACTTATTCCGGAATGAGGGGACCCGGCTTCGAGCCACGGCGTGGACAAAAATGACGGAGAAATTTACTTCGTTATAATGGCGCCCGAACTTTCCGGATGACCCGGCCGTTCAAAATCTCGCAATGGTGTGATGTTCTTTCCACACCACGAGATAGGAAAAATAAGAGAATCCCTTCTCCAGCGCTTCGAAAAATAAATGTGTGTGACGTTGCATTCCACACACCAGATTGACTGGGAGTTCTCAAGTGCAAGTTCTACAGCGGATGGCTGCCTGCAACGATTCATGGTCATGGCTGACCCGTGGGCAATGCCCCCGGCCCTCTTTCGGGGGAGGGAGATGTGATGTACCTGCCAGCAGGACGCATACGACATAAAGGCAGATAGCAGCCACAACGAACGTCCGCGTAGCTCAATTGGTAGAGTGACTTACTCCCGGAATGAGGGGACCCGGGTTCGAGCCGCGGCGTGGACAAAAATGACGGAGAAATTTACTTCGTTATAAGGTTTTAAGAGGGAAAACTTTCAGTGTCGGACAAGCAATGGAGTGGAAGACCCGCAACTGCAGTGACAAAGGCAAACAGGCAACGAGTTAAAGACCTCATAACAGCTCATCGTCGTGTCACCATTCAGAAGTTATGTGATGCAATTCATTGTGGTCATGGTGATATGGAAACATTAATTAGGGATCTGGGCTACAGAAACAAATTTTCAAAGTGGATCCCAAGAAACCTTACCCGTGAGCAAATAGTGGACCGTGCCGGAACCTCTTGGACTGTTATGAGAGGGAGAGTGAGGTGTTTTTCTCTAATGTTGTAACGGGAGATGAAGCTTTGGTGTTCTTTCATGACCCAGAAACAAAACGTGCGTCAATGGAATAGCACCGCATATCTTCACATCGACAGAAAAAGGTGAAAAAAACTTGTTCCGCAGGGAAAGTGATGGTGAAAATTTTCTGGGACAAATGCGGAGTCATTTTGACTAATTTCTTTGAACCGGGTGCAACAATAAACAGTGCTCACTATGTGCAGACATTGAAGAAGCTAAAGGAAGCTATCAGAAGGAAAAGACGTGACATTCCACTTCATAGTGTTGTTTTACACCATGATAACGCACGTCCCCACCCCTCAAAGGAAACTTCACAGGCTATTGTCAAAATTGGGTGGACAGTGATGTCCCAAATTTCCTACAGTCCTGATTTGGCTCCCTCAGACTTTTTCCTGTTTTCCCCTTTGAAAAACACCCTTCGTGGTGAACGTTTCGACGATGTGACATACGTTAAACTGGCTGTGAACTCATGGGTGAAACGGTAGCCTCAGGAATTTTTCCAAAATGGATTTTAATATAATGTGTTCAAATGTGGCGGAAATGTATAGAATTTGATGGACAATACGTTTAATAGGCTAGTATTATTAACAATATATTCAAGTATTTTGCTACTAAGTTTCACATTTTTGCTGCTACAAATCAAAATCTTATGAGAGACGAGGCATTACTTTCAAGATGCCCTTTTTCACATTTTAATAACGCCAGAGGAGGAAGTCTGTGAAATGTTCAAAATTATTCCACGATATTAGTCAACAGAAAAGTTATCAATGTTACAGAAAGGATTAGATTTTGCCTTTACAATATAAAGCGTCAGTTCATTACAAAATCACTCAATAAACGCATATAGCGTATTAATCCGTTTATTTTTGCGGCGTAGTAAGTACAAAGATTCGCCAAGCTTTCGTACTCCACTGGGAGGCTTTCTCCAGGCAATGGTAGACATCACGAGCGTAATACGCTCGTGATTTCTACCACGTTATTTTCAAAAATCATCTTTGTTCCCTGCGTGTTTCAATTCCCTGCACTTTTATGTCTACCGTTGCCTTGAGAAAGCCTCCCAGTGGAGTGCGAAAGCTTGGCGAATCTTTGTATTTACTACGCCGCAAAAATAAACGGATTTAATACGCTTTATGCGTTTCTTGAGTATTCACAGTGTGGTGTATTTATAATTACATTACGAAATCAGTTTACGTCTCACTTTCCAGCCGTGTCAAGGGAGAGTACATAGAAACTTCTTCAGGAGCTGCAAAACTCCAGAAACCGGAAACAATTTTAAAAGTGTTTCCTCATGGCCTTGCAGAAGAGCGATGCTGTTTAGATTGTTTGCAATACTGCCACCGGAGACAGAGTACGTGATAAGAGGGAGTTGTCTTGTGAATGGCAATGACGGAGAAGGTTGACACTGCGGCATTGTATTAGGTAACACAATGCTGACTCACTTTCATAAAAAGACTGTTAATCTTATTGGGGAAACAGAAACTTGTTACAGTTTAACAAAATCCCAAATCTTGGAATGCTGCAAGAAAACCCTGTCTAAACATTTTGATGATGCCATGCTCTTTGAAAACATTTCAGTGGGGAATTTTCAGTACAAATCAGAATCAACGTTAAATGTAAGAAAACGAAAAGTTTCTATTGGATGGAAACGAAGGAAAGATGCAAAATGACAAAAACTATGGAAAATTAGACACTTTCTATAGCAAGGGCAATACTAAGAATCAGAAAAAAAAAGAACAAAACAGAGACAACCTAGAGCGAATTTTACCTAGCATCAGATATATCCTTTTGATAGTTTTATTTTAAATTCAGTCAGTCGCGCAACAATAAAAGTTTTATATACAGAATGTTTGAAAGCTTCCATGGAAATCTCTTTTCCTCTTTACCCAACTGACATTTTCGAAGTTAAATTTGAAAGAAAATTAACCTCCGGTACATGAAATCATAGACTTGTGACGATTATATATATTAAAATAATACAACGTTTGTTGCAAATATTTAATTTTTTCAAGTTCAATAAGATTTCGCTGGGTTTTGACCTAGCTTCATCAGGACGAATGGCACGTAAATATTCAAATTGATATCATAAATGGTGTTATAATTAAAACCCGTGACTGTAAACACCATTTATGATGTCATGTACAATTTTAATATTTGCATGGCATTCGTCCTGATGAAGCTAAGTCAGAACCCTGCGAAATCTTGGTCGACTTGAAAAAATAAAATATGTGTGACAAACGTTGTATTATCTTAATATATTAACATTTGGTAGTTTGAATTTTAAACTGATTCGCTTTTTTTTTACCAATTTAATTTTGCATCCAAAGAATATTAGTTTTTTTTAACCGTTAATTTAGTTTTGAGCTCAGTTGTCTTTTTCATAATTTAACTTCGAATATCTTTTTCCTTTTTATAATATAATGTTAAACCTCACTGGTTTTCTAACAATATTATCTGAAACATTAACTACCCTCCTTGCAATTCAGCCTTTGGGTCCACATACCTTTCCGGCTGTTGATTCTTGATTGTGTGTTTGGTCAATCTTGAAACAATTTACCTTTTTATAGTGCAATTTTGAACCGAGCTCTTTAATAACACAAATACACTATCTACCAACAAGTAATTGGACACCCCTGCAATCGACGATATCTGCGGTCCTGATACACGTCACGGCCGCCGCCGTTAAATATCGTGTGGGAAACAACAACGCAACCAGTCGCATGCAAGATGCCACGCAGTTCGGAGCTCTCTGATTTCGAGAAAGGTGTAATCGTCGGGTATCACAGAAATGGCTGATCCATACGTGACTTAACCAGCAAGTTGAAGTACCCAAAATCGACAGTGGCGTACGTGATTGGCAAGTGGAAGATGAAAGGTGACTGTCGGAATGTGCCCCGACCCGGTAGACCCACAAAACTGGGAGTTAGAGACCGACGGGTGCTGGCCAGAGAAATTCGGAAGAATCGCACCAAATCGATGGGCCACATCCGCGAGGAGTTTCAACAGGCATCCGGGAGTGTTCTTTCGTTGAATAATATACGTAAGGAAGCCCATCTGCTCGGTTATCATGGACGTGCTGCCGCCCACAAGCCTGTGATCACCAAGCCCAATAGCTCTGCTCGGCTAACGTGGTGCAAAGAATGTCGACTGTAGACCGTTGAACAGTGGAAATAGGTTCTCTGGAGCGACGAATCAAGGTTAACCCTCTACTGTTCGGATGGAAGTGTCTGGGTTTGGCGTCTGCCTTGAGAACGTCTCCTGCCGGAATGTATTGGGCCAACTGTGAAGTTCGGCGGCGGTGGAATTATGCTATGGAGGTGTTTCTCCTGGTATGGCACCGGACCCTTGGTCGCAATTCCTGGTAGACTGAACGCCGAGACCTACTGCACTATTTTGGATGACCATGCGCTTCCTACGTTTTGGCAGTTTTACGGTGTGGACCCATGTTACTTTCAGGATGACAATGCCACATGTCATGTTGCGAGGTCCACCATGGCTTGGTATGGTGACAATGAGGTTAATCGAATGGACTGGCCTGCGCAGAGCTCGGACCTTTACCCTATCGAGCACCTCTGGGACGAGTTGGAGCGTCGACTTAAGCGGTGCTCCCACCGTCCGAAATCGGTGAAGGAACTGACCTGTCTTCTCCAAGTCTAGTGGAAGAAAATACCGCTAGCAGTCGTACAACGCCTGGTTGAGAGTATGCCCCGGTTGATCGCAGCTATAATCGCCGCTCGTGGAGGCTCCACCAACTATTGAAGGTGAATAAACTTCGTTTTCCTTTGCTATCATAGGTGTCCAATTACTTGTTGGTAGATAGTGTGGAAGTATAATTTACCTCTTTGTATTTAAATCATGAACCCTGTTAGTATTTCATCAAATTCATTTTGTAAAACCCTGTTGGTCTTTTGCTAATTAAATATTAAGCCAGTTAGTCATTTTGAAATCTAACTTTGAGAATTAGTGGCCACTTAACAACGCAATCTTATGCATAAATTACCACTTAGTAATGGGACGTTGTACCTAGTTATCGCGAAAGAAATTAAATCTTGAAATAAGCTGGATTTTTAACTATTTGCACTTGAAGCTTGCTGGTCTTTCAAATTTGGTCGTGAATCCAAGTGGAATTTGAGAATTCGATTTTTATTTTAACTGACAGTCTAATCTTGAACGTAGTTGGAGTTTGGCGACATAATCTAAAGCAAAATTTAATTTTGAGATTAAGACATGAATCCAATTAACTTTTGCTGTTTTAAAAACTGCAAGATGAGGCACGGCTTAAATAAGTTCCAGATGTTGTATCAAAGCATGCATATATTTGGTTCACAAAGAGAGAACTTGAAAATGAAAGTTATGCTCTTTTTACTTTTTTTTTCTGTGAAAACTGTAACAGCGGTTATTAATAAATTAACATTCAGGAGTTCTTGTAAGATATCGCAATTTTAACTACGCAGGCAGGTAAAATAATGTTCGCAGCACAATCGGCATGAGAAACTGGTGCAAAACTAATGACAAATACACTCATGGGCAATGAAATTTGGGCACCTAGAAGAAAACATGCTACAACCGCGAAACTTCGCAGATAACTAGAGTGCGCGCTGGTAAGCAAATGATCCACGTTTGGTGCGATTGCGTATGACCGCACAACCTGGGGTGGCGCTGCAAACTCGAACCGGCAGCCTTGTAAACCGGCGTGTAGTCGATGCCCCACGAAAGCGAAAAGCACCGGCCGACGTAAGCAAGAGTGCAGAGTGACAAGAATGCCGATTAGTTGCCAGGGACGTCGATTTACGCAACTTACGGATTTTGAGAGAGGCCGGATCATCGGGCTGAAAACCGCAGGGTGGTCTACGCGTCGTATAGCCCGCCACGTGGATCGTTCTGACCATACCGTCTGACTGTGTTGGGAGCAGTGGACACGTGACGGCTCGCATGTTCACAAAACCTGCAAAGAAACTCCTCAGAGGGTGCTCAACGTTCGGTGATTGGCTTACGTAATCACGTGACATGCTACGTAGAGGAAAACGAATGGGAAGAAAAAAGAAAAGCTTCTTCAGTGATCAATATCAACATGGATTACAATGTTACAATAATAGCATCGAGTTTTCCAGAAAATTACGCCTATAAAATAAAAATTACTCAGAAAATTACGCCTATAAGGGAAAACTTTTAGTTGCTTCTTTAAAGTAAAATGACAAAAGAATCAATCCAGGTAAGTATCCGTCAAGTTTCGACACTAATATTCAGGGCCGCAGCATATTGAAGTATTTGCTTTTAGCTAAAGAAAAGGACCATAATATGGATTGAAAGTTCAGAGAAGGAAATCTAATTTTTTGCGGAGAGAATAATAAGCATCGCCCTAAAATAAATTCGTATTACATATTTTGAAGATGTCAATCCGATTTTTGGTGTAAATGTGACAAGGATGGTAAGTCAGATAATATTCGAAAACTTGGAAATTTCATCGTTCTGGAGCGGGACTCGAATCCACGTCTGCCAAATAGCTTCCGAATTTCGAGTTCATCGTAGCACCTAGGACATGAAACACTAAAAACCATGTAATTAAAAACAAACTATCGATCATGAAAGAAATACGGGATTACGCCATATAATACAAATTTTGAAGAGGACAATCCGATTTTTGGCGTAAATGTGACAAGGATGGTACGTCAGATAATATCCAAAAACTTGAACTTTTTCATCGTCCTGGAGCGGGACTCGAACCCGCGTCTCCCAGAAAGCGCCCGGGTATGCTAACCACTACACCACCCAGAACGACCAAGTTTCAAGTTTCCGATCAATTTGGATATAATTTGAATATATTTGAATATGGTTACATTCAAATTGATCGGAAACTTGAAACTTGGTCGTTCTGGGTAGTGTAGTGGTTAGCATACCCGGGCGCTTTCGGGGAGACGCGGGTTCGAGTCCTGCTCCAGGACGATGAAAATTTTCAAGTTTTCGGATATTATCTGACTTACCATCCTTGTCACATTTACACCAAAAATCGGATTGTCATCTTCAAACTATCGATATTGCGATATTTCAAAATATCTTAAAAAGTAGATATCGGCCAGGTATAGATTCAACAATGGACCGAACATAACACCATTCCAGCAGACCGCCTTGCACTTCTTAACGGACATGTTTCTGGCAAAAATACATTGCCCATCATCAGCGGTGAATTGTATACAAGCTCTCGTATGCATTACTGCTAAAGACTTTGTCAAAAAGTTTTTGCGCATTCATTATGCCTATCCATACATCACGACTTTCGAACGGCTGTGAGGTAGTGTTTTACCATAGAAAACTTCGAATTAGTCTACAGTGTTGTAGTACTGCAAACGCTACCTATTGGCTTTTAATTAATAGAACTTTCATCTTCTGTTTGCAATTTCTATATATATTTTCATCTTCTGTTTGCGATTTGTGCATATAACGTATGGCAGTGATAAATAAGAATTAGGACAGTTCTGCAGCTACTTTAGCGGATCAGTGGGTACTTGTTATATTGATACGTGCGTAACAGTATAAGTGAGGGTATCCCCGCTTTATTAGGAGACAAATTGTTTAGATATGGTGACATGGTAACCGAAAATATGACGTCACAGTCATTTTGGACACCGATCATTGCTCGGGCATGCTTAACTGCATGGGACATTCTCGCCAGTGAATTTGAAATTGTTACTTTTTGTCACTGATGGTCGTAATGGTGAGAGCAATTTTTCAGTAATGGTGACAAAATAGCAGTGACGTGATTTCAGACTTATCTTTAGCAGTCATGTAGGTATTAATTTGATCGGCAACGATATTCAGATGCGCAGTAACGTTCATATCTCCTTCGATGGGTATCAGGGGATTAATGTGCGCCAGGGAAACATTCACTACACTAACACACTACCTCAACCGCACTGCACTGTGACACGTGAGCGGATAGCTTCATGGAGTCGTATTACTTGCACCGAATTCAGATCTTGCCATTCACATGATGCAAAAATTACCTAGATTCGTCTATCTAGCCTACCTTCTTCCAGTGCTCAGCGGTTAAATGTCGATGGTTCTGCGTTACTGAAGGCGCGCGTTTGTGCTCTGCCCCGACAACATCAGCATTCGACATGATCGTCCGTTCTTGTAGCCCATAATCCACATGGTCCTATGCGTAGTGATTCGGAGACTTTTTGATTGATAAACTACAAGAGAAACATGGAAATACCACGGCCGTTCCATAAAAACTGAGAGAAAAATCACACAAAATGAAGAAATATAGATACAGAAAAATATAATACATATTCTTTCTCAAAATATCTTTCCTGGGATGATATGCAACGGTCCCATCGTTCAGTCCACTTTTCAAAGCATGTGGCGAACGTATTTTGTGGAAGCTGCTTCAGCGACCCCTGTACAGTTTGAATAACGTCAGCATCTGTGTTGACTGTTGCGTCACGGAACTTCTACCTCATTGTTGGAAACAACCATAAATCGCACGGGGCGAGGTCAGAACTGTAAGCAGGCTGCAGCGTGATTTCAATACTTGCATTTCGTAAGAAACCTGTTGAACACAAGCAGCCACATGTGGGCGGGCGTTATCATGGTGAAGAATAAACTTGCCCACCAGTTCCGGTCGCTTAATCGATATGCGTCATCGCAGACGCTTCAGGACTGGAATGTAATACTCAGCATTGACAGTAATTTGTGGAGGAATGGCATGCTGGTAGACTACACCTTTAGATCAAAGAAATTTATCATCATCACCTTCCCAGCTGAATTGGTTTGAAGGACTTTTTCGGAGGAGGCGAGGTTCTGTGTTTCAGACACTTGTTGCGCACTTCGTGAGGGGGTCAAAATAGTGGACCCATGTTTCATCGGAAGTTATTACTGTGTTTAGAAAGTTTGGATCCTTTGTACACATTTGTTTCCACTCATGACACACCTGAACTCTGGCTAACAACTGTTCTCTCGTCAGGTGATGAGATACTCATCTAGAACACATCGATGCAGCAAAAATTTGCTGCGTAGAATGCGTAATGCCATCTGAAATATTAGTTGACGCCGATATGTCTTCACACGCCATTCTTCGATCTTCTTGCAGGATTGCCCAAACAGTATTGAAAATACTTTTCGTAACAACACTTTCAGGTCGACCAGGCCTAAGAGTTAGTTCTGCCGACAAACGCCCTTTTTTGACATCATGCTGCCAGCTAAAAATCGTTGACGCACCCAAGCACTTATCTTTGTAAGTTTTTTTCATGAAATCAATTGTTTCTGGAGCCATTTTACCCAAACGATATCAAAATGTTATGGCACAACGCATTTCACTTCTTAACTCTCAATCACTCACCTCCATAACTGGTCGAAATGCAGACGTATCTTAAACTGCGCAATAACAAAAGTAGAATCGTCTGCCACGGCTAATAATTGTTGCCATAGATATATTCTTAATTCAGTTAGTCGTCTGCGTGGTAATTTCCCCTCTCCGCACTGTTGCCAACTCAAAAAAAAAATACTCTTAGTTTTTATGGAACGGTCTTTGTACACTATCTAACAACAAGTAGTTGGACACCCCTGCAAGCGACGATATCTGCGGTCCTGATACACGTCACGGCCGCCGCCGTTAAATATCGTGTGGGAAACAACAACGCAACCAGTCGCATGCAAGATGCCACGCAGTTCGGAGCTCTCTGATTTCGAGAAAGGTGTAATCGTCAGGTATCACAGAAATGGCCGATCCATACGTGACATATCCAGCGAGTTGAAGTACCCAAATTCGACAATGGCCTACGTGATTGGCAAGTGGAAGATGACAGGTGACTGTTAGAATGTGCCCCAACCTGGCAGACCCACAAAACTGGGAGTTAGAGACCGACGGGTGCTGGCCAGAGAAATTCGGAAGAATCGCACCAAATCGATGGGCCACATCCGCGAGGAGTTTCAACAGGCATCCGGGAGCGTTCTTTCGATGAATACCATCCGTAAAGAAGCCCATCTGCTCGGTTATCATGGACGTGCTGCCGCCCACAAGCCTTTGATCACCAAGTCCAATAGCGCTGCTCGGCTAACGTAGGGCAAAGAACGGCGACAGTGGACCGTTGGACAGTGGAAACAGGTTCTCTGGAGCGACGGATCAAGGTTCACTCTCTACCGTTCGGATGGCAGGGTCTGGGTTTCGAGTCTGCCTGGAGAACGCCTCTTGCCGGAATGTATTGTGCCGACTGTGAAGTTCGGCTGCGGTGGAATTATGCCATGGGGGTGTTTCTCCTGGTACGGCACGGGGCTCTTGTTCTCAATTCCTGGTGGACTCAACGCCGATACCTACTGCACCATTTTGGATGACCATGCGCTTCCTACGTTGTGGCAGTTTTACGGGTTGGACCCATGCTACTTTCAGGATGACAGTGCCTACTGTCATGTTGCGAGGTCCACCATGGCTTGGTATGGTGACAATGGGGTTAATCGAATGGACTGTCCTGAGCAGAGCTCGGACCTTAACCTTATCGAGCACCTCTTTGACGAGTTGGAGCGTTGACTTAAGGGGTGCCCCCACCGTCCGAAATCGGTGAAGGAACTGACCTGTCTTCTCCAAGCCGAGTGGAAGAAAATACCGCTAGCCGTCGTACAACGCCTGGTTGAGGGTATGCCCCGGAGGGTCGCAGCTGTAATCGCCGCTCGTGGAGGTTCCACCAACTATTGAAGGTGAATAAACTTCGTTTTCCTTTGCTATCACAGGTGTCGAATTACTTGTTGGTAGATAGTGTATTTACAAATGGAGCAACAGAAAGGAGATTAATATGATATGTCCAATGTACAATAGAAATATAAAAGAGGTATCAAAATTTCTAATTTGATGATGACACGACAGCAAAAGCATTTCTGCAATTAAATGAATCAGCATAAATTATAAGAAAATCATACATAGTGTACACAACGGATATCATCGTAATAATGGATGTAGAACAACACGCGCATGAAAACACATTTTCCGGTGAAGGAATCATAACCGCATCCTTCTGCTCCGTAACCTAATGCTTTCCCCTGTTGAGCTACACTGACGGACTTTTTCGGTGCAATTTTGCCGCCTTGACATGTGCTACACATCTAGACCTCTGTAGTACGTTACACACATCCCTAAGACCTCTTGAGAAAAGGGTTAGGACGGAATCATTAGTTTCCGGTTCATTGGGCAAACTATGCTTGAAGTAGCTCACTGTAGAAGAAGGAATTCTAATTAATTGCAGACGACGTGTGGAAGAAGCATCACACATTTTTCGAAGCGTAGAAGAAAGAGTTCTCATTAATTGCAGACGACGTGTGGAAGAATCATCACACATTACTCGAAGCGTAGAAGAAGGATTTCTCATTAATTCCAGACAACGTGTGGAAGAAGCATCACACATTTTTTGAAGCGTAGAAGAAGGATTTCTCATTAATTCCAGGCGAGGTGTGGTAAAAGCATCACACATTTCTCGAAGCGTAGAAGAAGGATTTCTCATTAATTACAGACGAGGTGTGACAGAAGCATAACACATTACTCGAAGCGTAGAAGAAGGACTTCTCATTAATTCCAGACAACGTGTGGAAGAAGCATCACACATTTTTTGAAGCGTAGAAGAAGGATTTCTCATTAATTCCAGGCGAGGTGTGGTAAAAGCATCACACATTTCTCGAAGCGTAGAAGAAGGATTTCTCATTAATTACAGACGAGGTGTGACAGAAGCATAACACATTACTCGAAGCGTAGAAGAAGGATTTCTCATTAATTCCAGACAACGTGTGGAAGAAGCATCACACATTTTTTGAAGCGTAGAAGAAGGATTTCTCATTAATTCCAGGCGAGGTGTGGTAAAAGCATCACACATTTCTCGAAGCGTAGAAGAAGGATTTCTCATTAATTACAGACGAGGTGTGACAGAAGCATAACACATTACTCGAAGCGTAGAAGAAGGATTTCTCATTAATTCCAGACAACGTGTGGAAGAAGCATCACACATTTTTTGAAGCGTAGAAGAAAGATTTCTCATTAATTCCAGGCGAGGTGTGGTAAAAGCATCACACATTTCTCGAAGCGTAGAAGAAGGATTTCTCATTAATTACAGACGAGGTGTGACAGAAGCATAACACATTACTCGAAGCGTAGAAAAAGGATTTCTCATTAATTCCAGACAACGTGTGGAAGAAGCATCACACATTTTTTGAAGCGTAGAAGAAGGATTTCTCATTAATTCCAGGCGAGGTGTGGTAAAAGCATCACACATTTCTCGAAGCGTAGAAGAAGGATTTCTCATTAATTACAGACGAGGTGTGACAGAAGCATAACACATTACTCGAAGCGTAGAAGAAGGACTTTTCATTAATTCCAGACAACGTGTGGAAGAAGCATCACACATTTTTTGAAGCGTAGAAGAAGGATTTCTCATTAATTCCAGGCGAGGTGTGGTAAAAGCATCACACATTTCTCGAAGCGTAGAAGAAGGATTTCTCATTAATTACAGACGAGGTGTGACAGAAGCATAACACATTACTCGAAGCGTAGAAGAAGGATTTTCATTAATTCCAGACAACGTGTGGAAGAAGCATCACACATTTTTTGAAGCGTAGAAGAAGGATTTCTCATTAATTCCAGGCGAGGTGTGGTAAAAGCATCACACATTTCTCGAAGCGTAGAAGAAGGATTTCTCATTAATTACAGACGAGGTGTGGAATTAGCATCACACATTTTTTGAAGCGTAGAAGAAGGATTTCTCATTAATTCCAGGCGAGGTGTAGAAAAAGCATCACACATTTCTCGAAGCGTAGAAGAAGGATTTCTCATTAATTCCAGACGACATGTGGAAGGAGAATCACACATTTTTCGAAGCGTAGAAGGAATTCTGATTAATTCCAGACGACGTGTGGAAGGTGCATCAAACATCTTTCGAAGCGTTGAGGAAGGAATTCTAATTAATTCCAGACGAGGTGTGGAAGAAGCATCACACATTTCTCGAAGCGTAGAAGAAGGATTTCTCATTAATTACAGACGAGGTGTGGAAGAAGCATCACACATTTCTCGAAGCGTAGAAGAAGGATTTTTGTTTAATTCCAGAAGATGTGCGGAAGAAGCATCACACATTTTTTGAAGCGTAGAAGAAGGATTTCTCATTAATTCCAGACGAAATGTGGAATTAGCATCACACATTTTTTGAAGCGTTGAAGAAGGATTTCTCATTAATTCCAGACGACATGTGGAATTAGCATCACACATTGTTCGAAGAACTTACTGTCAGTAGATCCATTTCCACAATCGGGTGCCAACGTGAAAACCCAAATTTTTCCGTGTCGGGTATCGAACCCTAGCATCCTTCTGCTCTGGAGCCGAATGCTTCCCCAATTAAGCTACACCGACGGAATTTATCGCTACAACCTTGCTGCCGTGACATGTGCTTCATTTCTGTAGTGCGTCACAAGTTTCAAACAAAATTCCCATCGGGTTCCATTTATACGAAAAGGAAGTGTGACATATTCTAAATTAACTTTCCTTTTTAATTTCTTTCCCTATGTAAATCTTGAGTTTATTCTCACTTATACTTCACTCTCAACGTGATATCTTTTCTCTCAAACGAATACTGTTGGCAACATAATTGAGATTGAATGAACGTGACGTTTGCTTGATATAAGATAAGAACGAGAGATAAAAAGGACGACTAAACTGTTATACGCGAGCGTTGCTTGGAGAAGTGTTGCAAGTTGAGCGTTGTGTTGTAGAGCGTTGTGTTAAGAGCTGTGTAGTGTGTGTGGAGAGTTTACTGCAATATGCTATGATATGTTACGATGTGTTGGCTATACATCCGTGAAAAAAGCATCTTTTCCGTAAGTTTGACTTCTGTTTACATGTTTCGTCTGGCCGTTAAGGTTTAATTTAGGAACTATTTCATCTTATGGTTATGTTTTTTTTAAAATAACGTAGAAGTACGAAAAGACTTCTACGTCATAGAAGAAGAGGTATGTGTTCGCATGCTAATATGTAGCTCAAATTTGGCCTTGGCAGGACACGCAAACAAATTGCTCACGGAGTGCGCTTTATACATGAAGGAGGGCACTCCGTGAGCAATTGTCTGTTTGTCATTTACAAGTTGATACTTGTAAATGACAAACAGACATGTATGTAGGAGCAAAGCTGGTGGGAGGAGGTAGTTTTGAAAGTACCATAGCGAAGTGTGTAGTAGCTTATGTAAGCATGCAGAATTCCGCACACTAAACCAAGCGCAGTGTAAAACAAGTGGAAGAGTGGTATCAAAACATAACAATGATGATAAAAGTTTAATATGTTAGCAATGGTATTACAGTAAAAACAGTTAAGTGAAGGTAATATTTTTTTTTTTTTTTGATTGGGGGTTTAACGACTACCGTGAGCAACTCAATGGGCTATAAGCAGTCGCCCGTCCCTAATTTAGGGTCACTGGTTCCAGGGAAGGGAGAGAGCCAGTGCCGTAAGACAAACACAACATCCATGCCTCACGGGGATTCGAACCCGGACCCCGTTCGGACGAATGATCAGAGGCCATCGCTTAGACCACTGCGCCACCGGGGCGGCGAAGGTAATATTCCAAAACAATATAGTCTAGATGGCGTGGGTCAACGGCAATGTGAAAAACGCCAGTGAACATCAGCTGTAGAACTTACGTTTATTGTTCTGTAGGCTTGTCACCATATGCACTGCTCAATATCCAGTTAGCAGAGCATGGCTTTTGCGACATAATGCAAGCCAATCGTGTGACACCTCACCGAAACATTTAGAACACAAATCGAGTATGATGTAGACAACCGAATCATGCACAAAAACGAAAGTTCGGTGCAACCAGTTATAGGATCTCGCACACAATTTCCGAAATCCCATTTGCTCGTGAATGATGGAAAGCACAGTCCCGTGCGAAATGTCTAACGTACTTGCAATTTCCTTGATTTTGATACGCCTGTAGTCACGTATCATATCGTCAACGGCGGCAACGTGCACCGGAGTGCTGGATATTAATGGTATGCCTTCGCGGTATTCGTCCGTCAAATTTGTGCAACCTTTGTCAAATTGTTGTCACCACTTTACAATGGGCGGGCGAGACATGGCATTTCCCCCGTATACAGCACAATGAATGTCAGTGCAATTTAGGCGCTTAACCCACAAAAATCGAATGGTTCCTCGCACTTCCAATTTGGAGTAAGAATCCGGTTGATGCGACATTACGAACTGCCTCCTGCACACGCCTTACGCAGTCACTGAACTAAAACACCTCCCGTCGGCAGCAATGACGTAATGTCTACTTCACTCTCAAGCACACACGGTCTGACTGCAATCCCACTCCAGATGCCGCTAAGTGTAACTTACTATTTGATTCAGCTGTGTAACTCACATCGCAGTCACGTGACCTCATGCCGTTTTCGTGACGAGGTGAAAAATGGCGCACTCCAATGTATGAAAATGGCATCTCAATGTACGAAAATGCAATTGTCGGTAAATGAATGTATTTTTACAAACACATGAATAATATACTAATGTACACATATTATGTATTTTCAGGGCTAATGGGAAATCAGGAATCAGCCGCGAAAAAGTTCCTTTTACCTACAGGTACGTTTCTTCGAATTTCAGTAGAAATATCGTGTTTTATAGAAATGCCGTGAAAGAAAAGTGCAAAATCATTACTTCTAATTCACCCGTCAGTTTTTCTTTCTGTTATTTATATGCCTATAGTAGAATATGATTTACACATCGGAATTTCTTCCATTAAACTGTTATTTTAATGCATGCGGAAATATTTATTCATATATGAGTGCTGTTGAAGCTGAGAGTTTGATATAATTTTTGTACAAATAAGAAATAGGCCTACATTTAATGAGTGAACTATTTTGTACTGCAGTATATGCAGCTGTAATAAAAGTTTATTTCTGTGCAAGAGATGAAAAAGAAACCGTTCCTAATGCATCTACTGGTTCGTACAATTATTAATATTCTTGTTTCAGAAGTTGATCTTCCCATATACACTGCTGGCCACCCGAAATGCAACACCAAGAAGGACACGAGATAGCAAAGCCAGATTTACTGGACACATAACAGCAGATACAAAGATGAAACGATTGAGCTTACAGGCCCGTGCGAATTGCGGAACACGCAAACATCAATAGTTCGTGTGGCCCCCATGGCTGGCAAGAACGGCCGCTATACGCCGTGGCACCAAACGAAAGAGGCTTTGGATGTGGGCTTGGGGTATGTCGGTCCAGGCTGCTTCCACACGTTGCCACAGTTCATCAGGCGTAGCCGCGGGTGGTGCTTGCCGGGCCACTTGGTCACCGATCAGCGACTAGACGTGTCCGATGGGCGTCATATCGGAAGGACAGGCGGGCCACGGTAGCAGTGACACCTGGTGGGCCGTGAAGAATTGTTGCACGATGCGTGCCACGTGCGGGCGCGAATTGTCCTGTTGAAATGTGGCCGCCGGCAAGTCCTGCAGGTAAGGGAGGACTACAGGCTCCAAAACGTCGGAGATGGTGCGGTGGCTATTGTGTGTACCAGCGATTCGTACCAGATTGGTGCGGGTGTCATATCCAATTGCTCCCCAAACCATAACGCCAGGCGACGGACCGGTATGGCGATGCATAATGCAGGCGTAATACAGACTCTCACCGCGGTGCCGCCACACGCGGATCCGACCATCGTGGTATCGCAGGCAGAAGCGGGATTCGTCGGAGAAGACAATGTCATGCCATTTCGTAGTCCAGGTACGGCGTTCAACGGCCCACTGCCGCCGAACTCGCCGGTGGTGTAACGTCAATGGTAATCGGAGCAACGGGCGCTGTGCGACACGTCCCCGCTCCTGCAGACGACGTCGAACGGTACGTGCTGACACATGTTGTTGCGCAACACACCCTAATTCCTGCGCTAACGTTCGTGATGTGGCGGTGCGAGCCGTCAATGCCCGCCGTACAACATGCCGGTACTCTCGTTCGGTGGTGTGCCGCGGCTGCAGCAATCGCTCGCGTCGGTCCGTCCGTCCCTCCTGCACCCACCGAATCCATTCTCGCCTCACTGTGGCTGGATGTTGTCCCACTTCTACGATAAACCGCTGTCGCGATATGCCATTATTCGTCCTCTGTCGAACTCCGAAACTTGCTGGAATGACTGCTGCATTCTGCGACGAGGCATCAGAAAGCTTCCCACGCACAGGTGCGGCCGCACAACACACTTCCACTACTTACACCCCGCCTTCTGTGCACCCTTCTTATAGTGATTCTCGGTGGCCTGCCGGGCGCACATGATTTGCATGTGCCCTGCAATGCTAATCGTTTGTATGTCCTCTGACGGGCGACGCATGCTGCGAATTTCAGGCCAATTGGATGCTTCCTTCTTGGTGGTGCATTTTGGGCGGCCAGCCGTGTAGTTTAAAGAAAATCAATTCCCGAGGAATTTCTTAATTTGCATTCTGTGCTAATACTCTTGTTGTGGATTCAGATTTTCACATCGTACGTATTGAAAAAACGTTTTCCTAATGCATTTGCCAAATTGTGTCGTTATTAATGCGCAATTCGCAAAAATTGAGTTGTTTTTTTACAGGACTTTTGTTTTTACACCAAAGAGAACGCTAAATTTTGCTTTTCAAGGGTTTTTTTTTTTGTTTAGTACGCTTGCTGTACAATATATTGTGAAATTCTGGTTAGTGTGTTTTTTAATTGAACTATGTTTCACTTCGATTGCATTACAATGTTTTGTCTCCAAGTTGTGACTCAAAAATTCAGAATTCGTTGATCTGAGTCATGTAGCTAAGCGAAATAACGGTGGCAATTCTAGTGCTGATGATTTCTCGATAATGGAAGCTCGTTCCTCACGCGATAGATGAACGCTATAAAGCTCTGTATTTGGGTTTGAAAAGAATGCTCGCATCTATCGATAAAAAAATTTGCAATAACTTTAATTATTTTGTTGTTATTTGAATTAATATTTTCTTGAATGGCAATGGGATTTTATGTTTCTCCAAAGCAAATGCAACAAAAGGTTTTGCGAAATTTGTCATGGGGATGAGAAGAAAGTGGTTGTGTGTGTGTGCGTGTGTGTGTTTAGTGAAGCACTCCTGTCGTATTAAGGGACAAACAATTCCTTATAAAAGCAGCCTTCTCCATGACCACACACAAATTCCTTGGTCAAACTCTCTAAAAGATTATATTATATATTTCGTACTGTAATATATGTAGAAATGGGCTAAAGCTCATGTCTTTTCGTTTTTGTTAGGATACGTGTTAGGGTCTCAGGCACTAACGCCGACCATCCATTTCTCGGTATTTTGCGATTGTAACTCGAGTAAGTATATGCATCTCCAAAATCGGCCCAGAACGTTAAGAGCCATTTCTTATGGTGGCAAACGGCTGTAAAACTTCTGCTAAATCATATATGCAGAAATTAAGTCTCGTGGGTAGGCAGATCCGCTAGCAGTGGCCCCACCTGAAGTGAAGTGGGATTAAACTCAGGGAAACAGAGGACCGTGTTTACTCACGGGCAATTATATGTTGTCGATTCGAGAATTTGGAGGTCTTAAATTTAAAGTAAATGTTTTGGGCACCGACAAGAAGAGAAAGCTTGTTTGAGAAGAGAATATGGTATTTCATCGAAAGAAGTTGTCCATAAAGGAATTTTTTATACCATCTGGTTCTATGAAGTAGTATTTCTTTCATCAGTAGTAAATTAATGAGTGACACTGTCTTCTTTTAACATGTGGTTTTCATATAATTTATCTTTGGTTAATATATAACAAATACGTGGGGATAATGTAAATGGACGATGTCATCGCTCTGTCCACGTTATTTTATAAACAACGCATAGCGACTGAAAAATTGTGTTCCGACACCGCTGGGATCGAACCCTAGATCTCTCGATAACTAGTCGAGTGCGTTCGCATTTACGCTACGGCGCCAACAATTATCGTGCCATGCGTGGTTTATCAGTCAGCATCTGACTACTGTAGTCTCCCGATAACTAGTCGAGTGCGTTCGCATTTACGCTACGGCACCAACAATTCTCAGTGCCATGCGTGGTTTATCAGTCAGCATCTGACTACGAACGCACTCGACTTGTTATCGAGAGATCTGGGGTTCGATCCCAGCGGTGTCGGAACACAATTTTTCAGTCGTATGCGTTGTTTATAAAATAACGTGGACAGAACGATGACATCGTCCATTTACATAATTTATCTCTTCTACTTAATCCTGCAAGCGGTTTTTAAAAATGTTTACCGTATTTTTTTCCTTTTAATAATAAAAGCTTATAAAATTGAAAATTGATGCTGTGAAATGTATCAATATTTTTTATGAAAGTACTTTCCTTTGTCACGTGTAAAACAGAAGGACGCGCTGGTTTCAGGTTTTATTTTTTGAAGCTTACTGATCAATGATAGCGAAGAACAATAAAATATCACCACTCCAAACTTCTGCTTTAATACCAGCTTTGCTAAATTATGACCTTTTCGGAGGATTTAGTCTGTCTCCATCTAGGATTATTCAAATCCGCTTACTAAAACGGCGAATTAATGTTAAATTGGGAACAATGCGCACGGGAATCTCTTTTCTTCTCCTTTTTGCATTGGAATCAGGGCGATTGAAATTCACATTCAGATAATCACAGCTCGTGTATATCTGTTTTATAATTCCATCAACGCTCTGCAGACATACCATATTTATCCTGACATCATCCCATTTTTAGATGTCAATTATTAGAGATGTTAAATCTAATGAAATAGCATTTTTGTTTTGTTTTCGAGAATATGTCAGTATTCCATGGGCGTATTTAGGGGGCGGGAGGATTTGGCCCCCAAAAGTGTTTCATTTTTTTAATGTGACTTATATCAGAAAAATGCTTTAATTTAATAAAAAAATATCAATTTACATTAGAAAACATGTAAATATTTGTCATCGATTTTTCACTAACTTATTTTGTCCTAATGGATTTCAAAATCTTCCATTTTCCATTTTCGGCACCTCCCCCCCTCCCCGCGAAAAAGTTTTATATACGCCCCTGCATTATTCCAACATTCAAAAATATCAAACTACACAGAACAGGATGGAGAAAATAAATCCTACTTCACCCATAAGTAGTATCTCACTGTTGGGGGATGGGGACATATTTTAATCAGTAGAACTCCAAATAGAAGATATTTACGGCTGTAATTTTGAATGGTGAAATTATTAAAAACATACATTACGCCCACAACATGGCCTTACTCCAGCACAGATTTTAGATTTCTAAATACAGTGAAATCTAGCTTATACGTTTCTCAGTTATACGTTTTTCTGCTCTAGTCCTAATACTTTACTGTAGTTTCTATATACCGCTTTTTCAGTTCGGTTATTCGTCATCCATTTTACACGGTTTTCGCGATTATACGCTGGGCCTGATTTAAGGGAGGGCAGTAAGTGCACGTGCCTAGGGCCTCGACCTTTGAAGGGCCTCCCAAAAATAATTATATACTCGTATTACCTGCTTTGCATCAAACTGATTCTCAATGTTCATCCACTGAGTTGAAATGGTAATTTCAGAACTGTACGTTGGAGCACATAAAAATGACAATTATAATTTCCACAAATAAATAGAACACCATATTATTGGTAAATTAATGTCTTAATCTGCCAATAATGACTACGTAACCTGTCCCCTCAATCACACATGCTTGCACATAACACGTATAATGAATTAGCTTTATTTCTTTCCGCTAAGCTAATTATAATGAATAAGCTCTTTCTACCAGCTAGCTAATGATAATAATGAAGCTTTCCTACTGAGCTTCAAATAGTGAATTCAAATGGTTGTTGTTACTAGTTAATTAAGAACATGAATAAAGTCTCCTGCTAGTAGTGTAGTAATAGTATTGAACAAACTTATAACTGGTAGTAATGTTGCAGCAGTAATTAGAATGAATAAAGCCTTAACGCTGGTTGTTAATAGTAATAAACTAATGATATAAACCTAACAGCCAGACAGAGATCTGACAAAAACTATTAATTGAGAAAGACGTACTTACGAATAGCTTTTTTATTATGCGACTCTTGGTCATCCAAAGCACACACACAACTTGTTTCACAATAATGTAGAATCAAACTAATGGCATAGAACGAAACTCTCTCCTCTAGTATAACAACAAACGATCTCCCTATAACAACAAAAGCTCTCCTTATAACAACAAAATATCTCCGTACAACACCAAACGATCTCCCTATAACAACAAAAGCTCTCCTTATAACAACAAAATCTCTCCGTACAACACCAAACGCTCTCCTTCGCTATCGATGAACGCGCCTATATATACTGGCTACCACCACGTCATGACTTACACTCATTGCCAGATCTCATTCATCGGGTGAAATAATATTCCGTTCAGTAAGAAGATAATTTACATAGTAAAATAAAATAACCAGAGATATATTTTTTTTTTTTTTGATTGGAGGTTTAACGACCACCGTGAGCAACTCAATGGGCTATAAGCAGTCGCCCGTCCCTAATTTAGGGTCACTGGTTCCAGGGAAGGGAGAGAGCCAGTGCCGTAAGACAAACACAACATCCATGCCTGACCGGGATTCGAACCCGGACCCCTTACGGACGAATGATCAGAGGCCAGCGCCTTAGACCACTGCGTCACCGGGGCGGCTAACCAGAGATAGTAAAATCAAAAGGAAAGTGAATATAGAGTATACGTTACACACGGGATGCCAGTGAACCTCCTAAAAGCCTCTTGCCCAGGGCACCAAATTGCCTAAATCGGTTCCTGATTATACATTAAATTTTGAATTTTAGTTTACTAAGAACACATCATTTTTCGATTCTTTTATACGCAACTTGGTATGTTACAAATTTTACAAAATCGAGACAGCGTTTTTTTTTCAGCTATGAAATAGCAATGGAAATAGAAATTTACTGAATAACGTTCGTAGTTTTCCTTTTTACTCTGAATTCAAGAAATTAGAAACGAGAAACGTTAGTGAATATTTTACTCGGCACTAATGCTAAATATATTAGTGGACAAACTGCTTTCAAAAGAGCGATGCTTAGAAGTAAAAAATATATAGTTGAGGTATTGAATATATAAAACAAAATCATATTCGAATTCACTACCGGAAATTTTAAAAGATTTTCGTTTATATATATTGAAAATATGATACAATACAGAATTTCTTAATCCAGTTCTTAAGGCAGCCAACAAAGTACGAATGTATGTATGTATGTATACATTCCTTACATTATAAATTAGAACTAGATATGTGGTTTTGTATTCCTTTATTTTTTTCTTTGGAGGCATTCAAGATTTTGCAGTAATATTTAATATTTTGAAGTATCTTTCTTACGCTGTTTACATTTATAAGTTTTTTTAAGGCCATCCCCTAGAAAAATGTATAACTGAGGTTCCACTATACTTCTTAAGAATGTGGATAAGGAGGGAACAGAAGTGGGTTTAAAAATTAACACTGAGAAAACTAATACAAGGGATATTACATCAGCTGACGTATTAGTAGATGGAAAAAAATTGAAGGAGTGAACAAATTCAGATTCCTGAGATGGTAGTGAAATAACACTGATGACCTTGATTTGGAGAAAAGAAATCGAACTTGGATGACAAGGCAGTGTTCCATAAACAATAGCTTCACTTCTATGGAATAATGTTTTAGATATAGACAGTAGATCACGTAATGTACCGTGTGGTCATCCTGTACTTTATTTGGGGGGGGGTACGAACGCTAAAGGTCAAAACAATTAAAAAAAACTTGAGGCGTTTATTATGTGGATATATTATACTAGTGCATGGATGTTTATCATCCATGCACTGGTACATCCACACCTCAGTACTAAATATGCATTGATGAAGACCGCATGGACTGCAAGGGCGAAACACGAAGAATTACTGAGGAGGATGAAAAATACTGTCAACTCTCGATATTCCGCCACCCTTGCATAACGCCATACCTTGGGGTTCAACGGACGTGCTTTATATAAAACATTCCTGGGTCTCGTGATATACCGCTATTTTGGCCGCGGATGGCCTAGATGTCAACGTTCGTGACTGCCACTGGAAAGTCTCAAGATCGATCCCAGGCAGGTACGAACGCTCGAACCACTAAACATCTGCCGTGCTTCGGATGGGCAGGTTAAACCGTCGGACCCCGGTTACTGCCTCTTCCCGGTTATAAAGAGTGTCTTCCTCTCTCTTTCTACCTCGCTTTCGTGTGACTTACCTGTAGGGACCTCCAGCCCAAATCTCCGAGCTTCGTACTTCTACGGGTTATTTAAGACCTGGAGTTCGACACTCTCTTTCTAAGGGCCGCGGGTGGCCTAGTGGTCAGCTTTCGTGACTGCTATGGAGATGAACTCCGGTTCGATCCTGGGCAGGTACGATCGTTTGAACCACTACATAACCGCCGTGCGTCGGATGGGCACGTTAAGCCGTCGGGCCCCGGGTACTTCCCCCCGGTAATAAATAAAGGCGTCTTCCTCCCCCTTTCTACCTCGCTTCCGTGTTACTTTCCTATCGGGCACTCTAGCCCAAATCTCCTAGCTTCCTATTTCTAAGGGTTTTTTAAGACCTGGGGTCTCAGACACTCCCTTCCTTAAATCCTCTACATATGATCTATGATCTGACTCCCTTTCTAAAATCCGTTGCATAAATCTCTGTAAAATATTTCTGATATACCACCACGTCCTTCTCTACCGCCAATCTCCAGTGCATATATATTATTGTATCAACTTGCATTTCCCAACACAAAATATATTTGATGTACCGCCACTTTTGCAAGCTGCGTGAGAATTCCCATCCCATTTTTTGGGACCGTGATTCAATTGTAGCAAACCTTAATTTTGAAGACCTTGATTAAATCGAAGATGCGAATCAGTATCTTTTAACATTAAGAAGATTCTTTGAAGCAATCTCGCAGACTAGCAATCTGGAAGCAGCAATAAGAAACTATGGAGCCCTAAGTACCCGGACGGCCTAATGAACAAAATCCGAGCATTTTTAAATTTAGTAACCCAGCATAACTCTTATATATTCCGGAAGAAGGTTTATAAACAAATGAAAGTAGCCCCAGTGGGATCACTTCTTTCAAGTATCTTAGCGGAAGCGATATTATGCCCGTTAGAAACAACAATTATTATCAAGAGTTTGGACAAGATTTGGCTCAGATACGCTGACGATATTTTCTTCGTCTGGACACATGGGAGACATGAACTTAATAATTTCTTTACACTATCAACAGTGCACACTGCAATATTACCTTCACTATGGAAATAGAGGGAAATTGAAAGTTACCTTTCCTGGATATCTTACTATGGAATCGAGCCTTGTTGGTACCAGCAGGATAATGCACCGAGTTATAAAGCAAGGACTGTTACGGCGTGGTTTGACGATAATTCCGTATCGTGTGTGGACTGGCCAGCACAGAGCCCTGATCTTGATCCCATAGAGCACTTATGGATGAATTAGAGCGCCGCATAAGAAGTTTGGAAGCAAGACCTACTACTAAGCAACAGTAGGCGGCAGCATTATGTACTGAATGGAAGCACGTACCTATCGCTGCGTTCCGAAACCATGTCAAAAGCATGTCTCGAAGGGTCAGTGCATGCATTAATGTCAAAGTTGGACTGACACCGCACTAATGTATGTGAATAAATGCTATGTTGTGTTTCTCTGCTAGGTGTCCGTTGACTTTCGTCAATATAGTGCATGCTCTGTATCTGTCTTTATCTGGCTTAGTCCTTTCCCTGGAACCGGTATCTTTAAATTAAGAATTGATATTTAGACACTCCATAGATATTTTGTATGGTCAAATGAGGCAATATTGACAAGCAGCGTCAACACCCATGCATTGGTGCATGAGTATTGACAACTCAAAGAAGCATGGATATTTGCATGCTTGGTGCAATCAAGAAAGATAGGAAAAGAAACTCTCGGATCATGAATGTGACTTGATCAAAATAAAGACCGTCAGGTGATAACGGATTGGGCATATAGCCACAAGAACTGACCGTCGTTGGACAACTGAAATATTGGATTGGATACCAAATGACAGGGAAAGACACAGAAGGATGGAAGATGGGTGAATGAAATTCGAAAGCATGCCGGAATGACGTGGAAAAGGGTTGCTCAAGACAGGGAACTGTGGAACTGATTTGGAGTGAACTTAATGCAGCAGTGGATTGAGAAGGATTGATGCACGAAGTCTTAATCTGAGCGAAATTAGTTTGGAATTTCAAAACGTATTTCCTAAACCTTTAAGCGGCTGATGTACCTGAACCAAATGATGCTAAAAGAATGTTCTACGTTTACCAGACTAAAATCTTCACATAGAGACCTGGTTTTACGAAAGCTATGACAAAACACTTTCTCTCCCCCTCTCATCTCAGCAGTATCAAACATCTGTCATTGGTGATAAACGCTCTCTTCAAGTTCTTTATTCCCTGCTCCATGACCTAAGGCATGATGGAAAAGGATTTTCCCCCTGACACGAACATCATGCTGCTGGGTAGAAAAAGTACCCAAACATCTTATCTTCCCTTCCTTAGATTCGTTGCTATTGTTATAGCCGTTTTAGTAGATAATTGGTCAGAAAGCTTCAGCGCTAATTTCCCTAAATGGTCACTTTGAATTATAAAGCTAAGAAGAAAGCAACGCTGTCTGATGCATCAAACAGAAGTTATCGCTCTTTCCACATTTATAAGTGAGTCGCGGAAAAATTCTCATCGGCCGCCACCGGGAATTGAACCCAGGGTCTTCCAGTTACGCGCCGGACATGCTACAACTGCACCAGAGCGGCCTCGAATTCTTCAAACTCGCATACGACTAACTGCCAAACCACATGGCAGGCTGCTTCTTGGAGCCACGCACAATGCAGAGGATTCACCAAAGATGGAAAGCAGCAACTGAACAAATAACTAGGAGGCGAATGAATGATAAATACACAGTTGACGTGGACCAGGAACATCAAATAGAAGTAATCGCTCTTTCCACGTTTATAAGTGAGTCACAAAAAAATATCATCGGCCTCCACCGGGAGTCGAACCCAGGGTCTTCTAGTTACGCGCCGGACATGCTTCTGATGCGCTCATCCACACGTTCCAGCCGCTTTCCGCCCACTTCTTAGACAGAGAATGTATTCGTTCGAGCTGGTTTCACCCCATGCTGCGAAACCCGACTTAATTCGTTCCAGCTAGTTAAAGGGTTGAAACTGTTACCCACAGTTCCTCTATCATTCCCTTCTGAAGTTCAATCAAAAAAGGTTACGAAATTAGCTAAGGCATATTATGATCTTCCAGGCCATTTACACGCAAAGTACAGAACTTTATTTTATGAAAATTTTCTCCTTTTCAGCACGTCTTTTGCAAAAAAAAAAGATCGTGCTTATGTTATCAATTTGTCTGTCTGTCCTCCTATGTGGACACCATATCTCTGCAAATATTTGTCCGATTTGAAAAAATTATTTTTGCATTGGCAAGCTTGAAATATGAAAATGATGATCCTTCATTTAGTTTTTTTTTTACGATGTACAATTTCGCCGCTAGATGGCGCAGATGCGGATAATATCGAATTCAAAATACATTTTATTCCATGTATTTGCTTCAAAATATCCGATTGAAAACATTTCTTTTACCTATCAATTCCATTTATGCCGAAGAGTATTTCAGGTGTAGTCACTTTCTCAAGTTACACATAGATTTTCCGCTATGGGACGTAAAGATAAATTGTATCTCCCCCGACATCTCTGCTTCTGAAACTCGGATTTGAAACATTCTTTCTGAAGCAGATACAGCTGCGGATGCGAAATCCTTATCACATAATTTCTAATTTTTGGTAAGAATGGTTTGGCCCTCCAGGGTGCTTTTGATGTACTTGCCACAAAGTCTGAGCTTCAAAAATTTCCGATTGAAAAAATTCGTTTGTGGACCGATGCCACTCACGTCGATAAACCTTTTCGGAATATTTTCTTCTTAAAATATTGAATGGTTTCTTCGCCAGGTGGCGTAGATGTATATGTTGTTTCTGTCAATATCTCTGCTTCTAATGGTTGGCGTCTTTATTGGATAGAGTTTCCTGTGCGACATCTTTTCCATATAATTTCAAAATTTTCAAGTGATTCATAGACTTTTCGCAAGGGGGTGTAAAGGTAAATCTTTATCACATAATTTCTAATTTTTAGTAAGAATGGTTTGGCCCTCCAGGGTGCTTTTGATGTACTTGCCACAAAGTCTGAGCTTCAAAAATTCCGATTGAAAAAATTCGTTTGTGGACCGATGCCACTCACGTCGATAAACCTTTTCGGAATATTTTCTTCTTAAAATATTGAATGGTTTCTTCGCCAGGTGGCGTAGATGTATATGTTGTTTTTGTCAATATCTCTGCTTCTAATGGTTGGCGTCTTTATTGGATAGAGTTTCCTGTGCGACATCTTTTCCATATAATTTCAAAATTTTCAAGTGATTCATAGACTTTCGCAAGGGGTGTAAAGGTAAATCTTTATCACATAATTTCTAATTTTTAGTAAGAATGGTTTGGCCCACCAGGGTGCTTTTGATGTACTTGCCACAAAGTCTGAGCTTCAAAAATTCCGATTGAAAAAATTCGTTTGTGGACCGATGCCACTCACGTCGATAAACCTTTTCGGAATATTTTCTTCTTAAAATATTGAATGGTTTCTTCGCCAGGTGGCGTAGATGTATATGTTGTTTTTGTCAATATCTCTGCTTCTAATGGTTGGCGTCTTTATTGGATAGTTTCCTGTGCGACATCTTTTCCATATAATTTCAAAATTTTCAAGTGATTCATAGACTTTTCGCAAGGGGTGTAAAGGTAAATCTTTATCACATAATTTCTAATTTTTAGTAAGAATGGTTTGGCCCTCCAGGGTGCTTTTGATGTACTTGCCACAAAGTCTGAGCTTCAAAAATTCCGATTGAAAAAATTCGTTTGTGGACCGATGCCACTCACGTCGATAAACCTTTTCGGAATATTTTCTTCTTAAAATATTGAATGGTTTCTTCACCAGGGGGCGTAGATGTATATGTTGTTTCTGTCAATATCTCTGCTTCTAATGGTTGGCGTCTTTATTGAATAGAGTTTCCTGTGCGATATCTTTTCCATATAATTTCAAAATTTTCAAGTGATTCATAGACTTTTCGCAAGGGGGCGTAAAGGTAAATCTTTATCACATAATTTTTTTTTTTTTTTTTTTTTTTTGATTGGAGGTTTAGCGACCACCGTGAGCAACTCAATGGGCTATAAGCAGTCGCCCGTCCCTAATTTAGGGTCACTGGTTCCAGGGAAGGGAAAGAACCAGTGCCATAAGACAAACACAACATCCATGCCTCACCGGGATTCAAACCCGGACCCCATTCGGACGAATGATCAGAGGCCATCGCTTAGACCACTGCGCCACCGGGGCGGCTTCTAATTTTTAGTAAGAATGGTTTGGCCCTCCAGGGTGCTTTTGATGTACTTGCCACAAAGTCTGAGCTTCAAAATTCCGATTGAAAAAATTCGTTTGTGGACCGATGCCACTCACGTCGATAAACCTTTTCGGAATATTTTCTTCTTAAAATATTGAATGGTTTCTTCGCCAGGTGGCGTAGATGTATATGTTGTTTTTGTCAATATCTCTGCTTCTAATGGTTGGCGTCTTTATTGGATAGAGTTTCCTGTGCGACATCTTTTCCATATAATTTCAAAATTTTCAAGTGATTCATAGACTTTCCGCTAGAGGGCGTTAATGGGAATCGCGTTTCCCCCGCTAATTCTGCTTCTAAAACTCCGATTAGAAATATTCTTCCTGTACAGCATACAGCTCTTGATGGGAATTTTCAATATTTAGTAAAGAATGTTTGGCCACCAGGAAACGTAAGTGTCAATTTCTGCTTCTGATGCATTTGCAGCAAAATCTGAGCTCCTGAAAACTCGACTGAAAAAACTATTCGCTGAACCGATACCGCTCACATCGAAAAATCTTTTGAGAATACTTTCTTCTTAAAATAATGCATGTTTTTTGCGCCAGAGGGCGTCGATGCAGAACTTCTATTTGAAGATATCTCTGCTTCTAAGAGTCGGATTTGAAAAATGCTCTCTTTGTTGGAAAGCGATTCCGCTGCGAAATGTTTCTCGTATAATGTAATTTTTTTCTTAACGTACAAGCCTGCAACCAAAGGGCGTAGGTTCACGATTCCGTTTACAGCAGTATCTGCGGAATTAAAAACCCGACTGAAAAACTTCTTTCTTCGGTCAGATATTATTGTTTTCCAGACCGGTTCCATTGACTTTGGATATTTTGATAAATTTAATTCTCGTCAGAACGGATTCAAAAGATGTGCTCATTACACCCGAAAATTCGGTTTCATCTTTCTTGTTTACGCTTTCCAACCGTAGGTTAAACAAGTGTTACAGCTTTGTCCGTCTGTCTGTCTGTCCGCCCGTCCGCACGATAACTCGCGTAAAAATGGTTCGATTTCGATGAAATTTCAGTATGTGGTAGGGGACCACCTGGGGATGAACCCTATTGAAAAATGGGCGAAATGGCGTCAAAGGTCAGGGCAAAGGAGCGGGATCCTTTCCATTGCTCTTATGCGTCATAACTTACGTAAAAATGCTTAAATTGCCATAAAACTTTAGTATGTTGTTACGGAGATATACTGAACCGGTTCAGTTTAATATCATCGAAATGGGGTTAAAGGTCAGGTAACAGGTGCGAGATTTATTCCATAGCTATTATCCTCATAACTTAACTAAAAATGTTTTTATTTCGACAAAACTTTAGTATGTTATTCCGGAGGTATGCTGAACCAATTCTGCTAAATAACATCGAAATGGGGTCAAAGGTTAGGACACAGGACCGAGATTTATTCCACAGCCATTATCCTCATAACTTGAGTAATGATTTCTGGTAAAGGGTATCATAATCAATTATGCGTAAGCTTATCATAATCAAAAGCGGATCATAATCAATGCATTGCATGATTTCACTAACTTGTTTAACTCAAAAATCGATAATACGACCACGCCACGTTCGAAGAAACTTCAAAGATAAGTTGCTTTAGAGGAAAAGGAAGTTATGGGTCGTGATCACGATTGCTCCTTATACAAAAGCAGCTGACCACGAAGGAGAAAGTTTATCATGCCCAGACAGCTGTGAGAGGAAGTGACGACTTTAGAAATAGAAAAGAAAACTACTGCTTAGAAACGCACGCAGACAGTTGTGCTAAATACTATAACAAACGACCGAGTGCAATAACGTGATCTAAAACAAAGAATGACAAACTGGCTGCCTGTTTATGCGTTTCTGTGACCCACGGGAAGGTAATTTTACTATAATATTCTAAAGCTATTTTGTTGTTATTTTTCTTATTGCCAAACAGTCACTAAACTCTAATGCTTATGTACAAAATACAAACGGCGAGAAAACAAAACCCTGACAAAATGAACTTCCAGCTATTTCATCATCCATTGTAGCCTCATAATCCCCTTGTCGAACTCATGTTGAAATATACAGTATTTGTCGGAAACAACTTGAGATAATTACATTCCTGTCTTTATAACAGTAAGCTATACTCGCTATACTCATTCGTAGCACAATAGCAGATGGCATTCTTTTTAAAAGATTATAATTTCGTTGTACTTTCACAGACTACAGAGGTTGAGTCTAAAGTTTTGCAATATTTGGATCACTTTATGTCTTCGTACGTACCTTTATGACGAAAGCTGATTAGCATTCAAAGTATATAGTCCATCATGTTGCACCGTCTTTAGCCATCTGTCTGCCAGTTCTTCGATTCCGCAGCGGTACCAGTTTTTATTCTTCGAGGCAAAGAACTCCTTCACCCCAGCTGCCACCTCCTCCTGGTTATTGAAGTGGGCCATGGACCGGAATAAACAATAATTTGCATCAGTTTTGCATCAGTTCGATGGCCTTAAGTTCCTGGAGTTTTGCCCGGGTCGTTCACGCGGTATGAGGCCGAGCATTGTCCTGTTGTAGGAGAGCGCGCTTTCTGTTCACCAGTGCCGTGTACTTCTTCTTCAAAATGGCACACATCCGCTTCAGCTGTTCAGAGTAGAGGTTGGCGTTGATGGTCCGACCGTCTGGAACAAATTCGTAATGGGTTATCCCCTCGAAATTCCACCAGAAGCAGAGCATCACCTTGCGCTCGAAGCTCTCACGTTTAGCAACAGCTTCTGGAAGCTGGCTCTGGCTCAACCACTGCCTTTGTTTGTTAAGATTACGGAAATAGACCCACTTTTCATCGCTCGTAACAATTCTCTTGATGAAACATACATTGCGCGGGTTTTCTAGGAGTTTCATGCTTGCTTCCACACGACGGTTTGCTTCAGCTGGGGTCAGTTCGTGAGGGACAATGCGACAGCTCATGTAGACCTTGCCGAGGTCCTGAAGGTGACGAACCACGGTGGTCTGTGATATGCCCGGCTTTCCTGATAATCTTCGAGTGCTGGTTGTCAAATTTGCCTCTACGGCCTGGCGGACGGCCTCCGAATTTACGGTTCGCGGCCTATCTGACCTTGGCTGATAGTCGAGGTTTCTATCAACTGAGCGAAATTTCTTGAACCATCTGGTTGCACTGCTGTGGTTCAGCGAATCTTCCCCTTTCGCATGACAAATGTTTCGTGTTACTTGAACAGCGTTATGGCCGAGTTCAAACTCGTAAAGCAAAAGTTCCTTAATTAGCCGGTCGTGGCTTTTCATCTTTTAGGCGTGCCAACCACAGACAGAACGACGATATGCAATGTTGTTCACAGCAACGACTACCATTTTATATCGACTTGAACTAGTTTAAACACGAGACATACTCGCCTCAGCACATGCGTTTATGCAAATATTGCAAAATTGTCAACTCACCCTCTCTATATGGCTTTTCGCCCACCTTTTACGGACTATATCGTAATCGTATCTTCTCACACCAAGAGTGCAAACTTTTATTTAACTTTCAACTAGATGTCACTTGTTACCAAAACGTATAAAGAAACTTGGAGTTTCCGATGTGGCGTTTAGAATCAAAATAAACGTAATTACATACATAAGAAAAATAAACTCAAAATAAACTTGAACCAAATTTATATGGGAAAAATAAACTCGAACCAAATTTATATAAGAAATATAAACTCAGAACAGGAGGTCAAAATATAGATTCAGTAGAACCACCTTAACGGACTCTCCTGAATAGCGGGCCCTCTGAATAAGGAACAATGATCTCAGTCATAAGGCAGTTAAAAGCATAAATGTACAAGGGAAAAAAATCGGCGAATATTTGCAGTGAAGATTTTGTTTGGGTTCTTTCGACAGAAATAAGGTATTTTTTTGTTCTCCGGATTCTTAGAACGAAGACGTTGTTTCAGTAGGACCGACCTTTTCTTAGAAGTGGGCAAAACATCGTTTTTCAAACAAAATGGATGTCAGTCCAGAAGAAGATGTTATGGCCATTTCCGATCAAATTACGTGTCTAAACAGTGAAGGAAATGCAAAAGATTACATTACGGTCGATGAAGATCTGTATACCGAAGAGGCAAGAAACAATGTGCGCGAGTTCGTTGCATCGAAAACATTGCGAGAAAATGATTTGATTGAGGAAGCATCTGATGTAGTTGTACGGGAAAAGTGCGATTTTTTTAAAAACGCTGTAAATTGTAGTGAAGAGTTATATGCGTTTCTTTTTTGGTTTTTTTTTTTTTTTTTTTTTTGTAACAAAGCCGACACGGAAAGATCGTTCTATTGAAGAATTTAAAAATACATTTTAAAAAATATGCTACGAATTGCAAAAAAAATCGCTTTTATCAGATTTTTCGTAGCCAAAAATTTCTGATTGATTAAATTATATAATGTGCGGTATGTGTGTTTTAAGATTCATAGCATAACATATTTTATTGTTACCTACGTATGTTTAAATATGCACCGAAATACGTTCACTGCATGCCCCGTATTTTTAAATGAAACAATTTACATGCACTGTATCTTGTTACGTTCTACAGAGGTGAAATCGTGTGTCAAGACGACATATCTGCAGCGAGACATTCTGTCCGCGTAGCTTAGTAGGGAGAGCGACTTACTCCGGAGTGAGGAAACACGGTTTCGATGTCCGTTGCGGACAAACTTGTGTTTTCACAATACATCCACACGTATAGTATTGTATTGTTTCTCACTGTAAAATGATAGCAAAAATAAATAAAACACTGAATCGAAAAACATCATTTTAGTTATTTATTTTACGTAAACCTGAAGTTTTTTGTATTGTCAGCCTAGGTGGGATCAGAGGTCAACCTCACGAATAGCAGACACCTTCCAATATCGGACAAGTTTTGAAATCCCAGGTGCCGCCCCTGATGCGGAGTGGTCTAAGCGCTGGCTCCTGACCATTCGTCCAAGGTGGGTCCGGGTTCGAATCCCGTTGAGACATGGATATTGTGTTTGCCTTAAGGCACTGGCTCTCTCCCTTCCCTGGAAGTAGTGGCCCCAATTTAGGACGGGCGACTGCTTATAGCCCATTGAGTTGCTCACGGTGGTCGTTAAACCCCCCAACCAAAAAAAAAAAAAAAAAAAAAAAAAAAAAAGAAGTTTGTCTCAGGCTGTCAGCCATTCAGAGGTTTTACTGTATATGTCATATTACCCACCAGCTATTCTGCCCGGTCACGATTTAGTCCACTCTCGTTATACAGAAGCAGAATATATGCCCATACCCTAGAGGTCTGCAAGGGCCTTATTCTTTAATGAGCCCAGCCCGGTTCGGCCACTGATGTGCGATTTTGTATTGTTTTGTCTTTCAATTGTATTTTATTAAATTGTGAAAATTAAATAACGAAACGAGATATTATATTTTGTTAAATGTTTGCCTGAAACTATTAACTAAATTTTGGTAATTATCGAAGAATATAAAGAGAAAGAAAAAAGGCTATGGGTGTTCAAAATCTCCCTTTCTCTGAACTAGCAAGCGGTAACACTACAAAAGTCAATCCCTATACGGATTAGAGACAGGAGAAGCAATAGATGTCACTCGACTCTCTTATACAAAAACACAGACATACACACCTCATCCCTCTACAGACACCCCTCGTTCCCACTCCACACAATACACGCACTCTTTCGGGATCGAATTTTTCCTTGTCAACAAGTCCGAAAGTGTTTTTACCATCTTAATACCAACAGATGGTAAAATACTGTGAGTGCCTCTCCTCGCTTCTGTGATTACGCCCTGGGCTATGTCATGGAAGAAAGTAAAGCCAGGAAAAAGTTAAACAGACCAGGAAATCGGAAAATACGACTTTTTTTTTCCTTTACCATTGTGAAAAAACAAATGGGTCGACTTCGTAGGGCCCGTTGTTTTGTTCTCTAAACTAGAAAAAACCTGACCCAGCCCGGGCTCCTGACTGGGTCGGGTTTTTTTTTATCAGGAAACACGACTTTTTTTTTTTTTTTTTTTACCATTATGATAAAAAAAAATGGGTCGACTTAACGGGCTCGGGCTTGGTGGGCCGGGGCGACCCGTACAAACCTCTAATACACGCCAAACACCCAAAACTTTCCTGAGACATTCCCCGAAAAAAAAATTAATGTATTTGAAGATGTGTAACATATACATACACACACACGGAGATGTATACATATGTTTGTATTCTTTTTATGAAAGTGTGTAATACACAGAGATATTGTGTAAGCATGCATACATATACGCATACTTTTTGATTTGTGAATATTAGGCGTGTTTATTATCATACAGCACAGTTGTCAATAGCAGTTAGCATATACACAATTCCTCAGTACCTTGAAGTATCTTCTACCATAATGCAAAATTTTTCTTTCTGTTTTTAATTTGAAGTCTATTTATAAACCAGTCTAATAATGGGTTTCTTTTAGAGTTTTTTTTTTAAGTCAGTCATTTGCAACAACAAAACTCGTATATGTACCTCTTCATTTAATCCCTTGCATATTTTTCAGGTACTTATGAGTTCAGCTTGCAGATGATTTGTGAAAATATCAATATCTATTGCTTCAGCAACCAATGCTAATATTTTTTTGTTTTAGCCTTGTTTAGGGAAGCATTTTTTAAATATGAGAGATTAAAAATAAGAACAGCACACACACACACACACACACACACACACACACACACACAGAGACAGACACACACAAAAAGGTGTCTAATTTGGGGGGGGGGGGGGGATTCCCGGTTTTATTAACTCTTAACTATGATACTTTCAAGAGTTATCCATCTTTTGCAGTTTTCCTATTTTTTAGTTCTAAGTTTAAGCCCTAAATACTTCATTATAAACCTTTTCAGATTTCGAAAAATTTCTGTCACCCAAAATCCTTCAAACTTTTCCAGCACCACCCCAATTTGAAACTCCTGGGTAAGTCCGTGAACAGAAGTTCGGCCGCCCCGGTGGCGCAGTGGTCTAAGCGATGGCCTCTGATCATTCGTCCGAACGGGGTCCGGGTTCGAGTCCCGGTGAGGCATGGATGTTGTGTTTGTCTTACGGCACTGGCTCTCTCCCTTCCCTGGAACCAGTGACCCTAAATTAGGGATGGGCGACTACTTATAGCCCATTGAGTTGCTCACGGTGGTCGTTAAACCTCCAATCAAAAAAAAAAAAAAAAAAAAAGAACAGAAGTTCGCGCTGTCTGCCACATAAAAACGCACTGAAAACTGCTTATGATTACTGTGCAGGCTTTAACGATCTCGATGTGCAACTCTGAAGGCTACCAGCAGTCGCGCGCCCTCAATTCCGGATGAATGGATCCAAGAAAAGGAAAGGGACAACCCCCCCCCCCCCCCTTTATCACGCCCATTCCTTTCTTGGACGACTAGTCGGAAACCTATGCATCTGACTTCACTCGCCGTCCGGGACGGCTCTTATAGCATGTTCAAAATAAAACATCCATTCGTGAACTGTTTTTCAACGTTATCTCCCCAAATCGTTCAGATAATTGTCGCTGTGTGGCATGAGTTAGTTTTTGTTCTTCCTTCCGCATAAAATCCTTGTCACTGTTGACTGAGCATAGTAATTTTTACTTTGTGTGGTGGTTGATAATTGACCCTACCACATCTTTATTTAGAATTTTCAGCATTGTATACAAGATCACTGTTAATACAGCTACTTTCCAACTCTAGTGCGTCTACCTCGGAATTCTCTAACTGTGTAGTAGCAACGTCAAGACATAATCGCTCTAGGGAAGATCTTCCAAATACGTGGAGACAATGTGAATAGACGAAGTCATCGCTCTTTCCACGTTTAATTTAATTAACAAACAGCAACTGAAAAATTGTTATCCGGACACCGCTGGGATCGTATCCCAAATCTCTCGATAACTAACCGAATGCGTTCGCCATACACTACGGTGGTCAAAAATCAACGAGGCGAAGTCAGATGCTGACAGATAAACACACATATCGCCGTGGATTGTTGGCCACCGTAGCGCAAGACAAACGCACTCGCCTAGATATCGAGAGATCTAAGTTACAATTCCAGCGGTGTTCGGATAACAATTTTCCAATTGCTGTGTGTTAATTAAATAAAACGTGGAAAGAGCGATGACTTTGTCTATTCACATTGTCTTCCCATGTTTGGAAGATTTTCACTATCACTCTCGTCCTTTGGATTTACTAGCTATAATTAAATAGCTTGTGCCGTTAAGCCCCACCAGATGGCGACATCTCAGTTGCTGAGCCCATCCCTTCCCTACGGATTTGTTAAGTCAGGTGCTGACAGATAAACACACATAGCCCCATGGATTGTTGACCACCGTAGTGTAGGGCGAACGTACTCGCCTAGTTAAGAGACCTGAGGTACTATCCCAGCGGTGTCCGGATAACAATTTTCGGTTGCTGTGTGTTATTTAAAGAAAACGTGGAAAGAGCGATGACTTTGTCTACTCACATTATTGCTCGCTTGACTTGATTTACATTCGTGTTTGTTAATGTGGTACCAGCGCCTTACAACTTCTGCATCTGTGGTAACGAGATTTCTTTTCAGGTGATCTTTCAACAGTGGAAAGAGATGAAAATGGCAAAGCGCAAAATTTTATTCTTATCAACTCATTGTATGTTGATTGCCCTTGAAGAACTGCTTGGACTACCACTGCGCGACTACCCCACACCATTCAGCAGCATGTCTACGCGATATTTTTCATGTTTCTAAACAATTCAATATTCTGACAATGAATATCAGTCGTGGAAATTTTCTTTACCCACAGAACTGGAATTATATCTCGTATCTCCCCGTGAGGCCAACGTAATCGCCATTTTATTCTGCTATAACGGCTGTAAAGTGCTCCTGCCTCTTCAGAGAGTACGATTACTAATCGGGTATGTAACTATCTATATTCACGGTGGTATTATTTCGCGCATAGAATGATTCTTAGCCTTGTAATTTTTGACTGCTATGCATCTTTTTCGAAAGTAATAGAGTAAAAATTTCGATGCAACCAAAGTGGGTAACGGAAGTAGTCGAAATCATCATTGAAATAAGATTTTTTTAATGCTGTCCTATGAAATGGCGCAACAATAGCTAACTTCATTGTTACTCAAAAATATACACTATCTATCAACAAGTAATTGGATACCCCTGCAATCGACGATATCTGCAGTCCTGATACACGTCACGGCCGCCGCCGTTAAATATCGTGTGGGAAACAACAACACAACCAGTCGCATGCAAGATGCCACGCAGTTCGGAGCTCTCTGATTTCAAGAAAGGTGTAATCGTCGGGTATCAGAGAAATGGCCGATCCATACGTGACGTATCCAGCAAGTTGAAGTACCCCAAATCGACAGTGGCCTACCTGATTGGCAAGTGGAAGATGAGAGGTGACTGTCGGAACGTGTCCCTACTCGGCAGACCCACAAAACTGGGAGTTAGAGACCGACGGGTGCTGGCCAGAGAAATTCGGAAGAATCGCACCAAATCGATGGGCCACATCCGCGAGGAGTTTCAACAGGCATCCGGGAGCGTTCTTTCGATGAATACCATCCGTAAGGAAGCCCATCTGCTCGGTTATCATGGACGTGCTGCCGCCCACAAGCCTTTGATCACCAAGTCCAACAGCGCTGCTCGGCTAACGTGGTGCAAAGAACGTCGACATTGGACCGTTGAACAGTGGAAACAGGTTTTCTGGAGCGACGAATCAAGGTTCACCTTCTACCGTTCGGATGGCAGGGTCTGGGTTTGGCGTCTGCCTGTAAAACGCCTCCTGCCGGAATGTATTGTGCCAACTGTGAAGTTCGGCGGCGGTGGAATTATGCTGTGGGGGTGTTTCTCCTGGTATGGCACATGGACCTTGGTCGCAATTCCTGGTAGACTCAACGCAGAGACATTCTGCACCATTTTAGATGACCATGCGCTTCCTACGTTGTGGTAGCTTTACGGGGTGGACCCATGTTACTTTCAGGATGACAATGCCACTTGTCATGTTGCGAGGTCCACCATGGCTTGGTATGGTGACAATGGAGTTAATCGAATGGACTGGCCTGTGCAGATCCCGGACATTAACCCTATCGAGCACCTCTGGGACGAGTTGGAGCGTCGACTTAAGGGGTGCCCCCACCGTCCGAAATCGGTGAAGGAACTGACCTATCTTCTCCAAGTCGAGTGGAAGAAAATACCGCTAGCCGTCGTACAAGCGCCTGGTTGAGAGTATGTCCCGGAGGGTCGCAGCTGTAATCGCCGCTCGTGGAGGCTCCACCAACTAATGAAGGTGAATAAACTTCGTTTTCCTTTGCTATCCCAGGTGTCCAATTATTTGTTGGTAGATAGTGTATTTTACTTAACTATCGTCGAACATTTTTTCATCACGTTTTAGATAAATGTAAGAATATATCATCACAATCTGCGTAAATGTTGAAAAACTCATACAGTGATAAAAGCCATCCTTCAAAAAATGCATTTTGAAGCCATGCATCTTTCCCCAAAGTAGTAAATTATGCGCTGTGGCAAAATTTGGCTTCCTCTCGACACCCCCTCCCCCCAAAGAGGGAGGGGGAGCTGTTACCTGCAAGTGACAAGAGTTTTTAAAATGATGCATAACACGATGGGTGTTAGCTGTAGACATCCTAGACAAAAAGTTACCGATTTTCCTCACTAACACACTTGTGACTCTGATTTTCTTTCTGTCTTGAGTTCAGATTTTAGCTTACGTATGCACAGATGGACATTCGTAGCTACACTGTAAAAAATAAATGGTGTGAATTCACGGAGAAATTCTGAAAATAACCGGTACATGTCCGTTTTTTTTTTTTTTTTCAGAAATTTCCGTTTTTAAAAGTGCCAGTTTATTTTAATTTCATTATCACAGATTTTCCATAGTCAGAAATTCCGTTTATTTCAGAAAAGCCCATTCCGTATTTAAACTGAAATTGCGCAAAATCGACGACCCGGCATTTTTCTGTCCTTTCCCCAAATAATGCATCCGCTGCAGTCAGGATAGAACCCCCGTCGTTTGGGTTGGTTCAACAGATAACGCATGCCTTTAACCACTGAGCCACAAACGATCGGAAGTCCAACTTACGTACTTTGTAAAACAAATTGCGCGACGAAGAATTTTTTTTCTTTTATTAATGTGAATGATTTCGTCATTTTATTTTATGTTGGAGCTTTTTTTTTTTTTCTTTTTTTTTTTTTTGTGAATACGTTTTTAATAATTGTTTCTATAGAAGGACTTTTCACAAATTAATAATTTTTCATCGTGATTTTTCGAAGCAACAGAATGCTTTGCAACTTGTTTTGTTTTTCAAACTGACAATGACTTTTAGTTGTCTTTAAAAAAGGTGAAATGTACTTTTTTATAATATCATTTCACAAAAAAAAAAAAAACCCCTCCTAAATATAAAATTTTTTCTTGATAGCTACTATAGTTTTTGTCTTAAGTTGTCCAGAGACTGATACACAGACATCCTATAATCATCTGTACAATAAGTTAAGTACCCGGTTTCTTACAGTAGCACAATATATAATAAATAGCTGGTGCACGAAATAGGGGAAAGGAGAAGAAATATCTGGTGCTACAATAAACAAAATTCATGCGATATATTATCCACAATATCCGACATCGCTACGGAACTTCAGAATTCGACAGACGATTGAAATTTAAAAGTCAATTAAACCTCAAGTATTCTCAGGAATCGCTCCTATTACCTGTGATTTCTCGTCATATGGATACGGAAAAAGTGAGAACGGAATTTTCTCGTTAATATACGAAAGGAATTGCGGAAAGGTTTCTGAAAATTCAGAATTTTCCCGTGATACAAAAAATCGTGAAATTCAGGTTTATTTCCGTCATTTCACGGAAAATGCGGTATCAGAAATATGCTTTGTTAATTCACGAAAGAAATGACGGAAAGTTACTCGTGAATTTCAGAAAATTATTTTGCAGTGTACATCACATTTCATCGGCGTGCAGGTCGTTTCTTGCGTTCGTCCAAATATGAACAATATATAATAATGATAATAGAAGTAAATATTGTTTTTAAAAAACTAAACAGTCGAAATACTTGCTATTGCAGCAGCCATAGTTTAGTAAATATATATTCTATGACACCTTCTATCATTGGATTTACGAAAATTGCATTCATTAATTCATCTACCTAAGTACCGCTCAATGTCAGGAATTATTAAACCTTATTGTCTGTTGTTATGATTTAATTCTACTTACTATGTACCGATCTGTGGCTAATGAACGCGAATAAATACAATGAGCTGTAGGTAAATAAATGTGTGCTCTTGAATAACTTGTTTTGTTTCACACTCACAAAAATCTTGATATGAAGAAGATCCATAGTATAAATTATCTACAAAGATTACCAGGGTACCCTCTCAAATTTTGTAATCAATTCTGGCACTTTTAATAAACAAAGACATCGCTCTTTCCACGTTGTAGCAACACATAGCAACCAAAAAAATGTTATTCGGTCACCGCTAGGGATCCGAATCCCAGATCTCTCGTTATCTAGACGAGCGCGTTAGCCTTACACCACGGTGGCCAACAATCCACAGCGCTATGTGTTTTTTTACAAAACTCGTACCACATACGTCAAGTTGCTTCAAGAGGTTAAAAATCTACAAAATGGTCTCCAACCACAGAGACATGACAGATTTCGAACAAAGTGCCATTCAAGTCTTCCAACAAGATTTCCTTGTATTGTAAATACCTGTTTTTTTTTCTTTCATCTTTCCCAAAGCGTTTGGCGAAAGGTACAGAATGAAGGTTTAAAAGCCCCATACGAACAAGAGAATGAATTTGCTCGTTGGATCCGAATGATTCCGGCATTGGCATTTATTCCTCGTGCTAACATTATTCAAGCATTTGAAGATTTAGTTGAAGCTGATGGCTTCCCTATGGAAGCTATGGGGATTGCAAACTACTTTGAAGATACATCTATTGGAAGAAAACAACGGAGAGTCCGTTCATGATACAAAAATATCAACATGAAATACGTTCTGTTAATGACATTCTTACCTATTTTTGCCATCGAATTGTGGAATGTTTACACACGAACACTGAATAATCAGCAACGTACCAACAACAGCGTGAAGGGGTGGCACAGGGATTTTCAGGAAACTTGTGCTACTTTATTCCCAGATATTTACCGATTCATTGATTCTTTAAAGAAACAACAAGGGCTGCATAATTTCGAAATTACACAACTAATTGCCGGTAATTCAGGCAATCAAAGAAACAAGATGTATGTTGCAATTTCTGCTAGAATCAATAGAATAATCCAAGATCTTCAAAATCGTAATGTGATTGATTACCTTAGAGGCACTGCATAGAACTTCGAGTTTTAAACAATAATAATGTGCATTTATTCTATTAAAACAAAATAAATTAGAATTATTAAGAAATTAGGTGTATTATTTACATTTTTGTAGCCTATTCATTACCTACTGGGGGCGAACTGTGCCGGGGGCAAATTGTGGGAGGCGAAATGCGAGGGGCCACTTTTCCGGATCCCACATTGCACACACACCAATTTTCATGTCGATTGGATGACTCCTTCTGGGTGCGTCGTTTTATGTTTTTTTTTTTTTTTTTTTTTGCAAATAGTGTATACAAAAGAGAAGATTCTTTTCGGTAACAATACTGGAAGTTATCTGCTTTGTAAAGCCAGGGATACAGCATTAGAAACCAACCATAGAATTAGCAAATTTACTGAAATTTGCTAATTCTTTGTGGACTAGGTAGGCCTGAGGCGATACGATGGAACATCTTGTGTTCGTGACTGCCCAGAACTAGAAGATCAAATGAATACTTGGAATTGATGAAATGGAAAACAGCTTGCATGGAGACTGGGTTTTAAATTTGAAAAGTACTTCATTGATCCAACTGAACGAGATGTGGTGAAAGTATTTTTTGAACATTGGCAGAAGAAGAAGAAGTTTGAAAGAAATAAACCTTAAATTGATGTCTGCTCCCTTCCGACAAGCAGGAAGGAGAGGAGATAAAAGCTGTAATTATCATCATCATTAGTACTTTGGAGATCGGCGCGGGTGATGGCGGTTATTTAAATAAGGAAGTATTCGTTAAGTAAGTTTTGCACTTGTTGTTTTGGGCAATAAATATAGTTAGTGTCATCTGATCTCCTTAGAAGTTTCTTTTGTGCGGATTATAAATTTCCCTAATAAGGTATTATTACCGTAATAATCTCATCAGTATTAGATGTTTATCTTGTTAGATGACCGTGAAACACTTTATTACGCTCGCGCCATTTTTATTTTTCGTTCATGATACAAAAGTATCAACATACTGACTACGTTTTGTTAATAACATTCTTTCACATTTTAAAAATGTCAGCCATTTTCAACCATGGAGTCAAGTATTTACAGGAGCCCTGAGCGTGAATTTCGGAAGTCAATCAAAGGCGATATACAGAATCCTTCCACGGTCTTAAATAACTTTAAAGTGTTGAACACCCTATAAGGTATGACTCCCATTAAAAGAACAATGAAAATTTGTGACTTTTACAAGCTGATATTTATTCTTAAACTAGTTTTCCAGAGTAGATCTTTTTCCGTGTTTCAAAACGTATTTCAGCATGTTCACATTTAGCGTCCATTTAGATTTACTTCACATCTATTTCCTATTTATATGCATTTATATTTTATACTTTCCTTGCATTTCTCAGGTTAAATGTCATAAGCTGTTGGAGAATTTCTAGCCTGTGTGTAGCATGTCTAACATCTTTTCCTGGAGAATAGTTTGTTTCAGGTACTACTTTCACCGCGGAAGAGCAAAAATATTTGTTTTTAACAGGTACTACTTTCACCGCGGAAGAGCAAAAATATTTGTTTTTAACAGGTACTACTTTCACCGCGGAAGAGCAAAAATATTTGTTTTTAACAGGTACTACTTGCATTACGGAAGAGAAAAAAGCAGACGAATCCGGATTCATGTCGTTAGCATGGGACAAATAGAGAACAGTGTATTTCCTAAATTCCTACTTCCGTGTTTCCAACACATTTTGCGTTATAAAACTTAAAGATACGTGTTTCTGTGCCAGCATTATTTAATGTTCCGTTCAAAGTGCAGTAGCAAATCGCCAGAAAAGCAAAACCTAAATTTGCAATGCTTATTCCAAGGAACGCAAAACTTTACAATGCTTACTCCAAGGCCGTCTAGACGGGTATGTAGACGGCCTTGTTCGTTTCCAGTATCATTGCTATTTAGAGATCTAACAATGCAACGAACATTGATGCATTTTTACGTCACATTAATTCCACGCGTGTCTAACTCACACGATCATGCTCGTCGAATTTTAACGTCTTTAGTTTTCAGTTAAGCTAGAAGTGATTTTTCCATGAACTGTGCACTAGGTGATTCACACAGCATGACTGGGTGAATATTCCAATATTTCATTATTAACTGTTCTTCTAATTTTCCACTTCTGGTAGACACGCCTACCTAACTTCAATGCCATCTGTCTCCAGTTAGGCTGGAAGTTGCTGTTTCAATAAACAAGTTAGTAAAATCATCAAATTCGTTGATTCTGATACGCTTTCCAACATACTAGAAATAATTACTCAAGTTATGCGGATAATAGCTGTGAAATAAATCTCGCTTTTGTGCTCTGACCTTTGACCCCACTTCGATGATATTCAACAGAACCGGTTAAGTATACCTCCGGAACAACATACTAAAGTTTTTTTGCAATACAAGCATTTTTTACGCTTTCCAACCTTAGGTTGAAGAAGCGTATATGCTCCAGCTTTGTCTGCCTGTCTATGTGTCTGTCCGTCTGCACGATAACTCGCGTGAAAATGGATCAATTTCGATGAAATTTGATAGAGGATCATCTGGGAACGAACCCTATTGAAAATGGGCGAAATGGGGTCAAAATTCAGGACATAGGAGTGGAATCACTTCCATCCCCATTATGCGTCATAACTTACGTAAAAATGACTTGATTTCTATTACATTTTAATATGTGGTAACGGACCACCTGGGGACTAACCCTATTGAAAAAGAGCTAAATGGGGTCAAAGGTCAGGACATAGTAGCGGGATCCATTCCATTGTCCTTATGCGTCGCAACTTACGTAAAAATGCTTCGATTGCGACAAAACTTTATCATGTTGTTCTGGAGATACACTGAACCGGTTCTGTTGAATATCAACAAAATGGGGTCAAAGGTCAGGGCACATAAGCGACATTTATTCAACAGCCATTATCCTCATAACTTGACTAAAAATGCTTCTATTGCGACAAAACTTTATCATGTTATTTCGGAGGTATACTGAACCAATTCTGTTCAATATAATCGAAATGGGGTCAAAGGTCAGGGCACAGGAGCGAGATTTATTCCACAGCCATTATCCTCATAACTTGAGTAATAACTTGAATAATGATTTTGGTATGTTGGAAAGCGTATCATTATCAATACATTGCATGATTTTACTAACTTGTTAGTCAAATTATGAGGATTGGCTGTGGAATAAATCTCGCTCCTGTGCCCTGGCCTTTGACCCCGTTTCTGTGATGTTCAACAGAACCAGTTCAGCACATTTCCAGAACAACCTGATGAAGTTACGTCGTAATCGAAGCATTTTCACTGAAGTTATAACGCATAAGGACGATGGAATGGAACCCGCTCCTATGTCGTGACCTTTGACCCCATTTTGTCCATTTTCAATAGAGTTCCTTCCCAGGTTGTCCCCTACCACATACTAAAATTTCATCGAAATCGAACCAGCTTTACGCGAGTTATCGTGCGGACGGACAGACAGACAGACAGACGGAAAAAGCTGGAGCATATACGCTTCTTCAACCTACGGTTGGAAAGCGTAAAAAATGGTCACCATCACTGATTCTGCACAACTGAAGTCTTGCTTTTCAAATGAGCAGATCTACGTTGCACCTGAACACGCTGGGACAGAACAGAAATCTTTATATTCTGCCGTATACCCAAAAACATTTCTAGAAATCCCGTGTACCATAGAGATTTTCAGTGAAAATATGGCTGAAAAGAATTCTCTGAATTAATTAATTATGGAAGAAGAAATATTTTTCACAAAATATGGAACAACTACATGAATATTGGCATGGCAATCATGGCAATCGTCGTGGAGTGGGAATCGAACCCGATGTCCCGTTCCATGTATTTAGGAAGAATATTTCTTCTTCCATAATTTCCGCATCTGAGATACTGGTGGTTTATTACACTACGAGGGAGGATCTGATCGTTTCGGCTGGCTAAAATCTGAAGTTGAACAGATTCCTCATTTTCAGATACTTGGCATTTCGTTGTCTTGCATGCTGTAAGAGATATCATGCTCAATCGGGATATACGGGTTCGATTCTTGCTCCAGGACGGTGCAGTTTTTAAGTTTTTTTACATGATGTACCCTGTTGAGTTATTTTGATTGCCGAGTTAATGATCCTGGAGTTCTGAATTTGTTTTACAAACTTGCATTTTCCCCCACATATTTAAACTGCATCGTCCTGGAGCAGGAATCGAGCCCGTTTATCTCGACTGAGCATGATATCTGTTACAGCACGCAAGACAACGAAATTCCAGGTATGTGAAAATGAGGAATCTCGTTTTAACAAAACTACATTAAACTACCTTCCAGTACACAAAACACATTACCTGAATTTTGGAAATATGTTTGAGTGGAAATGTACGAGCGTTGTACTGAAACTAAACGAAAAAAAAGTGAGTATAATTTCTTTATTAACTGACAGATGTCGTTCAAATTGCACATGTTAGTAGAGTAACTCTTTCTCTATACAAAGGTACTACTCAACATAGTCTCCATCACAAGCGATGCATTTGCGCCATCGTTGAACCCAACTCTCGAATCCTCTTTGAAAAAATTAAGGTGTGTGCTGTTGTACCCACTTCTTCACCAGCCACTTTCACTTCGTCTGGTTCATCAAATAGTTATCCCCGGAGACTGTCTTTCATTGGTCCAAACAAGTGGAAGTCGGAGGTCGCGAGATCTGCGTTGTACGGTGGATGGGAGACCACCGACCTGGCTAATTTGCTAATAGCCTGATTTGCTGCCAAAGATGTGTGTGGTCTCGCATTGTCATGGTGAATATGGATCCTTTTCAGATTCTTGTTCGGTCTCTTCCTCCTTATGGCTTGTCTAAGCTTCTTGAGTATCTCAATGTACCGCTCGCTGGACATGGCACAGCTACGTTTTAGAACGTCAAGGAGAATGACACCACAGTCACCCCCCCCCCCGGCAGTCACCATGACTTTCTGGGATGATCGCTGGCTCTTGAACATCTTACTCCCTGGTGAAGAGGTGTGACGCCATTCCATGGATTGATTCTTCGTTTCCGGATCGTAAAGTTACGCCCACGTTTCATTCCCTGTCACCAGAACGAAAACAAAACGCGTCTTGATTGGCTTCAAACGCTTCCAGCAGATCAGAGCAGATTTCCACACTTCTCTCCTTCAAATCGGGTGTCAACTGCCGAGGTACCCACTTTGCACACAGTTTCCGATATCCTAAGTCTTCCACCATTTGGTATTGTGACCACAGACCAGTTGTGCAACAAGCTCACGGATTGTGACTCGTCTCTCGGCGGGAATCAATTCATCCACTCGCTGACAATAAATGTCAGCGGTCGCAGATGATGGTCCGCCCACTGAGTGGGCGGACCATCATCTTCAATTCCAGTTTCCCCTTCTTTAAACTTCCTCATAGTGTTTTCTGGTGGCGCAGTGGTCTAAGGGGTGGCTTCTGATCATTCGTCCGAAAGGGGTCCGGGTTCGAATCCCGGTGAAGCGTGGCGTGAGAATGTTTACCATTGACATTCCGTGTTTGTCTTACGGCACTAGCTCTCTCCCTTCCCTTGATTCAGTGATCCTAAATTAAGGACGAGAGACTGCTTATAGCCAATCGAGTTACTCACGGTGGTCGTTAAACCTCCAATAAAATGTAAAAAAAAAAATGCTTCTTCATTCATCTGTGCACATTGCTCTTGTCAATGGTAAACATTCTGTAGCGTTATGTTCACCTTTCCATCGTCACTCAATGACGTCACGTTGCCTCTGCTGGGAATCCATTATTTACCTTCAATGAAGAAGAAGGGTTACTATAGAGGAAAAGTTACTCTACCAACATGTGCAATTTGAATTAACTCTGTCATTTAAGGCTGTCTTTGAATGAGTGTTAGGCTTCATCTTCCGAGATGGAAGGCGCAAAATATCCCTGCTTGTGCCTGGCTTTTACGACTTGAGGGATTTTCCCAGAAGTTGGCGTCAGGGAATGACTGAAGACCTTACCATATTCAGAATGGAAGAGGTCTCTCGTTGGCTCCACAATGAAAGGACAAAATAAGCGCTGTTACGTTTTAACCAATAACATAGTTTGGGGGTGGAGCTTAGTAGGTAGGCGTAGTTTATGTCTCAAATTTAAGTGTTTTCTGGTAATGTACACATTTTCTCTTCAAAAAAGTAAGGTACAGTAGAATTTAAGATGATCTATAGAAGACAAGATTCCAATCTCACTTCAGTGCCCATTCTTTGATTTCTATTTGGCCTAGATAATTAAAAAAATCAGAAAGAAATGAGAGATTTTGTTTCTTCCACACAAAAAAACTGCCAAGCTAACTTCTGGCGCCATCTAGCGCCAAATTGGAACACTTTCGAGTCAGAAAAATTGAATTTTATAAAAGATTCTAACAAATGTTTCGGAAAAATAACTGCGACACGTACTAGCTATTGGTCGGTTTTATTTCCTGCCAAAATTTCAAACTCTATAAAGTAATAGTCTTCGAGAAAATGCGTACAAAAGAATTTGCATTACGGATATAGGACAGAATTTCTGTAACACTCATTCAAAGACAGCCTTAATAAAAAAGTAATACCCACTTTTACATTACTTTCGTTACAACCCTCGAACAAGTGCGCATGCAATTTTCGCCATCCCCTCCGAGCTATATAACTGCAATATCTTTGTCCGACACGCTTCTTAGTTTCTCGTTCAATTCCTGGCCGTCGTCATTTAGTGTCCATTATCATTTTCTAATCCTGTATACCATAGAGCTTTTCAGTGAAAATATGTCTGAGAAGAATTCTCTGAATATGTAAATTATGAAAGAAGAAATATTCTTCACAAAATATGGAACAACTATATTTTCCTGACCGTCGTCCCAAAACATACTGTAAGGGGCTTTTATTTTTTTGGACAACTTTCTTAATTTCCATTATTTGTGGAAGAATTTTGTAATCCCGTCGAGTGTAAAAGAAATCCTATTAATTTCTTTTATTTGAACAATCTTCTGCACACATTTTCCCTGTAACGCTGATCAAGTAATCTCCTTTTATCAGTGAAGTAGAAAATGAACATCGCGGTGCCAGTCTGGAGAATTTAGATCCCTTCGCTCTAGTTTTATAAAATAAAAAAATTTATGATGTATAATTTAAGTAAGCGAAGTCTCTGCCGTTTTCAGTAGCTTCCCTAATTTTCTTGACCGTCGTAGCAAAACTAAACTGACACCTTAATTGATCTTTTTTTCCGGTAGACATGACGCGGAAACCATTTACTTCATTTATGTGTGGATTTTGAAGGTCTTTCCTTTAGCATGGTGGTGCGATCCCTATGCAATCATTTGCAAAAATTAGTTCCTACTGCCATAACGTACCGTCATGACTTACACTGAAAGTTTCCTCCTATATTGTTGTTATTATTATTATTATTATTATTATTATACAGGATGTCCCATAAAGGTGTAACCAATTTCAAATAATCGCGACAGTTTTAATATAAATGATCGCAATACACTATTTGTGTTAATTGACAGAACAGATGATGAAGTTTTATCAACATTCGATATAGGCCCTGTTTGTCACCCGAACAATGTCTAAACGGTATTCCAGTTCCAACCATGCTCGTTCGAGAATGTCCATATTAACTTTCTGCAGTGCGTGTGTATTCATCCTCTTTAGGTTAGCAATGTCTGCAGCAGGGATGCTGTAAACCTCACAGTTGGCGAATGAGGGGGCCATACAATCAGGGCCGTAGCCAGGGGACCGCCAGGCCGGGCTGAGGCCGACCTGTGTACCCTTTTGCCCGTCACACAACAGTATAGTGTCCGACCTCTTTTACATCTTTTGCCCGACCTCTTTTACATCTTTTGCCCGACCACTTTATATCCTTCGCCCGATCTCAATCACCAGCCGTCCCTCCTAACTTGCTGGTCTGGCTACGGGCCTGTATGCAATGGGACCACCAAGCTCAATCCGTCGAGTAGGAAATTTTGTATCCATAGACCTCTTCACAATCAAAATCCAATGAGGGGGCGCCCCATCTTTTAGGAAAATGACCAGAATTGCAAGTTCATCCAACTGGGGGTATACAAACCGCTCAATCATGTCTAGATAATTATCAGCTCTCACGGTCGCTTCCCGAAAGAAGAAGGGTCCAATAACGTGGTCGACTATTATGCCACACCAAACATTCACTTTTGGGCTAGCATATTCATGTTTCATTGTGCAATGCGTGTGTTCAGTTCTCCAAATTCTCACATTCTATTTATTAACCTTTCCAGAAACATGGAAAGTGCGCTCATCCGAAAAACAGATTTGTCTCAGGAAAGATTCAGCACTGGTAATGTTCTCCAACATCTCTTCAGCAAACTGTTTACGTTTCACATGATCATCTGGGCTTATGTGATGGGTCATCTGCATCTTATACGGGTGCATTTTCAATCTCTGACGTAACACACTGTGCGCTGACGACTTGGGGATTGTCAGCTGTTGTGCTGCTTGTCTGATTGACCTTCGAGGGCTACGAGTGAATGTTTGTCTCACAACCTCCTCCCTTTCTGGAACTAGCAATGGTCGTCCAGGGCTTTTCTTTGTAAGGGCACTACCAGTTTCCTTGAATGACTTGTACCACTTTCTGATGCTGTTACGTGTGGGCAGTTTGGTCCCATATTTTGTTCTCAAATTCTGCTGAACCTGCGTTTCGGATCGTGTTTCAGTAAACCACTCCACAATCTGTGCTGTCGTCGTAGGATTCATTGGGCACACTTCTAGTAAACTAGAGAGTATTCCTTACCACTTGCAAGAAACAATATGTTGATATTAGTTTCGTATCTAAAGTTATCAACATACGCAAAACACATCAGCCTTGGGTAGACCTAATGCAGAGAGGGAGGCTGTAGTTCGCTTCACTCATATACGTCAGTCGCAAAAAAAAGTTAGGGATATTACGGTTTCGAGGAGAAACGCGGTGATATACAAATTTAGCAACTACTGGAGATCGGTTATTTTTTTTTTTTATTATTGGAAGTTTAACGACCACCGTGAGCAACTCAATGGGCTATAAGCAGTCGCCCGTCCCTAATTTAGGGTCACTGGTTCCAGGGAAGGGAGAGAGCCAGTGCCGTAAGACAAACACAACATCCATGCCTCACCGGGATTCGAACCCGGACAGCGTTCGGACGAATGATCAGAGGCCATCGCTTAGAGCACTGCGCCACCGGGACGGCGAGATCGGTTATGGGCGTGGGTAGCTACGTCATATGTAAATTAGTATCATGACATCAAATCACATGGCGTGCAAGCTCCGGTACAAATACTCTGCGAGAAGTGGAGAAGAGGTCGTTTCACAGCTTGGTTTACAAGTTTGCTGAATGTATTGCCTTCAGTGGGGAATTAACATGATATGATGTCCAGACGATGTTTAAGCATGGGCAACAGAAATGGGGCTGCTGGCATGTTACAGGCAGATGACGTACGGCATATATACACTATCTACCAACAAGTAATTGGACACCTGTGATAGCAAAGGAAAACGAAGTTATTCACCTTCAATAGTTGGTGGAGCCTCCACGAGCGGCGATTACAGCTGCGACCCTCCGGTGCATACTCTCAACCAGGCGTTGCACGACGGCTAGCGGTATTTTCTTCCACTCGGCTTGGAGAAGACAGGTCAGTTCCTTCACCGATTTCGGACGGTGGGGGCACCCCTTAAGTTGACGCTCCAACTCGTCCCAGAGGTGCTCGATAGGGTTAAGGTCCGGGCTCTGCGAAAGCCAGTCCATTCGATTAACCCCATTGTCACCATACCAAGCCATGTTGGACCTCGCAACATGACAGGTGGCATTGTCATCCTGAAAGTAATATAGGTCCACCCCGTAAAACTGTCAGAACGTAGGAAGCGCATGGTCATCCAAAGTGGTGCAGTAGGTCTCGGCGTTGAGTCTACCAGGAATTGCGACCAAGGGTTCCGTGCCATACCATGAGAAACACCCCCATAGCATAATTCAACCGCCGCCGAACTTCTCAGTTGGCACAATACGATCCAGCAGGAGGCGTTCTCCAGGCAGACGCCAAACCCATACCCTGCCATCCGAACGGTAGTGGGTGAATCTTGATTCGTCACTCCTGAGAACCTGTTTTCACGGTTCAACGGTCCAATGTCGACGTTCTTTGCACCACGTTAGCCGAGAAGCGCTATTGGACTTGGTGATCAAAGGCTTGTGGGCGGCAGCACGTCCATGATAACCGAACAGATGGGCTTCCTTACGGATGGTATTCATCGAAAAAACACTCCCGGATGCCTCTTGAAACTCCTCGCGGATGTGGCCCATCGATTTGGTGGGGGTTCTTCCGAATTTCTCTGACCAGCACCCGTCGGTCTCTAACTCGCAGTTTTGTGTGTCTGCCGGGTCGGGACGCATTCCGACAGTCACCTCTCATCTTCCACTTGCCAATCACGTAGGCCACTGTCGATTTTGGGTACTTCTACTCGCTGGCTATGTCACGTATGGATCGGCCATTTCTGTGATACCCGACGATTACACCTTTCTCGAAATCAGAGAGCTCCGAACTGCGTGGCATCTTGCATGCGACTGGTTGCGGTGTTGTTTCCCACACGATATTTAACGGCGGCGGCCGCGACGGGTATCAGGACCACAGATATCGTCGATTGCATGGGGTGTCCAATTACTTTTTGGTAGATAGTGTATATGGCTGCTGCTTTAGAAGTTTCGCAAACTGTAGTAAATCGCTACACACAAGATTTCAATGGTCGGAAAATATTGCAAATCGACACAGGAGTGGTTACCCGATGATAACCTCCAGTAGGTAATATCGCTACCTGACAGTAAGTGTTCGGAGAAGACCTGCCAGTAGCAAATTCTGGGAATCATTTCAAGCTGTTTCTGGTATTACAGTGTGAACTCAAACGGTACGAAACCGTCTTTACCAGTACGGACTCAGAGCCCACTGAGATGTTATACGAGTAATATTGACATCAGCTTTTCGTCGTCAAATATGTACCTGGGTCCCACAGAACATTTCATGGAATACAGAGTGTCACCATGTGCTTTTCACAAACGCATCCAGTTTCGCTATTTATCCTTATACTCGACCAGGACACATTTGGAGGAGATCCAGCATACGAATTCAACCACACTAGGTGCAACCCATCCTTACCAGCAGCAGTCAGTTCTGTCTGGACGAGAAGTGTGTTTTAATGGCCGTACTTCCTTGTATGTTTATCAAAAACGAACAAGAATTCCTCAATGTACCGAAACGAGATCACTATGCCCATCGTGACACTGTTTCACGCTGCTAATGGACAAACACTGTATTGAATCTAGGAACAGGACATAACAAAGAACTTGGGAACAGAAAACAATAAATGAACCAACTAATAGAAATCCAAAGAATCTAGGAACAGGACATGACAAAGAACTTGGGAACAGAACACAATAAATGAACCAACTAATAGAAATACAAAGAATCTAGGAACAGGACATGACAAAGAACTTGGGAACAGAACACAATAAATGAACCAACTAATAGAAATACAAAGAATCTAGGAACAGGACATGACAAAGAACTTGGGAACAGAACACAATAAATGAACCAACTAATAGAAATCCAAATAATATAGGAACAGGACATAACAAAGAACTTGGGAACAGAACACAATAAATGAACCAACTAATAGAAATCCAAAGAATCTAGGAACAGGACATGACAAAGAACTTGGGAACAGAACACAATAAATGAACCAACTAATAGAAATACAAAGAATCTAGGAACAGGACATGTCAAAGAACTTGGGAACAGAACACAATAAATGAACCAACTAATAGAAATCCAAATAATATAGGAACAGGACATGACAAAGAACTTGGGAACAGAACACAATAAATGAACCAACTAATAGAAATCCAAAGAATCTAGGAACAGGACATGACAAAGAACTTGCGAACAGAAAACAATAAATGAACCAACTAATAGAAATCCAAATAATATAGGAACAGGACATGACAAAGAACTTGGGAACAGAACACAATAAATGAACCAACTAATAGAAATCCAAAGAATCTAGGAACAGGACATGACAAAGAACTTGGGAACAGAACACAATAAATGAACCAACTAATGGAAATCCAAATAATATAGGAACAGGACATAACAATGAACTTGGGAACAGAACACAATAAATGAACCAACTAATAGAAATCCAAAGAATCTAGGAACAGGACATGACAAAGAACTTGCGAACAGAAAACAATAAATGAACCAACTAATAGAAATCCAAAGAATCTAGGAACAGGACATGACAAAGAACTTGCGAACAGAAAACAATAAATGAACCAACTAATAGAAATCCAAAGAATCTAGGAACAGGACATGACAAAGAACTTGGGAACAGAACACAATAAATGAACCAACTAATAGAAATCCAAATAATATAGGAACAGGACATAACAATGAACTTGGGAACAGAACACAATAAATGAACCAACTAATAGAAATCCAAAGAATCTAGGAACAGGACATGACAAAGAACTTGCGAACAGAACACAATAAATGAACCAACTAATAGAAATACAAAGAATCTAGGAACAGGACATGACAAAGAACTTGGGAACAGAACACAATAAATGAACCAACTAATAGAAATCCAAATAATATAGGAACAGGACATAACAAAGAACTTGGGAACAGAACACAATAAATGAACCAACTAATAGAAATCCAAAGAATCTAGGAACAGGACATGACAAAGAACTTGGGAACAGAACACAATAAATGAACCAACTAATAGAAATCCAAAGAATCTAGGAACAGGACATGACAAAGAACTTGGGAACAGAACACAATAAATGAACCAACTAATAGAAATCCAAAGAATCTAGGAACAGGACATAACCAACTAATAGAAATCCAAAGAATCTAGGAACAGGACATGACAATGAACTTGGGAACAGAACACAATAAGTGAACTACGTGAACCTACTAATGGAAATCCGAAAAATATGAAAACAGGACATAGTACGGGAATATACGAATGGAAATTCAAAGAATCTGGCAAAGTGACATAAAACAGATCATGCCAGAGGTTATTTTAGCCACGTCAGTGGGTCTTAAAACCTTCATAAAAATACTTGAACACAGAAAATACATTAGAATACATCGGACGACCTGAAAGACCTTCCAATATACATCAGACTTGCAATATGATAAATGCAGAACTTTTTCACAACGCTTCAACTAAATCAGTCATTCTGCAGACGTCCCATATCACTCGAAAGTTCCTGGACTTCTAGGCCTGAAGTGAATATCTCTGCCTTTTGTTCACTTGTTCTAACCAGCAAAATAAAGAAGGAAATAATAATAGTAATAATAATAGTAATAATAACAATAATAATTATTATTATCGGGGAAAAGTTGACTGCAAATAAAATGCCAACTAGAAAGCAGCTGGTATTTAATTTTTAAAGATTTTCTTATGTTGTAGATTTCGATCGTTCATTTATCCCCCGTTTTTGCTCCCAGTGAGCTTCGTGAAGGAAACAATGTGTCGACAAAATTTGGTGGCGGAGGCGACGGCTGTAAAACAGAATCAGACACGATGGAGACCATGCTGCGAATCGATTCCATTGGCATCCGGGAGGGCTAAACGAAGAAGAACGATGCCCTAAACAGGATGTGTACCGGTATTAATTCGGTCATTGCCTACTTCCATCTTCCCCCGGGAACATAATTAACAAATAGGTTTCCCTTAAATGTGCTCTTTACTGCTGGTACCAAAATACCCTCTTTCATTCAGTGCAAAATTCTGAACTGGGCGTAACTTCGCGAAAAACGTTTAATAAAATGAAGCACCAACTGTAGAAAATTCTTCTGCATTACTGTTATTAGCCAATTCTGCTCTAAATATTTTTTCCTGGTTACGGCTGTTCGTCGAAAATAGGCATTTCAAGAACTCCTACTTCAAAACAGAAAGAAAAGCAAATGAACTCATCCAAATGGAGATATTTTTTTACATGAACAGATCGATTCAGAAATCCACTTATTTCAGATCACAAATTCCTGTCTTTCTGAACAGATGGCAAGGAGCCAAAACTTTTAAATAGTTTTATTTGAGAGAGAGAGAGAAGGAAAGAAAGAGAAAATGAGAGAGAGAGATAGTAAGAGAAAGAAAGAGAGAGAGAGAAGGAAAGAAAGAGAGAACGAGAGCGAGAGTAAGAGAGAGATAAGCGTATCAGGTGCTCTTATACAGTACGTAGTTTTTGCGATTTCCGTCAGCAGAGGATAAAGTAGGTGACTGGAAATATTGTACCCCCCCCCCCCCCTTCCCAAGCTGATTTTTCCCTTTAACTTAGTCAAGATCGTAAATAATTAACTTTCCATTACCTGAATTTGTTTACAAATTTTTGCGAAAATAACGTTCTTCTGAGGCTGAAGGGTAGCTATTAAATTTTACTGTGAATTTGGAAAAAAAAATATTTTCTGTTGATCTCACTTCAGAAAACAAAATATTCCACGCCCTCACTGGAGTACAGTTTTTTTAATTTCTGGAAGCAGTGTGTGGCGTATTGAATGATATACACTGGAGTTCAAAATAAAGGAAGCAACCATAAAAACTTAGTTAACAGAAAATAGCTGGAAAAAATGAACACATGAAAAAGAACATTATGTAGGCTGTGTGATAAAGTGGCTCGCTATTGTAAAATACGTATATGTCAGCAAGAAAAAAAAAAGAAGGAAAAGGCATTACAGTCTTCAATACGGAATGTGATCACCACGTTCAGTAATGCAAGCTTCACAGCAGCAAACCGTAATTTAAATGATCCCAAGAGACAGTCTCATTCTTCCAGAAGAGCACACCGTAAGTCCTGTGGAGCTGTAGATGGAGAGGAGAGAGCAGCAGTTCATCGAAATAAAGTGTCGCAAACATGCTCAATCGAATAATGATCTGGTTACAATACCGGCCAATCTATACGAGCAATAGCTTCGCTTTCAAGATATTCATTGACCAGCAATAAGGTCGGGCGTTGTTCTCAATTAACAAGAAATCAGAAAACTCCGACTGTAAAAAGATGAACATGAGGATTTAGGATCATGGCACGATATTCTACAGCCGTTAGACCTCGGCGGTTTTCCCTTGTTACTAAGGAGAACGGCCGTTGAGGTATAAATTCCGGCCCAAATCATTATTCACCACCTCCCAAATGGTGCTGTTTCCGAAAGTTCATCGGCTGACATCGTGTTCCACGTTCTCACCATATGAATTTTCTCCGAGAATCTGGTTGCATGCTCTCATAGGTAAAAGGTACGCGTGCCCGTTCTTGGTGTGAACAATGAACGTGCTGGCGACTCCACTCGAAGTGAACTCTTCTCTTTGATACGCTCAAGGGAACGCACACAACAGGCCGCCTTGCATACAGATCCCTGTAATGCAATCTTTGGATAAGATTGTATATCGGAACACACTCTGCCAGTGAGCAGTTAAGACCAATAAGCCGTCTTGTCAAGCAGAAGTGACCCTATGACGTCCTTGTCCAGGTCTTCTCCTGATGTTCTCAGTGTCCTGAAATTATTCCCGGATGCAGAAGACAACTGATCGATCCACATTTAACCATCTGCCTCTTCAGCTTGCGACTGCCTTGCTTTCGATTACCCTACAGCTCTCCACTGCAATGAATCAATAAAACACCTGAACGAGCTCTCTACGAGTTTGTTCAGACTATTTGAGGAGCTTACAACAGCATTTCTACCATCATGTCTTAAAAGAAAAGTGCTGAATTAAAATACATTCTTTCACTTTTTGCTTATGAATTAGAGACGGATTTATTTTTAACTAAAAAAGACATAAAGCTTCTGCGGACAACTCCAAAAAGCAAGGAGATATGTGTACTTTTTGTGACGAAATTAGCTACAAAAAAATAACTCACGGGATAGGAAAATGACAAATTGGATGACGTCATGATCAAAGCAAAGACTCTTAAGTGTCCACGAGATGGACTTATTGCTAGAAAAACTTGTAACGTATACTTTAATTTAACTTTCCTTTTTGATTCCTGTTGTCTTACATATATACACTGGCGGAAAGTGAAAAAAGAACACCAAGAAGGAATTGGCGGACGATCTTGAAATTTACATATGTTAATTGGGTCGGGTTTACGTAGGTGTGATGTTAATTTCGGGACCAACCGGTGAGCGCTTACGCCACAGCACGGCATAATATGCAAATTATCGTCGGTGGTATTTAAGGAGTATGGCGAAGTGAATGTAATCAGTCGTCGGCGTACGGACACCTGCGAAGACCCTGAAGAAGCTGCAATGCCTGGACATGGAAGACGTGTACGATTTCGTCTAGTCGGACTTTGCGATGCCGGGTGGTCGTATCGTCGTATTGCGGAGCGAATTGGACGGGAAGTATCGGTGGTGGTACGATGGTGGCGTAGATGGTCCGAGGAACATTCCCACACGAGAAGACGTAGAACCGGGAGTCACAGACGGACTGATGAGTGGACCGATCGACGCATAAGAAGAGCGGCTGTGTCAAGCAGAACATCCACTGCGACGCAAATCCGAGCTGCCGTTGCACCTGAGGTGACTGTGCGAACAATCCGCAACCATCTACTGGATGCAGTACTACGTGCACGTGTACCTCTGGCATGTGTACCTCTGACACCAGCCCACCGTCAGGAACGGCTGCAGTGGTATCTCCAACGTCTGCACTGGAGAACGCAATGGCGATTTGTCGTGTTCAGCGATGAAATCAGATTTTGTTTGGGAGCCTCCGATGGTCGTATGCGTGTTCGCAGACGCACAGGGGAGCGTCTCCACCCTTCTTGCATCCGCCAGCGACACACAGGGCCTTCACCTGGTCTCCTGGTGTGGAGAGCGATCAGCTATCACTCCCGTACACAACTAGTGTTTGTACCGGGTACGTTAAACAGCACCTCCTACATCAACAACATCATTCAGCCCGTTTTTAAGCCATTTGTAAGGTTGGTCCATCGTGGTGTTTTTCAGCAAGATAACGCACGCCCACACACGGCGCGTGCAACGCAACATGCACTTCAGGGTGTGAGACAACTTCCATGGCCTACACGTTCACCGGATTTGTCCCCCATCGAGCACGTGTGGGATTTTATAGAACAACGACTTATCCGGTCTCCACGGCCAGCAACGACCATCCCCGATTTACGCGTCCAGGTTGAGGATGCTTGGCACTCAATACCCCAAACTTACATCCAACATCTGTATGGCAGACTCCCCGCCAGAATTGCACAGTGTGACACAGTTCATGGCGGTTCAACCTCGTACTAACCATGTTACATGGAAATGTTATTTATCAGTTTACCAGCAAATACAGCTGTATTTTGCCATAATGTTTTGATCACGTTATCCTCTGTATTCCGTTATTATGCTGTATAAATTTCGTTGGTATCAGACGTCTCCTTCTTGGTGTTCTTTTTTCACTTTCCACCAGTGTATGTTCCAGAAGACAGCAGTCCTTGGCCAATCAGCAAACAACTGGAAAACAGTTAATAGTGGTACCGACAGGCGGCAGACGGGCATTAATGTGAGTCATAGCAAGCGTTCTCGTCCTATTTCATTTTAGCCATGGAAGAGCAGAGAGTAAACATCCGTTTTTGTTGGAAACTTGATAAATCAGCTACCGAAACTTACCCAATGTTAAAAGAAGCTTATCGAGGCACAGAATTATCTCGCAGCACAGTTTTCGAATGGTATGCACGGTTACGTGACGAGTGGGTATGCTTTGATGACGATCCGAGATCTGGGCATCCCTTCAGTGTGCGGGGTACCAATCTGGCATTAAATTTTCATTTTCCGAGTTCCTCGCGTAGAATCTCATGACTGATAGGCTTACACCAACTCAGCCAAAAGTCTCACTGTGGTTTGGCGATTTTTTTTTTTAACTGATTCTGCACCTCTTCTATTTTTTCCGCTGTCCGCACACTGGATGGGCGCCCAGAATTTGGATCATCATCAAAGGATTCCTACCCGTCACGAAACTGTGCATACCATTCGAAAACTCGGCCACGGGATAATGCGTACCAATGAAACTTTATGCGTTCCTGTTACATGCACGGGAAACAGAACTTCGCTATCTCATTTCGTTTAGGTTTTATTCAGGGTCAAAGTTGTAAAGATAGTTCTGGAACACCCTGTACGATCTCGCTCAAATGTCCTCATCGTTAATATATTTTCGTTTGCATAGTCTTGCATATCTACGATATCCCAACGTGCAGCGAAACATCAGGGTAGTGCGAACAGAATTGTTTTTGGTGGCAGCGTCATCTATACCCCCGATTCTAGTACCATCATGGAACTACTTTGTTGTGTCATGCTTCAGTACTATTAACATAATTAGCACGAGGTCGCGAAGTTCATGGATATTTAGTGTTACAGATTCTGTGTCGATGAGTGTACTTGCACAATGGGAATACTGATTGTTTGCTGTTTTGCATCTTCTTGGGCAATTTTCTCAGTATCAACAGGTGTTTTTTTTTTTTATTGGAGGTTTAACGACCACCGTGAGCAACTCAATGGGCTATAAGCAGTTGCTCGTCCCTAATTTACGGTCACTGGTTCCAGGGAAGGGAGAGAGCCAGTGCCGTAAGACAAACACAACATCCATGCCTCACCGGGATTCGAACCCGGACCTCTTTCTTTTTTTTATTCTTTTTTTATTTTTTTGATTGGAGGTTTAACGACCACCGTGAGCAACTCAATGGGCTATAAGCAGTCGCCCGTCCCTAATTTAGGGTCACTGGTTCTAGGGAAGGGAGAGAGCCAGTGCCGTAAGACAAACACAACATCCATGCCTCACCGGGATTCGAACCCGGACCTCTTTCGGACGAATGGTCAGAAGCCACCGCTTAAACCAATGCGCCACCGGGGCGGCCTCTACGACATTGAAAGAGGAAGATATTTAAAAGTTCTTTGATGCTAAGAAAAGCTTCCGAAAGGTAAGGTCTGAATTGAGTTTACGACTAATACGACGGAAATTCTGAAAAAAGTCGCCCCAGCTCCTTAGTGGTCTAAGGGCTTTTTTCTGACTGTTCATCTGAGAGGGCACGGGCTCGACGCTCGGATAAGGCATGTATGGTATGTTTGCCTTTCAGCACTGGCTCTTTCTGGCCTAGACTGGTTATACCCATTGAGTTTCCCACTGTGGTCATTAAACCCCCAAACAAACAAAAAAGAAATCCCGAAATTCATGGCCTTAAAAATTGAAAATCCCAAATCAAATTTAACGTAATCAGGTTTACTGTCTTCTTTTTCTGTTCCACGGTATTCTTTCGCATCATCACATAAACCATGAAAACTACCAAAAGACTTAGAAGGGCATTTATTAGTAGCGTTTCTGGAATCTTCGGCCTACACACTGCTTTTTGAGCAACAGTTGATTAGCTTCAAATATTTGTCCATCTACTTAGTTGAAATTCACAAATTTTGCAGATGATCGAACCCGCATTCTTCTGCTCCGGAGTTGAACGATTCCCCAATTAAGCTACACCCACGGTGTTTGTCGCTGCAACTTTGTCGTCTCGACATCTGCGTCACCACTGTAGTGCGTCACGTATATCCCTCTTCCCTTGAGAAAGGTGGGGGCACGAAATCGCAGGTTTCGAGTCCGCCGCAAACCATGCCTGAAGTAAATCTCTACAGAAGAAGAATTCTCGCTAATTCTAGACGATATGTGGAAGAAGCATAGCACATTTTTGAAGCGAAGAAGGATAAAATTCACAAATTTTGCAGGTAATAGGGATCGAATCAGCATCTTTCTGCCCCGGAGCCGAGTGCGTTCTGAATTAAGCTATGCCGACGGAATTTATCGCTGTAACTTTACCCTCTTGACATGTGAGTCACCATTGCAGTATGTCACACTTGAAAAGAACCGAAAATTTTAATAGGATTAAAAAATCACCCCCTAAGATTTTGTAAGTGTTCTGTGAAAACACTATTTTTTGTTAATTTAGAATTAGATATCTCATGAACACAACCTTAAGCTTCCCTGCTTTTAAAACTGGCTTAAAAGAAAGCGGAACAGCTTTTAAAACTTTTGACTTTTCATTGTGTGGCAAAGGAGAGAGAGAGAGAGAGAGAGGAAGTTGTTCAGAAGAGACAAAAGAGCAAGTTTTTAATGAATCCCGTCTAGTCTGCGATATTATCCTTTCCCTAGATAACTTCCTGGATGTATTTTGCTCTGTTCCTGCAGTCAAAAACCGGTCATCGCTCTTAAAATCTATCAAGTCAACAAGATCTCTTTCATGATAGCCGAGGTTCTTTTACTACATCTGATTAACTTCCAGATAAAAAAAAAGGAATATAAAGCAAAGTGGAGCACTTGGGGAAAAGCTATTGTTGCGAAACTGCTGACTTAAAGGATCCAGCAGTTTACAGAAAGGAATAGCTTTGTTACTGAAGAATAAAAAGTTGCATCCCGGCGTTTTTTAGCACCGGAGTCATTTGTACATCGTAAATATCGAAACAAAATCAACAGCGTTCAAACACCAGAAATAGCACGCGTTCCTGCTGTCTTTCTTTTCCTAAATTCAGTTTCCATCTACAAATGCGTTGTGGCGTAATGCAAAAATTGGAAGTCTTTTCTGAATGACAGAGAAATGAAATATAAGAAGAAAAATAAGTGTTTTATTACTGCTACTGAAATACACGGAACAGCAATTGTATTAGAGATACCTGTCTAGTACCGTGTAGCATCACCTTTCGCCCTGATGACGGCGGCGATTCATCTCGGCATGGACTCGACAAGACACCGGAAGCGTTGGGAAGCCATACGGATCCACGACTCCTGAACAAGCTCCCACAGTTCACGAAGACTTGATGGAGGGGGTCAGAGCCTCGGACATCTCTTTCGATGGCATCCCAGATGCGCTCAATGGGATTGAGGTCACGTGACCTAGCTGGCCAAGGAAGCGAGGTCACGTCGGTGGAGTGTTCATCCAACCATTCGGATACAATTTGGGAGCGATGGCACGGTGCATTGTCTTGTTGCAGGATGAGGTCCCCAGTGGGATGTTGAAGGCGCACAAACGGGAGCAAATGGTCGTCCAGGATATCCCGGTAACGTAGACCTGTGAGGGACAATGTTACATGTACCAGGGGTCCCATTTCAGCTCACGTAAACAGTCCCCAGACAAGAATGCCACCCCCACCAGCTTGAAGAGTACCCTGCTGGCAAGAAGGATCCATCGCTTCATGTGGTTTGCGCCGTACTCGTATCCTGTAATCTGCATGTGCCAACGTGAATCTCGACTCATCGGTCTAGGCAACATTTCCCCCATGTCTAGGGTCCAGTGGCAATTTTTCCGCGCCCATGCAAATCTTTGCACCCTGTGACGTGCGGTCAGCAGCGGTACCCTCGTGAGACGATGTCTTCTGTACCCCATAGCGAGGAGATGGTTCTGGATGGTGTGGCTGCTTACACGTTTTTGTGCACCAGCGTTAAATTGCCGAGTGATTTCTTGCACTGTGGCCCGTCTATCCGCTGTTACAATGCGAGCTAGTCGACGATGACCCCGCTCATCCACACGCTGTTGTCCACGGCAGTTGGCCCTTGCAGGGATGGTTTTACCGGATTCGATGTACTCACGGTGCACCCGTGACACAGTGGCTCGTGAAGATCCCAGTGCCCGCATGACTTTCGAGATGGAGTGGCCCATTCGTCGGGCCCCGACAATTTGCCCACGATCAAATGCGCTTAGATTTTTCGTCTTACCCATACTACGTCCGACTCTTACTGATTCCCGTCGCATCACTCCTTATATTGTAGGATCGCTGCATATGTCATGTCGTTTTCGTTTAGAGGGTCGCCCACAGCGCCACATTTGCATAACGCCAGCTGTCTCTAATTCAATTGCTCTTCAGTGTATGTTCGCTATAGATTCGGAGACTTGTGCAAGGCAGCATTGAAGAAGTTATGATCAAAAGGGGAATAATTTAAATTTTCACGGAACAAAAATAATTCAAATGTTGAAAATGTTGTTCTAGTTTCTTCATAAGTGTGCAAAAGTTGTAAAATTTGAAAACTGTGGAAAGATGAAAGCTTTGAAGATATGGAAACAACAGCTGATGTCTTATTGTCACTTCCAGTGGTAAAATATACACTGAAGTGCCAGAAAAACTGGTACAGACGAGCTTATGCAAAATACATAGCAACGTCGCCTATGCGCCTACTCGGTTGCGTCCGCCAGGGCATATATAAAGCGATAGACATCCTTGACAGCTGTCAGAGCTGTTTTCGGCACGAGAATGACACGTAATAACGATTTAAGCTATTTTCAATGCGGTGTCGTAGTTGGAGCTCGTGAGATGGGCAGCAGAATTTCGGAGGTAGAAACGAAGTTCGGATTTCACGGGAGACCATTGCAAGGGTGTGCCGTGACTACGAGAATTCCGGCAAAACCTCCAACCTACGATACAATTGCGGCCGTAAAAAGACATTGGGTGAACGTGACCATCGTCGGCTGTCAAGAATCCTTTCACGCGATAGGCGTGCAACACTCTCGCAGATATAATCGGAATTCAATGCAACAGCCTTAACAAGCTTCAGCGTCTGTACTGTTGTAACGTACCCTGCACGATATGAACTTTGGGAGCCGACGCCCAACTCGAGTCCCCTTGATGTGTGCACGACACAGAGCTATGCACCTCGCTTGGGCACGGCAACACCGCCACTAAACACTTGATGACTGGAAACAAGTAGCCTGGTTTGACGTGTCGCGTTTCCAACTGTATCGGGCAGATGGAAGGATTCGCGTGTGGCGCAAACCCCATGAAGCCATGGTTCCCGCCTGTCAACAGGGAACTGTACCGGCTGGTAGAGGGTCCGTAATGGTATGGGGTGTATTTAAATGGACTTCACTGGAACCCCTGATGCGTCTACAAACGTCTGCGATCGGCCAACGCTATTTGCGTATCCTTTCTGACGAGGTACACCCGTTCATGTCCTGCATTCATTCCGATGAGTTGGGCCTGTTCCAACAGGACAATGCACTTCCACACAAGTGTTAGGACGCCACATTATGGTTAGAGGAGCATTCATCTGAGTTTAGGATTTTGCCATTCCCACCCAAGTCCCCAGATCTTAACGTGATAGAACACATTTGGGATGCCATGCAACGCGCTATCGAACACAGGAATCCCAGACCTCGGAATACACCCGAATTGTGGAACGCTCTACAGGAAGTATGGTGTGCATTGCCTACAGCATATTTTCAGAAGCTAGTGGAGTCCATGGATCGGCGTATTTCTGCAGTCCTGCGCTCCCGTTGGGGACCTACGAAGTATTGGACTGGTGTACCAGTTTTTCTGGCACTTCAGTGTTGTAACGTACCAGGAGATGTGACGTACCTGCCAGAAGGACGCACACGACATAAAGGCAGATAGGAATCAGAATAAAACGTCCGCGTAGCTCAATTGGTAGAGCAACTTATTCCGGAATGAGGGGACCCGGGTTCGAATCCCGGCGCGGATAAAAATGACGGAGAAATTTACTTCGTTATAATGGCGCCCGAACTATCCGGATGACCCGACCGTTCAAAATCTCGCATTGGTGTGATGTTATTTCCACACCGCGAGATAGGAAAAATAAGAGAATCCCTTCTCCAGTGCTTCGAAAAAAAAATAAATAAATAAAAAAATAAAAATAAGGGGGAGATGATGTAACGTACCAGGAGATGTGACGTACCTGCCAGAAGGACGCACACGACATAAAGGCAGATAGGAATCAGAATAAAACGTCCGCGTAGCTCAATTGGTAGAGCAACTTATTCCGGAATGAGGGGACCCGGGTTCGAATCCCGGCGCGGATAAAAATGACGGAGAAATTTACTTCGTTATAATGGCGCCCGAACTATCCGGATGACCCGACCGTTCAAAATCTCGCATTGGTGTGATGTTATTTCCACACCGCGAGATAGGAAAAATAAGAGAATCCTTTCTCCAGCACTTCAAAAAAAAAAAAAAAAAATAAATAAAAAAATAAAAATAAGGGGGAGATGATGTAACGTACCAGGAGATGTGACGTACCTGCCAGAAGGACGCACACGACATAAAGGCAGATAGGAATCAGAATAAAACGTCCGCGTAGCTCAATTGGTAGAGCAACTTATTCCGGAATGAGGGGACCCGGGTTCGAATCCCGGCGCGGATAAAAATGACGGAGAAATTTACTTCGTTATAATGGCGCCCGAACTATCCGGATGACCCGACCGTTCAAAATCTCGCATTGGTGTGATGTTATTTCCACACCGCGAGATAGGAAAAATAAGAGAATCCCTTCTCCAGTGCTTCGAAAAAAATAAATAAATAAATAAATAAATAAAAATAAGGGGGAGATGATGTAACGTACCAGGAGATGTGACGTACCTGCCAGAAGGACGCACACGACATAAAGGCAGATAGGAATCAGAAGAAAACGTCCGCGTAGCTCAATTGGTAGAGCAACTTATTCCGGAATGAGGGGACCCGGGTTCGAATCCCGGCGCGGATAAAAATGATGGAGAAATTTACTTCGTTATAATGGCGCCCGAACTATCCGGATGACCCGACCGTTCAAAATCTCGCATTGGTGTGATGTTATTTCCACACCGCGAGATAGGAAAAATAAGAGAATCCTTTCTCCAGCACTTCAAAAAAAAAAAAAAAATAAATAAATAAAAAAATAAAAATAAGGGGGAGATGATGTAACGTACCAGGAGATGTGACGTACCTGCCAGAAGGACGCACACGACATAAAGGCAGATAGGAATCAGAGTAAAACGTCCGCGTAGCTCAATTGGTAGAGCAACTTATTCCGGAATGAGGGGACCCGGGTTCGAATCCCGGCGCGGATAAAAATGACGGAGAAATTTACTTCGTTATAATGGCGCCCGAACTATCCGGATGACCCGACCGTTGAAAATCTCGCATTGGTGTGATGTTATTTCCACACCGCGAGATAGGAAAAATAAGAGAATCCCTTCTCCAGTGCTTCGAAAAAAAAAAATAAATAAATAAAAAAATAAAAATAAGGGGGAGATGATGTAACGTACCAGGAGATGTGACGTACCTGCCAGAAGGACGCACACGACATAAAGGCAGATAGGAATCAGAATAAAACGTCCGCGTAGCTCAATTGGTAGAGCAACTTATTCCGGAATGAGGGGTAGAGCAGCTTATTCCGGAATCTCGATTGGTGTGATGTTATTTCCACACCGCGAGATAGGAAAAATAAGAGAATCCTTTCTCCAGCACTTCAAAAAAAAAAAAAAAAAAATAAAAAAATAAAAATAAGGGGGAGATGATGTAACGTACCAGGAGATGTGACGTACCTGCCAGAAGGACGCACACGACATAAAGGCAGATAGGAATCAGAATAAAACGTCCGCGTAGCTCAATTGGTAGAGCAACTTATTCCGGAATGAGGGGACCCGGGTTCGAATCCCGGCGCGGATAAAAATGACGGAGAAATTTACTTCGTTATAATGGCGCCCGAACTATCCGGATGACCCGACCGTTCAAAATCTCGCATTGGTGTGATGTTATTTCCACACCGCGAGATAGGAAAAATAAGAGAATCCCTTCTCCAGTGCTTCGAAAAAAAAAATAAATAAAAAAATAAAAATAAGGGGAGATGATGTAACGTACCAGGAGATGTGACGTACCTGCCAGAAGGACGCACACGACATAAAGGCAGATAGGAATCAGAATAAAACGTCCGCGTAGCTCAATTGGTAGAGCAACTTATTCCGGAATGAGGGGACCCGGGTTCGAATCCCTGCGCGGATAAAAATGACGGAGAAATTTACTTCGTTATAATGGTGCCCGAACTATCCGGATGACCCGACCGTTCAAAATCTCGCATTGGTGTGATGTTATTTCCACACCGCGAGATAGGAAAAATAAGAGAATCCCTTCTCCAGTGCTTCGAAAAAAAAAATAAATAAATAAATAAATAAAAATAAGGGGGAGATGATGTAACGTACCAGGAGATGTGACGTACCTGCCAGAAGGACGCACACGACATAAAGGCAGATAGGAATCAGAATAAAACGTCCGCGTAGCTCAATTGGTAGAGCAACTTATTCCGGAATGAGGGGACCCGGGTTCGAATCCCGGCGCGGATAAAAATGACGGAGAAATTTACTTCGTTATAATGGCGCCCGAACTATCCGGATGACCCGACCGTTCAAAATCTCGCATTGGTGTGATGTTATTTCCACACCGCGAGATAGGAAAAATAAGAGAATCCCTTCTCCAGTGCTTCGAAAAAAAAATAAATAAATAAATAAATAAATAAAAATAAGGGGGAGATGATGTAACGTACCAGGAGATGTGACGGACCTGCCAGAAGGACGCACACGACATAAAGGCAGATAGGAATCAGAATAAAACGTCCGCGTAGCTCAATTGGTAGAGCAACTTATTCCGGAATGAGGGGACCCGGGTTCGAATCCCGGCGCGGATAAAAATGACGGAGAAATTTACTTCGTTATAATGGCGCCCGAACTATCCGGATGACCCGACCGTTCAAAATCTCGCATTGGTGTGATGTTATTTCCACACCGCGAGATAGGAAAAATAAGAGAATCCCTTCTCCAGTGCTTCGAAAAAAAAAATAAATAAATAAAAAAATAAAAATAAGGGGGAGATGATGTAACGTACCAGGAGATGTGACGGACCTGCCAGAAGGACGCACACGACATAAAGGCAGATAGGAATCAGAATAAAACGTCCGCGTAGCTCAATTGGTAGAGCAACTTATTCCGGAATGAGGGGACCCGGGTTCGAATCCCGGCGCGGATAAAAATGACGGAGAAATTTACTTCGTTATAATGGCGCCCGAACTATCCGGATGACCCGACCGTTCAAAATCTCGCATTGGTGTGATGTTATTTCCACACCGCGAGATAGGAAAAATAAGAGAATCCTTTCTCCAGCACTTCAAAAAAAAAAAAAAAAAAAAATAAGGGGGAGATGATGTAACGTACCAGGAGATGTGACGTACCTGCCAGAAGGACGCACACGACATAAAGGCAGATAGGAATCAGAGTAAAACGTCCGCGTAGCTCAATTGGTAGAGCAACTTATTCCGGAATGAGGGGACCCGGGTTCGAATCCTGGCGCGGATAAAAATGACGAAGAAATTTACTTCGTTATAGTGTATATGCGAAAAATCAAAACCATGTTAATAATTTTGATTGGGCTTACAACTGTAGCCAGTGTTTAAAGACCTTTTCGAAGCAGATCTGTTTAAGCTGAGTTATTGTCGAAAGTCGACATGACTGATTGCAGTAATGCAAACAATTAATGGAAATGTCTAAGAGTGTTTCTAAAAACCGATTTCAGTGAGATCAACAATTACACCACCTAGCAGAAGAATATCCCGGTCAAGCAGGCCATCTACTCTGCTGTTTTTCCGGGGATTTCCGCAGACTCCTTGTGTTTGGGGAAGAGTTGGAAGCGGGTCAAAAATTTTGGACCTGGACCCGGCCGTCACAAAATTGGATCCGATCCGGGCCTGACCCGGACAAATCTGCTTTGAGCTATAAACCGAATATATCATCATCATCATCATCATCATTTTCAGTCATTATCAATCCACTGCTGGATGGTATCCCCAAGATTTTCCCACGACGTTCTGTCTTGGACCAGTATCCTCTATGCACATATGTTCCACATGATCTTCTTCTGGGTCTGTTCCTGTCCTTTGGAATCCATTCCAAAATTTTGGTTATTCATCGGTGGTGTTTTCTCCTGGCAATATGTCTAGCCCATTGCCATTTCAGGGATTTTACTCTGATCATGATGTCTTCCACGTTTGTTATTTTCCTTATCCACGAGTTCCTCTTTTTGCCTTTCTTGGTTACACCAAGCATGCATCTCTCCATGCTTTTTTAGGTTGTCTGCAGTGATTGTATAACTTTTTAGTTACGGTCCACATCTCTGCTGCGTACGTAAGCAATGGAAGGATGCAGTGAATTTTTAAGGCATATTGCTCTTAAAAATTCTACTGTCTTCCAAAAGCTTTCCAATCAAGTTTTATACACTTATTAATTTCCTCGTCAATGTAACCTTCTCTTGATATCTGCTGCCCAAGGTAAATGTAGGAATTGGATATCCCCAGCTTTTTTCCATCAGTTGATAAATCTTCATTCCTTGTAAAAGCATTGTGCATCAGTTTTGTCTTCTAAAAGTTCCTTTTTAATCCCCAGATTTTTTCAATCCTTATCAGCAAGTTCCTGGATCATACTCTGCAGCTTTGAAGTATTATTTAAAAGTCCTCTGAAGGGTTCTTTGAAAAATTTTTTCTATTCAAAAATAAAACGGAAATAAAACCGGGTTGAAATCGGGTCAGGAACATGTTGACCCGACCCGTTTGATCCGCAAGAAATTGTCGACCCGGTGATCCGCGACCCGTTTCCATCAGTTAGGGACGCGAATGCGTAGATGGTTCCCTGTAAAGTCAGCCACCAACAACTGGCCCTCTTTCAAAGTCCGTTAGGTTGCTTATTTCATCGTCACCCTGAAAGAAATTTTGCAAGACACTTTAAATGCACTTAAACAGAACCTTAAGGTTCCAAGCAAAGCTATTACAACCAAAACGTGGTGGATAACTTTGCGTATTGCGACGTGCGCTGCTGCATTAACAGTCACGTCTCTGAGCGTGTTGTTCACATTTTACTGTCCAACCGCTATGCTTTCATCTATTGTTGAGACTAAACAGTTACTAAGCATTAATTTCCTTCTAAAACCCCGTGATAATTTTAGGTTTTAAGAATGTAAATATATGGTAAAATATCAGTTTACCTAGAACACCAACATCATGTGAATCTTGATTAATTGACTTATTTGATTCGTTTTAATTGAAACCCGGCGTAATTTAATATTAAGCACAGAAATCTCACTTCGGGAATATATTTTGAGATTCAGAGAAAACAAATTATGCTTACAGAAACTTCAACGTTTATTTAGTCCTTTAGGCCTTTAAGTCAGTGCATATCATCATACAACTCGTAACGTGTAATATTCTTCAAGTATAACAACCGTGGTAACAGATTAAAGCTGTAAGCTCAAAACAATGCAACAATCAACTTCTGACAAACTCGATCCTCAAAAATGAGAGACTCAAAGTATCAACGACTCCAAACGATTAACGTGAAAACATCAGTTTTACGTAAACCAACGAGAAAGCATCGGACAACAGCTAGCTAGAACAGCTCGAGACCCAGCCCCACAGCCAGAGGAGACTTCAGATGTTTTGGAGCCCTAGGCGCTAAAAGGTTCACCCCCCCCCGCCCCCTCCTTATCCCTTCAGAAATTTTCATCCGTCAGATTAACATAAACGGGGGGGAGTCAAGAAAAAGGCATTTACGCTTTTTTTTAAATGCCATCGCTTCCTATTATTAGAACGCTATGTAAGAAACAGTGCTAGTGTAATAATTTTGTCTGTCCGTGCACATCGAACTTTTTGATTTCAGGGATATTTCAAAAATTATTTTTGCGGCTAACAGGAAATCAATGGATATTAAGTTTGGCACTTTTAATATCCCATATATTTCATGCACTGCAGTTATAATAAACAGAATTTTGAGGCTAATAGGGAATCAATGGATGTTAGGTTTGGCACTTTAAATATCCGTATCCCATTTGTACCTGCACTGCAGTTATCAGAAACAGAATCATACAAATTAAATGCAAAAGATTCGGTTTGAAAATGGAAAAGTAAGAACTGCAGGTTTTTGAGTAAGAGTATAATTGAACCTTTTTATTGTTTTTTCAAAAACTAGTTTTAAGTCGATTTAAGAAATAGAAAAGGTGAGAATACTTGATAATTATCAGTATTAAACCAAGGGAGCAGAAAGTAATGAGAAAATGTTGCTGCAACACAATATAAATTACTTTTAATACTATTAAATAAGATAGTGTGATATTTTCAAATTTCTTTATTTTTTTTTCAGCCTAAATATTTATAACTCTTTTGGTTTAAGATGGTTTAGAGGGATTAGGGGCGAGAAAGAACTTGATTGTCCTAAGAAGAGTTATTCTGTGAAGAATATTTCTTTCTTCATTGATTATCCTACCACGAAGGAAAAAAACTTAACAGCAAACACGCCCGATCATCAGGAAAGTTTTTTTACAAGTACTCCTCATTGCAACTCGGGAAGAAGGTGGGAAGGTTCCAACACAGATGTATTCCCTTGGCTGGAAGTACCATGAAAGCAATTTATAGCACAACAGGCCAGTTAAGAATTCGCCTTAAACAATGAAAAGTGTGGGAAGCGTGAATACCTTCTTTTTTTTTTTTTTTTTTTGATTGGAGGTTTAACGACCACCGTGAGCAACTCAATGGGCTATAAGCAGTCGCCCGTCCCTAATTTAGGGTCACTGGTTCCAGGAAAGGGAGAGAGCCAGTGCCGTAAGACAAACACAACATCCATGCCTCACTGGGACTCGAACCCGGACCCCGTTCGGACGAATGATCAGAGGCCATCGCTTAGACCACTGCGCCACCGGGGCGGCAATACCTACTTTACCAACCACTAAAAAAAACTCAAAATTGTTTTAACCGTTCCTTTTAAAATAAGTACTTCGATAAGAACTCGAAAATTCGGAATATCAGCAACAGCAAGAAAAAATATTATTAATATGAGAAAATAAAATATCAATTGCAATACAATGTAGTCGCTTTAAGGATTGATTTGCTTCGGTCCGTGAAAACCAAAACTGCCTCAGGGCATTTTTTTCGATCGAAAGTTTTTTTTTTTTTTGATTGGAGGTTTAACGACCACCGTGAGCAACTCAATGGGCTATAAGCAGTCGCCCGTCCCTAATTTAGGACCACAGGTTCCAGAGAAGGGAGAGAGCCAGTGCAGTAAGACAAGCACAACATCCATGCCTCACCGGAATTCGAACCCGGATCCTTCACGGACGAATGGTCATAAGCCATCGCTTAGATCACAGCGCCACCGAGACGGCCAGGGCACTTTTCCTTTAGCATTCTTCTTCAGTCCATCGTCTTGGTGTGTATTTGCTTAGACTTGGATGCACTTTCCTTGGCTATTGTTTGAAGTAAAATAAAACCGCCCCGGTGGCGCAGTGGTCTAAGGCGCAAGCCTCTGATCATTCGTCCGTAAGGGGTCCGGGTTCGAATCCCCGTCAGGCATGGATGTTGTGTTTGTCTTACGGCGCTGGCTCTCTCCCTTCCCTGGAACCAGTGACCCTAAATTAGGGACGGGCGACTGCTTATAGCCCATTCAGTTGCTCACGGTGGTCGTTAAACCTCATCAAAAAAAAAAAAAGAAAAATAAATAAATAAAAGGCCATGCAACGAAAGCCGTAGCTCTATCCCTTCCCTGGAACCAGTGACTCTAAATTAGGGACGGGCGACTGCTTATAGCCCATTAAGTTGCTCACAGTGGTCGTTAAACCTCCAATCTAAAAAAAAAAAAAAAAAACGAAAGCCGCTTCGCTCTTTGTGTAGCCGCTGCTGCGTTATTTTTGAAGTTGGGAGTCAGCCGACCTCGCTGGCGTTATCGTTTCGTTTCTTTGTGTAGCCGCTGCTGTGTTATTTTTGAAGTTAGGAGTCAGCCGACCTCGCTGGCGTTATCGTTTCGTTTCTTTGTGTAGCCGCTGCTGTGTTATTTTTGAAGTTAGGAGTCAGCCGACCTCGCTGGCGTTATCGTTTCGTTTCTTTGTGTAGCCGCTGCTGTGTTATTTTTGAAGTTAGGAGTCAGCCGACCTCGCTGGCGTTATCGTTTCGCTTCTTTGTGTAGCCGCTGCTGTGTTATTTTTGAAGTTAGGAGTCAGCCGACCTCGCTGGCGTTATCGCTTCGTTTCTACGTGTAGCCGCTGCTGTGTTCTTTTTGAAGTTGGAAGACAGGCCACTGTTACGTTATTTTTGAAGTTGGGAGTAATCTGACCTCGCTGGCGTTATCGCTTCGCTTCTTTGTGTAGCCGCTGCTGTGTTATTTTTGAAGTTGGAAGTCAGCCGACGTTGTTGGCGTTATGCAGTTTGAGGAATACAGGACCGGCTGAGTATAACAGCTTTGTACCAAATGTCCGTTCTCATCCGTCTGCCGTTAGGCGCATCAGCCGAGGAGAGGTGTATGGGCTAAGTTAACTGCTTCGTGCCGAAGTGGACTGGGCTGATTGCTTCTTGCTGCACTTCCGTTCACATCTGTCTGCCGTTAAGTGCATCTGCCGAGGAGAGGAATATGGGACAAGTTAACTGCTAAGTGCCGCTTCTATAGTGTAAAGGTCTCTCAAGGTAAATGTTGCTATTTGATTCGAAGCTAAAGTTCAGTAAAATTAAAAAGTTGAAATCTAAAAATTGTGTTTGTTAAAATTCTTGTGCCCTGTCGGTGTCTTAATTTAGCATGTCACCTTAGTTTAAGACAGTCCTTCCTGCGGGGTTTAAGCTAGTCGGGCCGGGTGAAAGAGCTAGGCAGAATGGACCGTCTCATTATTCCTAAATGGCAGAAAAATTATAGAGTATGCGTTACAAGATATGCTGAAAAATAAAACTGAAACGTCACTCAACGCGTAATCAGCTAGGTCCTTAGAGAACATATTTGTTGTAGGCTCTTAACCAGTGGAGTAACTAACACAACGTGCGCCCTCTCGTAAGATTTACTTCGGCGCCCCTAAGCGCAGTACTTTCCCCAGGATTTCAAGCACGAGGATGGATGCATTTTTCGCGATGTGTATGTGGTGGATGGGGAGGGGGGTATCAGGAAGTCAGGGAGAGTGTCTGGAAAAGTAATGCCGGTACCTACAGCTCTGTAGTTTAGACTTTTTAAATAATAGATTTAACAATACGTGTAATTGTTTTGTACAAATATAAAATAAATCACTTGAAGTAACCACTCTCTTGTATATGGCAGATCTGCGGCTGCTGTGAATAAACGTTGGCTCCTGTCGTGTATTAATCCTTAGTGACTCATCAACTGTTTCCCCACATCCTCCATGGGGAATCCCCATGTGGCCTCGCGCTTTTCCACAAAAGCGCAGAGAGAGGGCAATTGGAGACCGATTTTATTACAACTCTGAGCCAAAGGACCGAATAGCTTCAATCTGTAGGACATCGAGTGCTTTAAAAGTGAAACTTGGCATTTATTTAGGGAAAACTAAATGTCCGTAGAAGAAAATATGAACCTTTGGGGTGATTATTTGTATGTTTGTCCTTGTGCGTTTTTCAAACCGCAGCTTCCAGTTATATTTTTTTAGCTGGAAGCTGCGGTACGCCTACGCCCCCTGGTTACCTGCGCCCTCCGCAGCTACGGGGGCTGCGGGGCTGATAGTTACGCCACTGCTCTTAACATGCTTTAGTATTTAGACGAGTTTTCGCATTACATGTTCTACAAACCTGAGTAAAACTGATGTCATATTCCTGGATGTAGCAGTGTATTTTTTTTTCCGGCAAAGCAAAACCACAAGCCCACACATACCCCCCCCCCAACCAACACACACACAAATAAAAAAAATGCGCACAGTTATCAAACTCCGTACAGGTAAGACTGAGCAATTTTACGAACGGAAATGAAAAACCTGGCTTGCGTTCGGCAACCAATCTCAAATGCAGTAACATAAATTGTTTCTTACTGCCTTTTCGTTTTTCATTAGAGCTGAATGAATCATAGTTTTTCCCAGCTTGGCGATCGATATCAGAACTACATTTAAATAACATAAAACGTGTTTTCGTCCTTTGCTTGGAGGAAAGACCTCTCCGTTGGAAATCCATTTGGTTTCTTCATATTTCATCAATTTCCATTCCCAAAAGAGCACTTGGGATTAGGGAAGAGTTTTTTTAATTTATTCCTCTGGGAGAAAACTATTTCGTTTAAGAATAAAATGTAGCTTTTAGTCATTAACAAAAGAGAACTGAAAGCATCAGGAGAAATCATAGATCATATTGCATGGTACTTCTCAATGATTTTCAATGAACTCATTCAGAAGATGCTTTTTTTTTTTATTTATTCCGTAACTTTTTGGAATCGTTAAGTAGTAATTTGTTTCAAATAGCTGCGTAACTGAACTGAAAAGAGATCTCTGAACCGTAAGTTGAATTTTTTTTTTTTTTTTTTTGAATGTTAAAAAATTTCTACTGAATTTTTTTGTCTCGTTTTTCATATGTCGTGTTTTGAACGTAATTAGCGGCGCCCCTGTGGCGCAGTGGTCTAAGGCGTTGGCCTCTGATCATTCGTCCGTAAGGGGTCCGGGTTCGAATCCCGGTCAGGCATGGATGTTGTGTTTGTCTTACGGCACGGGCTCTCTCCCTTCCCTGGAACCAGTGACCCTAAATTAGGGACGGGCGACTGCTTATAGCCCATTGAGTTGCTCACGGTGGTCGTTAAACCTCCAATCAAAAAAAAAACGAAAGCCGCTACGCTCTTTGTGTAGCCGGTGCTGCGTTATTTTTGAAGTTGGGAGTCATCCGACCTCGCTGGCGTTATCGCTTCGCTTTCTTTGTGTAGCCGCTGCTGTGTTATTTTTGAAGTTAGGAGTCAGTCGACCTCGCTGGCGTTATCGCTTCGTTTCTTTATGTAGCCGCTGCTGCTGTGTTATTTTTGAAGTTGGGAGTCAGCCGACTTCGCTGGCGTTATCGCTTCCTTTCTTTGTGTAGCCGCTGCTGTGTTATTTTTGAAGTTAGGAGTCAGTCGACCTCGCTGGCGTTATCGCTTCGTTTCTTTATGTAGCCGCTGCTGCTGTGTTATTTTTGAAGTTGGGAGTCAGTCGACTTCGCTGGCGTTATCGCTTCCTTTCTTTGTGTAGCCGCTGCTGTGTTATTTTTGAAGTTAGGAGTCAGTCGACCTCGCTGGCGTTATCGCTTCGTTTCTTTATGTAGCCGCTGCTGCTGTGTTATTTTTGAAGTTGGGAGTCAGTCGACTTCGCTGGCGTTATCGCTTCCTTTCTTTGTGTAGCCGCTGCTGTGTTATTTTTGAAGTTAGGAGTCAGTCGACCTCGCTGGCGTTATCGCTTCGTTTCTTTATGTAGCCGCTGCTGCTGTGTTATTTTTGAAGTTGGGAGTCAGCCGACTTCGCTGGCGTTATCGCTTCCTTTCTTTGTGTAGCCGCTGCTGTGTTATTTTTGAAGTTAGGAGTCAGCCGACCTCGCTGGCGTTATCGCTTCGTTTCTTTATGTAGCCGCTGCTGCTGTGTTATTTTTGAAGTTGGGAGTCAGCCGACTTCGCTGGCGTTATCGCTTCCTTTCTTTGTGTAGCCGCTGCTGTGTTATTTTTGAAGTTAGGAGTCAGTCGACCTCGCTGGCGTTATCGCTTCGTTTCTTTATGTAGCCGCTGCTGCTGTGTTATTTTTGAAGTTGGGAGTCAGTCGACTTCGCTGGCGTCATCGCTTCCTTTCTTTGTGTAGCCGCTGCTGTGTTATTTTTGAAGTTAGGAGTCAGCCGACCTCGCTGGCGTTATCGCTTCGTTTCTTTATGTAGCCGCTGCTGCTGTGTTTTTTTTTTTGAAGTTGGGAGTCAGTCGACTTCGCTGGCGTTATCGCTTCCTTTCTTTGTGTAGCCGCTGCTGTGTTATTTTTGAAGTTAGGAGTCAGCCGACCTCGCTGGCGTTATCGCTTCGTTTCTTTATGTAGCCGCTGCTGCTGTGTTTTTTTTGAAGTTGGGAGTCAGCCGACTTCGCTGGCGTTATCGCTTCCTTTCTTTGTGTAGCCGCTGCTGTGTTATTTTTGAAGTTAGGAGTCAGCCGACCTCGCTGGCGTTATCGCTTCGTTTCTTTATGTAGCCGCTGCTGCTGTGTTATTTTTGAAGTTGGGAGTCAGCCGACTTCGCTGGCGTTATCGCTTCCTTTCTTTGTGTAGCCGCTGCTGTGTTATTTTTGAAGTTAGGAGTCAGTCGACCTCGCTGGCGTTATCGCTTCGTTTCTTTATGTAGCCGCTGCTGCTGTGTTATTTTTGAAGTTGGGAGTCAGTCGACTTCGCTGGCGTTATCGCTTCCTTTCTTTGTGTAGCCGCTGCTGTGTTATTTTTGAAGTTAGGAGTCAGCCGACCTCGCTGGCGTTATCGCTTCGTTTCTTTATGTAGCCGCTGCTGCTGTGTTTTTTTTTGAAGTTGGGAGTCAGCCGACTTCGCTGGCGTTATCGCTTCGTTTCTTCGTGTAGCCGCTGCTGTGTTCTTTTTGAAGTTGGAAGACAGGCCACTGTTACGTTATTTTTGAAGTTGGGAGTAATCTGACCTCGCTGGCGTTATCGCTTCGCTTCTTTGTGTAGCCGCTGCTCTGTTATTTTTGAAGTTGGAAGTCAGCCGACCTTGTTGGCGTTATGCAGTTTGAGGAATACAGGACCGGCTGAGTATAACAGCTTTGTACCAAATGTCCGTTCTCATCCGTCTGCCGTTAGGCGCATTAGCCGAGGAGAGGTGTATGGGCTAAGTTAACTGCTTCGTGCCGAAGTGGACTGGGCTGATTGCTTCTTGCTGCACTTCCGTTCACATCTGTCTGCCGTTAAGTGCATCTGCCGAGGAGAGGAATATGGGACAAGTTAACTGCTAAGTGCCGCTTCGATAGTGTAAAAGTCTCTCAAGGTAAATGTTGCTATTTGATTCGAAGCTAAAGTTCAGTAAAATTAAAAAGTTGAAATCTAAAAATTGTGTTTGTTAAAATTCTTGTGCCCTGTCGGTGTCTTAATTTAGCATGTCACCTTAGTTTAAGACAGTCCTTCCTGCGGGGTTTAAGCTAGTCGGGCCGGGTGAAAGAGCTAGGCAGATTGGACTGTCTCATTATTCCTAAATGGCAGAAAAGTTATAGAGTATGCGTTACAAGATATGCTGAAAAATAAAACTGAAACGTCACTCAATGCGTAATCAGCTAGGTCCTTAGAGAACATATTTCTTGTAGCCTCTTAACCAGTGGAGTAACTAACACAACGTGCGCCCTCTCGCAAGATTTACTTCGGCTCCCCTAAGCGCAGTACTTTCCCCAGGATTTCAAGCACGAGGATGGATGCATTTTTCGCGATGTGTATGTGGTGGACGGGGAGAGGGGGGGGATCAGGAAGTCAGGGAGAGTGTCTGGAAAAGTAATGCCGGTACCTACAGCTCTGTAGTTTAGACTTTTTAAATAATAGATTTAACAATACGTGTAATTGTTTTGTACAAATATAAAATAAATCACTTGAAGTAATCACCCTCTTGCATATCGCAGATCTGCGGCTGCTGTGAATAAACGTTGGCTCCTGTCGTGTATTAATCCTTGGTGACTCATCAACTGTTTCCCCACATCCTCCATGGGAAATCCCCATGTGGCCTCGCGCTTTTCCACAAAGGCGCAGAGAGAGGGCAATTGGAGACCGATTTTATTACAACTCTGAGCCAAAGGACCGAATAGCTTCAATCTGTAAGACATCGAGTGCTTTAAAAGTGAAACTTGGCATTTATTTAGGGAAAACTAAATGTCCGTAGAAGAAAATATGAACCTTTGGGGTGATTATTTGTATGTTTGTCTTTGTGCGTTTTTCAAACCGCAGCTTCCAGTTATAGTTTTTAAAAACTATAACTGGAAGCTGCGTACGCCCCTGGTTACCTGCGCCCTCCGCAGCTACGGGGGCTACGGGGCTGATAGTTACGCCACTGCTCTTAACATGCTTTAGTATTTAGACGAGTTTTCGCATTACATGTCCTACAAACCTGAGTAAAATTGATGTCATATTCCTGGATGTAGCAGTGTATTTTTTTCCGACAAAGCAAAACCACAAACCCACACATACAAATAAATAAAATGCGCACAGTTATCAAATTCCGTACAGGTAAGACTAAGCAATTTTACGAACGGAAATGAAAAACCTGGCTTGCGTTCGTCAACCAATCTCAAATGCAGTAACATAAATTGTTTCTTACTGCCTTTTCGTTTTTCATTATAGCTGAAGGAATCGTAGTTTTTCCCAGCTTGGCGATCGATATCAGAACTACATTTAAATAACATAAAACGTGTTTTCGTTCTTTGCTTGGAGGAACGACCTCTCCGTTGGAAATCCATTACGTTTCTTCATATTTCATCAATTTCCATTCCCAAAAGAGCACTTGAGATTAGGGAAGAGTTTTTTTTAATTTATTCCTCTGGGAGAAAACTATTTTGTTTAAGAATAAAATGTAGCTTTCGGTCATTAACAAAAGAAAACTGAAAGCATCAGGAGAAATCATAGATCATATTGCATGGTACTTCTCAATGATTTTCAATGAACTCATTCAGAAGATGCTTTTTTTTTATTTATTCCGTAACTTTTTGGAATCGTTAAGTAGTAATTTGTTTCAAATAGCTGAGTAACTGAACTGAAAAGAGATCTCTGAACCGTAAGTTGATTTTTTTTTTTTTTTTTTTTTGAATGTTGAAAAATTTCTACTGATTTTTTTTTTCTCGTTTTTCATATGTCGTGTTTTGAACGTAATTAGCTGTTATTGAAGGGTAAAATTTGTTTGAAAAAATGATTTCTTAGAAGATAAGCTATTCATCTGTAAAATGATTTTTTTCTTTTTTTTTTTTTTTTGCTTAGCGTACTAGGTTTTCCATGAGTTGTAATTTGATTATCTTAAATAAAAGGAATCGTAACGCTAGAGTAAATTGCTATTAAAACGTTTTAATTTTTAAAAAATGCGAACTAACTGTATTACTTCATAATAATTCAAAGCATATATGTTCTGGTTTTTTCTGCTCCTAAACAATTATTCTGAGGTATCTGAAATATTTATCGAAATAAATTTGTGTTGTAATTTATAATTTGTAATAAATTTCTCCTACATTTTCTAGGAATTGGATCCATCACATCCTTCCAATTCCTAGAAAATGTAAAAATACAAAAGTCCAATTCCAGGAAAATGAAGAAGAAAACTGAAAGTATCAGGAGAAATGATAGATCAACCTTTTATTTTTCGCATTTTTTTTTATTATTCTATCACTATGAAACTCTTGTTTGTAATTATAACTACTGACCTCAGCGTAAAACTTGCTTGGGGAGCTTAGAACCACCTCAAGCCTGGCCGGCTTTTCCCCCCTGCTTCCTAGCTGTGCATTGTTTCAGTCATATTTTTGTAACTCTTGTTTTTTCAGTTCAGCAAAATAAATGAATTGAATTGAATTTAAGTGAAGTGCATTCATAGAAAATGTAGACGTACATGAGACACCACGTCCAGTTCCTAGAAGAAGTATGAGTCGTGAGTTCAATTCCTAAAAAATGTAGCAGTACATGAGTCATGACTCCAATTCCCAGAAAATGTAGTAGTACATGAATCATGAGTCCAATTCCTAGAAAATGTAGGAGTACAGGAATCCTGTTCCTAGAAATACTTCCCACTATCTCTTGTAGATTTTACAGGAGGAATATTGAGAGTTTTACTGAAGTGCGGACAAGGCAAAAATATCTTCTAAAAGTTACCACATTATTCCACAAAGATATAGCACTGGTGCATGAAGCATCTTGTTTATTTGCAGACTTCAACAAGCTCCACAATCGGATCGTAGATGTGGGGTAATGAAAATGATCGGAATTTTTTTTGAAAAAGTGGATAATGAAATGAACACGTGGAAACAAAATACATTAGCAATAAACACCGTAAATAGACAGTCCGCAATGACAGGCGGCTTTCAAAGCTCTTATTTGGTCGTGTCCAAATAACTGTACCAGCAATAAAATTAGACAGCAAGCAAATCACAGGTGCACGTTCATCGCCGTGGTAGCCGAATGGTCAGAGACGAAGGTTTCTGAATAAACGTCCGAGCTAATCCCGGTTTCAAGTCCCTAATGAAAAATGGTGCGTTTTTCCAATTACCCCCTGGGGACAGTGGGTCGAATTAGGAACGGGTGGCTGCTCATAGCACTGAGATTTACACATGTTGGTCGCTAAACACCTAACCAATAACAAAAAAAGAAATTCAGTTCCATGTAATGGTGTACTGAAAACGGGCGTTAGACTGGAGTGTATCAAGTGCTTCTAGAAAGTGGGAGGCCATGGCATTACAGAGATGAATTCCTCCGTTTGTGACATCACTTTCATGTCATACGGACTGATACGTCGATGTCGTGTTTGACGTAACACACGATGGAGTTGGAAGCCGATAGGGAATCTTGGTTTCCGCGTGACGTCACTAAAAGAAGGAACTCATCTGTCTAATATCATGGCCAAGACGGCACTGAGTATGTCAGGACATATCTAGACGGCATTAAGTATATCAGGAGGCAACCTTATTCCAAGCAAGTGCACAATACGAGAATTGACTAGTAACAGAATGGGGAATGGACTAATTACGATATAGGGGATCGTTTTCTTCTCCCCTTTACCTTTATGCCCTAATTCATGTGATTTGTTTTTTGAACGTATCGTGATTTCTGTATGAATTTTAAACATTTATTCTTTTTCTAACTGATGCGTTCTATTTAGAGTTGAAATTAACAACATTTACCTTGTCCCAAGGTCTGACAGTCATGTCTGTTGAACTAAGCCTTTAACTAAACCATGTCCACATTAGGTCAGTCCTGTGGTTTCAATCATCAGATAAACGCATCTTCACTCCACGGGTAACAAAACATTAACAGAAAAATTCGAAAACGGCACACAATACCAGTATACTGGTATTGTGTGCCGTTTTCGAATTTTTCTATGCAGCTGAAGACGACAGTGCCGCCCCAGTGGCGTAGTGGTCTAAGCGCTGGCTTATAACTATTCGCCCTAGTTGGGTCCGGGTTCGAATCCTGGATTGACATGGATGTTTGGCTCTCAATATGTTACTTGTCCAACACTGGTTATCTGTGTACATTGGTTATTAAGCATACTGTCAAATCGATGCTTGATGCATACTTGTTCACAATGTGTTACATGATCAACACTGGCTATATGTGGGTGAATTGATCATTTGGCATGCTGTCACCATGTATGAATTGTTCTTGTTGCCGTATAATTCCTGTCTCTTGTTTGTGTCTGCTTGTATGTCTTCGTAATACCAAGTCCAATAAATCATTAAAAAAAAAAAAAAAAAAAGACGAGAGTTGGGCACCAGTCAGATGTCACCTCTGATCTGATCAAATGTAGAGGATTTTAGGAAGGAGTGTCTGACCCCAGGTCTTAAACAACCCTTAGAAATAGGAAGCTAGGAGATTTGGGCTAGAGTGCCCGATAGGAAAGTGACACGGAAGCGAAGTAGAAAGGGGGAGGAAGAAGCCCTTATTTATTACCGAAGGGGGGGGAGTACCCGGAGTCCGACGGCTTAAAGTGCCCATCCGACGCACTGCGGATATTTAGTGGATCGAGCGTTCGTACCTGCCTGGGATCGAACCTGAGGTCCTTTCCGTGGCAGTCACGAACGTTGCCCTCTAGGCCACCCGCGGCCCAGATGTCACCTCATTATCGCACCTAACTACCTCAAACAAAAGTTTTGGAGTAAATGGCGGTAACTAATGTGAGAGTTCTAAAGTAGAAAAGGATCGCAACCGTAATCTCCTTCCATTTTTTATTCCTGTGAAAACAAACTTGCTTAAATATAGAATTCAAAATACTGGTGAGCACACTTCTGAAAATATGCTTAGCATGAATTCCGTTTGCATGACGATGGTTATAAATATTTATCAAAAGTAGTCGCTTGTGTATTTTTCTTGTTAACCTTGCTGCGTATTAATACAGCAGACGGTTTACATCGCTCTTCTCGTCATTTCCATATTCTCCCCTTTTCTTTATGTTAGAATGACAGCAGAATTTTTGGACAGACAACAAAAAAGTTTTTTCTGACTACTACGGCGACGGTGCTGTCAACCACATAAACACCGTTATGTTCAGTTTTTATTTCGATATCGATCGATGATTCTCTTCAAGTTGACATTTTTCTCCGTTGTTATTCATGCGATTAAATCGGTGAAGACAGCGAGCTACTGCAAAACGACAACACATCTTTGACATACAACAGCGAGTTTTCTTCTTGTAAGCCTGACAGCTTTTGGGGGAATAAAGGAATTCGCGCCTAACATTTCTTTTTATCTTGAACAACTGGCTATTTTCTGCTGCCTGTGGAAAATGTGTCCTCTGGGCTAATCGTAAATATCTGAGATTAAATTTCCAAAAACTGAGATATGTCACCAGTAGATCTTAACTTCATTTTTTGAGGGTGGGTGGGGGAATATGCTGCCAAAATGCATGCATATATTACTTTTTAATTTCTATTTCTCTTGATCGAAAATTATACTGTTTTATCAGGTAAACATTTAAAAGTTTTAATTCGTGTTCTTCTTCCCTGCAGAAAAGAATCAAAGTATCTTATCTGGATTATACAAGGCTTTTTGTTGTTACGTATTTTTTGGTATATAAGACCAGAGATGGAAACGGGCCACGGGTCGGCGGGTCAACGGGTCACCGGGTCAATGGGTCACCGGATTGACAATTCTTGCTGGTCCAACGGGTCGGGGCAATCTGTTTCTGACCAGATTTCGCCCCGGTTTTATTTCAGTTTTATTTTTGAAAAGGAAAAAATATTTCAAAGAACTCTTCAGAGGTCTTTGAAATAATACTTCAGAGCTGCAGATTATGATCCAGGAACTTGCTAAGAAGGGTTAAAAAATTGAATTAAAAATGAACTTTCAGTAAGCAAAACTGAAGCATAATGCTGTTACAAGAAATGAAGATTTATCAATCGATGAGGAAAAGCAGGAGATAACCAATTCCTACATTTACCTTGGACAGCATATATCAAGCGAGGGTCACATTGATGAAGGAATTTATTGGCGTATAGAATTTGGTTGGAGAGCTTTTGGAAGAAGCGGTACAATTTTCAAGAGCAATATGCCATTATTTCTTAAAAGAAAAGTGTTTAATCAGTGCATCCTTCCAGTGATTACGTACCAAGCAAAGACATGGACCTTAACTAAACAGGTTAATAAAATCATGCAATGCATTGATTATGATACACTTTCTAACATATCAGAAATCATTACTAAGGTTATGAGGATAATGGCTGTGGAAAAAATCTCGCGCTTGTGTCCTGACCTTTGACCCCATTTCGATGATATTAAACAGAACCGGTTCAGTGTACTTCCGGAACAACATACTAAACTTTTGTTGCAATAGAAGCATTTGTAGTCAAGTTATGAAGATAATGGTTGTGGAATAAATCTCGCTGCTCCTGTGCCCTGACCTTTGACCCCATTTTGATTATATTCGACAGAACTGGTTCAGTATACCTCCGGAATAACATGCTAAAGTTTTGTCGCAATAGAAGCATTTTAGTTAAGTTCTGAGGATAATATCTGTGGAATAAATGTCGCTCCTATGTTCTGACCTTTGACTCCATTTCGCCCATTTTCAATAGGGTTCGCTCCCTGGTGGTCTCCTACGACATACTAGAATTTCATCAAAATCGAACCATTTTTACGCGACTTATCGTGCGGACAGACAGACAGACAGACGGACAAAGCTGGAGCATATACGCTTCTTCAACCTACGGTTGGAAAGCGTAAAAAAGGCATACCAAGACTGCAGCCAAGTGAAAGAAGCATAGAGAGATGCATGCTTGGTAACCAGGTCAGTAAAGAAGAGGAACTCGTGGGTAAGGAAAATGACAAGAGTGAAAGACATTATGATCAGAGTAAAATCTCTGAAATGGCAATGGGCAAGACATGTTGCCAGAGGGACGAACCACAAATGGGCAACCGAAATTCTAGACTGGATTCCAAGGGACAGGAAAAGACGCAGAAGACGACCACTTGGGAGATGGGTGGATGGAGGAGACTGGTCCAAGACAGTCCGTTGTTAACGAAACTTGGGGAGATCTTCATCCAGCAGTGGACTGATAATGATTGACAATGATGACGATACATTTCAATTTATAGTTCAAAGCAGATTTCTCCGGGACAGGTACGGCTCGGGTCCAATTTGTGACGTCCGGGTCTAAAATTTTTGACCCGTTTCCAACTCTGTATAACACTAGACTTTTTCTGCCGCGATCCGGGCTTCGACTCATACGCGACATCGACTTATCTATTGAAATTTCTCAATGAGAAAAACAATTGTGTGCTTTAAATTCTGTCGTGATGCAAGCATCCAAAACTCAATATTTCGTTCATAAGATACTATTTCGAAAGCGTACGAAATGTATTACTTCATTCACTGAGAACTTGTTTTAAAGCTGCTGAAACGGGTATTTACGTTCGACAGAAACATTTTAATCACCGTGACCAACTTAGAGTGGATACTGTCGTGTGTGCTAATTGCATCCCCCTTGAGCCCTCCAAAACCCCGTGGGTGGCATTCACGCGTGGTTTTGCAAAGCCATCAGAACTACAATAGGTTTATCTCATTTATCTCACAATGATTAAACCTCTGAAACACGTCGATGTCACACAGATGATTGGCTGGCTACAATCGAAGCGATAAGCTGCGGCTCATGTTATCGCTTTAAGGCGGACGGACGTCTGCTGTTTTTCTCCCTATACTTCCAATGGGAAAAATTTCGATCTTATTTCCTCAGCGAAGAAAGATTTCCCATACATCAAAATTGGCTCAGGATAGTTTTCTGGTTTTGGCAGAAAACTATCCTGAACTACACTCGCCGCCCCGATGGCACAGTGGTCTAAGCGATGGCCTCTGATCATTCGTCCGAAAGGGGTCCGGGTTTGAATCCCGGTGAGGTATGGATGTTGTGTTTGTCTTACGGCACTGGCTCTCTCCCTTCCCTGGAACCAAGGGCCAGTGGCGCAGTGGTCTAAGCGATGGTCTCTGATCATTCGTCCGAAAGGGGTCCGCGTTCGAATCCCATTGAGGCAAGGATGTTGAGTTTGTCTTACGGCACTGGCTTTCTCCCTTCCCTGGAACCGAGCCAGTGGTGCAGTGGTCTAAGCGATGGCCTCTGATCATTCGTCCGAAAGGGGTCCGGTTTCGAATCCCGTGAGGCATATATATATATATATGTTGTGTTTGTCTTACGGCACTCGCTCTCTCTCTTCCCTGGAACCAGGGGCCGGTGGCGCAGTGGTCTAAGCGATGGCCTCTGATCATTCGTCCGAAAGGGGTCCGGTTTCGAATCCCGGTGAGGTATGGATGTTGTGTTTGTCTTACGGCACTGGCTCTCTCCCTTCCTTGGAACCAGGGGCCGGTGGCGCAGTGGTCTAAGCGATGGCCTCTGATCATTCTTCCGAAAGGGTTCGGTTTCGAGTCCCGGTGAGGCATGGATGTTGTGTTTGTATTACGGCACTGGCTCTCTCCCTTCCCTGGAACCAGGGGCCGGTGGCGCAGTGGTCTAAGCGATGGCCTCTGATCATTCGTCCGAAAGGGGTCCGGTTTCGGATCCTGGTGAGGCATGGATGTTGTGTTCGTCTTACGGCGTTGTCTCCTTCCCTTCCCTGGAAACCAGTGGCCCTGAATTAGGGACGGGAGACTGCTTATAGCCCATTGAGTTGCTTATGGTGGTCGTTAAACCTCCAATAAAAAAAATGAAATTTTATGGACGATACACATGATGGCGAAAACAGAGCTGCAGGACAATTACACAAGGATCTGTGCAACGCAGTCCGATCATTTCCAATAGCTCGTCGCACCGCCTCATGCGGAGATACGTGCTGCATTCAACTGGTTCCACACATGCTCGATAGGGGACATGCCTGGAGAGCGGACTGGCCATGGAAGTGCCTGGATATGACGTAGGTAGTCCTAAGCGACCCGAGCCGTGTACTGGCGGTTATTATCCTATAGCGCACCTGGAATCCCGGCCAGGAATGGGAGCACATGGGACCGTAGGATCTCGTCCACACACCTCTGGCCCGTCAATGATTCACGTACCACTACTAGAGCTGATTGGCTATCGTAGGCGATGGGTTCCGATACTATAATGCCTGATAGCGAGGTTGATTTTTGCCGTTGACCCGAGGACTTCCACGCCCGGACACTATGATCATGTGTCCCCAAAGCGAAGCGGTATTCATCGCTAAACACCACACGTCGCCAGTCTGTGGCGTTCCATGTTGCTCTGGCCTGGCATCATTGCACACGGAGCCGGCGATGTTCCGGTGTTAAAGGCAACACACGTAATCGGCCCTGGGATCGCAGATTCGCTTCCGCGAGGCTTCGGGAAATGGTTCGTGGGCACACAAGAGCCACTGCATCTGCCTATATAGTGGACCGGGTCCCCCTGGAATTCGTTCGTTCCTGGCGCGCGATCCGTCAATCGTCTCTACCGGTGGTCCTACTGGTTCGTCCGGAGCCGCTCAGCCGTGTTGGCAGTGCCGTCACGTGTCCAGTGCTCCCAGCACAGTCGGACAGTATGGTCAGAACGATCCACGTGGTGGGCTATACGGCGCGCTGACCACCCTGCGGTTTTCAGCTTGATGATCAGACCTCTCTCAAAGTCCGTAAATTGCGTAAATCGACGTCTCCGGCGTCTACCAGGCATTCTTGTCATTTTGTACTCTTGCTTGCGTCAGCTGGTGCTGTTCGCTTTCGTGGGGCGTCGACTGCACGCCGGTTTATAAGGCTGGCGGTTCGTATTTGCAGCAGCACCACAGGATGTACGGTCATGCGCACTCTCACCAAACGTGGATCATTTGCATACCATCACGCACTCTAGCTATTTGCAAAGTTTCGGGGTTGTATCATGTTTTATTCTAGGTGAGCAAATTTTGTTGTCCGTGAATGTATATTGAAACTCGATAACTTTACTTCGTTGAAGTTACGATACTTGCTTACAGACGGTGCCACCTTTCCTTACCACTACATCGAAGTTAAGTTATTAATTTTTAATATAGTTCAGGAAAGTGTTTTTTTTTGCAAAAAACACCGATTTTACAATCTAAGGATGTTTTTTATTAGTGGTCCAATTTGATGTATGGAAAATCTTTCTTCTCTGAGGAAATAGTGTCGAAATTTTTTGCATTGGAAATCATCATCATCATCATTGCTAATCATTATCAATCCACTGCTGGATGATGGTCTCCCTAAGTTTCTTCCACAAGGGTATGTCTTGAGCTAGTCTCCTCTATATAACTCCCTCATGTTTTCGAATTTCCTCCACCTATCTATCACGTGGTCTTCTTTTGGGTCCTTTCCTGTTCCATTGAACCCAGTCTAAAATTTCGGTTGTCCATCGGTGGTCCATTCTCCTGGCATTATGTCCAACCCACTGCCATTTCGGAGATTTTACTCTGATCATTATGTCTTCCACTCTCATTTTTCTTATCCATTCGAAGTATAGGGGTCAAAATCACTAGAAGTCCACCTTAAGGATAGCAATGAGCAGCTCCCGTCTGTTTTCTTTTTTTCGATCTGCCAGTCTCTCAATTGTATCTCTCAAATGAATTAAAACCAACTATTTCCTCCATTTCTTATGATTATCTTGATTTACTCCATGTTTCTGATTGAAATCAATTTGGTTTCTAATTTCAATCAGAATTTGTAAAAAAGCAGCAAACCTTAACTCACGCTGCAAGTGTTACTCAGATTGGCACCTTTGTGTGACCTTGTTTATTTATTTTTTTTTTTTTGGAGGTTTAGCGACCATCGTGAGCAACTCAATGGGCTATAAGCAGTCGCCCGTCCCTAATTTAGGGTCATTGGTTCCAGGGAAGGGAGAGAGCCAGTGCCGTAAGACAAACACCACATCCATGCCACACCGGGATTCGAACCCGGACCCCGTTTGGACGAATGATCAGAGGCCATCGCTTAGACCACTGCGCCACCGGGGCGGCTCTTTTTTTTTTTCACCTTTGCGCGGTGGCTTCTCATGCTGGTCGGTCGGGGGAAGGAATACTGCAGCGCCATTTTTTTAACGACCACCGTGAGCAACTCAATGGGCTATAAGCAGTCGCCCGTCCCTAATTTAGGGCCACTGGGTTCCAGGGAAGGGAGAGAGCCAGTGCCGTAAGACAAACACAGCAACCATGCCTGACCGGGATTCGAACTCGGACCCCTTCACGGAAGAATGGTCATAAGCCAGCGCTTAGACCCCTGCGCCGCAGGGGCGGCCAGCGCCAATTCGTAAAAAAAAAATAAGCTTATGAAATAGAATTTTTTGTGGAAAAGAAAAATGCGAAAGTTTCCTAACTTTGCCTTTCTTTCAATGTTTACTGAAACATTAAACATGTGAGTTTCAGAATTTCGGAACACTAACTATATTTGTTCTATCTCCTCGTCTTATACTCACAACCTACTTATCTATGAATGAAGACTAGAAAATTGAGAAATTTAATCCATTTGACTTATACTTCATTTCGACATATAAGTTGAAAAATACGGTGCTTATTATTTAGCATTATTAGCATTTTGAAAACTTTTGTGACTGAGGATATTGCTGCATAAAAAGAGTGTTTGTGTTATTAAAGCGAATTTTATGTTATATCTCACTAAGGTAAAGGGAGAAGCTAAAATAAAGTATTCTAAAATGCAACAATTTCGTGTAGCACTTACAAATTGGATGTTACTTGCTAAATATTAGAATTTTGCGAAGGCACTTTCCTTAGGGGCAGTTCTGTGACAGATGTCCTGGTTACATCATTTAGTTCCATTTCAACTGATCAGCCTCGATAGGCATACCGTAAATTTTCAGATTTGTGGCATCAAGCGTTGAACCCAAAATAAATAAGCAAAATTCTCTCTGTGTCTCTCTCTTTCTCTGTCTCTCTCTCCCTCCCTCCCCCTCTCTGTCTCTCTCTCTCTCTCTCTCTCTCTCTCTCTCTCTCTCTCTCTCTCTCTCTCTCTCTCTCTCTCTCTCTCTCTCTCCCGCTGTCTTTCTCTTTTTCTCTCTTAGTGGTATGAGTGACTTCGCAAAATCTTCATCAGGTGATTGAAATCATGCAAATATCTGCCCCTTCGAGAAACGTTCTGCCTTCGGAACATTCTCATCCCCCCCATCAGTCGAGAAGGAAATAAAAAAAAAACACACGAGAAACATTCTCTTTGCCGCAGAGTTTGTTGCTCAGTTAACAATGCTTCACAGTGGTGGAATAATGTAACGACCTTTCGTCACTTCTACACTGCTGGCAACCCAAAATGCGACACCAAGAAGGAAGCATCCGATTGGCCTAAAATTCGCCGCATGCGTCGCCCGCGAGAGGACATGCAAACGATTAGCATTGCAGGGCATATTCAAATCATGTGCGCCCGGCACGCCACCGAGAAGCACTATAAGAAGGGTGCACAGAAGGCGGGGTGTAAGTATCAGAAGTGTGTTGTGCTGCCGGACCTGTGCGTGGAAAGCTTCCTGATGCCTCGTTGCATCGGCGCCTGTGTGGGACGACATCCAGCCACAGTGAGGCGAGTATGGATTCGGCAGGTGCAGGAAGGACGGACGGACCTACGTGAGTGATTGCCGCAGTCGCGGCACACCACCGAACGAAAGGACGGTCATATTGTGCGGCGGGCATCGTCGGCTCGAACTGCCACATCACGAAAGTTAGCGCAGGAATTAGGTGGTGTTGCGCAACATCCTGTGTCAGCACGTACCGTTCGACGTCGTCTGCAGGAGCGGGGACTTGTCGCACGGCGCCCATTGCTCCGATTACCATTGACGTTACACCACCGGCGAGTGCGGCGGCAGTGGGGCGTTGAACGCCGCATCTGAACTACGGAATGACACGACATTGTCTTCTTCAACGAATCCCGCTTCTGCCTGCAACACCAAGATGGTCGGATCCGCGTCTGGCGGCACCGCGGCGAGAGACTGTATAACGCCTGCATTATGCATCGCTATACCGGTTCGTCACCTGGCATTATGGTTTGGGGCGCAATTGGATATGACACCCACACCCCTCTGGTACGCATCGCCGGTACACTCAACAGCCACCGCTGCATCTCCGACGTTTTGGAGCATGTAGGCCTCCCTTACCTGCAGGACCTGCCAGCGGCTTCATTTCAACAGAACAATGCGCACCCGCACGTGGCACGCATCGTGCAATAATTCTTCACGGCCCACCAGGTATCACTGCTGCCGTGGTCCGCCTGTTCTCCCGATATGTCGCCCATGGAACACGTCTAGTTGCTGATCGCGAGCCGAGTGGCCCGGCAAGCACCACCTGCGGCTACGCCTGATGACCTGTGGCAACGTGTGGAAGCAGCCTGGACCGACATACCCCAAGCCCACATGCAAAGCTTTTTTCGTTCGATGCTGCGGCGTGTAGCGGCCGTTATTGCCAGCCATGAGGGCCACACGAACTATTGATGCCTGCGTGTTCCGCAAGTCGTACGGGCCTGTAAGCTCAATCGTTTCATCTTTGTATCTGTTGTTATGTGTCCAGTGTATCTGTCTTTGCTATCTCGTGTCCTTCTTGGTGTTGCATTTTGGGTGGCCAGCGGTGTATATAATAAATAGCAACGTGCGCAAAATAGAGGAAAGGAGAAGAAATATTCTGTGCCATAGGAAATATTCTGTACCAAGGCGAACGACATATCGAAGACGTAATGCAATTGGCCTTTATGCCAGGAGACCCACTGTTTGTGTCCCGCTGAGCACATCTCACAAGAGAGCACGCTTCACTGTTCAAAAATATCTACTTAGAAATAAGAACCTGAACCTACTCGATTTTTTTTAAATACAATTGTATCGTAAACGAGTACATCACATACTCAAATATAAGTAACTATACGTACTTACAAATAACTGCGTCAATGAATATAAATATAATCTCGTATTACCTTCTTTTACATATTATAGATTTCAAGAGAAATTGTTTAATAAATGCGTAAAGTGAGGCACATAAATAATTAGTACAACAAAGTCACTGATTACAAATAATGTAATTATGCATAAATCATCTTTGTTTACGTTTTTACATTAACTATATGTGTGTCTATCTCATAAATAATGTATTGTAGCTTCATTACTATATTTGTCATAAAATTGTGCTGTCCATCTGTCCAGCATGTGACATCGAGTATATCTATTATCCCAGATGTATCTTCGAATGATATACTTCCAGTTGATTCTATGAATAAATGGGTATGTATGGAGTACACTCATTCCAAATTTGAAATCGAGGGGCCGCGGGTGGCCTAGTGGTCAGCGTTCGTGGCTGCCATGGAGATAACCTCAGGTTCGATCCTGGGAAGGTACAAACGCTTGAACCACTAAATACCCGCCGTGCGTCGGATGGGCACGTTAAGTCGTCGGACACCGGGTGCTTCCCCGCCCCCTCGCCCCGATAATAAATAAGGGCGTCTTCCTCCCCCTTTCTACCTCGCTTCCGTGTCACTTTCCTATCGGGCATCTATTTGTAAGGGCTGTTTAAGACCTGGGATCAGACACTCCCTTCCTAAAATCCTCTACATATGATCTGATGATATTTGAAATCGAGCCGCGAGTGGCTTAGTGGTTAGATATTCAGACTGCTGATGGAGGGACCCCAGGTTCAAACCTAGCATGGTAGTGTGGATTTCTAAAAACGCTGAATATCCGCCGTGCATCGGACGAGCCGGTTAAGTGACGGCCTTCGGGTAGGAATCCCCTGGTTAAAGATCCTAACCTCCCTTCTCCTAATTTCTCTCTACCTTCTTTGTGCAAAATCGTACGCTTGTACGGCGGCGCCATCTAGTGTGCTCTCTCTCTCACTTACAAACTATCCTATCAGAATCACTAGATTCGCTCTAACTTCCTTCAGTTTCCGTGCCCTGCCCGATATTTGAAATATATGGTTTTTTTAGTACATATATTTGAGGTACATGTACTAAAAAATGAGTACATATATTTTAAATTAGAAATGCCAGATGTACTCACAATTGATTCCCTGTATGTACCCAAAAATGAGTACGTGTCTTTTTCAAAAATGAGTCACAAGTACTTGGAGCTGTTATAAGCCCAGAATGTACAGAAAATCGAGTACATTTTGCTTATTTCTAAGTATCAATTTTTAACAGTGTTGAAGTGGTGCAGACAATATCGTTTTTGTAGTCCAGACGTGTGTGCCGGTGTTGTTTTTACAGACGTGTCAAGATTCAGTCTAACCAAACTGATTATCATCGGCATTTTCCTTGTAGGGAAAGGGCACCCGTAATTATCCTTCAAACATCCGGGAACGAGACTCTTTCGAAGGGCAGTGGGCTGCTCGTGTGGGCTGGCATTATGTTCAACTGCCACACACAAAACCACGTGTTCGCAGGAGGCAATGTGAATACTGAGCACTATACACTGTAAGAAATTCACGGAAAATTCCTGAAGATAACGTGCAGCAAAGTTGCAGGTAGATGTTCGTCTTTTAAGGAGATTGCCGTTTTTAAAAGTTCCCATTTCTTTTAACTTCCGTATTTTCATAGATTTTCCGTAGCCAGTAAAACCGTTTATTTCAGAAAAATCCTTTTCAGGTTTTTCAGTATTTATTCAGAAGTTTCTCAACATCGAAGACTGAATTTTTCAGCCCTTGCACCACAGAAATTTTTCAGCAAAATTTCTGGTAGGATTCGACCCGAGGTCGTTTGGGTGGGCGCAGCAGAAACCGCGCGTCTTACTGCGGAGCCAGGAAGACACGGAAGACCCTGTCACGTTCAAGGGAGAACTCTGACTGTTTGTGTGTGTGTGTGTGTGTGTGTGCGCGCGCGCGATGATGAAATGCTTTTTTTTTTTTTTTTTTTTTTGAGGTTTAACGACCACCGTGAGCAACTCAATGGGCTATAAGCAGTCGCCCGTCCCTAATTTTCGGTCACTGGTTCCAGGGAAGGGAGAGAGCCAGTGCCGTAAGACAAACACAACATCCATGCCTCACCAGGATTCGAACCCGGACCCCTTACGGACGAATGATCAGAGGCCATCGCTTAGACCACTGAATGAGAGTGATTTATAGTTATTTCATTTCCTGTTAGACCTTATTATTTTTTTAATAGATTTGCAATATATTTTTTTTTTTTTTTTTGGAAGTGGACTTTTTCACAAATTAAATATTTTTTTTCATCGCGATTCTTCGAAGCAACAGAATTCTTTTGAACTTGAGATATTTTTTACGCTTTCCAACCGTAGGTTGAAGAAGCGTATATGCTCCAGCTTTGTCCGTCTGTCCGTCCGTCCGCACGATAACTCTCGTAAAAATGATTCGATTTCAATGAAATTTTAGTAGTAGGGGACCACCTGGGGACGAGCCCTATTGAAAATGGACGAAATAGGGTCAAACGTCACGACATAGGAGCGGGATGCATTCCATTGCTCTTATGCGTCATAACCAGCATAAATATGGTTCGATTTCGATGAAATGTTAATATATCGTAGGGGACCACCTGGGGACAAATCCTATTGAAAATGGATGAACTGGGGTCAAAGGTCAGGACATAGGGTCGGGATCCATTACATCGCCCTTATGAGTTATACCTTGCGTAAAAATGCTTCGATTGAGACGAAACTTTATCATGTTGTTCCGGAAGTATACTTCACCGGTTCTGTTGAATATCACCGAAATGGGGTCAAAGGTCAGGCCATAGAAGCGAGATTTATTCTACAGCCATTATATCCTCATACTTGAGTAATGATTTCTGGTATGTTTGAAAGCGTATCATAATCAATGCATTGCATGATTTTACTAACTTGTTTAACTGGCAATGACTTGCCTTTAAGAAAAGACAAAATCTACTGTTTTATAGTATTATTTCACAAAATTCCTAAATATAAAATTGACTCTTAATAGCTATAAAGAATTTATTATCTTAAGGATTCCATAGACTTATACATAGACATCATACCATCACCTGTATAATAATAATAACTGGCCAACAAATTTTACTTTTTTCTCTGCTGACTAAGATCTGACACTTGTTTTTAACTAATTTTGGTACGCTGATTTCAAATATGACACTCATTGTTTTTTGCATCTCGTCAAGCTTTTGGACTATCGCATTTTGTGTTTATTGCTATGGTCTTTGCATCACTCAAATTTTCATCACACAATTTACGCTGGATTTGTTGATAAAAATCTGAAAAAATTATAAGTAATGCACCACTTGATCCTTATGTTAGGAAAATTGTTCTCATTCAAATAATTTGTATAGCGAGTGAAATAATTGAGATTATTATTATCGTTAAAACTATTTTTTTTTTGCTTCCTATTGGATTCAAACTTCTGTGGCTGCCAGGAAATCATTTGTTATCATCATTAGTAATTTCGTTTGGAAGATAAAAGCCGAAAATTACAAAGATATTGTCGAAACATTGCTGAATAATTTTCATCGCCTTGCCTACAACATGAGCATAAAACTTTATTTTCTCAACAGCCATCTTGATGGATTTCCTAAGAATCGAGGTGACGTGAGTGATGAACAAGGTGAAAAATTTCACCAAGATTTAAAAATAATGGAAGAACGATATTTGGGACGCTCATATGATAGCCGATTACTAATGGATTATTAAAATGGACTGTCAGGGTATGCAGTACTCAAAGAAATCTTCCAAGCGAAAATTTTGTTCTTGAAAACGAGAGTAATTAACTGATTGAAGGTTATGCTACTGTATTTGTCTGTTAGCGAATTATATTTTAAAACATATTATAATACCATTCTTAATCAGTAAATGTGTTTACTTCATAAACCATTAACCCAAAATACCCTATTTTTGCCAGTTTTTGGACATTCAAAGTTCTGTAGAGAAAACCCTTGACGTGATGGGCAAAAACCAATATGATTTTTGGTTTCAGCACATAAAAATACGTTAAAACTAAGTCTCAGGTCTCAGATGCAAGTCAGCAAAAATGTTGTTGTGTTTGCCCAAAATACCCCTCTTTTTTGCCAATTTTTGAACATTCAAAATTCTTTAGAACAAAAACTTGACGCGGTAGGCAAAAACTAATATGATTTTTGATTTCAGCACATAACAAGAAAGATGACACCGAATTTTCGGGTGTAATAAGTACATCTTTTGAATCCGTTCTGACGCAAAATAAATTTATCAAAGCTATTCAAAGTCAATGAAATCTGTATGGAGAGCAATAGTATCTGACCGAAGAAAGAAGTTTTTCAATCGGGTTTTTAATCCCGCAGATATTGCTGTAAACGGAATCGTGAACTTACCCCCTCTGGTGGCAGACTTGTACGTTAAGAAAAATTTGAACTTATATGAGAAACATTTCGCAGCGGAAACGCTCTCCAACAAAGAAACAATTTTTCAAATCGGACTCTTCGAACAGAGATATGGACAAATATAAGATATGTGTCTATGCCCCCTAGCTTGAAAATCATGTATTATTTTAGGAAGAAAGTATTCTCAAAAGGTTTTTCATTGTGAGCAGTATCGGTCCGAGAAAAAAAAATTTAGTCGAGTTTCATGAGCTCAGATTTTTCTGCAAGTACATCAAAAGCAGAAATTAACACTTATGCCACCTGATGGCTAAACCATTCTTTAACAAATATTAGAAATTATATGAAAAACAGTTTCCATCAGGAGCTGTATGCGATACAGGAATAATTTTTCAAATAGGAGTTTTAGAAGCAGATATATCAGGGAAAACGCAATTTACCTTTGCGCACTCTGGCGAAAAGTCTATGATTTACTTGAAACTTTTAAATTTATATGAAAAACATTTCGCATCGGAAACACTATCCGACAAAGAAAGAAGTTTTCAAATCGGACTCCTAGGAGGAGAGAGATTGACAAAAGTAAGATATACATCTACGCCTCTTGGCGTAGAAACCCTGAATTATTTTGAGAAAAATATTCCTGAAAGGTTTGTCGACGTGAGTAGTGCCGGTTCACAAACCAATTTTTTTCAATCGAGATTTTAGAAGAGATCAGATTTTTGGTTGGTTGGTTGGTTGGAGGTTTAACGACCACCGTGAGCAACTCAATGGGCTATAAGCAGTCGCCCGTCCCTAATTTTAGGGTCACTGGTTCCAGGGAAGGGAGAGAGCCAGTGCCGTAAGACAAACACAACATCCATGCCTCACCGGGATTCGAACCCGGACCCCTTAAGGACGAATGATCAGAGGCCAACGCCTTAGACCACTGCGCCACCGGGGCCGCTCAGATTTTATGCAAAGCGGAAATTAAGACTTATGCCCACTGGTGGTGGCCAAACCATTTTTTACCAAAAATTAGAAATTGCATGCAAAGGATTTCCCATCAGGAGCTGTATCCGGCGCAGAAAGAAGTTTTCGAATCGGAGTTTTAGAAGCAGAGATATCGGGGGAAACGTGATTTACCTTTACGTCAGCGCAAAGTCTATGAATTAACTGAAAATTTTGAAATTATATGGAAAATATGTCACACCGGAAACTATTCAACAAAGAAAGAATTTTTCAAATAGGACCATTAGAAGCAGATATATTAACAAAAATAAGATATGCATCTACGCCCCTGGCGGAGAAAACCTGCAATATTTTAAGAAGAAAATACACCGAAAAGGTTCATCGAAGTGAGTGGCATCGGTCCACGAACAAATTTTTTCAATCGAAATTTTAAGAGCTCAGATTTTATGGCACAGTAGAAAAAATTAACACTTACGTCCCCTGCTAGCCAAAGTGTTCTTTACCCAAAATTGGAAATTATATGCAAAAGATTTTCCATCAGGAGCTGTATCCTCTGAAGAAAATGTTTTTCAAATCCGAGTTTTAGAAAAAGAGACATCGGGGAAAACGTGATTTACATTTACGCCCCCTAGCGGAAATCTATGCGTAACTTGAAAAAGTAACTATACCTAAAATACCCTTCGACATAAATGGAATCGAAAGATAAAATAATTTTTTCAGTCGGATGTTTAGAAGCAAATATATGGAATAAAATGTATTTTGAATTCGTTATCATGTGCCTTTACGCCCTCTAGCGGCGAAACTGTACATCGTAAAAAAAAAACGAAATGAAGGATCATCATTCAAATATTTCAAGCTTCCTAATGCAAAACGAATTTCTCAAATCGGACTAATACTTACAGAAATATGGTGTCTACAGACGGACGAACCTACCGATAACATAAGCACGACCTTTTTTTACAAAAGGCGTGCTAAAAATACGTTAAAACCAAGTCTCAGATGTAAGTCAGGAAAACTTGAGTTGTGTTGTCAACAATTCGTTTGGATAATTAAACAGGCGGCGCCAAAAGAATTGTTTCCATCAAATTTATAGATGCATAGATCTTGTTTGCTGGCGTCCATCAGAGTTATAGATGCATAGATCTCGTTTTGCTGGCGTCCATCAGAGTTATAGATGCATAGATATCGTTTGTCTGGCGTCCATCAGAATTATAGATGCATAGATTTCGTTTAACTAGCGTCCATCAGAGTTATAGATGCATAGATATCGTTTTGCTGGCGTCCATCAGAGTTATAGATGCATAGATATCATTTTGCTGGCATTCATCAGAGTTATAGATGTATAATCTCGTTTTGCGGCGTCCATCAGAGTTATAGATGCATAGATATCGTTTTGCTGGCGTCCATCAGAGTTATAGATGCATAGATATCGTTTTGCTGGCGTTCTTCAGAGTTATAGATGCATAGATATCGTTTTGCTGGCGGTCAGGCAGACGGACAGAGTGATACTTTAGCAAGAACTGTTTCTACAAGAAGTACAGAAAAGAAAAATAGAGATCACACCGTACACTATCTAATCAAAAGTATCCGGACACTTGCCTATCCAGTAACTCCCAGTAATAGGAAGGGCATTAATATCGATTTGGTCCACCTTTGCTACCATCACAGCCTTCGCTCTACTGGGAAGGCTTTCCACTGGATTTTGGTACGTTGCTGCGGGCATTGTCTTCCATTCTGCTATAAGATTATTAGTCAAGTCGGTCACCGGTGTCAAGCGGTTCGGCATGGCTTACAGGCGGCGTTCAAATTCATCCCAAGTTCAATGGGGTTGAGATCGGGGCTGTGAGCAGGCCAATAAATTTCTTCCACATCCACCTCAGCAAAACATTCATGCACTTACTTCGCTTTATGGACGGAGGCATTGTTCTGTAGGTAAAGGAAAGGATCTTCACCGAACGGTTGCTATAATGTTCGGTGGCAGCACAGTGTTTTCGAGGACGTCGTTATAGGCCACAGCGTTAAGATTTCCAGCCACTAAAACTTGGGGACCCAGCCCAAACTATGAAAAACAGCACCAGAGCATGATGCCTCCTCCACCAAACTTTACTGCTGGCACATCACAGTCAGGCAGGTAATGTTCACCTGGAAACCACCCCACCCAGTCTCATCCATCGGGCTATCAGATGGTGAAATGTGATTCGTCACTTCAGAAGACGTGTTTCCACTGCCCCAGAGCCCTCTGGCGCAAAAGTTTACACCACTAAAACCGACACTTGGCATTGATGTTGCAGATGTTAAGTTTGTGAGTGGGTGCACGGTCATGGAAACCAATTTCATTCAGCTCCCGATGAACTGTTATGGAGATGGAGTTGGTTTTAGAGGCATTTCGTGAATCGGTGGAGAGTGTTGCAACTGAGGATAGGTGATTTCGTCGCACCACCCTCGCTGTCATTTTATGAGGTCTATCTGGTCACGATTGCGCTGTTGTTACTCTTAGGCATTTCCACTTCACTATAGCATCGATTACAGTTGATCGAGGTAGCTGCATCAGGACAGAAATTTCCCGAACTGCTTCTTACAAAGATGACATCTTATGATCGTGCCACGTTGAAAAGCACTGGGTGTACCTAGGCAGAGAGCTAATGTAATTGTTATTTCATGTTTTAGAAAATAAAGCGAATTTCTTAAGAGAAAGGCACTGGGTTCTGCCGTACGGCGCATTCTACTGTTCCTTCTTATCTATGATGTTTGCTAACCACGTGCCTCTTTTTATTCTTGTATTAGATGAAAGCCCTGTAATAACGATGGGGGAAAACAAGATGAGTAATAAAACCTATATAATAGGCTACGTCTCTCCCTAACGCTCTGACGGCATTCAGTACTTGCAGCGCCATCTGACTTTATCTAGTGGCCGAAATCAGAACTAAGTTCACCGCTATCGCACGAGCTCGGACGCCATTCAGTACTTGCAGCGCCATCTGTTTTTATCCGGTGATCAAAATTGAAACTAAGCTCGCCGCTGTCGCACAAGCTCTGACGTCATTCAGTACTCTCAGCGCCATCTGTTTTCATCCGGTGGCCGAAATCGGAACTAAGCTCATTTCCATCGCACGATACATAAAATCAAGGAGAAATACCGGAAAATAAAATAAAGTTAGTAACAATGTCATCTGTGGTAACACGCACGTGCTCGAACAACTCTCTGCGACGTTTGTTCTGTTACGTAGGTGTTATGTCGTGTTTTATTTCATTTCCTTCGCAGCTTTTTCACCCTTGCATGATACCGGGTATGAGCTAGTTTTTTAATAACCAGATATTTTCTTTTTGTTTGTGAACTTCGAATTGCGCTGTTGCGAATGTTAAAACGTTGTGATAGTTCATGCGCACAAGCACAAACAGTATTTTTTCTTTTCTTTTCTTTTTTTCTTTTCTTCTTTTCTTTCTTTTTCATTTCTTCTACAAATGTAAATAACAGAATACCTGGTTATATTCTGAGAAAAAAATTGTAATATTCTGAGAATTTCATGGTTTAAGGAAAACGAAAGTTCCCAAATCATATTTCTTCAGCATATGCATGGAATAATAATAACACGCTGTTACCTACTGTATTGGAACTCTCAATTTTTAGATTGATATGAGAAAAAACTGATTTGACAATCTAAAATAATCATTTTAGGTTCGCAACAGGAATTTTTAAAATTAAATTTCATACGATAGTATTCTAAATGAAAAATTATGTATGCTGTTTATGAACTACAAAGTAGAACTAATATTCCTGACGTAAAGTTTTCCTGTTTCTAAAAAGTTGCTAAAACGATTTTAATCGTGTGACGTAACACATGTCTCACGTCATGTCAGAATGAATTGGATGAGATGACGTCCCACCAGTAGCTGTGAAAATTCGCTTTTTGTTGCTATGATAACAAAAAGGTGCACGCGTGCGCTATGTCGATTGGCTGTTTACACTGCGCCAACAAAATGAGGCAAACGCTCAAACGTTCAGACAAAGCAAGTAATATTATTTTAGATGGGCCGTGACTGTGACGTATATGGGCAAATCCACTATCAAAATGAGTGTTCGGATACTTTTGATCATATTGTGTATTTTACATTTCGCAGCAATTTTGAGTTCTTTATGGGCATGTCTTTACATGTCAGTGCTTTTTAAATTTCTCCATTCATATGCAAAGGAATAAAAACATAATAATTTCCACAAAGACATACTGAAGCGATTGTGATGGTCTGACAAGCTGATATCGTAGGCCCCTCATTTTTTTTTTTTTTTTTTTTTTCTGAAAGTAGTGTAATAAATAAACGGTAATTTTAAACCATTGATGTTTTTTTCAGTGTGTGTGTGCTGTAGAACCGGAAAACACGTGTTTACATGTTTCTTTACAGCACAGATTTGGAAACAAGGGCTATAGCTAAGGTAACCAATTTTGAGGTCGGCCTACAGAGTTTAAAAACGAAATTGAAGTTTGTTTGTTTTTAATTTTCAAAATCTCATGCGAAAGGCAACTTACGGAAACACTTTATAAGAGTGAAAAAACAGATATTGGTTCTCTGCATGTCAAATACCTAATTTCTTTTTCATTGTTTAAACATCATCATCAATGGAAATATCGGAAACTTTGGTTCTGCAGCTAAAAGATTCCACAGGAGGCTTCAAAAGTTCGATTTTTACCAGCTGCGTGTCTGCAGGGTTGTGCGCATGCGTGTTGAAGGACGAACACTCCTGCACAGAACAACAGACTTCGATTTTCGTTTAGCACTGTGCTCGAGCGAAAATTTGAGGTACACAAATCATCCAGTATAGCGCTTGAATGAAACTCAACCAAACGAACTTTTATTTCGGATTGAAATGAGATTTAAATAATGAGCTCAAAGTGCGTTCTAGGTTTTATGCTTCTGGCAGTGTCTGAAAAATTCCTGGTTATAATTATAATTCGACCAGCTTTGACATTCGAAATGCTTTGGGTGAAGGTTTCAAGTTCAAATCGTGAACACAACACTTTTATTGTACTATCGTATTTAAATGCAACAATAATGCTTGAAGTCGTAGTTAAGTTTCCTTAATTACTAATTAGAGCTATGATACTCATTTGGAATATGCGCAGTCTTACTAAAATTCGTTGATCGCAATAACGTATCCTTTTAGCTTCGTTAGTTCGCAATGGAGATTTTGTTTAAGGTGGACGTCTAGTGATTTTGCTTCCTATACTTCCAATGGGCAAACTTCTGTATACATTTTCTTCACAATTAATGTGTTCCCAAGGACGAAAATTTGAACATCGATTAAAATAACTTCATATTACAACTTGGAATACTTAATATTTTCTAAAACAAAACCATAGTTAAGCAATCCAACATTTGTTTGTCTACTGACGTCATCAATGCACAGGTCGCGCCCTCTTTTTTCTGGTCTTAACACCACCAAAGGAAAATATATTGATTTTTAATATAATTATGATTAAATTTTAGAAAATATTAAGTATTCCAAGTTATAATATGAAGCTATTTTCATCGATGTTCAAATTTTCATCCTTGGAAACGCATTATTTGTGAAGAAAATGTGTACATAAGTTTGCCCATTGGATGTATAGGAAGCAAAATCACTGGACATCCCCCTTAAAAACAAAATTTTTTAGAGTAGAACTAGGTCTTTCTCCACGCTGAATAGGGGATAACATCGGGAGTACGGATGTCACATTTTGAACGCTTATATATTCGAAATTAACAGTTATAGAGTAATGAATAATACATCATCAGATGGTTTATCGAGTCGCATTTATAACAAAACAAGTTTCAACCCTCCACCCCTTAATCTTTCGATACAGTAGCGTTAGAAAGTTAAGCTAAATTTTTCGTGATTTTGTTTCGTCGTACGCCGTTTCAAGGTTGTTAACTAGTGAATAGATAATGATAGTGATGACCTCAGCCCCGCATTCCGTAGCTGACGGTCAGAGCTAATGGACTTATGTGATAAACCAAAGTAAAGCGGGTTATTTATACATTACCGAGCAGTAATTTTAGAACTGTTTTCCAAATTGTTGAATAATAACTATCCTCTTAATTTCTGCAAGTTCCACTTTCAAAATTTATTGTCGTCTTTTAATTCCAATTCAAGTTTTACAATTAGATTATGCAATATTACACCAACTTAATTTATATATTAACCATTTGTTAGGGATAAAATAAAACTTTATTTCTTCCGAGTCGCCCCGGAGAATTCTAACAGCCCGAACTTTCGTCCATGACGTGATCAAAGACATTTCACTATTTTCGGAAAGTACTCTTATTGAGTTATTGTTCACCTTAAGAAGTGAGTTCTGGCCATAACTCCCAGGTCTTGTTCACATTTCCGCTTTGCGGAGCTTAAGTTTTTTATCTTGTTTGCTTCATAATTTTAATTACGGTTATGTGTGGTTCATTCGTGAGTTACATGTAAGTTCCAGACGTTTTATATTACTTTAGTTCTACTAACCGGTTCAGGTAGGGAAGACAGAGTGCTAAGGAAATATTTGATACTAAATTAGTTAGCCAAAGGACTTTGGCTACGAAAAATTCAGCCCTCTCACGAAACCTGAACCATAAGTCCCAGGGCTCCGGACGTCTTACCCTGATGAGTGGTCTGGTGCTCCGGAGTGCTTTAGCCTTTAAAAGTTTGTGTTTTTCTAATTTCTATCTTTTTGTATTTAACCATTTTAATTCTCTTTTAATGATTTTTAGGGTGTTATCTCGATAGTATGGTTTTGGGATTGCAAATTATTTGTGGTTGACTCTATTGCTATATACAGTATACATATATACACTGAGTGGCCACTTTATTATGACCACCCCCTCAGTACTTCGTTGGGCCACCTTTTGCATTTAATACTGCGTCGATTCTTCGTGGCATAGACTCCACGAGATTTTGATAGGTGGTTTGTGGAATCTGAGACCATGCTTGATAAATAGCACTTTCCAGGAGTGTGAGATTGCAGGGTTGTGGATCCAGCTGTCTGATTGCTCGTTCAACTTCATCCCACAAATTCTCAATGGGGTTGAGATCTGGAGATTGTAAGGGGCCACCTAAGCAAAGTAAACTCACCGGCATGTTCTTGAAACCAATCCTGTTGTACCATACGAGCACTATGGCAGGACGCATTATTTTGTTTAAAGTAGCCATCGCCATTGGGATAAACCATCCACATGACAGGATGCACTTAGTCTGTAACGATGTTTAGATATGATGTGCCAGTCAGACGTTGATCAACACGAATTAAAGGACCCAAAGCATGCCAGGAAAGCATTCCCCAAACCATAACGTTGCTTCCACCAGCTTGAAGGGTTGTAGCAATGCATTTGGGGTCCATGCTTTCGGGCTGTTTCCGCCAAATTCTCAATCTGCCATCGGCATGGTGCAACTAAAAACGTGATTCATCGGACCACATAATTTATTTTCAATTATTGACTGTCAAATCCTTGTGCTCCTGTGCGAACTGGAGACGTTTCCTCTTGTTAACTGCAGACAGCAAAGGTGTTAGAACAGGCCTTCGGCTGCCATATCCCATCCGATGCAGTGTCCCGCGAACAGTGCGTGCAGAGATCATTTGAGGGGATCCTTGATTAAGATGGTCTGTAATTTGCTGCACTGTTGCCCTTCTGTTGTCTGTTACCATTCTGGACACTCTCCGTTCCGCCCGAGCAGTCACTAGTCGATGACAACCACACGTTGCACGTAGAGACCCAGTTTTTTGGCTGACAGTCCAGTCTTTAAACGCTTTAACAACAGCTGCTCTGGAACATTTCACGAATGCGGCGGTTTCGGTGATACTCGCTCCATGGCTCCGAGCTCCTACAATAATCCCACGTTGAAAGTCCGTCAAATCTCATTTTTTACCCATCTCGTCACCCAAAAATCACTTCTGCTACTGTCGCAAGCTCTAAGCTTTCCCTTTTTATACTAGCCTCGCCCTGTGGCGGCAACAGCGTGCAGCCATAGCTCATTTGCTGAAAACTGTCAGGTGGTCATAATAAAGTGGCCATTCAATGTATACATATAGGTATAAAAAAAAAACACGTGGCCTGCCAAACATCATAGACAAACACGAACAGTAAAACAGGCTTTACTGCAGAGCTCAGTGGCTTTCATTGTGGCGCGATCATAGGATGTCATCTTAGCAACAAGTCACTTTGAGAAATGTTTGCCCTTCTGCAGCACACCCAGTCCATAGTAAGTGATGTTTTGTGAAGTGGAAACGTCCAAAATCAGCATCAGAGCGCAATCGCGACCTGGTAGGCCACGTAGTGTGACAGATCTGGACCGCCGAGTGCTGAAACCAGTGGTATGGCAAAACTCACTGTCCTCGCTTGCATCATTCACCACCGAGTTTCAAACTGCTTCCAAAATGAACACCAGCCCCATAGCCGATCGTCAAGTACCAAAGGCAATGGCTTTCCATGACCGTGCAGCCGCACAGAAGCCCAACATCAGCAAGATCAACGTAAAGCTTTGATTGGAGTGGTGTAAAGCTCAGCGCCAGTGGATTCTGGAACAGAGGAAACGTGTTGTCTGGAGTGATTAATCACACTTCACCATCTGGTAGTCCGACAGACGAGTCTGGGTGTGGAGGATGCCAAATGAACGCTACCTGTCTGACATTACTTTGTAACTGTGAAGTTTGATGGAGGAGGAATCATGCTGTGGGACTTTTTTCCACGGTTCGGGCTCGGATCTCTAGTTCCAGTGCCCAGAAATCTTGTCGCTGTGACCTGTAATGATATTCTCGACAATCCGATTATCACAGTATTATGGCAACAGTTCGGTGAAGGCCCTTACCTTTACTAATAACACAATGGCCTCGTCCAAAAAAGCGAGGTCCTTGCTGCGAAGGTTTGATGAGGTGGATGTACAAGAACTTGACTGGCCTGCCCATAGCCCCGATCTCAACCCCAATGGAAAATCTCTGGGATAAACTGGAACGGCGACTTTGAGCCAGGCCTAACCGCCTGAGATGGATGACTGGCCTAACTAATGCTCTTTTGGCAGAATGAAATCTAATTACCCCAGCAACGTACCAAAATCTAGTGGAAAGCCTTCCCAATACTGTAGGGCTGTGATAGCAGTAGACCAACTCGATATTAACTCCTTTTTTATTACAGGGAGTTTCTGGACAGGGTACTTTTGATTATATAGGGCATGTGTTTCATATCTTCAAATACAGGTGTCTTGAGATTTTGTATGGGAAATGGGGTTCCGAAATACTTTGGGAAGGTGGGGTGTTGGGATGTATGTACACTATTGTCTGTTGAAGATGCAACAACAAGAAAGGCCTCAAATACTGAAGGGAAATTTATAAGGTACATTACTTAGTGTCATGATACAAGACGTAAGTGGTCAGAGATATAAGTGATGGGGAACACACAATACTCATTATCTTGTGTTCCCACCACAAGCGGCTCGTACACGGCGCAGCATCGACTGGAAGAGGTCTTGGATGTCACATTGAGGAAGGTCATTTCATGCTGTCTCGATTGGTACCCAAAGTTCTTCTTGGTTAACTGGCCTGATGGGCCAGGTATCGAGCGACCATGTCCCCCACTTTTTCAATGGAGGACAAATCAGGAGAACTCGCTGGGTAAAAAGACGACGTGGCACATGTCGGGCATCCAGATTGAAAGGCAGCACAGTGGACAGACTTCAGATTCGCACCACTGTGTTCGCATTTCGTCCATCACGAGCGGCGATCGTGCGGGAAGGAAATTCCGCCTTCCCGCAGCCCAACACATCTGCCTCGCTCAAAGTCTGTCCGACCACCCTGGTTGCGCAGTCTAAGCGCTGGCTTACGATCATTCGTCCGTTTAGGGTCCGGGTTCGAATCCCGGTGAGGTATGGATGTTGTGTTTATCTTACGGCACTGGCTCTCTCCCTTCCCTGGAACCAGTGACCCTAAATTAGGGACGGGTGACTGCTTATAGTCCATTGGGTTGCTCACGGTGGTCGTTAAACCTTCAATCCAAAAGAAAAAAAGAAAGTCCGTCAGCTGTACATACGGGTCTCGTCAGCTGCGGCGAAGCATTCTCCGTTACTACTGGTACCTTACTGCCACAATGCCCCCGAATCGAATATGGCAACTTGTCCTGTGCGTCCTGATTTTATACATCATACGGGGCAACTACGAGGGCGTGGCTGGCGCCAATCATTTGCATGTGCGCTGGGCTTCTAATCATTTGCTGCTTTTTACGTGACATACCTATCCTGCGAATTTTAGTCCGATAGTACACGTTTTTCTTGGTTTTGCATCTTCAACAAACAGCAGTATGTATATCTCTGAGAATCGATCCAGTTCCATCAGACTAACACACCAGCCATGCCTCCTCCGGGACTCGAACCTGAGCCTACCTATCTCGGACTAATGGTTAAAAATCAGCGCCTGAAGCTACTTGTCCAACGATTTTTTCTTAGCAGATTCACCAGTTTTTTGTGGCTGAAGGGTTTTTTATTTTTTTTTATTTTTGGTGTTCTACTACCAAACATAGCCCTTGTGCAGTGAAATCTTCTCCTGGAGATCAAACCAAATCAGTGTGGATGGTGATATGATAACTGCACTTATATACAGATAAAAAAGGTGAGTTAGGTGGGGGAGGAAGCAGATTTAAATCTTCCGGCATTAATTATTAAAATTTATTTTGCAGCAGCGTTGCTCTGGAAGTAGTTTAATTCCATACGAAAGGCTAATAAAACATTTTTTAATGTTCATATTGGAAATCTTGTTAGGTGGGATTATAATGACACGAATGTTTACTTCGCCAACATAATTAAATCAAGTATAGCGAAGCATAATGCTGTTATTTTGACAGACGTTGTATACACTTAAACCCTATAAGATTGTTCATTTCGTCTTTTTTATTGCACGTTTCCTATCGCAATTTTTGCAATGATAATTTGTTGTTCGTGCATTTGCCATTAGTTGTTTCCCTTAATTGAAATCTGTAAATTTAATCATGAAGTAAGAAAATATCATTATTAAAGTCGTTTCGTTGAAAATCAGTACTTATTTATAAAAATGATACATAGATTTAAATGATACATAGATGAGAGTAAAATCACACAAACTGAAGAAATATAGGTACAGCAAAATATATGTTATTCTTTCTCAACGTATCTTTCCTCAGGTGATATGCAACGGTCCCATTGTTCAATCCAATTTTCAAAGCATGTGGCAAAGGCATTTTGTGTAAGCTCTTTTAGTGTCCCTTGTACAGTTTGAAAAACGTCGAGCCGCTGATGGCTTAGTGGTTAGCGCGTCAGACTATCGATGCAAGGTCTTCAGGTTCGAACCTGGGCTGATCTTTCAGAGATGGTGTGATTTACTAACAATTGCTGAATATCGGACGAGCACGTTAAGTGACGTCCCCAGGCTGGACCCACTGGTTAAATGGGTATCCTTTCCTATGCCCCCCATGAAATTCTCTCACCCCTCTGTGTGCAACATCGAACTTGTACGGTGGCGCCATCTACTGTACTCTAATCTCACTACAAACTGTTCTGTCAAAGTCGCTAGACTTGCTCTCATTCCTTCCGTTTCTGTGTTATGCCCAAAAGGCGATCTCGCTGTAGGTGGCTGGGACCTAAACTCTACTCACTGTGGACGGAAGTCCTACAAGAAAATGACAAATACGAATGTTTCAAAGTTTGAAAAACGTCAGCATCTGCGTTGAATGTTGCGCCACGGAACCGCTCCTTCATTGTTGGAAACAAACAGAAATCGCACGGGGCGAGGTCAGGACTGAAGGCAGCCTGTGATTTCAATACTGCATTTCGTAAGAAACTGTTGGAACACAAGCAGTCACACGTGGGTGGGCGTTATCGTGGTGTAGGGTCCACTTGCCCACCAGTTCCGGTCGCTTAATCGATATATGTCGTAGCAGACTCTTCAAAGCTGCAATGTAATACTCAGGATTGATAGTAGTAATTTGTGAGGAATTTTTCGGCATGCTGGTAGACTACAGCTTTATGATCAAAGAAAATTATCATCATCACCTTCCCAACTGATTTGGTTTGGCGGACTTTTTTCGGAGGAGGCGAACCTGTGTGTTTCCAAACACTTGTGCGCTTCGTGAGGGGTATCGAAATAGTGAACCCATGTTTCATCGGCAGTTATTACTGTGTTTAGAAAGTTCGGAACCTTTGAAATCATTTGTTTCCACTCATGACACACCTGAAATCTGGTTAACAATTGTTCTCTCGTCAGGTGATGAGGTACCCATCTGGAACACACACGATGCAGCAGTAATTTATCGCGTAAAATGCGGAATGCCGACGTTTTGGAAATATTGACGTCGCTATGTCTTTGCACGTCATTCGTCGACCTCCTTACATGATTACCTAAACGTTGTTAACAATACACTCTTTAACAACACTTTCAGGTCGACCAGGCCTAGGAGCGAATTCTGCCGACAAACGCATTTTTTTTTGGAATCATGGTGCCACCTAAAAGTCGTTGACTCACCCAAACACTTATCCTTGTAAGTTTTTTTCATTAAATCAACTGTTTCTGGAACCGTCTTACCCAAATGATAGCAAAATTTCATCGCACAACACATTTTTCTCCTTAACTCTGAATCACTGACCTCTATAGCTGTATGGCAAAATGCAGACGTACCTTAAAACACTGCGCAATAACAAAACCAGTATCGTCTGCCACGGCTAATATTTGTTGCCATAGATACTTCCTTAATTCAGTTAGTCGTTTGAGTGGTTATTTTCCCCCGTGGTTATGTTGCTAACTCAAAAAAAAAATTACACTCCGTTTTTGTGGAACGACCTTTGTACATTATAAACATTTACTGCACAAATAAAACATTCAGGCAGTCTTGTTGTTCTGGTTCATAAAATAAATGGCATGCTAAGTTTCTCTAGCAAATACGAAAGCAAAGAATCTAATAACTGAAATTTTGAGAAGTAAATTGAAAAATGTTACTTATTAGACAAAATGTTATATTATTTTGTCATTAATCGTTTGACAATAAACTGACCAAAGCAATTTGGGGATAAAGTGATGTCATTATTTCGCAGACAAAACGCGAAACTGTTTAAATGGATGCCACGATCAGCGTTTAAGTGAGACGTGTATTCTGCAAAATGTAACAGGGAATGTGCAACCTATCGTTAGTGACGGTTTAATGACGTGATTTAAACTGGGAGAAAACTAGCTTTATGCACGTCATCATAGGTACAGTCGAACTCATGTGTAACGAAGCTGAAGAGAGAGTAGGAAATATTCGATACATGAGAACTTGGTTATAACCAAACAGATCAAAAGAGAGCAATTTTTGGCATATTACATTATGTCAGTGTAAAACTGATCGATCATAAACTGTTTCTTAATTAATCGATGGTAAACAATACTTGTTAATTAAAAGCTACATAGAAATGTTATTTTACTGAATAATAAAGGCAATTTTGAAGTATAGCTAGCAACAACAATACGAATGAGATCTTCAATAAACAAATCATTTAATTTATATGAAAATTAAAGTAATTGCAAAAATTATAAATTTCACCTATTACACTTATTTTGCTGTTTACACGTTACGCAGGGCATATGAGATAATTGTTTTTTATTGTGATAGAAGCTGTTAATTTTTTGTAAACCTCTAACTCAGTGTTTCAGAATTTTCTAGATTCAAAATAACCTCCGAAATTTTCTAAAAAAACTTCAGAGGTTATTTTCAATAGTAGGCCTGTTCGAATTTTGTTTCCTGTTGTGATTTCTTCGTCAGTTGGTTGATCATCATCCTTGTCGTAACTGTGCTCAACCATGCCCACATTTGCGTTCAGCGATTCAACCGAGAACTCCTCATCAAAGCCCAAATAATCTGGAGAAAACAATCAGAAAAGATAACTCCTTTTACCGTAAAGTGACTCCAAGTTTGATCATTTTTATCCCTTACATTTCTTTCATCTTCCATCTCATTTGAGGATACATTTTCATTATTCTCCTGAAAATCTTATACACAGTCGAGTCACATTATTGGGACAACCTCCCACTTTTGACGTCAACAACGCGTAGCCAATGAAAGAAGGCACGTGTCGTGAGCTGGCTTGGAGGGTATATAAGATGTGCTGTAGGCATTCTGAAAACATATCACTTATTGCTCTCATAGATAAACGGAGCGATTTATCAGATTTGCAAAAAGGGATGATCTTCGGCTTTCGGGCCAAGTGTGGCAGCATTTCTGAAACAGCGCAGTTTGTGAACTGTTCGCGCGATGCTGTGGTTAAAGTGTATCGTGATTGAGAAATGGCACCCTTGGGAATAACCGACGTGGAAACTGCGGAGCACCACGTGCCATTGATGTGTGAGGTGAACGTCGGCTGCAAAGGTGCTTGAGGGCTGATCAACACGCTACAGTGGAGCAACGCACTGGCCGAATGAACCAGGGGCTACCGGAAGTGTGTCTAAAACGACAATTCAGCGAACCGTGCTGCGTATGGGGCTCCGATGCAGACGGATGGTCACTGCACCTATGCTAACGAAGGTGCATTGGCAGAAAAGGCATACATTTGCACGGCAGTATTGGAATTCGGCCTCCGCTGATTGGCAAATGATTGCCTTCTCCCATGAGCCACGTTTTCTGCTTCATCGAACGGATGGACGTTGGCGTATAAGTCGAGAAACATCGGAGAACAAACATTTTTGAACCATTGCTGGAAGAACACAAGCTGGTAGGGGCAGCGTTATGGTCTGGGGACTGTTTTCGTGCCATTCTTTGGGTCCACTCATACCTATTGAAGGCGCTATTGACCAAATTCGTTATGAATCCATCCTTGAAGAACACGTACACCCATACATGCTGATTGTCTTCCCTGGGGCGGATGAGCTCTTGCAGACCGACAATACGACTTGCCACACAGCTGGAAATGTCTGAGAGTAGTTGGAAGAGCACGATGAAGACTTCAAAGTACTTCCCTGGACCCCTAATTCCCCACCCAATTGAACATCTGTTGGACCACCTCGATCGTGTTGTTCGCTCTATGGATCCTCCACCACACACTCTCCAACAGCTGTCAGATGTACTACAGTCAGCATGGCTCCACATACCTGTCAACCCCTCTCATCACCTTATTGAGTCACTCGCAGCCCGTCTAGCTGCTGTCCGCGCTGCACACGGCGGTTACTCTGGATATTAGCTGGTGGTCACAATAATGTGAGTCAACCGTGTATAAAACCAGTATGTTTCCAGAAGTTTTGAACTGTATCTTTTGAAACAGTTTTCCAAGCGCAGCTTTGCATATGACATGCCGTTTTAACCGTGCTGAACTTCGATAAAAGATGTTTTTTTCTTAATATACGGTTAGAATACCCCCTGAGGCAATTGAGTAATGTGACGGAATTAAAAAAAATTGGAAAAGCAGGGAAACTTACGTGCAAGTGTATTTTATTCCAAGTACATTCCTCCCGCGTTAATAGAAAAAGTGGCACGATCAGACGACAAATGGAAGGACTTGCAGTGGTTATCTTTTGGTATATAGTGAAGAGGCGATGTCACAGTTCTTTGTATGCCTTCAATGTCTTGAAAAAATTTTCCTTTTAAAGGTAGCTTTAATTTAGAGAATAGAAAGTAGTCACACGGTGACAAATCTGGAGAATAGAGGGGATGGTTCAGTACGCACAATTGTTTGTTTTTATGCCAGAAATTGCTAAACCATGACTGCCCTGTGTGTGGGTGCATTATGGTAAAGTATAGGAGCCATTGCCCTTTTTTGTACTCAAGCTTGACACGAACAGTCCTCTTCCACAATCGTTCCAAAATGAATGTGTAAGTATTGCCAGTGACAGCTGTACCTTAAGGCATGAACTCGTGATGCAGAATTCTCTTGCTGTCGTAAAAGCATATAAGCGCTGTCTTCATTTTGGCTGTAACCTGATCTTATTTCCTTTGGGTGACTGTGGCGTATTCCAGTGAGCACTCTGGTGCTTCGTTTCAGGATCATAACGAAAACACCGTGTCTCTTCACCAACCACAATACTTTGGACAAAATTTTACATTGTTTCTGCAGTCTCCAGGTTGTCTTTTGCGATTCCACTGGTGCATGTTTCTGGTCGTCTGATAAAGCATGCAGAAGAAAACGAGAACAAACTCCCGCCACCCCAAATTGTGCGCTAAAATTTGGCGAATTGTGTCCTTATTAACACCGATCTCACATTACAGCACCCTCAAGGCCACTTTTACCCTTTCTCTAACTTTCTCAATCAGTTCATATGTGCGCACTGAAACCGGGGTCCGGGCCTTTCGTCATTTTCCAAATCTTCTCGCCCATTCTTGAAACATGATTACCATTGGAATATTTGTGCAAGAGATACGCAAATATTCCCACACGCAACAATTCAGTTGTTGCAGATGCACGTTTACCGCTTTTCAAACAGATATTCTTCAATAATAATTGCCATCGCAGTAGTCCAATGTTACCTTATTGGCATTCTCCAATTACTGACCCGTGTAGTCACCCCATCCCATCCCGCTCCAACCGCATTTGAAATGTCTAAACAAAATACCCATTCTCAAAACTACGACTCTCCACCTTCCCCCTAACGTGTGACAGAATTGTTTATGACTTCTGGAGGGCCATTGAGCCTCCAGCTTCTCTGCTATCCCTTAATTTCACAAAGATGGCGAGTTTTTCAGATTTCGTGGTGTAATCCTTCTGTAATTTTCACGTAAACTAGACTCCCTCCCTTTTCTCACGACCTGAAATTAAAGGATTTATACATCTCAGTTTCATAATAGTTCCATTTGTGTGGGATTTAAGGTTTGAGACCGAAACCATATGCTACGTACCAATTTACATCATTCCATCCATATTTTCAAGAAAATCAATACTCCTTAGTTCAATCTTTCTTTCCAGGGTATGTGTGAGAATTGGGGGCTCCTTCCGGCTCGGGGGCGTGTCTCATGTGGCACAGTGTGCGCACTGCTAAATACGTGGCTAATGAGCAGCGTCGTTCGTAGTTACTATTTAGTAAACAGAAATCCATATTGCTTAGCTCTTCGAGGCTAAGCAATATGGCTTTCTGTTTACTTGCTTCGGCAATACCAGTAGATTGCGGCCAGTGAGGTGAGAGAAGAAACTACTCAGCGCGCTCAATACGCAGTGACGATCCGTATCTGAAAAAGAAAAATTTTATTAAGAACTGCTGGAATTTTGATGGCAGAAAAATCGCAATGCAAAATATACGCGGACTTAAACAGAGACAGATGTTTAACAAAATGCGAAATTGATTCTAAAATGAACTGGATAGTTGTTCAATAAACTGAGACACTTATTCTGAAATAAACTGGATACACGTTCAAAAACTGAGGTATGGATTGTAAAATAAACTGGATAGATGTTTAAAAATACAGAGATATTGATTCTAAAGCAAACTGGATAGATGTTCAAAAACCGCAATATTGATATTCTAAAATAAACTAGGCAGATAACGTTAAACAAAAAAGTAAGATACTCATTCTAAAATAAACTACACTGCTGGCCACCCAAAATGCATCACCAAAAAGAAAGCATCCGATTGGCCTGAAATTCGCAGCATGTGTCGCCCGGGAGAGGACAGGGCATATGCAAATCATGTGCGCCCGGCACGCCTCCGAGAAACACTATAAGAAGGGTGCACAGAAGGCGTGGTGTAAGTAGTGATAGTGTGTTGTGCCGCCAGACCTGTGCGTGGGAAGCTTCCAGATGCCTCGTCGCAGAATACGGCAGTCATTCCAGCACGTTTCGGAGTTCGACAGACGACGAATAGTGGCTTATCGCGACAGCCGTTTATCGTACCGAGATATCGGCGCCCGTGTGGGGCGACATCCAGTCACAGTGAGGCGAGTATGGATTCGGTGGGTGCAGGAGGGACGGGCGGACCGACGTGAGCGATTGCCGCAGCCGCGGCACACCACCGAACGAGAGGACCGGCATGTTGTGCGGCGGGCATAGACGGCTCGCACCGCCACTTCACGAACGTTAGCGCAGGAATTAGGGTGTGTTGCGCAACAACCTGTATCAGCACGTATCGTTCGACGTCGTTTGCAGGAGCGGAGACTTGTCGCACGGTGCCCATTGCTCCGATTACCATTGACGTTACACCACCGGCGACCGCGGCGGCAGTGGGCCGTTGAACGCCGCACCTGGACTAGAAATGGCACGACATTGTCTTTTCCGACGAATCCAGCCTCTGCCTGCAACACCACGATGGTCGGATCTGCGGGTGGAGGCACCGCGGCGAGAGACTGTATGACGCCTGCATTATGCATCGCCATACCGGTCCGTCGCCTAGCGTTATGGTTTGGGGTGCAATTGGATATGACACCCGCACCACTCTGGTACGCATCGCCGGTACACTCAAGAGCCACCGCTACATCTCCGATGGTTTGGGGCATGTAGTTCTCCCTTACCTGCAGGACCTGACAGCGGCCACGTTTCAACAGTACAATGCGCGTCCGTACGTGGCACGCATCGTGCAACCACCAGGTGTCACTGCTGCCGCGGCCCGTCTGTTCTCCCGATATGACGCCCATCGGACACGTCTAGTCGCTGATCGGCAACCAAGTGGCCCGGCAAGCACCACCCGCGGCTACGCCTGATGAACTGTGGCAACATGTGGAAGCAGCCTGGACGGACATACCCCAAGCCCACACCCAAAGCCTCTTTCGTCCGATGCCGCGGCGTGTAGCGGCCGTTAGTGCCAGCCATGGGGGCCACACGAACTATTGATGCCTGCGTGTTCCGCAAATGGCACGGGTCTGTAAGCTCAATCGTTTCATCTTTGTATCTGTTGTGATGTGTCCAGTATATCTGGCTTTGCTATCTCGTGTCCTTCTTGGTGTTGCATTTTGGGTGGCCAGCAGTGCGTAGATATACGAGGGTTGTACCGAAAGTAATGCAAAAGTGGGTATAACTTTTTTCTTAACTGACAGAGGCCATTCAAATTGCACATGCTGGTAGAGTAACCCTTCCTCTATAGTAACCTTTCTTCTTCATTGCAGGTAAATAATAGATTCCAAGCATAAGCAACTTACCGTCATTGAGTTCTTGAAGAAAGAAGGGTGCAGGCTGTCCGACATCCATAGAAGGCTACAGAATGTTTACGGAGATGACGCCATTGACAAGAGTAATGTTGACAAATGGAAGAAGCAGTTTAAAGAAGAAGAAACCAGCATTGAAGACAAACCACGCAGTGGATGACCATCATCTGCGATCACTGTCACGAATCGTCAGCGAGTGAATGAATTGATTCGCGCGGGGAGACGAGTCACAATCCGTGAGCTTGTTGCACAACTGGACTGTGGTCACAATGCCATGCAGAAGATGGTGGAAGACTTAGGGTATGATAAAGTGTGTGCAAAGTGGGTACCTAGGCAGTTGACACCCGATTTGAAGGAGAGAAGGGTGGAAATCTGCTCTGATCTGTTGGAAGTGTTTGCAGCCAATGAAGACACTTTTTTTGTCGATATCGTGACCGGTGTTGAAACTTGGGTGTACCTTTACGATCCGAAAACGAAGAATCAATCCATGGAATGGCATCACACCTCTTCACCAAGGCCTAAGAAGTTCAAGAGCCAGCGATCAGCACAGAAAGTCATGGCAACTGGTTTTTTTTTTTGGGGGGGGATGACAGGGGTGTCATTCTCCTTGAGTTTCTTGAACGTGGCAATACCGTGACCAGCGAGCGGTACATTGAGACACTCAAGAAGCTTAGAGAAGCCATAAGGAGGAAGAGACCGAACAAAAATCTGAAAATGAGCCACATTCATCATGACTAGGGCGCGGATTTTTATGACCTAAAAATACCAAAATTATGCAAGCATATATGACCTTAAAGTTGTTTAAATATGACCAATTAAACCGAAAATATTACCATAAATTTTATGAAATTATCACCCAATTTTTAAAACTGAGTGCTTATACACATACAGATTATAGTTATTAACTAAAAGTTTATTCTTCATCACTTCTACATACTTAAATCTTGATGACTTCTATTTAATTAAACAATTAGCACTAATCAGTGCAAAAGTGTTAGAGTTAAAGGAATCAAATGAACATTTTGAGAGTAAAATCGTCGATCATAGAATTGCACTGGATGATTACGCGCATCTTCAGGTTATCAAACTCAAAACTCCTTCTGTTGCTCGTCAGTATGTTCTTGTACCTAGAGAAGCTCCGCTCGACATCACAAGAGGTTGCAGGGGCAAATTTGAATAACGCCAACTCATCTAGAGAAAATTCTTGCTTGAAGTCATCAAATTTTGCTTTACTTCCACAAAGAATGTCACCTATTTTACGAAGTGTTGAATAATCTGGATTAGATTGCAACACTCTTTGCAGTTTGTTACTTTATCAGCTATACTTTCACCTTTGCTTGCTTTAAATCACACACAGTTTGTTTCACAATTTCTAGTTCATCGCTAAGTTTCATTCCTACAGTTTCAAGGAGAGTGATTGCACTAGATATTCCACTGAAGTTACATTTTATATATATGCTAAGTTTCCAGCCAAGGTAACAGAAAAAAAATCTTGCACAATTTTGATGGAAGAAAAATCACAACAATCAAATTCTTTAACTGTCCTGTCTAAAGAATCATAATTTGTGCAATAATACAAAGCCGCATCCAGCCAGGTCCCCCACTGCGTTAGGACAGGTTGGAGAGGAAGTGCCAAAGTAAGAGCAATTTCTTTGAACTTCTGCACGCGAAGCTATGAACATTTTTTTACCATTTGAAATTAGCTTATCTACATCAGGATAGTTGCTTTGAATCTCTAAGGCCACTCTGTGTAAACCATATGCAAGGCATGTGATATGGACCATTTTCGGATAAAGTAGTTTAAGTCCCTTTGCTGCCTTAGTCATGTATAGAGCGGCATCTGTTAAAAACAAGAGTATGTTTTCTCTTTGTACACAATCTGGCCTAAGTAATTTCATTGAATCGTCGAAGAGTATAGCAATAGTGGAATTCTTTACTTTTTGCAGATTTTCGCACGTTAGAAGAAATACCTAATCAGGCTTGACACATTTCAGAATTCCGATAATAACATTACCTATGTATCTTCCATCTACATCACTTGTTTCATCTATTGAAACCCATATCTTACTGTTGGCAACAGCAGATCTAGTCTTAACTAAACCATCTTCATAGCAGGCGGAAATATAGTTTTTCCTAAGAGTTGATACATTTGGAATCGAATGACTGGTGTACTTCTCCAAAACATCTCTGACGCAACCACTACTTAATTTCGTTAAGGGAATATTCGAAGTAAATATCATTTTACAGATGTCCTTACAATATTCTGACAGTGTGTTTGATGAACCTGCAGTTGAAGAAGATGTCTCGAAAAGGAGACGCTGGCTGTTCTCAGCGGAGGGAAATCTTGCTAAACACCTCTGATGTTTCGCGGTGGCACAGTGCTGTTGAACATGAAAACACTTTTAATCAGATTCCCTGACCACACAATTTACAAAAGAAAATATCACCATCGCTACTGAAAATTCGCCCTCCAAACTGTTGAACAAACACCGTAATTTCACGCTCATCAAACACCCGCTTTTAGACATGTTGAGATCAAACTGAAGTTGAGACGGGAGTTTTACTTTTAGCTTGGGTACAGTAAACCAAAAATAAAAGAGAATTAAGCTCTGGTTTTCAAGTACTCGTGAAGACACCACCGCGCTGGGCCCGTTTCAGTGGTTGGCAAGATGCCAATAATAATAACTCAAACGAGGCTAAGTAAAACAATATTCAGGAAAATTTTCCCACGGGAAAGTCAGGCCGTTCGAAATGCTTCGGTTACGAGTCGTGGAGTCCTTATGACGTCATTTCGCATTCGCATAGCCAACGATTGGCTAAAATATGACCAAATATGCCGTTTATTACGAAATTAGTCGAAAATATGACCTAGCATTATCAAAATATGACTTTCTAGGATAAAATATGACATATCATAGAAATTCGCGCCCTAATCATGACAATACGCGACCACTCACATCTTGCGTAACAAATCAGGCGATCAGCAAATCAGGCTGGTCGGTGGTTGCCCATCCACCGTACAGCCCAGATCTGACGCCCTCCGACTTCCACATGTTTGGTCCAATGAACGACATTCTCCGGGGGCTGTTATTTGATGATACAGACTAGACGAAAGTGGCTGTGAAGAAGTTGGTACAACAGTCCACACCTGAATTTTTTCAAAGAGAATTCGGGAGTTGGGTTCCACGATGGCGCACATGATCACTTGATCACATGATCACTCATTGTTACTCTACCATGTGCAATTTGAACGACCTCTGTTAGTTAATAAAAACGTTATGCCCACTTTTGCATTACTTTCGGTACAACCCTCGTACGTACGTATATTTAAAAAAATGAGGCACTGATTTTTGAAATGAAATGTATAGATGTTTAAGAAACAGACACTGGTTCTAAAGTAAACTGGATAAATCTTTAAGAGACTAAGATATTGATTTAAAATAAATTGCACCAGTTTAAAAAAACTAATGTATTTATTCCAAAATAAAATTAATTGGAATGCAGTCATGAAGCCGACTTCACAAAATTATGGCGGGGGGGGGGGGCGTGCAGAGATCAGATGTGGGAGGGCATATCTCTTATTCCACTGTCAGGAGGAAAATGAAAAATAAGGGGCAAAAAACAAGGCAAAACACGAAATTCGAGGTATATTTTCGAATGCAATTGTAATTGCTCATTAGCAAAAGTAATAAGGCTGTATAAGTATTCTTTTGCTGAATACTCATAATTAAAAAAATATAATTAAGCCAGTGATTTTATAAAAATAACCAGAGATTTTATTTCCAAACGTTTGTAACAAAATATGAGAAAATAGCGTGATTACTAAAACAAAGAATGAGAAGTGCAAAAACTAAATAGGCGCTATATGTTTCTGTATTTTTATTTATTTATTTTATTTTTGATAATAGTCTTACACATTTACCACATATCATGAGAGCATGTCAAACACAATACCAGGCTGGTAATTAAGTTTCTTAGCAAATGAGCAATGCTGAATATGGGAAAAAGTTTTTTTACTTATTTTGTTATTTATTATTTTCTTGGGAATAAATCGCTTTGGCCTTATAAGGTGGAGCCTGGTACATCTTATAAAGAATAATACAATTCTACAAAGGGCATTCTGAAAGTAATACCTCGTCCTTCATCAGATTTTTATTTGTAGCAGCAAAAATGTTAAACTTGGTGGCAAAGTACTTAGACATACTGTTAATAATGCTAGCATATTCAAAGTATTGTCCATCACTTTCTACACATTTCCGCCATCTTTGAACCCATTAGTAAAATACATTTTGGAAAATTTCCTGAGGTTGTCGTTTCACCCATGAGTTCACAGTCAGTTTAACGACTGTCACATCGTCGAAACCTTCCCCACGAAGGGTGTTTTTCATGGGGACAAACAGGAAAAAAGTCTGAGGGAGCCAAATTAGGACTGTAAGCAGTTTGGGGCATCACAGTCCATCCCATTTTGGCAATAGCCTATGAAGTCTCCATTGGGGTGTGGGGACTAGCCTGTGAAGTCTCCATTGGGGTGTGGGGACGTGCGTTATCAAGGTGTAAAACAGCACTATGAAGTGGAATGTCACGTCTTTTCCTTTTGATAGCTCTCTTTAGCTTCTTCAATGTCTGCACATAGTGAGCACTGTTTGTTGTTGCAATTCCTGGATGGTGACATGACGATCAGCTGTGATGAGGTCTTTCGCTCGTTGCCTGTTTGGCATTTGTCACTGCAGTTGCGGGTCTTCCACTCTGTTGTTTGTCCGACTCTGAACTTTCTACCTTTCATAAATCTCTTCATCCACCTTCGGACATTACTGTTATCGATTGTGGCAACTCCATACACCGCCAGAAGTCTTCTGTGGATTTCTGGAGCCTCACATCCCTCTTTCTCCAGGAATTCCAATTACTACTCACTGCTTTTCTCTGTCATTTATGATCTTTATTTCCGATTTTGAAAAATATTTGTACCCACATTGGTAGCATGTCATACTACATGTCAGTGCAGTTTCGTTAAAACCACTTAAACATTTGAAAAGCTATTAAGAAGGAGGCATTACTTTCAGGATGCTCCTTGTATAAAGGAAAGAATGTATTTTTCGCATTTAGCATACGATAGCCTCAATAGCATGGAGAAACATTTTTTTCTATGTAGATATACACATGTGTATTTCAATTCGCGAGTTTCGAAAATACACACACAAAAACAAAAACTTGGTGTTGAAAAATATTGAGTGGGCACTGTCCCCCTAGTAAAATTATTTGAGAGGCAAGATTCACCTTGCTTTCCCCTCCATTTCCAGTCGGCGCTTGCAGTGCCTGTGTGCCGGCAATTCAAGACACTTCTCGAAGAAAAAAAATGTGAGAATTAATGAAATATGCCACCAGAAAAGAATTTCTGCGATGTGTTTCCCGGAAAACGGATTCTCGTTTCATCAACGCAGCATTTTTGATCTGCAAAAGAAAGTGGCAAGAATACAGTACTAAATTAATGAAATGCTGCTGAGGCTGTAGAAGATTTCTGAAAGAAAGAAACTTTTTTTGCGTGTGTGACAGTGAAAGAGAGATGATGCTAGATAATGAACCAACGTGGATCTCTGAAGACGTGAACAACGCACATTTCCGGAACTGTGGCAGGTGGAATTACGTGCTTGCTCTCTCTCTTTCTCGCTTCTGATAACATCGATTCTGGCGGAGAACTATCTCACAGCTTGCTGTGGATAAAAGAGACCTACTCTTCGTCTGTGATAAGCAAGTGGAAGCTAATGCATTTCATGCTGCACATAAATGGAATGTCGCACGAAAGCTTGCGGATTATACCTATATTTTTTTTTTCATTTCCTGGCACATACCACTCTGCTTACAATGTTATTAACGCCAAATAGATAACAATCCGACTGTAAACAAAATCCAACGTTCCTTTATGTTTTAACCTTGGATTATAGATTATTGAGGAAAATTATTTTTTTTTTTATTCTTATTACTAGTACGTTCAAAAAGATCCGGAACTATTTTAATATTTGCCATATGTCAGTGAATTACGTCATTCCCCGCTGAGCGAGCGAAGAGTATCATGTGACCGACCAGCCAGAACCGGTTTGATCCAGATCCAACACGTACAGCGTATGTGCGTAGTTCGTGATTACAGGCATTCGAGGCTCTCCGTCGCGAAAGATTTTCCGAGCAGAATGTCTCAGCGAAAGATTTTCCAAACAGAATTTTGTGTTCCGCTCGTAAAATCTTTCGCTGAGACTATTCAAATGATTAAGTCAGCGTACGGTGTAAGTGCAATGAGTCGAACTAGAGTTTATGAGTGGCATCGACGATTCGAAAAGGGGCGACATAGTATCGAGGATGAAGAGAGATCAGGACGACCATCTACATCCACAACGGATGAACAAAGCGCCATTGTCAAAGAAATTGTAAAACATTGCAGCGATTGCAGAAGTTGCCAGCATCTTAGCCAGAAGTTGCCATGCCATTTTAACAGAGAAACTGGGCATTAATCACGTGTTCCAACAAATTGTTCCCAAAAACCTAACACAAGAAAAAATGGATAAGCGCATGCAAGTTTGCGGGGATAACATCGATGCAGTGGATTCAGATCCCGATCTCTTGAATTCACTGATCACTGGCGATAAGACTTGGTGCTTTCTGTAAGAACCCTTAATCCAACCGACAGTCAAAAAAGTGGAAATCACCGTCGTCACCACGACCAAAAACGTTCAAGTCTGACAGCTCCAAAGGAAAGGCCTTGTTAACAGTTTTCTTCGATTGCAAGGGGGTCGTACACAAGGATTTTCTTCAGCATGGTCGTACAGTCACTAAAGAAGAGTACGTCAACGTCCTGAAACGTCTCCGAGAATCAGTGAGACGCAAGCCACCCCAATCTTTGGAAGACCAACTCATGGGTGCTCCATCACGATAATGCGCCGGCTCTCAGATCCCTACTAGTGTCCGATTACCCGTCCAAACATCACATTCCCGTTCTTCCACAACCATCTTATTCCCCTGATCTCGCCCTGTGTGACTTTTTCCTTTTCCCGGATGAAGAATTTGCTTAAGGGCTGACGCTTCTCAAGTTCCGAAGAAGTGCAACGAGCTGCGACGGAGACACTGGAGGATGCGGCAAAAGAAGGCCTCCAATCTGCATTTAAATCTTCGTATGAGCGCTGGCAAAAATGCGTAGTTGCACAAGGTAACTACTTCGAAGGAAACACCGCATAAATAGGTATTATCTGTACTCATTCTCTTTTAGTATAAAAAGTTCCGAAACTTTTTGAACGTAGTAATATTATTATTACTATTATTATTGGCTTTGCTCATTTACAGCAATGACCTCAACAGTATGGTCCCCTTGTCACTACGGACATGAAGTCAACAACGGGCAATGCCACTCACGGTTGTAAAGTCGTCGTACCATAAGGCTCCAATCGAGAATCACTGCCTCGGGGCATTAAGTACTGAAGACCCAAATAATCAACATCAGTTGTACACCTCAGTTCTAGAGATAATACATCAACTGAGTTGTATACCCCAGTTCTAGAGATAATACATCAACTGAGTTGTATACCCCAGTTCTAGAGATAATACATCAACTGAGTTGTATACCCCAGTTCTAGAGATAATACATCAACTGAGTTGTATACCCCAGTTCTAGAGATAATACATCAACCGAGTTGTATACCCCAGTTCTAGAGATAATACATCAATGGAGTTGTATACCCCAGTCCTAGAGATAATACATCAACTGAGTTGTATACCCCAGTTCTAGAAATAATACATCAACTGAGTTGTATACCCCAGTTCTAGAAATAATACATCAACTGAGTTGTATACCCCAGTCCTAGAGATAATACATCAACTGAGTTGTATACCCCAGTTCTAGAAATAATACATCAACTGAGTTGTATACCCCAGTTCTAGAGATAATACATCAACTGAGTTGTATACCCCAGTTCTAGAGATAATACATCAACCGAGTTGTATACCCCAGTTCTAGAGATAATACATCAACTGAGTTGTATACTCCAGTTCTAGAAATAATACATCAACTGAGTTGTTTACCCCAGTCCTAGAGATAATACATCAACTGAGTTGTATACCCCAGTTCTAGAAATAATACATCAACTGAGTTGTATACCCCAGTTCTAGAAATAATACATCAACTGAGTTGTATACCCCAGTTCTAGAGATAATACATCAACTGAGTTGTATACCCCAGTTCTAGAAATAATACATCAACTGAGTTGTATACCCCAGTTCTAGAGATAATACATCAATCGAGTTGTATACCCCAGTTCTAGAGATAATAACATCAACTGAGTTGTATACCCCAGTTCTAGAGATAATACATCAACTGAGTTGTATACCCCAGTTCTAGAGATAAGGTACTGAAGACCCAAAGCATCAACTGAGGAATTATAATAATAATAATAATAATGGCAAATTTTATTCTTGCTGTTACATATAGGATTTATGTATATACATCAATATTTTTATATTATAGAGAACAGCAAGAGAGAATCAGGGAAAAGGCCTCAGAGAGTCCTGACAAAAGCCCTGATTCATCAAACACAGCAGTAATGTTAAGTGTTAGTTATATTATAAATAATTTCATTTTTATTATTATGTTTTTTAATTTAGCTTAAAAAGAATTTTTAGTTTATTTTTGAATAAGTTTAAGTTATTTATTGAAGTTAATTCGACAGGCAGTGGATTCCGAAATTCCGGACCAACATAATTTAAACTCCGTTTCATCATGAGAGTTTTTGGATATACGGGTCTTAATCATGATCTATGTCTCGTTTCATAGTTATAAGCATGAAAATTTAATTCAATGATATCTGTGTATAAATTTTGTTCTATTCTTTGGAACATTAGTTTACGGGTTTTGAAATCAAATAGTTTTTCAACAGATAAAATTCCATAATTATGGGGGTGACATGAATATGGTGAGAAGTGAAAAGTTGGAAGTTGGTATGAGAAGCAGAATTCGTTTTTAAGTCTAGTAACCTTATGTATTTATTCTGTAATATTTGTAGTTTATTGATATTGGTTTCAGTGGTTTGTCCCCATGAGGAAAAGCAATAATTAATAAATGAACTGTTTTCAGCTTCACATCTCTTAATCTCTGCAGCCAGATCTACATCACGTTGATTTTTGTCGCAAAAGTTGTCTGAATATTACGGTCTAACGGTACCGATACGTCAGTAATAACTGCTTCTTTCTGGTTTTTTTTTTCATATAACGTTATATCTGGACAATTGGCAGAGATAGTTACATTTGTTTTGATCTCGGGATCCCAATATAGTTTGTACTGCGTATAATCTAGAACTTGGGTTAATGGTACTTTTGACACTAATAGTCTTGTATCCTGAGTTATCTTCAGGATACAAGACTATTAGTGTATCAACATCTAAGCAAAAATTATTGTGCCGCTACATATAATCAACGTTGGCTAGCGTGGTGCTTTCCTCTCAGATGTACCTTGTATTCAATGGTCTCGCTGCACATACCATGTCTTCTACATTTGTCATTTTTCAGGTCCTCCAGGTGTATTTACTACGAAGGCAGTTCAAAAAATAACAGCAAATTGAATATGATATTTTGAGATAGATAATTCAATGAGAGAATACAAATAATATTTAATTTTTCTACATAATCACCCACCTTTTCAATACATTTCTCACACGCTTACCCCAACTTCTTTAGTCCATCAGAAAAGAAAAAAACGTTTTTGGTTGTGCCTTCAGCCAGGAATGAATCGCTTCTTTGACCTCCTCATCACTCCCAAATCTTCGCCCTTTCAAAGCGTCCTGCAGGGGCCCCATTGCATGATAATCAAAGGGAGAAAGATCAGGGCTGTATGGAGGATGCTGTAATATCTGAAATTTCAATCTCCGAATGGTGTTAAGAGTTGTAGCGGCAGTGTGACGGCGTGTATTATCACGAAGGAGAAGAACGCCTTTAGAAAAAGTCCTCTACGATGACTCCATATTGCTGGCTTTAGCTCCTCCTCCAACATTGCGCTGTATCGGGCACTATTCACTATTTCTCCTTTTTGCTGATAGCTTTCCAAAATCGGCTCATTCGTATCACAAAAAAAGTGAAAAAAATCTTTCCGGAGGAGGGTTAAGATTTGAACTTCTTCTTGACTGGAGAAGATGTGTGCGGCCTTCTGAAGACTGCCTCTTGCTTTTGGATTTATAGTGATGCACCCAGGTTTCGCTCCCTGTGATGATACGTGCCAGAAAGTCGTCTCCTTCGTCGTTACACCGCGCCAAAAATGCTGTGGAAGTCTTCACACGAATCATCTTGCGCTCATCGTCAGCATCCTAGGCACCCACCGTGCACGTTTGGGATACTTGAGAACCTCCGAGACAATGGTATAAGCCGATCCAATACTAACATATAATTCCCTGGCCAGAACTTCTAAAGAAACGCGCCTGTTTGTACGAATAATAGCGTCAGCGCGATCCACGTTCTCATCAGTGACGGCCGTTCTGGAACGACCGGAGCGTAGCTCATCATGGATGGATATTTGCCCATTGTTTACGCTTTTCAACCGTAGGTTGAAGAAGCGCATATTCTCCAGCTAGGTTGAAGAAGTAGGTTGAAGCGCATATGCTCTGTAGGTTGAAGAAGTAGGTTGAAGAAGCGCATATGCTCAACCGTGGGTTGAAGAAGCGCATATGCTTCAGCTCTGTCCGTTCGCACGATTACTCGCGTAAAAATGGTTTGATTTCGATGAAATTTTAGTATGTAATAGGCGACCACCTAGGGACGAACCGTATTGAAAATGGGCGAAATGGGGTCAAAGGTCACGACATAGGAGTGGGATCCATTCCATTGCCCTCATGCGTCATAACTTGCGCAAAAATTGTTCGATTTCGATAAAATTTTAGTAGTATGTGATAGGGGACAACCTGGGGACGAACCCTATTCAAAATGGACGAAACGGGGTCAAAGGTCAGGACATAGGAGTAGAATCCGTTCCATCGCCCTTATGCGTCATAACTTGCGTAAAAATGCTTCGATTGCGACAGAACTTTATCTTGTTATTCCCGAGGTATACTGAACCAATTCTATTTAATATCCTCCAAATGAGGTCAAAGGTCAAGGCACAGGAGCGAGATTTATTCCACATCCATTATCCTCATAACTTGAGTAATAACTTGAGTAATGATTTCTGGTATATTGGAAAGCGTATCAAAATCAATGCATTGCATGATTTCACTAACCTGTTAAACGCATCTACCCACTCGTACACTTTCCTTTCATCAATGCAGGCATCTCCATACTGTTGCAGCATTCACACCCTCGGACCTCAAAAAACTGATGATTGCCCTCTGTTCCGCTACGGTGCAGACAGCTAAAGGCGCCGCCATTTCGTTTATGCTGCTCTTCCGTTTAAGCACGCCACGCCATCTATTGGGCAATGTCCACACCTTCTCTAATAATGTATATTTCCTGCGCGTGGGCAGTGTCAACACCTTCTCTAAGAATATATCTTTCCTGCGCGTGAGCAGTGTCAACACCTTCTCTAAGAATGTATCTTTCCTGCGCGAGAGTTTGAAATGCCTGGGGTTTCATTTCATGAAATACTGTCAATTTACTGTTACCTTTTGAATGACCTACGTATACTTTTATTGCAATGACTCTATCTTAGACCACTGTCATATACTCAATGGTCTCACCATATAATTTTGAATTTAATCTTTGGTTTCTCTCTTCGGAACGTTTCGTCCCACGACGTTACTACTATTGAGCTGTTATAAGGCAGTTATTTTTAAGCTTTAATTAAATATTAATATATAGGGGATGTTTCCCGTCCTAAGACAGTGAAATTTATAATTAAAGCAAATTGAAAACAAATCAAATAGACGCCGACTTTTTGTAAGGAAATATAGTAAAAATTTACGTAGCAAGAACTCATTCACGTTAGAACTGAAAATTATATGCTATTTCCGTTTTCCGAAAAACCTCGCGATAAATATTCTGCGCCAAATATTTGTTGTTGTTCAACAATTTTTCTTGTAGTCCACTTGTTTTCGTGTAAACTTACCTTAATAACTTTTGCTTTGAATTTTCGCATTAAATTACTTTTTCTCCGGCACACATGTTATTTCGCTCACGGCTTGTTTTAGACTTTCCTATCCGAAGTTTAGTTTGAAGCGTCATACTGAAGTTTTTTCTACAAAATAATGCGATATTTGGTGTTACAAATCGGAACTATGTAAATTCTCGACGATGTTCTATTGGGACAACATCTGCATTTAGATGCAATCTTGCTCACTTCGACATGGGACGATTTCAGTTTTTTATTGTACTGTAGGTTAGAGCGTTTAGATAGATCGATATTTTGCAAAATGTATAACCCAATCAGCACTAAACTCGGAAAATTAGTTAAATTAAAAAGTAAAAATAAATTAAATCGTACAAATTAATATTCGAGTTGTGCTAAATTAAATTAATGTACAGGCGTCCAACAAGTAGTTGGACGCCTGTGATAGCAAAGGAAAACGAAGTTTATTCACCTTCAATAGTTGGTGGAGCCTCCACGAGTGGCGATTACAGCTGCGACCCTCCGGGGCATACTCTCAACCAGGCGTTGTACGACGGCTAGCGGAATTTTCTTCCACTCGGCTTGGAGAAGACAGGTCAGTTCTTTCACCGATTTCGGACGGTAGGGGGCACTCCTTACGTCGACGCTCCAACTCGTCCCAGAAGTGCTCGATAGGGTTAAGATCCGGGCTCTACACAGGCCAGCCCAGTCGATTAACCCCATTGTCACCATACCAAGCCATGGAGGACCTCGCAACATAAGAGATGGCATTTTCATCCTGAAAGCAGCATGGGCCCACCCCGTAAAACTGCCACAACGTAGGAGGCGCCTGGTCATCCAAAATGGTGCAGTAGGTCTCGGCGGTGAGTCTACCAGGAATTGCGACCAAGGGTCCCATGCCATACCAGGAGAAACACCCCAAGAGCATAATTCCACCGCCACCGAACTTCACAGTTGGCACAATACATTCCGGCAGGGTGCGTTCTCCAGGCAGACGCCAAACCCAGACCCTGCCATCCGAGCGGTAGAGGGTGAACCTTGATTCGTCGCTCCAGAGAACCTGTTTCCACTGTTCAACGGTCCACTGTCGACGTTATTTGCACCACGTTAGCCAAGCAGCGCTATTGAACTTGGTGATCAAAGGCTTGTGGGCGGCAGCACGTCCATGATAACCGAGCAGATGGGCTTCCTTACGGATGGTATTCGTCGAAAGAACACTCCCGGATGCCTGTTGAAACTCCTCGCTGATGTGGCCCATCGATTTGGTGCGGTTCTTCTGAATTTATCTGGCCAACACCCGTCGGTCTCTAACTCCCAGTTTTGTGGGACTGCCGGGTCGGGGCACATTCCGACAGTCACCTCTCAACTTCCACTTGCCAATCACTTAGGCCACTGTGGATTTTGGGTACTTCAACTCGCTGGATATGCCACGTATGGATCGGCCATCTCTGTGATACCCGACGATTACATCTTTCTCGAAATCAGAGAGCTCCGAACTGCGTGGCATCTTGTATGCGACTGGTTGCGTTGTTGTTTCCCCCACGATATTTAACGGTGGCGACCGTGACGTGTATCAGGACCGCAGATATCGTCGATTGCAGGGATGTCCAATTACTTGTTGGTAGATAATGTACAAACGCAACTTGCCCAAATACCCGAAAGCTGGCCTTAATAAGACACAGAGACAGACGTGCGATCGCCCTCTCCTCAAATACCCCAACCCGATTGAAGAATATCAACGACTTGCGAACATTAGCGTCTACAGCTGGGTTTGACAGCTACCAAATAGACAGCATCATCAACAGGGCAGAATCAACGGTCCCCAACTCTAATACGCAAAGAAGTAGACCACTTCTCTCGTATATTGGAACGTGTCCATTCATCCCAGGTTTCTCACATTTTTTAAAAAACTCCCTCCGAAAACTCGGGCTTGACATAGGCATCAAGGCTCCAAAAACGACTGCCTCATACCTCACACTCAAAAAACGAAGTAACACTAATCTTCAGGACGCTGGAGTATACGAAATCGCTGTTGAGTATCTTCCTGACGGCTCAACTAAGGAGTACATTTGCATGACAAAACGCTCGCTCAAAGTATAATTCCAGGAGCACAAACGTGACGTAATGTACGGAAAACTCAACGGCACTAGCGAGAGAGTTCAACAAGTTAGTAAAGTCATGCAATGCAATGATTATTATAAGCTTTCCAACATACCAGAAATCATTACTGAAGTTATTGCTGAAGTTATGAGGATAATGGCTGTGAATAAATCTCTCTCTTGAGCACTGATCTTTGATCCCATTTCGATGATATTCAGCAGAACCGGTTCAGTATACCACCGGAACAATATGATAAAGTTTTGTCGCAATCGAAGCATTTTTACGTAAGTTATGACGCATGAGGGCAATGGAATGGATCCCCCCTATCTCCTGACCTTTGACCCCATTTCGCCCATTTTCAATAGGGTTCGTCCCCAGTTGGTCCCCTACCACATACTAAAATTTCATTGAAATGGAACCATTTTTAGTCAAGTTATGACGCATAAGGGCAATGGAATGGATCCCAATTCTATGTCCTGACCTTTAAACCCATTTCGTCCATTTTCAATACTGTTCATCCCCAGATGGTTCCCTACCTTATATTAAAATTTCATCGAAATCGAACCATTTTTACGTAAGTTATGACGCATAAGAGCATAGGGAGGGATCCGGCTTTTATGTCCTTACCCCATTTCGCCCATTTTCAATAGGGTTCGTCCCCAGGTGGTCCCCTACCTCATATTACAATTTCATCGAAATCGAACCATTTTTACGCAAGTTATGATGCATTAGGGTAATGGAATGGATCCCGCTCCTATGTCTTGACCTTTGACACCATTTCGCCCATTTTCAATACAATTCGTCCCCAGGTGGTCCCTTACCACATATTAAACTTTCATCGAAATCGAACCATTTTTAGGCAAGTTATGACGCATAAGGGCATGGAATGGATCCTAATCCTATGTCGTGATCTTTGACCCCATTTCGCCCATTTTCAATAGGGTTGGTCCCCAGGTGGTCCCCTACAACTTACTAAAATTTCATCGAAATCGAACCGTTTTTACGCGAGTTATCGTGCGGACGGACAGACGAACAGAGCTGGAGCATTAACGCTTCTTCAACCTACGGTTGGAAAGCGTAAAAAACCATGCCGCCACACCAAGGTGGCAGGATATCCGAATACGTCGCACTTTAAATCTACTATCTCTCTATAGGCTGTGGCTTTAACCCGTACACGACGATTAAAGCCACAGCCTATAGAGAGATAGTAGAATTCCTGTCTATCCCCGGAGTCTGCAATGTAGACACCTCCACAGAATTACCTTATGTCTGGCACTCGATCCTGGGCGTCACGAAACGTTAAGTCATGCATCAAGTATCACATAAAGGAGACCTCTGATACCAACGAAATTTATACAGCATAATAACGGAATACAGAGGATAACGTGATCAAAACATTATGGCAAAATACAGCTGTATTTGCTGGTAAACTGAAAAATAACATTTCCATGTAACATGGTTAGTACGAGGTTGAACCGCCATGAACTGCGTCACACTGTGCAATTCTGGCATGCAGTCTGTCGTACAGATGTTGGATGTAAGTTTGGGGTATTGAGTTCCAAGCATCCTCAACTTGGACGCGTAAATCGGGATGGTCGTGGCTGGCCGTGGAGACCGGATAAGTCGTTGCCCCATAAAATCCCACATGTGCCCAATGGGGGACAAATCCGGTGAATGTGCAGGCCATGGAAGTTGTCTCACACCCTGAAGTGCATGTTGCGTTGCACGTGCAGTGTGTGGGCGTGCGTTATCTTGCTGGAAAACCCCACGATGGACCGACCTTACAAATGTCACAACAACGGGCTGAATGATGTTGTTGATGTATTAGGTGCTGTTTAACGTACCCGGTACAAACACTAGTTGTGTACGGGAGTGATAGCTGATCGCTCCCCACACCAGGAGACCTAAAAATGGTTCGATTTCGCCCTGTGTGTCGCTGGCGGATGCAAGAAGGGTGGAGACGCTCCCCTGTGGTCTGCGAACACGCATACGGCCATCGGAGGCTCCCAAGCAGAATCTGCTTTCATCGCTGAACACGACAGATCGCCATTGCGTTCTCCAGTGCAGACGTTGGCGACACCACTGCAACCGTTCCTGACGGTGGGTTGGTGTCAGAGGTACACATGCCAGAGGCACACGTGCACGTAGTCCTGCATCCAGTAGACGGTTGCGGATTGTTCGCACAGTCACCTCAGGTGCAACGGCAGCTCGGATTTGCGTCGCAGTGAATGTTCCGCTTGACAACGCCACTCTTCTTATGCGCCGATCGGTCCGCTCATCAGTCCGTCTGTGACTCCCGGTTCCACGTCTTCTCGTGTGGGAATGATCCTCGGACCATCTACGCCATTATCGTACCACCACCGATACTTCCCGTCCAATTCGCTCCGCAATACGACGATACGACCATCCGGCCTCGCGGAGTCCGACTAGACGACCTCTCTCAAAGTCCGATAACTTCTGAAATCGTACACGTCTTCCATGTCCAGGCATTGCAGCTTCTTCAGGGTCTTCGCACGTGTCCGAACGCCGACGACTGATTACATTCACTTCGCCGTACTCCTTAAATACCACCGACGATAACTTGCATATTATGCCGTGCTGTGGCGTAAGCGCTCACCGGTTGGTCCCAAAATTAACATCACACCTACGTAAACTCGACCCCATTAACATATGTAAATTTCATGATCGTCCGCCAATTCCTTCTTGGTGTTCTTTTTTCACTTTCCGCCAGTGTATTTAGCCTTGCCTGAAGAAGCCGCCCGTGAGTGGCGAAAGCTTGCTTTTACGCTGCAGTTTGTACCCTACGCCAATAAAACGGAATTCAACCATTTACGGTTATTGATTTAGGCGTATTCTACCCGATTATAATAATTAATAAGAACTCGAGACATTAATAATCAACGTGTTTGAATTAGTTCGCAATCACCTTGTCATCTGAAAGTGATCTCGTGCTATTGTATAGCAGGCAATCATTTTGACATCGCGAGAGCACACACGTATTGATCGATAAATGATGACGCAACAATGCAGACGTTGCTGTGACGTCAAGCGTTCCACAGAGACTGTTCTGGGTGTTTACATATTATTAATGTTTTGTTTTGTTTTTCAACGGAAAAAGCGACGATAACGTTCCGTATGAATATCTGAAGGTTAAAGACAGTCTTCTGTCTTTAAATTAGGACAAGGGTGCCCATAACGGGGACAGCCCCCTTCGCTGTTGGTATAGCCAAATGTTTAATAAATTTAAAACACTAAAATAGATGGAACCTCTTTTTAAAGCATTTTTAAAAATTATAAGATATTAGTGATTGATTGTATCAATTATTTTTGTTGTATTTCAGTATTATGTACATTTACTAAAATGTTTGATAGCCTTAAAGGAGGTAGGGTTTTTTCTACCCCCCCCTCTAAAAGTACTCATATGGGCGCCACTGAAGTAGGGTCACGGGATGTAGAAAATAGTCAGAAACAGAGTCGGAGGACAAACGCACAACGCATGGTTCATCCGAAACTCGTACACAGGAACCTCAGAACTATTCGTGAAATATTATTCACGTACCCAGCACGAGGACGCTGATTGGATGGATTCATCTGAACATGGACGTTCAGAGATACTAACAAATCATTCCGTTGCTTCAAGCGTTGGTGACACGTGATGAAGTGTGTGTTTATTCCCAAAACAAGATACCTAACTAGTAACGGGTAGGCCAACCTTTTGCTGTGGTGACAGTCACAAGACGAGGCATTGCGTCCACTAGGTCCGAAAGTGTTCCACAGGTATCTCCACACATGCTTGCTGCACCGCTGTCCATACTTCCGTCGCATTCCTGGGTGGAGGATCTTTCCACAACATTACAAAGATTTACCACAAGGTTCATGTCAGATGAACAGGGAGGCCATTCCAGGATGAAACCTCTGCGGAATGCTCTTTTAGTCATGTTATAGTCACCACGGTTCTTTGGGAAGCAGCACTGTCTTTCTGGAAGAGTCCATTGCCGTACGAGGGTATATGATGACAATGAACGGATATAGATGGTCGGCAAGGATTGACAAGTAGCGTGGACCATTCAGAAATGCCTTTGAATGTACCAGAAGTCCCGATGTGTGCCAGTTGAACACACCGTAGACCACTATCAAACCTCCAACAGCCTAAACAGTTCCTTGTTGCCATGTCGGGTCCATCGGCTCTTCTCAAGGGGATTGCAAGAAAATGGAATAATACACTAAGGGTAGTGTAAGCTGCTTTCATGAAACTACGAGATATTTCTATATCGGACGTCAGCGTGCGCTATTTGACTGTGCACTGCGATCGGTTTAGGTGTGTGACTAATTTACATACCAATGCCCGCTGTTTTATCGGTTTTAACCTTTTAATTTGTATGTTTTACTAGTTGTGCTTAACTTTCGGATACCACTGTAGTTTGTAAACTCCAGATTTCGCGAAACTAATCTAAAGAAATTTGTGAAACTGCTAGAAGCGGTATCGGATCGCCAGAAGTTTCTCCAACAGGATCAACAATACAGCTGAAGAAAGGTGATTAAGAATCAACGCCGGCTCAAGACACATTTGCTCCCCGATGCAAAATGCCACTTCGCTTCGTCGCCCCTTTGTGCACATACTCACATTCGTATGTGACTGCCGTATTTCACGTTGGTTAGAGTATTTGTTAATGTGTGCATTTGCGCACCTTCATTAGACAATATACGCAAATTTTATTGGACGATATGAGAAGTACTCACAAGTAAATTAAAATCTCACTCCACGATGTCGCAAAGACACGGAATGCAGCCCCTGTGGCGCAGTGGTCCAAGCGTTGGCTTCTGGATAGTTCTATGAAATGGGTCCGGGTTCGAATAGTGAGGCATGAATGTTGTATTTGTATTACGACATTGTATCTCTCCCTTCCGTGGAACCAGTGGCACTAAATTATGGACGGGCGTCTGCTTATAGCCCATCGAGTTGCCCATGGTATGCGTTAACCCCACTCCCCCACCCCCACCCCCACCACCCCTACGGTTACACGACAAAAGGGCGAACGACAAAAGAGCGAAACGACAAAAGGGCGATACGACAAAAGGGCAACGCGACGAAAGAACGCACGACAAAAAAGCCGACGACAAAAGAGCGATGCGACAAAAGGGCGCACGACAAAAGAGCGAAGCGACAAAAGGGCGATACGACGAAAGAGCGTACGACAAAAAGGCGCACGACAAAAGGGCGATCCGACAAAAGAGCGCACGACAAAAGAGCGCACGACAAAAGAGGGATGCGACAAAAAGGCGATACGATAGAAAGGCGCACGACTACCAGACTAACGATTCACTAAACTAGGAGAACTATTTAATTATTTAATCAATTTGCAAGAAAAGTTAAGAAGATATAAATTTCCAAATTGCTTATTTCATTGTATAATCAAATCCCAACTGAAAGCAAACGTTAATTTTTTTGTACTTCAATAACCTATAGGGAGTGCTTTCAAAAAGGTATTATTTTCAAAATGGCCCATGAGGACTTCAAGGAAATTATTTCTTTCTTTGGGTATTCAAATCCCAATTGAGGTGCAAATGTGAAATTGTTTGTACCGAAATGCAACCTATGCAGAAGGCTTTCTAAATTATGTTATTTTAAAAAAGGCCCTAAGGGCCCTTTGAGTAAATTGCTTATTTCTTTGTATACTCAAATCTTAACTCGAAATCAGACATTTTTTGTTCTCCAAAATGCATCCTAAGATCCTACAGAAAAGTTTATAGTTGAAGCACAAAAATGTGTATGCAAGTGTCTGGTGGGCAAATGTCCGGGTGGCAAGCTTCCGGTAGGCTTTAGTCCTAACCCCACGCAAAACACGTAAAGTCCTTGTAGCGGTGTTTACTGATCTTTTCCGATTTTTTTCGAAAATACAGAACATAAGTAAGCAAATAAAAAGTAACAATTAAGAATTGTGACAGAAAAATAGTAAGATTACTTAAATTGTTTACTCTTGATTCTTGAATATACAAAACTCACTTAAGCAACATGTACAATGTTTTGAACATAGTAAAAGCCTTTTCTTTTGACTCTGTTATGAAAACAAATGACACAAATATCTGTTTTATCGTTCCTGCGAAGAGAATTCTTTAGCTTATTGTATTCTGAAGGATGTGTAGTTATGTGCAAACAAGTGTAAAGCCTTATCCTCACTGATGTAAAAATTTCATTTATTCAACTGATATTTCATTTACATTCTCTTGCTAATAGACATGTATAGGAAATATTGCTATATCTGTGAAAAGGGGCCTCAAGTCCTCAGAAATAGCTGATGCATTCCCGTCATCCAATTTTTATAAACTAAAGCGAAAATGATTTCTCGAAGATTTTTACTTATTTACTGGAAGAAAAACAACAACAAACAAAAATTGATTTAATTTTTAATATTCATTCAAAGCTGCTGTTAAAAATTCCCTGCAATTTCTTCAACCAGTTCCATGTGAAGTTTCCACAAACATTTTCAAAAATCCACCTGCTGAAGCCTTCTCAGACGGGAGGCACCCCCGCACTGCGGGAGCTATCAGTACGTTAATGATGGTTGCCCCTTTTTTCGTTATTCAAGGCGAAAACAGCAGAAGACAGTCTTACTAGACGGGGGGGGGGGGATCCCTGACCATCAAGCTCTCATTGTGTGAAACCTTTAAAAGACCACCATCCCCTTCCTGACAAAGAAAATTCCCTGATGATATCCCATACTGACCACAGAAGAGAAGGTAGGATGAAAGTCCTGGCTGGAAGGAATTGTTGTATTATAGAAAACAAATGACGATCAGTTATAAACAACCTGACATCTATACCGTCTATCTTAAATACTACGACCTAAGAATACATTAAGTGCACTCCCCATTCTCTTTGGGGTCGGAAGGAGAAAGTAGGAAATTTCTTTTGCTCGAAGGACATCAGCGACTTTCACAGATGGTCTATTCCGACCCTTCCAGGTTTCACCGGACAGACAAGTAAAAAGATCAAACAATGTGAACAATATAGATAAAAAGAACTAAACAATTACGAAATATATGAAATTTCGTCTAGAATCCAGGTTACGGTTAAGTAACTAATACTAGGTCAAAATGGTATCCCAACAAAGCAAAATGTCTAATAGTCTGGGCCTGGTGTAATAATTATTATTTTTATTTTATTTTTTCCCTCGACAATCCTAAGTAGCTCAAACCGTACCATGGGAAGGTTTGAAGTACTAAGAATTTCTTGCTCTGAAGAAATTTTTTTTCTTAAAAACAAGAAATGAAACAAAATAAAGTTTCCGGTGCCCTTTTGGAAATATCTTTTCGGCCATTTCTGGAGGTTGCAGTTGAAGCACAAAAAATTCCATGCATGCGTAAATTTTCGCTTTGAATGTACAAAGAAGGCAATTTCAGAAAAGGGCTCCATAGCCTTTTTGGAAAAACATCTTTTGGAAAGCTTTCTATATAGATTTCAGAGTACAAAAGATGACACGTCTCATTTCAGTTGGGATTATTTGGATACACAAAGAAATACTGAATTTACTAAAACTGCCCCTGGGTCTTTTTTAAAATAACATCGTTTAGAAAGCCTTCTATATAGGATGAGACGTCTGATTTCAGTTGGGATTTGAATACACAAAGAAATATCTAGTTTTCTCAAAAGGCCCGGTGCTGATTTTGGAAATAATATATTTTAGAAATCTTGCAGTTGAAATAGAAAAATATCAAGCCCGTGGATTCGCCCTTTTGTCGTGGCGCCTATTTTTCGCTTAGCTCTTTTGTCGTGCGCCCTTCTGTCCTATCGCCCTTTTGTCGTGTCGCTCTTTTGTCATTCGCCCTTATGTCGTGCGCCCTTTCGACGTTCGCCCTTTTGTGGTGCTCTCTTTTGTCGTTCGCCCTTTTGTCGTGATACGCCCCACCACGACCACCACCATCAAATAAAAAAAAAAAAAAAAATACGCGAAAACTTTTAACCGTTGATTATAGCATTACCAGCTGTAAAGCCCGTTGAGATAAGAATACAACGGGCTCTAGAAATTACTCATTGCTATTCAAGCGTTTATTAACCAAGTCGGAAAATATCTTTGTACACGATATATTTTGTAAATATCTTTTCGTAATCTGGAAGTAGTTTTCCTTGTTCTGGCCCATGGACAATTTTAACTGACACATTATCAAACCGTCGAACTCTTAACAATGTAACATAAAATTGTCCATGGCTAAACACTGGTTCAGGAAGGTAGATATCTACTTTGTGTAGTGTTTGACCTTGAGACTTATTAATGGTCATAGCAAAGGCGAGTTTTACAGGAAATTGTCGTCGTCTGAATGTGAATAGGAGGTCTGTATCAGTAGGTGCGAGGTCAATTCGCGGAATAGAAACAGTTTTACCACACGCTGAGCCTGTGAGTTTTTCTGCAATGGTCAAATTTGGTTCCAGTTCTTTAATTATCAGTTTTGTTCCAATGCATAAACCTTGTTATGTATTGAGGTTTTTCAGGAGTATGATAATAGCTCCAATCTTCAACTTCAGTTTGTGACGTTGCATTCCTGATGGAGTTTGCTCATTTATAAACTCGATAGGATAATACTGTTCAGTATTTTCTTTGCTATCAGCATCAATTGAATCAGAGCTTAAGTATGTGCTTGTTGTCCCCTCTAATATCTAGAGATCATGAACATTTTCATTTAATTTATCAGCATCAGAGTTTTTGGAACACAGAATGGCTTTCTTTGCAAATGTTGTAAAATCAGAAATTTTCAAGTTCTCACCAAATATTTTTTTGCTATATCACCATCATACACTGACGGAAAAAAAAATCCCAACACCAAGAAAAGTTGTGTTAGATAAACAACAGTTGGTAGGCGGTGAGAGTACATCTGTAAGATGATGTCTATGCAAATTTCGCGCTCGGCGCATACGTGTGGCGCTAGTAGCGCCCCTCGGAACATGCAAAGCAGGTTTGCTGTAAATACGCGCTGTAACGTTCGTAAGCGTTAGTTATCGTTGAGATTCGACGTAGTGTGTTGATGTTAGTCAAGAATGCCTTTAAGAAGACGAAGAAGCCATTATCAACAGCTCACGGAGTTTGAACGAATTCGTGTAATAGGGCTACGAGAAGGTGGATTTTCTTTTCGCAATATTGCAGAACGACTTGGCAGGAATGTAGCCACTGTGCATGATTGTTGGCAGCGGTGGTCAAGGGAAGGTACTGCCTCAAGAAGACCGGGTTCCGGCCGGCCACGTGGCACTACTGAGAGGGAAGACCGCCGTGTACGGCGTATGGCCGTGGCTCATCGTACCGCGTCTGCGGCAGCAATTCGAACTGCAGTTGCCACCACAGTGACACAACGAACTGTTACAAATCGGTTACTTGAAGGACAGCTCCGAACCAGACCATCACCCCCTAATAGCTTAGAAGGCCCGTGCACCGAACGCCGGAAGCTACGTGACGTAGGGGAGAGTAGGCTGATGTCCGTGGTGGGTGGTCGAGCATGCATGAGCTTGCTCACTCTGTGTAAGCGTGACTACGAATGTGCGTGGTTGTTGTCAAATTGTCAACTAAATTTATTTTCATAGAGGAATATTAAAAGTATTCAAATTCCCTACTAATGGGGAGGTTCTCAAAATGGATTACAGCAATAAAGCGTGAAAATTTTCAACTCTAAGGTACGTGGAAACCTTTTGTTAACCTTATTTTAAACTACTCGTAAAATAAAAATTTTGAACTAGAAAATTTAAATTTGGCTAATTTTATAATCTAATGCATCTCACAGCGGGAAGTCAAAGCACTGAAAAGATTTTTGAAAAATGAAATTTATGTTTGTAATGGAAAGAATAGATTATTTGTGTTGTTATAGTAACCCATAACATGTTTTTGCCAATGTATCAAATAAGTTCAAAGTAAAATACGTATATTTAGGAAGGGATTTTAAACTTTTTTTTTTTATTATGGACACAGAATAATAAGGGTTGCATGTTTTTGATCCCAAGAGTAATATGTTGATACATTCGTACTTAGTTATTTAAGTGTTTAGGCAGCGCCAGATTAACTTTTTTGGGGTCCCTATTTCTGGGCACAAATGCTTGTAAAATACTTATAGCCTATACGAAATATATGTATGTCATGTACACATCTAACATGCCTATGTCCTTTATATAAATGCTAAGGCCTTGTTGCCATGTGAAATACATCTTTTATGTTTGCAGACATAGATAATTGCATTGAATTATCATTTTTAATATTTATTACTAAAGGAACAGAAACACTGAATCAAGTATAGACAGCAAAAATTAGATATGAATGCACAAAAACAGAAGTTCACACATAGTTCAGGAGTAAGTTTGCCTTTAAAATGTCCGTTTAAAGATTTTGAAGCATTTTTCTACAAACCAACACATTGAAGAACTCTCGTGTGAGCAGTGTGTATGCTCTATCTGTGGTAGGATGGGAATTTATCAAACCATTCAATTTCTTAAAAATTAGGTGAAATATATCAGTACTACCTGGGCAAGAAATTATTTACTTGCCCAGGTAGTAAAAGCTGGATGCGCAGGAAAATGTATCTTTTAAGATAACAAACCAGAACCCTATTTTTTTTAAGTTAAAAATATGAACTGTTTTTACATGTTTGCACTTCCATTTTAAGGGTCTGTATTACAAATGTTCAATGCACAAACGTGTGTATATCAATTTTTAAGATGCTGATGCTAAAATTGGTATGAAATGGTACGATGATGAAACTGGTGTTTCGGAAATTTAGTGATTCTGCCATGTTCCTTTTGTTAAAGTTGTCTCCCTTTGTCACTAAACATGAGAGGTCAGTTACATCAGAGGCATGCATACTGTTGTTGATTATAAACAAAATTTGGAGCAAAACTAGGTTTCCGATTTCTGGGCGTAGAGCATAACATAATTAAAGGTGTGATATTACTCTTTCCTTGGTACTTCGTAACAATAATACAACTTCCATTAATTAACAATGACATGAAACACGACATGTGATGACTGTCTTTTTTTTCTTGTGTAGTAGGAAATTTTATTACAAACTTTTTCATTTTAAAATTTAGTTACCATGCACAGGCAATTAGATGTTTTATTTACCTGCCAAGACGAATGATTTACATGCTCTGTGCATCTCGGGCATGGTATTTTTAAGCCTTGGATATTGTTATTTTTAAGAGAAAGAAAAGTACGTGGATCGACATGAATCCACATATTGTGGAAACTATGTTCTAAACAAACAAGATTTTTAAAATACAAGTAGAAATATATACTCGCTTCTTTTTTTTTTTTTTTTTTTTTGAAAATATTTGCTTAAAATGAGAGATCAACTTTTTATTCATTTATCTAGACTTATCTGTTTCCAGACTTCCTGCACTGTGTCTTCACAAGCTACAGCAATAATAACTGGAACTAATATATCTCATATTATCCGATAACTACTGGAAAGTGTGCTTCCAAACGTGAGGGTGGGTGTCAATTTTTGTATGGGGAAAAACTTCTTCAATCCTGCATAGAATTTATTTTGAAACCAAAATCATAAAAAAAGGAAAAAACAATCTTTTTCAATAGCTTTAGCAATGACAAAACATTTGTGCAAAATTTTATACCATTGCTTTTTATAGTTTCCGAGAAAATGGTACATCAAGTTAGTCAGTTTATAATGAAACATGTACATCTTTTAAAATACATCTTATAGTACCAAAACAATCGCTTAGATTTATTCAGTACAATAACTGCATGTGCATTTGTCACGTTCTCAAAAAATATAATAATTATCTGAAAAAATACTTTAAGAAATTATTGGAACAAATTTCAGATTTTCTTAGAAACGTGTCTTTGAAATTCTTCAAGGAACAGCTAACGGACACATAATCAAATTGTGCTTGTGATACACAAAGAACTACACAACCATAATTATATGTACATTGGCAGTTTTGCTGAATACTTCTTGAAAATCAAATTTCAGGAAATTTCTGCCAATAAGTTACTTGTATTTTTGCAGATAAAAAGAAATGCTTATATTGTGGATCCAAATAGTTTTGCTTAATGCTACTAATATACTTAATACAGATGTGTTGAACTTTGACAAGGTAACTTTTTTGAAATAGTGCTCTGGAAGACAAAAATTATAAACTTTACATTTGCTTATCAAAATGAAGTTGTCCAAACACGTAACTAGATGGTACTAAAATTTGGAAAACTTGTTGTCATTATTGTACGTTTAATAATGTAGCAATTGCATAATTTTCTTGAAATCTTAATTTATTTGATGCAATCAGTAGATCAAGCAGCAATTCACTGTATGTATGTTAAAACGTGTTTTATTGAGCCTTTGGTAATAATTAAAAAACACAGAAAAAAGTTCAGTTTTTCTTGACCTTTTTTTATATATTAGTGATCACGGATTGCATATAAAATACATTTTCACTAAAGGAATTATTTCATTATTAAAATTTTCATAGTCATAAGTTTGCAATGAATGAAAAAATCTGATTCCTTAAATATGTCAATCGACATCTTTTGAAACGACGGCGATACTTCGTAATGGACCCTCAAACTAACCTTTCAAGTACAAGAACGATTTGTTCACAAGTACAGGAATCGTTCGGTTAACTATAAAGATACTATAACTTCAAGTGAAACTACGACAACAGTTTATAATTTCGATTATAGAAATGGTTTATCACTTCCAGTGAAATGACAGGGATGCTTTCATTAAACTGACGAATCTGTGTTGCTTACCCTTTCAAGTCGAAATTATTGCTACGCTAAATTTTACGCTGCAATTTCTTTTTTCTTCTGTATTTTAAAAGATTATTAAACAAACTTGTTAACTCTGCAGTTATTTGAAAACTAACACACAAGTTCTTATTTAAATGCAGTGAAACTCTAAAAGAACGCACGACCTGGTTAGTTGGTGTACGTAAAGACGCGTTCGTTCGCACATCGCCGTAATGCTCCTCTCCGCGACTACGGACTACTCTAGTGACGTCTCAAATCGGTGCGCGGGCCTGCTAAGCTATTAGGAGGTGATGGCCAGACGCCCTGTAGCGTGCATTCCACTTACTCCAAACCACTGCCGTTTGCGACGTCAGTGGTGTCAAGCTAGAGCTCATTGGAGGACGGAGTGGAGATCTGTTGTGTTTTCTGATGAAAGCCGGTTCTGCCTGGGTGCCAGTGATGGCCGTGTGTTGGTTAGAAAGAGCCCAGGTGAGCGCCTGCAACCAACCTGTCTACGGCCGAGACACACTGGACCTACACCTGGAGTTATGGTCTGGGGAGCAATTTCCTATGACAGCAGGAGCACTCTCGTGGTTGTCCCACGCACCTTGACGGCACAGCTGTACGTCGGTCTCGTGATTCAACCTGTTGTGCTGCCATTCATGAACAGCATTCCAGGGTGTTTTCCAACAGGATAACGCTCGCCCGCATACCGATGTTGTAACCCAACATGCTCTACAGAGTGTCGACATGTTGTCGTGGCCTGCTAGATCACAAGATCTTTCACCAATCGAGCACGTATGGGACATCATTGGACGACAACTCCAGCGTCACCCCCCAACCAGCATTAACCGTCCCTGTATTGACCGACCAAGTGCAACAGGCATGGAACTCCATCCCACAAACTGACATCCAGCACATGTACGACACAATGCATGAACGTTTGCGTGCTTGCATTCAACATTCTGGCGGTTACACCGGTTATTAATGTACCAGCATTTCACATTTAAAATGGCTCTTCTCGCGCTTACAATAAGCTGTGATCTTGAAACCTTAATCGATTAAATATGTTACCTATACAAATGTATTTCCGCCATTTCATTCCTCTACAACTATTTTTTCGTGGTGTTGGGATTTTTTTTTCCGTCAGTGTATAAAATATGCGTAGGCATCTCTATCATTTCCTCTGGTAGTCCATCAGCTGTTTCATGGGCACCATACCATCCACAAGTCGTAAAAGCCATTCACTGAATGATGAATCAACAGATCGAACATTACTTTTGAGTCTTAAAATCTCAAACTTCTATAATTGATTGAATTTGATGCTGACTTCGAGTATTTTAGTTCTGTCACCATGTTTGACAACAGGAAGAGTTTGTCTAAAGTCTCCTCCAAGTAAATGAACTTTGCCACCAAACGGTTTCTAATTTCTCATAATATCTTTCAATATTCGGTCAACTGCAAGTAAAGAAGTACCAGGGGCCATTGTAGCTTCGTCTCAAATGATGGCTTTCGCAGATCGAATGATTTCTGCGTCGTCGGAATTAATCTTTATTTTCGACGTAGACGTTTCATTTAGAGGTGGCACTAACTTAAATTGGTTAAAGTGTGTTTTGCCACCTTCTAACAGATTAGCAGCGATTCCTGTGGACGTTTAAGAAGTTCACATAAACTTATATTGTTACAGGAATTTTGAATACACAGACAAGATGTTTTGTTTTTATTCTCCGTCAGCAGTCACTGGCAGCCCCGATGGTGAAGTGGGCTAAGATCTGACTTCTGATCATTCGTCCGAGATGGGAATGGGTTCGAATCCCGGTGAGGCATGGATGTTGTGTTTTTCTTACAGCGCTGGCTCTCTCCTGTAGCCAATGACCCTAAATTATGGACGGGAGACTGCTTACAGCTCATCGTTAGCTCAAAGTGTCGTTAACCACCCAACCAAAGAAATTTTCATTTCGTTTTTATATTTTTTGCATGTACAATTCCGCCGCTAGAGGACGTAAATGCAGATGATATAGAATTCAAAATACACTTTATTTCATATATTTGCTTCTCAACATTCGACTGAACAAATTCTTTTATCTTTTGATTCCATTTTTGTCGAAGACTATTTTGGGTACAGCCAATTTTTCAAGTTACGCATAGATTTTCCGATAGGGTGCGTGAAAGTAAATTGCGTTTTCCCGATATCTCTACTTCTGAAGCTCCGATTTGAAAACATTTTTCTTCAGAGGATGCAGGTCCTGATGAGAAATCTTTTGAATATATTTTCTAATTTTCGGTTGAGAATGGTTTGGCCACCAGGGAACGTAAGTGTTAATTTCTGCTACTGATGTTTTTGCCACAAAATCTGAGCTTCTAAAATCTGGATTGAAAAAATTCAATCGTGGACCGATGCCACTCACGCCGATAAAACTTTTCGGAATACTTTCTTTTTAAAATATTGCATGGTTTTTCCTCCAGGGGCAGTTGATGTATATCTTATTTTTGTCAATATCTCTGCTTCTAATGGCCCCATTTCAAAAATTCCTTATTTATTGGATAGAGTATCCAGTGCGACATGCTGTCCATATAATTTTTTAATTTTCAAGTAATTCATAGAATTTTCGCTAGGGGGCGTAAAAGTAAATTGCGTTTCCGCCGATATTTGAAAACTTCTTTCTGCACCGGATACAGCTCCTGATTAGAAATGCATATAATGATGATATACTTTATATATATAAGAATATTTTTATATAATGATATGATTTGCATATAATTTCCAATTTTTGGTTAAAAATGGTTTGGCTACCAAGGCGCGTAAGTCTTCATTTCCGCTTCTGATGTATTTGAAGAAAAAATTCGATCCAAAATAACGATTGAAAAAAATTTGTTTGTGGACAGATACTACTCATGTCGACAAACCTTTTAGGAATATTTTCTTCTTAAAATAATGCATGGTTTCTACGCATGGGGGCGTAGGTGCATATCTGATATTTATTCATATCTCTGCTTCTAAGAGACCGATTTGAAAAATTCTTTCTTTGTTGGGGAGCGTTTCCGCTGTGAAATGTTTCTCATATAATTTCAAATTTTTCTTAACACACAAGTCTGCAACCAGAGGGCGTAAGTTCACGATTCCGTTCACAGCTATATCTGCGGGATTAAATATGCGATTGAAAACCTTCTTTCTTCGGTCAAATACTAATGTTTTCCATACTACGGGTTCCATTGACTTTGAATAGCTTTGATAAATTTAATTCGCGTCAAAACGGATTCAAAAGACATGATCATTACTCCCAAAAATTCGGTGTCATCTTTCTTGTTAATCTCTGTCAGCAGTCATGGAAAGAATTCCATTGAAACACGTTTAATTTCCAAATATCTACTTAATGTGGCTGCCATAAAAGAAATTCCAATCTTTTCTGAGAATTCAATAAAATTACGACCTTAAACTGCCGATAATTATTTTCTTAATTTTGACAGGAGTTCGGAGCTTTCGCTATTTTTTAACAGGTATTTGTCTCCTTTTTAAGCAATACTCAAAAACGCAGTTGCATCAAATATTATTTTTTCAGTTTCTATTTACCAAGTGACCTTTTCGTTTGTCAATATTTTCTCACAGTTTGAAGCATAGTTTGTTGTTTTTACTCGAGGTAGGAGCGAAAACACGTTTTTTTTTTTTTTAGCAGGTCCACATGACTGAAGCAACGGAATGATATGTGACTTCACTCGACATGCGGCAGCATGTTTGCAGGAATCAATCCAACAAACGTCTTTAGCTATGTATCCAGTAATTCGCAAATACTTGCTTCAACCGCATGTTCCGCTAAGTGACAATAATAATTCAATTGTTCGTGATACCCCGGGATATAACGCAACAGACATAACTCGGTATTCTACAGCAGTTCCAATCATATAAGGATCCCGGTGGTCGGGTGCTGAAAGGTGGCACTTATGATTAATATTTAGTTATTTCTTGAACACAGTAAACATTTTAATCACGTGCAACAAATAATCAAAGTGTAAACAATTTAATAGATAGAAAAGAACTACGTCGAAGGATTTATTCTCGGCTACCTATGTGATACGAACTTCAAATGTTAAAATTAAATTTTCAAGCTCTAATCCAAAGCGTATTTGGGGTAATTTTAGTTTGGTTAACAAAAAGTTTTAATCAAAAGGTCAGTGGAAAAAAGAGAGAAATTCCTTATCATGCGCGCTCAAAAATATTCTCTTCAATACACTTTTTGACGGACATGGCCTGGGTTTCTTACAATACACGTTCACACGAAACTTCTGTTTTGGTAGCAGGAAGACGGGAAAGAATAACCTCCAAGTTACATAAATTATTCTTTTTGTTACATAAACATGCCAAAAGTAATTTTCATTCATGTGAGCAACTCATCAACAAGCTGAAAACTGAAAGGAAACAAACTGGCATCCAGCGATTTTCGTCCGAGCGTGCTACCGTCACAGCACCCAAGACAGCGTACGTTCAAGCAACTGTGGCGTATGGCACTTATTTAACCTTCCTTTTGAGTTTCTGGTTCTTGGGTAAATTTAGTTTTTTCTCCTTTAACTTTTTCTGCCTTAACGACACATCATTTTCGCCGAAAAGCTTTCTGAGTTGGTAGCCCTGACAGTGGGTCAGAGGTCAATAAACGTAAATACTGATTGTATATAAGCAGATTTGAGATAATGTCTTGTCAACGATAAGTTTATTTTGGATAGAGGGGCTTGATTTTTTTTTTTTTTTTTTGATTGGAGGTTTTAACGACCACCGTGAGCAACTCAATGGGCTATAAGCAGTCGCCCGTCCCTAATTTAGGGTCACTGGTTCCAGGGAAGGGAGAGAGCCAGTGCTGTAAGACAAACACAACATCCATGCCTCACCGGGATTCGAACCCAGACCCCGTTCGGACGAATGATCAGAAGCCAGCGCCTTAGACCACTGCGCCACCGGGGCGGCATAGAGGGACTTGTGCAATCTATACTTCTAATGTAACTTTCCTTTTGAGTTTCCGTGTTCTTGTGTGATTTGGTTTTTGCTCGTTAAATATTTTCTAATTGAATGCCACAAACCTCCTCCTGATGAGTTTTTTGGCATCCTGACAGCGTAAACAAGGAATTCTGAGATAAGAGCTCAGCGTGAAGAGTGGAGTGTAGCGTTCACTGCAGATTTTCAATGAGCGATTCTTATATGAGCAATATCGATGTTAGCAGATTGTATTCGAAGATTGATAAGTGTCCACTTTTATTGCGAGACGTCATTCATTGAGTTCTGCTCAACGTGTTCTTTTGCGAAAGACTTCTTCATAATAGCAAACTGTTTTGATGAGCTTGGATGCCAATAAAAGACTTTGACCTTGTAAGTAGCATTCTGTTGTTGAACTCTGGCTGTCATTTTAAAAGTGGCATTATGGTTAATTGAATTATCAGCTACAATGAACAAGTTGAGGAAATCCGGGTACCGAATTGAACCTAATTCATTAAGTTTTAAGGGAAGTTAGCGTAAAGCTCAATTCTTCAAATCCCAGTTTATTTTATACTTGATAGAATTACATTGTTGAGATAACGTCTTATTAACGATAAGTGCATTTCATTTAGAGTTTTGATATTGTGTATTTTAGAGGTAACGACTTGTTAGATAGAAGTACTTTTTGATAGAGGCAATTTGATGATGTGATAAATACTGGTTTATGTCTTGGTGATATCCGTGTGTGCAGATTGCTGTATGCTGATGAGACTGTCCTGTTAGCAGAGAACAGAAGTGAGTTGCAGAGTATGTTATCCCAGATGTACGAAGTTTGCATGAAATTCAAATTGAGTATAAATAAGGGAAACACCAAAGTTATGGTTTTTGAGAGAGGAACTGGTAGTACTGAATGTAATATAAGTCTTAATGGCACAGTGATTGACCAGGTGAATGAGTTTGTGTATTTAGGAAGCATGTTTGACAGAGAGAACAAATTGGATGGTGAAAGTAGTTGGCGAGTGAATTCTTCATTGAAAATCATGGCTGCTTTGAGAGGTTTTCACAGAAATGATGGGTTCTCAAGAGAGTCCCACATGGCTGTGTATGTGAGTGTAATTGTTCCTATTGTGATGTATGGCAGTGAAACCTGGGTACTACAGAAAAAACATAGCAGACGTTTGTGTGCTGGAGAAATGCGTTACTTAGGGGAGGTTTGTGGCAAGACACGTTCTGATCGTGTGAGGAATGAAGATGTGTTGCAGTTGTGTAATGTGAAGCAAAATGTTGTTAGCAAGGTGGAGACTAATATGCTTCGGTGGTTTGGCCATGTTGAAAGAATGAGTGATGAGATGCTTACTAAGAAATTTTTTTAGCCCAAGTGGCAGGAAAGAAAGGCAGAGGAAGGCCAAGCAAGTCATGGGAGGATCAGATTCAGGAGTGTATGCATGAGAAAAAGATTATAATGAAGTATAAAATATCTTATGTACGGTGTGTGCTGAATGTTAGTGAAACCCGAGTTGTCTGTCAAGATCGCTGTAAATGGAAAAGTTTTATACGGCAACAATAAGTAAAAATCATCTGCAATTTTGTATTACTTTGTGGAGCTAACCTCTTAATCTCAGAGAACAGCCTAGTGATATGTATGTATGTATTATTATATGATTTAAAGCCAACAAATTCATATTCTGGCCAGTGTGTTCTGCTATAATAAAGTACCAGTGAAAAACAAATAAGTGTGGACTCATGAAAATGGATAGTGCAGATTGACGTATCTATCTTAGAGCTGACGCATATGTCAAAACGGTAAGTAGTAGCGATAAGCCATTGTTGGTGTAGTTCAGTAGGGAAAGTGTCTGGCTCCGGAGCAGCGAGACGTACGTTTGAATCCTTCTACCAACAAAAAGGGTTATGTTTTTAAATTGGTGCCCCAACGTTAAATGAATCTCCTGGCCGTGAGGTTCGAGAAAATTGTGTGATTCTTTTTCCACACATCGTTTGGAATTAATGAGAATTCCTCCTCCTACACGTCGAAAAATGCGTGATACTTCTTCTATACGTTATCTGGAATTAATAAGAATTCCTTCTTCTGCGCTTCGAAAAATGTGTGATGCTTCTTCCACACGTCGTCTGGAATTAATAAAAATTCCTTCTTTTACGCTTCGAAAAATGTGTGATGCTTTTTCCTCACATCGTTTGGAATTCATGAGAATTCTTTCTTCTACACTTCGAAAAATGTGTGATTCTTCTTCCACACGTTATCTGGAATTAATACGAATTCCTTCTTCAACGCTTCGAAAATTGTGTGATGCTTCCACACGTCGTCTGGAAATAATGAGAATTCCTTCATCTACGTTTCGAAAAATGTATTATGCTTCTTCCGCACATCGTTCGGAATTAATGAAAATTCCTTCTTCTACACTTCGAAAAATGTGTGATTCTTCTTCCACACGTTATCTGGAATTAATACGAATTCCTTCTTCAACGCTTCGAAAATTGTGTGATGCTTCCACACGTCGTCTGGAAATAATGAGAATTCCTTCATCTACGTTTCGAAAAATGTATTATGCTTCTTCCGCACATCGTTCGGAATTAATGAAAATTCCTTCTTTTACGCTTCGCAAAATGTGTGATGCTTCTTCCTCACATCGTTTGGAATTAATGAGAATTCCTTCTTCTACACTTCGAAAAACGTGTGATTCTTCTACACGTTATCTAGAATTAATACGAATTCCTTCTTCTACGCTTTGGGACGTACCTGCCAGCAGGACGCACACGACATAAAGGCAGATAGCAGTCAGAACGAACGTCGTCTGGAATTAATGAGAATTCCTTCATCTACGCTTCGAAAAATGTATTATGCTTCTTCCGCACATCGTTCGGAATTAATAAAAATTCCTTCTTTTACGCTTCGAAAAATGTGTGATGCTTCTTCCTTACATCGTTTGGAATTAATGAGAATTCCTTCTTCTACACTTCGAAAAATGTGTGATTCTTCTTCCACACGTTATCTGGAATTAATACGAATTCCTTCTTCAACGCTTCGAAAATTGTGTGATGCTTCTTCCACACGTCGTCTGGAAATTATGAGAATTCCTTCATCTACGTTTCGAAAAGTGTATTATGCTTCTTCCGCACATCGTTCGGAATTAATTAAAATTCCTTCTTCTACACTTCGAAAAATGTGTGATTCTTCTTCTACACGTTATCTGGAATTAATACGAATTCCTTCTTCTACGCTTTGTGACGTACCTGCCAGCAGGACGCACACGACATAAAGGCCGATAGCAGTCAGAACGAACGTCCGCGTAGCTCAATTGGTAGAGTGACTTATTCTGGAATGAGGGGACCCGGGTTTGAGCCGCGGCGCGGATAAAAATGACGGAGAAATTTACTTCGTTATAGCTTCGAAAATTGTATGACACTTCTTCCACACGTCGTCTGGAATTAATGATAATTCCTTCTTCTACGCTTCGAAAAATGTGTGATGCTTCTTCCACACGTCGTCCGGAGTTAATAAAAATTCCATTTTCTACAATGAGCTAGCTCACATTCAACCATTGTCTCCGGCGGACCCCTAAATCTGCGATTTCGTGTCCCCAGCTTTCTGGAGGGGTAAAATATATATGTGACATTCGAACCTCAGTACTGACGCTCATGACGGCAAGTAGCAGCGATAAGCCTTCATTGCAGCGATAAGCCTTCATCGCAGCGATAAGCCTTCATTGCAGCGATAAGCCTTCATTGCAGCGATAAGCCTTCATCGCAGCGATAAGCCTTCATTGCAGCGATAAGCCTTCATAGTTCGGCCGAGTGAATATCCAGCTACTGAGCTGGAGGACGTGGAGTAAAATTCTATCACTGGAAAAAAGGGCTATATTTTCACATCCCTACCTTGGCCATCAATGTTTCTCTGTATTTACAAGTTCAGAGACAAAGTTTATAGCTAAGCATTTAAACCTTACAGCTTAAATTTACAACATACAGAATGTAAAGTTAAAACTTCAAAAGTAGCTAAGAGCTTCACACGACTGATGTAGTTTTACATATCGAATTCTGAACAGTATTTCAGATTAAGCAAGCAGGATCTCCTGTAGCTTTGTAGTAACAATTAAAAGTTACGCTGTAGCAGTAGTCTGTAAAGAAATAAATTCCCCATTGGCTTGGAGGAGAGTGAAAACCATTATGATAGAGAGATATAGATGCTTCAAAAACCCGTTCTATTTTCGTTCCACGACGATGCAATTTATTTCTGACGAGTAACGTACATTGATGTAAGTTAACTCCATCCTTTCTATGCCATGAGATAACGACCCTGTGCTCTTTTCATGTGAAACGGAGATCCCTTTTTTCCGTAATTGATAATTATGACATCCCTGGAGAGAGGGATTTCGAGTTCACTTTCTTCATCTTAAGTACCTTTTTCGTGTGCAGAAAGTCAAAACTAGGAGAATCCGGGCAGGTTCCTTCACAGTGTAGCAAGTAAAGAGTAATTTAGGATGGTTTGTTAATCAAATGTTTCTAGTAATTTAAACCAGTTTTGAAAAGCATAAAAAAATCTGGTTTCAAAGCGCCTGTATAATTATTTTCTCGCGTAATACATATGTGTGTAAAACTCCAATGCCTCCACGGAGCACCAGGAGCAAAACAAAATCCTTAAAAGCCATACGCAACAAGACAGTGGCACACCCAGAAATTTTTTTCGGAATGGGGCGGTTATGAAATGTATCATTTTTTATACAACTAAATGTGTTACGAGGGCATTTTTTAAAATGTATAGGCAACATCTGCGCAAAAATATTCAAATAAATATTGCTGGAAATCATTATTCTTATTACCTATATTCTCATCACTTATATTTACTGTTTATCTCTTCAGAAAACAAGTTGTGACTGGAATCCTGATAAGACCGATTTGTGAGCGAGAAATCTATTTTTCAAAGCACTGATAAACATGTCTCAAAATGGTACATAAACTGAAATCCTGTAATAGGCTTCTGAGTTTTCTGTGTTTATGTTCCAGCGTTGTTTTTGTTTTGATGTGTTTCTTGGTATTTTAATCAAAGCCCCTTGCTTTCCAGCGTGCTTTAGAGTAATCTGAAATAAATGATGGAACTGAAATTTGGCATTGCCTCTCGCCAACTTTCAATATACTGATGTATTGGCTTTTCATTGCAATGGAACATTATGGTCCTTGGCTCCTTGTCGCTTCCTCGTTTTTATGGAGAAAACACTTTCAATTGTGGCCATGAGGCATAAAAACAAGTTCAAAAACTAACAAAACTTTGCCTTTTAAGATCGCTTTTTTGAAATAACGAAAAGTTCCAATTTTTTTTTTTTTTTATGGGCGGGGGTTAACATCTGAACACCCTTTAGGCACGCCACAACAGCAAGACTAACAATTTAGAATCACGTATGACTTCTGTGATGTGCCTGCCCCGCAGGACGCACATGACATAAACGCAGATAACAGCAAGAACGAACGTCTGCGTAGCTCAGTTGGTAGAGCGACTTGTTCCGGAATAAGTGGACTCGGGTTCGATCCCCAGCGTGGACCAAAAATGACGGAGAAATTTACTTCGTGGTACTTCCCACATCAGTTCTACATTCTTCTACTAGGGGTATGCAAAAGTTTCCGCCGCCCCCGCTAGCGGGCGCTATAGGAGTCTAACCGGCTGGCGACCCGGGCTGTCATTTCGTACATGAAGCCAAGCATGGCGGTCGATAAAGTTCATTAACGGCACCGTTTTTTATTCATCTTTAATTTAGGGAAAAGTGCGAGTGAAACATATATGTCAGACGTATGGCGAAACAGTTATGGGTGAGCGGACGTGTAGAGAATGGTCTGCAAGGTTATGCGTGATTGCTATTGTTTCATGTGCGCCTCTATAGTTATACATATACAAATGGCGGCGCGCACATGTAATTTCAACAACTTGCCCTACAGGAGTTCTGTTGATATCGAAGGATAAATCAGTGATCTTTTTTCATCTGTTAGGGCTCTAAAAGTTGATACTCCTTCTCTACAGGTTGAATAACTTGTCAGACAGTTCGATACAAAACGCTTTTGCCCCATGTTTTAAAAACGTGAGAATTGAACTGATCTTCGTCCGACACACAGCTGCACTGTAAATTTTATTCTCCTTCTAAATCAAAGAGTTGACTTATTTTAATTCCTGTAGAGAAACATCAGCGTTTTTGGAATTCCAATACCACATAAAAACACAATGTAATTACTAAAAAATTCTTATGATAAATACAGATTTATCACTGATGAAATAATAAACACTGTGTATTCCTATGATGATTAGGGTAAATAATCGGTCCACAACTTCCGCGGGCCCCCTGGCGTGTTATGACATTAACGATCCATTTTTCTAGCTGTTAACTATATGGAGAGTTGTATCACCTGACACTGTGCCCGTCCCTAATTTAGGGCCACTGGCACCAGGGAAGGGAGACAGCCAGCGCCGTAAAACAAACACAACATCCATGTCTCAAAGGGATTCGAACGCAGACCCACCTCAGACGAATGATCAGAAGCCATCGCATAGACACTGCGCCAGGCCGCGTTATATTTAAAAGACAGCTTCTTCGTCTTTGAGTGAATATACCACCGTGAGGGATAAATTATTTCACATTGATTCATGAATGAAATACGGAATTACAACATATAATAAAAATTTCGAAGATGACAATCCGTTTTTTGGTGTAAATATGACAACGATGGTAAGTCAGATAATATCCGAAAACTTGAAAATTTCGTCGTCCTGGAGCGGGAATCGAACTCGCGTCTCCCAGATAGCACCCGGGTATGCTAACCACTACACCACCCAGAAAGTCTCAAGTTTCCGATTGATTTTCAAGATTAATTTTAAATTTTCAAGTTTTCTGATGTTATCTGACTTACCATCCTTGTCATATTTACACCAAAAAACGGATTGTCATCTTCAAAATTTGTTATATATGGTGTAATACAGTATTTCCTTCATGAATTTATCTTCTCCTCCGGGCGATCACGGAATAGGATTCTTAACCTCCAGATTCGCTAAACATGAATGCCGGTTGCTTCGACTAGCGAATTCTGTGATGGTTATATTCAAATTAATCCGAAACTTGAGACTTTGTCGTTCTAGGTGGTGCAGTGGTTAGCGTAACCGGGCGCTATCCGGGGGACACGGATTCGATTCCCGCACGACAAAATTTTCAAGTTTTCGGGTGTTATCTGACTTGCCATCCTTGTCATATTTACACCAAAAAAAACCGGAATGTCATCTTCAAAATTTCTATTGGAATCGGTTAAACAGCTGATTTGAAGTTTTGAATCTCTAAAAGCATGATGAAACGAAATGTTTGTTGTGCTTTTTTTTTTCAATTATTTTCAAAATGTGATTTTCTATTTAGAGGTTTCCATAAAAGAATAAAATGTACCCTGTGAATGAATCGAATTGGACACACCGTGTTCATGAGGTTTGAAAAGACGCTCGTATTTACTACTTAGTATACCTATAACTTTTCATATGACGGATACTTTCCTATGTGACGGAAAACGCAATTTTTTACAGGTGTTGGAAAATGGAAATGCGCTTTTTTAATCCTTTATTTAGAACTGTGTAGCCGACCCGGTGGCACAGTGGTCTAAGAGATAGCTTCTAATCATTCGTCCTACATGGGTCCTGGTTCGAATCCCGGTGAGGCATGGATATTGTGTTTCTCTTACGGCACTGGCTCTGTCCCTTCCGTGGAATCAGTGGCCCTAAATCAGAGTCGGGCGACTGCTTATAGCCCACTGAGCTGCTCACGGTTGTCGTTAAAGCTCAAAAGAAAAAAGAAAAGAAAAAAGAGTATAGATATTTTTTTTACTCACTTATAAAAGTAGGAAAGTTTCAGACATTAACAAAATTTTGAGGTGTTTTTTTTTTTTTTTTCTTAATTCAGGGTTTAACGACCACCATGAGGAACGCAACGGGCTATAATCAGTCGTCCGACCCTAATTTAGGGTCACTGACTCCAGGGAAGGGAGACAGCCAGTGCCGTAGGCAAACAAAACATCCATGCCTCACCGAGATTCAAACTCAGACCCATCTCGGACGAATTATCATAAATCAGCGCTTAGACAACTGCGCCACCAGGGCGGGAATTCTGTGTTTGAAATACACTCACTGGCCAAAAATTCGAATCATTAGTTAGTATTCAGTGGGGCCAATTTGTTGCGAATGGCTGCAAGTATGCGACGAGGCATGAATTTATTGGTGTGCCTATATTTGTTTTGGTTCAAAGTAGCCTGATCAAAAGTTCGCGAACTTTTAAAATAGCGCGCTAACACGATGTCGCACCGACGTGCAGTAGTAGGTGGTGCTGCGTAGTTGTGACCTTGGCAAGTAACCTCTCGCTTACCGCGTCTTCCTATTGTGGTCAGTCATTGTGCTATATAACTTTGTTTATGGACTTGTTGTTGCATGTGTTCTGCAGTGGCGTATCTTGGGTTCAAAACCTGGGCTACCTCACCCACCCCCAGTACAATTTTTTTTAAATTGCGTAGTGTATTTTTCCGTTGTTAACTAATAGAAGTATTTTTTTTTCTTAATTTTAGGTACATGCTATTGCTATCATAATACCAGATTACTATGAGGATTAGGATTTTAACACTTATTTGTACATGACCTCCATTCTTCTTCTGTACACTTTATTTGCACTCCATTTTTCTTTCCTTTTTTTGAAGTTGAGTGTTACTTTTCCATAAGAAGTTTCTTCCGAGTACTTTATCACATTTCAAAAGAATGTTTTTTCTCTATTGACAAAACAGCCACTTTGCTCAAGTGTACATGTCTTGATTTTTTTAATGCAGAAAAAATTTCGGCAGTTGCAGTTGTTGATGGAAATTTTAATATTAGGCCTGTTAATTTTTACACCTGAATAAACACAATGTCCAATTTATTCAATTTTATGTAATTAGTAATGTCTCTTACTAATTTCGTTTTGTATTCATCAAGGGAATAATAAGCACCTTCACACACACACACACAAACACACACGCGCGCGCGCGTGCGCGCAGTTCATTTAGAGTCGAATTGTGTCAAAATTTGAAGCATAGGGTTCTTTTAAGTTCTAACAGTAGATGATCAGGAAAGCTTTCGTCAATTTTTTTCAAAACAATTCGAATCCAACAAAAGCCACGAATTTAAGATATAATATCACTAATTTTAATTCATTGACACTTCACACAGCTGAAACGACTCTCGCGAAACACGGGCATTTACGGGCGGGAGCATGCAAGTGACGAAGGTAGTCACAGTCTTCTCACAGTCTTCTGAGTCACAGTCTTCAGTCTGCCTAAAGCAACGGCCCATTCACACTTCATCTGCTCCTCCATGTTGTCATGGAAACCCTATCCGGCGAACGTATCCAAAGTCTTCGAATCACACAGCGAAGATTGGTAGAGCGAGTGGTTGCGTCACGATGACGTCATCCCTCCACTATAGGAGGCCCGTTGGTCTTTGATCGCCAGACTGATTCTCTTAGTCAAAAGAAATGAATCAGCGCATGTGTTTTTCTTTCGCAGCGAAACATCGACATAGCTTAATACCGTTGCTAATTGACTTACTTGTGTATATCTAATTGACTTTTATTCGTGCATCCTCCGAGCTTCGCAGCTAGCCTCGAATATACTCCACTGGTGTTCTGAGAGTTTTCAGGACGGATGAGTTTCACGAGCAGCATAATAACATCCAAATTTTGTGTCAAACTTGGGAAAATGTTTTCGGAAACTCATAAAATGATGAAACAGGTGCATAACGATCAGCGCTTACTCCGTATACGCACAGAGCCGGATTAAGGCCTTAATGGGCCCTCAGACTAAGACGTCTGAGTGGGATACCAAGGCTAAGACATCTGAGTGGGCCTTCAAAGAATATCTCCCCCTTTCCCTTCCATTAAATTCACGATTGAACTTGAAACTCAGGGATCATTACCTTTTCTGGATTTCTGTTTAACTCGTAACACCTCTAACCGTTCCTTCTCATTTTCCGTTTATCGAAAACCTTCTGCAACCCCCCCCCCCCCACACACACACACATTGATTCCATTTACCTCAGTCAGCCAGTCCATATCAACATAAGATTGCTGCTTTGTCTTTTCTGTTTCGCAGGGCGTACTAACACCCTTCTTCTGCTAGAAATCGTAGCAAAGAGATTAAAGTTATTTGTGATCTGGCCTTCCGGTTTGGATACCCACAGGATTTTGTGGCAAGACAACTTCGCAGATGCCAACGACCCATCTACACCTCTTTACGAGGAAATGAGGAAACGGTTAAATACGTGGGCTCTATCGACTGTGTTCCTGAGGTTATATACATTTTAAAAAAGGCTTGTCACAAGCAGAACTTAGCCTTTGGCATACAGACACACAAGTTATTCTCCTTAATTAGGAGAGATCGGGACAAGGTTAATATGTTCCAAAGGCACGGTGACTATTCTATTCGATTAAAAGCTACTGATTCTGATACACAGGACTCCAATTACGTAGGATCCACGCTTCGGACTATTGCTACCCGTGTATCCGAACACATGTACAATGTCCGGACTGGATCGGGTGCCAGTGCCTTTTCCCGACTAATTAAACAAGTCCAACACATTCCGGACTGGAACAGCACCAAGATCTTAGCAACATCTGCAACTAAGTCTGGCTTATTATTCACCGAAAGCATGTATATAACTCTTTTTGCTAACCAGTGTTGTAATGACGACATGCCGTGGACATTACCCTCATCATGGAGACATTTTATTTTACACCACTGTTCATATCATTGTAATCCGTAATCGTGTTTCTTGTATCTTTGTAATATTTGCATATCTGTATATTTTAACAAGTGCGCATGCGTGGGCTTCAGCGGCGCCTCCATACCAATGCATTGTGGGTGTTGGTTTCCGACTTTATAATCATGGAACCACACCCCTGCGGTTCCTGATGATGGACCCATAGTGGGTCTGAAAAATCTCGCATGTTTTATATGGTTTTAAGTTGTAAATAAAAGTTCATCTTTTAATCTGCAATGATCTCCATTATTTGGTACAGTGTCTCGACAGCATTTAGTTATTTTGGGGCACGAATAGCACGGACGTACGAATCATTATTGAAGTCCGTTAAAAAACGAAACTTTAGCAATATGATTGTGATAACTACTACGTAGTGCATTCCTCAAACTAATAAATTACCTGCAGAGTTTTCATAAAAATGCACTGTATTTTCCACTGTTCTCACAAGAACATGAGTCAAAAGCTTAAGATTCCTAGTTTTTGTCTTGGAACTTTTTAAAATACTTAAGCATTGTATACTTTTCTAAATGCATCGTTTTCGTTACGCAATGTGAAGTCTCAGTGCATTCAGCCTATTAACGGTTTCAAGTGCAAACAGGGAGGTGTGGGTGGATGGTAGTGAAAAAACTTAAACTGTCAAGCCGGCAGCGCTGCGCACAGCGACATGGAACGTTTACCCTTAGTGAGTCACTGCCTTGGAAGTCTGTTCGTCTCTAGCCACTGTTTGTGATCGAGTTGAAATCATACGAGGCAAAACTGAAACTATTTTACTTCTCTCTATGTATAAATACGTAAGCTGTGTATTATTTCCCGTATAGCATCCTGCCTCCTGGTTCCTTGGCAATGGTGATCCCCACAGACGTAGCCAGTTGTAATCCCTTTTTTCAGGTCTGGACCCCCCCCTTACGGGTAAATTGAGTACAAATTTAAAGCAATATATACACAGTCGAGTCACATTATTGTGACCACCTCCTGCTTTTGACGTCAACAGCGCGTAGCCAATGAAAGAAGGCACGTGTTGTGAGCTGGCTTGGGGAGTATACACTGAGTGGCCACACAGTACTTCGTTGGGCCACATTTTGCCTTTAATACTGCGTCGATTCTTCGTGGCATGGACTCCACGAGATGTTGATAGTTGGTTTGTGGGATCTGAGACCATGCTTGATGAATAGCACTTTCCAGGAGTGTGAGATTGCAGGGTTGTGGATCCAGCTGTCTGGTGGCTCGTTCAACTTCATCCCACAAATTCACAATGGGGTTGAAATCTGAAGATTGTGGGGGCCACCTAAGCAAAGTAAACTCACCGGCATGTTCCTGAAACCAATCCTGTACAACACGAGGATGCACTTGGGACCATCGTTGCGGACCAAGTGACAGGATGCATTTGGTCCGCAACGATGTTTAGATATGATGTGCCAGTCAGACGTTGATCAACACGAATTATAGGTCCAAAAGCATGCCAGGAAAACATTCCCCAAACCATAATGTTGCCTCCACCAGCTTAACGAGTTGTAGCAATGCATTTGGGGTCCATGCTTTCGTGCTGTTTCCGCCAAATTCTCGCTCGGCCATCGGCATGGTGCAACTGAAAACGTGACTCATCGGACCACATAATTTGTTTCCAATTATCGACTGTCCAATCCTTGTGCTCCTGTGCGAACTGGAGACGTTTTCTCTTGTTAACTTCAGACAGCAAAGGTGTTCGAACAGGCCTTCGGCTGCCATATCCCATTCGATGCAGTATACGGCGAACAGTGTGCGCAGAGATCATTTGAGGGGATCCTTGATTAAGATGGCCTGTAATTTGCTGCACTGTTGCCCTTCTGTTGTCTGTTACCAGTCTGGACACTCTCCGTTCCGCCCGAGCAGTCACTAGTCGATGGCGGCTACACGTTGCTCGTAGAGGCCCAGTTTTTTGGCTGACAGTCCAGTCTTTAAACACTTTAACAACAGCTGCTCTGGAACATTTCATGAATGCGGCGGTAATACTCGCTCCATTGCTCCGAGCTCCTACAATCATCCCACGTTGAAAGTCCGTCAATTCGTATTTTTTACCCATCTCGTCACCCAAAAATCACTTCTACTACTGTCGCAAGCACTAAGCTTTCCCTTTTTATAATAATCTCGCTCTCTGCCGGCAACAGCGTGCAGCCATAGCTCATTTGCTTAAAACTGTCAGGTGATCATAATAAAGTGACCACTCAGTGTATACGGTGTGCTGTAGGCATTCTGAAAACATATCATTCTTTGCTGTCATGGATAAAAGGAGCGATTTATCAGATTTACAAAAACGGATGATTATCGGATTTCGGGCAAAGGGTGGTAGTATTTCTGAAACAGCGCAGTTCGTGAACTGTTTGCGTGTTGCTCTGGTTAAAGTGTATTGTGATTGGAGAAATGACACCATTGCAAATAAGCGATGTGGAAACTGCGGAGCACCACGTGCCATTGATGTGAGAGGTGAACATCGGCTTCGAAGGTGCGTGATGGCTTATCGACACGCTACAGTGCAGCAATTTACTGGCTGAATGAACCAGGGGGCTACCGGGAGTGTGTCTAAAATGACAGTTCAGCGAATCGTGCTGCGTATGGGGCTCCGATGCAGACGAATGGTCACTTCACCTATGCTAACGAAGGTGCATCTGCAGAAAAGGCTTACATTTGCACTGCAGTATCGGAATTGGACCTCCGCTGATTGGCAAAGGTTTGCCTTCTCCGATGAGTCATGTTTTCTGCTTCATCGAACGGATGGACGTTGTTGTATAAGGCGGGAAACATAGGAGAAAAAACCTCTTCAACCATTGCTGAAATAACACAAGCTGGTGGGGGCAGCGTTATGGTCTGGGGAATGTTTTCGTGGCATTCCTTAGGTCCACTCATACCTGTGGAGGGCACTGTGGACCAAATTCGTCATAAATTCGTCCTTGCAGACCAGGTACACCCATACATGCTGATTGTCTTCGCTGGGGCAGATGGGGTCAATGCGACGTGTCACACAGCTAGAAATATCCGAGAGTGGTTGGAAAAGCACGATGAAGATTTCAAAGTATTTCCTTGTGCCCCCTAATTCCCCAGACTTAAACGTAATTGAGCATCTCTGGGGCCACCTTAATCGTGTTTTTCGTTCTGCGGATCCTCCACCACGCACTCTCAACCAGCTGCCAGATGCACTGTAGTCAGCATGGCTGCACATACCCGTGAACATCTTCCAGCATCTTACTGGGAGTGATCCCAGCCCGTCTAGCTGCTGTCCGTGCTGCACACGGCGATTATTCTGGATATTAGCTAGTGGTCACAAAAATGTGACTCGACCATGTATGTATATATGAAGCTTTTACCAATGAACCAAATCCATGGAAATTTCTGGCTATTGTTGGGCCCCGAGGCTATAGCCGCGCCAGACACCCTACGCAGTGTTATGAATGGTTTAAGCTATTCAAACATGGTCGACAATCATACTGATTATAAACCCCGTTCAGGGCGACCGTCGACATCAATTAACCACACTCATGAGGCCCAACTTTGCGAATTCATACGTTCAAATTGTTGATTGACCGAAAACTTTCTGATTATTGTAACATTTCAATTGGATCGTGTCATCACATTCTGACCGGAAAATTTGAAATGCATCAAATTGCCGCAAAGATGAATTCCACGTCTGCTGACTGAGGCTCACTTCGAAGGCAACAAGGCTGAATAAGTTGTAAGTACGCCCGAAGAAGTTATAAAAAAAGTTCGGGAACTTTTCGAACAGACTTCGTATCGCACAACCCTATCAGTTCTGAAGGAGGGGAGCACCAATCTCGAGAAACTCTTTCTAGCGCTCTTCTTTCTTAATAGGATTCATATCAGAGAACTATGTAAGCCTCCCTCGAGTTCATCACACTATTCATGCACAATTCTGGCACAATGTGCTGCTGCATTATCATCACATGCATGAATAAAGTTTAGCATTGCAGGGTGAACTTGATCGGCTACAACACTTAGGTATTACCTGAATGTCATCGAACCTTCCATTGGTACAGGCAAATCCAGTCTTTTCCAACAGAACATCATTCGTGGTGTCACCTCCAAGAGCTTGGATTATGTTCACAAAGCATGCCGAGTCGATCACTTCAAGGTTCTGCTAAAACTTTTGCAGACCATCGAAAGAGTGAACAGCCGTGATTCATCTGACCACACCACTTTCTTCTGTTGCTCTACGACTTCTTCCTGGCTTTTTGGCCCTAATGTAAAGGGTTGTTTCGCTGAGACAAGTGGCTTTCTAATGGGCAGACGACATCCAAGAATAAAGTTGTTTAACTCCCTACGCATGTCTTGGGTCGAAATCTACTACTCCCAGTGCTCGAAATGGAAATTTTGAAGTGCCAGTATGCTCATATTTAGCAAAAATCTCCAAAACTGGAAAAGTAAAAAAAAAAAAAAAATCCCTGGAAGAGAAACTCCTTTGTCTGAAAATGTAATTGATAATTCCGTGGAATACTATTGCACCATAAGTCAGACAGGATCAAGATATCGGCCGATTTCAGATGGATGGTGTGTGGATCCAGCGGGAGCTACTTATGTTGTACCGAGGACTGGGGCTAGACTTGTTTATAACGAAGAGTCTATAACCCGGGACCATTGGATTTACGAGACTTCCGAGCCTCCGTTATTCATTAGTGGTTCAGCTGGACTTAAACCCAGAACTTTAAAGTCCCGAGCCGAAATGGTAGGCACTTCCAATAAGGACTTTCATGACATAGAAACTCAGGCAATTAGGATCACCGCAATTAGAATGAATATTTAGTCTTAAATTAATAGCAATCTACCCCCCCCTCAACCAAAAAAAAAAAAAAAAAAAAAGAAAGAAAAGAAAAAGAAAAGTCCGAAGTGAAAAAAGTTGTTTATACTAATTGTTGCAAAACTAAAATGCGTGTTTAATCTACTCCTCCCAATTCTTCACTCTATGAGGAAGCTTCAAATTGGATATATTAAATTAATGATATAATAAAAATTACAGACATCTTTAGTGGGAAAATCTGAGGCTTGGGCAATATGTGATCATCCGCTATGGGTAGCTTCATTTCAATCCTTTAGGATTGAACTTATACCTCTATAGTGTACACCGCTCCCCATACCCTCTATGAATCCCATACAGCTATTTCTCAAGGGCACGAGGCACATAAGGTTTCTTCGTTCAAGAACGCGAGCTCGTAATTCAGGGACAAAAAAAATCCTTTCTGCAATTCCTACTACTAAAATTAGTGCCGCTATATAAATTCCGAGTAAAAAAAGTGCCGGTATATGAAATAATAGGAAAAAAGAAGTATCGGTATGCCATACCGTTATACACTGTCCCATTTTGAACACTGACTACTCCTGGCCATTGGTTGAATTCAATGGTCAGTCACTGAACACTGGAAGATCTGTTCTTCCGTGCAGTCTTTTTCATAGCACAACGGTCCCACTCTGTCTAGTTTCCCAGTCACATTTATGCCTCCCGGATATGGAAGATCTGCTTGTCTTCCAGTCGGTAAACACCTTTGAAATGACTTCTTTTGTTAAACCAGGGATTTATCTTGTTTCTAAATCGTGACTCCAACTAAACGTGCGCCTACTATGGGACTTTTTTTTTAACTCCGACAAATTCTGGAGTTTCCCCGAGTTTATATCTGTTGCTGCATCAGAATAATGTGTGCGCTTTGTGTAAAGGACAAGGCAAAATGTCATCACACAATGTGACTGTTACATTTGTATGTATTGGCTTTTATCGTTTGTGACTGTCTAATCATAAAGGTTCGTAATTTTTGGCCAGTGTTTGTACATAGATATATACTCAATATGACTCTACGCCCGTATATATACACTCATCGTCAAAAAAAATAGTCGCACCCAGAAGGGAGCAACCGTCAGGAATGAAACTTGGTGGGTAGATTTGACATCGTGAGACATGCAAATGATTCAAGTATCACGCTCGGCCGCGCATGTGACGCAAGCAAGGAAGGGTCGTAGCGTTGTGCCTGACCGGCTATATAAGATGGTCCCGTTGCGCGTGCTTGCCATTCTGACTCGTGCTGTTGTGTTGGTTGCATCCTTTACAAGTGTAGTATGCCTCGGAGAAAAGTCCGGAAGCAATTTAAGCAGTTGGAGGAGTTTAAGAAGGGCCGCATCGTCTGGCTCCGGGAAGAGGGATGGTCTTATCGCCGTATTGCGCGCCATACCGGTCGCGCGGATATCACCATAGCACGCTGTTTACGGCAGTGGATAGAACAAGGCACGCCTCAGGGACAGGAAGGGTCTGGGAGACCTAGACGAACCACCGAGAGAGAGAACTGACGGGTTGTCCGACATGCGGGGAGTGACCCAACAGCCCTGATTGCGGATATCTATACTTGGTGCCCTCCATGCATCGTCCGATTAGTGCCAGCACCATTGGGAGACGGCTACATGACGTAGGACTACATGCACGCAGACCGTTACGACGACTGCCCTTAACAACAGTGTATCGTCGCCAAAGACTGCAATGGTGTCGTGCCAGACTCATGGAGCCACACAGAATGGCTGCGGGTGATCTTCAGTGACGAGTTCCGCTTTTGTCTTAGAGGAGACGACCACCGAATCCGTGTGTGGAGGCGCAGTGGTCAGCGCCAAGATGAACGGTTTGTTGTCGAGCGTCACACGTCCAGAAGGCCTGGTGTCATGGTGTGGAGTGCGATTGCCTACGATGCCAGATCACCTTTGGTGTTCATTGCAGGCACTCTAACAGCCCAACATTACGTTAATGAGGTCCTGGTCCTACAACAAGTGGCCCTACCTTTTCTGAACGCTCACTCAGTTGCGATTTTCTTACAGAACAACGCTCGTCAGCATACTGTTGCTGTCTCGAGAGATTGCCTTCAAGGCACTGACACTCTGTCATGGCCAGCCGCATCGCCAGACCTATCGCCGATTGAAAATGTGTGAGATGCTATTGGACGCACTATCTACACTCCACCTCTACTGCACATTCTGCAGGAACTGCGTGAGAAGGTTTAAGCTGCATGGGAGGGCTTATCGCAGGACACCATTAGGAACGTGTACCATGCCGAGACGTCTGGCATGCTGTGTGAGCAAACATGGCGGCCCGACGCCATACTGTGAGACACTACTTATTGGTGTGTAACTCAATAAATATTGCCCATATCAGTCACAATGTTTAATCATTTATTTTTTCTGGTAACCTTTACCTTCTTCCCGAATACCATTGCAATCGGACACGTCCTTCTGGGTGCAACTATTTCTTTTTTGACGATGAGTGTAGATATACGGGGTGCAAAACCTATGGTAACGGGGTAGAATGGATACACGTGGAATTTGGAATACTTTTGCATTACTATTCAGGTTTAAATTCTCTCTCAGGCGAACTTGGCATTTCGTTATAGCTGAACATTATTTCTAATTATTATGTCACTCTCACAACTTGAGTATTCTTTAATCTTCTTCTTTCTGTTTAATAGTAACAGATGAAGATCATGGGTCGGGCCATGAAAGTTATGGATGCAAGCTAAATTGTTAACTAAAGCTAGGTCATACAACTCTGCGGAGGTCATGACATATATATATTTTTAAAACAATTTTTGGTGGGCTTATTACTTGCATCTATGGCTTTGCAGAAACCCATTTCCAACTAGATCTTTGTGGAAGTGAGAAAATGCAGAGTTTTTGCTGGTCCTTGATAAAGCCAAGGCTCAGTATTCTCGATACTTTCTACATTCAGTTGTTTTATTTTATTTTTTATCTTTTCTCTTTTTACTCACACCGGTAGATACATAACCTTTTCTATGTTGTACTTGGTATGAGTCAAAAATATATATATTTTTTGCTTAGGTCTCTTCTTAATAGAACGTAGAATATATGTACATAAATATATGCACAGGCGTGAAATCGTATAGAGACGGATGATGCGTCCCTCGCAACTTTTTATTAAGTAGAGACCGTCCCCTTGAGCTTTAGGCTTTAATTTGTCACCCAACATACTATGCTTCCCTAACTTTTTCAATTTCTATAGCTCATTATTTCTAAAATTTAAATTAAAATTCAGGGTAATTGAGTAATATAGTTTTCTAATACCAAATATGTCGTCCTCAGGTTATTTCTGTGTTCATAAAAATGCGTGCAATGTAATTGCATGGAAACGGGATTTGGTGGCCGACATGCATGGACACGGCATGGACAGGACTCTGAATCTCTGCCACTGTACCTTTCCTAATCCTCCTTGCATACGCCAGATGTCTCACGGAATCAGCAGACCAAGAGCGCAACCGTCCTAATTAATGGCATACCATTCAACAAATATTTCCTTTAGATGATAATATAAACGTTTACTTCAGTGAAAATGACCCGAGGCCGCAGTTTTTAATTATCACCTTGCAGTTCAGGCATTTATCCTTTCAGGTTGTCTACATATATCTACAACATTGTACCATCATCATTGTCAACCATTATCAATTCACTGCTGGATGAAGGTCTCTCCAAGTTTCTTCCACAACTGTGTGTCTTGAGCCACTCTCCTCCATGTAACTCCGGCATCCTTCTGGGTATTTGTCTGCCCCTTGGAATCCATTCTAAAATTTCATTTGCCCATCTGTGGTCCATTCTTCTGGCAACATGCCCAGCCCATTGTAGTTTCAGGGATTTTACTCTCATCATGATGTCTTACAGTCTTTTCATTTTTCTTATCCACGAGTTCCTCTTATCATTCCTGGTTACACCAAGTATGCATCTCTCCATGCCTCTTTCAGTTGTCTGCAGCCTTTGTATGTCTTTTTTTTTTTTAGCTATGGTCCATGTCTCTGCTCCATACGTAAGCATTGGCAGGAGCAGGTTGCATTGATTAAACACTTTCCTTTTAAGACATAATGGCATACTGCTCTTAAAAACTGTACTATTTCTTCCAAAAGCTCTCCAACCAAGTTTTATACGCCGATTAATTCCTCATCAATGTGACCTTCGCGTGATATCAGCTGTTCAAAATAAATGTAGGAATCAGTTGTCTCCAGCTTTTAATTATCTATAAATAAATCTTCATTTCTTGTAAAAGCATTGTACATCACTTTTGTCTTCTGGAAGTTCATTTTTAGTCCCACTTCTTTACTGTTGTCAGCGAGTTCCTGGATCATATTCTGCAGCTCTGAAGGGGTAGTTGCAAAAATGACTACGTCATCAGCAAAACGAAGGTGAGTTAAATAATCTCCATTAATTCGTATCCCCTTTGTTTTCCCAGTTCAACGATTGGAAGACACTGTGTAATGTGGCATTAAAGATTTTGGGAGAAATGGTGTCACCTTGTCTCACTCCCTTTCCAATTTTTATTGGTGCTGTATCGTCAAATAGCCGAATTTTTGCACTTGCATTTTCATAGATTTTATTAGTAATGCTGATGTAGGCAACTTCAATACCGCATAATTTCAAAGCCATTGTAATTGCTGATGGTTTCACGGAATGAAAGGCCTTTTCATAATCAATAAAAGCCATGCATAATGGGAGTTCATCGTTGGCCAAATCAAAGGCCTTTTCATAATCAATAAAGCCATGCATAATGTTATATACAAAGTTGTATCATCATCATCATTGTCAACCATTATCAATCCACTGCTGGACGAAGGTCTCCCCAAGTTTCCTCCACAACGGTCTGTCTTGTGCCAGTCTCCTCCATGTCACTCCCGCATACTTTCGAATTTCGTCCACCCATCTTCCATGTGGTCTTCTTCTGGGTCTTTTCCTGTCCCTTGGAATCCAATCTAAAATTCCGGCTGTCCATCGATGGTCTGTTCTTCTGGCAGTATGTCCAGCCCATTGCCATTTCAGGGATTTAACTCTGATCATGATGTCTTCCACTCTTGTCATTTTTCGAATCCACGTGTTCCTCTTCTTATCTCTCCTGGTTACACCAAGCATGCACCTCTCCATGCTGCTTTGAGTTGTCTGCAGCCTTTGTATGTCTCTTTTAGCTAAGGTCCACGTCTCTGCACCATACGTAAGCACTGGAAGGATGCATTGATCAAACACTTTTCTTTTAAGACATAATGGCATATTGCTCTTGAAAATTATGCTGTTTCTTCCAAAAGCTCTCCAGGCAAATTTTGTACGCCGATTAATTTCTTCACCAATGTGACCCTCACTTGATATCTGCTGTCCAAGATAAACGTACGTGTCTGTTATCTCCAGCTTTTCTCCATCAATCGATAAATCTTCATTTCTTGTAAAAGCATTGTACATCACTTTTGTCTTCTGAAAGTTCATTTTTAATCCCACTTCTTTACTCTTGTCAGCAAGTTCCTGGATCATACTCTGTAGCTCTGATGGGGTAGTTGCAAAAATGACTACGTCATCAGCAAAACGAAGGTGGGTTAGATAATCTCCATTAATCTTTATCCCTTTGTTTTCCCAGTTCAGTGATTGAAAGACATTTTCCAATGTGGCATTAAAGAGCTTCGGAGATATGGTGTCACCTTGTCTCACTCCTTTTCCAATTTTTATGTGTGTTGTATTTTCAAACAGCCGAATCTTTGCACTTGCATTTTCATAGATGTTATTAATAATATTATATGTATGCATCTTCAATACCGCAGAATTTCAGAGCCATTGCAACTGCTGATGGTTTCACCGAATCAAAGGCTTTTTCATAATCGATAAAAGCCATGCACAATGGAAGTTCATATTCCCTCGCTCTTTCAATTAGTTCTCTCAGTACGTGGATATGATCTATTGTGCTGTAGCCACTCCTGAATCCAGCTTGTTCTCTCGGTTGAGCCATGTCCAGTGTCACCTTCAAGCGGTGTGGAAGAACTTTAGTGAAGATTTTATAAACCACTGATAGGAGGCTGATAGGTCTATAGTTCCTGAGATCCTCAATGTCACCTTTTTTATGTAGCAAGATCATTGTAGCGTTGTTTCAATCCTCAGGAATTTTCCCTTCATTAAGGCATCGAGTGAAAATTTGGGCGAGTACTGTTTCGATTTCTCCACTTGCTTCTTGTATGATGTCTACAGTAATTCCATCTTCTCCTGGAGCTTTTCCCCGCTTCATGTTCTTGATTGCATGTGCAACTTCTGCTGGAAGGACTGGAAGAACTCTGGTACTGGTACCTTTCATGATGTCTGGAGTACATGTATCATCCCTTTCATATAATTTGGAGTAGAAATCTTTCACTCTTGTCAAAATTTCGCCTCTATTTCGTGTTACAGAACCATCTTCTTTTCTCAGTGCCATAATCTGTTTTTTCCCCTTACTGAGATGTCCCTTTGCTATCTTTAGGCTTTGGTTGTTTTCAATTGCTTTCCTTACTAGTTCACAGTTGAATTTCCTTACGTCTTAAGTGATACTTTTTCGTACTGTCTTGCATAGCTCTATATATTCCACTTTGGAAGTCACATCTTCTTTAGTTGTCCTCATCACTCTTCTTTTTTCATCAACATTTTGGTTTTTCCTGATAATTTGTTCACATGCAATTTGTTCTTAGACCCAGCTAATTTTGTTGCTGTTTCCATAAGAGCTTTGGTTACTTTTCTGTTAACTTCAGAAATATCCACTTCTTCCGATGTTAGGCCTTCTAAAGCAGAAAATCTGTTCTTCAGTTCCAATTTGAAGGTATTATGGTGTTTTTTAAGGTTGGCTATGTCAATACATTTTGTTTGTCTTATGAGCTTGCTACGTTCGAGTTTAGTGTTGAGGTGCATCTTACATCTCACCAATCTATGGTCACTGCCTGTGTTGAACTTGTTTAGCACACTGCAGTCTTCTATGACGAATTTTTTGTTACACATAATAAAATCAATTTCACTTGTCGTCCCATTTGGATGTCTCCATGTCCATTTCCTGTGTGGCTTTTTCTTGAAAAAGGAGTTCAAGATGAAAAACCCTTCTGCCTCTGCAAACTCTACGAGAGTATTTCCACGCTGGTTTCTGTTGCCGTGACCGAATTTACCTACTGAAGTTTCATTCTGTTGCCGTTGCCCTATTTTTGCATTGAAATCTCCCATAATTATCTTCAAGTGCTGCTTACCTTTATTATTTAGATCATGAATTTCCTCATAAAATTCTTCAATTTCTTCTTCAGCATGACTTGTGGTGGGTGAATAAGTTTGAATAATCTGAGCCTGGTATCTTCTCGAGAGTTGGATAACGAGTCGTGCAGCTCTGTCAGAGGAACTTTCAACTTCTACAACTTTATCCTTCAGTTTCTTGTTTATTATAAATCCAACACCACTAGTTCTGCCAGTATCTGTCCCACGATAGTAGAAGAGATGTCCACTTTTCAGTTCAATGAGATCTTCTCCTTTTCTCCTTACCTCACTTAGCCCGACGATGTCCCACTTGATCCTTTGTAGTTCCTCTTCCAATTCAAGAAGCCTTGAATCAGAAGATAGGGAGCGTCCGTTATACGTCGCCAAGGTCAGCATCAGATGGCAGCCTAGTCCGGTCCTCCGGGGATTCTTAGCACCCTCTGCCTTCATGTCGCACTGGCCGTTGCCTTGGCCAGGTACATTCCAGCTGCCGGAGACTGAGGGCCAAGATTTAAGTAGTGGAGTCATTTTGGAGGGGTTTGGCCATAACTCACCACGCTGGCCAAGCGGGTTGGTGAGTGTGGGATAGCATTTCCTCTAATCCCGATGGTATAGTTATACCGCTATTGGCGGTCGTCAGAGCCCCTTTAGTGGGAACAGGATGTACCACGAGAAGGCGGGGTTGACATTTGTCAAGGAGAGGCTGTGATGTTACGCATCACCTGACCTTACATCCCATATATTATTATATAAATATTGATCAAATAATGCTATTAGCTAAAAATAAAATATTACGTCAAAAAGAATTTGAAAGATTATCTAGGATTCCAAATGTAACCTTATATTAAAGGCATGAGCTCATCAGGTGTTTGACTTTCTGGATTTTGGATTGTTGGGTTCGGCTGTCGGGATTTTGGTAATGTCGGAATACTGGATGTTTCGGGATTTTGGGCAGCGGTTATTTTGGCTTGTCGGGATTCTGACCCAGATCCCTTATCTACCAATCAAAACTTGCTGTTTCTCGAGGATTCCCGTTATTCGGAAGCGTCCGTTAATGGAGGTTTCACTGTATTTATACATATTCTCCTCCGTGTCGCTCCAATATGCTTCCGAATTTTATCCACCCATTTCTCATGTGGTCTGCTTCTGAGTCTTATTCTGATCCTAGGTAACCAGTCTAAAATTTCGGTTGTCCATCGGTGGTTAGTTCTTCCAGCTAAATGCTCAGCCTTTTACCATTTCATGGATGTTATTTTGACCATGATAATATTATTTTGACCATGATATTATTATTATTATTATTATTATTATATTATTTTTACCATGATATTATTATGATTATATTATTTTTACCATGCCATTTCACTGGATATTATTTTGACCACTCTGGTCATTATCCTAATCTACGAGTTTCTTTCTTTCTTTTTTCCCCACTGGTTACAACAAACAGGCGCCTCATCATAATTCTTTGAGTTGTCTGCAGCTTTTGTGTTTCTTTTTTGGTTAAGGTCCATGTCTCTGCTTCATCATAGGCATAGCAAGGGGGTGGGTTCTCCGGATCCGGACCACCCCTTGAGAGGAAATGTAGCACGAATTTAAAGCGATATACCTTATATGTATAAAATATGAGGCTTTCACCAATGAACCAAACCCATGGACCCTCCTTAAGAAATTTCTGGCTGCGCCACTGTGCTTCATACGTAAGAACTGAAACGATGCACTGATTAAACATTTTCCTTTTCAGTGGTGGATCCAGCCTGGGGCGATTTGGGCGATCCCTTCCTCTTTATATACGTGAAATTTCTTTTGCAAAAATATGCAGGGAAAATAATTGATTTTCCAGATAAAAATCAATTGAAACAAGATTTTATTGATATAATATTAAAAAAAACGAACAACAGAATTGTGTTTTATATAAATGTCTTTTTTTCCTTTATGGACCAAATCACCTCCCTCTCACCGTTCCATTGTTCTGGATCCACCTTTGTTCCTTTTAAGACATTTTATATGTAATTCCGTAGTATCCCACAAAATTTCCGTACATACTGTAGGCACGTTGTACGAACTTGGAAAATGGCTCATTTTAGAGATCTTGATCCCAACAATCGGGAAAAAATTAAACATTTTTTTTTTAATTCAATCAGCTGATTGATGTACGTGTCACGAAGCTTACTCCAACTATTCTGATTTTGTCATCGCAACGCGGAGCAGACGGGTAGTTGTAAGACCTTAGGAGATAGCGCCAGCCAGAGCCAGAAAGCAAGGAGCTGATTGGTTATTATAAAGAAAAAATCGGCTACACGTACTTCTACTGCTTTTCAACTGTAAACCGCGTTACAGTGAGGACAGAAACAGGGTTCTGTTATGAGTAGCGTTAGAGGGAGACCACGCAAACGAGGGCGTATTTTTTGTAATGTGCGTGAGCGAAGGAATTTTGAAAGCACACGTAATGATCGCAGTAATACACGAGGCAGCCTATCTTTCCGAAAAAATTTATTGGACGAAACTGCCATATATGAGCGCCGCTTGGGTGCGTTGAATATTGAGTGGGTCACTGCCAAGCTTTGCATTTCGCAATGAGGAAACTGATAGTCATTTTAATTCCTGTTGTCATAGCTGCCTTATTTCCCTTCCAGAACTACAGATAAATACGGGTCTGAAGAACTTGCTGCTGCTGAACAGTCCTAATATTGTCCATCACATTCGGAAATACAACAATGCTCTCATTCACTTTCCTCTCGGCCACAAAAAAAAAAAAAAAAAAAAAAAAGAAGAGAAAAGAAAAGAATAAAGAAAAAAAGAAGATTCAGGGTTATGGTCCGTACTGCTTCAAAATTCAGGGACAGATTCACCGGTACATTTGGGATTTATTACCACTTACTGGTGAAACTATACTTTATAGATTCCTCAGCAACTACAGGTATATGTACTGGTCGTAATGAAAATGAAGAATTAAAGCAATCGATATTGACAGCTCTGGCAGATATTATGGTTAACAGTCCTTAAGGCCAAGCATACAAGATTGCAGCTGAGGCGATTGAGCATGAAGTAGCAGGACACAACCTGGACCTGCGTTTTGTTGATGATATACACTGTCTGACAAAGAAAATGCCACACCATGAAGGAATGATTAAAAACAGACCAAACTGCACACACAGGTAGCCAAGTAGGTCCTGAACAAATGACTTAATTGTCATATACAGACTACTGAGTGTGGCCCCATTTTGGCGAAACAGCGTTGAATCCGTCTTGTCATCGAGGCAATGAGAGTCCTAATAGAGTCCACGGATATCGTGGACCATGTGGTGTTGATCCGAGCCCACAGTTCATCTTCATTTTGTGGGAGCGGGAGGGTACTCAACCGACGTCCAATCGTGTCCCACATATATTCGATGGGCGATAGGTCGGGAATCGTGCTGGCCACGGAAACATCCGCACACCATGTTAAGCATTCAGGCTGATACGAGCGGTATGCGGACGGGCGTTATCTTGTTGAAAAACTGAGTTTTCGATGACCTGAAGATATGGTAGTGCCACGGACCGGCCGCAGCACCTCGTCAACACAGCGGCGTGCCTGTAATGCGCACCAGCGGTGAGCAGCTGTTGGCGCTGATAGCTTCATGATTCCACGTTGCCAGGCCGTTTGGTGCTCCACAATGGCAGAGGATCCGCCCGTAGGCCATATCGCCTCCAGACTCTCACACGGCGATCATCTGTGGTGAACAGAATTTCGATTCGTCGCTGATCATCTCACTGTTCCATTCGGCACACCACGCCAAGCGGTGACGACGATGCCTAGCTGTTAAGGGTAGCCTTCGCAACGGACGGCTAGACAGCAAACCAGACCCAGACAATCGGCGCAACACTGTCCGCATCGATACGGAGCATCCAAAACTTCCCGTACATTCCGCAAAATGTCGCGCATTGTGGCCTGTGGGTCCGCTACGGCATGGCGTTTGATGCGACAATCGGTGCGCTCGGACGTCCGTCTCCGTGCTCCGGTCTCCCTACGATGCTTCACAGATCCTTCCTGGGACCACTGTCCCACGACCGACGGTTGTGGCATCATGTTGTGTTTCTTCCGCAATACGACACAAATACCATCCGGCGGTATGAAGGACTACAGTGACACCACTCGTGAACTCTTCCGTTTGATGAAATCGCGAACGACAGCGTCTTAACTGCATTGGCACCACTTATTCGTTCTCCAGACACGGTTGCAGCAGAACCACTCACTTCTCGCGGCCGTGCCGACGTCTCGACTGATGACCTCACACGGGTTGGTTGTCCGCTTATATCCCGCGCGCCGTACGTGCGATTTGCCTACAAATGCAATCATTTGCATAAGTTGTACGTTTGCATCCACCCTGCAATTTGCATGGCGCTGCGTTTACGTCTTCGTGGTGTGGTATTTTCTCTATCAGGCAATGTATTTACAGTTCTCTATATTCCACCAACAGAATACATAAAGCATGAAAATGGGGCGCAATTTTATTACCACTTGACTTTCTTGAAAACTGTAAAAAATATTTTTTAACAGATTGGGGCTCTTGCTCCATCAATCCACTAGTACGGATAAATTTATTTTGAAAATTGTGGTGCTTGTTCCAAATGCTGTCCAATGAAGTGCTACATGCCGATGAATTTGTGCGTGTGTGTGTGTGTGCGCGCGTGTGTCCATCATTTTTCTAAAAAAACAAAAATATATTTGGAATGCGAAATCATGAATATTTATATAAGCCCTTTAGCAACAAAGTTAACCAACCGAAAAAACAACAACAACAACAACAAAAGCAAATGTCATCATTCTGACAGTTCTGTGAGCAGCTCAATGGACTATAAGCAGTCACCCATCTCTAATTCTGGTCTACTGACTCTGTGGAAGGAAAAGAGACAGTGCCGTGAGAAAAACACAATATCCATGGCTCACGGGATTCGAACCCGGACCCATCATGGACGAACGATCAGAAACCATCGCTTAGACCACTACGCCACCGGGGCAACATCGCTCCCTTACCCCTTCGTCAGTGATTGATGTATCATCACCTGACATATTGTCTAAAACAACATAAATGAAATAAGTGTGGCCATATGTGCTGCGAACCTAAACATCTAAATGAAAAGGTTTTGCTTTCTGGGTCGCTGCGTTAAAGTTCAAGCGGGCGAGGAAGACATGACCCTCGTCTTTCTAGGAAAAAGTGATACGCAAAACTGTGTTGTTATCTAGATAATTTATTCTTGTCGAAAACTCTGTTTCTTCTTTATGTGTTTGCCGTTAGATGAAACAAGCAAACAAAAAAGCATTGTTATTAAAAATTCTTTATGAAACATCCAGTCTCAAATTCAAATGACGTTAATTGCTCGTAGAGAAATGTGAACATTAAATGGCAGATATAATTGGACAAAATATAACCTTTGCACATGACGAATTTGACTGAAATAAACTTATTAAGTTTTACCGTAAATTTAATATCCAATTCACTACTTTACTCTAAAAATTCAAAATTGTTGTATTCTGAGCCCTTATGGGAAATTCATAAAATGTAATGTGAAATTGAAATGAGCAAAATTTTGTTCCATTAAATTGTAATTTTCTGACTTTTAAAAGCATCCGTAAAGAAAAATGTCTTGATATTCGTGGACAGAGCTACGGACTGAGAAAGCGGTTTAAAATTGAATTAGCCGCCTGATGGCCAAACGTCTGAAGAGCTGGTTATTGACATATCATCCAAGACTGGATCGGGTTGGAGTTCCTGATGATTCATGGATAGGGATTTTGTGTGATCGTGCTGGATCTGTTCCTCCCATGGAACCAGTGGTCCTAATGAGAGACGAGCGATTAGTAAAGCCTTCGTTGCTCACATCCTGATTGTTAAATATTCCTATCTAAGGCCGGCTCTTTTGCCGCCCCGGTGGCGCAGTGGTCTAAGGCGCTGGCCTCTGATCATTCGTCCGTAAGGGGTCCGGGTTCGATTCCCGGTCAGGCATGGATGTTGTGTTTGTCTTACGGCACTGGCTCTCTCCCTTCCCTGGAACCAGTGACCCTAAATTAGGGACGGGCGACTGCTTATAGCCCATTGAGTTGCTCACGGTGGTCGTTAAACCTCCAATCAAAAAAAAAAAAAAAAAAAAAAAAAAAGGCCGGCTCGACCATCCGCATCACCTAATCCCTTCACCAGACACCTCAGTTTAGGAATTAAAAAATATCTTCTTTAGTAAAATTGTTATACTAATTAATATTGTCTTCAGTTTCATATCACGAGGCCCTTAAATTAACATTTTTTATAATGAGTTTTTCTCTGTTATTTTTCAATTGTTTTCAACCCCCTATTTACAAATAGGTTATCTCCCTTCGTCTTACAGATATTAGGATTTGCAGATTTCAAATAATTATTGTAACCACTTTAAATTTTTCTGCATTTATCAAATAGCAAATCAAATTTCATTATTTTGCGGCTCCTTATTTTTATGTATTTAACAATTTGTATGTAAACCAGATATTTGCCGCCCCAGTGGACAGTGGTCTAAGCGCTAGCTTATGACTATTCGTACATGAAGGCTCTGGGTTCGAATCCTCGTGAAGCATGGATGTTGTACTTTGTCTTATGGCACTGTCTCTCTGCCTTCCCTGTAACCAGTGGCCCTAAATTAGGGACCGGCGACTTCTTATAGTCCTAAGAGTTGCTCACGGTGGTCGTTAAAATTTCAATTAAAAAACAGATATTTAAATTAAAAATAAAGCGAGCAATATCAATGTTGTTATGGAGCTATAGAGGCTAATTGTTCAGTGACTTTAAAAACAGCATTAGAAATTTCAAAAAGAGCAATTTTCGTGTATGAGCGGTGAAAGTTTAAAAAATAACTGTTTTGTCAGTTACCTTGCAATGAAAAATCCATCACTAAAACATGTATCATGAAAAAAGAAAAAAAAAACTATTTATACGAATTTGTTTTAAGGGATCCTTATTAATTCGGTACGCGGATGAGTTGAAATTATCGCTTTTGTTTTAATTTTGTGAAGAACTTTTTATTAAAATCACAAAAAAAAAAAAAAAAAAAAAAAAAAAAAAACTCAACTCTCTCTTCCCGGAAAGATAATCGCAGATTCGTAGATTTCAATACATTTTATTCTGTTTCTCTCTCTCTCTTGCTGAACTTCCAATCTATATTACTCAAAGGCTGTGTTTTTCTTTAACTTAATGCAAATATTTCTTTGAGATAATCATTTTTCTTTATGATAGATTCCATATGTTTTCTTTACGGACGTTATTTTCTACGGAACAACTGTATCAAAATATGAGATTCATTTTTCTCAGGCCAGCAGTGAAATTTCGCTCCGGGACCTGCAATGAAATTTAGTTCCGGGCCCCGAAAAAGTTCCGTGTGGCCCTCTTTCCACCCCCAAACTATCGAGCTGTCAAACAAACATCCGCGCATGCTTAAAATCCATATCATCTAGATTTTTTTTCTAATTTTTTAAATACCTAAAATATTTCTGTTAAATGAAAATTTTCATGTGCATGAAAATAACATATTAATCTCTACAATATTTTTAAGCGACTACATATACATCAGATTGTGCGTGAGTTATTATTAGACCATCTCTGTTTTTACAATTGCCGGCCGTTCCCAAAATTCGTCTCCTGACAAAAATTTGTTAAAAACTGTCCAGAAACTCTAATGTTTCATAAGCTTCAAAACGTCTACCGGCTAAAAATTAAGAAATGTATCAAAATTTTATTGGCTAACCATTTCCTACAGCATCAGACAAATGGTCTGACAAATAATAAGAAACACTGAAATATGTCTGGGAAATAATAAGGAGCATTGAAGGACAGCCTTTCATTTGAGCATTTAAAGTAAACTCAGTGACAAAACTGTTTGATATGGGAAAAAAACAGCCTGCCAAATTTTCTAATGGTTTACTGGAGCTCGATGACGTTTAGAAACGCCTTGCGCTCTGGGTATTCCTCGTTTTCAAAAATTGTCATACTTTGTGAAGGAGATACATACCGAATGGCAACACAAAGGCTAGCGCATGCGTGTGCGTCTGTGGAGACCACTGTAGGCGGATGCAGAAGGGATGACAAATTTGTGTCGAATGTAAACTAATAAAATTGTGATTTACTGCTTCTCAAAAATAATTTATTTTATTTCCACATATTATTATCTGTGATCGAAGACTTGTTTGTCATCTGGAGGTCCAGTGAAATATTTATTTTCGTTTGTGGAGCACAATAATGAGCGATGACAACTCGTCTACTTGAGTGTTTCCTTCTGTTAGGGTTAAAGTCATTTAATAAGCACAGGCCGCATACAACTCAATTTCTGATTATATACTGCAATTAATTTATCTCCGGTATGTATTTGCATTCGAGAAACTTTGTACTATATATGGATTATCTGTGCTCGAGCTTGTGAGCAAAAACTTGCTGCGTAAAAGAAGAAAATATTCAAATCGTGTACACTCCCTTTAAGAGATTTTTTTTTTTATTGCTCGTCAGAGATAAACAACAAATTATTATTTATCAACTTTCATGGCTACCAGTGGAACGGAAACAGTTGCCGAACAAAAATTTGCAGCGAAAGGTGAAGGTGCTCAGTCGGCGGGTATAGGTAAGCAATGCAATTCAAATGGTGTTCAAAGGATAACAAACAAAGGTATAGTTTACATTGTGCGTGTGTGTGTTTGTAGTGTGCTAATGGTATTATTCCAGGTGCAATTGCATTACTGAAAATGTTTTTCAGATCTGCAACTTGCATATGGGAATTTCAAAGCTTGTGGCATGTTGGTATGATGGGTAATGTGATCACATGTGCTGACAGGGTTTTAAATGCTATCTGACAGCATTTAATAAGTTGTTTTTATTATTGTTTCATGGCTCCAGAGTTGACCAGTTATGTAGGATGCTAGTGTGTGGAAAGGTCCTAGAAGAAATTAGAAGTGATACATGGGTGTGTTGCTTGTCACCCAGTTCTGCAATCAGTAATCTGAGGTTAGGTTGGTATGCCATTCAAGAAAACTAATGGCAGAATGCATGGTTTATAGCTGAACAATGAATTGCTGGTAGGCTACAGTATATGGTTTTTAACACAGTTAAATAATTTCATTATCAGAAAAGAAAACATTGCACTTTTTTATATACAGTTGTTACACTAGATATCTACTACAGTTGTATTTTATGCACACACAAAAAATAATCTGCATGATATTCTATCCATTATGATAGTTTTAATTAGGCAGAAATCAGATTAATTTTCATGAAATCTTTCTCGGTGAGAATATTCAAAGCAAACAATATAAATTCTGAATTTGCTCGTACCACATTACTGGCCATCCATGTAACTCTCAGAAAACTTGAAAATTTCATCGCCCTAGAGCGGAAATCGAACCAGCATCTCCCAATTTCCGTTCAAGTAGGAAATCAGGAGATGGGGGCTCAATTCCTGCTCGCCGCCCCGATGGCGCAGTGGTCTGAGCGATGGCTGCTGACCATTCGTCCGAGATGGGTCCGAGTTTGTATCCCGGTGCGGCATGGATGTTGTGTTTACCTTATGGCACTGGCTGTCTCCCTTCCTTGGAATCAGTGACCCTAAATTAGGTTTGGGCGACTGGTCGTTAAACCTCCAATAAAGAAAAAAAAAAAAAAAAAATCCCACTCCAGGGTGATGAAACTTTAAAAGTTTTCTGAGAGAGTTACATGGATGACCAATAATGTGGTACAGGCAAATTAAGAATTGGTATTCTGTTTGCTCTGAATATTCTATCAATTTCCCATGTATTAAGAGGAATGTTTCTTCCTTCATTGATTTCTCAGTGAGGTATTAATATTTTTATTATTTTTGAGAGCTCAGGGATGGATGTAATATAGATTTTCTAATGCTAAAGCCTTTTTGTGTCTTGCAAGCATTTGCTTTTAGCATGCCACTATTTCAGCAGCATTTATCATTTGAGCACATGCACTTCAAATTTTCATATATACTATACTGTGCAAATTAATTGGGACAAAGTAAAAAATCACTTTTTTCCAAAACATGCCTTTATATCATTCTATGCCCTGATATACACCGATAAATACCTGTATTAGTATGAAGTATGTCCTCCTTTAGCAGAAATGACCTCTTGAATTCATTTTGGCATTGACTCCACTAATTGAGTACACATATTTTTGACTTCATAATTGTGGAACCACACTTTTATAGCATTCATTATCATGCATTCTTTGGTTGTACAGTCCATTTTACCTAAACGTCTCTTCAACATATTCCACAAGTTTTCTATGGGATTTAAGTCTGGTTAATTTCCACGCCAATCAAGGAAATGAATTTGATTTTCCAGCATGAAACTCTTGACCAATTTCAAATTGTGACATGTGGCCAAGTCATGTTGAAATGTCCCGTCAAAAGTTTGCAAGAATGGAACAATCCTACGTTGTAATATTTCTACGTACTTGGCTGAATTCATCATACCTTGAACAGGAACTAAGCTTCCAGTGCCATTTGATGTGAAAAAACCCCAAAACATCTGTTTCAGAGGGTGTTTTACAGTTTGTTTGACATGCTCAGGTCTTAAGGGTTCACAGTTGCTTCGTCTAACGACATTTGCTTGGTAACCCTGCACAAATCAATGAGTTTCATCACTGAAAATTACCTTTTTCCAGTAGTCAGCAGTCCATTATTTATATTTTTTGGCCTATGCTAAACATTTTATCTTCATTTTCGCATTCAAATATGGTTTTTTTGTTGGTCTTCCAGACAACTTCCAGAAGCCTACGGCGTACAGTTGAATCAATAACATCACAACCACTAGCCAATAAATCTCTTTGAAGGTCGGTGCTTGTTTTTTTTTTGGATTATTTTTACTATTTCTGATTAGATATTTACAGTTCGTGAAGTTGTTTTTCGTTTTCTTCCACATTTACCTCTCCTTTTTGGAGACGCTGATCCAGATGCATTGTATCGTGTAAGCAGTCTTGATACACTTGATTTTCCTACACCAACTGCAGAAGCGATCTCTCACTGTCATAGAAGTGTGATCCTTCAGAGCAATTATTTTTGCACGCTTCCTTGGGGAAATATCCATTTTTCAATACATGAAAGCAACATGTACTCACAGAGAGCAAAAACTAACATCCACCTGTCACACGCAAAAGCTCACAGCTGATAAAACCGGTTTACGTAGGTTTCCCATGTCAACTGGCGATCACTTTACAATTCTGAGAATAAAATAGCTTGTCCCAATTAATTTGCATGGTATAGTACAATATTTTCAGTGTTTTAACTCTTCGCTGGCCCGAGATCACTGAAAGTAAACCGGTTGATCCAGGCAGCATTTAATACCGTTGTGTGGTGGTATCTTCACAAAAATATTTGTAGCTCAAATGGTATCTTCAGAAAAATATTTTGAACTGTGATAGTTTCTTCACTTTTAATAAAATTTTATCTTAAAAAAAAAAATTTTGTGTGAAGAGCAGGGCGCGATTTCACCGATTAGCAAATAGCTAGTGAAAAATCAAATTTGCTAGTGAAAAAAATCGCAGTAGCAAATATTGCTAGTAAGGTAATTTCTTTATTTAAAGTAACCAAAAATCATTATTAATCCACGAAGTTTTCATAACAGTTTCTATTATCACTTGTTAAAACAGCGATGCTGCCCCGGTGGCGCAGTGGTCTAAGGCGCTGGCCTCTGATCATTCGTCCGTAAGGGGTCCGGGTTCGAATCCCGGTCAGGCATGGATGTTGTGTTTGTCTTACGGCACTGGCTCTCTCCCTTCCCTGGAACCAGTGACCCTAAATTAGGGACGGGCGACTGCTTATAGCCAATTGAGTTGCTCACGGTGGTCGTTAAACCTCCAATAAAAAAAAAAGCAAAAAAAACAGCGACGATCAGCAATTCTCTTTCGCCAATTTCCTTTCGACACCTTATTACCCATCCTCCCCATATCTTTCATCCCTTCCAGTGGAAACTGTCGTAGAAGCGCATTGAAACTCCTCTCCATCATGCCCTCAAAGGTCTATTACAGAAACTGAAAATGACGTCGGCAATGGTTGCTGTGGCAACCCAGAGCTCTGGGATGGATCGGTTGTTTGACCACCTGCTCTCCCCCTTCTTTTGCCCCACGAACTTTGTCCTCAACTCCTTTCGTACCCTAAGCCAAGCGATTGCCTACTTCCACAAGTCTTGATAGTCGTGCATACATCAAATACTGCGCTCTAATGATCAGTGATAAATAAGCAAGAATAATTCCACTTATTCGGATGGTAGACAAAACCGAAAGAAGCAAACCAAAATGTTACTGGAAAATTGCCTGCCAACACTGGCAAAAGTCTTATCCATAGTAACTAGTCTTATTGCTTGACATAGACAGACGCTTTTTTACGAAAGGTGTTTGTGGAGGGGGTAAACGATTACGGAAGAAACTTTTGCTTTGTCTGACTTCTGGTTTTGGAAATTTTCCTTGTATTTTCAAGCTGAAATACAAATATTTATCCAGTAAAATGTTAATGAGCAATAATACTTGACAGAGGCAACATCGTGAGAAAAAAAAATTATGATTACGGAAAAAAACTGAATTCTGTCGACCTATCGTTTTCTAGTTTCGTAAAGACGGAATTCCAATAATAAAAAAGCCGGAATTCCTTGAATTCGAGGAAGAATCTCATGCCTGAAGATTACAGAAATATTTTGCAGCAGCCAACTTCCGTTTTTGCAAATTGTTCTCCACAGTTTCAAGCTAAAATGCAAACATTTATGCAATAAAATGATATTTAACAAGAAAAGCGGACACAAAGACAACATTGGGAGAAAAATTTGCGATTACCGCAAAATTTTCTTACTCCGTTTCACTACTGTGTTCGAAAATTTTGAAGCACGAAATTTCGTCTTCCAGATGGAAAACGATCCCCCCCCCCCTCTCCTAAATATCGATCTTCAGAATGATCTAACTGATGACAAAAAAGCGGGATTCCGCGAATCCCGGTAAGAATCTCGTGTATATCATGAAAATAATAGCAAAAGAAAAATTTGAAACAAAATGAAAATTTGTAGAATCCGTAGTTTTGATAGTGAGTTCTGTAGTCAGACAACTAATTCCGTAGAAACTACAGCATTGTGTGGTAGTTGGCAGATATGAAGTGTGTAGAAGTTTAGCAGAAATTTGTGCGATACTTCCACTTAGTACTGCATGTTGTGAGGTGGGATTCAGTTTTTTAAAAAGAATACAAGGGGATTGGAGGAACAATTTGTCTGTTGAAACTTTAAATGCTCTGATGACAATTGAAATACTGTAGAAGGGCCACGAGAAGAGATTTTTAATCCACGGTCAGCAGTTCTAAAGTGGTATGATGACAAAGTCAGACACCCTGAGCGTAAACCATATGGGAAGAAATCTGAATTAGAATGTCAGTGAAATATATTCATGTGGTATGAGAATTTGTTAGAAATTAATAATAAAGATAGTCACTAAACTTATCTAAGATTCTATTCATTATTCACAAAGGTAAGTCAAAATATTTATACACATTTAAATTTCTGTGTAACTTTATTAGAAAATAAGTTACGATGCGATTTAGTTTTACTTGCTAGTCATGCAAATGTTTTGCTAGCAAACTATTTGGTCACTAGCAAAATTTGCTAGTGAGCTTAAAAGATGAAATCTTGCCCTGGTGAAGAGGCATCTTGAATTATCGCATTTACCTTTTTTTTTTTTTTCGTTGTTATGAACTTTTTTAGTAAAACAGTCTCTGATGGGCAATCACTAGCAGCAGCTGAGGTGAACCTTGCTGAAAGTAACCCCAAAGCATTATGGGAGCAATCCCTCCCCCTAACATTGGTAGATACTCATTCCCAAAACATTGACGCATCTATACTATAGTATCGGTGAATTTTTTGATGTATCAGAGAAAATCTCATGTTTTGCTAAAGAGCTGAAGAATTCTCATCTTTCATATCTGCAGCAGGTATGGGCACATCAATGAATAAATTGGCATTCAATATATCGGCGATAGCCCACATTAACCATAATATTTGTTAAAATGCTTGATGTATCGTAAACCTTGATGTATCGGCTCCTGCAACATCGAGGATGAGAACTCTATTTTTAGCAACAAAACATCTAAAAAAAGACGAAAAAATTGTTAATTTGCGACATAGAAAGGTGATATTCCCTTTCTCTTTATAAGGAAACAAAAAGATTGATTCATTTACTTTTGCAGAAAAAGTGGATTATGCTTTTGCAATTTCAAACATCGGTCATGAAACCAATTTTTTTGGGGGTAGGGCTCAATTCCTGTAACATTGAGGAACTCTATTTTTTGGCGACAAATCTGTCATATTTGTGTGGGCTGTTATACATATATTTATTATACTTGCTTATTACTCGTTCTGTATATTTTGTGGGAGTAGATTGGAGTTTGATTAATTGACTCCGGTATGGTAATTAGCTGCCACCAGACCAGGATATCTCTGTCCCAGTCAACTTACGCTGTTGTGTTGCTCCTCAGAGGCATGGTGAAGGAAAAGATGACTTGTAGAGTAGAGCTGAGCATTGGTTACACTATCATCATCATCATCATCAGCAACCATTATCAATCCACTGCTGGACAAAGGTCTCCCCAAGTTTCCTCCACAACAGTCTGTCTTGTGCCAGTCTCCTCCATGTCACTCCCGCATACTTTCAAATTTCATCCACCCATCTCCCATGTGGTCTTTTCCTGTCCCTTGGAATCCAATCTAAGGTTACACTACATACATTGCTTTATTTACAGCTTAGTGACGAGTATGATGAAGATACATGTCACGTGATCGAAACGGTTCTAGATATTGAGCAAGTCTACATTACAGCACGATCATAGTTCAGTCACAGTCCAGTTCTGCACTATAAGTGTGCACGTAGCATCACGAAGTTGTTATACCTAGCAATTATACTCTTCACAGGTGGCTGGATTTCTCAGGTGGAGGATTTCCTTGGCGGACTGCAGTCTGGCATGTGATTAGTATTACTACCCAATTACTCGCAGGTAATACAATGTATATACCCTAGTGGCCTTAACCTGCAGGTAGGCTCCTAACTAGTCCGCTGCGGCCGACTAGCGTGTGTACATCTCGAGCGACGACTACAAAACGACCGTCCTCTTCCTATTGGAGCAAGAAAAGTGCCGCTAAAGTTCGTTATAACTTTTTCCCCGCTTAAATTCTTGCAGCCCGGACTTTGCACAACCAATCCCCGTAAGTGCACGCCTTCGGAGCAAGAGGCCATGTGGTAAACATCTTTTCCCTCCTGAGCTTGGAATTGATCAGGGAAAGAATTTCCTTTCCCCTTCGCCTCTCTGTGGGACCCTGGGCACACAATATGGCCGACCTAAAGTAATTTTTCTTTCTACAGGAAGAAAATAGCGTTCCACCTCCCATTTTGGATATTTTTCCATTTTCCCTGTCTTAAATATTTTTACATCATCACAAAATCATCGAACAAAACGGCAAAAAAAAAAAAAAAAAAATAGCTAGTTCATGACATGCAAAGATTATATTCCTTTCTTCTTTTAAAGAATGCAGCAAAGTGAAATTCATTTACTTCACGTAGAAAATATTCTTTTGCAGTTTCAAACATTGATTATCATTTGCAAAAACATCGATGCTCAAAAACAGATATTTTTTGCCCATCTCTACCCCAATTAATGTTTGCTGTATTTGCCGGGATTCTGGGGAACGCATTTACATATGAGGAAAAGGAGCAGGATGGGAGAAGTGCTGGCCGTTCGCTTTATGAGGGTTCGTGTTGTGACATACGAGAGTTTTTTTAAATGTTATTTTAGTTATTTCTTTTCCTCCAGCACTGAAAATTTTGACCTTTGATGTTGTGTGTGTGTGTGTGTGCGACTTTCATGGTTTAATACAACCTGGATATTGTTTTATGAGATCTCAGCTGGAGCAAAATCAGAGTTGTATATAAAAAAAAAAAAAATGTGTGCACTATCATCAAAACAGAAAACTTGGTGCAAATTCAGACAGAGTGAACCACGGTTAGCATTAGTTAAGAATAAATTGAAATAATAAAATAAATAAATAACTGAAAAAATAAAAGTTACTGTCAGAATAATAAATTGTAAAGGATTAAAATTACTCCAAACAGAATAAGCAAATTTCACAAAAATAATGTAAATTTCACAAAAATAGGCAGAATTTCACAAAAATGGGTATGATCTTTAAAAACCTAGATTGACCTCCTGATGTTCCAGTCACTTTTTTTCAGTGGGTGTTGTGGTCTTGAGGGCTAGTTTCTATCCAATCATCCAAGATTAGTCCGGGTTTGGATCCTTGTGAGGCATGGATGTTGCGTTTGTTTTACAGCATTGGATCTGTTCTGTAGAACAAACACCAGTAGGAAAGGGCGATAGCTTATAGCCCATCGAGTTGCTCATGATAGTTGATGGTTGTTAAACACCCGGATGAAGAGTGATTTCAGGGAAAAGATGCTGTTGCTTCCTCCCCCCCCTATAAAGGAAAGTTGCAAGATATTTTCTGCTTCTGATAGATAGTGAATAACTTAGCAGGATCATAGCAAAGGAAGGGCGGCGGCGCCCGACCTGTTTCTTTTTGCCCAGCTCAAGGACTCACCTTACAGTTCAGTGCCCAACCTCTTTTATATATCTTTTGCCTGACCTTTATTATATCCTTTGCCCAACCACAGACATGCGCCACATTTCCAAACTACTCTTTCAGGCTACGGGCTAGTGTTGGGCATAATCAATTGAATTCAAAAATTAAAAGGTCGTAACCTAGAGATATGACAAATCGAGATATTCATTTGAATGATATCTAATTTTCCAATTTACTGGTTGGTTTCCTGTTCTTACCTAAAGTAAGAAATCCAAGCTGTAAATAAAAGATGAGTGTGCCAGAATTTTTTTGAATTAGCTTAACCAAGTTACAAGTAACACAAGATTAGTAGATCCTGTAGGGAGAGATCATTCGAGTGATCCTGCAAGTGAAAGATCATTTGATCGCATAAAAAGTATTTTCAGAACCTCTTGAGAAGAGTGATTTTGCACAAGAGAATCTGAATGGTGATTGGCCAGGGGTAGAAAAATATTCTGAAATCTGGTGTCTTGCTAAATTTTTTAGTGGCCAGACATTAGACTTGCACGAAGGGGGTGGGGGAGGGTTGTATATGATATCAAAGCCATGTACACTTCTGTCCAAAAAAATGTTCAACTTTCAGCTTATCTATTCCTGGAAAACAAAAACCATACTCTTTTTTTTTTTTTTTTTTTTTTTTTGAGGCTCGCAAATTCGAAATTCCATAATTTTTGTCGTTTATCCCCAGACACTGGAATTCGCACAATTTTTTTTTTAACCTTCATATAATGTGCGCCGGCGTATTATTCACAGATCGCTGCATTCGGAAAAAAAAAAAAAATTGCCGTTTAATCCGCACATCAAAAATGCTGATCTAGAAGTGGAATTTTTGATAAAAAAGTCGGTCACATAATGACCCCGGAGTCCAAAGAAAATTAAAAAAAAAAAACAAAAAACGATCTTATTAAATCAAAAAGTTCATTTTTAAAGGAAACTTTTTTTTTAAATTTTTTTTATCTTCGGACACAAAATAAGCTTAGTGGCGTGGCATCCATAGAGTGCAAAATTTAATCATGCCGATGCAGCAGCTCCAATTGCATTACACACTGCCAATGATGAAACGCTGATACAGAACAATTCATAGAAATACTGTACATACTTGTGTGTAAGTTGAAAAAGTTTTTGGAAGAAATTCTGCTTTCAAAGGTTGGCTTAAACACAAATCAAAAAAAAAAAAAAAAAAAACACTGCTGGCCACCCAAAATGCAACACCAAGAAGGAAGCATCCGACTGACCTGAAATTCGCAGCATGCGTCGCCCGTGGGAGGACATGCAAACGATTAGCATTGCAGGGCATATGCAAATCATGTGCGCCCAGCACGCCACCGAGAAGCATTATAAGAAGGGTGCACAGAAGGCGGTGTGTAAGTAGTGAACCTCCAATAAAAAAAAAACAAGATTTGTAATAGGCTAGTTTTCTAACAATCTAGAAATGGTTTCATGCAAATGACCAATTAATGCATGTGCATCTATTTCAAATAGACTGTTAAAAGTGAGTCATTTTAGGCTTGAGGGCAGGACTTTTTAAATTAAAAGGCAGGAAAGGTGCTGTGTCCTTTTTAAAACAGTTAGGATGAACCCTGTGCAATAAAACTATCCAGTCTAATATCCAACAGAAAATGTTACTGGCTAATGGCCTAATGCCAAGCCTCCTTTGACACCTAAACAAATTTAGACATCAGTCCCACTGTGCATATTAAGTGTCCGAACAAATGAAGAGCACTATTTGAGTTTACAAAAGTGTATTATTATTCTACTTGCAGGCATGTATATGTTCTTTTGCCTTTTGCTGTGGAACTATTTACATCGCATAGTGGCACATGGTGAGTCACAATAGGAAATATAAACAAGTCCACCGACCCGTAGCATTTTAGAACAGCTGTAACATTAGTCTTTTCACCTGATTGGATTTATAATGCCATTGCAGCAAGTAGATCAAATTGTGCAATATCTGGGATGTCCAGTAATGCCCTCATTAAGCCAAACAGTTTGTTTTGATTTCCCCAATGTTTTTGAATGCCCAGTCGACTGATGCGCAATGAAAATGCCTATCACAGCCAAAATATTTCCATGCCCAATATGTTTTCTGTCAATTTCTTTTCTCATGATAATCTAGGTTCTAAATTGAAAGACTTCTTGCAATTTGAATTAAAAAAAAATTCACTCATCTTCTGTACTTGCTGCTTAAATTTTTAAATTCTGCAATGTATTGCTATCTTACATATGCAGGAAACGAATATCTCTGAAGAAATAATTCTTCACAAATACATGGAAGGCAATGTGAATGTTAATTCCAAAGTAGACGTATGGATTTGCAGCTGTTGCTTCTGTTTCCTTGAATAAAAATCTTATATGGATATAAAAGCGCCAAATCATACATATTTTTTTCAATTGATATCTATTTGACCTATTACCAAGCATTTATAAATTATGTAATTCTGTGATCACTTCTCATCAGAGTAGCAGAATGTAGATGTACACGTGTACGCCGTATGCAGATAGTTTCCAAATTATTAGCAAATTTTGCAGATAGTTTTTGCTTGTAGATTAAAAAAAATAATGTTATTTATAGCATTAAAACACTTACTGAAGGCTTTACTCAGATTGATATATACTTAATTCTATTTTAACTTGAATAATGTTCAGTTATTTTTCACATCTTCTGAGTTATTTTGTTTCTATAGACATTTCTAGCCAGTAGATTTTATCAAGGCCTGTTCTCCATGTATTGGAACTGTATCAAAAGTTTCATTTACACAGAAAGAATTTAAATTTTATTGCCAGGCTCCTCTTGCAGTTGCCAGTTATTAAATAAAAATATTTTCTTTATGTATTTTTTAAGTTTACTATTTTTAATTAAATTGTTGAAAATGCTGTTTATAATTTTTGAAGTTCATTATGGAACTGTTTTTCTGGATATAAAAACTTTCTTTAATTAGCCTCTCTTGTTTTTATGAGGTTCATGGTCCAATATTTTACTGTAAAGGTCCATTTCACACACATTGCTGCACATGCAGTTTTAATGTACTTATTTTGTTCTAATTGGAATCTGTAATGTTCTAATAATTATTTATTGTTTTATTAATTTTTTTCTTTAAATTATCTTATTGTTATCGTGATTCGCGGGTTTGCAGCAAGTTTTCTCCTTCAATGGTTGTGTACGCAGATACATTTTATTTTTATACAACTCTGCTTTTCATTAAAATCAGTGCAAAATCTTTTGAGCTAACTAACAATTCCTTGAAGAAAAAGGAAAATTTTTTTGTGTTGAAAGATATGCTGTTTTGTTATTATTCTACATTTCTTTCATATGAAAAAAGCATTTTTTTTTTCATACAGAAAAAATCTGTGCTATTAGAGTATCTATTATTCTAACAAATGCTCTGCATGAAATGTAGTGCACAACATTTTTTTTTTTTTTGCACTCGTGATAGTGAGCTTAAGTAGCAAAGTAAAGAACTATGTCAGGCACTGAACAAGAACTATGTCTGGTAATTGAAAATCCTCCCATTTAAAAACTCTAGTTAACATAAGACAGAATGGATATATTTTTTTTATCTGTCAAACTTAGCAGCAGTCAGCCTGCTTACTCCGATCGTCTATGAGATCACATTTTTTTTTGCGTGCAAAGGAACATACTCACAATGCTATTTCACAAAGGGAAGAACTTCTGTAAAAAAAAAAAATTAACACAATAAAAAAAATCAGGACTCAGCTAATTATTGATATTGGGCACCAAAAGTATAAAATACAGTAGACTCGTGTTTTTACAAACCTCTTTTTTGCAAACTATTCGTATTTACGAACGAATCTGTCGGTCCGAAAATTCTTCCGTACAGCGTAATGTAATTTTTAGTTCCATTGAACGAACAACACAAATGTACATTCTCCATTCTCTCTTTTATACAAAATTCCTCACCATTTTTCGTCTACAACAATCGCCAAAGCTGTGAACAACAGGAAGTGAGTCATTAATGCCAACACGTGCGCATAGTGTGATGGGCGTAGGCGGTAGGGTTCTCGGTTGCTGCGGGGAATAAACCAATCATGAGCTGTTTGAAGGCTGCATTTCTTCCTCCTTTGCTTTACTTCATTCATGAGTCAGTCGTTTCCATCTGCACGTGTGAGGGAGATTTTTTGCTTGCGATGTCGAGTAAAAAGAAACAAATTTGTTTATCAGTAGACATTAAGAAACAGAATTTGAAGAATGTCAATGCGCATGTGCTAAGCAAAACAAAGATTGCAGAGAAGTTCGGCATACCGAAGAACTCTATCTACGATCATCAAAGCTAGAGAAAAGATTGTTTCTGTTCACGATGGCGGAAGATTTGCACCTTCCCGAAAGTATCCAGAACTAGAGGAGGCTTTAGTTGTTTGGCTCAGGAAAATGAGAAGCAAGAATATACCTATTGATGGCAACTACTCAAAGAACAAGTAGATTTTTTTGCTTCGAGGATGGAATTGAAAGATTTTAAGGCATCTGATGGTTGGCTGCAAAAGTTCAGGTTGCGGCACGGCTTGACCTTCAGAAAAGTTTGTGGAAGAAAGTGCAGCAGCTGACACGGTCTATACTAATGAGTGGAAAGAAGGAAGGCTCAAAGCTCTACTTTCCGAATTTCCATTGGAAGATGTTTTTAATGCTGACGAGAGGGGTTTGTTTTTTAAAGTGCTGCCAGACAAAACATTGATTTTCAAGGGTGACGTATGCAGTGGTGGCATGAAAGCTAAACAGCGGATTACGGTCTTAATGGGAGCCAACATGTCCGGCTCAGAAAAGCTGCCTTTTCTGTTCATAGGAAAGTCAAAGAAGCCCAGATGCTTTAAGAACGTGATACAACTCCCTGGTGAATAACCACGCAAACAAGAAAGCGTGGATGACGGGTGTCATTTATGAATAATGGTTGAGAGTGTTGGACCAGTATTATTCTGCAAAGAAATGCAAAATTATCCTAGTCGTGGATAATTGTTCAGCTCACGTTCTGGTTCATGGACTGCAGGCGATCCGGGTGGAGTTTCTTCCACCTAACGTCACTTCGGTTTTACTGCCCATGGATCAAGGCGTAATCCAGTGTTTTAAGAGAAATTATCGGCAAATGCTTTTGAAACGGGTGATTCTTGACTTGAAACATGGAAAGAGCTATGAAATTGATTTGCTGTGAGCGATGCATCTGTCAGTTCGTGCGTGGAATGAGGTCTCTCAGGCAACAATTGCCAACTGTTTTCGTCATGCAGGCTTCAGTAAAGATAAAGCAACGTCTGCAGAGAAAAACATCGTGGATAGTGATCCCAGTGGTGATGAAATTTTGCTGCATGAACTTCGCAACAGGAACCTACACGTGCCTGAAGATATGACTTTTCAGAATTTCTTGTGCATGGATGAGAACATTTTGTGCTCAGAGGAGATATCTGACAACAAGATAATCGAACAAGTTGCGGAGCCAAGTGCGGAAGATCTTTCCGACGATGAAGAGGGATGTGAGGCTATCCCTCGACCCATGCTTGAAGAAGCGACAGAATGTCTGTCATGACTGCGTTGTTTTTTTAAGCAGATTGCAATGCTGACATGCTTGCTAGGCATTGATGCTATGGAAGCACATGTTTACCAGTGTTGTTCTGAAGCAAACCAAAATTAATGACTTTTTCGTGTCATCTAGTAATTAAAGGTCAGTACAGATTGGATTTTTTGATTTTTAAAATTCTGTTTGCTTTTATGAACTTTTTCGGTGGTCGCTATGGGTTCGTAAAAAGGTGAGTCTACTGTATAAGGAATTTCTGGTCCGATCGGGAGATTTTCAGCATTTACAACCTAAATCGCAACAAACTCTCTGAGAGCATCTGCTGACTCAGGAAACCTTTCGGGGAAACCCTAAATTATAAAACATAAAGTATTTCTGGTTGTAAATGCTGAAAATCTCCCTATCGGACGAGGAGAAATATGAAGAATTTCTCGTCCGATAGGGAGATTTTCTGCACAAATGTGCCTACCTCTCTTCGGTCTCTTCCAGACCATCCTTTGTACGGTGCATTTTCCATCCTCAGCATGTTCGTTTATTTGAGAACCGGCCCTCGTGCATTCCAACCTTCGGTCTTCGTATGGCGGCCGTAGCTCGTGATGCAGGGCTCGACTTGTCGCTTGTTGCAGCGATCAGGGGCTTTGGGGATCCTCCATGGCACCCACTTGGTGTCATGGTTGATACCACCTTTACGTCTTTCAACAAATCCTCAACCCCTGCGTCAGCAGGGATCGCATTCCTCCTAAAATTCCTAATATTTTGTGACCCTCCTTAAATTCCTAAAATTAGACCTAAAATTTGCTATTCATCCTAAAATTTTCGTAAGCTTATTTTTATTAAAAACACAACCGTTATTAACGCCAATAAATTTACCATTACGGTAAGGTAAAAAGACCTGTTATTGTAGAAACACAGCCTATATGCTGTGCTGCTGAAGGGAGGGAAAAATGACGCCATCGAGATGCACTTGCTTCGGGGCGGGCGTTCCATTTTTTTGCCTTCGAACAGTTTTCGAGAGTAACAAGAGATCTAAGGGAAAAGGGGAGGGGTCATTTTCACCCCTGGTTTGCGCTTTGCAGACGAACTCCGTGGCACGCAGAAGATCGTACTTTATTTTTGTACATGCCTTGTGGAACCTCCTCTTTCTGCTGATGTTTTGTTATTGTAAACCGCAGGTGGGTGGAAGCAAAGAGGAAACATGTGGTCTCCTTCCGTAACCTCCGGTAATGACGATGGGATGGTAGCTGAGTATTATCTTGGCAGGCAGTAGAGCACGTGATCATTGACCTTCGATCATGCGTCGGCGACAGCGACCTTCGATGCGCAATATATCTCGGCTCCGACTCGCTTTGACTGAACTTGCGTGAGATGCGTATGATAGTTTCTGGTTTTACGTCTTTTATGGTGTTCTCTGTGCTGTGTGCAGGTTCAGTTCTCTAGTGGTGACCTGCTTTTTTTTTTTTTTTTTTTTTTCATATCTTCTGACATCCTCGCAGCCAAATTTCGGGAAGTTGTCTGGTTTTGCAATATTGGAACGTGTTTTTGTACTTCCCTTTCATTTTCTGGTTAGTAATACAAGTGTTTAAGATGCCTAAATCCAAAACGAAATTTCAAGATGCGTGGCTCGCCAAAGAATTGGACGGAGTGAAGTTGAAAGAATGGTGTTCTGCAACTGAAACAATATTTTCTGCTAAGTGTATATTGTGTTCAGAAATTTTCAACATTTCTAATAGTGGCTTTTCACAAGTAAAAGCGCATCATAAAGGAAAAAAACATTTGCAGAAATTTCAAAGTAAATTTCAAAATAAGTCCATCCTGAAAGCCTTTGGAGGACGGGATCTTCAGCCCAAAACAAATATTAGTGAAGTACTGAGTCATGATTTACAGTTGGCTAAAGCCGAAGCATTATGGGCCATGAAAGTTGCTAAGGACAATATGTCTTTTGTTTCATGCACTGAAACAGTTGAACTTTTCAAAGAAATGTTTCCTGATTCTGCTATTGCAGCCAAAATGCAACTTAAAGAAAAAAAAGTTGCTTATGTGATATCACATGGATTGTCAAAATATTTTGAAGAGGATTTGAAAAAAGACATTGCATCTAGTAGCCCAGGAAAGGTTACTATAGCATTTGATGAAACTACAAATACACAAGTGAAACGGCAGTTGGATGTGTATCTCAGGTACTGGTCTTCAGAAATAAATTCAGTTTCTTGCCGATATCTAACAAGCGTTTTTCTGGGTCATGCAACAGCAGATATTTTGCTAAAAGAAATTCTTGATGTGTTATCATCCTTCAATATTTCGTTGAACAGAATTATTTGTGTATCCATGGACAGCCCAAATGTAAATAAGTGCTTTTACGCAAATTCAATGAAGTTGTAAAACAAGAAACAGGCCAGAAATCTTTGGAACTAGGTTTTTGCAACCTGCATGTTGTTAGTAATGCATTTAAAAATTTTTTGACAAGCTTAAATATAGATTTTGACGAATTTGCTACTGATATGCATTACTTTTTAAAGAGTAGTGCTGCAAGACGAGAGGATTATAAATCTGTCGAGGATATAACATTGGTCACTGCCAAATTTCTTTTGCGTCATGTCAGCAACAGATGGTTAACCGTTGGTTCTGTAGCCCAGAGGCTCTTGGATCAATGGCTAAATATTACAGAATATTTTTTAAACTTCTTGCCATCTCAAAAAATATTTGAAAAACAACTGCGCAATTTGGCAAGGTATAAAAGAATTCACTGTTTCCTGAAAAATGAGCTTACTCCTTGCTATTTAGCATTAATTTCATTTTCACACCAAAATTTTGAAAAGTTTTCATTATGTTATCAGAGTGAAGAACCAAAAATACACCAGTTATATTCTGATTTAAATACTTTAATGAGGAATGTTATGGCTCAGTTTATCCAAGATGATGTTATAGCAGGGAAATTTGGAGAAGACCTAAAGAATGTAGATTTTGAAAACAAAAATTCATGGAAAAAACTAGGGGAGTTAGAAGTTGGTATGAAGACAAAAAATCTCCTCAGGAATGTTCAGGAGACCAGGCAGAAATTATTTCTCTTAGATGTAAGATCATCACTAATTGCAACCACAAAATATTTAAAGTCAAATTTGCCATTCTGCAATCAAAAGCTAAGAGACATAGAAGTTTTAAAGGTAAAAGAACCAAAGAAAGAGTCAACTCAACTTTCAGTCACTGAAGGACTTTCGGAAATAACCAGAATTTCAAGTGTTTTGCATCTTTCTGAGGAAAATATTGATAGAGTAAGAGAAGAGTGGAAACTTTTAAATTGCGATAAGCCAACTCTAGATGAACTAGAGAAATTTTCAGAGGAAGGGCATATTCCAGTGCGGATTGATCATTACTGGCGTAATATATTTAGTATTAAAGACTCTAGCGGAAAAGAAAAATACTCAAATCTTGCTAAACTCATAAAGTCAATCTTAGTTTTACCTCATGGTAATGCTGATGCAGAAAGGGGATTTTCGGTTAACACTGCTCTGTTAAGGAAGGACAAGGCTAACTTAAAAGACTCAACTATAACATCATTAAGAATAGTTAAAGGGGCCATTAAACACTATGGATGTGTAAGTAAAGTTCCCATAACAAGAAATTTGTTAAATAGTGTTTGTGATTCACATAAATTTTATAAAGAGTATGTTGATAAGCTGAAGGAAGAAGAATCAAAAAAGGTAAAAGAAAGGAAGCAGAAAGAGAGGGAAAATAAGGAAAAGCAGCTAGAGAAAAAAAGAAAAGCTGAGTTTGATGACAAAATAAAAGAAAATGATGCAGAAATAAATAGACTTAAAAACGATAAAGAAGCCTCCCTAGCAATAATTCAAGAGGGAACAGAAAGAATGAGAAAAGCTGTAGAAAAACAAAATACTGTTGAAATAGCAGTTGCCTCTAACTTGATCGTACAAGGTTCAGCTGAAATAAAGAAAACTGAAAGTAAATTAGTTGTGGTAGAAGCAGAAAAAGATAGGCTAATCAGGAAAAGGTTAAAACAATAATATGAAAAAAGTAATTCAGTGAACAATTGTACATAGTTCTTGGTTTTCAATTACCTTTTTAGGATATTATAATTTAATGTGAAACCTGAAAACTTTACTGTGAAAATCGTGAATTGCTTCTGGTTCAACAGCATATTAATGTTCAAAGTGAAACTTGAATGTGGTAAATATACTTGAATATGATAATAACACGTGAAAAGATAAGAACTGAACATTAGAAGTAAATCATACTTAAACTTTAGACATTAGACGTTATGCAAAAAATTTGGGTGGTTAACTTCGACCATATATACTAATGGACTGCACATTGGCAATAGCTGCATCAAAGCCGCCATGGCTCAAACATTGGGCACGTCATCATCAGACTCCAAATTTCGTGTAAAAATGCTGTTATGATTACTAATTTACGCTGCAGAACTTCAGTGTTTTCGGTGTATTATGTGAATGCGCCTCATATATAATGAAAACTCTTCAGGTAAGTTTACTTATGAGCTATATACATGCATGATCGGGTTGTTTACATTTTGTGATTTATAATGTGATGAACATTTGCGAAGAATTTGGAACATGCATTCCATTTTTTTTTTCTTAAGTTACTATATTTTTATATCAATAGCTGCAAGTTTCTGGTTAAGTAATTGAACTTTATTGACTTAGGTATTTAATTCGTTTCTTACCCATGAAAAATCATAGAACTTTCTTTACTATATCGCTCAGAGCAACCATAAGCACAGCAGGTGTAACCCATCTTTTTGACTGTTGTCATGTGATTTTATGTTGGAGCCAGAAATTTTGATGTCATGCGCAGTCTATCAGTATATATGGTTGAAGGGTGTGAAGCAAACTCTTTACAATGTATACAAAGTTGTTTTACTAGATGTATACAAATATACATCTAGTTTTTATTGAAATACACTCCTAAAATTTTCCTAAAATTTTTCTAAAAATTCCTAAAATTCCTACCTAAAATTTTCCAGAAGTATGCTATGATCCCTGCGTCAGTGTACCAGCAGCTCTTCGCTGAGCTCCGTGCCCTCAAAACTGAATACACTCCCATTTTCACTGATGGCTCCAAGATGCATGGAGTCGTTGGATCCGCAGCTGTCTGCGTTGATGACGTGTCAGTAGCGCGGATCCCAGTTGAGGCCACAGTGTTTTCGGCGGAGATGCATGCTGTGTATCTTGCACTTCTTCATGTTCAGTCGAGTTCTCATCATAGGGCTATGGTCTATACGGATTCCTTAAGTGTCCTGCAGTCTTTGTCATCGCTGGACTATTGTAATCATCCTTTTCTTTTGAACGTACGAAGGCTTCTTCGTTCCTTGCTCGAGGCCGGTGTTCAGATTCAATTCTCCTGGATTCCTGGGCATGTTGGAATCTCGGGTAACGAGTGTGCTGATGCGGCCGCTAGATCTGCTTCCTCTTTGGTCGTCCCACCCTTGCCACTCTTTCATCGCGATTTTCGATTTCTTGTTCGTGATCATATCAAACGAACGTGGCAGGGTCTGTGGGACCAACAGGTGGAAAATAAACTGCATCGTATAAAACCTATTCTCGAAATCTGGAACTCCTCATCTCGTCAGAACCGCAGGGAGGAAGTGGTGCTTGCGCGTCTCCGCATTGGGCATTGTCGTTTCACTCACCGCTTTTTGCTGTGTGGCGACACTGCACCGATGTGTGAGACGTGCAATTGCCGACTCACTGTCATTCATCTTTTGTGTAGCTGTGTTCGTTTTCGTGGTGTACGTTTTCATTATTTTCATTCTCATTTGTTGACCGAGGACGCCGCTACTCTGCAGCGGGTCCTGGATGACCACTGTGATACTGTCGCTGTGTTTTCCTTTTTAAAAGAAATTGACCTTTTTGAACGCATTTAGATTTTAGCTCTTCCATCATCCTCATTTTTCAGTTTTAATGAATCAACCGAAATTTAAACATTGTATCATGTTTTTAATGCTGTTTGTTTCATTGTCTTTTAGCCCTTCCATCACTCTCATTTTTCACTTTTACTTAATGAGCTAGATTTTAAGTTTTGTACCATATTTTTAATACTGTTTGTCTGTCCTGTGTCTTGTCTTGTCTTGTGTTTGGTGCTCTTTGGCCAGACATGGCCCTTGCGCCATAAAAACTAACAAACCAACCAACCAACTTTGTGAGCAGCCGCGGATGGCTTAGTGGTTAGTGTTTCAGATTATCGATGCTGGGTCCCCAGGTTCTAGCCTGGGCTGATCTTTCAGAGATGGTGTGATTTACTAACAATCGCTGAATATCCGCCGTGCATCGGATGAGCACGTAAAGTGACGGCCCCCAGGCTGGACCCACTGGTTAAATGGGTATCCTTTCCTATGTCTTCCCTGAAATTCTCTCACCCATCTATGTGCAATATCGTACTTGTACGGTGGCGCCATCTACTGTACTCTAATCTCACTACAAACTGTTCTGTCAAAAGTCGCTAGACTTGCTCTCATTCCTTCCGTTTCTGCGTCCTGCCCAAAAGGCGATCTCGCTGTAGGTGGCTGGGACCTAAAACTCTACTCCCTGTGGACGGAAGTCCTACATGAAAATGACAAATGCTCTCTACCAAACCAACTTTGTGATTGGGCTAAAGACAATATTGTCAACATCAGGGTTTTGTATTCCACTACAGATGAATACGAGGCAGAGGAAAATACCTTGAAGAGTAGGTTTGAAGCAGCAGCAACAACAATAATGGGTACTCAACAATTTCACAGTTTTTGTGAAAAGCTACTCATTTTCAGAGGAATCAAGTATAGAAATAGTTTCAGCTAATGACAATGATGATGATCTGGACATTAATGACATTGTTGGCTTTGTTACATGCCAATACTCAGACAAGTGGTGGTTAGGTTGTGTGTTAGGTAGGAATAGAAGGAGATGAAGTAAAAATAAGTTTTTTGGAACTGGTATAAAAGCCAGAAAATCTTTTCTCTGGTATAAAAGCCAGAAAATCTTTTCTCTGGTATAAAAGCCAGAAAATCTCTTAATTTCAGTTCTTCATCAAAATACCTGACATCAGCACAGTGGAAACTGTTCTGTTTGACTAATGTCAGTTGTTTCATCTGCCAATACTGAAAAAAAATTTGAATGCTTTACCTTTGCTACAATTTTCTGTTGAATAAGTTCCCCAAAGATGTTTATTATTTCATTCTGTATTACTGAACTTGTATACATGCTATTTACCTCTACTAGTTTTTAAGTTTTCTTTTAAAATGGCATCTCCAGAATTTGCACGATATCTTAATAAAGTGCGAAAATTGCCATCATTATTTGCTGGTTCCTCAAGCGAAATTCTTCCAAAATCAACTTTTCCCCTAAGAGGTATCTGCTGCCTTCCACATAATCTAATTGTTTGCACAAAAGGAATCAACCTTTTCCTGTTGTCAATTATCTCTTGCTTTTTCTGTTTATTCATTTCTAAAATTATACTATCCTTTTTTTTTAATGAATTATTGATGCAATATTTTCAGTTGCCAATACAGTACCTTTGTGATATTTATTCTTTTCATGTTTTTTTAATATTTCACTCGCATCTTTTAAATCGGTACTAGGCTTTGTAACGAGGCTAGCCAAAGTCTGATGTTTGCCTTTACCAACAACATCTTTTTCGTAAAATAAAACACAATATTTACAAAATGAACCTTCTTTCAGACATGAATATGACAGCCACTTATACTCTTCTAGCCATTTAATTTGGAATGTTCTGATATGGTTTTTATTGCGACTGGAACTGATTTTTTTAGGGAATCTATATTTCGCAGTAGGTTTCCATATGCTATGTAACAATTCCACTTTTTTCTCATCGCTCAAAAAATTAACAAGCTCACTGTTACCTGCATACAATCCTATGTCGTTCGAAACTGAAATGCTTTCAGACTTTCATTACCATCTGCATCTCCGTCATTCGTCATGCGTATTGGTTGAAGCTCATAATTTTCCGGATTACTCCCGCTTTCAGCGCATTGGTTTGGAACTTCAATATCAGTGGGTTCAGCTAGTGTTTCAGTTTCCACAGCTCTTTTTTTGTTTCAGAAAGTCAACAGACTTTGTTGATGAAAATCGTTTCATTTTTGAAATAACCTCAACAAACTGTTTTAAGCAGCTGCGGGAAATTTGTTGATGAAAATCGTTTCATTTTTGAAATAACCTCAACAAACTGTTTTAAGCAGCTGCGGGAAAAAACGAATAAATACTGATTTTGAATTACAAGTATACAGACAAAACAGAAGTTTCACTTTCTCACTCCGTTTGAAAATGAAAGCATCCACCCACATGGCCAACGCACAGCTCGGAATCAGTAAAATATCAAAACAGGTGGCTGGGCAGTGAAGTGAGGTGTCAAGTGTCACTGCACGTGTCTTAGTAACGACCGGCGCCATACAGAGAGGAGCCGTTACACCATCCTTGGTCTGGTCAATCAGGAGTTGGTGCCGCAAAAACCTACAGCCGTCTTCCTGACCCTGGATATAAGCCGCCACCCTTCTTTCTCTATCTGCTTCGCGCAATGATCTTTCACTGAATCCGTACGTAGCAGTTAAATTTTTCCAGCAGTAAATATTCATGATTCAGAAACTTTTCTCATAACACAAATTTTGATTTAACATACATATATAAAAATTATATTGGAAAGCACAGTTTGGATTATTTAACCTTATTTTGACATAACATAAAAAATAAAACAGAACTGGGGGGCAGGCCCTTTGCCCCCCTGTAAATACGCCCTGACAGTACAAGTCAAATTGTCTGAAACAATAAAAAACATATCTTATATAATAATAGGCCTTTAAGACTAAATAGAACTGACTGTACTTTTGAACTGGAGAGATGCCTAGTTGTTCCAAACAGAGATGTCAAAAATGGTTAAACTTATTACTTAACAAACACATAACACTTATTTTACTTCCACTGAAAAAACTATTAACTTATAAAAATCATATTTTTATGTGAAACACTTTAAGTAACACTGCCAACAACTAACTGTTCACTCACTGAGATCTTAGAGGAAACTAAGCAAAAGTTGAGCTAGAGTGGGCATGAGTCACACTCCTGCAAGAACATGAATCAGACAAGTCTGTACAGGCTTGTGCCAGAACACCTGTGATTAGCAGACTATTTAGCCACATGCTATTCCTAATTTGTCTGTAGGTTTAGTAAATCATTATATGTAATAGACCCTAATATAAATTGGTTACCTTATAGCCAACGTATTTTTTTTTTTTTTTTTTATGCCTTACAAAAGTTAAAGGTAGCAATGTAGCCGTCACTGGTATTTAAAACAATACCATTGGTACCATAACTCCTGATCCCATTGAGAATCCCACTCTAAATGTTTCAGGATTTAAAGCTTATAATATTACAAAAAAACATAATTTTTTCAAATTTTTTAAAAAACTCTTAAAACTTATTTTTTTTTCAAAATTAATTTTTTTTCACCAAGCATAGTCAAGTTGCATATCAAATTAAAACTTATGAAATTCTCTTAAAAATGAGGGGTCAAACAACTCTCCTCTAGGCCTTATAAAACTTGAGAAATTCAAGATTGAAAAAGTTTATGCAAGCCAAAACACAACAATTTTTAAAAATTTTAAAAATTAATTACATGAAAACCCAATGAGATAAAACATTTTTAAAAATGTATTCTCATTTATATTCTTAGGGAGAATGAATGATCCCTGAAGGTTTCATTGAAATCTGAAATGATCAGGTTGAGTGACTGGTTGATTTGCCATGGAATCACCCAGTGCTAACTAAAAAAAACTTTTAATTTTACCAGGTAAAATTAAGTTTGTTGGGACTATCCTTCCCTTGTTTTATGTTTGACTATGTATTAGTATGATGTATTATGCAGATTTTAAAACTCAGTGTCTGCTATCATGTAAACACACTAAAACAAGAATTGTAATCCATTATTACTTGTACAGTAACTTGTTTTTTTTTGCCATAGCTCTCCATCCCATTGAGATCCCACTCTAAACGTTTCAGGATTTAAAGCTTATATAATATTACAAAAAAACATATTTTTTTCAAATTTTTAAAAAAACACTATCCTTAAATTGAATTTTTTTTTACCAAGCATAGTCAAGTTGCATATCAAATTAAAACTTATGAAATTCTCTTAAAAATGAAGGGTCAAACAACTCTTTAGGCCTTATAGAACTTGAAAAATTCAAGATTGAAAAAGTTTATGGACGCCAAAAAACGACTATTTTTAAATTTTTAAAAATTAATTACATGAAAACCCAATGAAATAAAAAAAATTAAAAAATATATTCTCATTTATATCATTAGGGAGAATGATCCCTGAAGGTTTCATTGAAATCTGAGATGGTCAGGTTTATTATTGAAATTTTTTGTTTGATTTGGCATGGAATGACCTCCCAATAATAAATAGCCCAAAGAAATGGGATAAGATATTATTATTGAAAAATTAACTGCCAGTTTTTAAGTGCTTTTGTGTTACTTTAAAGCAGGGTTCGAAATTAACGGTAGCCATGAGCGAAATGCGACTGCATTTTTGCATTTGGCGACCAGCGATTTGATATCAGGGGCCAAATTCTGACTACATGTATTTTCTACTGCTTTGGTTATGATTCTTTTTAATCAGAATGACTAGTTTTGTTCGCGATTCTTAGTGGTTTGCAAGAATTGTTCCCTTTTCCTCGCTCAGTTTCATAATTCATCTTCAAGATGTACTTAACACGCAAAACTGTGTATCAATCGCGCACGCTCGCATTTCTGATTTCCCCTTCTCGCCTGCACTATCGTTACAGAAGCAAGTTAAAGGAGCGACCTTGAACAATGAGCAGGATTCTCCCACAGTGATCAATTGGACCTTTGCGAGCACCCCTCTGCCCCTCTCAACCTGAAACAGAGCGGAGCCACGGCTTGCGTGAAATTCCGTAATTGCAACTGAAGAATTGTATGATTATTTTTTCATCGCTGTACACATCGGTTGTCCTTTGAATCGATTCATTGCAAATCTAGCGTCAATATAACTTTTGGGCTTATGGTGCATCCGTCTTTAGCATGTTGCACTAACCAAAGTTCGCCAAAATGCGTAATTACGCATCTAGTACGCATTGAAAAGTGTTTCCGCATCGAAATTTTACAGTCGTGTAAAAATACGCATCGGAAATTTTTCTTGACACGTAAAAGTACGCATTGAAAAGTGCAAAAATACACTCCGAAGAGTTTTTTTTTTTTTTTTATTGAAGGTTTAACGATCACCGTGAGCAACTCAATGGGCTATAAGCAGTCGCCCGTCCCTAATTTAGGGCCACTGGCTCCAGGGAAGGGAGAGAGTCAGTACCGTAAGACAAACACATCATCCATGCCTCACCGGGATTCGGACGAATGATCAGAGGCCATCGCTTCGACCACTGCGCCACCGGGGCGTCCTGAAGAGTTTTACCAACGTGTAAGATACACATTGAGACGGTATTTCGTCTTTCAAAAACGGAAGTAAACGAAATAAAGATTTTTTCCGTAATCGTAATTTTGTTTTCCCGTGATGTTGCCCCTGCTCAGTATTGTTGTTATATATAATTTTATTCCATAAGTATTTGAATTTCAGTTTGAAACTGGAGGAAAAAAATCTGAAAACGGAAATTCGACGGCGCAAAAAATTCCCCTGTAATCTTCAGGCATGAGAGTGTCACGGCTTCTAGAATTTTTCCTTTTCCGTCTTAATTTGCGTTATTCTCGAGATCGATGCATAACTGAACAGAAATTTTGGGGCAATTGGTACTGGTGAAGGATGCTTTCCACCTGAAACTTTCGAAAAAGGAAATTTTGTCTTTCAAAACTTTCGAAAATGGAAGTTAGACGCATTGAAAATTTTTCCCGTAATCGTAATTTTATTTTTAACGCGGTGTTTCCTCTGCCTAAAATTGTGGTTAAATATTATTTTATTTCATAAATATTTGGATTTCACCTTGAAAATGGAGGGAAATGTTCGAAAACGGAAATCAGACGTAGCAAAGATTTCTCTCTTTACTGAAATTTTTTTCCCCAACGATGTTCCGAACATGTGTCCTGTGTTCATAAATATCCCCCCCCCCCCCCAAGGTTTGCATTTCATCTTTAGTGTTCTCCCTAGAGCCTTTTTACTGGGCGGCTCACCCATTTAATTTTGTCTGCCGCCCGACTATATTTCCTTTAATGAATGTTTTCACATTGCACATAATAGTAAGAACGGAAAACTTATTCCCACATATACCATCAGTGTTGATGAAAACTGGCTGAAATCTGTGTCGCCGCCCTAGTGGCACAGTGTTTCTAAACGTTGGCTTATGACCATTCGTCCGAGAAGAGTCCAGGTTCGAACCCCGGTGAGGCATGGATGTTGTGTTTGTCTTACGGCACTGGTTCTCTCCCTTCCCTGGAACCAGTGGCCTTAAATTAGGAACAAGCGACTGCTTATAGCCTATTATAGAGTTGCTTACGGTGGTCGTTAAACCTTCAATCTATATATAAAAAAAAGAAATCTGTGTCGAATATAATTCTTTAGTAAATACTCATTTTTTTTTAACCATTTTTGTATAATTTTCTAGCTGTTTATCATGTTATGTTACATTAACACAGCCTACCACACTGCTAAAGATGTTTGATAAGTATAATAATGTTAACAAAATTTATATATATTTTTTGATTGGAGAAGGGGTCGTTAAAAGTACCACCCAGATAAAATTTCTTGCCGCCTGGCTGTGAAAAAAATCTAGGAAGAACACTAATCTTGATTAGTGGAGAGGGGGGTCCGAAAACGAAAGTGACGAAGCTGAGAAGTTTGTAAGAATTGATGCATGATGTTCAAAAGTATTAATATCCTCAAAGTTACACTTTATCTTATAAATAAAAAATAGTGAAAGCTATCATGCATTCATGGTCCTCACAGACTGAAAGTTTTTCAGCATGATGGATAAAATTGTCATCCAAGGGCATAAAAGAAAGAAAAAAAAAGTGATAGTAAAGAAATGGGAAGGGGTAACAAAGATATCAACAAATGAAAATTTAAGCACTGGATGCTGCTTAGATGCAGAGTCTACAAATGTGGCTGTGATGCTGCTTAGCACTGGATTCTGCTTAGCTGCAGAGTCGCCAGTTTATGCTGGGCGAAATCGCTGTCCAGAATTTTAGTTACTGTTCAATTGTGTATGTAAAGTAAATTAATTTTTGGCTCCTAAAAAAAACTATGAATGGCACCTAAATATTTAGGTGCACGGGCCATTTAGCACATGGCAAATTTTTTTAGTTTCGTACCTTGTTTTACAGTGAAAAAAGAGCAAAAATCATGTGGTTTTTCGGTATTGACACAGTTCTATAGTTTTACCTGAAAGTTCTGTAGTGTGCAGTTTTTTAATTTATACTTGTGGCCTCCACCAACATGTGATGCTGATCTTCCCACAGCATGTGATTGTCTGTGAGAGCAAACAATACTGCCTTCATTGTATCATATTTTCTGTCAAAACACTAATAAGTAAAACAAAAACAGGAAATTTTGCAACTGTTTACACACCCTTATCTTTGTATTGCATTATGTCTTTTGTGACTCATTTTTGGTAATTTTCCAACAATATGACCTCTCCCATCAATTACGACACAATTTTTAAAAAATCAAAATGCCTCAAAAAGTTTTTTTTAATTTTTCAAGTGGTTAAATTTATAATATATATAAATTGTGTATACTTTATAAATTTATATAGAGCCTAAATTTATAATTTTTTTTAAATTTTTAAACAGATAATTCATGAAGATTATACTGGTCCTGAAAAAAATGTGCAACTGTGTGCAGTTACCATATACATGCTTTTTTTTTTCTTTCTTTTTAAATAACATCACACTAATTTGTTGCATACTTTAGAAAATGCTAGTGCTTCTCAAGGTGCTGCTGGTGATTCTCAAGAAAAAGGGGCAGATAGTGAAAATGATGGTAAGTAAAAAAAAAAAAAAAAAAAAAAAAAAGGAAATGGAAATTTGATCTTAATAAGTATGCTACAAATTCTGTGATACATACAGCCAGTTTTATCATTATTATTATTTTTTTTTGATTCAGGAAAGATGTTACTGACTTTTTTTTAGTAATCTTTGAGAGACAGACACCTGAAGTCTAAATCCGTTTGATAAAAATATAGAGAAATGACGAAATTCATGCTAAATTTTTGAATTATCTCAATAATTCTGTTCAGAGGCAAGGTATTTTTATTTATTAGTCCTTCATTTGAACCCAAATGGAATTGCCAATGATTTTCTGAGAAGTTATAATTCATCTTTCTGTGCTCAGCTGTAATATTTTTAAGCAGGTGCACAAAATGCATTGAATTTCGTTTTTATCATGAGCAAAAAACTGAAATTAATATCAGAACAGATTCTTTGTCATTTCTGATCCCAAGTCCAGATGACAAAGGAGGAGGATTATACCTTACTGAAAGACTGAGATCAGTGAGCTCCAACTGACAAAACCCAGTGATGGCTACCAGTTGAAGTGCAGGGTAAAGAATGACAAACAGCTTCAACAGAAGAAGATCAAAGTATTCAAGTGGTCATGAATGTGGAATATTTGGCATTGACTGTTCTCCAGAGGCAATCAATCAGGTTCAGTACCTTTTAAACTGTGGTTGATGCCAGAAAAGACTGTACAGTCGATTAACACATGACATGAACAATCTCGAACACATATATAATGTGGAAGAAATATTCCTCTCATAATGCGTGGAAAATACATCATGATAATTAACACTGCAATCAGACATCTGAATTGAATGTGTTTACTGTTGTTCTCGTAATATCAATTAAATCAGAATCAATTAATCAAAAATATGAATTGCATCCGAATCAATTCCCTTCTTTACGTCCAATTTACACTGCCAGGAGATGTCTGTGAATAGACAATAATTTTTTATTAGAGCATGAGCAGTTCAGAAACGTTTCTCCAAAATTGTCATGTTGCGCTTTGTAGAGGAGAAAGAGCTTTACTTGCCAAACCGGAACCAGGAGGTTGATGGCCTGTTTCCTTCTCAATTACATGTACGTGGCACTCGCTGACCTCATTCGTTTTAATTGGATTGATTTTAAAGTTGTTACTATGACTTACAAATGCTCACTGGCTATCTCCTAGCAGTGATAACCTGCATTCATTGCAAAACATTTTCTCTTCTTTGGTATCATACTGAAACCATCTAAACCTCTGTCCACTGTGGATGAAAAACACGTGCTCGCTGTTCTGCTTCATATGCAACGTTCCAGACTGCTTTCTCATCCTCTGTTTTTGTTTTTCTTGGTTGGAGTTCTTTCCCAATACTCTAACAAAAAATGATGCAATAACCCCTTGTACTGTATGCCTTGAATTTGTGTGTGTATCTGTACTGTCTCCTCTCTTGGAAAGAGCTAGGATTAGGAGCTTTGAAAAGGAGAAAGAGATCCATTGCGCATGCTCAGCGTGAAGCGAAGTTCGATCTCGTGGGGCACTCCAGGTCAGTCCAGATGCACCCCCCGACCTCATCCTTGACGTCGCCACCCCTGCCACTGCTCCCGTTCAGGCTTGACTTGGCATTCTGCAGCACTCGTTTCATCACTTCCAGGTGTTTCATGAAATAGTATGCACACAATTCAGGACAATTACATGGTGCTCTGATCTGAACAATCCAGTTTCTTGATAAATGTATCAAAAAATCTGGTCGTTCTCTTCCAAAAATTGGGGATGTCCCGAGAAAAAAGCTACTGCTTGAACGGACCACCTGATTTGGGCGTATTGGTGATCCCTATGATTTCCCACAGGTCCCGTACCAGCTGACCACTGGTAAATTCGAGCCCTGCTATGCACATTTCACAGATTGTGACATTCAGATTTTTTTCTCTGTGTGTAATCATTGGCAGCATATCTGCAAGCTGTAAAATTTAGAGGAAAAAAATCGTCATATTATCTGCATCTGCCATGTTCGCCCCGAATCGTAATTTCTGATAGAAAAGTTGCGATTCAAGATGAAAACGGAACAAATAAACTACATATTAAACAAGTAACTGTCATCTAATACTTTTGTGCTACTTTCAACTGAATGAAAAGCAAAAATCCCTGGGCCTTTTGGGGGGGGGGGGGTCAGCTTTACTATAGTTTATTAGCTAGATCTAAAAATCTGTAGAAACTATGGAGAATCTGCAGTACTTTGGCATCTTTGAAAATGTTCCAAGTGAAGAGTAAACAAAAGCCTTAACTAATATGATTAGCATAGAAACAAACTGAAGAATAAGATTCATGAAGTGATTAACGGATAGCTCAGAGTTGCCTATGAATGTGTGCGACACTGAGCTTCCCTCAGCATGTAGTCTTCCGAGAATGCAAATAATACCCCCTTTGTTGCATCATATTTTTTGTCAAAATGCTTGTAACTTACGTAGTGATGGCAGACATATACCTTCTTGGAGTTCATATGTCATTCACAAATGATCTGATTTCCAGGTTGTCACTATGCTCACTAGTAAATCATTTGTTGCAGCGATCCCATGTCAGAGTTTCAAGGCTGCAGCTCTTCTCAAAGAAACGTGGGAAAGCAAAAGAAAATTGATCAAGATTAGGTGGAGAAACACTAGTGGAATAGACAGATGCAGGAAGAAGGCCGTAGAAGGTAAATAGAAAATAAGTTTTTAGAGCATGGAGCAAAGGCAAAGCAGAGACAATTAAAAAAAATTATAAAGCTTAGGAATGTGGGACTAAAAAATAGTAGGTCAGAGAACATATGCTGACAAAAATACAGTGCTGTCTATTGAAATTTCAGTACCCCTCCAAAAAAAAAATGACTGATTGGACAGAAACTTGTATGAGGGAGTAGGCCATATATGGTAATGGATGCAGATGATTGCAGTGCATATACAAATTTTGTGTGCATGCCTCTCAAATAATCTTGTGTAGGTACAAAAGTAGGCTGCAACCTCTCAACTGATCCGGTGTAGCTACAAAAGCAGGCTGCAGCCTCTCAACTGATTCGGTATAGATAAAAAAGCAGGCTGCAACCTCTCAACTGATCCAGTGTAGCTACAAAAGCAGGCTGCAGCCTCTCAACTGATTCGATATAGATAAAAAAACAGGCTGCAACCTCTCAACTGATCCAGTAGATATGAAAGCAGGCTGCAACCTCTCAACTCATCCAATGTAGACGCCAAAAGCAAACTGCAGAGAGCATGTTTCCATGATTGCATTGTAGAATGCTGGCAGTGTACATTGCTAGCGAGTGACTGCCACACCACAGCTGAAAAAATCCACATGTATAGTTGTCAGACTTCAAAGTGAGGCAGAAACGTAGGACTTTGGAAAGTTGGATTATTGTTTTGTGGCTGCCCCCGGTGGCGCAGTGGTCTAAGCGCTGGCTTATGACCGTTCGCCCAAGTGGGTCCAGGTTCAAATTTCGGTGGGGCATGGATGTTGTCTTTATCTTACGGCACTGGCTCTCTCCCTTCCCTGGAACCAGTGGCCCTAAATTAGAGATGGGTGACAACTTATAGCCCATTGAGTTGCTCCTGGTGGTCGTTCAACAGTCGACCAAATAAAAAAAGATAAGAAAATGGAAGTGCAATGATGTAAGTATGGCATCAGTGGGAAGAGGGGGTAAGGATGCACCAATGTGAGAGGTCAGGAGTGTAACGTCACTCAAATGAACTGAGAAGACTCACCTGTACCATAAAGTGTTGGTGGACTACAGAACCATGTTCCAAACGTTGGCACGCGCTGAAGGTCCGTCACACGTCAGATGCCCACTAGCTATGTTTGATGCCATTTGTTGCAGAGGGAACTTGCCACTCACCGTCTATTGCTGTGATCCCATTGACCCTATATCACTGACATCAGAGACTTCAGTGGTGCCAAGAACAGAGACATTGGTGTGATGAATGGCTTGCATAGTATTTACAGCTTAGTTGGTCCACAATAATGAATGGTCCCTTGTACATAGAGGCTCTAGTGAACGACTGCTGGAAGCATTCTTTTCCAAGCATCATGTGGCTGTTACATTAGTTATTTCTGAGCATTATTTGGCACACAAAATGTCACAATATAAGGTGCTATTGGGTTTCATTCATATTTCTGCCTTATATGCATTGCTGGGACCCTAAAAAGCCAGCAGTACACTGAGAATAATTTGGAGGCTGAAGCCCTACAGTATCTGCATGCAGTTCCTGGCTCCTTTTAACAGGATACTGTCATGCCTCATGTGGCATGGAATGTATTACACCTCCTATAGATGCCTGACTTGTGCTTTTTTTTTCTTCACTTGCATGCTCACCAGGTTAACCCATTGAATATGTCTGAGATATGGTCACTCAACGATCCATCCATCAAGCCACTCTTGCATGACCTTTGGGTATGAATACAGGTAACATGGCAGGACATTCCACAAACATGCATTCAGAAGCTCTTCAGTTCAATGCCACAGGGTGCACTTGCCACTCATGGTGGGTACACTGAGTCTTTCTCTGCACCTATAGTAGTGTACTTCTGCAATTCTGATGACTCATGATTTGTATCATAAGTAACCTGCCATATGAATCCCACTTTGTTATGTAATCTTGGGTTTGTAGATTGTATTAATAGCAGTGTAGGGAAAAGTTGAAGAAGAGAGAGACACACACACACAGTTGACAAAAATGCATCACATTTGAAGACTGGAATACTCTCCTCACTATCGAGGTAAGAACATAAATATTTAAACGTAGTTTGCAGAAATTCTGGCATGATGGAAAGATAAAATTAGATAGCAAAAATAATAAATTATAGAAAAACAAACGAAAAGCAGGAGGTCCAGAAAAGGAAGTTTGAAGGAAAGAAGTGTTAATTAAGATAATATTCAGTTTAGTTTTCTGAAAGGCCGAGGAACCAGTTTCAATCTTCATGATGAAGCAGTTACTGAAAGAGCTTTTGGAAAAACTAAAGCCTACCATGTATCTGTAGGGTGGGGATGGAAAGCATATAACAGTGCCACAAAAAGTCATATACTGAGCATTGAGAAACAAAGGTGTACCTGAAATACTATACATCAAACAATACATCATTGTGAAAATTTAAGTGCCTTCTTCTGTTGTTAAAATCTTGTGAGAAGCAAAGGAAACAACTATTAACTTGATAAGCAGAAAAGCAGCCAAATGCAATGACTTGTACCAAGTGAAATGATAAGCAAAGGCAATGACGTGTCAAATGATAAGCAAAAAGAAATTATCCTTTTCCCAACAGCCCTTGATAGTTAGGTAAATCACTGCTGATTTTTAAAGGACCTGAAAATTGAATGGTAGTTAAGTATTAAACTTTCCTCTATTGGTCCCCCAAAATATCTGAAACCAGATGAATATATTGATATTTTTAGGAAGTGAAGTTTAATTTTGTTTGTGAAGTTGCCTCAAAAGTTGGGCTAAAATCGTTAACTCTGTACTCCATTACAAATGAGCTAGAAAGGCAATTGGAATTCAGTGTTTAAAAACAATAACAACCAAACAACTAACCATTGGCCTTACTGAAGGGGAAAAACAAAAAATATTTAATATAAGAAATTTACATTTCAAAAAATTAAGAAAACAGACTTTCTTAGCTCTGGACTTTCTTAATATGTGAATCTTTCAGACCCCTAGACAAGTCGGGATTGTTATCATTTCTTTGATACAGTCTCATTTTTCATTATAAAATGTAAACTGAAGTGCCAAAAGTAATGGGATACGTACTTAGTATCATGCAGGACTTCCTCTAACCTGATGAAGTGCAGCAACCTGCCTTTTCTTTTTCAACATAAAACTGTGCCAACCTGTCTTTTTCAACATAAAATATACTTGATGTACCAGCATGCTGTGTGAGAAAGTGAGTCTGACATCCATGTTTTAAAAACCTTAATCTGGTATATCTCGTGTGATTCTATCATAAAGTTCACATAACCATTACATGACTACAAGGTTCTTCACAAAGATGCTTTAACGTCTGTAAGTTTTCTGTTTTACACGTTATAAAGTGGGTATGGTCTGCGGCAGTGCATTGAGTTGTTGAATTCAGAAACAATTAAGTTAAAAGTCCTAAAACGGTTACTTACCGAAGTGTGTCTTCGGTCCCATATTGGTAGTTTGAGAACCTTTTGGTCAAAAGTTATATCCTACTTCAATATGGTCAATCGTTAGGGTTAACTCGAGAGGCTCTCGACTGACCCTAAAACTGACCATATAGAGTTAACTCGAGAGGCTCTCGAGTTAAACAGTCGTTAGGGTTAACTTGAGAGGCTCTGGAGTTAACCCTAACAACTGACCATATAGAGTTAACTCGAGAGGCTCTCAACTGACCCTGACGACTGACCGTATGGAGTTAACTCGAAAGGCTCTCGAGTGAACCCTAACGACTGACCATATAGAAGTAGGATACAACTTTTGACCAGAAGGCTCACAATAAATTACCAATGTGAGACCGAAGACACACTTCGGTAAATAACATTTTTAGGACTTTTAACTGAATTGCATCTGAATTGAATAACTTAATGCACCGCCACAGACCGTACCCACTTTAATAACGTGTAAAACAGAAAACTTACAGACGTTACAGCGTCTTTGTGAAGAACCTTAATCCGGATATTTGTCACTTTCAAAGCAAACAAAAGGGCATGGATGATTGCACTACTTTTTGATGAATGGCCCCAGTAGTTTAACACGGACGCGAGAAGGCAGAAGAGGGAAAGTCCTGGTTTTGCCACAAAACGAAAAAGCTATTTAAAATCTGGCAACAACTGATGCTAACACCACGTCTCATTCCATGGCTGAGGCAGGTGGAATTTAACTTCTGAAACATCCCAGCATTTGCTTTTCCGTCGCCAACATGTGATATGAGAAATTTTGTGCTTCTCTCAATTTTTATTGTGTTATGTGTGTTACTGCTAATGCTCCTCATGGTTTCTAAAGAAAGGTTATCCAACTGCTGGATACACACTGGTTTAATAAAAATTGGGGTGAAGTCAGCCATTTGCCTTGATCTTTCACCTAGTCTTAGTGAAGATACTTCACATATTTCCACAATTGCACACACAATAGTGGATGAACATTAGTGGTGGGTCTGGATGCAATACTGTATGAAGAAATGACAGTGGATGACATCATCTCAATTGCTAGACTTGGGGATGATAGGGAAACTGAAGGATCTAATAAAAAAAATGCCCCCCCCCCCCACTTTGATCAAAGATGTGAATTAGTGTCTTTTAACATTAAGATTCTTTGAAGCAAACTCACAGAAGTTGACGATATTTCAAAAGCATTTGTAAAATTAGATTGTGCTCTAAAAATAATTGGATTGAAATCTAAAAAAAAAAAAAAAATGAAAGTAGATTATTTTTGAAGAGAATTTAGGATATGTGAAATGATTGTGTGTGTAATGTTATTAATATTTTATAAAGTTTTAGTAACATAACGTGATTATTCATTCTCTTATAATTAAAATGTTAACTTTGTCTTCCTACTACGCAAAGTAAATTTTCCCATTTAAAGTTTTAGTAACATAACGTGATTATTCATTCTCTTATAATTGAAATGTTAATTTTGTCTTCCTACTACCCAAAGTAAATTTTCCCATTTAAAGTTTTAGTAACATAACGTGATTATTCATTCTCTTATAATTGAAATGTTAATTTTGTCTTCCTACTACCCAAAGTAAATTTTCCCATTTAATGCATACCAGAAGCTTCCGAGATGGAAACTGGCAAGCTTCGAAATACGATGCGCACTAAGTACAAAACACATAACTGCATAGGATATTTAAAACAAACAATATAAGTTTTGAATTTGCTTGTAACATTTACTGGTCATCGATGGAGCATCTCTCAGAAAACTTGAAATTTTCATTGCCCTGGAGCAGGAATCGAACCCGCATCTCCCGATTTCCATTCAAGTATGCTGACCATTACACCACACAGGGCAGTAAAATTCCAAGCAACTGAGACTAAGCAGACTTAGCTTAGGAATCTGAGCATCCTCAGATTTTCGCTAGTCGAAGCATCATTGCTTCCTGATAGCATTTTGACCCAACTCCCATTCGGAAACGGATTTAGGTCGGAAATCATCAGTACCAGAGATAATCAATGAAGGAAGAATATTATATTCTGTTTGCTTTGAATATACTACCAATTTCCCATGTATTATGAAGAATATTTCTTCCTTCAATGACATAACTGCATTTTTTTTGTAATTAACATCTAATTTAATAATAATAATAATTTTGTGGAACCAAAATTTGGATTACTTAAATATAATTTGCAAATTTGATGTATTTCCACAATGTATTGTAACAAATGCTGGTAGTGCGTCAAGGATTGACTAATTACTTTAGCACTTTTGATGTCTTGGAAGCTCATCAAAAAGTTCACAAGCTTTATGTTTGTACGAGATAGAATCCATTTAAAGCAATGAATGAAAACATTAAATAAAGGCAGTATTTCAAATATTTTTTTCTTTTTCCATTTTTGACAGGTCAGTCCACAAAGAAAGCCAAACCACCTCCTTTAGATGTGAGTATGGTTGTTTCCTTTAACAACTTTATTATGCATAATGTTTCTTATTCTTCTAGTTTAAAAAAAAAAATGTTATTTCAATGTCTTTTTTTAAGTATACTAGGGGCTGCGCCTCTAGGCTCGCTACACTTGTTTCCAGAGTAGCACTCGAGCCCTGCAGCCTGATCTCCATGGAAAATTCCTATAAATTTAAATTTTTATTGCATGTCTAAGCAAATAAGGCTTGTTATTCCGAAGTTTCAGAGTTTTTTTACTGTCGATAATTTTTGGAAGGTTGCACTTTTGTCATTTGAACTTATAGCACTTATTAAATTTACCACTAAGGAAAACAAAAGTGGTCCAAAAAGCATTTCCGTAAACTGTAAACCATTATGCTAAACCGTTAAGGTGGACGTCAAGTAATTTTGCTTCCTATACTTCCAATGAAAAAACTTTTGTACACATTTCCTTCACAATTATGTGTTCCCAAGGATGAAAATTTTAACATTGATTAAAATAACTTCATATTATAACTTGGAATACTTAATATTTTCTAAAACATAACCATAATTATATTAAAAATCAATAACACTTCCTTTGGTGGTGTTGGAACCAGAAAAAAGATGGTGTGACCTGTACTTTGATGACGTCAGTAGACAAACAAATGTTGGATTGCCTAATTATGATTATGTTTTATAAAATATTAAGTATTCCAAGTTATAAACTGAAGCTATTTTAATCGATGTTAAAATTTTCATCCATTGGGAACGCATTAATTGTCCAGAAAAAAGATGGTGCGACCTGTACTTTGATGACATCAGTAGACAAACAAATCTTGGATTGCATAATTATGATTATGTTTTAGAAAATATTAAGTATTCCAAGTTATAAAATGAAGCTATTTTAATTGATGTTCAAATTTTCATCCTTGGGAATGCATTAATTGTGAAGAAAATGTGTACAGAAGTTTTTCCACTGGAAGTATAGGGAAGCAAAATTACTTGACGTCCACCTTAAACAACTGAGATAGTTTTACCAATAAAGCATATGCATAACAAATTCTCTGCGCCACCATGGCAGCAGGTCGTGGGACCAGAATGTTCCTCTGTGATTATCGTGAAGACAGACGAGCCGTTCGTTTCTTTCCTTTGCATCTTTAAAAATGCTTAAAAATCAGAAAATGGCTTTTCTTAATTTTTTTTTTTTTTTTTTGTGAAAAAGGGATGATAGTTTTAAGTTTATGCTGTAAAAAGTGCAAAGTGTCATGATTTATAGTTTGCCATATATCCATTTTTTTAAATAGATCCCATCGCAAAATAGAGAATTTTGGGAAAATTTAGAAATTTAATTTTTTGTAAACTAAATCCAGATTCAAAAAAAGGGCGACAAGGTGCAAAAATTCGGTCATGGCACTACATGCCTACAAAGTTTCGTGGTTCTGTTGCTGTTAGTGTGTCCGGAACGCGACCTGATAGCACTTTTTTGCTTACCTTAATTTTGAAATACAATAGCTCTTGAAGTATCGCCAGAATCGAAAAACGGTTTATTTCAGCGCATTCTCTGAACAATTCTCTACAAACAATGGAAATTTCGTATTTTTGTGTTCAGTACATTTTGCGCTGCGAGTTGGGAAAGCAAGAGTGTCGCAAAATTTTTAAAACAGCGGCAGCAGCTACTTTTTTTAGAATAGAGATATTTTTGAAATTTAATTTATATATGTTTCAAACAAACACATTTTGAATGAAATTTAAGTGTAAAACTGAAATTGCCTTGTTTTAGGTTGGACACAGATGCCAGACCTATTGTTCATTTAATTATTTAAGAGAGAAAGACAGATGTTTTCCCCTTTTTTTCATCATATTTCATTATGCCGGCATATGATTTGAGTATTGTTTCCTCTTCAGCAGCACTGTGAGCTGCAAAGTACACTAGAAAGTTTTAGAAAGATTTGAAGGCACATTAAGTCTATTGCATTTTCTGATGATATAAAAGTGCTGGTACCTCCACCCCATAGGTGTAATGTCTGGAGCATGGAGGAGCATATGCTCCCCCAACTTTAGAAAATTTAAACGTGAGGGCAAGCCAGGGCCATAGCTACCAGGAGAACAGGAAGGGCAAATGCCCTCCCAGAACATTTTGGTCATACTAGGGGTGTAAATTTGTGCCCTGAGGGGCTTAACAAATGGAAATGCACAACATATAAATAAATTTACTGAAAATTGTAACTCAAAAAGAAGGTTATGCATTTCAGTATTTTAATTTCTAAAAACTTAAGTTAGCCGCATACAGCATTCTGCATGGCCAACTAGGACACAGAATAACCTCACATGCATGAAAGGAATTGTCTGGAAGAGCTAATGGAGACATATAAAACAATATGTATATATTCCTAACCTCCATGACCTTTCTGAACATGCTGTAAGAAGAAAGAGCTAATTAGTCATTCGTGCTTTGTCACAGAAAGCTCTGTGTGTGCAAGTTTAACCTTAAATTGGAATTTTTCCAATACCTACTCCAAAAGCATCTTCCTATTTTTACATTTGCGATCTAATACCCACTTGTTCTGTGCTGGTTTGTTTTTATTCAGCATTTCTGCAGGGTGTTGTGTTGTTGGCGTTCACATAATTTTTACATTTCATTCAATATTTAAACCATCGACTCTTGGGTATTTATTTACCTAGTTTTTGCATTTTCAATAAAATTAAAGTGAGATTTTTGAACAATTGTGATACATTCCTATAACAGAAGTATGGAAAAGTTTAAACTGTGTGCTGTTTGAATGGAAGTGGGGGGAACTTTTGAACTCGAAGGGGCATATAATTTCAAGTTTCGCCCTCCCAAATAAGAAAAGCTTTCTCCATCCCTGGAGCAAGCCTGTGATGGGGCAGCAAATAAAAATAGAAGGTTTACTGGAGTTCCTACAAATTTCTCAGAGGAATAACCAGGGTTCGACAAATATGTTCTAGATCTAGGAGCCACCTCCAAAATTTAGGCGCGAGGTGAAACGAATTCAATAATGCATGAACAAAAACTGGAACGAAAAGTGGTAAACCATATTTGTTGTCAATTTTTTTTTCTTTTTACCCAAACCACTTATTGCAAAATAAAGTTCCATACTAACCGTTGACGTAGTAGGGTGTCCATTTCATCATCCATTATGCTTCACCTGCAAAGAGAAGAAACGACTGTTAATGATCATTTGGAAGCTCATAGAATGAAAGTCCTACCCACAAACTTTCATGATTCAACCTTTGAAAACTGGGGAGTTACAGGCGATTGAGCATTACTTATTGACCGACCTTCGTACATATCACTAAGCTGTTCTCTGATATTCAGAGGTTAGCTTCTCAAAGACAGACAGACCTCCAGATAGATACTTAATTGATAGAACTAGGATTTACGTACTGTTGGTGCATCAAACATCTCCATTTGCAATTATGTATGTGCAAAATGTGTACGTATTTGTCTGTTGTTACAAAATTATTACCCTTATGATTGTGTCTAGTGCTCTCCCTACATTTTTTTTTACAGCTGGGTGGTATTTTTAACGACCACTTCCTCAATCGAAAGAAAACAAAATGTTTTGCTTAACATTATTATACTTATTAAACATCTTTAGCAGTGTTGTAGGCATTAATGTAACATAACATGGTAAACAGCATTAGAAAATTGTGCATAAATAATTAAAAAAAAAAAAAAAATGAGTACTTACTAAGAAATCATATTCGACACAGATTTCAGCCAGTTTTCTTCAATATTTATGGTTAGAAGAGTAATTAGGGCGAGGCGGCTGCCCTTGGCGCAACTCAAGAGGAGAGTGCAAAAATTCTGCATACAATCTGATTAAAATTGGAATTGCAAAGTTTGCTCCAGTTTTTGGTACATAATTTACCTATAGTTTCTTTTGCCAGTTGCAGTAACTTGGTGACTTAAAATTTGCATTTCTTCCTCAAAATGTGCTGGGGATTTATGTTGCTCACAATCGGGAATGACGGCATGGTTGTTCTTACGTTAAAAGATAAAGATGTCGTTCATATTTATGAAGATTCTCTGGGGGCAATTCTGTCATTACTGCCACTACTGCAAACTGCATTCCATCTATTTAATGTGGTACCAAAGGTCAAAACTCAGGAGCAGTTAGTTAGGAATCTCGTTGCTCTCCTCACATTTTGTATTTTCCAGCCCTAAATAGTGTTCCACGTCCAGTTCATCTTCCCTACTCAGAACATCTTTGATGTAAGTAAGGGTAAGAGAAATGCACAAAGTCCTCCCACTTGAGTGCTGCATCCCATTTCCTAATCTTTTTTGACACAAATGATTATGGTAAAATGCCTTTCCCGTTTGGGATACAAAATGACACCTAGTTCCCTAATACCCTATTTCCCTAATAAAAATATTTAAAAGTTAGGTTGTTAAACTAGAATTGAACTGGCAATAACTTTGCAAAGGTCATCCTCTGGTCCGCTGAAAAACTAACCTGTTCTTAAAATCTATTATACAGCCGTTATTGATTATTATTAGTTACCAATTAACCACAAAAGAATATATTCCTATTAGTAGTTCTAATTCTGACTATTAAATAGCTCTAATCATTCTACTATTCTCTTTTACATGCAATATTTCAAAATAACTTGTGCAGTATTCTAGAGGATAATGCCTACCTTGGCATTCCTTGCTAGCAATGAGAAACATTTCACACATGTGTTTTCCGGTCTTTGTTGATGTTATTGTCCTAAAGTCCGTTGTATGATATGAATAGCTTTACTTCACACACTTTTCGCTGGGTATACTCTGTGGATCTTCGCTTTAGGATTCAAACACGTTTGCCCAGAGACTGGGCGAAAATTTCAAGTATAAAGAACGGTAAAAGTTGGTGTGTTTGAATCATAAAGCGAAGATCTACAGAGTATACCCAGCGAAAAGTGTGTGAAGTAAAGCTATTCATCTCATACAACAGACTTTAGGACAATAACATCAACAAAGACCAGAAAACACGTGTGTGAAATGTTTCTCATCGCTAGCAAGGAATGCCAAGGTAAGCATTATCCTCTAGAATATTGTACAAGTTATTTTACAAAAGAATATGACAAAAATTATCATGCAATTCAGTGTGAAGTGAAATGTCAGAAGCAACTCCCTTTTTTTTTCTCGAAAAATTGTAGTTGCATATGCGTGTGAGTACTAAATTAATACATGTATGTATTCAACACACTAGACCAGTTGTACTGTTCTAGAAACTTGTGCAACAAGCAGGATTATAACATTTCAGGCAGTAAAGCCTTTTTGCCTCAATGACTTTGGTGGGGGAGGGGGGCACAATATTTTGTGCTTTGCCCCGGGCACAGAAATGCCTAGTTACACCTCTGTTTATGATGTATGTGGGGATAAGTTTTCCACTCTGACTATTATGTGCATTGTGGAAACGTTCATTCATTAAAGGAAATTTAGCTGGGCAGCAGAGAAAATTTGCTGGGTGGGCCACCCAGTAAAAAGGCTGTAGGGAGAACACTAGTGTCTCTTTACATGGCAAATATTTTTATCTACTGTTATGTGCTTTCCTTTCTATCCCTGCAAATGCTTTCTGACTTTAATTGTGGACACCAGTGTATATAGTATGGCTATATGTACATTTCCCATCCTTGCATTTCATTTATAGGTAACTGCTGCCCAAGAATATCAACAGTCTACAATGTCAGGACCAAAGACTCCAACAAGTGCCCCACCAGTAACTCCAGGGCAAGCTCTAGATCGAAGAAAAGCTAGGGAAAGAAAAATAGGTCATAGAAGAGTTGATGAAGAGGGGCAAATCACTTTTAAGAAAGTAAGTATTAAGAGTTATTTGCAGTAGTTATTCATTATATTGTGGTAACAACATTTTTTCTGTTGTTTCTTGTGTCAAAGAATTAATTTGTATGTAGGAGTATTTTGCCTTTTATGAAAAGAATCTGCTATATAAGACAATAGCCCATCATTTTGTGTCATTCATTGTTTTCTGAGCTAGTGCTGATAAATATATAGTGGCACCAGATTTAGTTATAACTTCCTTTAATAGCTGTACTGTATTTTAAGTTTGTTTAAACTTTAGGTTCCAGGGGGAAAAAAATAAAGTTCTTCTGCTTTAAATCATGTTCAACTCCTCCAAGCACAGGACATTGAAAATAAACTCATTAAACCACTCAATCAAAATAAGCTGTTAATATATTTAAGATACATTGATGATATCCTTATCTTCTGGCAGCAATCTGAAAAAGACCTTGATGCATTCATACAAAAATACAATAGCTTTTATCCATCAATACAGGTTACTATTGCAAAAGAAATTAACAGACAACTATATTTTTTAGACATTTCTTTATTTAGAAACAACAATATGGTTGAATACGAAGTCTATAGAAAACCAACATTTATTCCAGCAATTATTCCGATCGATTCAAGCCATCCATGGAAATATAAAAGATCAGCACTACAATTCTATATAAGAAGAGCTTTAACCCACTCACGTAATAAAACTAAAGAAATTGTAGAAATTAACTAAATAACCAAAACTGCTATGAAGTTTGGATACAGAAAAAAGGAAAATACGAAAAAATTTATTAGTAACAATAACACTAAACATAAGACTGAAATTGAAATTTGCGGGTAAATTTCCCTAAATTCCTCCACTAACAAATATATTAAAGAAGGAATGCGCAAAAGAAAAAATGATACTAGCAGAAACAGTTATCGATAACAAAACCATATTGACTACTGGAAGCGAAAAAAAAAAAAAATCAATACTTGATAAAGCAGGTGTATACTGTATACCAACAAAAAAGTACTGAAATGCAAGGAAATGAAGAAAAAAAAAACAGATTGGGAGAGCATATATCCAACTGGAACAAAAAAGAGAACAAAACATCTTTAATTCAACATTGCATAGAAAATGACGCTATCCCAGATTGGCCAGAAGCAAAATTAATAACTTCACATAAAACAAAGAATCAAATTTTAACATCGGAAGCAGTGATGATAGAAAAAACTAGGGAAACAAATTGTAATTATAACGACCCAATGGATCTTCCATATGCTTGGAGATACCTTATAGAAAAAGAAAATGACCATAATAAAAAATACAGAAACAAGATAAAATATAAATCTATCAACAAACAGAAGATGGTGACACCTGAGGAATTGGAATCGGAAGCAAATTCGAACAATCCAATTAGAAACACGCATGACGTTGAGGTGTGCAATCAAACCAAAAACCGAATGCGCGGTTTCTCTGCCGACGTGGAACTTTCGACTCTGCCAGTAGATTCAAGATGAGTGGACCAAGAAACAACATGAATGGGAAATACTTCATTTATACCCACTGAAGATGATTACAAAATGGTAATTGAAACTAGTATGGGAACTTGTGCTACGGGAAACGAGGATTGAACCGTCATCAATACAAGATATTTTCTTACCAATTCGACTCACCTTCAACATAAGGTTCTGAATATTTAGTTCTTTTAACATTCATAAATCATCTTTTAAATAACGACTCAAAAATAGTGATAATCATTTGCAGTTTTTTACCTACCCATTTGAAGACTTCGTCACATTCATGCAGCTTTTTAACTATCCATTTGAAGACTTCTTACCTATCCATTTGAAGACTTTGACTACAAAAAACTCTGCAATATCCTGAAAATCTCATGACGAAATGTGAGTAACATTTTGAAACTTTTATTATATATTTATATTATTGACGTTTCCCCGTGGGCATTTCAATGATAACGTAAGAAACAGTAAATTATGCAACAACAGAATTGTTGACATATGTGTAACATCCTCCAAGCACGTTTGGTTTTTGCCATTTTCTTCCACAAATTTATGAAGAAGATTTCTTTAGGTTTTAAAACTTTTAATTTGTACTTTACATTTGAAATTTCTTGAATTTTTCTGTCGGTAAATCGGACCTGAATTTAGTTTTGTATGACAACACATTTCTTTTGAGATTTTCTAAATTGTGCATATATGGATTGTTTTCTTTAAAGTAAGGTTAATATGTCCAATTTTGTGTAGAGTTTACAAGGAGTTTTGTTTGTGGACTTTATCAGATTTAAATGTATTAATTCTTTGTTAATCTGTTTTTTTTTTAAAATGTGAAATGGATTATTTTTATTGGAGGCCCTTCAAATTGCAATGAAGGACCGTAGCATGCCCTTTGAAAAAAGAGTCTATACTTGTACAATGCCATTTAGATTTTTCTCTGCACTATGATTTACCGATTTGGGATTAATTTTATAACTGACAGCTGTGCCACATATTCTAAAAATGTAGTGGCATCTCTTACTATGGTCTTCCAATTTTCTTGGTCATCATCATTCTCATCAGCATTTGCCTGTTACCTTGTGTGTGGATTTTATATCCACTGATTTACAAGGAGTTGCTCATCTTTGTCAAGTAATCCTTGGCTAACAGACTTTTTTTGTACTGTTTACCTTATGTGTAGCAAGACTGCAAAACATTTTCATAACAATTTTGAACACCTCTTCCAAGTAATTTCTCTAGTTTACAGATGTGCTGTCTCCCCCTCCTCCCCAAGGTGTGTGCCAACGCCAACTACTACTCCTCGACGCTAGAGGTGAGTGAAGACTCTCCTGTATGGTGTGAGCCAACAGAAGTAATACTATGGCACAACTGGCTGGTAATTTAAATTCTGGTGACATGAGTAATGTGTTGCAAAACATAGTACATTGAACCTTACTGAAAATGGGACTGCTTTGCCGCAGGCTAACCTCGGTTCACTGTCAAAAGTGCCTACAATGGGGACGTGAGCATCAGAACTGGACCTTGAGTGATTGGAAGTAGGGCGTCTGGTCTGATGAATCTCGTTTCCTTATTTTGCACCATGTGAACAGCCTGGTACGTGTGTGCCATTTACCGGGGAAAGTGTTGGCGTCTCCCCGGTGGTGCAGTGGTCTAAGCGATGGCTCTCATCATTCATCCCAAAGATGTCCAGGTTCGAATCCCGATGAGACATGGATGTTGTTTTTGTCTTACGGCACTGGCTGTCTCCCTTCCCTGGGGCCAGTGACCTTAAATTAGGGACGGGCAACTGCTTATAGCCCATTGAGTTGCTCACGGTGGTCGTTAAACCTCCAATGAAAAAGAAGAAAAAAAAAAAAGTGTTGGCACCAGGATGTACCGTGGGATGAAAGCAAGCTGGTGGAGGAAGTGTAATACTTTGGACAGTGTTCTGATAGAAAACTCTAGGTACAGTTGTTCATGTGCAGGAAACTATGATGCCTATCAGGTACCTAAATGCCATTGCAGATCAGGTACATCCTTCCACAGCAGCAATATTCCCCTCTAGTAGTGCCTTCTTTCAGCAGGATAATATTCCATGCCACGCAGCCCGAGTTGCTCAAGAATGGTTCGTGGAACATGAAGATTTTTAGGTATTGTCCTGGCCTTCAAATTCCCCAGATATCAATCCAGTCGAGCATTTGTGGTTTGTGTTGGAACAGTAAATCTGATCTGCAGCAGCTCAACCACATAACTTACATGATTTAAAGAATCCGGTGGTAATGTGTTGCTACCAGGTACAGTTACACACCTTTAGAAATCTTGTAGCGTCCATGTTTTGCCACGCAAGAGCTGTTTTAATTTCATGTGGAAGAGGAACAACATTATGCAGATGGTCATGATGTTTTGGCTCTTCGGTGTACTTTGTTCATACTGGATTACACACTTTTACTCTCGGACTGCAGGACTGCGTCATCAGTATTGGCAGACAATAAGTTTTGTTTGATTATGCTGATGGTAGAATGACAGAAAACTGCTGACATTTGGATGAGAGATACAAATCTTGATAACTGAGGTTGAAAGTTTAAACAGGGTTCCCACAGTCCTTAAAAAGTGCTTAATTTTTTAGGGTGCTTAAAAGTACTTAATTTTTTGCCCTAAATATTCCAAAGTCCTTAAAAAGTACTTTTTTTCTCTCTCTCCCTGATTTGCTGCCCGAAATGCAGGAGTTACAATGTCATGAGTGCATCTTGTGCTGCTAAATTGCTACACTGAGCGAATTATCTTGGATCATTTAAGAAATTTCTAAAGAACTACGAATAGCTGGTGTTAGGGAGAAATATGTTGCCTACCTGGCTGAACAGAGAAGTATTAAAGAGCTAAATGCTGGGAGTTAGAAGTAGTTTTTTGATGAAATGGATGCACTGAGATCCAAAAGAGCCAGGCTTCAGAGAGCAGTGGACGATCTGCAAACATCTGCTGTGTTAAAGCTGGAAATGCAGGTGACATAAAATTTCTTTGCCAGTCAAATAGCTTCTGAAGAACTGTGAAAGAGAAGAAAACAGAGCTAGAAGATATAAACCTGAAAATAAGTAACTTACAACAAAAAGGAAAGGACAGCATGCTACATTAAACACATGCAGCAGATTCCACTGAGCGATCCCCACCACCAATTGATTGTACTGATATTGTATTTATTTTTATATATGCAAATCATAGTTTTTCTGTTATATGATGGGAAAACCAAATGCCAAAACTGAAGTCTTGAACACATAATTTTTCGTTTTTGCAATTCAGGTGATGAAATGATTACCGTATATCTTTGTGTATAAACTGAGAATTTTTAGACTTTTTTTCACCACTGAAGTAGGGGTGTCGGCTTATATACGAGTCAATAATTTTGGCAATTTTTTCGGTCATATCGGCGACCACATTCAACCCCGTCTGGATTGATATACCGGGACGACTCTGGACCGTGGCCCACCAAAACTCAGTAAAATATGCAAAGCAATAAAACATGTTTACTCTATGCTTAAAGTTACATCAAACGCAAATTAAATATGTTAAAATTATTTTAAAAATAAATAGTCCGTATAGATAACAATACAGAATAAATGACTGAAAAAGAACTTTACCTTTATTTTTAATTCATCCATCCTCATTCGCCCTCGAGTCTCGAGGTCTGTCCAAATTCCCGAACAGTTCTCGGTATTCAGTCTCTGTCATGGGAAGATCTGGGTGGATGTCATCGTGCTCCACCTCACTGTTGTCATCGTCATCCTCCTTGTGCACAATATGTTCCTCACTTCCGTCCATAGCGTTGCTGATGCAACACTTTTTAAAAGATGGGACTATCGTTTCCGAAGGAATGTCTGACCACGCTTCCTTCACCCACTCCGCGATCGTGATGATGTCCACCTTTTTCAAATTTCCACCCTTCATCACCGCCTTATCCTCAGATGCCATCCACTCTATCCATTTGGCCCGAAGCCTGTTTTTAAACGGCTTGTTCAATGAGACATCGAGCAGCTGCATTAGGGAGGTGAGGCATCCGGGAATCGCAGCCACAGAAGATTTCATTTCATGACACCTTTTTTTTACTTTATCAGTGAGATGGGCCTGAAATGAGTCCCACATGAGCATCAACTGCTTCTTGAAAATGCCACCCTTCCTCTTGCACCACATGTTTTCCAACCATTCCAAGGTGCCGCTCTCATCCATCCAACCTTTGACGTGAGCACGCACCAACATGCCACTTGGGAACTTCGCCCCCTTAGGCACAGTCTTTCATTAATAAAATAATCATAGGGGGTAAACGTGACCTGTCTGCCATACAACACAAAATCACTGTGAATCTAGTCTTTTCATGTCCAGTTGTTTTAGCAAAAAAAAAACTATTTTTCCAGCCTTTAAGATCCACAGTTTGATTCAAAGGCAAATCGAAGGAGTCAGGAATTTCTTGCATATTGCCAATTTGGCACAATTCGAAATTGTATTGCTTCCGGAGATGGATAATAAATTTTTGAAACGATTCAACTTTCGTTTCCAACTCCCTCTGCAGTTTTTGGGTGAGCTTAGTGCGAGTTCGTAGACTCAAGTTATATCTGTTCATGAATCAATCGCACCATCCCACGGAAGCAATGAAGTCCACTGGTTTTAGTGGCAGGAATTCAGGGTCTTTTGACATATTCAGCGCCCTGATTCGGATATTTGTGCGGGTTATAATAAACCTGCTCTGCCGTGACTCCCTAATCCACTGTGCCAATTTCTCCTCCAGGTCAGGAAACATCGGCGGATGACCACGTGCAGCCTTCTTTATCCTCAGCATCATCGTAAGTTCCGACTTATTTTTCCTCCACTCACGCACTTGCTTTTCGTTGACAGAGAAATGGCGAGCAGCCATCGAATTGTTCGATTGCTCGGCAAAAGAGACGACTTGCAGCTTAAAACTAGCCTCATATGCTGTCCTTTTTTGTCTAGGCATTTATCAACGTAAGCAAAGTTAAAATTGCAAGAGAAACTGAAGAGCTGAAAAATTTCTAACTATCATAAAAGCAGAGCTATTTGATAAAAAAAAAAAAAACAGTATCCTTGCATCAGAAAGGTTATCACAATTGAATTGAAACTATCGTTTCGTTGGCTCTATTTCCGTAGCAAATCAAAAGCATTACCGTGTGGCTGGGCTTCCACTTTTCTTAGACTGGTTGGTGGGAAGGAACAACAAGCAGATCGTATTTCATGGATGCAGAGAGGGGGTGTCATTCAGTTCCTGACACTTTGTCCCATTAAGTGGTGCCCAGCTGTTGCCCTCTCTCACACTTCGTGGAGGGGGAGTCTGGAAGTGAAACTGTAATCTTTCGATTCCTCACCCTTCCCCCCTCACCTAAAGAAAGAAGGATTTTGTTCGTGAGGGAGAGAGCCTGTGATAGAGACCCAGCTGGAGTCTTCCCCGCTCCTTGTATGGGCGCCTGTTTAACATCGGGCAGAGGTTACGTTACCCTCTATATAAACACACCAAGATTTGCAAATGCTTATAAGTTACAATTAGCTTTTAATCCTCAGTCCAATACCTAATAAGATGGATTACTGCAGGTTTGTGTTTGCTTCTGTAGTGTGTTTCTGCAACTTAAATCCCCACACATGTAATATCCTGAGATAAATAATATGAGCAATTTTGTAATTTACACGAAACAAGAATTTTCGATTTTTGCCAAATTTATGCAGTGAAACGATCTGCTTGTTGTTCCTTCCCACCTCTTGGCTTATTCCCGAACCGACTTATATACAAAGATATACGGTATGTGCAATATTCAAGTCTCAAACTTGTAACTTTTAACTACAGTTTTACGATTTGCATTCTTTTTTTGCATTTGATTATTCTCTCATATGAAAACTGATTTGACCAGCAGAACTGTCTTTTAAATTGCATAAATTCAAATTTAATACATTCACAAACTTGAACTGTATGCAACATATCATCATCATCGTCAACCATTATCAATCCACTGCTGGACGAAGGTCTCCCCAAGTTTCCTCCACAACGGGCTGTCTTGTGCCAGTCTCCTCCATGTCACCCCTGCATACTTTCGAATTTCATCCACCCATCTCCCATATATATATAGCAAACTTAATCAGAATACTTCAGTTTTTATAGGTATGTCATGTGTAACAATATATTTGTTAGTTTCACACATGCTTTGCGTAAGGTGCTTAAAAAGTTTTTGGAAGGTGCTTAAAAGTCCTTAGAAAGTGCTTAATTTTTGTGAGACAAAAAGAGTGAGAACCCTGTTAAAAGATACCCATTGCAGCACTTCTTGGGCTGTGGGAAAAGGACTGAAGGAAACGAGTGACTACCAGACTTTTAATCATTTTTGCATAGCGTCAAGAGGTTTTAGGGTGGCTTTGGGGTGCACTACTCCCAAATATAGAAACAAAATTCCAGTGTTATGCCAACTTATGACTCAAAAGTTGCCACAGAGAAAGAGAGAGAGGAAGAAATCTTAGTTTCTTTTCTGTTTTTTTCCGAAATGGATGTACCTGTTGTAGAAATGAGCATGTGCTAAGATAAGCTGGATGTTATATTCAGGCAAAGAACAGACAAGTGCCTTTTTATCAGATAGTTACCTGATGTAGGAACAGGAAAAAAATAAATCTATTTCTTTTGTTGTTTACCTCAGTGAACTGGGTGGTGTTAGAGTTAAAACGCACAAAGTTTTTCTCATGCTGTCCAAATATTGCCTCGGCATTGCAGTTCCAGAAAGTGGTAATATTTCTGTATAATTACTGACGTTTTGAATAACTTGGCTCATGAGACATGCAGCTCTGCTGTGTAAAACTTTGGATTAGTGATGGCATAAGTCGTTCATTCTTGGGAGTCATTCAGGCAAAAGAGTCATTCATGAATGCTAAATAATCAGTTAAAAATTATCTGGTAGTTTGTATTTCCTTGTGGAGCTAACCTCTGAAACTATGAGAACAGCTTAATGGTGTGTGTGTGTGTGTGTGTGTGTGCGTGCGTGCGTGCGTGCTAAGGCATGACTGCTTTAAGAAAAAAGTGCATCAATATATTTGCTGTTAACATCTATCTACATATGTGAATATTGAGTGTGTGAAGTATGAGCAAATAATGAATGGTTAGTTTTTCATAATCACATTTGTCTGTTAGTAAATGTCTTTTTCTCAGAAATTCTTAGTGTATTGGAATATGTATTACTGTGATGTCATTGTAAGCTAAGTGTCAGTATACTATATTAATGTATTATTTGCACACAGATTCAAACCACACAAATTATGGGCTCCATACAACTAGGCATTAGCTATGCAGTTGGAAGGCTGGCATCTAAACCTGAGAGGGACCTCCTAATGCAAGACTTTACAATAGTAGAAACAACATCTTTTCCTCAGTAAGTTTTGTTGTTGTTGCTGTTTTTGGTTAAGAAAAGCATTTAAGTTATATTGATGTGATTTTTTATCATATGTTTTTTAACTGTTTTTCCACGTTTAGTGAACAACTTTTCAAAATATTTGGTGTTACTAATCTGCACTACTTAAAAGGTATGCAAAAAAAGGTATGATTTTATTAAATGTTAGTATGGCCTCCAGTTAGGAGGCCATGCTTTGAAGGTAAATCCTAGTGTTAGGCAACATAGGGGAACACTGTTTTGCCCAGTTTTTGTGGTTTCAGAATATTATTGCCAGCTGATGGCTCCATCAAGATCTATAACAGCTAGTGCTGGAAAAAGCTATTGAAACACACTGAAGATTTGTTTCTCGTTTGTATGTAGGTCATTCAAAAAGTAATGAAACTGACATCGTAGCGCCAAAACAAACCCATGCAGAAAATGCAGCTACCTGTCTCGGAACAACTGCAAGGCCAGTCATGTGACAATGTGTCGTTGCAGCCCTCCGCTAGTTCTTTCTTGTAGTATATGGTGTAGAGTTCAGACATGTTTCTGTAACCCAGTATGGATTTAAAACTGGAGGGAAAAACAGCTGTAAAAGTTTGCGTGCATCTGAATAAAAGCACCACAGAAATGCACAAAATGATTAAAACAGCTCATAAGAAAGATGCTTTGTCCCATGCAAGAGTTTCTGTCTGGCACAAAAAATTTGTGAATGGTGAAGAGTGTCTGGAAGATGCGCCGCTCTCCGGTAAGCCTTCAACATCAACTATGGTGGTTAATGTCAATACCGTCAAGACCTTCGAGCGACCATTGAATAGGTTGCTAATGTGATGCAGATGTCCTTTGGTTCCGTTGATGACATTGTGAGAAACTGGTTGGGGTACTGAAAAGTTGCTGCAAAGTGGATTCCCCACGTGCTCAAGGATAAACACAACACAAATAATCTGATTACTTGTTGGATACTTTCCGTATCCACAAAGTTGGTTCAGGATACTCTCTGTATTCACCGAATCTGGTGCTGTGTGACTTCCACCCAGTCCCTGGAAGTGAAAGAAAACATTCCTTCCAATGCCTAAAATTCACATACGGGCACCACTTTTAATCTCCAGTAAGTATACGTGACAGAAAGGGTTTGTGTTGCTGAGAACATTTGCGGTAACGGGCGAATAAGGAACACTCTGATTCTTGTTGTCCTCGGTGAAAGAGCGAGGCACCCAAGACCCCAGTTTCGTTTCTGGACCTTTCCCATATTTTCCTGGTGTTGCACCACAATGGCCTGATCACAGTCCATCTCAGTGGCCGATTCGTGTGTGGTTTGACGCGGATCCAAGTGGATGAGATGGTTCAAACAATCCTCATCAAAGTGAGATGGACGACCTGAGCATGGAGAGTTGTTGAGGTCGAAATTGCCTCCTCTGAACCACTCAAACCATTGGGGGCTGTCCGCGGAGCAATAGCATCCTCCCCATACACAGCACAAATTTGTCGAATGACCTCGGCGGCTGTGGATCCCTTGTTAAACACATAGAGGAGCAGATGTCAGAAATATTCATTCCTCTCAATTTACACTCCATACTTCTGGACCTGAAAACCAAAAAACCATTAGCCACAATCACACAGTGCAATATGATTTAGATGCACGATATTACTGGCTACATTTTGATATACAACTGGCTATCTGCACCATCACTACTGACCTGGGAAACACTTGTGAAATAAAACAGCATGACTTACGCATCAACTCAATACATATATGTGTGTGGCACAGCAGGGCAGTTCACCAGTATGAAGTCTGTGTAATGGGGAAAGAGAGTGATTTCTCAGAGTGGGAAATCGGATTGATCATTGTAGTGAAGGATATGGTCTGAAGAGGGGTGTGTGTGTTTGGAGGGGGAGGGATACACATGCATCCACCCAATTTTCTAGAAAGAGACCACCATCACTAGTTGGCAGTTGAGGTGAACCATGATTGGCACAAAAGATGGCTCACGATTCATCAGTTAACAGCAAATTACAACCAGGGAATGCAAAGTAGTGTTTCTGAGCATAATTCAGTGGATGGGCCTAAGCAGTTCACAACCTGTTCACCTGCCCATGTTGACAGGCCATCACTGACAGCTCTGCTTGCAGTGAGAGTACCATGACTTTGCACGCCCATAGACTATCTGTATTCGATGCTGTACTAGCAAACGGCTGCAATCATACTGCATGGCTGAATACTGTAGGGTTATCTTCATGGGCATTGGGTTTTCCCATTCTCATTGAGCACACCCTCAGAGCAAGATTCTTCCTGGGCATTGTCTTGGACCAAATGTTGCCCTTTATGGTAACTGTGTATCCAGATGGCATTGGGCTCTTCCAGAAAGAAAACAGCTTGTTACAAGGCCCATATAGTGCAGGAATGACTCGATGATCATGTTCAAGCAATTGTGTGCTGCTCTGGTTGTTCAATTTTCCTCACTTGCATTTCATCAGACATTTGGGAAGCAGTAAAACTCAGCATTCACAGGTCCATGCCAGTTCCATGCTCTGTCACCGAGATCTTGAATCCATTCTATCCAGCCAGTACAGAATATCTGAGGACATGCCCAGAATCAGGCGACACTGTGCTAGTTACAAGCAGTTATCGTGGTGAAAGGTAACCTAACATATTGTTAGGTAGGTGGTATTGCATTTGTTATATAATCCACAGATTATCTGTTAGAAAGTTATAAATTAAGGTTGTATAGATTATATGGTGATGTTGATAATATGCCCCTTTGAAAACATAGATATTGTTGCAGCACTTCTATTAAAAAAAAAAAAAATCCATGTTGGTTGTCAGGAGAGGTCATATATTTGGAAAATTACCAAAAATGCATTAATAACAAGAAAATGTAACAGTACAAAAATAGAGGTCCACAAATAGTTGGAAAGAAGTTTATTTTTTACTTACAAGAATTTTGACAGACAATTTCATACAATAAAAACAGTATTATTTGCTCTCTTGCACGATCGCATGCTGTGGGGATCTTAGTGTCACACATTATTGTGGCTGCCGTACCGCAGGTCCATGGACTGCATACTACAGAATATTAACTACAGAACTGTCAGGTCTACCTGTGGTAACACTGAAAAAAAATTCATAATTTTTGCTCTTTGTTCACCTGAAAGCAACAGAAAATAATTTTAAAAATGAGTTATTTTTTTAATGAGAACTTTTTTCTCCTCTTTTCTTTCGACTGCTGGGTTACCCCGTAAATTGCGGCACTTAAGTGTGAAATTACGGTTCAGGATCAGCATCATGAGTATGGATTAAATAGATTAAACTGCGATCCCCCACTTACTGAATTTTATGGCCTGCAAATTATGCGCCACCTCGGATAATACAAAGGAATTTTGTTTCTTTTCCTGTATTTCACTGTCTGTTAATTATATGAGTAAAAATACACATGAGCCATGATATCAGTCATGGCTCATGAGTGTATTTTTACTATTTTGATTTGGTATCTTTTAGGTTTTATAGATTTTCCAGGTCACCCTAAGTGCAGGCTAGTCTGGGTAATTGGCGTTGCACTGTATGTATACCCAGGTGGGAAAACAGTTAGTCATTGTACTTAAATAGCATAACTACACTAGTAATCTGAAATTTTTTGGTTTAGAATAGAAATCAAAGTTTTGAAGCTTTCGCACATCAACCAGATGGCTTTTTCAAGGAAGGTAGACAGCAAACTGAATAATATTGTTGAAGCATTCTATTATTCAGTTTGCTGTCTACCTTCCTTGAAAAAGCCATCTGGTTGATGTGCAAAAGCTTGGAATCTTTTATTTCTATTCTACACCAAGAAATTTTGGATTACTAATATAGTTATACTATTTAAGTACAGTTAGTGTACAGTTCCTTGTTATTTAATAATTAGGTCATTCCACATGAAATCCTCAGATTTTGAATTAATTTTCCAACACATCTACGATTCTTACGATTTTTTTAATGGGTAGCTACTCCCAACTTACAAAACCCCTAAAAGTTTCAATTTTTTATTTCCGATAGATTAGAAGATATACCTTTTGAATTTTGGCTCATGGCTGACATGTTTTGCGTAAAAACTCAAATGTCTCAGTTATTTAGAATAAAAAGAAATACATACATCATCATTCTTTCTTAATTTTTACCAAGGAATCCATTGGTGCAATGCACGAGTTTCTATCTGCTTTAGTTTTTGAGTTATGCGCAATAAGAGAGCCTTTCTTCAAAGCTTAAAAAGACAATGTAGTACAGCACTTAAAAAGCTGCAGTTATTATTCTTTGCAAAGAAAGGTTTAATCTGCCAAATGAAAAAACAAAACAAAAACCCTGGGCTTTTGCCTGAGCACCAAGAAAAGAATTTTTAAACATGGTTTATGCCCAGTGCATTGCCACATTGAAAGCGCAGTCGGCGAAGCACGCTGTGTCATGGCCACTGCTGTGGAGAGACGTGGTGCTGGAAGAACAACAACATCCCTCCCGCCCCATAAGCGATTGCGCAGTGCAGACGCATGTGTTGCTGAACTCATGTTTTAAAGGAAAGGAATTCTTTATTTTAAAAAAGCATGATTAGTTCATGAACGATGTTTATATTTCGATGTCTCACAATGCTGTCTGTGATCAACTTCCATGTCTGATTTTGATTATACTTGATCAAATCAGACAGACAACTGGAAGTTGAGCTTCCATGGAAAGTTTTTTTTTTGTGATAACAAATTTGGCAATTATTATAAAATTTAACATCTGAAGGTTTTATAGTGTTCGCAAAATTTTTCTGCGTTTTGTGTCATCTATATAATTTCTTGAAATCGATGCAAAACCAAAGTTATTTGGGGTATGGGGGTGGGGTGATTACTGCCAATGCTTTCGCTCTAGATGAGAGACTATTTTAAGACATTTCTCCTGCCCTTTCGACGCCCTATGATCGTGGAGAAATTTCTTTGGCTAATTTTGGGGATCAACTTGTATTTTTTATTCAGCTTTTTTTTTAAATTCTGGCGAGTATGTATGTACACATGGAAAAAAAGTTCCATCGTGCTTTGTTTTCAGATTTGTCATGCCGGCGATGAAATGAAGCCTCTCCTTTATAGATGTTGTTTGTGGAGGGTTACTGCAAATGACCTGACGTTCCAGACCTTTTTCGCGCTTTGTCTGATCAATATCCCGCAAATTGATTGCTCCTCTTAAAGATATCGTTAAGTATAAACTTGCCATTCGCCGCAGGATGAAAAATGATGTTGACGAAAAGTGTTAAAAGAATTTTATACGTGCAGACAAAATCTTATTTTGTGTGAAAGTAATATGATACTTTTTCTGTAGCGTGGAAACTAAATTTGACTCGCGAGAAAAGTTCAATACCATACTTACCAAGTTTTATGTTTTACCCATAAAATTTACGGAAATTCTACTTGTTTTACGGTTATTTTACTGACGGCATATTTAGCAGATTTTGCGTTGGGTTTTTTTACAGGTTAATGAATTTCATCACATCTTTAAATGTTGCGAAGGACCTCTGCTCCTGTGTATTTATTTTCTGCATGCCTCATATATAGAGAAAAATACACGGTAAAAATGTGGCGCAATTAGCATTAGATGTAACTGCTTAATAGAGAGAGAGAGAGAGAGAAAATGAAAATTATCAGCTTTGCAAAAGACTTAAAATTGTATTTTTCCAAGCTACTCTATCCTAACGTGTTGGCACAATGGTTTATTGTCAAAACCTGTTACTCTAAAGTAAAAAGTTATTGCAGTCGAAGTAATTTCACAGTTGCAAGTGAAACTTTTATCTTCATATGTAACTGAACGATAATGTATTAACGAGAATTCTATAATTGCTGTAGGGGTGTAATAGTGCCAAAATATCGTAATTATAGCATGCAAAATCACTTAAAATTGATGTCTGCTTTTAATGGATATGTTCGATACATCAGTCAAGAAAACATATCGATTAAAGGTTTGCAGAAAATGTTTTACAGATTTCAGTTCTTGAAAGTTGGCGGGTCTGCAATACTAGCGTTCGTGTCACTGATGTAAAACAAACCAATCAGTTTTAAACTTTCGGCTTTTGGAAGTTAATAAATTGTAGCTTCTAAAAAAAAAAAAAAAAAAAGACCTTACACGTGGGGAGTCGTCTGAACGAATTTCTAAGAGAGCAGCAGAAACACACCATTTTTTGTAATTATAATTTATAAAAGATATCATCATCATTGTCAACCGTTATCAATCCACTGCTGGACAAATGTCTCTCCAAGCCTCTTCCACAAGTGTCTGTCTTGTGCCAGTCTCCTCCATGTTACTCCCACATACTTTCGAATTTCATCCACCCATCTTTCATGTGGTCTTCTTTTGGGTCTTTTCTTGTCCCTTGGAATCCAATCTAAAATTTGGACTGTCCATTGATGGTCTGTCCTTCTGGCAGTATGTCCAGCCCATTGCCATTTCAGGAATTTTACTGTGATCATGATGTCTTCCACTCTTGTCATTTTTCTGATCCACGAGTTCCTCTTCTTATCTCTCCTGGTTACACCAAGCATGCACCTCTCCATGCTGCTTTGAGTTGTCTGCAGCTTATAAATTCATAAATAGCCTTATAAAGAAATCTAAAAAAAGTAACTGCCACTGTTTTAGAAATTTTGTGACACTCTTGCTTTCATAGCTTGCAATGCAAAACGTATTGAACACAAAAATATGAAATTTACATCGTTTGTAGAAAATTGTTTGGAAAACACGCTGAAATAAACCGTTTCTCGATTCTAGCGAAACTTAAAGAGCTATTGTACTTCAAAGTTAAGGTAAGCAAAAAAGTGCTATCAGGTCACGTTCGGGACACACTAACAGCAACAGAACCACGAAACTTTGTAGGCATGTAGTGCCATGACCAAATTTTTCCACCTCGTCGCCCTTTCTTTAAAATTTGATTTAGTTTACGAGAAATTAAATTTCTAAATTTCACAAAATTCTCTATTTCGCGATGGGATCCATTAAAAAACCCCGGATATATGGCAAACTATAAATTATAACGCATTGCAATTTTTACAGCATAAACATACAACTATAGTCCCTTTTAAAAAAAAAAAATAAGAAAAAGTCATTTTCTGATTTTTAAGCATATTTTAAAGACGCAAAGAAAAGAAACGAACGGCTTGTCTGTCTTCACGATAACCACAGCGGAACGTTCTGGTCTCGTGACCTGCTGCCATGGTGACGCATAGAATTTGTTATGCATATGTTTTGTTGGTAAAGCTATCTCAGTTGTTTAAGGTGGATGTCAAATAATTTTGCTTCCTATACTTCCAATGGAAAAACTTCTGTACACATTTTCTTCACAATTAATGCGTTCCCAAGGATGAAAATTTGAACATCGATTAAAATAGCTTCATTTTATAACTTGGAATGCTTAATATTTTCTAAAACATAACCATATTTATATAATCCAACATTTGTTTGTCTACTGACACCATCAAAGTACAGGTCGCGCCATCTTTTTTCTGGACAATTAATGCATTTCCCAAGGATGAAAATCTAAACATCGATTAAAATAGCTTCATTTTATAACTTGGAATACTTAATATTTTCTGAAACATAACCATATTTATATAATCCAACATTTGTTTGTCTACTGACGTCATCAAAGTACAGGTCGTGCCATCCTTTTTTCTGGTTCCAACCCCACCAAAGGAAAGGTTATTGATATTTTATATAATTATGGTTATGTTTTAGAAAATATTAAGTATTCCAAGTTATAATATGAAGTTATTTTGATTGATGTTCAAATTTTCATCTTTGGGAACACAATAATTGTGAAGGAAATGTGTACAAAAGTTTTTCCATTGGAAGTATAGGAAGCAAGATTACTTGACCTCCACCTTAACGGTTTAGCATAACGATTTACGGAAATGCTTGTTGGACCGCTTCTGTTTTCCTTAGTGGTAAATTTAGTAAGTGCTGCAAGTTCAAACGACAAAAGTCTGACCTTCCAAAAATTAACGTCAGTATAAAAAATCTCTGAAATTTCGGAGTAACATGCCTTATTTGCTTAGACATGCAATAAAAATTGAAATTTATATGCATTTTTCAGTTTTTATTTCATGTGGTGTACTTGGAGATCGGGCTGCAGGGCCTGAGCGCAACTCTGGAAACGAGCGTAGCGAGCCTAGAGGCGCAGCCCCTAGTAAAAAAAAAAAAAAAAAAAAAAGACCTAAGTAAGCTAAAATTACGAAGAAATAGTAACTTGCCATACAGATTCGTATCCATGGTTCCCATACTACATACACTGAATAAATACTATGTACAGTATTCACTTGAAAACTTAATTTTTTAAATTAAGGGATAACGTTATCAGCGTCTGGTAAAATGCATGTAAATGAAATTTTTCCCCAAAATTTCTTCCAAACACTTCAAAATGTGTGTCTCCTCTCCCATCATGTTTAGCCCACCCAGTTCTGAGTGGCTAGCATCACCACCGCCCCTGCGTTTGTTAATTTATTTGCCAATATGGTATAACGCTTAATGTTTGCCACAAATGTCGAGCTGTTTATTTTTCTTATATACAATTTACTGTTTTTTTCCGTGCTATGTCCGACACACTTGCATCTAGTTTTTTTTTTTTTATACAGAATTGCCCCAGACCTTGAACTGCTTCCTCAGATCGTAATTTATGACCTCTGGCAAACAGCGGCTTTAGCTCACCGCAAGTGGAAACGCTATGTAGTGTATTTTCTCAGATCTCTTTTATTGTCTTGCGGTTTGAAAGTTGCTGCCTAGTTTTTCAGCTTCTTTGTGCATTGTGATTGTGGCGTAATGCTTAAAAAAAAAAAAAAAAAAAAAAAAAAGAAACTAATTCAAGAGACAAATAAAGTAACTTGTTAATATGAGGACGATAGCTGCGTTGATACCGTTAAGGAGAAACAAGCACATAAAACAGAGCTGACAAATTACAATCGCTAAATAGTAACACGAGTTCCATACTTGTTTTACATATATTGGTAATCAATAATTGCGACACATTGAGTATTAACATTAACAAAAGTGTACTCATACATACGTTCGAGGTCCATTAATGTTTCCCATTATTTCTAAATTTATTGGCATGATTAATCAAAATAATAATAATAATAAAGGAAATAAATCCAATTACTACCACTCCGACACCGGGATGTGATTAGGAGGCACAAAATTTTTTTTTTCAATGTAACCATCAAACTGTATTTTCCTATTTTAGAGCAACACCACTAAAGGTTAAACTGTGTTCTCCTTATTTTAGGGTGCTGTGGTGCATTTTGTTTCATATGAGCTCTTGAGAGTTTTGTGAGCTCCCACCTGAAGCATAATTTTTTAAGCAACTGAAATAAAAATAAATAAATAGAAAACAGGCAAGATGACAACTGCGAGATATACTCATTCATTTAAATACCAGATCTACCAGAAAATAATCAATAACATTTTTCTAACCCCACGCTTAGCCTTGCTAACGTCATTATCTGTGATTGTCAGGTATCTGATGTTAACTATAAAACACAGTATATATCTCCTCTACCTTGCAAGAATAGGCACCAAGATATATATACCCGATTACTTTACTTCCCAAGCTGTCATTCCTTGATCATTTTCTCTTATGGCAGGCGTGGACAACTAGACAATTTATTAATTCCTGAAATGGAACTATTTCATGTCTAAAAATTCTGTCGGATAATTGCGTGAGCTGTGGATATCGTTAATCAATATTCCAAAAAATGGTATTCAACTTCAATTGTATAATTTATAAGTGTTTAGTACTGTATATCATTGGTAAGCTATACAGGGAGAAAAAAGTTTATATTAGTTCTTCTTGTCATTGAATGGCTAAGAATACCAATATATTTTTGACGTCTGTTGCATAATTTATATGAGTAATTTGTATGTAACCTTTTTCACTGTATAGCTCGTATTGATAAGCTGTACAGAGAAAATGGTTTATATTAGTTTTCCTCGTCGTCGAATGGCTAAGAATGTGGTGGATAGCATCTGATGATTTGACGTGAAATGACCCTTTAGTAATATTTTGCAGTTATATTATTTAAAGTGCCTTTAAACATAACATTAATTCACCATCCTTCCTCCTTCAAGCATCACATCAAATGATCATGCCATCTGACCAACGCATACAATGGTTTCTTGATCTGCTGCCCATCCGAAGGCCAACATCGACTCCTGCTGCCGTTTGGCTGACTGCACGACACTGTTCGCCACACGCGTTTTCACAGCGGCAAAATACGAGCCATGCACCATATTTAGAAATTTCTTTCTCAGCACGCAAGTTAAAACCCAAGGTTTTTTTTTTCTTCATTTGTTAGACTAAACTTTTCTTTAAAAACGAAAGCAATTGCGACCTTCTAAGTGCCATGCTACATTGCTTTTTTACGGTTTGAAAAAAGGTTCTCCCGTTGCAAACTCAAAAACTAAAGAAGTTAGAAATTCGTGCATTGCACCAATCGATTCCTTAGGGGAAATTATGAAGGAGTGGTGTATTTGGTACTTCTTTTGATCCAAACAAAGGCGATATTTGCATTTTTACCTAATTAAGGCCCGCCATGCACCAGAATTTGAAAATTAATATCTTCTAATCTATGGGAAATAAAAAAAAACGAAACTTTCGGGATTTTCATACATTGGGATGATCTATTCATGAAAAAAATCGTAAGAATCGGAAATGGTGTGGTGGATACTTAGCATATGACAATTTGGCATGGAATGACCCTCTTTAATAAGTTAGTCATTGCATTTATTATTTGTTTTTTTATTGAAAGTAAAATTTGCTTGTGTTTTATTTACTTTGTGCATTCAGATGTGTTATTCATGAACTATTACCTAATTTACTAATTTTATCTATTTCCCATTTTAGTGAGGGGAGTAATTTGACGCCAGCACATCACTACAGTGACTTTAAGTTTAAAGCTTATGCTCCAGTAGCTTTTCGATACTTTAGGGATCTTTTTGGCATTCAGCCAGAAGATTTTCTGGTATGTATTTATGGTTTAAGTGTTCTATCGTGTATTTATTTCAGTGCTGTTACTGAAATATTTTCAAATATTAACTTTAATGTCATGAGTACATACACAGTTTGAATAATAGACATCTTCCCACTGGTAAGGTGGATATAACTTTCAGTGATGAATATGGGGTTTAACAGCACAAAGCTGGTGATGGCAAAATTTGTTGTTAATCACTTTATCTGAAAAAAAATATTTGGTTTTCTAGTTTCTCTAATGTTGAATGAAAATAAAAACTAACTACTGCAAGCTAGTCCCTACAAAAAAGGTAGCAGTGAATCTGGTTTCAAAAGTTGAGTCTCATGGTTACATTGTACATGTAGCATTTAAAGGCAGCACTGCAGAACAAGTGTTACAAAATTATTTGAACTCTTTTGGTATGGGTAACTTAAATATGAGTTACTAGTAATATTTCAAGTTTTATTTGGAATTAAATTTTTTCAACAGATCATTGATCAGTGTGTTTTTGTTACACATGTATGAAATTTTATTTTGTTGTGCAGTGACAGGTGTATATAGGTGAGATGTAAGTTTTGACTAGAAATGAGTAGATTTCATTAAAAGTTTATAAAAAAGGATATAAAAGAAGATGAACTGAAGCTAAAATCGTAAGTATACGAATAAGTTTCAAAATGTCACAAGCAGATTTTTCTTAAATTTCTACAAATCGTGATCCTGTTGTGAAATTGAAATTTATTCAGACTTTTCATCTTGACCATTGATCTAAGATTTCTTCATCTAGAGATACCTAGTGTTTTTTTTTTTTTTTTTTTTTATCACTGCTCAAGAATCCTGATCGGCCTGTGTTATCTTCAATTACATTTTCAAGCAAGAGAAGTTTAAACAACAACAAAAACACAACTCTGTAAGGGTTAAATATGTAATAACTTTCTGGAAATTTTGTTCCTCTACACAAGAAAAATTGTGAATTAAAGCTTTTTGTGTAGTTTAGAGAATTAAAGAAAGTACTAAAATATGGAGTGACTTCAATGAAATTTTTGGTCTTCTAGCTTGTGCATGTAGAATTTTAAGAACAGTTTGAGGTAAATGGTACAAAATAGTGATGGTGTTGCATATGATGAGTTACTGCTGTAAATTAATGTGGCCTGTTGTGGATAGCATTGTGAAAGTATAAAGTGTAGTTTTTACTGGCAGAATTTAGGAAAAACACTATCATCATTAAGTGTAGCTGCATTAAAATGTGCTTGGTAAGTAGGTTCAGTGCAGTGCAGAGTTTGCACAACCCCTGGAATTTGATTTTTCTTTTTCCCAGGCCTGGAAAATCCTTGATTTTTTATATTTTTGTAAAAGTTCCTGGAGTGGTTCTGGAATTTTTTCTTGCAATGAGAAAATAAAAAAAGAATTGATTGAAATGTTTGGATTGATTGAGCCACTTCATTCTATCTCCTTGTGGCATCTGCTCAAAATGTCATCACTTCCTTCCATGGAAAGTGAATACGTGATGCCATGTCTCTTTGATCTTGTGTGACACTGGAGTGCAAGATGCTTGAGTGCCATATTTTATGTGACATAGCAGTTGCATGCAGCTGGAGTCAACAGTGTATGGAAAGTGTCTCGCAAGTCCCAGATGGCTGTTTCTTCTAGCACGTGCTTTTCTCACAGGAGGAGATTGATATCTGGCTTCTCAGTTGCCTATGTTTGTGGGAATAGATGACTCTGGAATAGTGAATCTTCAGTGCCATGGCATAAAAAAAGGTACTATTGTACTATGTCCCATATTGCTTGGTGTCAGTTTTATACAGAGCAGATTTTACATGGAGAAACTTTGCAGTTTCGTTGAAAATGTAGCACACATCCAAGAATGAACATTTTGTAACAACAGAACCTATAAGACTTCATAAAAATTCTAATCACTTATAGTTAAATTTCAAGCAAGTTTGCAAAATTTAAAACAAAAGCAGTATGATTCTAGCTAAAACTTAAGCTCCCAGAATATTTTTATGAACTCCTGGAAAAGTCCTGGATTGTTTTCTGTAAAATGTGTACAAACCCTGTCCCTGGAATTTTAAGAAAGCTCATTAAATAGGCCTTCTCCTCAGACACCTGAAAAAGTCCTCAAATTTAATTATATTGGGTTGGAAGGAAAGTAATGTCTGCAAATGCAAAGCAACAGAAAATTAATAATTACCATATATACAAGTACAAATCAGTCCAAAATGTAGTCGCCATCGTTTGCAGCGACCTGCTCCCATTGCCAAGGCAGCTGTTGTTGGATACCATCCCTGTAGAATTGCGGTGGCTTGGATGCAAAGAAGTGAGTAAGTGCACGTTTGACATCAACCTGGTTGGTGAACCACAATTTGTCCAGGAAATGCTACAAAGACCGGAAACAGTGGCAGTAACTAGAGGCAGTGTCTGGGAAATAGGCCGGGTATTGCAGTAGCTCCCAGCCTCGGTCCCTGTTCTCGTGATAAGTCACCTGTGCTGTATGAGGTCTCACTCCGTCCTACTCCAGGAGGATGCCCTTATGGTTCAGCAGTGCTGGTTGTTTCGACATGAGCGATGCGTGCAGGTCGTTGAGCTGACAGCAGTACACGTCGGCGGTGATAGTGGTGGTGTCCTGCAGCAGCTTAAAAACACAACACCCTGCATATCCTACCAAACAGACAGCAGGATCTTACATGGGTGTATGCCTGTTTTGGGTCCAACCACTTTTTCTGGGTGCTGATATTATTGTGCAGGTCTCATTTTATGTCACCTGTCACAATGTGGTCCAAGAATCGTTCAACTTGGTCACGCGCAAGCAGGGAAACACATGCGCTCATGCAATTTGCTTTCTGCTAAACTGTGAGTTGATGAGGTACCCAAACTCCCCTCTTGTGCACCTTCCCAAGTTGACACAGGTGCATGATGATGCTCATGTGGGTAGTCCCAGCTGTTTGGCCAACTCCGCATGGTCACACATAGGTTGGTCTCCACTAAGGTCTTCAGCATGTTCATATCCACTGTTGCAGGTCTACCAGATTTGGGACACTGTGATAGGTCCAAATTTTCCTCTCTAAACCGTTCAAACCAACGGCAGTACTGGTGATGTAATGTGGCTTTGGGATACACACTGGTAATGTTCTTTACAGTACTTGCGGGGCTGCTACGGCGACAAAACTCATACATCATGCAGTGGTGGATGAGTTCCTTGTCTACTACCATGTTGGCTGATGCTTAAACTCATGTGCCTTCTGATGACTAATTGCCACTGACTAAAGCTGCTGATGCCATGCCAGTGCGTTGCGCAATATCAGTGGCCAGTGTGCTCCGTGGCCAGGGCTTCGACTTCAGGTACCTCGTCATCAAAACATTACTTTCTTTCCAACCTGATAAATACATACATACTTATGTGTCAGTAAGCTGTTGTCGGATATTCAGATTTTAGCTCCTCAAAGACAATCCACCAGACAAGTGTTTAACTGATGGAACTGGAATTTACTGTTGCTGTATAAATTTAATTATGGCTCCTGGAAATTATTAACCAGTTAAAAATTAGATGAAGTTATTTTTTTTTTCTCCCAGTCCTAATTTTGAAACTAGCTTAGTCATTTAAGAATTTTTTTTTTTTTAGTTTTTTTGACAAGAATTTATGCATAATATCCAATGTTATAACAGGAAGGATACACATTAGTTTTGTTTTCTTGTAATGGGCATAAATTGCTAGTTTACCTTTGATTTTTTAAATGGAATAAAAGATTTATGAATGGAATTCAAATTAAAACAACACTGCCCCAGTGGCATAGTGGTGTAAGTACTGTTTCTGATCATTCATCTGAGACTCGTCTGAGTTTAAATCCTGGTGTGGCGTGGGTATTGTGTTTGTCTTACATCCAGTGAAATCAGGGATGGGCAGTTGCTTATAGCCCATCAAGTTGCACACAGTGGTTGTTACCACTGACCTCCCCCTCCCAAAAAAAAGATCTGAGTCCCTTCTTATGTTATGATGCCGTGTTATAAGTTTTGTCTGAATTTCAGTTGGTAGTCATTATTACCATATGAAAACAAAATATTGACACGGTTGTTTTTGTTTTCTGTATCAAAAATGAACTCCTGAAATACAGTTATGTAAATACCTAGCCTTTGGAGGGGTGTCAATTCACTTCAAACTTCTCTGATCCAGTAAGGTGTGTCCAGGAGGTATGTATGAATCAGTAATACAGGGTGTCCGAGAGTTATTGGACACTAACTTACAATGTAACTGCACAAGTTAATAAACTTTGATGTGAGATCCCTTGGTTGCTCACAGTATGTCCAAGCGATACTCGATTTCATGCCATGTATTGGCAAGCATCTGAAGAGTTGTGGAATTAAGAGCAGCTGTGATACGCTGCTTCAGTTCCTGCAAATCAGTACAAGGCATCTGATAGACACGATCCTTCACATAACCCCACATGAAATAATCCAATGGAGTTAGATCTGGAGAGTGAGGAGGCCATGGATTGGGACCACCACGCCCAATCCATCTGTTGGGGAAATGCTCATTTAGGCACTTACGTACACACGTTGACCAATGCGGAGGCCTTGTTGGAAAACAACGTCATATCTTTTGATCTGGGGTATAGCGAATTTTCTAGCATATCCAAGTAAATGTCACCATTTATGGTTTTTTCGCAGAAGAAAGGGCCAATTACTTCTCTTTTTGATAAAGTGTACCACACATTAACTTTTGGAGAATCACGTTCCAGTTCAATAGCAGCATGAGGCGGTTCACTGCCCCATATCCTACAGTTGTGACGATTTACAGTACCTGATACATGAAATGTGGATTCATCTCTAAAAATTACAGTACTGAGAAAGTTTTCATCATTTTCCACTCGATTCTGCATATCCACAGCGAAATCGTATCGTAGAGTGTGATAATTTACATGCATCTTTTGCACTGTTTGGATTTTATAAGCATAAATTTTTAATTTCTTGTTCAAGATATCGTGAACTGTCGATTTCGGAATGCACAGTTCTCTGCTTGCTTTACGAACAGATTTCCTGGGGCTTCGTCGAAAACTTTCATTAACTTGGTCAACCGTCTCACCACTGATGCTAGGCCTACCAGCTCCTCCACGATGTTCCACATTGCCAGTTTCTTTAAACTGTTTCATCCACCGCTTAATTGAATTTGTTGACGGAAGATTACAACCATACTCTAAACAGTACCGTCTTTTAACTTTAATGACACTTTAATTCCATAAGCCATAAACACACACATCGCCTTCTGCTGTACGGATGACATGACTACTGATTGCGCATTTCTCATACATTCCTCATCAGGCCACACCTAGCGCCATCTATTGGATTCTGGGAATAACAATTCTGCAAAACAAAAATATAGAAACTGTGTTAGTAATACGTGACATAGAAAAACAAACAATGCTCATAGTTTTTTTGGTTTTTTTTGTACATAATTTTGTAATGTGTCCAATAATTCTCATATACCCTGTATAAGACGGTCTTGTAGATTTGTAGTGTGTGAAAAATAAACGTTTTTGTGCATCCTTGTCAGTGTTTGTGCATCCTTGTCTGTGTATTGCATGGTTCCAGTGATCATGTGGTTATGTATGCTGAACTGAAACTGCCTACTGACTCAGTTGACTGACATTTATTTCCTTTTCCCCCATTTTTAATATCTTTGGTGCTAACATATTGCAGCATCTTTTGTATTGGTGACCAAATAATATTATACAATTTCAAATATTGCTCAGTCACAATTCCAAACCATATTTGAAGTTGTTTGACGAATTCACCAGTTTCCTGTGTATGATGTCACACTTCCTATACTGTCAGTCATCATTTAGTTGAAGGATGTGTGTGTGGGGGAGGGGGGGCAAGGGGCCTTGCTTCCCCTTGAAAGCATCTCATTTTTTTGTTTTTGGTTAAAGTGCGACTTACATTAGAAAACAGTGCTTTAATTTAATAAAGAAGTGTGAACTTACATTTAAAGATGCTTTAATGTTTTCTATTTTTTATTGTCTTAAATTTGGTCCTAGTGGATTTCAAAAACTTCCATCCCCCTTCTCCCCCAATTCTGTATATGCTCCTGGATGCATTCATTAAACTAACTTCAAATAATATTTGGTCGTTAGTGTATGAATGAAATTTGCAGATGCTTTCATTTCATTTACATGCTAGTAAAAATCCATGCTTTAGAGTCATAACATAATCATTGTCTGTGTGAAACCTGTCAACATTGAAAAAAGGATGGAAATATTATTTTGCAATTCCGTTTGTTTTGCATGTCTATATGTAGAGATTCTTGTTCATTGGAGAGATGCATTGTGCAAAAAAAAAAAATATTTTGTTTGATATAACTCCATAATCTTATTTTTTGATTTTTTTTTTCCAGCTTTCACTGTGTACTAATCCCATGAGGGAACTTACAAATCCTGGTGCTAGTGGCAGTATATTTTATCTGACGGAAGATGACGAGTTCATAATAAAAACAGTCCAGCATAAAGAAGCAGAATTTTTGCAGAAATTATTGCCTGGTTACTATATGGTATTCCTTTAATTTTAATGTACATGTGCCTTTTTAATAGTTTTGTAAAGTGGAAATATCTGTTTCAGAGCTGCCAAGTGTCCCTGTTTACCTGGATTCCATCCGATTTCAAAAATATTTTCCGGAAATCCGATTTTTTTACAAAAAAATCCAGTTTTGTGGATTTCTTATATTTTTTTCTTTTGTTTATTTATTATGCGTGTTATCCCCCCCCCTCATTAATGATATCAGCGATAATTTTCCTCCAGGATCAATGCTGGCTGTGGAAGTCGGTAATGAACGGAGACAAATGTCTTTTTGTTAATCAACGGCACTTCAAGCGCCCAGGTTGTGAGTCCTGCAATGATAGCAAGAGGAGCAGTAGCTTGAAAAGTTGGAAGTACTGGTTTATGATGTCACATCCACAGTGCTTGTGCCAGTGCCTTTCACAGGGATGGGAATTCTGCACCAAAATAAAAATCTTGCGCCATCTTGCTACAAAAGGTAGATTTTGTGCCATTGTGCGCCAGAACTGCTGTGCCCTGTCATCATCATCAAGACTTCGACACAGTAAATTCTCTGTGCACACCATTTCATTGAACGTTGAGTAAGACCATGTGGTGGGAAGAAAGATTAAGAGACTCCCCAAGTACTACAGACTTTACGTAGTTACTATGGAAATCGTCGGCCTGCTACGACTATGTAAAACATCAAGTATGCTATGAAAATAAAAAAAAATCTCGGTGAAATAACATTATTTAACATCTGTGTAAAGCTTATTTTCATGTTTTCGAAATATTTTAATTGAAAAAACTGGATAAAAGTCGGCAAATCTTGCAAATGTCCATAATCACACCAAAAATGACTTCTGTTGCAGCAATGAGAATGTCACGTCGCTTTCCGTTTCCGCCCATGAAATATTTTCAACTATCCTTTTTTTCTTTTTTTCCCCTCTCTGCATGATTATATTTGTAGGAGAATTAATTGAAGCATTGTAAATGCTGCATATTTTACGCAGTGATATTATCGCCAAATGAAGACATGATTGAGTGATATAAATCTATTATTTATTATCGCTATAAAAATAACTTGTAAACATTTGAAAACAAGCAATAATAGAACACGGCTATGACTACTGACTTCATCCTTACGCCACGAAGGCAGGAACAACTCTGAATATACATTTTGCCGTTACAGCATGTACATCAATAGTGCTTGTCACAAGAACAATGCATGACATGATATATACACAACTCGCTTGACTTCAATTAAAAAACATAATAACATATGAACAATTACATCATTACATGATATTAAACAGCAAAATATGGATTGATTTCCTACAATCCCGCTCACAATTCTGATTTTCAATATATACAAACATTTTATGAGTTTTTCCCCCTCATATTACTCAGCACTAGTGAATCAATAACACTTTCATGCTAAATTAAACAATAATGAGTTTCAATAACTTGCAACTCATTTTATGCTTATTTGCATTTAGTCCTTACGTCAAAATATCTGCGGTCATGTCGCTTGAACTCAGGTGTTTCACATTAATCTTGCCTGATTCGTATATTTCTCTGACAAAATGGTGACGAATGTCAATATGCTTCGTCCTGGAATGATAGATCGGATTATGGACTAGCTTTTGCGCTGACTGGTTATCACAGTATATATCCGTCGGTGATGTCATAGGTTGTGAAGAAAGTTCGCTAAGAAAATTTCTGAAGTACACAGTTTCTTTAGCAACTTCTGAAAGCACCATATAGTCTGCTTCGGTAGTTGACAATGCGACAGTTCTTTGCTTTTTAGATTCCCAACTTATTGCTCCTCCGGAAAATTTGAATACATATCTGATATAGGATTTTCTATTGTTTATATCGGAAGCCCAGTCTGCATCTACAAAAGCCATCAATGGCTCTCTTGCTCGGTCAAACACAAGACCCATGTTTTGTGTGCCTTTTAGATATCTCAACACTCTTTTGGCTGCTATCCAGTGATGTTTGCCTGGATTGTTGTTAAATTGACTGAGAAAATTCACAGCATGAGAGATATCAGGTCTGGTTGCTACAGAAAAATACATGAGCGAACCAATAAGTGAACAATATGAAATATCTTTCATCTAAGATTTTGCTTCTTCTGTTTTAGGACTCATCTCTTTTGTTAGCTTTGTGCTAATATCCAAAGATGTTACAGATTTTGCATCCTGCATTTTGAATTTGCATAAAACATCTTGTATAAATTTCCTTTGTGACATTGTTATGCCATTCGCATTTTGAGCAAACTCAATTCCTAAGCAGTAATGAAAGGATCCTAAGTACTTCATTTTGAATGATCATGATCATATGTAGAAGATTTTAGGAAGGGAGTGTCTGACCCCAGGTCTTAAACAACCCTTAGAAATAAGAAGCTAGGAGATTTGAGCTAGAGTGCCCGATAGGAAAGTGACACGGAAGCGAAGTAGAAAGGGGGAGGAAGACACTCTTATTTATTACCGGGGGCCAGTACCTGGGGTCCGACAGCTTAACGTGCCCATCCGACGCACGGCGGATATTTAGTGGATCGAGCATTCGTACCTGCCTGGGATCGAACCTGAGGTCCTTTCCATGGCAGTCACGAACATTGTCCTCTAGGCCACCCGCGGCTCATTTTGAATGAGCTGGTTAGCTTATCCTTTATAGTTTTGTAGCTATCTTTGCTGTTTGCAAAGATAATTAAGTCATCAACATAAACAATAATAATGACTTTGTCAGTGCGGTTTTTCAGATGGGAAACACATTTATCTGAATTAAGTGGCTTGAAACCAATAGATTTCAATTTTTCATCAAGCTTCTTATACCATTGTCTGCCGGATTGCTTTAGACCGTAGATTGATCTTTTTAATCTGCAAACGTGATCTTTGTTTGATTTTCTTTGGAAACCTTCCGGTAATTCCATGTATATTTCTTCGTCTAAATTACTATTTACGTATGCCATTATGAAATCTAGCTGGTAAGCCGTTAAGTTGTTTGTAATAGCATGTGCTATTACAGTTCGAATTAAACTTAATCTGGCAACTGGTGAAAAGTTTTCTTCGTAATCAATTCCTGGTGTTTGAGAGCACCCTTTTGCAACTAGTCTTGCTTTCAACTTTTCAACACTGCCATCTTGATTGTATTTGGTCTTTAAGACCTATCTGTAACCAATAACTCTTTTGTGTTTTGGTCTAGGTACTAGTTCCCATGCTTTCTCCTCTATGAGAGCATCATATTCACTTTGCATAGCTATCTTCCATTCTTTACTTTGCATACCATTTAAAGCTTCATAAAGAGTAGGATTTGCTTCAACGTTGTTGACAAAATCAACAGTTTCGGTAATATCAGTGGTTACTGTTTGATATTTTTTAGCAGGTCTACCTGGTTTTCCAGTGTAAACTTTCTTTGGATGACCAACATTGATCTTTGTTAGTAAATAATGGTGAATCACTTTCTCGTAAATAATCTGGCATGGCTTCCTCTGACGCAAGTTCTTGTGAGGTACTCCTCTCTGACGTCATGTCTTTCACTGCCATTTCTTCTGTCGTAACGTCTGTTTCACTCTCGGTGTCCAGTGCATTATTACCATCGGGTGAGCACGTTGTGCCACTCTTTTGAATGAATGGAATATGAGATTCGGATGACGTGAGCAGTTCGAATTCGTAACCATATGGAAGGTTATCTTCGAATTCATCGATAAAACGGATGTCACGGCTTTTGATTATTTTTCTGGAACTTTTGTTCCATAAGCGGTATGCTTTGGATTCCATTGAATAGCCAACAAATATATGCTCTTGGGATCTCGGGTCGAATTTCCCCTTTGATCGCTCATTCAAAACATAAGCTATTTGCCCGAAAACTTTGAAGAATGATACATTTGGTTTAATGCCAAATAAAGCTATTCATATGGGGTAATTTTCCCATTTAAGCTTCATGTCGGAGGACGATTTCTTAAGAACACAGCACAGTTAATCGCTTCTGCCCAGAAGCTAACTGGTAGTCTGGACTGGATTAACAAACATCTCGCCATTTCGGCGATTTTATCGCTTGGTGACTCTATTTTGTTGCGGCATTAATACTGCGCTCCAAATATGCATTGAATTCTGCTCCGCAATATTCTAGCCCATTATCCGTACAGAGTGTTTTAATTTTTACTCCAGTACGATTTTCCATTGATGCCTTGTATTTTAAAAATGCCTTCTTTACTTCATCTTTTGATTTAAGACAACATATTTCTGTATATTGTGACTTGTTGTCAATAAAAGTTACGAAATAACGTGAACCACCAAGAGATGGTTTTTAATCGGTCCACAGACATCTGAATGGATGAGGTCCAGCAGTTTCTTTCAAATCGGGATTCCTTCGGAAAGGGTTTTGTCGTCTGTTTTGCCTGAATACAGACTTTACAATTCTTCAGGCTATCCCCATTTTTAAAGAAAAGTCCTCATACCATTGCATTTGCTTTCAGCTTTTTTAGATAATTTTCATTTAAATGGCCATATTTTAGATGGCATTTTTGAAATTCTGTATCCATATCTACATTTTCATAGCTTGGCGTTACATAATACAATTCACTTTTTCTATCTGCTCGGAGAAGAGTGGTACCATTGGATTCAATGACCCTGGCCTCCTTTTGGGTGAAGACAACTGAACGGCCATTAGCGGTGGCTTTTGACACAGACAGTAAGTTATTCTTCAGATCAGGAACACAGAGCACATTTTCTAATCGAATGGTTTTTGTATCTCTTCCATTCGGCACAGTGATTCGTAATTCGTATAGATCCTTTTCCACTTACTTCAGCTGTTTTATCTACTGCAAGATTCACAAAGCAGTTGGCTTGTTTGTTTATTTCTGTAAACAGATTCTCATTGTTGCACATATGCGACATTGCTCCGCTGTCTATGCATCATATAGACTTTGTATTATGAGCGGCATTCATGGATGTGGCTGTATGCATACTTTCATTTTTTCACTTTTATCACCATGGAAGCCTCTTGTCTGAAGGATTCTGCCTTTTTATCAGCAATCCGTTTTCAACATTCAGATGATTTATGACCTACCTTCGAACAGTAGTTACATTTGTAACTACGGAACACTTTATTGTTCCTTTTGTTGTTCTTACCCTCATTTTGCCTCCAGTTATTAGAGGTTGATTTCAGGTTCGAATCTTTCTGCCTGTTGAAAGACAAATATGCTGTTTGGCAATTTGGATAGCTCTTTGTTTTTCGAGCTTTTCCAATTCTTCCAAAAGCTTGACTTTCAGAATGTCAGGTTTCGGTAACTTATCTCTTGACTCTATGGCACAACGAAAGTTATCGAATGTATCTGGGATACTGTATAGCATTAGTATCGAAAGGAGATCGTCAGCTATTACGATGTCCATTTCGTTAAGTTTATCAACTATTTCGAAGAATTCAGTCCAGTGCTCTGACATGTCATTAATGTCATTGGTCTTGCGAAATAGTAGTTGCTTCAGTAATGTAACCTTTCTAGCTGGTCCCTTCGATTCGTAAGTTGATTGAAGCTTCTGCCATTTCATTTGAAGTTTTGCAATTTTTTACATTACAGAGCCCACTTGGACAGATGGAGATAATTACATCAGCCTTTGCCTTCTGATCACCTAGTGTCCACTTCTTAAGTGCTTCTAATTCAGCTTCGTTTGTTCCGTCAACAGGTTTTGGAATTCGACCTGTCACGTAACCCCAACGGTCGTTTTGGATTAGAACAGCTTCGACTAGGATTTTCCAAGTGTCTTAGTTGCTCTTGTTCAGCTTCTCTATAGCTGTCTGCGACATTTCTTATTTAGTAATGCAATCGAAAAGAATAATAATAAAGGCTTAGTTACCAAGGGCTGGATCAAAGTTCAGACTTTCAGTCATTCACCTACTACTCAATCGGTTTTAATTAGTGATTATGCAGCCTCCCTTTTAGCAGTCGGGGAAAAAAACATTCTTCTTTTAACAGTTTTTTTTTTTTTTGTGCGTTCTAGTTTGCTTTGCTAGATGCTTTTCTGGCTGCTGGCTCAGGTAATGCACTTAACTTGGATGGCGCAGCTGTGCTCCATAACCAAAATTGTAGGAGAATTAATTGAAGCATTGTAAATGCTACATATTTTACACAGTGATATTATCGCCAACTGAAGACATGGTTGAGTGACATAAATCTATTATTTATTATCGCTATAAAAATAACTTGTAAACATTTAAAAACAAACAGTAATAGAACACGGCTATGACTACTGACTTCATCCTTACACCACAAAGGCAGGGACAACTCTGAATATACATTTTGCCGTTACAGCACGTACATCAATAGTGCTTGTCACGAGAACAATGCGTGATGTGATATATACACATCTCACTTGACTTGAATTAAGAAACATAACATATGAACAATTACGTCATTACATGAGATTAAACAGCAAAATAAGGATTGATTTCCTACAAGATTTTTATTTTTTATTTTCTGTGTGTGTGTGTGTGTGTGTGTGTGTGTGTGTGTGTGTGTGTGTGTGTGTGTGTGTGTGTGTGTGGGTGGTTATGTTTCTGTAAGAGTGAAAAGGAGCAACTTCGTATTTTTTAAGAATCTTTTCTAATGAAATGCATGGTTTCCCTAATTCAAATATATATATATTTCTTCAGAACTAATCAATAGAGAGCAATTGTTTTCATCTGTTTCCCTTTTATTGAATGAAATTAAATTTCTAGATCTGTGTTTAATCTGTCTGTGGTGGAATCAGTGCCGTTTCCGTGTCATGTAAAATTGTTTCACGGCAGAGTGATCAATGCAGTAGGAACTTTTCACATTTAATTTTCCGTAAAATTCTTGTTTTTCAATTTCTTAGTCACTTCTTTTTACTCATACATAAGATTTTTCCGGGGATTCGCGGAATTCCACTTTTTCTGTCATCATTTGGGTCAATCTCGAGATCGATGCAAAACTAAAGAGAAGCTGGGGGTGGGGGCTTAAATTTATAATATATAATTTTATTATTTATAAATCGTAAATTCACGCATCGCTCAACGCGCATTGATGTCCCGGTTTTTTTGGTTTTTTTTCTTCTTCTAAATGCATGTACAGTAGAACATCAAAGACTCAAATGGATGTGAATTGAGTGTTGTTTAGGTCTTCAAATGTTTTAGATGTTTGCAGTTCTTGTAAAACAATGTAAAATAATTTGAGTTTTGTCCTAGTAGTTATGCAAATCAAAACATTTTTACAGTGTATTGATGCTCTTTTTATCTGGCTACACACCATACTATTACAAAATAATGAGAGTAGCAAGGCTTGAAAATTATATTGCCTGATGTGCCCCAGGGCATGTAATCCCCCCTACATTCCCAAATGGGCATTTAAAAAGATCTAGGTCTTTATGAGACAATGAGACAAAACTTTTAAGATAAAAAAATAATGTTTTGTGTGTGTGTGTGTGTGTGTGTGTGTGTGTGTGTGTGTTTCCCAATCACAATTTTCTTACTTCTCAGAGGCTCCCTCTTCCTACTTTATTTAGTAAAATTAATAGGGTGTGTTTTGAGAAACTAAAGGTCAAAATGATCATATGACTGAAAAACAATTTGCCTATAATATGATTTGTGTGACATCTCAGAAGAAAGTTCATGTAATAAGCTTTCAAATGGGCCCAACTTGAGCTCTGTTGACCAATTAGGTCTGCAGTTATTCTCATTTTGGGTAGACATGGTAGATACAAAAATGCCTTTTGTGTAAATTTTGAAGTCCTATTAATAAAGAAGTGTTGAATGTAGGAAGCTGAAATTTTGAACTGATTCGTTTCTCTATAAGTCTGCAAGTTCACTTAGTTTCATGAAAATCAAAAGGGTTCAGGTCAAAAATGTTACTTTTTTGTGCTGATTTGATGTGGAATGACCCATAGGCAAGTGAGTTCATGTTTCACTGCTGGGTGCAGTTCATGAAATGCAGTAAAAATACTTTGTTTTTATACCGTTTCTGAAATGTTTAGAAAAAATACTAACAAAATGTGCACGATGGAGTGTATTTGGACATGTTTGGGGGGGGGGTGCATGTACCCAACTGGGCATGCAACAATTTTGAAAATTTTCTGGCCCTGGACATAGCTATGTATTCGGTATCTGAACATACCGAATACATAGCAAGTCCCTTGTTATGTATTCGCCAGTTCACCAAGTACAATTTTAACAAAATATGCTGAAATTGGCTAAATTTGTGGTAAATCCCTTTTGTTTTTATGCTGTTGAAGGTATGCAATGGAATAATCATTAAAAAAGGAAATTTACTCCTCAAAGCCCACTAAAAACTTCTTTCATAAACCACTGAAGCCAGTAAAAAAGACTAATATAACGCTGAATGCTTAAGCCATGTGACTGAGGACTGCAGTGACTAACTGAATCATTTATCTTTGAAAAAGGAATTTGATGTGCACTTTTCCAGCAAAACTTGCTGGTGGCTTAAAATGATTGCTCTCTTTTCACATCCTGTGTTTTGCTTCCTCAAATTGTTTTGTCCTTATGGAAGAAAAGAAGCATGCTCAAATGACAAATTTTTACCCTGACAGTAATAATTTCCATAAAATTTAAAGGAATGAGTTAAAATTAATCAGAAATAGGTATTTGCCATTTAATAGGGTTTGATGTAAACGTAACTCATAAAATTTTCTTGAATCTTAATTGTTTTGAGTCAAAAAAAATTGTTTGGGCTCAAAAAAATTTCCAAGACTTAGATTTTAACTAAAATTTCAAAAAAAGCAACTTCCTTGCTTTAAAAAGAATACTGTTTTAATTTGTAAAATAATCACTCACTGATTTTTAAAAGAACATCAGTTGGCAAGTCAATGATTGTTGCTTTGAATGTATCTAATGCTCGAATTGGAAAATCTATAGCATATATGATTGCCAAAGAGAAAATTCCATTTTCGAAATTTCCTAAAATTACGGAGTTAGAAAAACGCCATAGTGTTGATGTAGGGCAAACTTACCATTCGTCCGTGATGTGTGCTCAGTTCACGGAGTGCATTGCTAATGTTTTCGAAACTGATTTGTGCAATGACTTAAGAAAGACATTACTTTACCTTACTTATTGATGGCAGTACAGATGTTAGTGTATCTGAAAATGAAATTATTTGTATCATGTATGCCAATGAAGGAAGTGATATCAAATTCCCATTCCTGGCAGTAAAATAACTGAAAAATGCTGATGCTAATGGTATCAAAAATGTAGTTGTATAGATGATCATTGCAGAATTTTGAATAGTCAATTTTGAAAATAAATTAATTGGATTTTTAACTGATGGTGTAAATGTTAACATGGCACAAAAAAAAAGTGTTGCAAATCTTTCAAAGAAAATCTCCCTTCTTTAGTGTCAGTGCATTGTTTAAGTCATTGCTTAGAGCTAGCTGTAAAAGATTTTATGCTATCAACATATTTTGGAGAGATACATAAGCTGATGAAAGACATTCATCATTATTATGAAAACAGTTCCAAACGAATTAGAGAGTTTCGTGAGCTCTCAACAATACTTGATGAAGATTTATCAGATACACCAGCTTTGATAGTTCATGGCACCCGATGGGTTTCACATATCTATGCACAGAGCCACTAACACACTGATTTAAAATTGTTTTGTTATTGTACTACAACTAGAAAATATGGTTGCAGATCCATCAAGCGAAGGTGAAAAAGCCAGGATTACAGGCATTTTGAGAAAAATTAAGTCCATCAAATTTGTATCTTGGCTGCTTTTGCTTTGCAACATTTTATATTCTTTGTCAAAACTATCTGTGCCTCTCCAGTTCGATGATGAGGCTGTACCTTGTATTTTGAATGCATTAGAGAAATTCTATGATTCTATTGAAATTATGAAGGAAAAAAGTTTTTGGCTGACATGTCTGAAATTTCACAAGACTTAGCAAACACATCAGCTTGAACTGAGCTGTAATTTGACAGTAGATGTATTCTATGAATATTTTGAATATCTTTTAAATCACATTCATTAGTATGTGCATATCAGGCTTGGTGACTTGCACGAAAATCAGGTTTTTAACGCTGTCAAGCTGTTAGAACCTAAGCTTTGGCCAACAGACAAATCTACTCTTGCAATTTGGTGATTATCAAATTACTGTATTAACTGAACATTTCAGTGAGTTGTTGAATGCCAACAACATTGACAGTGATAAAATTCAAGAGCACTGGGATTATTTCAAAACATTTTGGTTAAGAAATCTGCAACACTTTTTAGAGCAACAGTTATAGAAATGCTTGAAAGAAAAGCATGCGAATGAATTCTGAAATCTAAACCACATGATAGATATCGTGAGATTATTGTCCGTATCCAATGCTAAAGTCAAAAGAGCCTTTTATGCGATGAAAAGAATCAAGACTGATTTCCATAATCGAATGAATTCTGATGCTTTGAACCACCTATTGCAGATAACGCTGGAAGCACCAGAACTATGGGAGTTTCACCCTGAACAAGCAGTGGAGGCATTTTTTGAAGAGAAGCCTCGACGCACAAGTGTGAAGTCTTGCGTAAGAAGAAAGAGAACAGATGCAGAACCTGAAGCTACCACAAGTTCAGGAGTACTCTCACTGTCAAGTTACAGTAAGAAGTTGCTGCAATGTGTTGCCAATTAACATTTCACCATATATCTATAAAAAGAAAATTTGTACTTTTTATGTATCTACTAAAATATTTTTAAATTTTACTTATTACTGATTAGAGTATTTTCGATATATATTGAAAGGTGCCAGTAATAGGTTTATTTGATAACAAATTATTAGTCACTTAAATCAAATGAAAAGTAAGTCTCAAAAGTGTTCCAATGATTACTGAATTGCTCCGCAATGCTAAATTTGAGGAGCAAAATTGCTTCCCAAAAGATTTCAGTTATTTTTCACCCTGCTATTATTATAAAAACTTCCACTTCATAAGTAAAAGAACTTGTCTTCTATGTGCATGGGAGGAGGGGTGTGTGAAAAGCCGTGAGTGTTTCACAGCAGGGCATTTGTTATCAATCCTGCCGCACTGGGGTAGCTAATTGGGAGATCAGGAGGAGAGTGTTTCATTTAGAACCTAGGGTTGACATCTACATAATGGTTTATGTCGTTGGAAAGATGGGGATATATTTCAGATGTGAAGAAGATGGTTCTTTCTGTTGCATGCTCTAGTGTACTGTGAGGGAAGGATGTATATGTGTGGGGGGAGGAATGGAATCTACATTTTTTTTTTTTTTTTTCTTGCTGGAACAGGAGGCTAATTGGGCCATTGGGGATGTACAGTATGTAATAATTTAACAAACTCACAATTGCAAAATTTAGATGCCAGGGTTTTTTGTTTTTTTTACTTCAGGTGAGGATAACGGTATTAAAGGGAAACATTTTTATTTTATTTTATTAAGTAAGTTGTGTAATTTTTTAAAGTTTTTTTGTTATGAAGTTATTTTTCTGAAAAATATTTGTAACTTCTTTTTTTTTTTTTCCATCTCAAAATTTTCATTACCATGCAAGTCTATAAAAATGGTGATACCCCTCCTTTCTGCTACAAGTGATGAAATAATGTGAGAGAGAGAGGGAGGGAGGGAGGGAGGGGCGTGCGCGTGCGGAATCTACCATTTCCCCTTCCTCTCTCGCTCAACGCTCAAGTTGTATCAGAGACCGAACCCCACCTGGGGCTGTGCAATAAATATTCCGTTGTCACTCCCTCCCAAAGGTGCTCCCTCCTCATAAAACATGGCTTTTTTGCCCATCAGTCTGCGTCCTCCTGTTTCATGGCAGTTTACGCCTTTTTGTCACTAAACACCATAGGCTAGTTTCATCCGAGGCATGCCTCCCGTCGCTAACTGTAAACCACATCTGGTGCAAAACTATGTATGGCCCCAATTTCTGGACATAGAACATAATATAATTGGAGAAGCGCTATTCTCCTGGCCTTGGCATTCATTCCGTAACAATAATACATCTTTTGGTGATTTGCAGTAAAATGAAAAACATGCAACAACTGTCTTTTTTTTTTTTTTTTTTCTAGAGTAGAAAATCTTCCATTCCAAACTTTCTATTTTCTTTAAATCTAGTTGGCCGACTGAGCAACTAGATTTCATTTTTACTTGCCCAGGCCAATAAGTTACATGCCCTGGGCATCTCGGGCATGGTATTTTTCAAGCCCTGATGATTGATTGGTGCAATGGTAATCTACAGAAAATTTTGTGTTTGTTTGGTGTACCATGTCAAGTTGTATGCATGACATTGTAAGCTCTTGGCTTTAGTTCCATAGGCCATCTGTTACAACAATGATTTATATGCAAACGCACACACACATGTTATGATTTGTCTTGGACTCATAAGATGTTCCAGAAAACATTTTGTGTCCTAGATTAATTATTAGGATAACAATGTGAGGCATTGTTGTGGGGATGGATATCAGAGGAATATGTTCTTCTGAATTAATCTTATAGGATTCATTTGAAGCACATAATGAAAAAATATTGTTCTGTGATACTTGTATTTTGTGCAACATATTCTGGTAAGTGCATAACTTGGTAGTAACATCTTTTTGAATTAGCATTTAATTTTCTGAAATTGCTTTAGTTTTAAATATGAGTTTATGGCTTTTGATGTCTGTGTGTATCAGCTCTAAGAGATACATTTACTTTTTTTAATTGCAGAATCTAAATCAGAATCCTAGAACACTGTTGCCAAAATTCTTTGGGTTGTATTGTTATCAAGTAAGTGTCATTATTTTTTAATCAGTTAAACAATAGGGGAGGAGGGAATACACAGTATTTAAATGTTAAAATTATCATCAGTTATAAATTGAAGTTTGATTTATTTTGTATGCTAGTTCATTCTCAGTTTGTCACTTGTGAAGATATTACTTGCATGACTTAAATAGAAAATTTCAGTGTAGGTGAGAAAAAATCTTCATGAGCTGGGCTGTGGGTGTTATAGTTGCCTTTATACACCCTGTACTTCAGAAGTGGAGAAACAAATAATTCAAATGTTTTTATACAGCACTTCATGAGTGGGGACTCTTGTAGTGGACCATTCGTATAAGAACTTTTATGGACAGCAGAGTGTGCATATTGCAGGAGGTATATGGTTTCAAAGAAGTTCTGTTGCTTTTATGTTTCAGTAGTCTTTCAGTTTGTATTTCTACTGAAACAAGCATTAATGATGTTTGGCATCATATTGTGTACTCAGATTGGATTCCTTGAGTATGGCTATGCACCTCAGACTTTAGATAAACACACTTGTGCCTGAGTTAAACAAAGGAAATAGTTGTCAAGTCCACGACCAGAACTTCTAAAAAGAATCTGTAACTTATAATATATTCTTTTTAGAAGTTTTGGTTACCATCTTGCCATTAAATCCACCCCAAACATCTTGAAACTTCTACAAAGTGATAGGGACAAAGTTAAAAGCCTGGACCTCCCAGGAGTTTACTGCATTCCTATCTCTTCTTCTACTGAGGATAACTTATACATTGGAAGCATATACAGGAGCATTAACCGTAGAATTTTAGAACATAAAAAAGATGTTTTGAAAGCCAATCCTAATACAGCCTTGTCTATTTTGACAATGGAAGACACATCTGCAGTTCTCTGCTGGAACGAAGCAAAACAAATTGCTTCTTTTGACAATCGTTTTGCCCTCCGTTACCGTGAAAGCCTGGAAATTATTTTCAACTCAATGACTTGCAATTCCGAATCTTCCCTCTACATTCTGATGATTTAGAGATCAATTCTAAGTTTTGGCAACAAAAATAGAAAAAAATCAAATGTACAATCTGGCAACAATCTTAGTCCTCCATTGGCGTGATGAAGACCTAAGATAAGGTCGAAAGCTTCCAACTTATGAACTTTTTTGTAAAAGTTTTCAATTAACGTAACTAGCGTGATCAAGTTACCTTTATTTGTTAATATTGTTATGTGCTTTGCCCATCATCGTCATATATATATATATTTTAAATACTTCAAATAACTGAATTTTGATAATTACTAATTTTTTAACATTTCAGGTAACTATTTTGTTTAAAAAATAACTTTGCTAATTTTTTGAAACAGAAATTGCAGATTCAAAACGAATTTTCAGACTGTTCTTCCTTCTGCAAAAAAAAAAAAAAAAAAAAAAAGGAAATATAATAATTCTCTTAATTTTGAATATACCCTTACAGATTGATGTTCTTCTAAAGTGATACAAAAGCATCACTATCACTTGGCAAACTTTAACTCTCACAACAACTAGCCATTTCAAGATTTCCTTGTTATTCTAAGGTGATTCAAAATGCACATCTGCAAATACTGAGGAACAAGCTGTCAATCAAGTTCGTCCTCAGCTACCACATGAATTTGGAAAAGATGTGAGGGATTCGTAATTCGCTGAGTTTTGCGATTATGTCAGTTTGTTTGGGGGGGAAATGAATAATGTGAAGAGTTTCTAGTAATAAAACACATTTCGTTCTCATGCTGGGTTAAGTCTGTTGTCACAGGTTGACGTGTTGCGCATTATTGCACTTTGAACAGGGCTCGAAAAAGTCATTTCCGATAATGTAATGTTCACAGTGATTCACCCACAATCCCTTGTGAAACAGCCCTGCCTCAACTGTAGTAGGAAAAGTTTTGCCTAAAATTAACCTTCTTCCCGTCTTGTGGCGGTGCATTGGCAGCTGTGAACGAGAACTTACGATACAATTCTTATTGCATGTTCTCATGATTTTTTCAATAATATTGCTGTTTGACGGTATGATTCGTGGAGATTTCTTTTCAAAACAACATGATTAACAAATGATATGATCATTCAAGCCGATATCTGCTGTCTGATTTGGGAACTACTTTGGTCAAAATCGAGGGCTGATCATTCAGCCCACTGCGCTTTTAGCATATCACATGCAGGCAGAATCAACCTCTTTGCACTAAGAGGGTTCTACAACGTCGAGGTTTAAACGTCAATTATCGGTGGCAAAACTTCGATGTTCAAAAACATCAAGGATTTTGCCATCCCTAGTTAGGACTGGTTTCACTTCCTTTTTACCTTTACTTCTGAATTATTATACTTTTGTAAATTGGCACTAAAAACTACAAATGGCCAAACTAGCGACCACTTAAATAAATTTAATTGTCAAAGATGTCAGTTAATCGCCATCTGGCGGGTGCTAATTTGCACCTATAATAATCAAAGGTATACTGTGAGTATACCACCAACGGACGTGTCAGTGCCAAGAAAGCAAGTGATGGCTAACTACACGCCACTGATGGCCGATGTTGACGTAGAATATCGAAGCTCGTATAGATCGAGCAATTTGGCAACGGCGGCACCAATCACATCTGGAGGCCCAAGCAGTGTCAGTGAGTTTAACAGTACTGCAAGCTCTGCATGTCCTGTGCTACAAAGCCAACGCTTTACTCGTGTGCCGCTGTTGGCTGCTCATCGTCGAACATTACACTTGGCACAAGGGACATCAAAACTGGACCTTTGCATAATGTCACCACATTGTGTGGTCAGATGAATCTTCAGCTGTACCAAGCTCACAGGAGGGTATGGGGTCAACAGCATGAGGCCATGCCCCTGTCTTGCCAGGTTGGTTCTGTTCAAGGCGGTGGTGGATCTGTGATAGTTTGGGGAGCCTTCTCGTGGGACACATTAGGTTCCTTAGTGTGTCTGTAGAGATTCTTAACTGCTGCGTGCTACCAGCATATGCTGGCTGATCACCTACACGCTTTCATGACCTTCAGGCATCCTGCGGCCTATGGTCTCTTAGTGTGTCTGTGGAGGTTCTTAACTGCTGCGTGCTACCAGCATGTGCTGGCTGATCACCTACACGCTTTCATGACCTTCAGGCATCCTGCGGCCTATGGTCCCTTAGTGTGTTTGTAGAGGTTCTTAACTGCTGTGCGTTACGAGCATGTGCTGGCTGATCACCTACACGCTTTCGTGGCCTTTGTGCATCCTGCAGCCAAATGGTCTGTTCCAGCAGGATAATGCACCACCCCATCAGGCCGTAACCACCCAGCCATGGCTTCCGGACCACTCATCTGAGTTTGGAACCATCCAGTGGCTTCAGGGTCCCAGGATTTAAACCTTGTGGAAGCTCTCTGGAATCCTGGGCCGATGTCTTGGGCTTAGTTGTGGACAATGCTGCAACAGGCATGGCTGTCATTACCCTCAGAAACTCCCTGGCATACATAGAGTAGCCTTAGTGTATACAAGCTGTTATTTGCCTAAGAGGAGGACCAACATGCTACAGTATTAGGTAGGTATCTCTAATGTTTTGTACATTCAGCTAAATGCTCATAGGAGAACAAAGGGCAATGTGAGATAAGTAATTTTCTGAAAAAAAGTGAAGAACCCTGAGCTAAATTAAACACGTCCAACAGATTCCACCCTACATGCCCCATCACCATTTCTTGGAACTGATATATTTCATTTTTGTGTTTTTCTTTTTTGTATATGCAGATAAGTTACTCAGTTATCACATGAGTAAATTAAGTGCAAAATTGAAATCTTAAACAGGTAATTTTGAATTTGGTTTTGCAGTTTTAACCAAGACTTAATCTATTTATAATTTGAACTACCGTTTTACAATTGACATACACTTGGTTGCATATGTGATTGTTCTTCCAGATAGGATAGTTGATTTCACCAGGAGGACTGTATTTAAAATGAATAAAGCACATCAATGTGGTCGATCAGCTCACATCTGATAGTTCCATTTGGCCATTCCACCTAAAAGTTCTGGAACAAAACCTTAGTGAATTGGAGTCTTTTGGCCAATGTTACACAAAACTAGCTGGTACCTCAGCAATATTTAATTACTTTGCTGGCAGATTGTCTTTCTTTGAGGAGCTAACCTGTGTAACTCAGGGAACAGCTTAATGATTGCATGTGTGTGTGTGTATAAACTTACATTATGTGGGAAAATATTGCAAACTTCATCATTTCAATTCACATAGTTAAGTTGAGTGTAAAAGTACATTTGTAGCATATGGCATTGGTAAGAAATACATAAGTGAAATAAGGTCCTTAAAAAAAATTAGGGAGGGGGTGGCTTAGAAGCCCATAAAGAGTGTTGATTTATCAAGTCTCCATTTACAGCAATCTTGGCACCCAGTTTGAGATTCACCGACATCCAGATTTATGCATTTAACACTGTTATTTAAAAAAAGTGTAATTTTTAACTAGATGTCATGTGATACAAAAGGTCTTTTATGAGACGTGTGATGGATATCTGTGAAGCTCAAGCTTCGTGCCATTATTGCCGTAAATACAGATGTTTGATAAATCTACACTGCTGGCCACCCAAAATGCAACACCAAGAAGGAAGCATCCGATTGGCCTGAAATTCGCAGCATACGTTGCCCACGAGAGGACATGCAAACGATTAGCATTGCAGGGCATATGCAAATCATGTGCGCCCAGCACGCCACCAAAAGGCACTACAAGAAGGGTGCACAGAAGGCGAGGTGTAAGTAGTGGAAGTGTGTTGTGCTGCCGGACCTATGCGTGGGAAGCTTTCTGATGCCTCGTCACAGAATAGGGCAGTCATTCCAGCATGTTTCAGAGTTCGACAGAGGATGAATAGTGGTTTATCGTACCGAGACATCGGTGCCTGTGTGGGATGACATCCAGCCACAGTGAGGCGAGTATGGGTTCGGTGGGTGCAGGAAGGACGACGGACGGACTGACATGCGCGATTGCCGCAGGCGCGGCACATCACCAAACGAGAGGACCGGCATGTTGTGCGGCGGGCATTGACGGCTCGCACCACCACATCACGAACGTTAGCGCAGTAATTAGGGTGTGTTGCACAACACCCTGTGTCAGCGCGTACCGTTTGACGTCGTTTGCAGGAGCGGGGACTTGTCGCACTGCACCCATTGCTCCGATTACCAATGACTTTAAACCACCGGCGAGTGCGGCGGTAGTGGGCCGCTGAACGCTGCACCTGGACTACGGAATGGCACGACATTGTCTTCTCCGACGAATTCCGCTTCTGCCTGCAACACCACGATGGTGGGATCCGCATGTGGTGGCACCGCGGCGAGAGACTGTACGACGCCTGCATTATGCATCGCCATACCTGTCTGTCGCCTGGCGTTATAGTTGTGGGCACAATTGGATATGACACCCGCACCCCTCTGGTATGGATCGCCGGTACACTCAACAGCCACAGCACCATCTCCGACGTTTTAGAGCCTGTAGTCCTCCCTTACCTGCAGGACCTGCCAGCGGCCACATTTCAACAGGACAATGTGCACCCGCACGTGGCGCACATCGTGCAACAATTCTTCACGGCCCACTAGGTGTCACCGCTGCCGTGGCACGCCTGTTCTCCCGATATGTCGCCCATCGAACACGTCTGGTCGCCGATCGGCAACCGAGTGGCCCGGCAAGCTGATTAAGTGTGGCAACGTGTGGAAGCAGCCTGGACCGACATACCCCAAGCCCACATCCAAAGCCTCTTTCGTTCGATGCCGCGGCGTGTAGGGGCCGTTATTGCCAGCCATGGGGGCCACACGAACTATTGATGTCTGCGTGTTCCGCAAGTCGCACGGGCCTGTAAGCTCAATCGTTTCATCTTTGTATCTGTTGTTATGTGTCCAGTAAATCTGGCTTTGCTATCTCGTGTCCTTCTTGGTGTTGCATTTTGGGTGGCCAGCAGTGCAGTTCCATCAGTTTGAAATGTTAATGTGAAAGTTGGACTTTCCTTGAGAAGCTTTGCTCTGAATCTCAGAGAACAGCTTAATAATATGTATGTACACCAATGAGCCATTACATTATGACCCCCCCCCCAGCCTAGAGAAATGAGCGCACCTGGATACCGAACAGTGGCACAGGTGAAGTTCACAGAGCAGTATATATATGAACAGAGGACTGGCTTTCGGTTAGCAGAGTGTTTGGAGTCGTAATGGGAAAAGCTACCGAGTTATCAGAGTTTGATTAAGAGCAATTTGTGATGGCGCAGCGCCTCGGAACTATGACCTGAGAAACGGCGCGATTTGTGGGTTGTTCACATGCCGCTGTAGTGAGTACGTACCAAAAGTGGGGAATAGATGTCCAAACAACGAACCGTCGTCCAGCCGTGTGTTGCCTGCAGCTCATTGACGCCAGAGGAGAGCTGAGACTGCCGTGCATTGTTCACAGCACGACAAATCACATGCAGCTACAACAGTGGTGATCAGGGCAAACTGTCGCAGCCCTCAGTTCATCACAGCCTTCTGCGCATGGGCCTGCGTAGCCGAAGACCCAGCCAGGTCTCCATACTCACTGCACGTCATTGCCAACAACGCACGAAATGGGCCCAAGATCATCGAGATTGGACCGTGGATAATTGGAAGAAAGTAGCCTGGTCTAAGATTTCTGGTGCATCACGTACCCTGTTGAGCGTAGATACACCTATTACCAATGGAGGCTACGGCATCCGGGTGCACTGTTAGGCAGAAACAGGCCGGTGGCGGCAGTGTTAGGCTGTGGGCAATGTTTTCTTGTAACACTTTAGGCCTCATTATCTCAATAGCACAATCCCTGGCAGCTGTCAGGAATCTGAACATCGTTGCAGACCAAGTTCATCCATTCATGGCAACTGTGTTCACTGCTGGTGATGGCCATTACCAACAGGATAATGTGCCGCGCCACACTTCCAGAGTCGTCAAGAAGTGGTTCGAGGAGCATGCTGGGGACTTTCTGTTAATGTCCTGGCCACCAAATTCACCTGACAGGAACCCAATCGAACATTTGTGGTTCGACTTGGAAAAGCGGGTTCACACTAATTCACCCCCTCCCACCCCCCAAATGTAGGGGGACTGTAGGACCTGCTGTTGACATTATGGTACCAGATACCCTAGGATACCTATTGCCACCTCATTGAATCAATGCCTCACCGAGTGGCCACCGGTTTGCGGGCTAAATGGGGTCCTACAGCTTATTAGATAGGTGGCCATAATGTAATGGCTCATTGGTGTGTGTGCATGTGTGTAAAACGTTTTTTTATGGGAGAAAAAAGTTGGAGTGGTTCGTCTTGTTCAACATGGTGATGGTTTTGACCTTCCATATGCTCTGCTAGACCAGTGGGTTAGGCTGTCTTTGTAGTGCATGGTTGTAAACATAGAGAGTTGAGGGTAGATGAGGAAAGATGAAAGAAGATGGTAATGTCGCAGGTTTTTGAAGAAGAGCTCAGTTCATATACTGAGGGCTCACTGAATTATGACCACCCCTTTGCAAAATAAGTTAGAACCCTATACTGGCATAATGAGGAGAGTGTGGTCTGTAGGTTAAAGAAGTGCATATAAGATATGTTGATGGTTCAGATGAGAGCTAAGTTACAGACGTGATGATAAAATTAAAGATTTAGAAAGTTTTCAAAAGGCCAAATTGTGGGTGTATGAAGTGTGGGTGCTTCCATTTTTGAAATAGGGATTGATTGAGGGCCTCTGTGGTTCATTCAGAAATGCTGCCAAAATGCTGAAACAAACAACCTGTGATACAACTGTAAAGGGCATTGAAAGGTGGACTCTAGAAGTGAATGACAGATGTGTTGCCTCATACAGGGCATTTGATGGCCCAGTACTACATCAGTCAACCAGAAACAATATCCAGCATGACCATGTATTATCGCATGCTGGTATGGATGGGATACAAGAGCATGTCCCTTGTACACCATTTTCTCATAACAACAGTCCATTGATTTAAATTTCTGTCCAATTGCCAACAGCATGCCAGTTGGATTGATAGGAGATTGGAAGCAGGTGTGCTGGTACAATGAATCGTGATGTGTACTCCACTCTGCCAATTCTGCAGTCTGTATTTGGCTTCAGAAATATGAAGCTACGGATCCCTCATGTATAGTATCGATAATCCAAGCCAGTGAGGATGGTCATATCATATGAGACGTGTTTAGCTAGCTGGTGGGACCCCTAGTGCGTGTGGAACATCACGATGATGCCACTACCACCACGGATTGCTTATAGACTATGTACACTAAAGTGGGCCTTAGTTTTGAACTCCTAAATTCCTCTTTGAATACCCCCCCTCATTTTGTTCCTTTATATGAGAAACTAAAGCAAAGTTTGAAATCTATCGGATAATATTAACATGTGCTACATTGAACCGAATTTTTGAAAAATATACTTCTATTTCTGACTGCCTGTTTATCACTGCATGGGAATATAAAAAAAAAAGTATCTCAAAGATAAGAAGTTATTACAGAGCTTTGGAGTCGCAGAGTTTTTCATCTCTAAGGTTACTACAGAAAAGGTATGTGCTACTAGACAGTAGCAAATGAGGCTTCATGTGGTACAGAAGTATGTTTTCCCTTCCACAAAGCACGATTAATTTCCCATGCAAAATTGCCATGGAGTAAAAACTAGCTTATTCGTAAGCAAGTTGGGGCTTAACGTAGTGAATTATTTTATCTTACCTAAACATCTGAAATGGGTTAGTTCTGTGCAATTCACTGTGATGTGAACAGCTTCTTAAAATAACTTGCCTGTCAATTTCTGGTCTGCGGTTATACAACGTCTTTACATTTGAGTTCATAAATTACGCCCATAACTTTGGTATTCTATCATTTCATACAGATGATATTTTCTACATCTGTATGTGCATGCTTTGTATGCTGGGTACATTTTACATTACAATACATTACATATCGTTAAGCTGTTCTCTGAGATCTAGAGGTTAGCTCCTCAAAGAAAGACTGTGCGAAGTACACATTTAACTGATAGAACTAAAATTTACTTACTGTTGGTGTATCAAATGTCTCCATTTGCAATGATCTCTGCACACTGCTCAAGCTTCATTAACATCCATCACATGCCACACGCAAGACCTTTTGTACTTCATACTCATTATCCTTTTCTAAAGCAGACATTCCAAAATCTGATCCTCCCATGAATTCCTTGGCTTTCCTGTACCTTTCTTTCCTGCCACTTGGACTGAAAAAATTCTCTTAGTCAGCACCTCATCACGCATTCTTTCAACATGGCCAAACCACATAAGAATATTAGTCTTCACCTTACTAACAACATTTTTGCCTCACATTACACATCTGCAACACCTCTTTATTCCTCACATGATCAGTGTGTGTCTTATCACAAACACCCCGTAAGTAACATATCTCCACAGCACACAAACGACTTCTATGTCTTCTGCAGTACCCAGGTTTCACTGCCGTACATCAGAGTGGGAACAATTACACTTTCAAACACAACCGTTCGGGACTTCCTTGAGAACCCATCATTCCTGTGAAATCCTCCTAAGGCAGCTATTACTTTCAATGAAGAATTCACTCTCCTATTAATTTTGCCTCTAATTTGTTCTCTCTGTCAAACATACATTCTAAATATACAAACTCATTCACCTGGCCAATCTCTGTGACATTAAGGCATTCAGTATGAACAGTTCCTCGCTCAAAAACCATAACTTTGGGTTTTCCCTTATTTATACTCAGTTTGAATTTCATACAAACTTCGTACATCCGGGGCAACATACTCTGCAACTCACTTTTGCTCTCTTCCAACAGGACTGTGTCATCAGCATAGAGCAATCTGCACACACGCATATTTCCAAGGCACAAACCAGCATTATCCATTTTGCCATCGTGCATGCATGCATCGATAAATATATTAAACAGCCAGGGTGACATTACACTACCTTGCCTGACTCCTGTACTAATAGAAAACAATTTTGATAAAACACCATTCACTCGTACACAAGCTCTACTGCCAGCATACTCATATTTCCAAGGCACAAATCTGCACACACGCTTTCACACTATTAAGTAGATTCTCAGTAATACTGTATTTATTCAGTACCTTCCACAGAAGAGTTCTGTTTACTTTGTCATAAGCTTTCTCTAAATCTATGAAGGCCCCAAACACTTTTTTTTTTACTAACAGACAGATACTTTTCAATTATCATGCGTAAAGCAAAAAATTTGATTAGCGCAGCCTTTACCAGGCATAAAGCCACTCTGCACATCCCACACTTTCTCTGATTTAAGTCCTTGTACCCTATCAATAACATACTTTCCCTAGCGCACTCAGCAAACTGTTACCACAAAAGTTCTTGCGTTCAGTCTGATCGCCCTTTCCCTTATACACTGAGTGGCCACTTTATTATGACCACCCCCTCAGTACTTCGTAGGGCCACCTTTTGCCTTTAATACTGCGTCGATTCTTCGTGGCATGGGCTCCACGAGATGCTGATAGGTGGTTTGTGGAATCTAAGTCCATGCTTGATGAATAGCACTTTCCAGGAGTGTGAGATTGCAGGGTTGTGGATCCAGCTGTCTGACAGCTCATTGCACTTCATCCCACAAATTCTCAATGGGGTTGAGATATGGAGATTGTGGGGGCCACCTAAGCAAAGTAAACTCACCGGCATGTTCCTGAAGTCAATCCTGTACAATACGAGCACTATGGCAGGACGCATTATCTTGTTGAAAGTAGCCATCGACATTGGGATAAACCATCCACATGACAGGATACTTGGTCCGTAACGTTGTTTAAATATGATGTGCCAGTCAGACGTTGATCAACACGAATTAAAGGGCCCAAATCATGCCAGGAAAACATTCCCCAAACCATAACATTGCCTCCACCAGCTTGAAGGGTTGTAGCAATGCATTTGGGGTCCATGCTTTCGTTCTGTTTCCGCCAAATTCTCATTCGGCCATCGGCATGGTGCAACTGAAAGCGTGATTCATCGGACCACATAATTTGTTTCCAATTATCGACTGTCCAATCCCTGTGCTCCTGTGCGAACTGGAGACGTTTTCTCTTGTTAACTGCAGACAGCAAAGGTGTTCGAACAGGCCTTCGGCTGCCATATCCCATCCGATGCAGTGTACGGCGAACAGTGTATGCAGAGATCATTTGAGGGGATCCTTGATTAAGATGGTCTGTAATTTGCTGCACTGTTGCCCTTCTGTTGTCTGTTACCAGTCTGGACACTCTCCGATCCGCCCAAGCAGTCTCTAGTCGATGACGACCACTCGTTGCACGTAGAGACCCAGTTTTTTGGCTGACATTCCAGTCTTTAAACACTTTAACAATAGCTGCTCTGGAACATTTCACGAATGCGGCGGTTTCGGCGATACTCGCTGCATGGCTCCGAGCTCCTACAATCATCCCACGTTTGAAAGTTCGTCAAATCGCATTTTTTACCCATCTCTTCACCCAAAAATCACTTCTTCTACTGTCGCAAGCACTAAGCTTTCCCTTTTTATACTAGCCTCATCCTCTGGCGGCAACAGCGTGCAACCATAGCTCATTTGCTTAAAACTGTCTGGTGGTCATAATAAAATGGCCACTCGGTGTATAAGGGAACAATGATAGCATCCCTCCAATCCTGAGGGACCATTCCTAGCTCACAACATAACTGGCAAATTTCAGTTAAGCAGTCAATCACAGAGTCACCACCATATTTTAGCATCTCAGCAGATATGCCATCTACTCCTGAAGCCTTACCATTCTGAAGAGATTTTAGAGTTCTACACACCTCTTCTCTTGAGATCCCACCAGTGCTTCAATCTTTCACTATGACATCTGCTTCTGCCTCAGAATCATCTTTGCTTTCATGGCCTAATAAATCACAGAAGTACTCACCCCATCTCTTACTTAGCTCATTGGGCTCCCATATCAATTTTCTGACCCTATTCTTCACACAACTTAGGATTTTATTTCCCCTTGTTTTTCCTATGTCTTATGTACTTCCAGAATGTTTTTCTATATTTCCAAAATGCCAAATTGTGCCTTTTCTTCTTTTCCTTCCTATCTTTTGTATTACTCTGGGGAACCAGCTTTGCTGCCTCACGCTCCTTACAGCGATATTCATCCTCTAAGACTCTACCTTGCAATATCCCCAAGTATGTTTCCTTCTTTCTCATGACTGCTTCTTTAACCTCACTGCTCCACCAAGCGTCACCTTTAAAGCTACCCACTGTCGCAGTACCACAGACCTCTTCGGCGGCAGTGACATTACAGTTCTTGAAACATGTCCACTTCTTTTCTACATCCCTCTCGCACGACTTCAACTCTTTCAGGCATTCACTGAGTAAATCAGAGTAACGCTGGGTACATTTTAGGTAGGTGTGAATCCATGGCAATGCTACACAGTGTTTAATATTTAAGATGTTGATTAGTGTATGCTGTCTGCTTATATTTTGCTCTCAGTGTGATGTATCAAGTCATGGACTTTCTTGTTGTTTCTTTAAGATCATGTTTTCATGAAGCATCTGTTAGAAATGTGTGAATTATGCGTTTAGCACTTATTTAAAGAAATGCAAGTTTTAAGTTACAAATTTCTTTTTTTAGTGTGGAGGGAAAAATGTTCGTTTAGTTGTAATGAACAATTTGCTACCTTCATATATTAGACTTCATGAAAAATATGATCTAAAAGGTTCTACTTACAAACGCAAAGCCAACAAACACGAAAGGAAGAAACAGTCGCCAACGTTTAAGGACCTGGACTTCATGGAGCGTCACACCGATGGCATTTTATTAGAGCATGAGACGTATACACCCCTAGTGAAAACCATTCAGCGAGACTGCCGTGTATGTAACTTCATCTTTTACGTATGTTTATATTTTGAGATGAGACAGAATTTTTAAAATGTGTGTCTTTACTTGTAAAAATCAGAGCTATAAGTTTTACCATTTTTCTAAACTCATCTGACATATATATAAAATTCACACAAATATTTTGGGTTAGTGTTTATTTCTCACTTCATGTGAATACCACTTAGTGTCCAGATATAAAAAAAAAAGGGACTGAGTAAAGAAATTTTGATTGACGAAGTATTTTTTGACAATGCGTCCTCTATTGGGTTTAGGGCAGGTGAAGGCAAGGAAAGAACAAGAAGGTCAAGGAAGTCAAGAAAAGGTCATGAAATTTGACTTCAGGATCACGGATTGCTTTCTAAACATTAAAGTTTCAAAATTGTGATTAGAACATTGCTGCCATTGATAAATTCATTAATATTTTATTTGTTTAAAATGACAGTATTTTCCAAGAGTAAAGATCTATGCATTATGTTGCTATTTTAGCTATTATCACCATGTGAAAACACAACTGTTGGGATCATAATCATATTGCCAGTTGTAATGCATGTGGCATATCCTACTCCTAAAAGCACCTCTGGGTACATAGAGAAGCTACTGACATTCCAAGTTCATAGCCAGCTGGGCATGATTAAAGCCACCTGCATGTCGATCACCATTGGTTGTTATGTAGCTGATGTCTGCTTTGTAGTTGTCCAATCATGGCCATCGATCAGACAATGGATGTGTCTGATGTCCCTATATTTAGTGAGAGAGGTGCTATTTTTGTATCCTTCCTTAGTTCAGTCAGTAGCGTGCCTGGTTAACAAACAGACAGACCTGAGTCATAGCTTTCATAATAAATGCCTTCCAATTTGTGAGGAGTCTTTTTTTTCCAAAAAAGTTTTGTTTGTGACCAGTTCCACGTTCGTGGGAAGCTCAAATCCTTTGTTTGGAAGAAAGATAAGCTAGAAGTTTTGATGAAAAGCATTTGGGTCACTGAAGAAGCTAGTCCATTTTGAAAGTATACTCAAAGAATCTTATTGCTCAATGGTAATGCTGCAGTAGAGAGGGGCTTCTCAGCCAACAAGGAATGCTTGGTTTGCGAACCTGCATGTAGATTCCCTCATAGCTCAGTGTAGTATCTATTCTGCCATTTTATCATCAGGAGGAATACATAGCGTAAATTTAACAGAAGGAATAATGGCTGCTTGGCAGGCTTCTTCAAAATGCAAAGAAGCATTAAAGGGAAATAAAAATCAGCAAGTTATTGAAGAACGAAAAATTATATCTGCCTTAGAGGAAGTTAAAAAGCTGAAAGAAAGGAAAAGAAAGTTATTGGAAGATGTGGAAGAGGAAACTCTTGGAATTGAAGAGAAAATTAAAGCTGCAGAGAAAAAAACTAAACAATGTTAGAAATTTGATATATTTTTTGTGTGTACATTTCTTACAGGACCAAGTGATAAAAATATGATCCCATATTAATTGTTTTTGTAAATAGGATTTTTTTTTCTTGAACTTTATTTAAAAAAATCAGTGTGAAGTATGAGGCAAGAACAAGTGTTTATTTGAGCTTGCATTATATATCAGTTATTTTATACATAGCAAGTGGCAGGTAGTAGTTTTTAATAAAGTATCTTTCTAGAGAAGTATCTGAAATTTTCCTTTCATATTTTACATAATTAAATTCTGAATTTCTTCAGATGTAAGTCCCTACCCCTGGTTTATTGTTCCTCTGCATAAGCAAAATGAGTAATTCTACCCCCCTCCCTCCCCCTTTATTTAGTAATGTTAGTACTGCATAATAATAGTCAAGGAATGTTTATGAAAAGTCAAGGAAAAAGGTCAAGAAATTTAACTTTCTTAACCTGGTAGACACTCTCCTGTGCGCTTAAGAAATTGTAGATGCAAACCTTACTCTGCTACCTGCAACAAAGTATGTCGATTTTGCATTCGTATCATCATCACTTCATGCCTGTGTACTGGCACAGTTGGTGTTCAGCCATGATTTCAGGTCAGACCACATTAACAAAAAAAAAAAAATGCTGTGGACTTCATTAAAAAAAAATCTCTTTTAAGTGTGCCACACAATTTGACAATAGTTTAAAATAACAGCATGTCAGAATCAGACAAGAAACTTCACAAATGTGGTGTAGCAGCAATGCACACAAACAAAATTTCAAACATCGTGATTGGTTTAACTGTGTATGTATTCGTAAAGCTGGACCAGTGTTTGTGAAGATAGCCATGTGTGTGGATCCATGAAGATGGACCAATTCTTGTGAAGATATCCATGTGTGTATCTATAAAGATGGACCAATGCTTGTGAAGAAATCCATGTGTGGATCCATGAAAAGAAAAAAAAATGCTTGTGAAGAGATCCATGTGTGGATCAACAAAGGAAAAATTGCTTGTAAAGACATCCATGTGTGGATCCATAAAAAAAAAAAAAAAAAATGCTGGTAAAGAAAGCTGTGTGTGGGTCCATTTTCATGGACCAGTGTTTGCCAATAAAGCAATGTGTGGATTCACTAAGATGGATCTCCCCCACCCTGCCCCCAATCTTTATCATGAGAGGCATGTGTGAATCCATGAAGATGGACCAATGCTAAAAACAGTGAACAAATGATGTGCAATGAAAAAAACAATGCATGCTTTGTTCTTCAGTAGTACAAGTGTTACTTTATTATAGCTATAAACAATATAATTGTGATGCTCGTATTACTGTTTCACACATTGCTCATGAACATGCCGATTACCTGCGGGAGCATGTTGTGTGCAATGTAATATATGAAACAATCTGCATTCGTTTATAGTATTATTCAATGTTATCAAGAAGTACTCACCAGATTTCTGTTCAACTTTATATTCCAATAGGTCTATTATTGCAGTGCTTAAGATTAGTCTTTTTTTGGCCAAAGGTTGTACATTTTAAAATATGTAGATCGTTCGGTAAGTAGCGTGAAGTAAAACAGTGAACAGGTTGTCACTTTAGGCAGCCACGTAGATAGAGTTCAATGAGCTCGTTATACGAACTATCTGAACGTAAATTGTAGTACAAGTGTTGTTAAAGCTGTAGACCTTGAAGACCAGGACATAGTGAAAACTTGTTGGAGCACTGTATAATATCTGTCCACTGTTCTGCAGGAAAGCCTTATTAGAGATTTAATGTTTCACCTGAGTAACACTTCTTCACACACAGGTGGTTGATTTTTCGAAGAAAAATCATGTCAAGCATATTGAGAAGCCTTCATTTTTCTGATTTGGTGTGATGTGACTTCAGTTTTTTCATTAACCTGAAAAACACTTAACCTTTTGACCAGCTAACGAAATCTGATTCTGCCGCTTTGAAAACGCTACTGGGATACGTAAAAGCCGCTTCAAAAACGGCTGTTACTTCACGAGTGAAAGCAAAAAATTCCGCCAACGCGAAAACCGGTCTTTTACTGTGAAACTGTCGCACGTTTCTAAGGTCGGCTGCACCGCACGACACTGAATTGGTGATTTGGTAACTTAGTTGAAGCCGAATTTATATGCCTTAACAAAAAACATGCTAGATTGCTTAAGCATGGCCCCTCAAAATAAGCTTTTGGTAACAATTAGTATATTGTAATTAGAACTTGTGGAGTAAAGATGTTTCATTCAGTTAATATCACTAAGAGATTAAAAATCAAAATTAATGCACTCAACATACTTTTGAAATTGTGTATGTTGAATATTTTATTTTAATATAAATAATTCTAAAATATGTTACATAATTTCATTTCAATTCAGCAAACGAACAGTTTTCAAGTCTTTTGAGATTGAGAAATGAAACAGTTAAGAAAAATAGGAAGGAACAAACACAAGAATCGATCCTCAGTTTCCGATTGGTATGAAGCTTTGGCTACAAATCAATCTTCCGAGATGATTCATAGTTTTTGAATGCTGGGAAAGCGTAAAAGATATATCATGAGCTTGCCCTTCTCTGGAATCAGCAGTCCCAAATTGGGGACGGGTGACAGTGTTGCTCACCGTGATCTTTAAATTCCGCAAATATAAATAAAAAAAGCGTTTCTTTTTTTCTGGCCTGCACTATGTTCAGATTTACTCATAAGCATGAGGACAATGAAAAACGAGCAGTATCAAACTTATCCAAAACTTTACTACTGGATAACAGTTTAATAATAGCACATATTTATTTAATTATTTATTGTGAAGAAAATTAGTGCTAAAAGTCACTGCACATTTTTTTTCCGAGCATGCTGTGAGATTTAAAAAAATCGATGCCTATGAGCTGAACCACATATTTCTGCAACCAAACATGCATACCAAAAATGTAGTTCCAGCTCAAACCATACACTTAAAATCCTGTTTCCTGAAATAAGTGAAACACTTAAAAATGTAATTATGATTGAAATATTTTAGCATTTTGTTTCCACAATTCTAAAATATGTTTAAGTAACAATACATTTAATTGAAGTTTTATAACCTACTATAAAATATTGGTAATTATCTTAAGATTTTGTTAATCGAGGGAGCACTTACAGTACACCAAAATGGCATAACGGAACTGAGAAAAATAAAAGGAATATAGATATATCATGAAATGCCCAAAGACTAGTTTCATAGTGTATTTAAGGATTGTAATGATATCAGATGTATCAATAACCCACTTTTGTAATTGAATGTATTCATCACATGCAGAACCTGTGCTAAATTTTGCAAACCACGGAAATAAAAATGTTGAAAGTGAAACTAATTTCAATTCTCAAAGCTGTTACTTATGGGCAGAAATGTTATTTTGCCTAAGGAAAACGAAATGGTGTTTTTCCTATGTGAAAGTAATGTTAGGATCACCTGTAAAACTGTGCTCCCTTAACACAAAAAAGTGTATACTACAATCCACACCTATGCAAAAGTGACTTTCATTTGAAAGATTGTAAATTAAGGCAACTGGGGAAACAGCCTTTGAGCACAAAAAAGGGGTTACAGATTTCAGAGTACCCTGCCCTAAAAATCGCTGCCCCTGCATTAGAAACACACCCAGTGTAACCAAGCCATTAATCCCCAAGACAATAGTGAACGAATTTCATATGTGCAAACCGATTTAGGAAGGAGTCAGGGGAGTCGCGCCTGGTGCGGTCAAACCGCTTTACGGAGGAGTAGAGAGAGAACGAGTCTCACGCGGTCGAGCCGTTTTAAAAGGGTGACCTTGAACACGCACAGCACGTTCAAACCACTCGGAGGGTAAATAAGAATGAGGACAAGACTTCTTGTTACATGATGAAATGAACCATTCTGAGAAGTGACTGTGCATGCTATAGAAAATTATTTTGGTTCTTTGAGGTTCAAACATGTCTCAAGTAACCATACCATATTCTTAACTGATGTTTCACAGTTTTAGAGTGACAGTTGTATTCTATGTGCTGGTGCATCATTTCAAGAATTGTTAATGGTTGTGTATCTTAGTTTCTATGTTTAAAGCTTTATATAATTTTGAAAGACCATGGTAAATACGACATGCATCTTTAGTATGAGCATATTTGTTAAGGCTAGCACATTAACTTAAAAACATCAAGCATAAAACAAATAAAATCTGAATATATGCTATGTGCAATTTCTCTAAGACCTTCCTTGATTTGCAATTAACATCTGTCTGTATTTTTCTCTTTTAGGTTTTAGAAAGCTTTAAAATAATGGATTACAGTCTTCTAGTTGGAATTCATAATGTTGACTTAGCCAAAAGGGAAAAAGTGGTATGTTTCTTATTGATTTTATTAAACTTAAAGAGAATGAATGAGTTTTGCATTGTGACAATCATCTGAAGCCATAAATTGTGATGTGTGATCTCAGGAAACTGTGAACATGTTTTTCGTTCAAGTGCATTAATGCACATGCTCTGATAAAATTTTATTTATAACTTTGTATATAATGTGAAGTATTTGTAAAGTGGATGTCTTTTTTTTTTTGTAAGATGAAAATAAACTGTTCTTCTACAAAACTATTATGCTTTATTTTGGTATGATGAATGCATTTTATTTTCCCCATGATTGAAATTTTATCTGAACAATCTACATTGCATCCAGCAGTGCAGGAAGAAGCAAATATTTAAATGTAATTTAAAAGAGGCAAATTCTGATTTAATTTCAGTGTGAAGAGCAAAATAGAAATTATTAAGAGGGGGATAGATTATAGGACAGCCAGAAGTGAGCACTTAGTAAGAAAATATGCAATAGGTGGGAAAAAATTTGAGAGTGAAACATTGTTTAAGCTTTTCTATGCAGTAAACTGGTGTTGTTTTGCCATATTTTTCTTCATATAATCCACATACCATGAAATTCAGGGGAAAAAAACAATTCCTTTGTAAAATCTGCGGCAGCACGTAATATGCAGACCTGAAATTCAGGGGTGAGATCACTGTAGATCCGTGCCTGCAATGTTGATCCTGAACCATAAGTCTACACAAAAGGAAAATCTGTCATGGATACACAGATACAGCAAAGGCGATTATAGGACCTTTCCTCTGATATGTGTTTACTTCCATATTTGTGATTTTTCCACTTCAATCTCCCAATTCTGCCATTTTCCATAACTGACACCCAAGTGCACAATTTGTGCAATTTCAATGTTTATCTTCCCACATTCATTCAAAGTCTTAATTTTAGTAGCCTTTATAGGAGCAGTATCCATTTTTTACCCCATCTCCCCAACTTTTTAATAAACCAAAATGTGAATCCCATGAAATTCCAGGACCACTCTGTGAACAAAATCACAACCTTTCTCCAATTGCTTTCAGTAAAAGTGATTTTAGACTATATGCACTGCAAGAAGTGCAGATGATTAAGTTGTAGAATGTGGCTAATCAACTAAGTCCACCCCTCTGTGACGCTAGGGTAGAATAAATCATGTCACTATCTTGGGGTCTGCCAACAATAAATGCTCACCACTTGCCCATTTGCAACACATTTTTAATTTTCATTAACAACTACTAATTTTAAATTGAATAACATCCTAATAATTTAAACTTCTTTGTGCACAGTCTGTGGTTAAGAATAGTAAATTTACTTTGAATTTCTGAGCAAAAACTGAGAATAATAGCCAAAATCTGACGAGTTGCTGTTAATTTTTTCAGCACTGTAGTGCTTTAAAAAACTACAGTTCTTTTTTTTGCAGTTTATGTTTAGTTTTGGTTTCAAATCCCTCAGTAGATAGTCACTTTTGGTTTCATATTCATAACTGGTTAGTCACTTTTAGTTTCACATCCTAGAGTGGGTTATCTTTGGCTCTCTCTCTCTCTCTCTCTCTGGTTCAGTGAGCAGCTAATTGGGAAGAAGCCATTTGGTTCTCATTTTAAGAAGCTAGGAGCCAAAGTAACAGCTACAACTTTCTTTTGATGTCATGCTCTCAGTAAGATCACTGAGATGCAGAGTCATCATACCACATTTAAACATATCAACTGCTATGTTATGTTCACCTTGGGGACCTATTATTTGGAAGACATTTTATAGCTTTACAAGTCTTTCTTTGAGATCCTTTATTATACTTGCCTCTCCCTCCCCCCTCCCTCTCTCTCTGGCATTATATGCTTCTATACCTTCTATATCAAAAGACATCATCTAAGATATTTTTTTCTAATAACTCACAGAAGTATTCATTCCATTTTTCACTTAATACAGTAGACCACCCATATCATTTTCCCAACTTATTCACAAGTTAGAACTGAATTTCCCATGTTATTTCTACATCTTGTGTATCTTGATAACGACTTCATATCTTTGCAAAAAGCTGATTCATTTTCTGTCCACTATATCTTTCCTACATTTTCATCAAAATCTGAGAAATGTCGAGTTGAATGCTGTGTTGAGTTGGTGTGAAATGATCCTTATTGAATCCAAGTTATGCAGGCAAATGTTTGTGTCTTGTCTCATCTTGTCGTGTGGGCTACTATTAAGAAAAGGTTGAAAACCCCAGCTGTACAGTGTAATACTCGTTGCAGACCTGCCAACTGTTACGATTTTATCGTATTTAGTACGATAAATCACGCTGCAGTATGCTAATACGATTTTGCAGTCAAAAATAGGATTTTTTTTAAATAGTCATTTTTTACCTTTTCAGACAGAAGCCTTGTAGCAGAATCGCGGCGATGGGCAATGCACGTCGCAGATTTATTTTGGTCCTGCAGACAAAAACGATATCTCCAGAATTCTATTAAAACCTCTTGCAGACTTCCGATTACAGATGCAAGTTTTCTGACTTTCAAAATTTCCAAAAACAGAAGTTAGGTGTAATGAGGATTTCTTCTGTAATGGTAAATTTTTTTCTCATGAAGGACGATGTACGTCATGGAATTATTTTGTACTCATCCTCGTAGCAGAATCGCGTCGACGGCTGACGTACATCGCAGATTTATTTTGTACTTATCCCCGTAGAATCCTGGCGACAGCCAATGTACACCGCAGGTTTATTTTGTACTCATTCCCATAGCAGAATCGCGGCGACGGGCGACGTACACCATAGGTTTAATTTGCACTCATCCCCATAACAGAATCGTGGCAACGTACACCGTAGGTTTATCTTGTATTCATCCCTGCAGAAGAATCGTGGTGACGGTCGACGTACATCGCAGATTCCTTTTCTACTTATCCCAGGGATCGCATTTCTCCTAAAATTCCTAATATTTTGTGACCCTCCTTAAATTCCTAAAATTATAACTAAAATTTGCTAATTCTTCCTAAAATTTTCGTAAGCTTATTTATTAAAAATACAACCGTTATTAATGCCAATAAATTTACCATTACGGTAAGGTAAAAAGACCTGTTATTGTAGAAACACAGCCTATATGCTGTGCTGCTGAAGGGAGGGAAAATGACGCCATCGAGATGCACTTGCTTCGGGGCGGGCGCTCCACTTTTGTGCCTTCGGACAGTTTTCGAGAGTAACAAGAGATCTAAGGGAAAAGGGGAGGGGTCATTTTCACCCCTGGTTTGCGCTTTGCAGAAGAACTCAGTGGCACGCAGAAGATCATACTTTATTTTTGTACATGCCTCGTGGAACCTCCTCTTCTGCTGATGTTTTGTTATTGTAAACCGCAGGTAGGTGGAAGCAAAGAGGAAACATGTGGTCTCCTTCCGTAACCTCCGGTAATGACGATGGGATGGTAGCTGAGTGTTATCGTGGCAGGCAGTAGAGCACGTGATCATTAACCTTCGATACGCAATATATCTCGGCTCCGACTCGCTTTGACTGAACTTGCGTGAGATGCGTATGATAGTTTCTGGTTTTACGTCTTTTATGGTGTTCTCTGTGCTGTGTGCAGGTTCAGTTCTCTAGTGGTGACTTGCTTTTTTTTTTTTTTTTTTTTTTCTATCTTCTGACATCCTCGCAGCCAAACTTCGGGAAGTTGTCTGGTTTTGCAATATTGGAACGTGTTTTTGTACTTCCCTTTCATTTTCTGGTTAGTAATACAAGTGTTTAAGATGCCTAAATCCAAAACGAAATTTCAAGATGCGTGGCTCGCTAAAGAATTGGACGGAGTGAAGTTGAAAGAATGGTGTTCTGCAACTGAAACAATATTTTCTGCTAAGTGTATATTGTGTTCAGAAATTTTCAATATTTCTAATAGTGGCTTTTCACAAGTAAAAGCGCATCGTAAAGAAAAACATTTGCAGAAATTTCCAAAGTAAATTTCAAAATAAGTCCATCCTGAAAGCCTTTGGAGGACGGGATCTTCAGCCCAAAACAAATATTAGTGAAGTACTGAGTCATGATTTACAGTTGGCTAAAGCCGAAGCATTATGGGCCATGAAAGTTGCTAAGGACAATATGTCTTTTGTTTCATGCACTGAAACAGTTGAACTTTTCAAAGAAATGTTTCCTGATTCTGCTATTGCAGCCAAAATGCAACTTAAAGAAAAAAGTTGCTTATGTGATATCACATGGATTGTCAAAATATTTTGAAGAGGATTTGAAAAAAGACTTTGCATCTAGTAGCCTAGGAAAGGTTACTATAGCATTTGATGAAACTACAAATGCACAAGTCAAAACGGCAGTTGGATGTGTATCTCAGGTACTGGTCTTCAGAAATAAATTCAGTTTCTTGCTGATACCTAACAAGCGTTTTTCTGGGTCATGCAACAGCAGATATTTTGCTAAAAGAAATTCTTGATGTGTTATCATCCTTCAATATTTCGTTGAACAGAATTATTTGTGTATCCATGGACAGCCCAAATGTAAATAAGTGTTTTTTACGCAAATTCACTGAAGTTGTAAAACAAGAAACAGGCCAGAAATCTTTGGAACTAGGTTTTGCAACCTGCGTGTTGTTAGTAATGCATTTAAAAATTTTTTTGACAAGCTTAAATATAGATTTTGACGAATTTGCTACTGATATGCATTACTTTTTAAAGAGTAGTGCTGCAAGACGAAAGGATTATAAATCTGTCGAGGATATAACATTGGCCACAGCCAATTTTTTTTTGCGTCATGTCAGCAACAGATGGTTAACCGTTGGTTCTGTAGCCCAGAGGCTCTTGGATCAATGGCTAAATATTACAGAATATTTTTTAAACTTCTTGCCATCTCAAAAAATATTTGAAAAACAACTACGCAATTCAGCAAGGTATAAAAGAATTCACTGTTTCCTGAAAAATGAGCTAACTCCTTGCTATTTAGCATTAATTTCATTTTCACACCAAAATTTTGAAAAGTTTTCATTATGTTATCAGAGTGAAGAACCAAAAATACACCACTTATATTCTGATTTAAATACTTTAATGAGGAATGTTATGGCTCAGTTTATCCAAGATGATGTTATTGCAGGGAAATTTGGAGAAGACCTAAAAAATGTAGATTTTGAAAACAAAAATTCATGGAAAAAACTAGGGGAAGTTAGAAGTTGGTATGAAGACAAAAAATCTCCTCAGGAATGTTCAGGAGACCAGGCAGAAATTATTTCTCTTAGATGTAAGATCATCACTAATTGCAACCACAAAATATTTAAAGTCAAATTTGCCATTCTGCAATCAAAAGCTAAGAGACATAGAAGTTTTAAAGTTAAAGAACCAAAGAAAGAGTCAACTCAACTTTCAGTCACTGAAGGACTTTTGGAAATAACCAGAATTTCAAGTGTTTTGCATCTTTCTGAGGAACAAATTGATAGAGTAAGAGAAGAGTGGAAACTTTTAAATTGCGATAAGCCAACTCTAGATGAACTAGTGAAATTTTCAGAGGAAGGGCATATTCCAGTGCGGATTGATCATTACTGGCGTAATATATTTAGTATTAAAGACTCTAGCGGAAAAGAAAAATACTCAAATCTTGCTAAACTCATCAAGTCAATTTTAGTTTTACCTCATGGTAATGCTGATGCAGAAAGGGGATTTTCGGTTAACACTGCTCTGTTAAGGAAGGACAAGGCTTACTTAAAAGACTCAACTATAACATCATTAAGAATAGTTAAAGGGGCCATTAAACACTGGATGTGTAAGTAAAGTTCCCATAACAAGAAATTTGTTAAATAGTGTTCGTGATTCACATAAATTTTATAAAGAGTATGTTGATAAGCTGAAGGAAGAAGAATCAGAAAAGGTAAAAGAAAGGAAGCAGAAAGAGGGAAAATAAGGAAAAGCAGCTAGAGAAAAAAAGAAAATCTGAGTTTGATGACAAAATAAAAGAAAATGATGCAGAAATAAATAGGCTTAAAAAGGATAAAGAAGCCTCCCTAGCAGTAATTCAAGAGGGAACAGAAAGAATGAGAAAAGCTGTAGAAAAACAAAATACTGTTGAAATAGTAGTGGCCTCTAACTTGATCATACAAGGTTCAGCTGAAATAAAGAAAAACTGAAAGTAAATTAGTTGTGGTGGAAGCAGAAAAAGATAGGCTTATCAGGAAAAGGTTGAAACAATAATATGAAAAAAGTAATTCAGTGAACAATTGTACATAGTTCTTGGTTTTTAATTACCTTTTTAGGATATTATAATTTAATGTGAAACCTGAAAACTTTACTGTGAAAATCGTGAATTGCTTCTGGTTCAACAGCATATTAATGTTCAAAGTGAAACTTGAATGTGGTAAATATACTTGAATATGATAATAACACGTGAAAAGATAAGAACTGAACATTAGAAGTAAATCATACTTAAACTTTAGACATTAGACGTTATGCAAAAAATTTGGGTGTGAACTTCGACCATATATACTAATGGACTGCGCATTGGCAATAGCTGCATCAAAGCCGCCATGGCTCCAACATTGGGCACATCATCATCAGACTCCAAATTTCGTATAAAAATGCTGTTATGATTACTAATTTACGCTGCAGAACTTCAGTGTATTCGGTGTATTATGTGAATGCGCCTCATATATAATGAAAACTCTTCAGGTAAGTTTACTTATGAGCCATATACATGCATTATCAGGTTGTTTACATTTCGTGATTTATAATGTGATGAACATTTGCGAAGAATTTGGAACATGCATTCCATTTTTTTTTTCTTAAGTTACTATATTTTTATATCAATAGCTGCAAGTTTCTGGTTAAGTAATTGAACTTTATTGACTTAGGTATTTAATTCGTTTCTTACCCATGAAAAATCATAGAACTTCCTTTACTATATCGCTCAGAGCAACCATAAGCACAGCAGGTGTAACCCATCTTTTTGACTCATGTCATGTGATTTTATGTTGGAGCCAGAAATTTTGATGTCATGCACAGTCTATCAGTATATATGGTTGAAGGGTGTGAAGCAAACTCTTTACAATGTATACAAAGTTGTTTTACTAGATGTATACAAATATACATCTAGTTTTTATTGAAATACACTCCTAAAATTTTCCTAAAATTTTTCCAAAAATTCCTAAAATTCCTACCTAAAATTTTCCAGAAGTATGCTATGATCCCTGTTATCCTCGTAGCAGAATTGTGGCGTCGGCTGATGCACTGCAGATATATTTTGGTCCTGCAGACAAAAACGACATCCCCGGAACCCGATTAAACCATCTTGCAGACCTCCTAAAATGCAAGTTTTCCGCCTCTCAAAATTTCCGAAAGCGGAAGTTAGGCGGAGTGAGGTTTCTCCCATAATCGTAATTTTTTTTTTCTAATGATTTACAACATAAAAGTGTTTGCTGATTAGATTTAATTAGTTTCTCAACAAAATTTGGATGTAGGGAAAAAATCCCTACATTCTCATCATCAAGAATTTATATAGCTGAAATAGGCTTCAAAAATTATCAGCATGCGTCGTGTTACGATTTTTCTATCTGAGTGTTACGTTTTTCGGTTCTGAGAGGTTGGCAGGTCTGTTGTTGTGGAAATCTTATTAATATAGCTGTACATGCCCAATCCATCGTAATATCTTTTCATTAACTTTGTCTTGTACAGAAGAAATGCCCAACTTAGATATACACCAATGAGCAATTACATTACAACCACACCCCAGCCTAGAGAAATGAGCACACCTGGTGACCGAACGGTGGCGCAGGTGTTGTTCAAAGAGCAGTATATATGCATACAACCCGAGGACCGGCTTTTGGTTAGTAGATAGCGTGTTCGGAGTCGGAATGCAGGGCTGCCAGACCTGCGCCAATTGCGCCAGCCAGCGCCAAAACGTTGTTCTTGCGCCATTCTGCTAAAAATCGCGATTTTGACGAAATCTACGCCAATTTTGCGCCAAAAGTTAAAATTTACCGGTCATCGATATTTTAGCGTAATCTTACGACATTTGAAATCAATTCCGCAGTTAATTCGTACGTGAGATTCTCCCACGGATTCGTGGTCCCACCCCCCTTTTGTCATTTTCGATATTGATGCAAAATGCAAAAGTGAAGAAATTTTCGGGGTATTAGTTGGGGGGAGGGGGTGTCGTATTCCATCTGGGGGGGGGGGGGTTATGTCTTTTTAAACGTTCAGAAACGTAAGTTGAACGGAGGGTAGATTTTTCTTGTAATCATTTCTTTTTTTCTCTCGCGATGTTGCTTCTGTTGAGTATTGTTAAATAAATATAATTTCATTGCATAATTTCAGCTTGAAATTGTAGGCAACGATTTCCGAAAACGGAAGTTAGGCCGCCTGAAAATTTTCCCGTAATCTTCGGCCACTAGATTCTTACGCTGATTTGAGAAATTCCGTCTTTTTTTGTTATCATTTGGACCAATACACAAGATCGATGCACAACTGAACTGAAATTTTGGGAAGATTGGTGGCTGTGGTGGGGGTGGGGGTGGGGTAAGGGATCGTTTTCTCCGTCAGAGGACGGAAGTTCACCCTTCGAAAACGGAACGTAGACGGAGGTAAGATTTATCTCGTAATCGTAATTTTTTTTTCTCGCGATGTTTCCTCTACCCAGTATTGTTAGATATCATTTTATTCCGTAAATATTTGTATTTCAGAGTGAAAATGTTGCATAAATTTCCGAAAACGGAAGTCGAACGGAGCAAAGATTTCTTCTGTAATGGAACCCCTCCCGCCCCCCCCTCCCTGCAACGTTCCCACTCCTATGTAGTTGTTAAATGTCATCATCCTCATAAATGTGTGTACATTTTAGCTTGATAAGAGTGGGGAAATTTCCAAAAACGGAAGTGACGAAGTTTGGAAATTTGTAAGAATTGATGCATGGTGTTCAAAAAAGTATTCATTCTCTGAAAATTACGCCATTTATCTAAAATAGTGAAAGCTCTGATATCAGAATTCATGGTTGTCAGGCTGAAAGTTCTTTAAGCATGATGGATAAAATTGTCATCTGAGGGAATTAAAAAAAAAAAAAAAGGAAAAAAGAAAGGTAACAAAGAAAAATGGTAAGGAAAAACTATCAGCAGAAAAAAAGTAAACAGTGGATGCTGTACAGTGGCAGAGTCAACAAAAGACAAATATGGCCATGGAACTTGCTGAGAAGAAAGTAAGGTTTGCTCACAAGAGGAAACCAGAGCTAATGTTCTAGCAGGTACAAGAACAAAACCAGGAAAAAAAAACTGTTTGAAGCTATGTCTTTCAAAACCACCTTATTTTGTTTGGAATTCAGTAATTTTATAATTGTGAATACAGTGGTGTGATCTAGTTAAGTATTTTCTTAAATAAATTACAGTGAACGATTCAATTTTGTTCATGCTGCATAATATTCACACTTTCTCACCACACAGTCTGATTTTTCACCAAATCAAAAAGTACCACTTTGGTTTTTTTCTTCGTCAGTCTCATGTATGTCAATTAAAATTGCTCACGAGAGCTATGGATAAATGAAAGGATTGTTTATATCGCATAACTTGTAATCAATTATCAGGAATACCGATCTTTTGGTTCTTATGCAAAGTCTGAATTTTGTCCCGTACGTTCAGGAAGCAGAATTTTTAGGAGGTTTTCTTTTTCTCATTTTGACCTACCTTGGGGAACATCTTCTCCCTCACACTTTTTATTTTCCAGGTGGAAGGTGCGTTGAACCACTTCCTAACTCGCAATCGTCTGCTTAATGTCCATGTCCATACATACAAGATCCCACGTATGCAAGAGCAGTGGCTCTTTCAGACAGCAACAACAAAAAAGTCATAAACTGATTCTAGTACTACTGAAGAAGGAGGGAGGGGGGGAGCATCCCGCTCCAAAACGTCACTGATCAAGTGTTAAGCAATGGAAGCAGCTTTTATCTAACCAACTTTACTGAATCTCACTGTTATCTTATAGTTTTGGTTCCAGTTGTAATTGTTCACAGCAATAATGAGTTTGACATTGATAATTACTGGATGAAAAACATTGTATGAAGAGTATCATGGCACAACTGCTGAAAGGTGATTTTACAATTTGTTTATTAAATGTTACATTAGTTTTCCTTTTATATCGAAGGTACACTTTCCTTCAGAAAACCTTAGGAGTTTGTGATGTACATGCAAACCATGTATGCATGGCTTTCCAGTTGGTTGGTTTCAGAAATAATGTATTTTCATCTGAATTCTACGAATTTCGAAAAATATGCTGCTAAAAACCAACCAAAGAACGAACAGTAATTACATATTATTTATTCTTCCTAAGTGTATATTCACAAGCGTTCAGTAACAGTAGCAACAGTTCTTGGACGCAGCAACATCCTATTCGTGTTACAGCGAAACAAATGCATTCAGAAGAAAATCCCTGATATTAATGTATTATGCTTAAAATATTGCAGGTCATGTAGTTATCAAGAAATCGTGGGTAGTATAATTGTTTTCCCATATATCTCACTGTAGGAATGACAGAAATGCTAATTAACAGTCGTAAGAGAAGCAGGAAAATGTCAACAAACCTGAAATATAGCATTTTTTCATAGTTCATTAAATAATGGTAATTCAGTATATAAACATAACTTAAAGCACAAAATGGGCTTAAAACAATTAAAAATGCTATCATTGGCTGCTCCAAAACCTGAGTTCTGCTCCAAAATGCAAATTTTCTTGCTCCAAAACCCAACATTTCTGCTCCAAATTGCATATTTTCCCGCTCCAAAAATTGCTCTGAAACATGGTAGGGGCACTAACACCCCTGAGAATGGGAAAATCTGCCGATTTATCGGAGTTTGGTAAAGGACAAATTGTAATGGCACAGTGCCTCGGAACTATGATCTCTGAAACGGCACGGCGTGTTGGTTGTCTGAATAATTGGAAGAAAGTGTCCTGGTCTGACAAAGCAAGATTTTTGGTGCATCATGTAGAAGGCCAAGTGCGGATACGCCAATTACCAATGGAGGCTATTGCATCTGGATGCACTGTTGGGTGGAAACAGGCCAGCAGCGGCAGTGTTGTGCTGTGTGCGATGTTTTCTTGGGACACTTTAGGCCCCATTATCCCAATAGCACAATCCCCGACAGCTGTCGGGTATCTGAACATCGTTGCAGACCAAGTTCACCCATTCATGGCAACTGTGTTTCCTGCTGGTGATAGCCATTACCAACAGGATAATGGTGCCATGCCACACTGCCAGAATCGTCAAGGAGTGGTTCGAGGAACATGCTGGTGTCTTTCTGTTGATTTTCTGGCCTCCAAATTCACCTGACATGAACCCAATCGAACATTTGTGGTTCGACTTAGAAAAGCGGGTTTGCACTAAGTCACCCCCCCCCCCCCGAAATGTATGGGAGCTGGAGGACCTGCTGTTGACATTATGGTACCAGATACCACAGGATACCTATCGTCACCTCATCGAATCAATGCCTTGCCAAGTGGCTGTTGTTTTGCAGGCTAAAGGGGGCCCTACAGCTTATTAGGTAGGTGGGCATAATATAATAGCTCGTCGGTGTAATATCTACACTGATTAATCCTGTTGTGCCTGATTCCATCGATATCCCCATTATATATTCCTGTATCCATTATGTTGTTAACTACATCGAGCCAGCTAATGTGTCCCTAACTTTGCAACTAACTCTCATTCCTTTAAGAGAGTAGATTTATGTTATGTGTTGTAAATGGCCAGCTCTGACCCACTGCAAACAACCGATGATTGCTTTAAACATAATTCCTTATATCTTAAATGTTATCCACGTGGTTTCAGTTATATTTAAAACCTGAGTTTTGTGTTTAATATTTTGTCATAATTCTTTGGAAAGACGAGGGTAATTGTATGGGTTAAAATAAAAAGGGGCCATTTTTTTTTAACTAAAGTTTTTTGAAACTGCATCATCAGCATAAGATTATGTCAATAAGCTGCTCATAATACTGGGTTTGCATCTTTTGCAAGGAACACAATATACTGATTTTTGCATCCTTCATGTTAATTTTTGCATCAATTATTGTGTGTTTCTCTTTGTTGCATTTGTCAGCAATTTAAGCACACATAGCAGAGGTGAACCAGCAATTTTAAAACCATTAATGTGTGTGTGTGTGTGTGTGTGTGTGTGTGTGTGTGTGTGTGTTCAGGTGAATCACACTGGTTCTTAATATTTATAAATCTTTACTCAGTTGAATCTCATTGGTTCTTAATTTCACTTGCACTTGGTAGGAACAAAGAATGAAGCAAGAAGATATGGATGGGAATGGCAGGCTATCAGGAGAATCTGGATCAGGTAAAAAGTTATATTAACCCAGTTGCATTTTATCCATTTGCAATATTTGTTACGTATTTCATTTGCATTACATGTCAGCTTTTTGTAATATGGAAAAATCATCATCACAGCAGTGATGTAAAAACATCTTGTTGGGGTGAATTTAAATTCCCAAAATATCTGTTGCTGGAGGGGGGGGGGGGATAAAGCAAAATTACTTCTGGTTTGCTATTATCTGATTTATTTATTTTTCACAAGGAAAGGGATCTGTTAGAGTGAATTTGTAGATTTTTAGCTTATTGCATATTTTGAGTTTAATTTTTTTATGTTTGTCAGATTCCTCAGGATATAACATCTGTGTGTGTGCAGTGTGTAGACTAAAAAGTTGCAGAATTCTTAGGGAATTCCAACTGCATTAGTTGAAACCTAGTTCTGAAAAACTATAAGGCGATCTACAAACAGGCTAAAAATTTACTTTGAAAACTTTCTTGGGTAATATTTCCCACCCCTCATCTTACTATCATACTCCTAGATTGTTTGTTGATTAAACTTCATAAAATTGGACACCCTATTAGACTTTTGATTGAAAACACTTTCCATCCTTCTAGAGGTTAACTTAGAAGAGAAATTGGTCAAGTGCTGCTATTCTCCCACATAAAGTCATTTGCTTAATGTTTCATCAACGAAAGACTTTGTTCAAAAGCTGCTTGTTTCCATCAGTCACCAAGATGTTTATTTGTGATGCCCTATCTCTCCCTCTGTACCGAAGCATATATGCCTCGATCAAGAAACTTGTGGAAAATCAAGATCTCCAAAGTGAATCAATCAAGGACTTAAATGACTTCTTTGAAACCCTACAAAATTACTGTTACTTCATTTTCAATGGTTGTTTATACAAACGAAATCAAGGCATATCAATGGGACTCCCACTCTTTCTATTACTTGCCAAGATCTACGTGCAGCATTTAGAAAACTTACTCATTGTTTCTTTTTCCTTTCAACCAACACCATCTGACTTCATCCCAATAATTTATTATTGAACCTCGTGGCATAGATTTCTTCCAAGTTTCCTAATATTAAATTCATTTCAGTTAAGCAAGTAAATAATAATATTACTTTTCTGGATGTAAAGATGAATCTAAACTCTGAATTCTCCCTTGACCTATTAGTCTACAGAAAATCTTGGATCTCCCAATATTATCCTCTACCATGTGCATAGTTTTGCTAAATACGAGGGTTGTACCGAAAGTAATGCAAAAGTGGGCATAACTTTTATTGCACATGTTGGTAGAGTAACTCTTTCTTTATACAAAGGTACTACTCAACATAGTCTGTATCACAAGCAATGCATTTGTGCCATCGTTGAACTCAACTCTCGAATCCTCTTTGAAAAAATTCAGGTGTGGACTGTTGTACCCACTTCTGCAAAGCCACTTTCACCTCGTCTGTGTCATCAAATTGTCCCCGAGACTGTCCTTCATTGGACTGAACAGGTAGAAGTTGGAGGGCACCAAATCTGGGCTGTATGGTGGATGAGGGACCAGCAACCAGCCTAATTTGCTGTTTGCCGGATTTGTTGCCAAATATGTGTGTGGTCTCGCATTGTCATGATGAATGTGGATCCTCTTCAGGTTCTTGTTTGGTCTCTTCCTCCTTATGGCTTCTCTAAGCTTGATTGTTTCAGTGTACCGCTAGCTGGTCACAGTACAGCCACATTCCAGAAAATCAAGGATAATCACATCCCTGCCATCCCAAAAAAACAGTCACCATGACTTTCTGTGCTGATCGCTGGCTTTTGAACTTCTTAAGCCTTGGTGAAGAGGTGTGACACCATTCCATAGATTGATTCCTCGTTTCCAGATCATAAAGATATTCCCACGTTTCATCCCCTGTCATGAGATCAGAGCAGACTTCATTGGCTTCAAATGCTTCCAGCAGATCAGAGCAGACTTCCACCATTTTCTCCTTCAAATTAGGTGTCAGCTGCTGAAGTACCCACTTTGCACACACTTTCCAATACCCTACGTTTTGTACCATCTTCTGTATGGCGTTGTGACCACAGTCCAGTTGTACAACAAGCTAATGGATTGTGACTCATCTCTCCGCACAAATCAATTCATCCACTCGCTGACGATTTGTGTCAGTGGTTGCAGATGATAGTCTCCCACTGCGTGGTTTGTCTTCAGTGCTGGTTTTCCCTTCTTTAAACTTCTTCATCCATCTGTACACATTGCTCTTGTCAATGGTATCATCTCCGTAAACATTTTGTAGTCTTCTGTGGATGTCGGACAGCCTACACCCTTCTTTCTTCAAGAACTCAGTGCCAGCACGTTGCTTCTGCTTGGAATCCAATGTTTACCTGCAATGAAGAAGAAGGGTTGCTATATAGAGCAGTGGTTCTAAACTTTTTAGCCTGTGGAATCCGTTTTCCTACAATGTCTAGCAATGGAACCCCTCTATAAAGACCATTTAAAAATTAATATATATCTATATGCCTATTATTTATCACTGATTTGAAATAAAAATAAAATGAAAAAAATAAGCAATCAATAAAAAGGTAATACATACAAAATTGTAATGTAGAGCCAAGAAAATTTATTATGCCAATGATGCAAGTATTCAATAATGAAAAATATTAATGTGATGAATGGCTTTGCTTTTTATTGCCACAATTCTTTAAAATTCGGTTCTATCGAAGAAAAATGTAATCTTATATGGGGCTCTGCATTCAGCTTATTCCGGTGCTTAGTTTTGTTGAGGCATACACAGAAAAGCCAGTTTCACACAGATAGGTTGTCGCAAATGGTAAGAGGACTGACACAGCTTTTTGCGATAATAATGGATATTCTCCTTTCAAACTGCACCAAAATTCTGTTATTGACACTGTTTTATAAAGAGATGTCACTAAAGAATCTGACGTCAGTTCAATACATTTTTCATATTCATCAGATGAAAAGCAAGGAGGTTTCTCATTTATAACAAATGGATTTTTAATCCATAATTGACTTTTTATTTTTTCGTGCTCATCAGAAAAATAGTGACTCATTGAATCGTGGCTGCAGACACAACTGGTCCAAAATTGTAGCCTTTTTTTTAAATGCCACAATTTTGGCTTTGGTAGTGAATACATCAATTTGCTTTCCTTGAAGTGCAAGATTGAGTTCATTCAGTTTTGAGAAAATATGAGATAGATAAGCCACTCGAAAAACCACTCTCTATCATTTAATCGATCTTCCAAATAAAAGTGGTTATCTATGAAGAAAGCATGCACTTCAGCTCGAAGTTCAAAAAAGCGTTCCAATATTTTACCTCGAGATAACCACCTCACTTCCATGTGTAGAACGAGTGTAGAAGCAATGACATATGCACACTTCCCATATAATCGCACAAGATTTTAAACAATCTGTTGTTCAGAGGATGAGCTTTTATGAAGTTTATCATTTTAACTACTTCATCCAGGGTGCTTTTTAGATGGAGAGACAAATTTTTCGAGGCAAAATCTTGCCTAAAGAAGCATACAGTGACTACTGGTACAGTGCTTTGCAATCATTTTGATGCGTGCGACAATACCAGATGTTTTTTGTACCATAGCTTTAGCACCATCTGTACAAATATCAACACAATTTTCCCAAGGAATTTCTTTTCCTTCAAAGAAGGAATTTAAAATATTGAAGATCTCTGCTGCAGTTGCACAAGCTGTTAGCAGCTTGCATAAAAGATCTTCTGCTAGAGATGCTTCATACGGATATTTTACAAAACCGAGTAATATTGCGAGACCTGACACGTCTGTAGACTCATCCATTTGCAAAGCAAAAGCGCAAGACTTGATGAGAAAAATAAGTTCCTCTTTTACGCTGCCTGCTATTTCCTTCACTCGGCGAGACACTGTATCATTTGATAGTGGAATTTTCATCAAGTATACACTTAACCATGTCAATAACACATGGCTTGATTAGATTCTCTGCTATTGTATGAGGTTCACCTGCTCGTGCTATTTTATAGTTTACTAAAAAGGAACCCTCTCCGGCACTATACAGCCATCCAGACCTAGGCAACCGTGAAGGCCATAAATTGCCTTACCAGCGTTTCAGGCGCCAAACTGTTTTGAATCCTCCCTCGATCTTTTTGCACCACTTCTTTGAGTTGTTCTGTCCCATATGGTTTTCATGGCTCTCTGTCACATCTTTTTTCCTGTTTTTTTTTATTGGTTGTGAAGAATTGGTTGGTTAAGGCTGTCACTGGGAAAAATATGGAATTAACAGATTTTCTTGAAATTTTCGGCGATGTTTTACGAACTGCTTGTGGAACCCCTGGAGGGCCGTCGCGGAACACACTTTGAGAAACACTGCTATAGAGGAAGAGTTCACTTTACTAACGTGTGCAATCTGAATGACCTCTGTCAGTTAATAAAGCTATGCACACTTTTGCATTACTTTTGGCACAACCCTCAAAATTGCTACTTTAAAATCCTGTATGAAGCTAACCTCATTTTTAATAACCCTGCTTTTCTACTAGAATAATATCAAAACATCAGTATTGGTTGTGCGCATAACTTCCCCCCATCCTTAACCTTTAGGTTGATCCGTAACTTAAAATCTCATAAAAAGGCCACTAGTTTAGTCATGGACCCCCCCCTCCCGTATTTTTTTTTTGTAGATGCCCCATCCCTTTTGATCCTTCCTGCTCTTACAAGCTTTACAAAATTCTTAAATCCTTTAAGTGCGTGCTAACAGTCAAACCGCCTTCCCAATTTCTTAAACTGATTCATAATTATTGGTACCCAATTACAACACTTGATTCACCAGGTGTTTATTCCATCCCAATAAACACCTCAAGGCTTAACTTTTCACATCTGAAGTACATAGTTTACTATAGTATGAACTGGCATTTATCTGAACATATTTCCAATATCAAGTGAGGGAATCTCGCTCACTACATTGTTATTATAGTTTTTACTGGTAAAACACAAAACACATCGCTCCTTTTGTGAATTGGCAAACCTTTAGGTTTTATGAAAGTTTAGAAATTTACCTTCATATTTCTTTGTGTCTTTTTAATCAGGTAAGTACATCAGTGTGGGGGATTAGCCCACAGCTGTAGTAAAAATTATCTGGTAGTTTGCATTTGTTTGTTGAGCTAACCTCTGAATCTCAGAGAACAGCTTAATGATATGTATGTATGTATTGTAGAAATTTACCTTTCATTACTCCTTGCAGTTCTATCTCACCATATCATTTCCCCATTATTTAGAAATACCTTCTCAAATATGGTAACTACTGGTTAAACACATGTTTACAACTTAGTGTCATCTTCATTCACTGTAATGCTGATGAAGGCAGAAGCTACTACTGAACTGTTTCTCTATTAAATTTTTGCCATAGCTGTTATGCATTGATGTTTGATATGCCATTTATAATTCCTTGCTACCTTGTTTTTATGGATTCATCTTTAAAAGTATTAAGAATGTGAAGTTTGTATCTTTTTAAGTAGGCTCAAGGAAGGCAGTAGCACAAGGCGTTCTGCACCAGAAATAAAAAATTTAGGGGTGATCTCAGGGTTTCTCAGATAAAAGAATTTGTGTACAAAAATTTAGAAATAGACTGCCTAAGAGAAAAAACAAAACAAAAAACGGGTGGGTCTAACACATTTAGACCTCAGAAACGACCTAGAAAAAAAAAAAAAAACAACAAAAAAAAACCAGGAAAGTTAATACTTTTGTCTAATATGCAGGATTTTATTTTGTTTCCTGATTTAATAAAGTTGACACCCGTGTGATGAGAGGTGCGGATGTTGGTACTGATCATTACTTGGTAGTGTCACGAGTGAAACTTAATGTTGGTTGGAGGAAAAGGAATAAGAAGAGACCCAGGATAGAAAGAATAAAGGTTGATAGGCTCCTTGAAGATTATCAGCGGTATTTTGACTTACTCAGAGAACGACTGAAGGATCTGAAATCTTGTGAGAGGGATGTAGAAAAGAAGTGGGAATGTTTTAAAAACTGTGTTGTCACTGCTGCTGAAGAGGTCTGTGGCACCACAATAGTGGGTAACAATAGAAGTGATGCTTGGTGGAATACTGAGATTGATGCGGCAGTAAAGAAAAAGAAGGAAGCCTATTTGGGGATGTTGCAAGGTAGAGTCTCTGTGGATGAATATCGCTGTAAGAAGCATGAAGCTGCTAAGCTGGTTCGCCATAGTAAGACAAAAGATAGGAAGGAGAAAGTGGAAAGGCATGAACTGGCTTTTTGGAAAGAGAGAAAGTCCTTCTGGAAGTACATGAGACTCAGGAAAAATAGGGGAAACAAAGTTGTAAGTTGTGTGAAGAATGAGATCGGGGAAATGATATGGGAGCCCAATGAGTTAAGTGAAAGATGGGGTGAATACTTCTGTGAGTTATTAGATCAGGAGAGCAAAAATGATTCTGAGACAGATGCAGATGAATGTCACAATGAGGGATGAAAGCACAGGAGGGATCTCAAGAGAAGAAGTGTGTAAAGCTCTAAAATCTCTTCAGAATGGTAAGGCTCCAGGAGTTGATGGCATAACTGCAGAGATGTTAAAGTATGGTGGTGACTCTGTAATTGACTGGTTAACTGAAATTTGTCAGTTGTACTGGGAGTTAGGAATGGTCCCTCGGGATTGGAAGGATGTTATTATTGTTCCTTTGTATAAGGGAAAAGGTGATCAGACTGAATGCAATAACTATCATGGTATTAGCCTACTGAGTGTGCCAGGGAAAGTGTTTGGTAAGGTTGTTATTGAAAAAGTATGGGGTCTTACATCAGAGAAAGTGTGGGATGTTCAGAGTGGTTTTATGCCTGGTAAAGGCTGCACTAACCAGATTTTTGCATTATGCATGATGATTGAAAAGTATCTGGTTGTTGAGAAGAAAATTTTTACTGCCTTCATAGATTTAGAGAAAGCTTACGACCGAGTGAATAGGACACTTTGTGGAAGGTATTGAATGAATATGGTGTTACTGGGAATCTACTTAATAGTGTAAAAGCCATGTATGCTGGCAGTAGAGCTTGTGTACGAGTGAATGGTGTTTTATCAAAATGGTTTTCCATTGGTGCAGGAGTTAGACAAGGTTGTGTAATGTCACCATGGCTGTTTAATATATTTATGGACGCATGCATGCGTGATGCCAAAATAGATAATAGTGGTTTATGTCTTGGTGATATCCATGTGTGCAGATTGCTGTATGCTGATGACACTGTCCTGTTGGCAGAGAGCAAAAGTGAGTTGCAGCGTATGTTGACTCGGATGCATGGAGTTTGCATGAAATTCAAACAGTATAAATAAGGGAAAAACCAAAGTTATGGTGTTTGAGAGAGGATTGGGTAGCACTGAATGTAATGTAAGTATAAATGGCACTGTGATTGACCAGGTGAGTGAGTTTGTGTATTTAGGAAGCATGTTTGACAGAGAGAACTAGTTGGATGGTGAAATCAGTAGGCGAGTGAATTCTTCTTTGAAAGTCATAGCTGCTCTGGGAGATTTTCATAGGCATGATGGGTTCTCTAGAGAGTCCCGCATGGCTGTGTATGAAACAGTAATTGTTCCTACTCTGATGTATGGCAGTGAAACCTGGGTACTGCAGAAGAAACATAGGAGTCATTTGTGTGCTGGAGAAATGCATTACTTACATGGGGTTTGTGGCAAGACACGATCTGATTGTGTGAGGAATGAAGATGTATTGCAGTTGTGTGATGTAAAGCAAAATGTTGTTAGCAAGGTGGAGACCAATATGCTTCGGTGGTTTGGCCATGTTGAAAGAATGAGTGATGAAATGCTTACTAAGAAAATATTTTCAACCCAAGTGGCAGGAAGGAAAGGCAGAGGAAGGCCAAGGAAGACATGGGTGGATCAGATTCAGGAGTGTCTGCATGAGAAAAAGATTATGAGTATGAAGTATAAAAGATCTTGTGTAAGGCATGTAATGGATATTAGTGAAGCACGAGTTGTATGTCAAGATCGCTGTAAATGGTGAAGTTTGATACGACAACATTAAGTAAAAATATCTGGAAGTTTGTATTTCTTTTTGGAGCTAACCTCTGAATCTCAGAGAACAGCTTAGTGATATGTATGTATGTATGTAATTCATTCATATCTGATGGAGAACAAACATCTTTCCTTGAATTTGAGGATGACGATAATTTGGGAATGGGAGCCCTTGCAGCAGGGACATAAATGGTGCTTTAATTTGTTTCTTTTATTTTGCATTAACTTTTTTTTCTGTTCTGATGCATTTCAAAAACTTCCATCTTTGGTCATTTGCCCTTCCCATGAAAGTTTTTTTTTTTTTTTTTTTTTTTTGGTAAAATGCAACTTAATGAGGAGAAAGCACTTTAATTTAATAAAAACGCCTCAACTTACTTACATCAAAAAATGATGCTTTCATTTTTTCTTTTTATTTTGCATTAACTTTTTTTTTTTTTCTGTTCTGATGCATTTGAAAAACTTCCATCTTTGGACCCTCCCAGGAAAAAAACAACAACTAATATATGTACTTCCCTGCCTTGCAGCAAACGTTCTCTCCCAAACAATTTTCACAAATCTGTGAACAGACAGTGTACCCAAGCAGCATAGAGATCTGTAGGATCTCATGGGTGCTAATGTGTTACATTATTCTGGCTGGCAGGATGACCCATATGGAAAGCTGTGCTGCAAGAAATTCCCTCAGCCTAATAGAATTGAGGCACTCTTCATAAGAGACAGATGGAAGAAGTTCTCTGAGAAGAAATTGGAAAAATCTCGGAGGAGGCTGAGCGCAATCTCAGGAACTTTTTTTTTTTTTGCCTTTTTTTTTTCTGAAGAATTTAGGAGCAGTTTTGCCCTAAGAATAGATTACCTTGACTTTAATATTGGAGTTGGGTTTGCTGTGAGGTTTAGCCTTGCGTTCAGAAGTAGAGGACCGTAAAAATTGGCTGATTCACTGGGGGGAGGTCTTAGGTGATGAAGACTTGGATGACGATAAGAATTATGGTATGGGGGAAGAAGCTGCCACCAAAGTACAGTATAAGAATGAACCTGGGGAGCAGGTTAATTTGGATCAAACTCTTGACATAGTCCGGTGTTCCGTGATCTTCTGAATTTGAGGTTTTCACCAAGGAAGAAATGTTGGTGAACATTCGAATTTGAATGGTCGTCATTCCCCAGCTGGGAAACTGGATAAAACAATGACTACACCAAGCTGAAACAGTGAAAGAAAAATATAACTCTTTTTAATGATTTTAAAAATGTAGGACAGCTTTATTTTGTTTAAAAAATAATCATTTAAAAATATGGGAAAATATGTCAAATTTCAAAATAGACATTGTATAGGTTTTCTTTGCTGGAAAAAAAAAAGTTACATAGCAAAAACAAGATATAACTGTCTGCAGAGAGAAAAGCAAAAGGCAAAAAAATCTCTTACAAAAATGTGAACAGGATACTTTTCATAATCTCTGTAATTAAACTCATTTTTCACAAACATTTTTTTTTTTTTTATTAGTGATTTTGGAGTTTTGGTTTTGACTCCTCATGCTTCATTAATGAATAGTAAAAGAGAAATAAGTCTGGTGTAAATTACAGTAAAACTTGTTCTAATACATGGCTGGAAAAGCTTGGATTGACAGTAGCATTATAATTCTGTAAGAAGGCCGGGTGTTGACAGTTTTAGTGTTTCAATTTTATGGAAGTATAGTGGTTTGTTGAATTCCTGTAAAATTCATTGAAATTCAGCTTGTGATTTGAAACATAACATTTTAAATTCTACATATACACCTCTGTGAGAGGTACAGTACAATTCCGAAAAGCCGCGTGGATTCGAACACCAGTTACAGTTAACAGACAGGTAAAAAAAAAGGTTTCAGAAATCGAAATTTTTTATTTTCCAGCTGATAAAAAAATGTTTAAGATATTTTTAAAGGTTTTAAAAATATTTTGTGTTTTATCTATTTGAAAAATATTACTAATGATATATGTAATAGTGTTCTCCCTAGAGACTGTTTGATGGGCGCCTGCCCAGCTGACAGTGTTTAAGCTGCCCATCACTTTTTCACCAAATTGCGACAAGCACAATACGCCAAAAAAAAAAAGTTCACCTGAATCGTCAAAAAACGAATGCTAAAAATTGTGTTTTGTTTGTTTTTTAATCCATGTTACCATTAAGAAATTTGTTCATTTTTATGTGGATAAAAATCAAACGTTTAATCTTGCATCTCCTGCGCGCAGTCTCCGTACTGAGATTCCATGACTTAGTTCTGTTAACTGCTAGGAGTTCGACGACATAAGGTGTGTGTGTGTGTGTGTGTGTGTGTGTGTGTGTGTGTGTGTGTGTGTGTTTGTTTGTTTGTTGGCGACTTTCAAGTGTTTTAGTGAACTGAAGTTGATAGTTGGCAGAAAAGGGGAGGGTGATATTGGGTGGGGCCAGCAAAATGCGACAAGAGTAAGAGGGAAAAACTTCCTCTTCAGCTCACATGATTGCTGACCTTAAATGAAAAATGCATTTTTGAGAATTTTTCAGACTTTATAAGCTCCATAAATCCTTGTTACGAATGGATCTGCAAAATTTCGCCTGAATTGTTTAATAACTTTTTAAACTAGCCATGAAAATTTTAATTAAACATTCTTGTGTGCGTGTCCATTGTAAATCTCTTAATAAAAATGCTCATGGCTAACTAAAAAAGTTTTTAACCAATTAAAGCAAAATTTTGAGAGTTGACTACTCTTAGCTGATTATGGAGTGTGTAAAAATTTCAGCCAGTTTCATAAAGAATTGACAACGATGAGCTTTCTTATTTTTTTATCCAGTCTACTGGCAAAACCTTTGTAGCAAACAGGGAACCATGCTCTTACGTAATGCAGTTATGGGAGATGGGGAACCCTCCTGCTTTCTCCACCATCCCATGTAAGCGGACAACAAGAAGTTTTGTTTCAAAGTTGATAAGCTGCTCTTTCCTTTGTATGCTACACTACGGATATTTGTTGAATACTGTATAAATAAAAATATGCTTTTTAATGTGAAACATTTGAGTATGATACAGTATTTTGTCATTTACAGTAGTACAGGCGATAGTTCAAAAGAAAAATGTACGGCTTGTGAACAATGGACAGAATGTCACACAGGAACGGGGTGCTGGCTGAAGAATGTCAAATAATTCCCGCACTTGAAACCCCAGAGCCGCACGCTGGTGAAATTAAAAGGGGGGGGGAGAGTTTATATAGGTACGTATGATGTTTACCGCGGTGCAATTACTTTACTGTAATGTCAAAACAATAATAAAATTAATTCAACTGCAGAGAAATGTGCCGTCTGCTAGATTTAACAAGTGATCAGCGCTTTCATTGTGCAATTGTGTTCATCACTTCAATCTTACTTAGCATTAGTTTTTTTTTTTTTTTTTTTTGATGGAATGTTTGCCAGCCAGAATGTTTGATTGACATATACAGTATTTCGTAAATAAAAATTCAATTAATTAATATAGTACTGTATTATGAATTTGTTCCCTATATTTTACTTAAATACTGTACATATATCTACATAAATTCCAAATACTACTAATTACAGTATTAAATACATATTACTAATTAATTTTACTAATTATTAAACAAATGAAAGCTTATAATACATACATACCATCCTACTTGAATTAGTATTATATAGTTTAGAGAACCTGTGTGTGTTTACAGTACATATGTACTAGTAAAAACACACAGGTTCTCTAAAATCCGCAAAATTCTAAAATCTGCAAAACCTCTGGAACAAAGTTGTGCGGATTTTCGGAATTGTACTGTACCACAGTTTTTGTCACAACATTAAAATTTTAAATTCTAGGCTGCAATTATAGCAGTTCACATGTGAGGAATAACATAGGTTTCTTTAAATTTTCCGTTATGAAGCTAATAGAGCTATCAAATACCAATTTCTGTAATTCATTATCTGTTAAGCTGTTATTACTGATGTAATGCCTTACTTTTTGCAACTGAAGTAGATGTATTAGTCTGTCGTGCATGTAACATTTTAATTTAAACTTCTCATCGTTATTTTAATTAAGAAGGCATTTGTTTAATGACTGCTTTGCATTTCAGGTTCACCTGTTCAGTCTGGGGCTCAAAAATCAGACACAAATTTAGTTAGGAGTAAATCAATTAATAGGCAGAGGTTGGCTGCATTTTCAACTGCAATGGAATCAATCCAAGCAGAGGTAGAAGCAGCAGATCAAGATGATGATGTTCCGTAAGTATCTTTCATGTTCATTTTTCTATTTGAGTTATTTTTTATTATATTGCCAAATATATACAGGGTGATTCATAAAGAAGTATGCAGTTTCAACGCACTATAAAACAAGAACAATGCAAGATATTTCATATTACCTGTAACATAATTGTAGGGGAATGTTTCAAGTTTTTTTAGAGGCAGTCACAGATGTTCTATGTGTGCACCCTTAGTCACACGACACACTTGGAGCCAGTAATTCATTTCCACCCAAATGCGAGGTAAGATATCTGAATCAAGTGCAGTGATAGTGGCTCTGCTGCGCCGTTTCAGTTCTGCTAGATCAACAGGAAGGGGAGGGGCGAATACATTGTCCTTTACGTACCCCCACAGGAAAAAGTCACAAGGTGTTAAGTCAGGACTTCTGGGTGGCCATTGGGTCAGTGGCATTTTTTAGTCCACAGCTCGTCCAATCCATCGGTGAGGAAGATGTTCATCGAGATAATCTCACACATCGCCTAACCAGTGCGGTGGTGCACCATCCAATTGGAGAATAAAGTTGTCACTGTCGTCCTGCAACTGTGGCATCAACCAAAGACTTAAATATTCAGAAAAGAGCCGCCCATGACAGTTTTCTCGTGAAAAGAAGGGGCCGTACACTTTCTTTTTGGACACAGCACAGAACACGCTTACCTTAGGGAAATCTCGCACATGTTGCACTGTAAATCTGGGATTCTCTGTTCCCCAAAAGCGAACATTGTGCTTGTTTACCTGACCACTCACGTGAAATGTAGCTTCATCAGTGAAAACTAAGTGATCGGCAAAATCGTCTTTTTCAAAATGGTGCTGCATTTCAGCACAAAATTCAAAGTGCTTTGTCTTGTCAAGGTCAGTGAGATTTTGCAACATCTGCACTTTGTATGGAATCATTTTCAGCTTCTTTCTCAAAATTCTCCAGACAGTGGGCTGTGAAATCTGCACTTCACGACTCATCCTCCGTGTTGATTTTCCCGGGCTTCGTTGAATGGCGGTACAAACACTATCGACGACTTCTTCCGATACATGCGGGCGCCCAGGACTTTTAAGTTTGCACAATCAGCCTGTAGTTTAAAAATTTTTATACCAATCATAGATAGATTTTCTGGTTGGAGATTCTTTTCTGAATAGTGATCGAAAATTACGTTGCACAACATCTACAGATTCCCTTTTGCTCAATTCAAGAACACAAAATGCCTTCTCCACTGCATACGCTGCCATTTTGACTGACTAGTCACGTGACACGCGCTGTCGCATACGTCACTTCCCTCAGTAGCTGGACAAAAACTTTATGAGTACATCTACCCAATGGTTCGCAGTTGTGGACCGTGTCTTCAACTGTTACTGTTTTACAGTATCTGGAAACTGTATACTTCTTTATGAATCACCCCCGTATTATATTACCATTTTCCTGTTATTTGTTTATTATATTACAAAAAACATCATATTGACATATTTCTATTAATACTATCACACCCTTATCTATAAATTATTTTTAAGATATTAAGTACAAAACAGGATATAAAGCTTGTACTTGCCTGATTATCACTCTCAAACTGCTGCATACATTGTCTACATCATGAATATCTGAATTCTTCAAGAACATGTCAAACACTGGGATATTCACACTTCCATGAGAGATAAGAAGAGGAACTGAATAAGAAAAAATGATCAGAGTGGAAGGAAAACGACTGGAGTAGAAGACATCATGATCAGAGTAAAATCCCTGAAATATCAATGGGCTAGACATATTGCTGGGAGAGCGGACTACTGATGGACAACCGAAATTTTGGACTGGATACCAAGAAACAGGAAAAGACCCAAAAGAAGACCTCGTGGGAGATAGGTGGATGAAATTCAAAAGCAATTGGGAGCGACATGAAGACAGGATGCTCACAGGCGGTTGAAAACCTGGAAAGTCCTTGAAAATCCTGATTACGTTTTCCAGGTTTGGAATGTCCTGCAAAAACGGTGTGTTTTTTTAAGCTGTCTAGAAAAGCCTTGAAATTAGTGCTTAAAAATTTATTTGAATTTCTTTTAAGAAATCAGTGTTACCTCTTTTTTAGCATGTCTTCTGAAAAAAAGATCGTGCCCATGTTACCTGTTTGTTGTTCATCTGTCTGTGTACACTATATCTCTGCAACTATTAATCCGATTCGAAGAATTCTTTTTGCTTTGGAAGTTTGAAAAGTGCAAATGATTATCCTTGCATTCTGTTTTTTTTTTTTTTTTTTTTTTTTTTAATATGATGCAGAATTTTGCCGCTAGAGGACGTAAATGCAGATGATATCTAATTCAAAATGTATTTTATTCCATATATTTGCTTCTAAACATCCGATTGAAAAAAATCTTTTACTTTTCAATTACATTTATGTCTAAGACTATTTTAGGTATAGTCACTTTTTCAAGTTACGTATAAATTTTCCGCTAGGGGACATAAAAGTAAATTGCGCTTTCTCCGATATCTCTGCTTCTAAAACTTCGATTTGAAACATTCTTTCTGTACCAGATACAGTTCCTGATAGGAAATGCTTTACATATAATTTCTAATAGTTGGTAAAAAATAGTTTAGCTACCAGGGGGTGTAAGTGTTTATTTCTGCTTCAATATATTTGCAGCAAAATCTGAGCTCCTGCAAACTTGACTAAAAAAATTCTTTCATTGACCGATACGTTCACCTCAAAACACCTTTTGAGACTACTTTCTTCTTAAAATAATGCATAGTTTTTCCGGCAGGGGGCATGCATGTCTTATTTTTGTCAAAATCTCTGCTTCTGAGAGTCCAATTTAAAGAATTCTTTCTTTCGTGGAGAGCGTTTCTGCTGCGAAATGTTTCTCACATAATTTAAAAATTTTCTTAACACACAAGTCTGCAACCAGAGAACATAAGTTCACGTTCCTGTTAACGGCAATATCTGTGGGAATAAAAATCCGATTTAAAAACTTCTTTCTTCAGTCAGATACTACTAACTATGCAAACTCTGTGTGCGTATTTTCTTCCCAAAATAATGCACAATCTCACTGCTAAGGGATGCCAATTTTTAAAGTGTTTTCTCAATATCTGTGCTTCTACATGTGCGATTTAAAAAATTCTTTCAACATTGGATGCCATTTACCTTGTATAACACTTTATTATATGAGGAGTTTTGTAGTTCACAGTTCTTTTGCTAGGTGGTGTTTTTGTACTTCAGTTTGCAGCTGTATTGCTGCTTGTAAAAACTTTATTGAGAAATATCTTCTTTACTGTATGCCATTTGCTACAGTAGAGATGTGGAGCATTATCATCTTTAAATAATGCAAAGATTTCGCACTAGGGGCGTAGAGGTTGAAACCTTTTATTTCCCTATCTCTGCTTCTGGGAGACATATTTGAAAAATTATTTTTTCCATGAATATTTTATGCCTATTTCCAACTTTCCATTATTTTCAATTTTTTTTTGCTAACAGGTGTAGACTTAAATTATGTTTCTGTCTATATTTCTTCTTTTAGCAACTGATTAGACATGTGCCCTCTCCATTCTTAAATTCTGGATCTACTCTTGATTTATTTTATAATATTTCAATTGTTATCAATAATAGACTGATTACATAAGAAGATAGTGCAGAATAGTGATGCAGCTAAAATGACTGATTGAATTAATAATTTTCAGATTGATGGAAAGGATTTTCTGATAGGCCTTGTGGTAATTGCACCATCATGATTCAGTTTTGGATTATTGGGATAATTCTCCAATTAAAAACATTAAAAAGAAATGTAAAAGAAAAAAGCACACTTATCCATGGTCAAATTGTTTAAAAAACAAAACAAAAGAAAATTTCACCATAATACTGTAAAGCTCAATAATCATGCTGGAATTTTTTTGTATATGTCCTAGAAAGTCCTTGAATCCCCCCCCCCCCAAAAAAAAGTGTACGAACCCTACTTCCACTACTTGTGCTTAAGTCATTGTCGTAGGATTTGAGTTGCCCTGATTGCCATTGTGTTGCAAATGATTGAAGACATAGGCGCCGACTTGAAAAATTATTGGGGGTCCCGGAAGTTTTGCCCATGCATTTTTCAAAGTATTTAAGTCTAATTTAAATTTCATTGTCAGATTATCTGGCACAATAAGATGCATGAAGTGCTAAAATGAAGTAAATTCTAGTTAATTACAGAAAAAAAACATTCTAGATAATTACTTATTTCATTTATTTTGCTTTTGTAGGCGGGACATTATTATACACAATACACAGATACTGTGAATTTCCAACTCAATTGTCTTTATAAAAGTAACAAAATTATGTAAAATATATTTTTTAAGTTTTTTTTTTTTTACCCATTTTAAAAATGCCAACAATTTTTTTTCAAATAATTTCTGAGTTAAAATAGGAGGTTAGAACGGAGAGGACATGGCATCAGCCGCAGCCCTGCATTTTCCGTGGGCTCCACTTCGTATCAGCTGTGAATTCCCAGTATGCCCAACTTGGGCTGCATCTGTATTTTCTACGGAGAAATCGTAGACTTTGAAGAGGTTTCAGAGGCACTTGTGCAGCATGTACAGTCAGGGAAAAATGAGACTGAAATATACATGCACATAACTAAAAATTTTCAAAAAATTACAGAAATGCTGTTTGGTATTTTCTGAAAAAAATTAAACAAAATTATGCGTCGTAGAGCGGAAGTGCATATTGCGCATTAGCCAATCATGGCTTTGCTAAAGCTGTGGGAGCCTTGTTGACCTTCAGGGACTGCTGCAGAGAGTAAGAGATGGCCGCTATCAACCTGTGATGCAGCACAGGTCTTCAGGAAGTGACGTCACGTCACTGAACCCTCCCCACCCGGAGGGCGCAATAAACCAGATGATCAGATTTGGCTTTACCAACGGCTGCTGATGCCATCTCCTCTCTCTTCTAACCTCCTTTGTCCGTGACTGTCTGAAGATAGGGTGGGCCAACTGACTGTACAACATATTTCTACCTTTGTCACTATGACCTCGAATAGGTTCTCATCTCCGCATGTAAAGCTAGACTTTTGTATTTTGTGGGAACCCAGACAAACCGAAAAATTTTCTTCTATAAAGGATGCAGTTTTAAATGCTCTTAGACAATACCTCAAGTACGGTTGTTTATCGCATCAAATTTGATGAGCGCGAACAAGCCCTTATTATATTAATTCAACATTTGTCGAAAACATTACGTGGTTTCAGAAATTATTAACTATATGTCAACAAAATAGTTTGAAATTAAAAGATTAAGAGCCTCTATTAGAGAAAAAAGAAAAGACATTGATAGATTGAGTAAGAAAAACTACAGATTATATAATCAATACATGCAAGAGAAAGATAAAGAAGAAACAAAAATAGCATTAATTAAAATATTTGCTATTATAGAAAGACAACAATTTAAAGACAGAAGGAGACACTTTCATAAAATTGAAAACCTCATAAGAGAAAAATATAATAACAAAGAAGAAAAAGAAAAAATACCAACATTAGAAGACAAACCACTGTTCATTAACAAATCTAATAATGAATTGACATATCTACAAGTTAAAGCACTCAATAGAGGAACGAGATATGCACATAAACAAAGAATTCAAAGCCAAGATAATAATCCCATATATAGAAGATGTCATCAAGAAACTACCAAATAAAAGACAAAACCCTACAAGATTTAAAATATTAAGAGCAATCAATAACAAAAGAAAAAGAAGAACAAATACCAGCTATAAAATATGAGAGACAAGAGCTAATGAACCTCAAGAACAACCCAGCAATTAAATGTGTAAGCGCTGATAAAGCCAAACAAATTATTATATTAGACAAAGATGATTATGATATAAAAATGAAAGCGGCTATAGAAAAATTGGATATCGAAGAAACTACACTTGACCCAACAGATACAATTCTAAGAAAAATGGCTTATATAAAAAACCATGGACATTTACCTGATAATATTAAAAACAAAGCCATTCCGCCCGTTGGAGCGTCTATTCCAAGCATATTCAGCAAAATCAAAACGCATAAAAAAGAAGAACCATTAAGACCAATAGTAAATAAAACAACGGCTCCAACAATCCTCCTTGAAAAAAAACTATTTAAACATTTAAAACAGTATTACTTTCAACATATTTATACAATTAACAACTCCATTGAAGTGATTAAAAAAGTTAAAGAACTAAAAACAACCGATTTTCTGATGATCAGTCTAGATATTGTTTCCCTATATCCAAATACACCTGTTTATGAAGCAATTCAATTGTTAGATCAGAAGTTAAAAGATGAAAAAATACCTGAAGCACAAAGAATTAGTATTATCCAGGCATTGAAACTAGTAGCTGATAATAACTACTTCACATATAATAAAAAAATATACCGACAAAAACAAGGTGCACCAATGGGATCACCAATTTCGGGACTTCTTGCTGAAATAATATTACAAGACATAGAAAATAAACTTTTGGATTCATTCAATCAAAAACAACTAATACTATACGTAAGATACGTTGACGATATCCTTATCTTCTGGAAGCAATCTGAAAAAGAACTTGAAACATTTGTAAACAAATACAATAGTTTTTATCCTACAATACAAGTTACTATGGAAAAAGAAGTTAAATAGACAACTACACTATTTAGACATTTCTTTATTCAGGCGAAATAATATGATTGAATACGAAGTATATCGAAAACCAACTTATACTCCAACGATAATTCCGATTGATTCAAATCATCCTTGAAAATATAAAAGAACAGCACTTCAATTTTACATAAGAAGAGCATTAACCCATTCCTGTAATAAACACAAAGAAAAGATTGAGATTAACTGGATAAAAAGAACTGCTATGAATTTTGGATACAAGAAAAAGATCATAGATGATATACTTGAAAATATAAAGAAATCTTTAAATGAAAATAAAAATAAACAAAAAAATGAAATAAAATTTGCTGGTAAAATTCCCAGCATTCCTCCAATAACAGATATCCTAAAGAAGGAATGCATTAAAGAAAAAATTATATTGGCAGAAACCGTCATAGATAACGAAACTATATTAACTACTGGAAATGAAAGAAGATCAATGCTTGATAAAGCCGGAGTATATTCTATACCAACAAAATATTATACAGAAATAGAAAGAAATGAAAGAAATAAAGTATACATAGGAAGTACAAAAAGAAGATTTAAGACCAGATTAAAAGAACATATATCGAACTGGAATAAAAAAGAAAACAAAACATCATTAATAAATCATTGTATTGAAAATGAAGCTTATCCTGATTGGTATGATGCAAAATTAATAACCTCACATAAAACTAAAAATCAAATATTAACCTCAGAAGCAGTAATGATTGAAAAAACTAAAGAAATAAATTGTAATAATAATGATCCAATGAGTTTACCATACGCTTGGAAATATTTTATCGAAAAAGAAATAAACAATAAAAAATATAATAAAAGACCTTATTAATTATTTTCAACAAACGAATGGCAACACCAATTAATTTAGAATCGGAATTCATATCATCCAATTATATCAAAACACGACTAAGAACGTGCATTAATACCAAAAATAGCATGCACAAGAGTACAACTGCCGTGGAAAAGTCGGACGCTGCCAGTAGAATCGATGTAAGTGGCCGAAACACAACGTGTATGAGAAGTAGATCATAATACCCACTGAAGATGATTCCAAAAAGAAGGAATTGAAACTAGTTTGGGATATCGAGCCACGGAAAATGAAACATGCAACCATCATCTATAATAAGAAATTATAAGATCGAAGTTCAACTTGGAAGCTGATACCACAGGAAAGAAAAATCGTGCCTTCTTCGATAACAAGATGGCTTATTACTGATTCAACGCATCATAATCAAAAGGTTCGAAAGTTCTTTTCTATTGTATTAATTTCGTGAATCATGAGTTAAAAAACTGGAATAATATTAATCATTTAATACATATTGTCTCTACGTATTGGAGGACTTTGACAACTTATGATGCATTTGACTGCACATATAAAAACATTTTTTCATATAAATTTGTAATCTTCATAATAAAATTCTAAACTATTATAAGGAACATCAAAAAGAAAAAAAGGAATATTAGTGACAAGTTGAAATAAAATTTTTTTTATTATATGGACGTTTTCCCGTGCTCGAATTTCTAGTAACGTGCGAAACAGTAGATGATATGGAAACTATTTTGTTGACATATGGTTAATAAGCCCTTATTATTTTTTTTTTTAGGTACAATAAACAGTCTGAGGGGTAAATTTCTATACACACTTTCTATATATAGTAAACGGGGAATGAATAATAAAACACTTGTAGAATTGATAACGAAAAACAAAATTTATACATATATGCGCACATGTATTTTTCCCACAAAATACACGCAAAAATATTAGGGGTTCGAGGAACCCACAACAAAATCATTAGGGTTCAAAAAGTGTTTCGAACCCACGAAGTTGGCACCTATGATTGAAGAAGTCTTCCACACCTTCCCCCTCTGTAAGACATTTCCCAGCTGAACAGTCAACAGCTGAAAATGCAGGGCTCATGATTGGGCAACATCTCATATCAAATTTATTTTTAAAAATCCTATGACATTTCGAAAATTTGTTTTAGATAGAAATTTTGACCTTATAAACTGCTGAGTAAACAAAAATGGATTGTGAGCAACAATTCAGTTGCTTTTCGATCTAAATGCTAGGGACTACTTTTCGTAGTGAAGGTACCTGTTCCCGGACCTTCCACAGTGGTATGCTCATAGGCTGGCTCAGGATGTAGTAGTGACTTGGCATTTTCTTTCACTTTGTTGACCAGGTACGTCTGTACAAATTGGAGTTGAGCAGCACATTTCAGTTCATGTAATAAAATATTATACACCCATATCTATCAATAAAAGACTTCCATAGTTAGGTGTAAATAATTATTTATTTATTTACTAGCCGAGCTTTCGCACCTAAACGGATGGCTTTTTCAAGGCTTCATACAACTGTTAAGAATAAGTTACATGATTTGAAATATAAACAAAGGATAAACATAACAGACATTGAGATAATAGTCATGAATCTACTTCCGTGTGCATCAAATGCTATTGCATATTAAGCATTCTTTTTTGCGGTGTCACATAGTTGATTTAACATGGTTAATGCAATAGATAAGATGTTAATAAATAACATTCTACAGGCTAAAATTTTTTTTCCATAAATATGGAATTTCATAAGATACTCTCATTACATATATTTGTCGTAGACATAATTTCAATAGATTCTCTTATTGCTGATTCATATCTTGTAGTGTACGTTGCAACGCACTTTGTTTCGTTCCAATCAGGTCTCGCCTCTTCAAATAGGACGTCTCTTGTAAGGGCTGAAACAGGCTGTTCATTTTTCAAATTCCTTTTGTGTTCTTGTATACGAACCTTAATTGACCATTTTGTTAGTCCAATATAGAACTTCGTGCTTCCGTCTGGGTATTTTAGGGGTACTGAGTAAATTCCCGCTTTTTCTCATACTTCTCTATCTTGGAGGGTTTTATAGCTTCACAATGAGTCATTTATTGATCCTGCTGTGCAGATCCCAACATTACATTGGAATTTCTTCAATACATTCTTGAAGAAAAAGGCAATTCTTGGTACATAGGGTATTGCTTCTATGAAATGCAATTTCTTATCATTCGGCATTATGTCTGTTCTTTCTCTCACTCAATGTACTTGTTTTAATATCTCTTCTATAGTTTTCCGACTGTAACCCGCTTGTAACCATGCATTCATCACGTTTTTTATTTATTTCATACGAAGGGATTCATTCAAACATACCAAGAACGCTCTATGAAATCGTGTTCGGAAGGCTGCCATCTTGTATGACCATGGGACGTATGAACTTGGGCTCATGAAATTATTCACGGTCATCGGCTTGTAATATACCTCTGTGTGAACTTTTTTTTATCATTTCTTCTACTTATCATTACATCCAGGAACGCTATCTTACCTTCTTTCTCAATTGAATCTCAAACTTTATGTTGCTATTTAAGGAGTTCAGCCTGGTCAAAAATTTATCCAGTTCAGTGCTCCCATGAGGACAAATGAACAATATATCATCTACTTGTCTCACCCATGTGGATGGCTTCTTGTCAAAAGTATTAAATATTTCGTCCTCTAATGGTCTTAGAATTGCTTCTGCTAAAATCCCTGATAGGGGTGAACCCATGGGTGCTCCTATTATTTGTTTATATACCTCATTCTTATATGTGAAGTAATTGTAGTCGGTAACTACATTCATTGCACTGTTGATGCTTGCAAGAGCACTCACTGTCTGTGTAGTGTCTCAAATTTCTAACCCAGTCCTTTAGGTTTCTCTTAGCCTCTGCTACTGGGATTGAAGGAAGATATATTGGGCAGCCTTGACGTATGTTCGCTTTTTCCTTCAATCTCAGTAGCAGAGGCTAAGAGAAACCTAAAGGACTGGGTAAGAAATTCGGGACACTACATAGACAGTGCTCTTGCAAGCATCGAGAGTGCAATGAATGTAGTTACCGACTACAATTACTTCACATATAAGAATGAGGTTTATAAGCAAATAATAGGAGCACCCATGGGTTCACCCCTGTCAGGGATTTTAGCAGAAGCAATTCTAAGACCATTAGAGGACGAAATATTTAAGACTTTTGACGAGAAGCCATCCACATGGGTGAGATATGCAGATGATATATTGTTCATTTGGCCTCATGGGAGTACTGAACTGGATAAATTTTTGACTAGGCAGAACTCCTTAAATAGCAACATAAAGTTTGAGATGAAAATTTAGAAAGAAGGTAAGATAGCATTCTTGGATGTAGAAGAAATGATCTTAAGTAGAAGAAATGATAAAAAAGTTAACACAGAGGTATATTACAAGCCGATGACCGTGAATAATTTCATGAGCCCAAGTTCATACGTCCCATGGTCATACAAGATGGCAGCCTTCCGAACACAATTTCATTGAGCGTTCTTGGTATGTTCAAATGAATCCCTTCGTATGAAAGAAATAAAAAACGTGATAAATGCAGGGTTACAAGCGGGTTACAGTTGGAAAACTATAAAAGCGATATTAAAACAAGTACATAGAGTGAGAGAGAACAGACATAACGCCGAATGATAAGAAATTGCATTTCATAGGAGCAATACCCTATGTACCAAGAATTGCCTTTTTCTTCAAGAATGTATTGAAGAAATTCTGATGTAATGTTGAGATCTGCACAGCAGGATCAATAAATGACTCATTGCGAAGCTATAAAACCCCCAAGATAGAGGAGAAGTATGAGAAAAAGCGGGAATTTACTCAGTACCCCTAAAATACCCAGACGGAAGCACAAAGTTCTATATTGGACTAACAAAATGGTCAATTAAGGTTCATATACAAGAACACAAAAGGAATTTGAAAAATGAACAGCCTGTTTCAGCCCTTACAAGAGATGTCCTATTTGAAGAGGCGAGACGAGATTGGAACGAAACAAAGTGCGTTGCACCGTACAATACAACATATGAATCAGCAATAAGAGAATGTATTGAAATTATGTCTATGACGAATATATGTAACTAGCCTGTTGTACCCGTCATTGACGGGCTAGTGATAGTATAAAGTAAAAGCTATATCAGCAATTAAATTAAGACTGGTAAATCAAGGTTTATACAACTTTGTAGTACATCTTACCGAAATAGAATATTAGGATAAAAAAAGGTATTTGAATTATTTAGTAGTTGTCACATTCAATGTAAATAATTCAAAAAGTTTGAAAGCAGAAGGCTTATGCAATGAAATTGCTTGAGATGAAAAGTACCTTATTCTTGTAGATAAACAATATTAACAGTATATAAACAATATTAACAGTACTTTTAACAGTACCTCGGGATAAACAATATTAACAGTACTTCCATTGGGAGCAAAGATGTAAAGATTCCCCCCATTTCCGACTCTGGAACAACCAACGTACAATTGACCATGGGAAAAACATGGACTTTGTAGATCCAGTCCAACAACTTTTAAAGACTGCTCTTGTGCCTTATTGATGCTCATGGCGAAAAATTCAGGAATTGAAGACGTTTAAATTGAAACGGGACATCAGATGGGATGATCAGGATCCTTGAAATAAAAACGTTTTTGCCTGCTGTGCATGTCCAGTCATTTTTTTTTTATAGTACAAGCATTTTCTCGATGAAGCATTTCTTGCAGCTTCAATACTATTTCTCGTCTTGTTTGCGGCACATTCCTGCAACGTTGGTCGGCTTCCTGTGTATCATCGCATACAAAATAAATGTGCAAAAATTTTGGCTGTTCGTTGGGTAAATGATGTAGACTACTGATTCTATGATACACTTGTCCTTGTACCTTAAATGTGGGCATGTAAGCAGACTGTCTAAATTTTTTAGTTGTGCCAGATGATGTCATCTGAAAACAGGAATTATAACTGCGTAAGTTGTTTTGAAAATGTCAAAAACATACGTATTATCTCCGGAGGATCCTGCAATAATGGCAACTGAACTTTCCCACCATTACAACACATACCTGGGGTTTCACCTTTCCATTTCATGGCTGCACAGTATTGACACGTTAATGACATTCATCCAATGACACATGATGGATCAGAGGCGTAATCCACGGACGGGTTGTAGACGAATGCTACATTTTCTTTTTCTCTCCAGATGTTCAACCGAGCATTAGCCATAGTGAGTCGATTATGCTGAAGTTGTGTGTCTCGTTGCTGGAGTGTTTCCTGTGCCCTCGATTGCGGCGTAGAAGTCCTATTGTGTTCCAGTCTTCTTTCTCGCTGCTGGTATGATTTCTGTGCCCTTGATTGTGCTCTGGAAATCCTATCTTGTTCCAGCCTTCTTTCTCGTTCTTCTGCTGTTTCTTGTTCTCTTCTCCTTCTTTGATTTTCTCTATCTATTCTTTGTTTCTTCTTACACATTGTTTCTTTCTGAGAGGTTGAGGCATAGTATGATGACCTTCTGACGTATGACACTTTTGAATTAATAGCGGATATTGAAAAACAATGTTCTATTTTCTTTTTTTTTTCTTCTCCGCCCTCAAGGTCATAATACAATTGGCAAACAATGCTTAACAAAAAACGTGTGCCTTTCCGCTTTCTTTACATGCAACCTGATCACGCCCAACGCGAAGATAAGTAGTTCACGATAAATTTGAGCCATTTCTTTTTTAGAGTTTTGTTAAAACAACATTCTATTTTCTAGCTCACAATGTCATCACAGTATGATGACCTTCTGACGTATGACACTTTTGAATTAATAACGCAGATTAAAAAACTAAGTCCCATTTTCTTTTTTTTCTTCTCTGCCCTCAAGGTCATATTACAATCGGCAAACAACACTTACAAAAAAGGGCGTAATAAATGTATTTACGAATGAAAATAGTCATAACGTAATTCTAAAAAAGAAACGCCTAAAATTTATGGTGAACTACTTTTCTGCACGCCTTAACGTTCGGTATGATCAGGTTGATGTCAACAAAGCGGAAAGACACACTCAGATCGGGTAGAAATGCGTAACATTAAATAACTAAAAATCAAATTCAAATGGAAAAGAAATCGCTTCGAGGTGCACCAAAAGATGTCTACAGGTACCTTCATAACAAATTTCGTCGTTCTAGGTCGCCTAATTCTATGTGAAATCCAACCGACAGACACACACACACAGTCTGTTTTATATATACATGTGTATAGAGATGAGAGTGTATCTTACGAAATTCCATATTTATGGAAAAAAAAATTTAGTGTGTAGAATGTTATTTATTAACATCTTATCGATTGTATTAATCAGGTTAAATCAAATATGTGACATCTCAAAAAAGAATGCTTAATATGCAATAGCATTTGATGCATGCGGAAGTAGATTCATGACTATTATCACAATGTCTGTTATGTTTATCCTTTGTTTACATTTCGAATCATGTAACTTATTCTTAACAGTTGTTTGAAGCCTTGAAAAAGCCCTCCGTTGAGGTGCGAAAGTTTGGCTAGTAAATTAAATAAATAAATAATTATTTACACCTAACTACGGAAGTCTTTTATTGATACATTTCAGTTCATGCAGGGAATGCATTGCTTTTTTTATTATTATTAGCTTTATGTGATAAATTTGTTTTTGTAGTTCTGGGTGTCAAAATCTTTGACCATCATGGTTGATGAAAACATGGTGCTGATGAGTGATGACTGATACATGGAACTGTTGATGTATCTAGGCAGCAGTGAGGGATTCAGTCATCAGCCTGTGCTTCAGATATTGACCTGCAACTTCTACCATTTTGGATTGGTTGTTTGTCATGCTCACTTAGGCACAACTTAGTAACAGACAACAGCTTTTCACTGAAGGTCATGCACTGCCACCATTATGCCCTCATTTGGAAGATTAAGAAAAAAAAATGGCAATATTAGTTTTGTTCTGACCTCATATATAATTGAATGAGAACCGAAAAGGAAATGCATGCTGCTTCCACAAACTTGCCTTTATTTGCTGTTACTAGAATTTTATACATTCATTTCTTAAGTAAAAGCTTTGCAAATGTTACTGAAACTTAGATTTAAGTTTAAATAGTAGCAAAAAGAAAAGTATTAAAATATTCTGTTTAAAAGCAAATTTTACTGATATTATATTTTCCCACTCCCTTTCTTTTTGATAGGCCTGGAGGTATTCCTGCTAAAAACACCAAAGGCGAACATTTACTTTTATTTTTAGGTATAATTGACATCTTACAAAGCTTTAGGCTAAAGAAGAAGCTTGAACATACTTGGAAATCAGTATTACATGATGGGGTAGGTGAGACATATTTTATAGAATTTATTTATATTCTGATAAGTTAATGTTGTATTTTACTGTTCCGTGAAATATCTCACTCATTTTAGAGGGCTTTGATTAGGAATAGGTTATTTCTTACAACTCAATATGTATGATCTGTACCAAATCTATATAGAGGCATATGAAACTTTGGTAAAAAGTATGTGTTTCTATCCGTGTGAAATATGTAGTTGATGTTGGCAGTATCGTTTTAATGCCTTGCATTGCTACACTAAACAGTTTACTGTTGGCAGTATTTAACAGAGTAACAGGACTCCTTATTGCATATTAACAGATAAAATCATTTGAGGAATTACTCAGAATTTGAGTAAAACCAAAATCATGAATAAGGAGTAAGTAAACTGACATCCATTTGCTGTTGGTTGACAGCGTTAATAAAGCCATCCATGTATGTGCAAGGCTGTAACAGCAATAAAAGGAATTTGTTTTTCTGCTTAATATGTTTATTACATACATACATACATACATACATACATACATACATACATACATACTAGGGGTGTTCAAATGAAAAGGTACGAAACGTCATAAGAACGTAACCGTTAACATATTTGCCTATGCCGCTATGGGAGAACGTAGCGACACATCTAGGGATGCGATTGGAGTTCCTGGAGTGGATCGGAGCATGCGCGGGCGCCCGCATGCGCAGGAGAGAGCAGAGGCTCTTATAAAGAGTGCCGTCCAATTGACGCGGCAGTGCGTGTGAGGACAGGATGGCGTTCACATTGCAAAATTCGACGATTGAGGAGTAGCTAGGCGTTATCCGATTTCTGACAGCGGAAGGTGTTAAACCGGCCGCTATTCATCGTGGAGGGTGTGGTTCTGCTCCATGATAACGCGCGTCCACACTTCTCCAGGGTCACACATGCGGAACTGGCCAAGTTCCAGTGGGAGCAGCTTGACCATCTGCCCTACAGCTCGGACATGTCGCCCTGCGATTTCCATGTGTTTGGTCCCCTGAAAAAACATCTGAAAGGGAAGCGTTTCCACTCGGACGGCGAACTCAAGGACGCTGTGCAGGACTGGGTCTCGTCACGGCCACAGGAATTCTGGGAACAAGGAATCCTTCAGCTCGTTAATCAATGGGATCGTTGTGCTACGGCCTATGGTGTATACTTTGAATAAAGTTTTCATTTATACCCACTGTGTCGTTTCGTACCTTTTCATTTGAACACTCCTTGTTCATACATACATACATACATACATATCACTAAGCTGTTCTCTGAGATTCAGAGGTTAGCTCCAAAAAGAAATACAAACTTCCAGATATTTTTACTTATTGTTGTCGTATCAAACTTCGCCATTTACAGCGATCTTGACATACAACTCGTGCTTCACTGATATCCATTACACACCGTACACAAGATCTTTTATACTTCATACTCATAATCTTTTTCTCATGCAGACACTCCTGAATCTGATCCACCCATGTCTTCCTTGGCCTTCCTCTGCCTTTCCTTCCTGCCACTTAAGCTGAAAAGATTTTCTTAGTAAGCATTTCATCACTCATTCTTTCAACATGGCCAAACCACCGAAGCATATTGGTCTCCACCTTGCTAACAACATTTTGCTTTACATCACACAACTGCAATACATCTTCATTCCTCACACAATCAGATCGTGTCTTGCCACAAGCCCCACGTAAGTAACGCATTTCTCCAGCACACAAACGACTCCTATGCTTCTTCTGCAGTACCCAGGTTTCACTGCCATACATCAGAGTAGGAACAATTACTGTTTCATACACAGCCATGCGGGACTCTCTAGAGAACCCATCATTCCTGTGAAAACCTCCCAGAGCAGCTATAACTTTCAAAGAAGAATTCACTCGCCTACTGATTTCACCATCCAACTTGTTCTCTCTGTCAAACATGCTTCCTAAATACACAAACTCACTCACCTGATCAATCACAGTGCCATTTATACTTACATTACATTCAGTGCTACCCATTCCTCTCTCAAACACCATAACTTTGGTTTTTCCCTTATTTATACTCAGTTTGAATTTCATGCAAACTTCGTGCATCCGAGTCAACATACTCTGCAACTCACTTTTGCTTTCTGCCAACCGGACAGTGTCATCAGCATACAGCAATCTGCACAAACGGATATCACCAAGACATAAACCACTATTATCTATTTTGGCATCACGCATGCATGCGTCCATAAATATATTAAACAGCCATGGTGACATTACACAACCTTGTCTAACTCCTGCACCAATGGAAAACCATTTTGATAAAACACCATTCACTCGTACACAAGCTCTACTACCAGCATACATGGCTTTCACACTATTAAGTAGCTTCCCAGTAACACCATATTCATTCAATACCTTCCACAAAAGTGTCCTATTCACTCGGTCGTAAACTTTCTCTAAATCTATGAAGGCAGTAAAAACTTTCTTCCCAACAGCCAGATACTTTTCAATCATCACGCGTAATGCAAAAATCTGGTTAGTGCAGCCTTTACCAGGCATAAAACCACTCTGAACATCCCACACTTTCTCTGATGTAAGACCCCGTACTTTTTCAATAACAACCTTACCAAACACTTTCCCTGGCACACTCAGTAGGCTAATACCACGATAGTTCTTGCATTCAGTCTGATCACCTTTTCCCTTATACAAGGGAACAATAATAGCATCCTTCCAATCCCGAGGGACCATTCCTAACTCCCAGCACAACTGGCAAATTTCAGTTAACCAGTCAATTGTAGAGTCACCACCATACTTCAACATCTCTGCAGTTATGCCATCAACTCCTGGAGCCTTACCATTCTGAAGAGATTTTAGAGTTTTACACACTTCTTCTCTTGAGATCCCTCCTGTGCTTTCATCCCTCATTGAGACATCATCTGCATCTGTCTCAGAATCATTTTTGCTCTCCTGATCTAATAACTCACAGATGTATTCAGCCCATCTGTCACTTAACTCATTGGGCTCCCATATCATTTCCCCAATCTCATTCTTCACACAACTTACAACTTTGATTCCCCTATTTTTTCCTGAGTCTTATGTACTTCCAGAAGGATTTTCTATCTTTCCAAAAAGCCAGTTCATGCCTTTCCACTTTCTCCTTCCTATGTTTTGCCTTACTGTGGCGAACCAGCTTAGCAGCTTCACGCTTCTTACAGCGATATTCATCCACAGAGACTACCTTGCAACATCCCCAAATAGGCTTCCTTCTTTTTCTTTACTGCCTTCATCAATCTCAGTATTCCACCAAGCATCACCTCTATTGTTACCCACTATTGTGGTGCCACAGACCTCTTTAGCAGCAGTGACAACACAGTTCTTAAAACATTCCCACTTCTTTTCTACATCCCTCTCACAAGATTTCAGATCCTTCAGTCGTTCTCTGAGTAAGTCAAAATACCGCTGATGATCTTCAAGGAGCCTATCAACCTTTATTCTTTCTATCCTGGGTCTCTTCCTTTTTTTTTTCCCTCCAACCAACATTAAGTTTCACTCGTGACACTACCAAGTAATGATCAGAACCAACATCCGCACCTCTCATCACACAGGTGTCAACAACTAAGTGTTTCAAACGCTGATCGTAAACAACAAAATCTATCACACTCTTTTGACCAAGAGTACGATTTTCCCAATGTTTATTATCTACATAATTATGAAAATTGGATATATGGTAAGTTCTCATAAACATTAGATAAACATATTATTAACAAGCTGAAAAGTTTGACTGTTAAAATCAAAAATTAGTTAATGCTGTAGTTTTTCAGTTGATAGTTATTTAGAAGATGGAGACAAGTTATAGCCAAGCTAATTTAGCTAAACAATGGAAAGGTAGTCATTTTACCTAGAGAGCAATTCAGATTGTGAGTTCAGTTATTTATCTAGTGAGAGAGACAGAGAAAGATGTACAATAAATGCAAAGGATGAAGCTTTAGTAAAGTGACAAGGAAAAGTTTGATCTGTTTTAGTTGCTATGATGCTACAGAAAAAAATCATTGCAAAATTCCTAGAGTTGAATTAAGAGGCATGTGTTTTGAAGAAAACTTAACACCTAAAAGTTTCTGTCATCCTCAGATTAAAAGAAAAGTTTATTTTTAATGTATTACAAGTTTTACATTACACCAGGCTATGCCAGACAATGGCTGCACCATTTGTGAAGAACAGAAGAGTAGAAGAGAGTTGCATGGAGTGATGAGTCATGTTACTTTTTCATTCAGATGGATGTATTTGTGTGTGGCATTCACCTGTGGAACACAGTCAGATGAACTGCATTGTCCTTACAGTTAAGTTTGGAGGGGGATCTGTGATGATCTGGGGCTGTTTCTGTTGGAAAGGACTCCGCCCTTTGGTTGTGGTGCCTTCAAGCCTTACAGCTGCCAGGTATGAAGACATTCTCAACAATTCCACAATTTGCTGTGGCAGTACTCTGGCTGAGACCCCTGCCTGTTTCAGAAAGATCGATCGCCTTGCCAAAGTACAATGTCTACAAGTCTAACCATGCCTAGTTTGAGGAGCAAGAAGTGTTGGATTGGCTGGCCTAAAGTCTTGATTTAAGTCCAATAGAGCATCTGTAGGATGAGGGGGAACTCTTAACTCGCCTGATCTCCTCTGGTAAGTATTAGGTGTGTGTAACTTAATTCTTTGCCCCTAACCGCAAGTGATCATAGATCGTCGGCAAATGCAAATAGCTGTGTGTGATAATGGCTGATTGCAACGCTATCCAACAGCTTTCCAGGCAACCGTAACCGCTCACAGCTGTAGTGACAGAAGGGACGAAAGTTGACGGTGAAAGCAATGTCGTTCGAGAAGCAACATTTGAGGCACTGCCTCGTATTCGCGTTTCAACTGAAAAAAGTGCCATGGAAGCCCAGCAAAATGATCTTTGCTGTTTTGGGTGAGGCTACTGTGTCCTACAGTACGTGTAAGAAGTGGTTCCTTCAGTTTAAGCAGGGAAATTTCGATCTCCGTGATGTAGAGTGTCTGGGACAGCCAGACAGAAAGTTGACGATAAGGAACTGGAACAACTGTTGGACGCGGATCCCTGTCGCACACAGTCAGAGCTCACCCAGGAACTTGGAGTAACATGGCAAGCCATTGCAAAGTGCCTGCAGAAGCTTGGACGGATTCACTAGGAAAGGAGGGCCGTTGGGTGCTCCACCAACTCACAGCTGCGAACAAGTTTAGGCGCCACAATGTTGCTGTTTCCTTGCTCTCCACATTCAAGAAGAAGGATTTCCTCCACAAGATTTCGATCTGTGATGAGAGATGGATCCTCTACAATAATCCTAAGCGGCACAAATCGTGGGCTTATCCAGGTCCGCCTACCCCCAGTACCACCAAACCGAATATCCATGCCAGGAAGCTGTTGCTGTGCATACGGTGGGATCAGCGAGGTGTCTTACACTATGAGTTGCTCAAACCTGGTGAGTCGATGCTTAGCATTATTGTCAGCAACTCATTCGTGTGAGTGACGCAATGGAGGCGAAAAAGCCATACACTGGCAAGGGTAGAAGGTAGGTCCTGTTGCTTCAGGATAACGCGCGTCCTCACACTGCAAAAACAACTTTAAACACGATCACCGACCTGGGATGGGAGATTTTGTCCCACCCGGCATATTCTCCAGATTTCGCCCCGTCGGATTATCGCCTCTTTCGCTCCCTGCAACATCACCTGAGTGATATGCACTTCACTTCTGTCGAGGAGGTCCACACAAGTATTGATGACTTTATCAACTCGAAACAGCCCTCTTTTTTCCGCAGTGGCATTCGCCAGCTCCCTGACCAATGGCTCAAATGTATCCAACATGACAGAGATTATTTGGAACCCTGATTAAGTACGTATTCGATTTGCTATAATTTGCTGTCGACGTGTTGTGCCTGTGGCCAAGAATTAAGTTGCACACCTAATACTTCCGCTATGGCAGCTCTGGCAAATGCTTTGCAGGAGGAATGGAGAAAAAACATCTGATATAGGCCTACTGGCACTTCATGGAAAGCATACCTAGAAAAGTTGTTACATGATATATATAGAAATATAAGACGGGTTCACACCCGTCTTGTATTTCCTATATATCCATTTTTTTTAAATGCCTCAAAATGTCCTACTTTGTACTGTATTTCGTTCATTGTCCAATATATATCATAAATTTATTTTGTGAACAATTTTATGGGTTTTGTAGAATGCTTTGAAGTGTGTAATCATTGTGTGTGATTTTTTTTTTTTTGCATGCATACAAAGGGCATTCTGAAAGTAATGCCTCATCCTTCATATGATTTTTATTTGTAGCAGCCAAAAATATGAAACTTGGTGCCAAAATACTGGGGCATATTGTTAATAATGCTAGCCTATTCAAAGTATTGTCCATCACTTTATATACATTTCCGCCATCTTTGTACCCATTAGTAAAATTCATTTTAGAAAAATTCCTGAGGCTGTAGTTTTACTCATGAGTTCACAGCCAGTTTAATGTCTGTCACATTGTCAAAATGTTCCCCACAAAGGGTGTTTTTCAAAGGGGCAAACAGGAAAAAGTCTGAGAAAGCCAAATCAGGACTGTAAGGGGGATGGGGCATCACTGTCCACCCCATTTTGGCAATAGCCTGTGAAGTCTCCATTGAGGTGTGGGAAGGTGCATCATCATCATCATGGTGTAAAACAACGCTATGAAGTGGAATGTCATGTCTTTTCTTTCTGATAGCTTCCTTTAGCTTCTTCAATGTCTGCACATAGTGAGCACTGTTTATTGTTGTACCTCATTCAAGGAAATCAGTCAAAATGGCACCACATTTGTCCCAGAAAATTGTCACCATCACGTTCCCTGCGAAACGAGTTGTTTTCACCTTTTTCTGTCAAGGTAAAGATGTACGGTGCCATTTCATTGATGCACGTTTTGTTTTTGGGTCATGAAAGAACATTCAGGTTTCATTCCCCATCACAACATTGGAGATAAACATCTCACCCTCCCTCTCGTAGCACTCCGAGAGGTTCCGGCATGTTTCCACCCTTTGCTCACATTGTTCACGGTTTAGATTTCTTGGGGTCCACTTTGAACAAATTTTTCTGTAACCCAGATCCCTAATTAATGTTTCTATAGCACTATGACCACAGTGAATTGCATAACACAACTGCTGGATGGCGCCAGAAAAATGTTCGTAACATTATTTGAAATGGCTGGTATTTCAGTTAGAATTAATGGGACATTTGTTATAGGTACAGTGTTTTAGGTAATTGTTTTTGTAAATCAGAAAAAACAAAAGAATTGTAAATGTAAAAAATTGACCCTTTAGACTTTCCTGTAACTGATAACAATAATTTGTGTGATTACATACAGAGTGTAAAAGAAGGTATTACCCTACTCTGCTTCCATATTCATCTCATATCTATGTCCTATATTTTATTATTTTATCAGATGTCTGCTGCTACCCCTGCTGTCATAATGTCCAAATATGGGCAACTATGTACTGATTTCAGCTAATAAATGATCTTGTTTACATTCGACGTAGATGTCCTAATACTTTTGTTTTTGTACTGTATAAAGTGCTCGCACACTAAGCATTCGCCAAATGCCACTATATCCGAAACATGGCAAGAAAAAATTAGAATCAGCAAAAAAGGTGGCCACTGATTTATGAATCTTTGGCAATTTTTGATTCTCAAGTAAACAGCAATTCATGGTAATTTTGGGGCTAAACTGCAGCTGATATGATTTTAAAGTTTCATTTTCCAAAGCTGTGGTATTCTAAATGGTGCTGCATAGTGCGATTCTCATTGAGTCCCGTGAAAGACCTATCACTGCTGCTCAGGAGTCATTTTGGGGAGTGGATGGAAATAAGAACAACTGGAGGTAGGGGGTGTCAAGAGGGGGAAAAAGCTTATGTTATTTATAGCCAGTGGTCAGCAGACAATTCCCCTTGAGGTTGTCCCACTCTCTTGTGTGGCTGGCTTTTGGCAGTGGCTTCCACTCCGATGCATGGGGTCGGGATGCTTGCGGTGAATATGTTTTCATATTTTTATGTGCAACTTATTCAGGACTGGGATTAAAAACACAATGTATCTCGGCAAGTTTTCTATGAAAATGTGTGAAAATTTTTTCAACACCGTAAATCGCTAATAGGAGTGGGCCGCTTAAATTTTGCGTGAATTGGGTTTAAAACTATAAACTAGCCATGAAATTTTTTAGTTCACACTTCCTTATGTGGTTGGCATGCACAGAACCAAGTAAAACTTTTTATGGCAAATTTAATCTTTTTAGGAATTCATTTGAAATTTTTGGGGCCATAGTCTCTTTTTCAACTATGTTGTATGCAAAAATTTCAGCTAGTCTCGTAAAAAAACAACAACTGTGAAGACAGTTTTCTTATTTTTTATCTGCAGTCCTGATGTATGCGAAATTGAAAGCACAGTAATGTAGGTGGTGCAGCTGCTTCGTGTGTGTGTGTGTGTTCATGTGGAGAGAAGGCAGCTGCAGTCATTGATCTGTTTGTGTCCTAGCTTTGAACACAGGCTACAATCTTGACTTCTTTACAATCGTAACATTTCTTCTAAGTTTCTGTGAGGGCATGGGTTATTTTCCTTTGCTGTATTGCTAGGATTTTTTTTTGAAATTTATTTTACCATTCTTTCATTGAAAGCTAAATCTTGCAAAGTTTCATTTTATTGCTACAACACTTTTTTTAGTAGATGCTCTAGGTCCTTTTCACTGCACATGTTTAGCACTGCAAAGCCCCAATCTATTATTTACGCTTTTCAACCGCTGGTTGAAGAAGCATATATGCTCCAGCTTTGTCTGTCTGTCCGAACGATAACTCACGTAAAAATGGTTCGATTTTGATGAAATTTTAGTATGTGGAAGGGTACCATGTGGGGATGAACCCTATTGAAAGTGGGCGAAATGGGCTCATAGGTCAGGACATAGGAGCAGGATCCATTCCATTGCACTTATGCGTCATAACTTACATAAAAATGCTTCTTCTTGCCGCCTTGGTAACACAGTTGTCTAAGCAATGGCTACTGATCATTCGTCTTTGATGGAGTCCAGGTTCGAATTCCGGTGAGGCATGGATGTTGTGTTTGTCTTACGGCGCTGGCTCTCTCCCTTCCCTGGAACCAGTGGCTCTAAATTAGGGACGGGCGACTGCTTATAGCCCATTGAGTTGCCCATGGTGGTCTTTAAACCTCCAATAAAAAAATGCTTCGATTGCGACAAAACTTTATCATGTTGTTTTGGTGGTATACTGAACCAGTCCTGTTGGATATCATCAAAATGTGGTCAAAGGTCAGGGCACAGGAGCGAGATTTATTCCACAGCCATTATCTTCATAACTTGACTAAAAGTGCTTCTATTGCGACAAAGTTTAGTATGTTGTTTTGAGGTATATTGAACCGCTTCTGTTGAATATCATCGAAATGGGGTCAAAGGTCAGGGCACAGGAGCAAGATTTATTCCACAGCCATTATTCTCATAACTTGAGTAATTATTTCAGGTATGTTGGAAAACATATTGTAATCAATGCATTACATGATTTTACTAACTTGTTTGCAGATGTTGTAGATAGCCTAGAAGCTTGTGAGCATGGCTGGTGGTGAACATTTGAATCTCCAAAACTGTGAGAATCTTAAGTTTTTAAATGGTCTCCCAATTCAACTTGACACTCAGTAATACATGAAAATTAGAATTTATGATATTGCAATTTCCCCAAAGCAAGTTGCAACATTTAAAAAAAACTGAAAATCACTTTCTGAAAAACCTTATTGAAAACAGCCAACAGAAATAGTCCTCAGACAAGATCTCTCAACTGTTTGATGTGTTAAATCCAAACAAATTGCCCATAAAAAAAATCTGAATTGTATAATTATGGAAATACTTCATTTGTGAATTGTCAGTGATCTTTGGAAGTTACAAAGTAACTGAAAATAAATCCAGCCATCCGTTAATCAACTCCCAAACACTAATGAACTTACGGCAGACAGGCAGACATGAAAATATTTCATGTCAATGATAAACACTTATTTGTGAAAGATTTCTGGAGCTTGGGAATAAAAAAAAATGACAAAGCTGTTAAAGCATTATCAAACTACCAAAAATTGCATTAACTTGCTCTATGACCACAACAAATAGATAATGTGGTTTTAGTTAACAGAACTGGATTAAAACAGCATTATGAAACAGCATGAATGTTAAAAATGGTGGTGATATGATTTTTATTAACATTGAAAGACCTAATATGATAAATTTTAATGCAGCATTTGATTATTTATTCTTCCTCAGAGTAATAAAAATCATAAAGTACATCAGTGCGGGTGATCAGCCCACAGCTAACGGTTCCAGTTGGTCGTTCCACCAAAGAATCCTAGAACATAACCCAGTGAGTTGGGGTCTTTTTGGCAATGTTACACAGAACTAGCTGGTGCCTCTCCAAGATTCACAGAGACCCTTGTTGCTGTTCTGTGTGCCATTGTTGCCTGTGAAGCGCCCCGAGGAGGCAAACCCATATCTCACTAAGACCTTCCACAAAAGGGGGTTTGTGGTAAGACATGCTCTGATCATGTGAGGAACGAAGATGTGTGGCAAAGTGTTGTTAGTTAGGTGGAGGTTGATATTCTTAGGTGGTTTAGCCATGTTGAAAGAATGAGTGATGTGCTTACTAAGAGAATTTATTCAGCCCAAGTGGCAGGAAAGAAAGGTAGAGGAAAGCCAATGAAATCATGGGAGGACCAGATTCAGGAATGTCTGCATGAGAAAAAGATAATGAGTGTGAAGCACAAAAGATCTTGTGTGCTGCATATGATGGATGTTAATGAAGCTCGAGCTGTGTGCCGAGATCACTGTAAATGGATATGTCTGATACAGCAACAGTTAGTTCTTTCTGTGAGGAGCTAACCTCTGAATATCAGAGAACAACTTAGTGATATGCATTTGATTGTACTGGTACACCCGTAGAAATTAGTGACTTGGCCTGTACAACTCATAAAATGAAATTTTGTAAACAGCTTTTCTTCTATGTTCGCATGTCTTTTTTTTATTTTCTCTGTTTTATTTTATACATCTCTCATATGCCTTTTTCTTGTGACAGTTTTTACACTGCCAATATTGGCTAATGATTTTTTAATTTGGCTAAAACTTTGGCAAACACTTCAAAATTTCTTAGCACTAGTCCTGTGTATACACTATACATGTATGTGTTGAGTGCATATTTTTTATGTAATATTTGTGTTCAAAAACTATGACTTCTGTTTAGTTTGGCTAATAAATGCATGTTATTTACTTCTAGGATACTGTCTCTGTACATCGTCCTGGTTTCTACGCTCAAAGGTTTCAAGATTTCATGGGAAAAACTGTGTTCAAAAAGTTACCTTCGTGTAAGTATCCCATTGATGCTTGCCACTTGTGTTTCTTGAGCTTAATTGTTTGTTATCGGAAATAATGCAAGCAAATGTTACCATGAATTAGATCATATCATTCATGAAAATTTCATTTAATTATCAGTCAACCCTGCACTAAAAGCATTTCTTCTTTTGCACCTGAACCTCTGCTTCTTACTTGCCATTTTGCAGCCTGAACATTGATCGCTTGTAAGCACTGATGACACAAAGAGAAGAATAATGAAATCTTCTGTGTGGTTGCCCTTGGCATGGGGAATGTGTTATTGTTCCACGGGAATAACAATGCATTATTGATATAAAAAGGAATATTCAGAGTTTAAAATCTTGCAAAGTATCTTGGTGGACATGTTCTGTACACAGAATTTAAAGATAATATCCACAAAATAAAGTTAGCAGTATGAAACAGAGTATATTGAAAAGGGGTTAAATCATTAAGTTTTCTTTTTTGATTATACATCATTAACTGTAAAAATTTATGAATATTAGAACACAGTTTTGAAATTAAATGCATGTACCTGAACATTCTGTTTTTCTGCCACAAGAACAGGCAAATACTATTAAATTAACCTCCATTTGCACTTTTCATTGATCTCATATCAACAAAAACCTTATTACATCAAGACTATGTTCATTAGTAGAGGAAAAGTAAAAATAATTCTTAATATCTTATTAGAATTCAATGCATAAAAGTTATGTGATAAACATTTAATAGTGGGATATTTTGGTAGTAACTTCTAACTCCATGAGCTTTAGAGTGGATGAAGATACCACAAAGTGTTAAGTATATGTTAGTTCAGTTGTTGCCAAATTTGAGGATGTATTTCCAAATAATTGGGGGTATGGTGAGTCTGTATTGCAAGGGTTAACACAAAGGTAAATTTTTAAACTTTCACAAAAAAAAAGTGATTGCCAATTCATGAAAGAGGCAATGTGTTTTGTATTTTGCCAATTGGGAACTTCAGGCATGTTGTTTAATGTTAATAAACAGTGTATAAGATAACATTTCCTTTCTTAACATGGAAAATATGTTCAGTCAAAAATCCAGTTAAAAGTGGGTTACATGCTTCCAATGTAAAAAGTTAAGCTTTGCAAGGTGTTAACTGCAGTGGAATAAACACGTGGTGAATCAAGTGGTTTAATTGAATCCCTATAATTAAGAATCACTTTGAGAAGCTGGAGAGGCAGTTTGACTGCTAACTACTATCCAAAGGATTTAAAGATTCTACAAAGCTTGTAAGAAAGGATCAAACTTTTGCAAAATATGAAGTTGTTTCTTTGAAAACCAAACATATAAAGCTAACCTTATTTATGATAATCCCACTTCTTTACAAGAATAATATAACAACATCATCATCAGTATTGGTAGTGCACATATCTTCCCCATCTTTAATCCACAGGTTGATTCATAATTTTGAATCTTGAAAAAAGGCCACTAGTTTAGCCTCCAAAACTCATCACTCCCAACCTTTTTAGGTGCCCATCCCTTTTGATCCTTCGTAATCTTACAAACTGTACAGAATTTTTAAATCATTAGGATACTTGCCAAAAGTTAAACCGCCTTCCCAACTTCCCAAACTGTTGGCTAACGATAGGAATTCCATTAAACCACTTGATTCACCAGGTGTTTATTCCATCCCAGTTAAAAATTTGAAAAGCTCAACTTATTATATTGGAAGCATGTTCTGTAGTATTAATCGACGTTTGAGTGAACTTATTTCCGATGTTAAAAAAGGGAATCCTAGTACATCACTATCCTTGTTAACATTAAGCAACATGTCTGCAGTTCCTGATTGACAAAATACAAAACGTTTTTTCATGAATCGTCAGTCACTCAGGTTTTGTGAATGTTTAGAAGCTTCCTTTTCCATTAATCCTTCCAATTCAGTCTCACCGTATCATATCCCCATTATTTGGAAATATTATACCTTCTCAAATCTGGAAACATATGAATTAATTCATGTTCACCACCTCATGTTATCTTCATTCATTTCTAAGGCTGCTAATGTTAGAAATTACTACAGAAATGTCTGTTCATTAAATGTTTGTCACATAAGTTTTATGCATTGAAATCTAACATGACATCAGGAATTCCTTTCCCTTTTTGTTTGTTCTTGTTATGTGTTTCTGCTACCTTGTTTTTATGAGTTCATTAGTATCTTGTACTTGGGTCAGTTTGTGCACCACTGGTGTGTGCCATAAAAATTCAGTTCACGTTATCAAAGATGTATATTTATTCCACTGAAAGACGTCAGGAAAACCATAAAAAAGATCTGTTACTCAGATTTCTTATTTTATATTACCTCAAAGACTCTGTATGCAACAGTTCTTTTTGTCTCGTGCTGTTTTCCTGCTTCATGAAAACACCTCTCTCGCATTTCCTAAGAATACATCTTACATAAAAACAACACACCTTTATTTTGCGGTCATTCCATGCCAAATTAACCAATGCACAAAACTTTGATGACACGTATTTAATTTGTTTTTGGCAAAGTTGTACATTACCTAGAGATATAATATGATATATTTATTTAATTTTCTCAACTGCCTGTATTTGAGTTATAGGATTTTCAGAAATGCCAAAAACTTCTCAAAAATTGTAGACTGTTACCTTTAAATACCATTTTCTTGGGGGTCTTTGAAAGCTATAGAACTGGGTGACATGTCATTTTAAAGCTTGTGAAATGGGCTTTTGTTAGATGTGTAACTTGCCATGTTTTGTATGAAAAAAAGAAAAGAAACATTTTTCAAATTTAAAATTTTTTCATGTCTCAAAAACAATTTTTTTTTAATTAAAAAAGAATTCCTGCAATTGTTGGTGCAGATTTACAAATTCACAGTCCAAATTTCAATGTGGTATCTCCATGGTATCATGTAAACTCTTCATTAATGTTTAATTAATTTTCTTCAGTTTTTTATAAGCTAAAACATGTCATTTTGTACCTATTACATGGAGTAGGATTCAAAAATTCCAGACTGTGCAGGTACGGCAAAGTACGTGTATTGCATGCCCATGGTGATTATTGGATTGCACTATGATATTATCCCCTCGCATAGGAAAATTGATTTTGTCCGTCTACATCATGCAGTCACTGTGGTACATCCAGATATTGTGAGCAACTTACACAGTGTTTGACAATTGATAAAAACTGGCGTTTTTTGAGCAACACGTTAATATTAAGTATTGTGTACATTTGGGCAAAAGTCCAACAGAAACTTACAAGATGTTGAAGCAAGTTTATGGCTAAAACATCCTGTTGCAGTCACAAACATTCTTTTGGCATCAATGCTTTAGGGAATGCAGACAGGAGGTTGAAGATGATGAACGAAGCTGACACAGGAAAACATTTTGAAGGTTGCAGCCATCAAACACGCCATCAGACAATCAAGCAAATAGTAGAGGCTGCTCGGGTATCGGAGACTACATGTCAACGGATACTAACAGATGATCTGAAGATGCACCGGATGTGTCAACACATCGTCCCACGCATGTTAACTAAAGATCAATTGCCCATACAGATGGAAATAGTGGGCTATCTTGTAACCACCACTCACTAAAACCCTCACTTTTTTAGAAGAATCATAATGGAGAATGAAAAATGGTGCTTCTTCATCAACCCACAGTCTTAAGTAGGCATCAACAACGTGAAAATTGCCATCATCTTCATGCAAGCCGAAATTCTTCCGAGATCGCAGCAAAGGCAAGATCATGTTAGAGGTCTTCTTTGACATACAGGTTATTGTTCATCTTGAATTTATCCCTGAAGGATGCACTGTCATCAAGGAGCTATATCTGGACATCACGCAACATCTACACGAGTCAGTCTGCAAGAAGAGACCTCAACTGTGGGGCGGTCAATCGTGGGTGCTGTTGCACTACAATGCGCTGTTACACAGGTCACTTCTCATTCATGAGTTTCTCACCAAAACAAGAACTGTTGTCCTCCCTCGCCTACTGTACTCACCTGACCTTATCCCCTGTGATTTCCGCCTCTTCCCTGAGCTGACTTGTTGACTTCAGGGTCATCAGTTTTTAAGCAGAGAAAAGGTGAAAAACACATCGCTGGTTGCAATGAAGTACATTGCAAAGAATGGGTACCAGAAATGCTTCAGTGAACTGTACGGCCACTGGCAGAAGTGTGTTGTTGCAAGAGAGTCTTGTGTTTGAAGGAGGATGTGCTTCAGCTTTCTGACTCTATCTTACAGACCCAGTCTGGGAACTTTTGGATCCTACAGTGTCTTGTAGCATGCATACTCACAGTTAAAGGGACTGTTTGTTTTTCTTAACTAAAGATCTGGGATTCTTTTTCCATCTCCCCCCTCCCCCTCTCTCTCTCTTTTTCAGAAGCTGTTGTCTTCACTTTTTCTGTTGATTCTGGGAGGAAAGCATGAAACTTCTGTGTTCCCAGAACAGCCCTTGCGTCATTGAATCTTTCTTCTCATCATTAGTAACATAGAAAAAGTTAATGATAGGAATGTTGTCCTTGCTCCAATTAAATAATTGTCTAGGTGTCGTGATCTGGTCTGAAAATGTTTTCTGTAGACTTGCTTTTGTTGCCAGTCTCTTGACAATGCCACCACACACCTCCTTGCTGTAATAGGTGGTGACATACATGTGCCTCTCTGCTTCAGTACCAAAATCCTTTTTTTTTTTTTTTGTTTGCAAATGGGTTAAGTTGTTTCAGTTTTTAAACTGGGCTGCTGATTCACCAGAAAAATAGTAAATATTCGACATGTATGAAAGCAGTTCTTCTTTCATACAAAAGCATACCCGATTCAAGTGCATGTTTTTCCTTTGAAAAGAATGTGCTAGAACTATGTTATGCTTTAAACAGTCTTATATAAAAACAAAGCTCTGAACGTTTTAGTTTGCTCGAGTCCTTGAAGTAGACAACGAATGAATGAATGAATTGTTACCATGGAGTTGTTCCAGTGAAAGGACTGGGCCTCATCTTGTAGAAGAAATGAATAGTTCTTTGAAAAATCACATGTCACTACTGCTTCAGCAAGGCCTAGTGTACTTTTCTTGTGGCCAAAAAATGTAGACTGCTGCTTGGCAATACTCGCTTATAAACAGTTACAAATGAACAGCAGTCCACTGAAACCCACTGCTTAAATGTGACATTTTCAATATTTTTTTTTCTCTAAGCTGTTCAGTAAATTTTCACTAAAATCACTAATACTAGGACATGAATCACATTCATTTAAGTAACATTTTTGTTCAAGAGGTTACAATATTTTACTTAAGTCTTGTTAAAATTTCAAAGGTGTGTCTTCTCCTTGGAGAGTAACTTTAAGTTTGCCCCATTAATCACTAGTTTGGCATTCTAGTGCACTGTAAACACACAAACAGAAATGAGTGCCACTGCAACCTGCAATTACCGAGTTATTTGGCCAAAGTTCTGCAAATTTAGGAAATCCAATCTTTTGTGAGGGATATTTGGATTTGAAAAGTTTCTAAATTTCTTACAAATTGCCCAGAATCGGTCTTTTTTACAATTTGAATTCGAATACCGTAATTGTTTTTCACTGAAACATAATTTTCCTTCCCTGGCTATTGTCTGCTGACTTCATCACTGCAATGAAATTCTTTACTAAATGGACTGTTTTTTTTTGTTTTTTTTGTTTTGTTGTTGTTGTTTACAAATAAAGTTTTACCAGGCTTGTAGTTTGGAGTTGACAGATTTCTTTTATCCTTTACAAGAGCCTTAGCATTTCTTGTAAACTTACACTAAATTCAGTTTCATTCCTTCTGCAGTTGTTTGGTTCCAAATTAAACTGGAACCATTGCTGAGGTACTTCACTTAAGTTGTGGTGTGTAGTGGTTTGGTTTAGTATCAAATTTCAAATTACATATTTTAAAATTTTTTACTAGGTTGCCATAGAGATGCCATGATGAATTTTTTACTGTGTATTCGGTAAATCTGTACAAACCAACAATTGTGATTTGTTTTTGAAATTTTTAAAATATTGTTTTTGAGATTGAAAAATGTACCTTATATTTTTTCATTCAAAACATGGCAAGTTACACATCCAGTGAAAGCCCATTAATCACCCAGGTCTAGAGCTTTAATTGGCCCATAGGAAACATTTCAAGTTAACATGGTCAGTGATTTTTGAATAATTTTGCCATTTTTGAAAATTCAAATTCCATAACTCAGAAATGGTGGTGGAAAAATATATCTCTGGGTAATGTACAACTATGTCAAAAATAAATTAAATCCATGTCAGAAATGTTGTATTCATTAATTGATTTGACATGGAATGACTCTTTTGAAAAAAGAAAATAATATTAATATTATTTCCTCATTGAAGGTGAAAAATCCAAAAATATAACATTTGGAACAGAAGGCTTGCAATAACTGGAAATTAGTGTTGATGCTTTTTCAAAAAACAATTATATCACATATGCTATGAAAGGTTATGAGACCAAATCAGAATTCTGTACCACATACCTGGATGAAACCAGATTTAATGAGTTAGTGCTTCATTACAGAATATTGTACATTCTTAAATTTATTGAGCTACTGGAAGCAGTCATATGCCAAATATAAGTTTTATGTAAGATCATTTGTAAAATCAGGGATTTCAAGTGTGTTTTTTTATGTCATTATCATGTAGAGGCTCTTGCTTGCCATAAAACATGCAGCAGCAGACTGTTGTTTCACTAGCACTACAATGATACGTGTTAAATACTACCACATTTTCTCAGCATTCTTTGGCCCACTGAGGCCCTTGTGGCACTTAACTCAGCTAACCACATTTTACCAACAGGAAAGGAAATTCCAAAATTCAAAGTCTCAACATTTAAAATATCATTTTCATACATCATTATCAAGAGAGCTTTTAGTCACAAATCATTGGCTTGAATCACTTTACAACCCAGTGTTCCCTTTGTGTTGTGCAACTAATCCAGGGGTTCGTAATCTGTCAGTTCTTCCTTTTAGGTGAATACATTATTTCTTTCAATTATTTAGTAAGGTTGGTGTGCAAGGTCACAATGGGGAAAAAAATGATTCCATTCAGAAAAGGGAGGGGTACTTGAATTCACGATTATATCATGTAAAACTAAGGTGTTTTTTTTATTTTTATCTTGGTCTGATAACTATTTTTTTCCAACATTTGGAATTCCATTTCTTGTGGTATTGAGAAATCCACAATACTTTATTTACTATTTCTTAAATTTTTGTTCTTTTAGTATTTAAAATTTTGTGTTTAACTTTCATTCCCATATGTATTTACTAGCTGCATCCATATAGTGGTCATTTTCAGTAACCACTGCTCATTATTCAAGAAAGACATACAGTGAAACCTCTGAATAATGCAAATATTTTGAGTAAAAGCTCAAAAACATTAAAAACGTGTGTAATTAAAAATACAAGTTGAGAAGTTGTAATTCATTTTGAAAGCTTCTCATGATTAAAATTTCTCTACACATTACTCTAGAACGATTTGTGTACCAAACGCACTGTAGAAGCAAAGAAAAATCTTCGCAAAAGTTAATACTCACACCATTTATCAAAGAATTTAGGATACTGGTCACTAAAAAATATATTATTCAAACTTAAGTTTGTTTCATTCTGTAGTGTTTTAATTTGGGAGTATGCATTTCTCAATTTTAAAATTTGAATTAAAAAAAAGGAAATTGAAAGAGGTATTATTGCAACTTAGCAACTTTGTCATGTGTTTCTTGAAGTTCGAATTTTGACACTTCATTTTGCAGTGCCTCAAGAGATACTTTGGAATTGCCTGTGTGAAGAAATTTTTTTTTTTTAGTGGCCAGTAATCTAAATTCTTCAGTGAATGATGTGAGTATTAACTTTTGTGAAGAATCTTCCTTTGTTTCTGTGGTGCATTTGTGTGTACGCAAATCATTCTAGAGTAACATGTAGAGAGTGTTACTCAGGAGAAGTTTTTTCAATGAATTACAATATTTGAACTTGTATCTCTGAATAATGTCTTTCAGACTGGAAAAATACAGCACTGGGACAATCTGCTACTACTATAACTGATTTAGTAATTAATACAAAAGATAAAATACCCATGTTAGATCAAGCAAGTGTATATGAAATTCCCATTGACTCAAAAGATAGTGATTCTAACAAATTTCCAAGAAAAGGTTATATTGGTAGCACAAGAAATAGGTTAAAAAAGAGACCGAATCAACATTTTATTAATTGGAAGAAAAAAAGACAGCTTTAATACAATATTGTTTGGAACAACAGAAATGTCTGCAATTTGAAAGTATTAAACTAATTAGTACACCTCATAATGAACTAGAATTAAGATATTCCCAGGCAGCTGCAATTGAAAAATGAAAAGAGGTTACCTGTAACATCCATGATCCACATGACATTCATGAAACTTGGAGAGAATTAGTTAAAAGGAGGCACAGAATAAAAAACAGAGAAAAACAGAAGTTAAAAAAATGCTGCATAATTTGTTACCTGCCTGCTTATAGAGGGCAGCACATCACCATTTCCGGTGATTGTTGTGCCATCATCGAAGTGTTCTCCATAGCTTGGGGAGAAACCCCATTCCACTCGATGCTTCAGTTGCCTGGTGCTGCTGTCGACAGGGACACTGTGAACTCGGTCTCTGATGGATGCACTTGAACGTACGAAAAGCTTTAAGTTTTATGGGATAGTGTTTTGAGGGAGTATTCAGCCATTAATTTGTATATAATGTAATTAACAAATATTTTAATTTGTTGGTAGTTTAATTAATTAGTTTGACATTTTAATGAAGTGTAATTGTGTATGTGATTCATATGTAAATTTTAAGTAATGAAATGCAGATTATGTTCTGTGTAAGTATTCATGTTTTTATTTTGGGTTAAATAATTGTAATTGATTGTATAAGATATTTGTAAATTAGTTAGTTACAATGCTTTGAATGCCTATCCGGCATTGGTTACACCTCAAAATAATGTGAATAAAGTCACTAATGCATATAATGTATGTGGATTATGTATTTTAATTTGTGATATCTATTCTACGATTTGATAGTATTGTACTATATTATGTGTCATGTATTGAAAATTATGGCAAGGAAAAACGTGCCTTATCACTTTCCTGACATTAAACATTTTCCGGTGTTACTCCGTCAGGGTTCTTCTAAGTACATTCTTCGGGTAATTTTTTTTTTCCCTTCATGTATCTTTATCTTCTTCATGAACTATACTGACTATCTCGGATTTTACTTTCAATATTTTTATATATATACATAAGCATAATACAGGAGCATTATTCTAAACAAGTTTTGTGAGTTAAAATAATTTAAAAACTATGTACAGCTAAAAATGTTTATGTTCACAATATTGCGTACATTCTACTGCTGAAAACATTCCTGTATACTTTGACGAACTCCCAAAAATGCATTCAGCACTTGAAGCTTTTCATGAGGTATCCCTTCTGAAGGTGTGTGGGATACCACATGAAAAGCTTCAAGTGCTGAATGCATTTTTGGGATTTCGTCAAAGTGTACGGGAATTTTTAGCAGTAAAATGTAAGCAGTACTGTATGTTAATGATTTTAGCAGTACATATAGTTTTTAAATTATTTTAACTCATAATATATATATATAAATTTTTGAAAGTAAAATCCAAGATAGTATAATTCATGAAGAAGATAAAGATACATGAAGGAAAAAAATATATATATATTACCCAAAGAATGTACCAAGAAGAACCCTGAGGGAGTCCCACCGGAAAATGTGTAATGTCAGGAAAGTGATAAGGTGCGTTTTTTCTTGCCATAACTTTAATTACATGATATATAATATAGTATAACTCTATGGTGTGTAAAGGATATGAGTTTCTATTTTTAAGTGGCTCAATATCATAAGATATATGATATTGTGTTGAATAATATGGCAAGTTTGTGAGATATACTGAGTTTTTAATAATTTAGTGTACGAATTGTTGGTTTCTCTGGTGTTGATCAAATGTTTGATAAAATATAGACACCAATAGGTACATGAGTGAGTTGTGCAGTTGCCGTACATAGTCCCATTAAGGATCACAAATCTGATTAACTTCAGCAATACTCAGGATGGCTAACATTATCAGTTGTGTGTTTTAATTGCTGTTCAAGATTTAGTCAATGCTTCAGAATTAAATATTTGTTTTCATATCGTGGTTTGAGAACTAGGACATAAGTGATTGTACCATTAAATTTTGGAATCTTTTGGCTAGACCAGTTTATTAAACTTACCTGTTTTTGTTTGGCTATTTGTAAGGTTCAACTGTTGGTGAATGCATTAGTTATAAAAATATTCAGCTGATAATTACTCTGGCACTTATTAGGATTTTTTTTTTTTCTGTCTTTAACATGAGCGCAAATGGTTCTTAAATTGCATTGTCAGTGCTCATCAGCACTTATGTATGGTATGTACATGTGTAAAGGCATGATGCTGATAGGGCAGCAGTTTGTATTAATTATGGTTGCCTGGTGTTTGAGTAGTTAAAAAGCTGATATTTTGCACTGAGGGTATAGGTTAAGATATAGATGAGGAATGCATGATTCGTATGCATCCTGGAAATCCTGCCAAAATGTCTTAGAGTTCCATTTTGTCCTGGAAATGTCCTAAAATTCTGTTACATGTTCTGGAATTTTATCCATTCCTGCCTTTTTGTCCCTGCGCAATGTTTTGTAGTTGAGGATTTTTCTACTGACATAACTTATGTCTGACAAATTTCCTTCCCCACCCCCGGCAAAATGCGGGGAGGGGGGGGGGGCTGGCTGTTGGTTTTCTTATCTGTTAGAAGCTGCATTATTAGTATCTTTTGCATCGTGCTTATGTTATCACTCTGTCCGACCGGGGAGACCATATTTCTGCAATTATTAGTGTTTGATTTGTAAAATTATTTTTATATTGGGAAGCTTAAAATGTGAAAATGATGATCCATGCATTCCATTTTTTTTTCCGATGCACAACTCGCCACTAGAGGGCACAAATGGAGACCATATCGAATTTAAAATACATTTTATTTCATATGTTTGCTTCTAAATATCCAATTGAAAAAAAAATCCTTTCGATAATGCATAAATTTTCAGCTAGGGGGCGTAATGGTAAATCACAATTTTCCCAATATCTCCGCTTCTAAAAGTCTGATTTTAGAAATTCTTCCTGCATCGGATACAGCTTTTGGAGGGAAATGTTTTGCATATAATTTCTCATTTTTGGTAAAAAATGGTTTGGCCACCAGGGGCGTAAGTGGTTTTTTTTTTTTTTTTTTTTTTTGGGTTCTGATGCATTTAACACAAAATCTGAGCTGGAAACTAGATTGAAAATTTTCCTCCGTGAACCGACACCGCTCACCTCTGAAAACTTTTTGAGAATAACCTCCTGCTTAAAATAGTGCATAATTTTTCCACCATGGGGCATGCACATATATCTTATGTATGTCCATATATCTGTTTCTAGGAGTCCAATTTGAAAAATTCTTTCTTTGTTGGAGAACATTTTCAGTGCAAAATGTTTCTCATATAATTTCAAATATTTCTTAACGCACAAGTGTGCCACTAGAGGGCGCAAGTTCACTTTTCCATTTACAGCAATATCTGCGGGACTAAGAACCCAAGTTTCTGATTAACTGCAGTGGACATCATTTTTAACATTCCGCATTAAGTTTGCCCAAGCATGTAGGAAGTTGCAGGTTGAACAGACCTATGGTTTCACTATATTTTAAGTAAGAACATTTGGATTGTATGTCCTGGAAAAAAACCCGAAAGTCCTGGAATTTTGTGATTGAAAAAAGCGTGAGAACCATGGGTATGGGTGTCGTGTTTTCTATTATGAAGGTAGTAACTTAAATTCAGGGAAATGGGCAGCTCCTAGTTTTATAAAATCATGGAGATTGTCAAACAAACAAACAAACAAACAAACAAAATTATGGGCAACTTGTAAATTTCTATGATCATAGAAATTGTCAAGAAGGGAAAAAAAAAAAAAAAAAAAGATTAGGCAGCTCCAAGACTTATATTATCAGGGCAATTGTCAAACCAAATAAAGAAAATAAAAATAGTGCATTTACCATGGTAGATTTTATAGGCATAATGAAGTCTAGTGTCCAAAATAGAAACAGTTGCAAATTATTTTTTAAACAAAAGTTCCCTATAGGAGTCTTTGTCATTTTATACAGTAACATATCTTCCAGATATTTTAATGTGAGTTGTAAATGTTTTCAGTTATCAAACAAAACCAGATTCATGACTTATGATTCTCTAAACATAATTGTAAAGTGTTGTGCAGTATTAAATAATTGTTTTACTTTCTTATCACATAGAATTTCAATAATTTGCAGTGTGGGAAAGATAGAATGCCACATAGGATTACAGCAGTTAAAATATGACTAAGCCACTGGCTGTGTATTTAAAATGTCAGAAGTACTGGCAGTCATTTGCAAAATTGGGATCTTTTAAAAAATTCATCTCACACTGCTATTTCATGCGCACTTACGCCTGAAAATCTCTGTTGTGAGTTAGCAATCAAGGTATATGTTTGTTTGATATTTATATCCTTTTAATGAGATCAGTTGTGTTATAATCTTTACTTTTGGATTGAGAAGTAATCCAGTTGATCAAAAATGACGATTATATTGCAACATTTGAACATAATGAATTGTGCATAATGTAAATATTTATCTATATAAATAAATGTCTACTAAGTTATTTGGGTAATACATTTTTTGATGTTTTATAGTGATATGTTTATGAAAGTGAACATACTGAGTACCTGAGAAGTGACCCTTTACATTTGAGCCATAGTTTTGCTTTTTCCAGGAATAAAATTCTCTGAAATGCTTTCATCTTACAGAGTAGGTGTGGATGTACATGTGTATGGTATTGTACATATGATAGCATGGTCGGTGGTATATATGTGTTGTATCATATATATACAGTATGACATGTTGTTTATGTATAGTACCTATATGCATGTTATTTGCGGTGTTTGTGTAGGTGTAGTAGATGGTGCACCTGCATGTTACACAAGTCGTGTGAGGTATATGTCTCGTGATGAACTTGTATCTCTGGTTTGGCATTGCTTAAAACAGTGTGCATTTATGTTCTGTATGTACCGCTTTATGTGAATGTAGTATCGTGTGTACCAGTTCGGTTGTCTTTGACTTGCTGTAATTTTTGCCATGTTAACTTGAGCACCAAACTTGGCTTTGACCATTTGGTTAGGATTTCTCTAATCCAAGGTACAAACCTAAAATGTTAATTATTTGTGCAGGCTAACTTGTTGTCACTCTCTGATTTGTGATAGTGTGGTGTAGATGGTGTTGACTCATAACACAGATGAAAAAAATTATGCCATTGGTGAAGGCCAGCTGTGAGTCTGTATAATGCTGGTACCTGTGTTATTTCATAATGTAATACCTGTCAGAGATTTTTTTTTTTATTGCTTTGGTTTGATAAGACTGAGAGCTAGGTAAATGTGATATCTAGGGCTAGTGTTAAGAAAGAAATTGAAGTGTTAGCCAGTATTTGTATGAATAAAGATTGTTACAGGAGAGAGGCTTATCAAAAATAGATAAAATAGCTGACTGAAATTTTTATGTATACCATACTTAAGAAAATATGACCAAGAATTTCAAGTGACTCAGTAAAAAAGTTTTGCAATTGGCCTTGAAATTTCTTTTTGGAATTCTGTGCATGCCAAACCACATAAGGGAGACTTAATAGAAAAAATGTCTTTGCTAGTTTAAATAATTTTTAAGCGACTTTCACAAAATTTAGGGGCCCTGTTCCTATTTGCAATTTATGGTACAGTACCAGAAATATTAGGCAAATTTTGCATTTATGTTTTAACCTGGGATGCAGTAAATACATTATTTCATTATTTGAGGTTTGAAGTATTTGCGTACTTTCATTACACTGTTTGCCGTGTATATTTGTTTTGATAGGGAATAAATGACCAGATAAACCAGTGTTGGTTTTGTAATATTGTTTCATAATTTAATTTAATATATATGAACAGTAGCAGCCATACCCATTCTGTGCATGGTGAATCTTTAAAGTAATTTTTTGAACATAAAATTAAAGAAGGAGAAAAGTAATTTAAGCCAAAATTCTTGTTTAATATTAAGTCTTTATTGTTCTAAATTGTTTGACAAAACATGAAAAGTAAAAAGACTAACATTTCAAAATACAATAGTACTTAATGTTATAATGTGTTAAAAGGCAATTGAATGTTGAAGGTTAATTTATAACTTCCCTAATATGCAATATTTGATGTCTTTCTTGATGGTGCTAAAAAATATATATATATATAGTGAACTGACCCTAGAACATGCAACATATAATTGTCAATGAAAAAAGAAAGGTGTTCTTAAGTAGATCCCAGTGTACTTGATGTGCTGGCCCTGAGCTTTATTAATGGTCATGGCTGAGCAAAGTTTGACTGGAAACTGCAGCTTCTTGAACTGGGAATGGTAGCCACTTGGTATGAGGGGTATCTGTCAGATGTAAACAATGTGTCCTTTCCCAATGCCCATGAGTATGACAGCTTCTATATAATATTTCTCATTAGGGATTTTACCTGCATCCTAATGCCATTACAGAGTTTGGGTGGATTCAGATTTTAGAGACACTTTACAGGCACACCAATTTTTAAGTGTAAATTATGTGTAGGCACTCCAGAAGGATTTAATGAATTCAAGAACTCTCCACAGTGTAGTGAAAAAAATCATTTTCTTCCACCATCTGATCTATAATATAGAAAGGTAAATTTTCTCTTCTGCATGAAACAGGCCCGTCATCTTTGCATACATAGTTTCAACAAATTCGTTTTTCAGAACTAGGATGATTCCAATGTTACCATGCATGCATGCATGCATGCATACATACATACATACATACATACATACATACATACATACATACATACATACAGGGGTTGCTGTAGCTTTTTTTAAAGGTTTAACCAAATTAAAAAAAAATTTCCCCCACCAAAGTGTTATAATAGTACAAAAAAGTAATCGCCAATATTTTTGGCAAAACTTTTTTTCATCGCCAAAACAATTTTATTTTCGCAAATTGCAAAAATGCGATCAACAGTGCAATTCCTGTATAAACTGTATATATAAGATTAGGTTTATCTAAGATGTATGATTAAAGGCATCCCAAAATTGATAATGACCCCAAAACTGGCAAATTTTTGAAGCAGTCTGTTTTTATGCTTTCCAACCGTAATTTGAAGAAGCGTATATGCTCCAGCTTTGTCCGTCTGTCTGTCCGCACAATAACATGCATAAAAATTGTTCGATTTCGATGAAATTTAGCATGTGGTTAGGGGACCACCAGAGGACGAACCGTATTGAAAATTGGACAAATGGGGTCAAAGGTCATGGCATAGGAGCGTGATGCATTCTATTGCCCTTATACGTCATAACTTGCGTAAAAATGGTTCGATTTCGATTAAATTTTAGTATGTGGTAGGGGACCATCTGGGGACGAACCCTATTGCAAAGGGATGAAATGGGGTCAAAAGTTAGGACATAGGATTGGGATCCATTGCCCTTATGCATTATAACTTACGTAAAAATGCTTCGATTGAGACAAAACTTTTCATGTTGTTTTGGAAGTATACTTTACCAGTTCTGTTGAATATCTTTGAAATGGGGTCAAAGGTCGGGTCATAGGAGCGAGATTTATTCTACAGTCATTATCCTCATAACTTGAGTAATGATTTCTGGTAATGTTGGAAAGCGTATCATAATCAATGCATTGCATGATTTCACTAACTTGTTTTTTTTTTGTTTTTTTTTTTGGAAGAGAATCTTCTTTTTGTTTAGGCAAAACACATGCCATTGCTGATGTTAGCATTTTATGATACTCAAAATGCCCAGAACTGGGATAGTGAAAATCGACTAAGGATAGATATGTGAGAGAGTGCACTATCAGAGGGTGAGAGGAGATTGGCTGAAGCTGTCCTGTGGTTAGAGTCAGCACACATTCCAGAATTATTTCACTCACCCTTGCCTGGTGGCCTTGACTGGGATAAAAAATAATCAAAATTTATTTTTGCAAATTATTCACAAAACTGGCTGCAATTTTAGCAAACTTCATAAATTGCTGCTAGTAGGAGCAAGCACTCTAAATTTTTTTTGAATTAGATAATTTTTTTTAAGTAGTCATGAAAACCCTTAATGCATTTATGCAATCGCTGTAGGTAATATAGCAACTAATGCTGGGGCCAGTCACCTTGGAACTTCGTTACTCTGAGTGATGTAATGATAGCATGCCTAAACATAAATCGGGAGGTGCAGTTTCAATTCCAGTTCCAGAGCTATGTAATTTTTAAGTTTTCAAAAGATTGGCTGCATGATAATCTGTAAAAATGTAATGAGCATTAAAACTTTAAAAAGACACTTAAGTTACATAAAAATACTCCCACCCTCCCCCAGTCTATTAGGATTTACCATATCTCAATCATACACTTAAGTTACATAAAAATACTCCCACCCTCCCCCAGTCTATTAGGATTTACCTTATCTCAATCTTACACTTAAGTTACATAAAAATACTCCCACCCTCCCCAGTTTATTAGGATTTACCTTATCTCAATCTTACACTTAAGTTACATAAAAATACTCCCACCCTCCCCCAGTTTATATGGATTTACCTTATCTCAATCTTACACTTAAGTTACATAAAAATACTCCGACCCTCCCCCAGTCTATTAGGATTTACCTTATCTCAATCTTACACTTAAGTTACATAAAAATACTCCCACCCTCCCCCAGTTTATTAGGATTTACCTTATCTCAATCTTACACTTAAGTTACATAAAAATATTCCCAGCCTCCCCCAGTCTATTAGGATTTACTTTATCTCAATCTTACACTTAAGTTACATAAAAATACTCCCACCCTCCCCCAGTTTTTTAGGATTTACCTTATCCCAATCTTACACTTAAGTTACATAAAAATACTCCCACCCTCCCCCAGTCTATTAAGATTTACCTTATCTCAATCTTGCACTTAAGTTACATAAAAATACTCTCGCCCTCCCCCAGTCTATTAGGATTTACCTTATCTCAATCTTACACTCAAGTTACATAAAAATACTCCCACCTTCCCCCAGTCTATTAGGATTTACCTTATCTCAATCTTACACTTAAGTTACATAAAAATACTCCCACCCTCCCCCAGTCTATTAGGATTTACCTTATCTCAAGCTTAACGTCTTCTGGTGAAGCTTATATCGGAAGCACTTACCACAGTGCCAGCAGCCATTTATTGGATCACAAAAGCAATGTCCATAAAAGAAACTCTGACACTGCACTGGCATCTCTAGCTTTGGAGGACACTTTTGCTGAAACTGCCACCAAATGAATTGCCCCATTTGTTGATCAGTTTTTGTTATGTTATCAAGAAAGTTTGGAATTTTTTTTGTGGTCCCAAAAGGTTCAATTCTGATTCTTTTATCATTTAATGAATACGGAAGTCATTTTTAAAAAGAAACAACTTTATGGATCTGGCAACAACTTACCATCATGGTCACCCATGCATTACTAGATTTATAAAGACTGAAGTTACTTGAAAGATTCCTTGCCTTAAATTTTTTATGTAACATTTGTGGTTTTTTTTTTTTTTTTTTAGTTTTAATAATTATCATTTGTGTTTACGTGCTTATGCCCAAATTTATCGTGTTACAGTAAAAATGTATGGCATCTATATGCCAACAGTGATGCACAACATGAACATTTTGAGAATTGCCTTATTTTTTTAAATAATATACAGTGTCCATAAAGTCTTTCTCACATTACTGAAATTAATATAAAAAAATCAATGTAAAATAAAATAAAATGGTAGGCAACATAATATTAGCAGCACTCCTGAAGTTTGTTTTTTTCTGTTCTTTAGACTGTGAGTGCTACTGCTGAAAAAGAGGAGCGTTTCATCGATAATGGTTTCCATGCAAGAAAAAGTGGCGTGCGTGTTGTGGTTCCATGAGACCAAATCGGTGGTTACTGTCCAGCATCATTTCAGAAAAGAGTACAGACGATCACCACCAGACCAAAAAAAAAAAAGCACAAAAGCTTGGTATGAAAAGTTTTAAAGTGATGGGTAGTGTTGGCGATCTCCCCCGAGCGGACCAACCACCAGTTACACAAGAGGCAGCTGTTCAGGAGACATTTCTGTGAAGCCCCAGAAAATCCATTATTCATGCTCACTGAAAACTGGGATTCCCCGTGCCATGGTTCACAAAATTTTACAGAAACTTCTTCATCTGCATGCTTATAAAGTACAGATCATTCAAGTTTTTCAGCCTGAGGATCGGCCTTACTGTGCTGCATTTGCGACAGATATGTTGTAGCTCATGAGAGTGATTATCTGCACCACATCTGTTTCTCAGATGAAGCCACATTCTACGTCTCTGGTACAGTAAATAGGCACAATGTGTAAATCTGAGGATCAGAAATTTCTTCTTCCAGTTTGAGTTCATATCATCCTTTTTCAGAAAGAACAACCTTAGCTACAAGGTTATCATGGTAAATGTGGATTGACTTAAGATGATACTTATATCTTAAAGACTATTAACCTAGAAAAGTTAAGAAACTGTCATTTGAAAGCTCAGTTTATCATTTTTCCAGGTAAATCATTTATAACATTGTCATGAACATCTCTGTCATGGAAGAAATTAAAAGAGCATTTGTGCTGTCAGTGCCGGGAGAACCCAAAGGAGATTCCTGAGTTCCACATTTTCTCTTGGACCCTGACAACATCTTTACCAAGTATAAGAAGCATGACCATTGCTCTAACACCATCAGGACACCCGAGTTTGTCACCAAGGTGCAAGGAATGGTGGACAACAATGCCAAGAAACCAATGAACTCCTTATGCAAGGAGTTGGGTGTTGCTTATACACTATCTACTAACAAGTAATTGGACACCCCTGCAATCGACGATAACTGTGTTCCTGATATACGTCACGGCCGCCGCCACTAAATATCGTGTGGGAAACAAACAACGCAACCAGTCGCATGCAAGATGCCACGCAGTTTGGAGCTCTCTGATTTCAAGAAAGGTGTAATCGTCGGGTATCACAGAAATAGCGATCCATACGTGACATATCCAGCAAGTTGAAGTACCCAAAATCGACAGTGGCCTACATGATTGGCAAGTGGAAGATGAGAGGTGACTGTCGGAATGTGCCCCGACCCAGCAGACCCGCAAAACTGTGAGTTAGAGCCCGATGTGTGCTGCCCAGAGAAATTCGGAAGAACCGCACCAAATCGATGGGCCACATCCACGAGGAGTTTCAACAGGCATCCGGGAGTGTTCTTTCGATGAATACCATCTGTAAGGAAGCCCATCTGCTTGGTTATCATGGACGTGCTGCCGCCCACAAGCCTTTGATCACGAAGTCCAATAGCGCTGCTCGGCTAACGTGGTGCAAAGAACATTGACAGTGGACCGTTAAAAAGTGGAAACAGGTTCTCTGGAGTGACGGGTCAAGGTTCACCCTCTACCGTTCGTATGGCAAGGTCTGGGTTTGGCGTCTGCCTGGAGAACGCCTCCTGCCAGAATGTAGTGTGCCAACTGTAAAGTTCGGCGGCGGTGGAATTATGTTATGCGGGTGTTTCTCCTTTTATGGCACGGGACCCTTGGTCGCAATTCCTGGTAGACTCAACACTGAGACCTACTGCACCATTTTGGATGACCATGCGCTTCCTACGTTGTGGCAGTTTTACGGGGTGGACCGATGTTACTTTCAGGATGACAATGCCACCTGTCATGTTGCGAGGTGCACCATGGCTTGGTTTGGTGAAAATGGGGTTAATCGAATGGACTGGCCTGCGCAGAGCCCGGACCTTAACCCTATCGAGCACCTCTGGGACGAGTTGGAGCATCGACTTAAGGGGTGCCCCCACTGTCCGAAATCGGTGAAGGAACTGACCTGTCTTCTCCAAGCCGAGTGGAAGAAAATACCGCTAGCCGTCGTACAACGCCTGGTTAAGAGTATGCCCCGGAGGGTCGCAGCTGTAATCGCCGCTCGTGGAGGCTCCACCAACTATTGAAGGTGAATAAACTTTGTTTTCCTTTGCTATCACAGGTGTCCAATTACTTGTTGGTAGATAGTGTAGTACCATTCACTGCATCATCCACGAGGACCTCCACTACAGCTCCTATGTTCTAAAGAGGGGTCAGCTCATGGACCAGGCCATGTAGTAAAGGCGTCTGACGAAGGCAAAGAAGCTGCTCAAAAAAGTCAAGCACCCTGAGAAGAACAACTTGCTGAAATTCTTCTCAGATGAAAAGAATTTTGACCAGGACCAGAAGGTCAGTAGCAGGATAGTCAGGTGGTTGTGTAAGGACCCTGATGACATAACTAGGTTCATGCACACAAAATTTCCTGCCACCATCATGTTCAAGGTTATCTCCAGTGAGGGAGATGTAATGCCTCCTCACTTTATTGAAAAGGGTTTAAGGGTCAATGCAGCTGAGTACATTAAGGTGCTGTGTAGTGAGGGCCCTGGATGGACACCATTGCTTACGGGAGGCCTTGCATTTTCCAGCAAGACTCTGTCCGAGCACACAAGGCCAGAGTGACTCAGAAATGGCTTGAAGAGAATATGTGCCCTTTTTACTGGCCACCAGATGTTTGGTCCTTCAGCTCACCCAACTTGAATCCGTTGCATTACTATATGTGGTGTGTAGTTGAAAGAAAAATAAGCAAGCATCCCCGTAACACCTGTGTCTATGTCAGGCATGCCATCGCTAATGTAATGACCCACACGAACAAGGCCTACGACCGATTCCGCTCAAAGATTGAGGCCGTCGTCACTGCCAATGGCAAGTTAATTGAATAGTTATGAAGTATGTTTATGCAGCAACTACTGTACAAGATTTTGCTTCAATAAAATATATATTCATGTTTCAATTCATTGTTTTATCATACACATAAAATTTTCACATATACCATGATAACCCTGTGTATGAAAGGAAAATTTATTAAACTGCATTGCTTGTGAGGAAGTAAAGTTTGGTATGCTGCGTTTTGTCGAGTTCAAAAATTTTGGCTTTAATAAATTTATTACTATATAAGACCTGGTTTCATCTTTAGTTGGTTATTTTGAGCTGGCATATTATCCTTATGTACTAAATATTTTTTATTTATTCAACTGCCTTGAGTCAGGGTTATTTGTACTCTCTTTATTAAATAAACATATCCTAGTTGGAATTGTGATTTGTAATTCATACTCAGAGAACAACTTTGAGTAAAATTATAACTGTGAAATTAAATGTGAGGAAATGTGTTGGATTGCACATAAAATTAAATTTTGGTTAGTAGTGTTGGGAAAATGGCAAACTTAATTCAAAATAATGTGTTAGAGAAGAGAAAATACATAGATTTGCAGTTAGAATGTGTAATGTATCCAAATGTGCTTGCATGTGTCGATGTATTTAAATTACCACAAACTGTAGAAATCATTTCGTTGTACATAAGGATGTTAGTTCTTTTGGTTGCAAAAATATTTTATCAATTTTCTTGAGGCAATATGTGGAAATTTGTAGTAGATTTCTCACGTTATGAGTATACTGTGTACAATGAGGCTAAATGTACTTTTAAGACATGCTGAGTTGTAATTTTGATGATTTTCATACATTGCAATTACATGGTTTTCCTGTATATGTGTTTATGTCCTCTTCCTCTCTGCCTTTGCTTCGCTATGAACATATTTTTTTTTTCTAAGTTTTTTTCTTTTGTACTTGATGCATTCAGTAGACTTAAAACAGAACGACACCAGCATTTTCTTCCAGCTATTATGTACTCTAATTATGCTTCTCTTTCCTTCCTTTTTCTCTCTCTGTCTCTTTTCATCCCATCTTATGCACCCATGTTCCTGTCCTCTTTGTCAACTGTTGGAAACTGTCCTCACAGCTGGCCAACATCGCAAATTTCGAACCATGGTTACTAGCGTATTAGGTAGGACATTAATTAGATTTTTTTTTTTTAATTGATGCTTGCCTGCATTTTTGTTGTGATCGATAGGATCATGCTTTGTTTTGTAACAAATTCTATGTTTCCAAGTTTATTATACTTGTGTGTTATTATTGCATTGATGTTTCATGTTGCAATAGTTTGAATATTTTTTTAATGATATATGTATATGATGACAGTGCAGTAACATTCTGTGTGGCTTAAGTGTTTGCATGATGATCATTCATTTGAGTAACATCTTTTGTAGCAGTGCTACTGTTTGATTTGCCTGCTCTGTGTAAATGAAGTGATAGTGAAGGGTGCTGTCAGATTTCACTTGACAAACTTATATGACGTTAGTTTTTTATACAAACTTTCAAATTGTAAAAACAACATAAAAGTTAACATTAGTTTTTGCACTTCATCTGAAAACCGATCGATGATAAACATCGACAGCTTTCATTTAGAATTGAACATAAGCATGGTTCTTTTTTTTTAATTTACACACTGATTTTTATTTTTACCTGAAAGTTGGGGGGATATGATAAATTATGTGGGCAGAAAATTAAATTAATATGATAAATTATGTGCGCAGAAGAAGTACTAAATTGATGTGATAAATTATGTGGACAGAATTATGAACCTGCTTCACAGAACTGATGGTATGGATATTATGCGTTGACTCTAGCTCATATTGCACAGAATCTGGATTTTCTAAAGATATAGCTGTATATACACTATACTGATAAGTCACCAGGCACCTAGAAGAGAAACACAACATATCGTTTATTGACATACATTAGTATGGTGTTGATCCACCTTTGGCCTTAATGCTTGCACTGACCCTTCGAGACATACTTTCGACAAGGTTTTGGAACACAGCGATAGGTATGCGCTTCCATTCAGTACATAATGCTGCCACTAACAGTTGCTTAGTAGTGGGCCTTGGTTTCAAACTTCTTATGCAGCGCACTAATTCATCCCATAGGTGCTCTATGGGATTTAAATCAGGGCTCTGTGCTGGCCACTCCACACACAATATGGAATTATCGTCAAACCACACCGTAACAGTCCTTGCTTTATGGCTCGGTGCATTATCCTGCTGGTACCAACAAGGCTTGGTTCCATAGTATTACCACAGAGTTGGTAGGGCATAATTGTCCAGAATATCGAGGTAGACGTGCTGGTTAACAGGTTTGTCTATGATAACCAATGGGCTGGTACCATACCACGAAAAACACCCCTACACGAGTACACTGCCAGCTCCAAACTTGACCGTAGGAACAGTACACTGTGGTAAATAGCGTTCCCCCTGCTGCCGCTATACCCTCACACGGCCATCAGACTGATGGATCGTGTATCTGGATTCATCAGTCCATAGGACCCATTTCCATTGATCTACGGTCCACGGTAAATGTTCTTTACACCATGCTAAATGACGAGTAGCATTCCGAGTGGGGATGAAAGGCTTATGAGCAGTCGCACGACCATGGTAGCCATGGAATGAAGTTTTGTGTGAATGGTACGTGTACATACCGAGGTTCCAGCATTTTTACTCACCAGTACACAGAGGTCTTGAGCAGTACTCCGTCGATTAGCTGTAACGACTCTCCTGAGGCTTCGACGTTCTCTATCACTGATTTTCTTTGGTCTGCCGGTAATAACCATTCCATTTTATAAAACATTAAACCAATAAAAATGTGCAACTGAAATGTTTTGCTTTATATATATATAGCAGTTGCTCTGGCTTTTTAAAAGTTTTCGCTAACCCGTTAACCAAATTAAATTTTTTTTCAACAAATGTAATCTGAAGTTGCCATTTTTTTTCACTCTCCATTGGAAGAATAAAAAACAAAGTGGTATAATACTACTAAAACAAGAAGTTATGTAATTAAACAACAAAATATCATTAAAAAGGGCAATTGCCTGATTAAGAAATCTGGGTATAGATCCCAGCAGCTTAGTCTTCATCTGTGTCTTTGCTACTTGTAGATAATAATTTTCCTCGTGGATCTTGGTGGCTTGAGTGCAACTTCAATTTCATGTTTCTTTCGCAAGTTCTTAACGTAAAATAAGAGTCTAGGAACATGGGATATGCTGCCTGCAAAATTCATGTCCATTTTCCTTGTATTGTTTCTTATCAGGCTCCTTTTCAACTTACAAAACAGGTCTTATAATTATAACTGCCAAGTTCTATGATTTTCTTGTAAAATTTACTGAAATTCTTCTTGTATTATGGTTATTTTAAGAAATGACATACAGGGTGTTCCAAAATTACCTTTACAACTTTAACCCACCATAAAACATAAATGGAAGAAGAGAACAAAAATCATTTTATTGTATATTGAACAGCATGATGTTCCACAGTTTGTCAGGATGCTAGTAGAGGTCCACATACGCGCTGTTGGTTGCACGAATAACATGGAGACAGTATTCGATCTCCTGCCATGTTCTCCCGAGCATGTCCTCAGGAATTGCTGTGATGGCAGCTGTAGTCCTCAGCTCATCCAAATCTGGAAACTTTGTGCGGTACACAATATCCTTCACATAGCCCCACAGAAAAAAGTTGTGTGAGTAAGATCTGGTGAGCATGGAGGCCAAGGAATTGAAACATCCCATCCAATCCATTGCTGAGGAAAGGTGTCATCAAGAAACTCAGGAACACGAAGTGTCCAGTGTGTGGGTGCACCATCCTGCTGGAAGATGATAGCTGGTTGCAAGCCTTTCAATTGGGAGGTAACAAACTCTCTCACCATGTCCAAATAAACGTTAGATGTGAATGTGTTTTTGGCAAAAAAAAAAAAGAAAATATGGGCCGATGATGCTGTTGTGCAGAAGCTCGCACCAGGCATTAGCCTTAGGGCTGTCACATTCAATCTTGTGGATGTCATGTGGGTTTTCAGACTCCCAAATTGTGCAGTTATTCCTGTTGGTAGCACCACAGACGTGAAATGTTGCTTCATCGCTGAATAAAACACATTTGAGGAGCCTTCCTCATTATCATCAATCCTGTGGAGCATATAGGCAGCAAAATCGAAACATTTTGGTTTATCCCCGGGGTGCAGTGCCTGTGTCAGATGCACTTTGTAGACAGTCAGGTGCAAGCACCTGTGTATCGTTGTAGGTGGTAACCCCCACCTGCAGTACGAATGGACTTCGTGGGAAACTCTGCACTCTCTGGACTTTGTAAGAAACTCTGTTGAACACGTTCCATATCCTCTTCACTTGTGCTTGGCCTGCCAGCACCCTTTTTATGAAGCACACTACCGGTCTCGTTAAACTTCTTGTGCCGCTCGCGTGTTGAGGCTCTGGATGGTGGATTATGTCAACATTTGGTATGGAAATTCCTTTGGACTTGTGTATCTGACTTCGCCTCTAGGAACCATGACGCACACTAGGCCTTTTGCTGTGGAATATCCATCACAAATTCAGGGACGTACCCGAAAGTAAACAAAAACCTTTTGCATACCAATAAAATTTTATGCATTGCTGTTACATGTACGAAAAACAGAACTTCGCCATCTTGTTTCGTTAAGGTTTTATTGAGGGTCTAAGTTGGAAAGATCTTTTACAAGTTTCCGTTATTTTTCTTCTTTCTCCCAGGTAGGTTAGTACCATCTAGGTATCCCTTAAAATATTTGGAAGGGAAAAGAAGTGGCCCAAAGGACCACCACTCCCTCCTCTACCTTCTGATCATCTGCCTGATCCCAATTTCATCCACTTCTGCATCCCAACCCTCTCTGCTTGCAATCTAGTGGGAAACACTCAGTAGAAAGGCTGTAGGATTAGTGATAACTGCTAAAAAAGACAGAGGGAAAAGAAAAAACCAGCCTCATATGAGACTTAAAGTTGCATTTTTAAAGGCACCCTAACATTTTGGCATGATGATTCTAGGTCTATACTTTTTAAGGTAAAGTATAAAGTTACTCCAATATATCACTGTAATATCACAGTTACAAATGAAGTTTTTATGTGTATATGTAGCATAATGATAGAACACAATATGAGGTAATTATGTATTGATTGCATTTTAATCACTACTAAGCGAAATACTGCCTAAAAGCTTAACTTATAGCATATAAAATTAACATTTGTTATAATTAATCAGCTTTTTATTGATACATATGTAAGCAAGATGTTCTATGCATCAATCCATCAAATGTGTTAATTAAATATTTGCTGAAATTTTTTTTAATGGATTTCAATTCTTGGAAGTTTACAAGTCTGCACAATTCCCATTCTTAGAAACTAGCTGAGATTCCTCTCGTCAGTGTATTGGAAATTTCTTGATTTTTTAAAACTAGCATTGGAACATTTTGTTAGGGTGCTGCACATCCATGATCTCAATACAGTGATCTTGTAAGATCTGAGATGTGCAGATTTTTTTGTTGGTTTCTGAAATGATATGCTTCAAAACAGTGGCCTGAAAAGGTTTGTCGGATTTCACCTAACTGTGAATTCATAATAATTAGAAACTGAACCAAGAAAAACGCGATAATTTTTGTGAAATTGTGGGGTTCAAAACACTATGACCAGATAAATCAATAGTTGCACAACTATTACCATTACTGTTTAACACATTATAAATTATCTTCAACTTTAGTGTGCTATGCTTCATTAATTCTGCTATTATATAAATTTGCAGGGAGTTAAAATATAAACATTTCAACAGCTATTAATTGTCCTGAGAATGTTCCACTTACCTAATACTGCATCATAATTTGGAAGGTTATTGTTGGCTGATTTATTCTTCTGGTACAAACCACTGAAGTCCTGGTTGACAAGTCCTTGAGGAGTTGGTTCGTTAAACTAACGACATTCAGTGGTTCATTTGAGAATATACAACCAGAATCCAGATTATGAAAAAATGTAGGTGAAGTTTGAAAGGATTAAAGAGATAAAAAGACTATTTACAGTATGTATAAAATCCTTAGCCTTCAGCAATGTCGTCATTGGTTGAAAGCAAGAACAGAAATGAGTATTTGAAGTTGCAAAAAGAGATTACGAGGTTTGCATAAAATTTTACCATTGAATAGAAGGCAGATAATTTTTGCATAGGCACTTAACACTCAAACATAACCATGCTAGTTTCAATCCATTTATATCACGGTCATCGTCAGTGGTACTATCATCGAAAGTCGATGCCGTGCAAGGTTGGTGTGCACTAAGAGTCGACTTCCACGTGTCATTCTTGAACAGGTTGTTACACGTCGACATATCTCCTCTGTGTTCTTATCAGCGTGTACCTACATGACTGTCACGATGCGCCATCTATCGGGTTGGTTGTAAAGTATAGTTGTTATATTATTTTTCTAATTATTCAGGTTTATATTTGTCTGTGATTTATTTTTACAGTTTCTTGTCTTGCTCAATCAGATATTTCCATGGATATGGGATTTCCATTGGTGTAGATGTAGTACAATTCTCCTCATGGGGCTTTTCGATTGTAATAGCCTCTGACCATAGAATTTGATTGTTTTTTATGTGTAGTTAGTATTTTTATATTTTCCCAATCGGAAAAAAAAAGGGAAATGGGAGCAGTTCATATATGCCAAGCAGTATTTCTCTATTGTGATTATGGAATACTATTTTTTCCGTGAGGTCATCCGCAATGAATTCCAGTAGGAGGTCCAAGTTAATGTTGGTATACATAGATACTATATCCAGGCTTGCCATTACTGGATGAATTAATTCTGGCAAGTTGTCCAGTTTTCCTTTTAGCTGCATGTAACCTGGACCTCCTACTGGAATTCATTGTGGTTGACCTCGCGGAAAAATAGTATTCCATAATCACAATATAGAAATACTGCTTGGCATATATGAACTGCTCCTATTTTCCTTCAATAATAATTTCTTCCAGTTTGAAAAGAAATATTACAGGCAAACTTCAGGACTTGCAATGGGTTCTCCATTAGCACCTCTGCTAGCAAATTATTATATAAGTAAACTAGAGGCAAAAATCCTTATACAACCCTCCTTATTTGCTCTCTATGTAAGATACATGGATGATGTCCTAATTATAGTAGATACTGTGGACCAATCTCTACCCTCTCAGATTCTGGCAGAATTTAACTTACTAGAAAATACCTTGCAGTACACCCTGGAACAGGAAAAAGACCACAGCATCAATTTCCTAGATTTAACCTTGACCTCAAGAGAGGGGGAAATATTCACTCAGCTTTTTAGAAAACCCACCAACACAGGGAAGATGTTAGACTTCTGCTCATTCCACCCTGATTATATTAAATCGAATACGGCGAGACAATTTTTGGAAAAAATTGAAATCCTGGTCTTTTCAGCTACTCAAAAAGATCTTCACAAAGAAGAATTAAAGGAAATATTGGCAGAAAACAATTACCCCTCCCCATATGTTAAGAAGATATTCAGACAAGTGCCAAAAAAGAAACAGGAAAAAACCAACTTCAAATTCACCAGCAAAATTACGTACCACAAGGGACTTTTCGAGAAACTGAAAAGGATCGGAGCAAAAGATAATATCAGGCTAGCTCCAGATCTTAATAACAAAATAAAGAAATTCCTGCCAGCTTTAAAGCAGAAAGAATTGGACATCCAATTGCAAGAAGGAATAATTTATTGCATCGACTGTAACTGCGGACTCCTCTATATAGGAGAAACAGGGGGAAGTATTAAGGTCCGAATGAAAGAACACCAAGCAGCTATTAGGAACATTAGTAACAAAACAGGGCTAGACAGACATATACAAGCAAGTGGACACTCCATAAATTGGGACTCAGTAAAAATAATCGCCCACCAGTCAAACTTAGTAAAGAGGAAACTAGAAGAAGGGATCGAAATAGCAAGAGGAAGTACCACCACAATTAACGATTATTGCGGTTGGACTCTTCCAACTAAGTGGCAGCAACTACTCCAGTGACATAGTCCTGATGACGAACTAAGCTTTAGTTCGAAAATTTGACAACCAACTTTCATGGAAAATAACCTCTATAAGACCCGTAAAAAAGTTATTGCACAATGGTAACTTTGTTTTGGTCTGGTCCAAACATAAAAACTGAGATCCCCAGGTGCCAGACTATCTGATTTTTTGATCCCTGTTTTTTAGCAACTTTGTTGCTTATTATATTATAAAGTTAGAATGGTATGTATGAACTGTAATTAAAGAAAACATTGGATTCCTGTTTTTTTTTTTTTAATTATAGATGTTCCACGAGATCTTTTCATTTTGTGATTAACACATCCAGAAATTGTATTTGACAATATTGTTCTTCCATCATGAATTTATTTTCATTGTTTATTTTTTTAAGAGTGTCTGAATTTTTTGAGCTGAATTTATGATAAAAATAATAAAAAATTAGAACATCAAGATGACTTATTTGATTTAGAGATCTGACTGCCCACTTTGGCTGAGTTGAAAGCCCGTTGTGACTCATCTGTCTGTATGTGACTCCATTAAACTTGGAACATGCTTAGTTATTAAATATTGTTAAACTGAAAAATTATAAAAAATCACATTTTGTGTGATACGCATTTTGATTTATTTGCATTTTTAAAGCATTTTTTTTTCAATTTAGAGAAAAAAAAATTCAGTGGGATGGAAAGCAACATATTGCTAATAAACTTATCTGGTCTGGGTGGTTTGCCTTTGTGTATCTGACCTGCACAATTTTCATCAAAGTTTACAAAACAAATTAGTCTGGAATCACATTTTGGAAAAAAAGAAAAAAATTCACAAATTATGGGGATGCACAGTTTGCACGGATCTATGGGGATGCACAGTTTGCACGGATCTATGGGGATGCACAGTTTGCACGGATCTATGGGGATGCACAGTTTGTACGGATCTATGGGGATCCACAGTTTGTACGGATCTTACTTTGTGCTGAACGTAGGTCATCACTGAAAATTTTCTTTGTGTTTTCAAATAATTCAGGTACAGGATATTTCATGGTGTCAATATTTTTTTTTATAGTCATTAATTATTGAGCTGCTTCATTATTATTTTTTGCATAGCTTTATAGCTGTCCACTGTTTTTTCTTTATAAGTACATCTTTAAGAAAATCTTATTTTTGGATTATATTGCCCTGTAGAAAATGAGACTGTCATAGTTAATAACCTATGTCCTTTTGTTTTTTTAACTTTTTTTTTAGACTACAAACTGTTTCTGACCATTCATTTTAAATCCAAGCTCCATATTCTGATTTATGCTTCAGTTTCCATGACCAATTTCTCTGGTCAATCGACACTTGCGTTTTACATTTTTTAAGGCTGCTGCAATCCTGATACATATCTACTTGTTCTTCTTCTGGTGGGATCTTATCGTAAGTGCATTGCTTTGATAACAGACCCTGATAGACAACAAGGGCACCTGAAATGTCAGTGGAGTTTGAAATTACTAAGAAAACAAATAAAGTTTGGGGGCATTTCCCCATAGTGTTTTTATAATAAAATACTGTGTTATAACTTGTGTGATTGAAATTTAAAAGTATCAAGTTGCTTGTTTTTGCATTTGGCACTTGCAGCTTTTGTACCATATAAGAAACATCCATTTTTGTAGACTGCAGTAAAGCATGCATGCTATGTTAAGAAATTTAAGAAACTCTGAAGCTTTTAACCCAGCTTGGGTCTTGATCACCTGTAAACATTTGTGATCAAGATCCAAGCTGGGTGGAAAGCTTCTGTGTTTCTTAAGTTTCTTTATGTAGCATGAATGTTTTATTGCAACCTACTTTAATGTGTTATGTGCATATTGCATTCTTTGTAGACCTATTTTTGTTCGTCTGTTGTTCTGAGTATAATTTAGATTATGAAATGAACGTTCAGTTATTTTATTGGGTTGGAAAGAAAGTAATGTCTGCAAATGCAAGGCAACAGAAAAGTGCTAATTACCATATATACAAGTACAAATCAGTCCAAAATGTAGTCGCCATTGTTTGCTACGACCTGCTTCTATCATCTGGGCAGCTGTTGGATACTGTCCCTGTACAATTGCCGCTGCTTAGACGCAAAGAAATAAGTGTGCATTTGACATCGTCTTAGTTGGTGAATTGCTGTGTGTTCTAAAAATGCAGCGCAATGACCGGAAAAGTCCGGGGAATAGGCTGAGTGTAGCAGCAGCTCCCAGCCCAGGTCACCCATGCTGTGTGAGGTCTCGCTCCATCCTGCTGTGGGAGGACGCCCTTGTGGTCCAGCTGTGCTAGGCGTTTTGACACAAGGTATGTGTGCAGATCGTCGTACACATCAGCGGTGATAGTGGTGTCCAGCAGCAGCTCAAAAATCACGAAACCCCACATATCCCACCAGACAGCAAGACCTTACGTGGTTGTAAGCTGGCTTTTGGTGGTCGGCATGGGCTTCTGTTTTGGGTCCAACCACTGTTTCTGTATGCCGACATTGTCATACAGGACCCATTTTGCGTCACCTGTCACAATGCAATCCAAGAACAGTTCAGCTTGGCCACATGTAAGCGGGGAAGTGCATGCACTCATGCTATTTGCTTTCTGCACAATTATAAGTTGATGGGTACCCAAACACTCCTGTTTTGTACCTTTCCAAGTTTACCCAGATGCGTGATACAGCTCGTGTGGGTAATCTCCAGCTGTTTGGCCAACTCCCACTTTGTCACACATGCGTTGGTCTCCACTAAGGTCTTCAGCGTGTCGATATCCCATGGTTCGTATGTTCCTTGAAAACCTTAAAAAGTACTTGAAAAAGTTTAAGGCTCTGTAAATAGTACCTGTTTTTGTTTTTGTAAGTAAGGTTATAAAAGAGCATGTGTTAAATAATTGTTTGTGCTAAAAAGATGTATAGGAGATTTCTGTGTAGTTCTGATAAAACCACCAAGCTGATCAAATAGCGAAGAACTTGCATTCAACCCAGGGGATTGTGTGGACAGCTGGTGCCTTGGCTCTGATAAAACACCAAGCTGATCAAATAGCACAGAGCTTGCGTTCAACCCAGGGGAGTGTGTGAACAGCTGGTGCCTTGGCTCTGATAAAGCACCAAGCTGATCAAATAGTGCAGAGCTTGCATTCAACCCAGGGGAGTGTGTGAACAGCTGGTGCCTTGGCTCTGATAAAGCACCAAGCTGATCAAATAGCACAGAGCTTGCATTCAACCCAGGGGATTGTGTGGACAGCTAGTGCCTCGGCTCTGATAAAACACCAAGCTGATCAAATAGCGCAGAGCTTGCATTCAACCCAGGGGATTGTGTGGACAGCTAGTGCCTTGGCTCTGATGAAACACCAAGCTGATCAAATAGCGCAGAGCTTGCATTCAACCCAGGGGAGTGTGTGAACAGCTAGTGCCTTGGCTCTGATAAAGCACCAAGCTGATCAAATAGCGCAGAGCTTGCATTCAACCCAGGGGATTGTGTGGACAGCTAGTGCCTCGGCTCTGATGAAACACCAAGCTGATCAAATAGCGCAGAGCTTGCATTCAACCCAGGGGAGTGTGTGAACAGCTGGTGCCTTGGCTCTGATAAAGCACCAAGCTGATCAAATAGTGCAGAGCTTGCATTCAACCCAGGGGATTGTGTGGACAGCTAGTGCCTTGGCTCTGATAAAGCACCAAGCTGATCAAATAGTGCAGAGCTTGCATTCAACCCAGGGGATTGTGTGGACAGCTAGTGCCTTGGCTCTGATGAAACACCAAGCTGATCAAATAGTGCAGAGCTTGCATTCAACCCAGGGGAGTGTGTGAACAGCTGGTGCCTTGGCTCTGATAAAGCACCAAGCTGATCAAATAGCGCAGAGCTTGCATTCAACCCAGGGGAGTGTGTGAACAGCTGGTGCCTTGGCTCTGATAAAGCACCAAGCTGATCAAATAGCGAAGAACTTGCATTCAACCCAGGGGATTGTGTGGACAGCTGGTGCCTTGGCTCTGATAAAGCACCAATCTGATCAAATAGCGCAGAGCTTGCATTCAACCCAGGGGTGTGTGTGAACAGCTGGTGCCTTGGCTCTGATAAAACACCAAGCTGATCAAATAGCGCAGAGCTTGCGTTCAACCCAGGGGAGTGTGTGAACAGCTGGTGCCTTGGCTCTGATAAAACACCAAGCTGATCAAATAGCACAGAGCTTGCGTTCAACCCAGTGGAGTTTGTGGACAGTTCGTGGCTTGGCTATGATTTCACTACAGAGTAATGTGTCAGCCATGTGAGTAAAATAAGTGGAATGATGTATTCACAAATTATAATGGGCTTCCATGTACTGGGGTTAGCGACGCATTCTTGCCGCAGGGTGGAACTTCCAGGAATTGTTTGTGCTTCATGCATGATCCTTTGTCTCGTGGCTGCATCAAAAACTGCATCAAAAGTAAAAAGTTGAAGCAAACAATACGTGTCATACCAGCAGACGAATATGAAAATAATGGGCCCTTTCACAATATTCCACAAAATAAAATGATTTCAAAATACACCAAAACAGAGGGGCAATTCAAAGTTCAGAAAATAAACCAGCAGGGGGTATCAGGCAGGTCATTGAAGGTGTGCCCACCCCAGGTAAGATTCATGGTCTGAACTTTCTAAAATACCTACCTACTGACTGACAGACAGTACACACATATGATAATTCAGGTTTAAAAAGTCTTTGAAAAGTGCTTGAATTTATTTTGCTTGGAAGAGTACAAACCTTGTATCCACTGTTGCGTGTCTTCCAGCTTTGGGACGGTCTGACAGGTCAAAATTTTCCTCTCAAAACCATTCGAACCAATGACAGCATTGACGATGTGAAATGGCATTGGGGTAATGTTCATTACAGCTCCTATGGGAGTGCTACCACAATGAAACTCCTACAGCATGCAGTGACAGATGTGTTTCTTGTCCACTTCTATGTTGGTCGGCACTTACACTCTTCACCTTTTGACAGCTAACTGCCACTGACTTAAGCCACCTACCTGCTGATGTCATGCCTGTGTGCTGCCCCATTTCAGTGACCAATGTGCAGCTGGGGCTTCAACTTTGGATACCTCAACATCAGACATTTCCAACTCAATAAGATTGGCTTGAAACTTGTGTAACACATACTAAGCTCCATGAGATTCACAGGTTAGCTCAGGAAAACAAGATTATTGGCCAAAACAAAGTGATTGATGGTTTTAAATTTTACTTGCTGCTGATGAATCTAATGCTACTATTTGTACCAATCTTAGCACATAACTTGAGCTTCACTGACATCCATCACACTTCTCTCACCTGCATTCCTGAATCTGGTAATTCCATTGTTTTCATAATTACAGTAGCTTTTATGTTACAGTAGTCATCAACATGAAGTAGATATTCTATATATTTTTTTTAAAAGTAATGCAAAAATTGAATTGCCGGGGAATTCAGTCTATGAATTAGGGAGTGCTCCACATAAGATGTTGAGAACATGCCAAGTTTGGTGCTAATAATTTTCTGATGACAATTACATAAAACACTAGGTGAATATCAATGATGGGGGAAAATGAGATATATGTGATTTTTAATAACCTGGTATTTTTTTTTTCTTTTTTTTTTTTGTAATGTCCAAATGGGAATGTGTGCATAAACATAGAAAATGAGCGAACACACACAAAACGTGACATACATGACTCTATGTGTTTTCGCTTGTTTTCTATGTTTATGTGTTATTGTCATGTGAAGCCTGAGTTTTAAACCGTGAATGTATGCTTCATGATCATTACAGCAATTATAAAAAAAAAGTACCTTGGTTGAGGCAGGGATTCAACAACTGGGAAAAAGCAAGTGCTGTTTCCAGTGCACCACCAAAGTTGGGCAAATATTCAGACAAAAGAAATCATATTGTTTGCAATCTTGTTTTACAGGCATTAGAGTTACGAGTGTAAGGAGTTGTCTCATTACAATATCATAAATTTAGAAATTGACTGTGACACTCTCTCTGCTATTATGGTGGGCTTCACGAAAAAGAAAAAAAAAAAGATTTGAATAATAGATATCAAGAATATTCAAGACAAAAGAGGACTGTTGAATTTTTTTTTTTAAATTTTTTTACCGTGTTGTAGTAACAAAAGTTTGACTTTTTATATGTTCAAATAGAAAAGCTAGCTATTGGTTGACTGCTATGCATGGCAGGAAACCTCTAGGCAATAGGATCTTGCACTGGTTTGCTAGTATGGTATTTTATCAAAAGACATTGTATGCAATATTATTTGCTTGTCCTATATCTATTCCAGAGCAGTCAATCGTCTGATTTAGTAACGCTCCTGCGATTTCTCTGAATTTGGCGGAGAGCTTGGAGTTCTCACCATGAGTAGGCGAGATAGGACTCTGAGTCATAGGGTTGACTGATGCCTCACGTCTTCTGAGATTTTCAGCATGTGGGGCGGCATCACCCAGTTTGAATACTTATTGCCATTCAGCATAGCATTGCAACTCATTCTGAACATATTTTATAGAAGCTTTGAGCTGCACTTCAATAGAACTACTGCTGCCACACCCACCTGTTGCTTCACAGGAAGAATGGCTTTCAGTGTCCAAAATGGCTAGTTGTTGGGTCATCTGAGCATTGCTCTAGTGAATAGCTAACTTAATTCAAAATTGCATTAATAGATTTTTGCTTAGGAAACAGTGGCAGATGAAATGATGGCAGTAAATTTGTAGAGAAAAATATACATAATATCTAAGGTATTTTTACCTGATATTGTCAAAGTATTTTGCTCGTTGTTGCTCTGTGAGGCACGTGCTCCCGGCCCGAGAGGTCCCTTATGTTACGGACCTTTGGTTAGTTATAAAAAAAATTTTATACAGAAATAAAACAATTATGTTATATATTTTCTGTTCCACATTCATTCACTCGCACAATCAAACGTTTAAAATTTACTATTAATTAAAAGATTTTAGTAGAAAGAGTTATACTCATCGGGTCAGGAGACGTCTCACAAGGGGTTCGTTGTTACAGCGAGCGCTTTCGGCGGTGCTTAACCACCATCGTCAGGCCTCTACTTCCACACGAGGGTTCCTCGCGTGTGTGTAGTCTTGGAGTTGCATGTTGGGAATTGAAGGGAGGGTTTGCTGCCTGTATGTGTTAGGTGATTTGTTTCTCATGTGTCGCCATCTATTGGATAAGTTGATAGGTATCAGTCGTAAGTATAATTCGTTTGTGTACATATTTTTGGGCTATTATTATTTGTTTGTAGAAACAGGTGTATTGTTATTATTATTATTATTTTTTTTTTGGGTTCTTTATTTAATGGTGTGTTTTTTTGTAATGTTCTTTTTTTTTCTTTTTTTATAAGTGATTTCCAGGCTGTGTCTAGTGTGGTGGGGTCTTGCAAGTTGCATATTTTATCTTTTTTTGCTTTGTTCAATTATAATGCTTTATAATTGAACAAAACAAAAATATATAATTGAACAAAAAAAAAAAAAAGATAAAATATGCAACTTACAAGACCCCACCACACTAGACAGAGCCTGGAAATCACTTATAAAAAAAAAAGACAAAAAAAAAAAAAAGAACATTACAAAAAATCACACCATTAAATAAAGAACCAAAAAAAAAATACACCTGTTTCTACTAACAGATAATAGTAGCCCAAAAATATCTACACAAAAAAATTATACTTATGACTGATACCTACCAACTCATCCAATAGATGGCGACACATGAGAAACAAATCACCTAACATGTACAGGCAGCAAACCTTCCCTTCGATTCCCGACATGCAACTCCAAGACTGCACACACGCGTGGAACCCTCGTGTGAAAGTAAAGGCCTGACGATGGTGGTTAAGCACCGCCGAAAGCGCTCGCCGTAGCAACAAACCCCTTGTGAGAAGTCTCCTGACCCGATGAGTATAACTCTTTCTACTAAAATCTTTTAATTAATAGTAAATTTTAAATGTTTGATTGTGCGAGTGAATGAATGTGGAACAGAAAATATATAACCTAATTGTTTTATTTCTGCATAAAAAATTTTTTATAACTAACCAAAGGTCCGTAACATAAGGGGCCTCTCGGGCAGGGAGCACGTGCCTCACAGAGCAACAACGTGCGAAATACTTTGACAGTATCAGGTAAAAATACCTTAGATATTATGTATATTTTAATCAAAAGCACGTTTATAACATAAGACAACCCATAAGGTTGCCTCATGAATTGCAGTTTTCGTAAATCTGTAGAGTTTAAGTTTTGAGTTTTTGGTTTGGAATAGGTTAAGCAGTACAGTGCCAGTGAAGTATAGTTTATTGTATAATTATTTCTCCATGAATGGTACCTGCTAGAAGAGAGTAGTATTTTGCTAATACGATACTTGAAGGATTTCCACCTTACATACTAAGTAATAATTTGCAAAACTCTTCTTTTCATGTTCTCATTTATTTTTGGCTTTGCCTGAAAACTGTTGGTAATCCATTGACCACTGTTGGTAATTTGTAAATGATGGTATTAGTGTTGGAATTAAAAGGTGTAATGCCAGCATAGCACAATTTGGCAAGGCACATGTTGTAAGCTGAGTTCATTTGCATGAACTCTGAAAATTAAGAATTTTAATGTATTTTTTTTTTTCATTGGGCATTGGCCTTGTGATTTTTTTATATGGTGAGAGTAACGATCAGTGTTCTTTTGTTTAGCTCTCAAACACTCCCCGTCTAAAAGGAAAGGAGTCTCGGTGAGACAAAGGCCGCCCTCTACAGGTGAATCTGATCTTCCACGATCTCTACTTCCAAAAATCCCGTCAGAAGCAGAAAATTCACAAGAAGAAGGTAGTGTAGTTTTTTCTATGTTTTTTTTTCTTTTCAGTTAATGAATTGTGATAATGGAAAACTGGTACATATTGATTTGAAGGGAAGATTATATTTTCCACTGACAGAAAAAATAAATAATTTTGGCCATAGTTCTTATAGGAAGACAGCAATAACTTTATTCACTTTGACTTTAGGGAACAAAGGAAAAATATGTACAGAAAAGCAAAATGAAAGCAAGCGTGTTTTCATTTCTGTGTTGAAATACACACCCAAGGCAACAGTAAAAACGTGCTGGGAAATGATAAAATATAGCCAGCAACAAACTGACAAACAAGGGTTGCATGCAGGTTTGCATTCAGTGGGAAGGGTTGCCACTTTTTTTCAAAATCCCATATTCCCTCTATTTTGTACAGCATGGTTTTATTTTTTTTAAGCCAATGATTAGCCACTTGCACAGTGGTTACATATAGCTTCAGTGTAACACACAAATGACATTACCAATACCAGCTTTCTGTTACAATTCGACCTACAATATGGAAACTTCAGTGTTATGTAATTCTGAATGGCATCACCTTCAAGTAAAGTTTGTGATATGTCAGAAGTATGGTTGTTGTACAACACGCTGCTGTAAAATGTAGGTAGTTCTTAGTACAAAGCACAGCCCATGGCGAGAATCACATTTTTTTTTACTTCTGCAAATTATGTTGTTTTTAGATGTGTCTTCATAATTATTTTTCAGTATTTTTATGTATAATAAAAATTGTTTTTGTTATGTGTTTAAAATTTTGCAATATTGTACGTACATTTATGTAATGCTTGTGTTTATGTTGTAAGTGTGCATGGCCGTTATGTGTACACTTGTTTTCTGGTCAGAACTCAGAATGTGTTCATGTGAGAGTAAAAATGGAGTCAGCATAAAAAAGGATTGGGAAAGCAACAAATGTATGTCATGTGCTGTTGAAAGAGTTGCTTCTTTATTGTAGTAAATAATATACATGCATGCAAGTTTGTAGTTGAGATACTTTAACTAAACCAGCTGATGTATGTATTGAATGTTATGCTATTATATTGGTTTGTTCGAAGTGCTGAGCATTTTTTTATGTGAAATGAAACAAATGCAATGAGTTTAAGAACATACCTTTATTCCTCAAAGTATTGTCCATTTTCTCCCCACGACTTTAGTTCATCTTTTGGGCAATTTTAGAATGCAATTGGCTTGGAAGCTAAAAAGTCGTCTACGTGTTTCTTCACAGCATTAAGATCACTGAATGATTTTCCATTTAAAGAATTTTGCAGAGACCAAAACAAATGGAAGTCGAAGAGAGCAATGTCTGGGAAATAAAGTTGGTGGGGCAAGACATCCCAGCCCATGGCATGCAACTTTCTGTGGGTGACCAAAGAAGCATGCAGCAGTGCATTGTCTTGCTGGAACACAACACCCTTTCTGTTCACAAGTTCTGACTTTCTCTGTTGCAGGTTTTGGTTCAGTTGTTCCACCTGGCTGCAGTACACATCCGAATTGATGGTCTTATTGTGTTGAAGGAGCTCATAGTAAATAATGCCTTTTGCAATCCCACCAAACAGAGAGCATAGAGCATAACCTTGCGTCCATGAGTATTTGGCTTCACTGTTTGTTTATGTGGTTCAGCAGCATGACCCCAGGATCTCTTTTGCACTACATTGTCGTAGACTATCAATTTTTCATCTCCTGCCACTAATCATTTTAAAAATAGGTCCCTCTTCTTGTGTTTTAGGAGCATATTGCATATGGAATACTGGTCCATGCAGTTTTTCTCTGACAGCTTGTGTGGGACCCAAACATCATAACAAGAAGTGTATCCCAGCTTCACTAAATGTTCATGAACAGTACTTTTTGGCATTTTCACAGTCTCTGCTACCTCCAGAGTCATTTATTTCGGGTTGCACCCGATTTCTGCCTTTATGAGATCGTCGTCCACTGCTGAAGGTCTACCACATCGAACCCCATTGTCCAAAGGGAAATTGCCGGTGTTGAAATTCGCAAACCACTTTCGAACCATTCATCACCAATAGCATCCTCTCCATACATTTTACAAATGTGTTTACATGTCTGTGCAGCGTTTAATTCTTTTTTTATAGAGGAATAGCATCCCATGCTGAAAATACAATATTTATTGTAGTTAATTGTGCATTGCAGGGATTACTAGGATATGAGTTTTCACTTTGTCAAATTTTTGGGTTGCACCCCAACCCTTCTTCAGGACTGACTAAGATAGAAGGTGCTGCCACTAAAGTGGTAATGCCATACCGCTATGTTCGTTAATCCTGGAACCTCTTCTTCTCTCAATGTGTAGATTTTTTTTCAAGCTTCTGTTTTAGATAGTGTTGCTGGTGTGCAAGCATTTTTAAAGATTCCCAGTTCATTGAATATCCAGTACTTTGTACATGTTTATCAAGGCCTGTTTTGCTTGTAATGTTCCTAATTGCGGCTTTGTGTTCAGCTACACGGGTGCGGAGTTGTCTTCCAGTCTGTCCTACATATATGTTACCACAATTGCAGTTTACACTGTAGATAACTCCTTCTTGCAGTAGCATGTTATTTTCTTTTTGTTTAAACGGTGGAAAATATTTTTTTATTTTATTGTGTCAGTGAGGAGCAAGACGAATATGGAAGTTAAGGCTAATTCTCTACAGCTTTTCAAACAACCCTTTATGGTAAGTTATTTTTCTAGTGAGTTTAATGTTTACATCAGATTGTTTATGACTTAGCTTTTTTCTCTTTAAAATTTTTTTCTATCCAATTTTCCGGGTAATTGTTATCTGTCAGCGTCTTCTTTAATTCTTTTTTATGGATTTCTTTGGAAGTTATTGCAGAATCTAAAGTTTCTATTTTTTCTAGGAACTGTGTGGCTACATTATATTTAATTTAGGGTGGATGGTATGATTGGTAGTTTAGCATTTTTTGTGTATTAGTAGTTTTTTTTTTATAGAGTGGTGTAGAGATTTTTCCTTCTGCGGCAGAGAGTGTCAGATCTAGGAAATTGAGGCTATTTTCTTACTGCACCTCCAGGGTGAATTTAAGAGAGTCATCTAGGGTGTTGAATAGGTTAAGTATGTCTATTAGCAGAGATTTTTCTTCGTGGTCCACTATTATCAGGATGTCATCCATATATCTAACGTAAAGGGAGAACAATGATGGTTGTGGGAGTATTATTCTTTCTTCTAGCTTGCCCAAATAATAGTTAGCTAGAAAAGGAGATAGCGGTGAACCCATAGCCAAGCCAGAAGTTTGTTTGTAGTATTTCTCTTGAAATTGAAAAAAGTTATGTTTGAAAGAAAATAATAGCAGTTCATAAAGTCCTATGAGCTTTTCTTTATCATGATCTAGGAACACTATCTTTTCTGCCATCTGCTAGAAATTCTATCAGAAGGTCCAGGTTAATATTTGTATGCATTGAAATTACATCAAGACTTGCAAGTAATGGATGTTCTATTATTGGGAGTTCTCTCAATTTTTTGAGCAGTTCTATTGAATTCTTAATAAGTGCTTGAGGTGGGGAGAACAACTTATTCAGGTGTTCTAGGAGATAGTAGGAGAGGTTAGACAAGCGTGAAAACTTAGTGTCCACTATAGGACGTAAAGGGGTTCCTGGCTTATGAATCTTGACAGTACTATATAACTGAGAGACTCTAAAGTGCAATTTTGCAAAATTTTTGTAATTATCAAAAAAATGATCATTCTTTCTCAAAGTTTTTAGTAATTTAGAAAAGTTTTTTATAGTGTTGTCTACTGGGTTAGCTCTTATTTCTTCATATAACGGTTTTTGCAATTCTTCAAGGATTTTTTCTAAGTATTTCTCTTTTTCTAGTAGCACTAATGCTCTGCTCTTATCTGCCTTCAAGGCCAAAATTTCTTTGCTATTTTTAAATTCTTTTAGTAATTTTAGTTCTCTACTTGAATATTTAGTAGTTTGCTTCTTAACTCCTTTTTCAAAATAACTTGTAACACGGCTGGAGTATTCACTCCTCAGCTCACTTGCCATTATAGGATCTTGACTCTATTGAATTACATACGTTTTCTAATTCAATAATTAATTGCTGTTTATTCAGCTGGGGTGGTGATAGGTTGAAATTGCTACCTTTATTAAGGATGATTTTTAGTTCTTCATTGACTCCTGCTTCCGTAAGCTCTATTACGTGTCTAATGGGGGGATTTTTTCTGTCATCTTTCCTCTGATTTCTTCCACTAAGCAATCTTTCTTTTTTAATTTTTTATGAAATAAATTATTTTTGTCTGAAACCGCTTTCAAAATCCACTAGTTGATTTCTACTTTGAGCTTTCCGATACTTCTTAAGTTTTTTTACGTCCTATAGTGGACACTAAGTTTTCACCCTTGTCTAACCTCTCCTACTATCTCCTAGAACACCTGAATAAGTTCTCCCCACCTCAAGCACTTATTAAGAATTCAATAGAACTGGTCAAAAAATTGAGAGAACTCCCGATAATAGAACATCCATTACTTGCAAGTCTTGATGTAATTTCAATGTATACAAATATTAACCTAGACCTTCTGATAGAATTTCTAGCAGATGGCAGAAAAGATAGTGTTCCTAGATCATGATAAAGAAAAGCTCATAGGACTTTATGAACTGCTATTATTTTCTTTCAAACATAACTTTTTTCAATTTCAAGATAAATACTACAAAGAAACTTCTGGCTTGGGTATGGGTTCACCGCTATCTCCTTTTCTAGCTAACTATTATTTGGGCAAGCTAGAAGAAAGAATAATACTCCCACAACCATCATTGTTCTGCCTTTATGTTAGATATATGGATGACAACATGATAATAGTAGTAGGCCACGAAGAAAAATCTCTGCTAATGGACATACTTAACCTATTCAACACCCTAGATGACTCTTAAATTCACTGTGGAGGTGCAGCAAGAAAATAGCCTCAATTTCCTAGATCTGACACTCTGTGCTGTAGAAGGAAAAATCTCTACATCACTCTATAAAAAAACCTACTAATACTCAAAAAATGCTAAACTAGCAATCATATCATCCATCCTAAATTAAATATAATGTAGCCACACAGTTCCTAGAAAAAATAGAAACTTTAGATTCTGCAATAACTTCCAAAGAAATCCATAAAAAAGAATTAAAGAAGACGCTGACAGACAACAATTACCCGGAAAATTGGATAGAAATTTTTTTTAAAGAGAAACAAGCTAAATCAAGCCATAAGCAATCTGATTAAAACATTAAACTCACTAGAAAAATAACTTACCATAAAGGGTTGTTTGAAAAGCTGTAGAGAATTAGCCTTAACTTCCATATTCGTCTTGCTCCTCACTGACACAATAAAATAAAAATAATATTTTTCACAGTTTAAACAAAAAGAAAATAACATGCTACTACAAGAAGGAGTTTTCTACAGTGTAAACTGCAATTGTGGTAACATATATGTAGGAGAGACTGAAAGACAACTCCGCACCCGTGTAGCTGAACACAAAGCTGCAATTAGGAACATTACAAGCAAAACAGGCTTTGATAAAGATGTACAAAGTACTGGACATTCAATGAACTGGGAATCTTTAAAATGCTTGCACACCAGCAACACTATCTAAAACGGAAGCTTGAAGAAAGTCTACACATTGAGAGAAGAAGAGGTTCCAGGATTAACGAACATAGCGGTATGGCATTACCACTTTAGTGGCAGCACCTTCTATCTTAGTCAATCCTGAAGGAAGGGTTGGGGTGCAACCCGGAAATTCGACAAAGTGAAAACTTATATCGTAGTAATCCCTGCAATGCACAATTAACTACAATAATTCTTCACTGGGATTTGCCATGTCTTCATTAATTCACAGGATACAATATTTGATTATCCACGTTTTACAGGTACTGAACAAACACAGCTTCAACTTATCATCAACCACGTGTGGCTGAACGCTGCATCAAATGCCACCTTTCATTGTCACCAACATCTTGTGTGTTTTAAAAAAGTACAGCTGCATACATCACGCTCAACCATTCACATGTCACAAATGGTCACAACTTTCTGTACAACCCAATGCAACCCATGCAGGATGAGACAACAGATTTTATCAGTTATTTTTGCTGAATTAACTTTCGTAGGTATGAAATTGGAATCCAAGGTGTGTCTGAAAAGTACTGATTTTGTTTAACTTATGCTACTACTGTGCCATCCATTGGCCACTGTTGGAACTATTTACGACCAAATCTGAACTGGCTCATAGCCAATTTTCAGCAGTGTGCACAAAGCGATTCTGCTGGAAATGTTTAGGTTGGTGCAGTAAAATAATCTTTTCATGGATTTAAATTCTGAGCAAAGAGTGGCAAATAAATTTAGTTTTGAAGATGAAAAAAGTGCAACTGAAAAGGTTGCAATGGTGCATGCAGCATATGGAGGTGAAGCACTGTCACAAATCCAGCCTGCTTTGGTGGTATGGTTGATTCTGTGAATGGAGGGAAGATGTTCCTGATGATATGCAAAGTGAACATCCCTTTGAACTTAGTTTATCACAACTCTTCCAGTTTCTTGTTTAAAAAATTTGTATGATCATCTGAAATGGCAATGAGAAGTTACAAGATCACATAGCATTGTGTTTGGATGGAAACAGAGTTCAGACTTAGGTTAAATAAAGATGTGGCCACTTCACATCAGCAAATGATAAACCAAGTGATAATTTGTTGGAGAGGTGTTTTAAAACTAAAAAGGCTTATGACAATCATTTATATAATTCTAGTTCCACTTAATCTTCCCTTTTTCTCTGAGTTCCCTTTTTTTTTTTTTTTTGACGGATGATTCTGGCCTCTGGATTTTTGTCAAGGCCTGTTCTCAATTAAATAAATATATCTGGGTAAAGCCTTGAGTAAGTGATTTAAATAATTTAATTTTCTAGTTGTTCTTTTAAGGAGTGGAACAGGCACACCCTTAGGTTTGTAAGATCTAGCCTGGCCTACTGTTATGCTAAAATTATGAATCTTACAAGGATGTAAGTTTTAAAAACTCCTGCCTTTGACATCTCTGAAACTGTATTGTGTACCTGCACATTATGGTGTTCAATTGATCTCATTAGATTGATAAACAAAGAACAGATGCTCGGTTAAAAAGTGAAAAGTGCCCCCCCCCCTCCTTGTTTTTTTTTTTTTTTTTTTTTAGTCTTTGCCCTGCTCTTATGTAACCTTGAAATAGACTCTGCATACACACAGAGATATGGGAATGTAGTAATTTCTACATTGTCCATGCTAGTCACATTCATAATAGGTCTCTATAAATTTTATTTATCTAGATTCTCTTTTCTGTTTAGAGTAACCAAGTCTTAAGTCTTATTTTGGTTAAGCAGTTTACCATTATGCTTTAAACAAAATGAGTTGATCAGTGCATCCTTTCAGTTCTTACTTATGGATCATAGACATGGTACACAGGTGCGGGTAGCTCAAAGAAGCATAGAGATATATTCTGTATAACCAAGAAAGCTATGAAAAAGAACTTGTGGATGTGGAAAATGAAAAAGAGTCCATTACATCATGATCAAAGTAAATTCTCTGAATGGCAATAATCTGGATTTATTGCCAGAAAAAATGAACACCAATGAACTACTGAAATACTTGACTGGAAACCAAGCAACAGAAAAAGACCCAGAAGACCATTGTGGGAGGTGGGTGAATGAAATTCAAAAGCCTGCTCAAGTGGCATGAGTGAGAGTGGCTCAAGACAGTGTCATGGAAGAGACTTCAAGGGACCTTCGTCCAGTAGTGGATTGAGAATGGTTTAGGAAGATACCTACCATGTACTTGAAAATATTTTTTCTTTGTTAATTTCACTCATGAAATTCTACCATACATGAGATTCATTTTGCAGAATTCCACTTTTTTGCCATCATTTATGCCGTTTTTGAGATCGATGAGAAGGCGGTCTTTTTCTGTCTGGGGATGGTATTTCGTCTTTCAAAAGTTTCGAAAACAGAAGTTAAACAGAGGAGTAAAGATTTTCCTCATAATTGTAATTTCTGTTTTATTGCTGTGTTGCCTTTGTCCAGTTGCATTTTTAAATATCACTATTGCATAAATGTTGCATTTCAGTGTGAAACTGCAGTCAATCCCCCTCCCCCCCCCCCAAAGGAAGTTAGGCAACTCTAAAAATTTTCTGTAACCTTCAGGCATATTCTTCTGCGAATTCAAGGAAATCTGCCTTTTCCGTTGTTAATTGAATCATTCTTGAGATTGCGGCACAACTAAACAGAAAATTTTCAGAGATTGATGTGGCAAGGGAGTTGTTTTCTGTTTGAAGATGGAATTCATCTATCAAAACTTTCAAAAATGGAAGTTAGAGTGAAGATTTCTCCTGTAACCATAATTTATTTTTTTCTGGCGATGTTCCTTCTTCTGCGTGAAAATGGGGAAATTTCAGCTTGAAAATGGGGGACATTTTTTCTGAAAATTGAAATCGGGTGGAGTGAAGGTTTCTCCCGTGATTGTAATTTTTTTCCAGCAATATTCCCACTATCCTGTGTTGTTAAATTTTATCCCCCTTTCCATAAATGTTTGTATTTATGCTTGATAAGGGAAGGAAAAATATCTGAAAATGGAAGTGATGAAGTTTAAAAAATTGTAAGAATTGATGCATGATGTTTGAAAGTGCAAAATATTCTCAAAGTTACTGCATTTATCTAAAATAGTGAAAACTTTGGTAACATGTATTCACAGTCCTTAGGCTGAAAGTTCTTTCAGCATGATGGAGGACATTAATGTCGTCTGAGGGCACGGGGGAAAAAAATGAATGAAAGGCAATAATAAAGAAAGGGAAAGAAATCAGCAGAAAGAAATATTAAGCAATGGATGCTGTGCAGCTGCAGTGTCTACAAAAGGCAAACATAGCTGTGGCACTTCTTGAGAAGAATGCAAGGCTTGCTCTTGGAAGGAAAATAACTGATGGTCTAGCACATTCAACAAGAAAAAAACAAACCGGAAGGAATGTCTTTTAAAACCATGTTTTGTTTAGAATTTAGTAATTTTATGTTGAGAATACAGTGATGTACTCCAGTTAAATTTTTCTATAAATAAATGACCCTGAATAATCTGTCTTGCTCATGCTGCATGATCGTTGTCATAAAAATCTGCACACCAAGACGGAGGTGTCAGATGAAATGAGATTTTAGTAGCAAGATGGTACATACCAAGGACAGAAGTGATTACAATGTCACAACAGCAGGACAATTTTCGACGGACATAAGGTACACATTCCGGTCAGCATTAGTACTACATCGGACCGCCTCGTGTTCAGATACCTGCAGTGATACAGTCCGGCATGGAGTCAAAGAGACACCATATATTATCCCTGGGCAGATTATCCCACATGTCTTGGAACTGATGCTCTAAATCAGAAACACTGGGACATGGAGAAAGCTGGCATCCCATCTGGTCCCACACGTGCTTGATGGGTGACAGATCAGGCGATCTGGCAGGCCAGATTCGAAGCATGATGTAGACAGTCCTGGGAAACCCGAGCCATGTGCGAACGGGCATTATGTTGTTGGAACACAGGCCGCCCGCCCACCCGCCAGGGAAGGCAACACATGGGGCCGCAAGATCTCCTGTATGTAGCAGTGTGCTGTCAATGTCCCTCGGATCACTGCGAGGGAAGTCCTGCTGTCATACGTGATGGCTCCCGGACCATCGTGCCTGCAGTTCGGGACATGTTATGCTGTACAGTGAGGTTGGGATTGTTTTTGCTCGCCTGCGGTCCTCCACACTCTGACTTGGTGTTCGTCCGTTCCCATACAGAAGCGGGATTCGTCGCTGAACACTATATGTCACCAGTCCGTAGTATTCCACATTGCTCACTGCTGACACCACTGCAATCGACGCCGACGATGGCCAGGTGTTAATGGCAGAAAACGTAAGGGCCATCAAGAGCGCAGATTTGCCTATGCCAGGCATCTGGAAATGGTTCTGGTGGACATAGGAGTCCCTTGTACAGCCACCACATGGCTCTAGATATTGGACAAAGGTGTCATTGCATCCGTGCATGCTGCTCTCATGATTCCACGGTCCTCTCTGCTGGTGGTGTGTCTGGGTTGTCTGGAGCCAGTCCACCGTGTCTGGGTGCCTTCCTGTGTCCATTGCTCCCAACACGATTGCACTGTACTGCAATCGTGTTGGAAGCAATGACACAGGAAGGCACCCAGCACTCCTGCTTCTCTCGTCCCGACAATGGCAACCGGCATGCTGGCCGTCCTGCATCACTCGTCCCAACAATATGGCCTCTTTCAAACTCTTGCCAGTTTCCCTTACACACATCTACGGCAGCTCCTCGGCATGTCTATCTCTCAGGGATCTTACCTGACACTTACACACATCTATGGCAGCTCTTCGGCATGTCTATCTTTCAGGGATCTGCCAATTTGGCACGTTGGCCATCCTGCTTTTCTCGTCCCGACAATATGGCCTCATTCAAACTCTGTCAGTTTCACACACATCTACGGCAGCTCCTCGGCATGTCTATCTCTCAGGGATCTTGCCTGACTATTACTGTGCACTTCAGCACAAATGTGGAGTCCACTGCACTGTGCCTTATGAGCCCCAAGGATTGTGATTGCAGTGCCGGTCATGGACATGCGGAATCACACGAAACTTGAATCATTTACATGTCTGCCCCCCCCCCCCCCCCGTAGCTATTCACAGAGTTTCGCAATAATCGCACAGTTTTTTCTTGGTGCACGGATTTTTATGACAATGAGTGTATTTACACTTTCTAACCACATGTTCTGATTTTTCACGTGGTTAAAAAGTTCAGCTTTTTTTTATTTTCTTCGTCAGCCTTGTATATATGGTCCAAAAACTGGCGATTCACGACCTTGTTCTGTTCCTGTATTGGAGTGGTTGACACTACAAGGAGGAATTGGGCTGCTTCAATAAGCACAAATGTGTTGGTTCAGATCTTTAAGCTGCGGTTATTTGGAAATATGCTGTTCTGGGTGTTGTAAAGGTGGCATACTCAAATGGAAATTGGGCAATGTGGGTTTGATTACCACTCCAGCTCAATGCTATTTTCAAGTTTTCTGAAGAAATGGGGAACAGTGGAAAATTTGTTACTTAATGATGATGTATGAATGTGCTTGCCATGTATTTGTGGAAAATTATTTCTTAATGGGATTCATTCTCATATTCATTTAAGTGATGCCAGCTGAAGCACTGATGATTTGGGGCCTATCTCTGTTTTTGAATGAGATAAGGTCAACATTTACAAACATTGGATTGTTTTGACTAGCACTGATCTGAAAGTTGACCTGATTGCCAAGCTGTGACTACTTAGCTTCAGTTACTTGAAATTTCATTGCTGTAGGTGGTGTGACAGTAGCGTAGTGAAGCAGAAATCAGGAGACATGGATTAGATTCTCACTGCAGTGCAATGAACTTTTTTTTTTTTTTTTTTTTTTTTTGGTTTTTTACTTGTTTTGAAGAGATGACTACATGGAAAATGATGAAATTAGGAGCTTCTGTGCTGAAAACAAAGTGTTAGGTTAATACTATCAGATTAGTAAACATTGATCTTGTGTTGCTGGAAATATTGCTGTATAACAGTTGTATGTGTTTTTTAGTCTGTTGTTTGTAGTAAATGCTGTGTATTCCAGGTACATCTGTAGATGCTTCTGCTCCTGCCACAGTGCCTTCTCCACATAGTCCTCCTGTAGGTGGAAGCACATCAGTTCCCAGAGAAATCAAGCAGCAGCAACCGTGGAGTCCTCCAGAAGGGTTACAGAAATCCCGTGCCAACACTGATCCGGTTCCGCAGAAAACGTTTGCCACTCGAACTACTACCGTTGTCAGTAAAACAGCATCTGTCTCATGGGACAAAACAGATGTTGCGAGGTTGGTTTCAGTGTTCTCGAGCAACTCAGAAGGGCTCATGTTTATAAGTTAAATGTAAAAATGTGTTCTAAAAAAAAATTTTTTTTAGTGTATCACTCTTGAGGGTAAGAATTATTGTAATTATCACATGTAACACTTATGCTTACATATCATGTTTTTAAATTGCAACTAGAAAAGCCATGTTTAGGTTTGTAAATTTCAGTTTATTAAGACTGTTGTTAATGAGTCATGTCATATGTTTTTACTGATAAATGTAGCGTTCAAATTTGAAACCTGCGCTGAGATCTGTTTTTTCGTGGGCCAAAAAGTTAAACCCCACTGAAATTCAACGCCAATTAATTGAAGCGTATGGTGACAAATCATTTAAAGGGTTGCCAACTGCTCTGAATTTTGCGGAGTTTCTTCGGAACTAAAACTTCGCAGCCTCATGAAGTTGTTCTTTTGCTCCGGAAATAGAGTCATAATCTATAAAATACGTAAAATCCTTTTAATCGAGCATTAAGCAAAATAAAAACATCGGAGATTTTCCCCGTCTTATTACCAGGGGTGCGCAACCTCCGGCACGCAGTTGTCGCGTACCCGGCCTGCTGAAAGTTTGAAAGTGGTTTGCAATGGCGTCATGATCTCTAACTAGAGGTCTGCGCCGAAGCAAAAAACACAGTGGCAGCGTGCCAGCTAGATTTTGTCGTCGTCGGCAACATGCTGGCTGGATTTTGTTGGCAGCAGGGGCGCTGGTTAGATTTTGTCAACGGCGGCGTGCAAGCTAGATTTTGTCGACACAGCAACCTTGACTAGTGATTATTGATAGTGGCGTTCGTGTAAAAATCGATGTAAAATTTTTGATTAGCGATTATTTGAAGCATCAATGTCGGATATTTCCTTGCGAGAAATCTCCGATAACGATACCGGTATCGTTATTTCCTTAGCGAAAAAATATATATATATATATTTAAAACATTTCTTGTGCAAGAAATGTTTTAAATTTTATTTTTTTTTCACTACGCAAATAATGATATCGTTATCGTATTTACATATTGTTGTCTCGCTTACATATTGTCAGCAATGAGTGTTGGAACATGTTGTAGTTTGGAAACAATCATGGTGCCTGATAAAAAACACAAGATGGACTCCGAAATTTGTCAGTTTCAAGAGGCTTGGACATATAAATATTGTTTTGTACAACAAAACAATTCACTTATTTGTCTCGTGTGCAATGTTTCAGTAGCAGTGCCCAAAAAAATCATCGTGAAGAGGTATCATGAAACACAGCATAAGGACTTCGTACTGCAAGGTCAGGAACGCGAGCAGAAAATGAAATCTCTGAAGCGGTCACTAACCAGCCAGCAAAATATCTTTTAAAAAACAATCTGCAGAACTGGATGGAGCTGTTAAAAGTAGCCTAGAAATTTCTGCTTTAATAGCATTGCTAATTGAAAAATGTTCTGCTAAAGCTGAAGGAAGTGTCTGCTATCAGACTGTGTTCACCAATGAAGTACTGCAGAAGGCAAAAAAAAAACCACATATTTATCTCTAAAATGATGTACAGGTAAAGTGAAAAATAAATTACACTGACTTAATAGAAATGATTGTTAATTCCAAGCATTTCAAATATTTCTTGCACATATTTTTATTAATGCTCCTCAAAATTCCTATGGATGCTCCTCAACCTGTTCTTGAAAAGTTGGCAACCCTGCATTTGCATGGCAGGCAATCGCAAACTGGTGTTTGTTGTTCAAAAAAGGATGCACGAAAACCGAAGGTGATTACCTGGAGGGAAGACTGTCAACTTTGATGATGAATGAAAATATGGACCTTATTAATGAATTGATTCATGCAAACAGGCTAATCACAGTGGACAAGATTGTGATGAATTGAATATTTCGCATGGAAGTGTGGACCACATCATCACCAAGTATCTTGAGTTTCGAAAAGCTTGTGCTCGATGGGTGCTTCCCGTACTCACAGAACAATACAAGGTGCAACGTTTTCAAGCAGCTCTCACTTTTTTGGATCGTTTCACAGAAAGGGAAATTATTTTTTTGACCATATTTTGACCAGAGATGAGACTTGGGTCCATCACTTCTCACCAGAAATGAAACGGACTTCATGTGAGTGGAAACATTCATATTCTCCATCTCCGAAAAGTGCTGAATTGTTCCTCCTGCCAAAAAGGGTTATGCTCACCCTTTTCTTTGACAATCAAGGTGTCATGCATTATGAATTCATGCCGAAGGGTACCGTGATTAATGCAGCATCATAGTGTGAAGCCTTTAAGAGGATGCGAAAGACAATTAAAGTTCGACGGCCAGGAAAACTGTCAAGAGGCATTGTCCTTCTGCATGACAACACAACACCACATTCAACAAGCGCCGCAAAGGCCCTCCTTGACAAATTAAAATGGGAAGTGTGGGAACACCCTCCCTACAGTCCAGACCTTTCACCTTGTAATTTCCATGTGTTCGGCCCCATGAAAAATGACCTCAAGAAGCTGCGATGTCACTCCGATCAAGATATCAGAAATGTGGCGCAAGAATGGTTAACGGAAGTTGGACGACAATTTTTTCAAGAAGGAATCCATAAACTCGTGCCACATTACGACAAATGTTTAAAAAAAGTAGGCGATTACATCGAAAAATATCGCTTCTATAGTGTTTCCTACCTAAGTATAAACATTTCCCAAAATGTTATTTTTTTATTTTTTATATGCGTGTGCAACTAACTTCTTACTGCCCTCGTACAGTGGTGTGCAAAAGTATTGCATCATCTGCAAAAACCATGAATTTTTAGGTTTAACTTTTTTTTTTAACTAACTAATTTTCATAGTTATTTCATCGTTATTATACACTGAAGAGCAATTGAATTAGAGACAGCTGGCGTTATGCAAATGTGGCGCTGTGGGTGGCCCTGTAAATGGAAACGACATGACGTATGCAGCGATCCGACAATATAAGGAGTGATGCGACAGGAATCAGTAAGAGTTGAACGCAGTATGGGTAAAACGAAGGATCTGAGCGCACATGATCGTGGGCAAATTGTCGGGGCACGACGAATGGGTCACTCCATCTCGGAAGTCGTGCAGGCACTGGGATTTTCATGAGCCACTGTGTCACGGGTGCACCGTGAGTACATCAAATCCGGTAAAACCATCCCTGCAAGGGCCAACTGCCGTGGACAACAGCGTGTGGATGAGCGGGGTCATCGTCGGCTAGCTCGCATTGTAACAGCGGATAGACGGGCCATAGTGCAAGAAATCACTCGACAATTTAACGCTGGTGCACAAAAACGTGTAAGCAGCCACACCATCCAGAACCATCTCCTTGCTATGGGGTACAGAAGCCATCGCCGCACGAGGTTACCACTGCTGACCGCACATCACAGGGTGCAAAGATTAGCATGGGCGCGGCAACATCGCCAATGGACCCTAGACATGTGGGAAAATGTTGCCTGGACTGATGAGTCGAGATTGACTTTGGTACATGCGGATGGCAGGATATGAGTATGGCGTAAACCACATGAAGCGATGGATCCTTCTTGCTGGTGGGGGTGGCATTCTCATCTGGGGACTGTTTACGTGGACTGAAATAGGACCCCTGGTACGTGTGACATCGTCCCTCACAGGTCAACGTTTCCGGGATATCCTGGATGACCATTTGCTCCCGTTTGTGCGTCTTCAACATCCCACTGGGGACCTCATCCTGCAGCAAGACAATGCATCTTGCCATCGCTCCCGAATTGTATCCGAATGGGTTGGATGAACACTCCACCAACGTGACCTCGCTTCCTTGGCCAGCTAGGTCACCTGACCTCAATCCCATCGAGCACATCTGGGATGCCATCGAGAGAGATGTTTGAGGCTCTGAACCCCTTCCATCAAATCTTCGTGAACTGTGGGAGCTTGTTCAAGGGTCGTGGATCCGTACGGCTTCCCAACGCTTCTGGTGTCTTGTCGAGTCCATGCCGAGACGAATTGCCGCCGTCATCAAGGCGAAAGGTGGTGCTACACGTTACTAGACAGGTATCTCTAATTCAATTGCTCTTCAGTGTATAACATTTGACATGGAATTTAATGGAAATTTCAAAAATGTCTTAGTTTTTTCTGTAGCTACTTCTGTTCCTTAAGATTTGGCATAAAATACATGGGATTTGACAAACACATTGAAATTTACATTAGCTGTGTATCAGTTGTTACAGCCAATGATAGACATTCTTTTACCTGATTGGCTGCTTCGTAATGCTACCGTAATCCTACTCCAGCTGTTATAAGGGTTGACACAGAGCTACTAGAGCATTGTAGTGGTCGCTTTTTGTTGTTATTGGGGTATATATAATTTGTGTACATTCTCAATAATGGTTAAAACTGCGGAATTGTCCACAGTGGACAGAGTGAAAATAGTTGTTCTGCATGAAGAGAGATATTTTTCAAGGCAAATCGCAAGAGTGGGCTGTAATCAATCTACAGTTATTAAGCTACTGAAGAAAGTAAAAGACACTGCTGATATTAAAAATATGCATTGCAGCAGAAGGCCTAGATCCATTACAACCTGACAGGACAGTGCTCAGAAAGCTAAGCTTGGCAGACAGGAGGCTCAATTCACCTGAATTGCTTCAAGATAGTCTGAAGTGACTGATTTACTGTTAGGAGGAGGCTGCTTCACTATGACTTACGTGGCTGCAAAGGCAGTTGTAAACCACTGTTAACTGCAAATCAAAGACAGCTTAGACTTCAGTGGGAAAAACAGCATGTCTCATGGGCAGCCAAGCAATGGCAAAATGTTCTTTTCAGTGATGAATCAGAATTTTGCCTTAATGGGAATCAGAGTAGTGCCTAGGTAAAGGAGATTCAAGCATGAAATTGCTTAGTGACTACTGTTAAGCATCCTTCGAAGGTCATGGTTTGGAGCTGCATGTCTGCACATGACATTGGGAAACTCTGTATTGTTGATGGTACGGTAAATGCCAAGAAATACACCTGGATATTAGAAAACAAGATGCTACCATCGTATAGAAAACTTTATGATGGGAATTTTATTTTTCAAGATGACAATGCTCTCTGTCGTCATGCTTAAAGTAGTGAAAAAAGTGGTTTCAGGAAAAAATGTTCAGCATATTGATTGGCCACCACAGTCACCGGACTTAACTTGATTGAAAATTTGTGGTTCAAAGTGTCATATGAACTATCAAAAAAGAAGCCAACAATCAAACTTCAGCTCATTGAAGATGTAATTCAAATTTGGAATCATATTGTTCAACCGAATCCATGGTAGAAGGTAACTGGTGTGAAATTTCATTTCATTTATTTTGTTGAATTCCACACCAGTTACCTCTACCATGATGTGCGACTTTATCTGGAACTACTTTGCCAGCATATCAATATAGCAGGCCTATGTTACTATTCGAAATGGATTTTGGAACTAAACTATATTTTTGAAAGTTAATATTATACCTAAATATTATACAATTTTTATCTTGGTTTTTATGTGTTGTTTATAATATTAAAGTCTGCATGATCCATGCAGTCTGCACTGAGAAATATAATGTGTGAAACAGTATTAGTAACAATAGTTGAGCTGTTGTCGTTCACTTGAATGGAGTTGTCTTTTTTTTTTTTTTTTTTTTTTTTTTTTTTGTTGCTGTTTCATTCGTAAGGAACATAACAAGAAGTAGATGGGACTTGCCTCAGGCAAAATCTTATTCAATGAACATTTGTGGAAGAAAATTTCAAAAATGATCATTTCCAAGATAGTAGCTGATCTTTCATCTTTGGGGGAAATTTTCAGTCACCCAGTGTTAGGTGTGGTCCAAAAATCACATTTCCGACTTCTTGTAATGCTAAGTCTGAATTTGAATTCTGGGGTAAGATATGGATGCTATTTTGTCCTTTGAATGCTGGCTCTCTCCATTCCCTTTGACCATTGGCTATGAATTACTGATGAGTGACTTGTTATAGCCTTAGATGCTCATGGTGGCTATCAAGCCCTAAGACAAAAAAACCAAAAAAAAAAAAAAACAACCAGAAAAGTCTTGTATGGTGTTATTCCAAGATATGCTTTCATGATATGTATTGTGTGAGGTATTATTGTCTCTCTATCATGGTGAAAGTAAATTATTAAAATAAATATAGATGATTTAGATTGGAATTCATTTATCCAGTTTTTAAGCTCTCTCTGCTTTTTTTACCCCCAACTTCAATGGAAAAAGCTGAACAGCAAGGCACATACACTAAAAGAAATGAAAATTGATTGATTTCAAGAAGTAATTACCAAATATTAACATTCATTTTGTGATTATGCTGACTTGAAAAATGCTCCTAAAGTTTGGACTATTGGTGGCAACAGAATTTTGTAATTTAAGTGACATAATTTTGTTTAATTAACAAAATGTTTTGATTGTTGAAAGCACAAGGTGATAGCCTATTAAATGCCAATAAAATAAAATTTTATTCCTATAAAATGAAGACATGTAATCTGTTGGAATTAATAGTAGAAACTGCTTAAATTCAAAGGTGAGTGCTAGGATATGTATATATGCCTTGGTTTTAAGCTAATGATGTAACTATCAGAACAACAACAACGTTTGATTCAAGTATAGAGGACATAACACATTACCTTTCGTAACCTTGTTTAAAGAATTAGTTTAGTACACAAACACTTGTATCAATAAATGGTGAATACTTGAGAACTGATGCACATTCAAATCGGCTGAAGTTCTCCAGAAATAACTCTCACGTAGCTGTCCATACAAACTGAATCAGGAACTTGAAGAAAGGTTGAAGTACTTTTATTTTCATAGCTATCCATAAAACTGAATCAGGAACTTAAAAGGTTGAATGTTTATTTTCTTTGTTCAGAAAGTCAGAAAACATTGTATTTCAGAAAGGGAGTCTGCAGTGGAAATAAATGCCCACTCAGATTGATATTGACAAAATCACCCTGATTTGAGCATAGTTTTTAGATGAAGTAATATTTCACATTTGTGGAACAGCATGTATGTAACAGGGCATAGCTATCATGTATGGGGAAATCAAGATTTGCATGCTTTGTCTGGAGATGAATGTAATTCACCAAAGATTAATATATATTCTGATGGAAGACTAGGCAGGGGTTGGAGTTGTCCTGAAATTCTTGAAGTTCCCAATTTTTATTTTTTGCCCTGAAATGTCCTTATTTTCTTTCTACACTATCTACCAACAAGTAATTGGACACCCCTGCAATTGACGATATCTGCAGTCCTGATACACGTCACGGTCGCCGCCGTTAAATATCGTGTGGGAAACAACAACGCAACCAGTCGCATGCAAGATGCCACGCAGTTTGGAGCTCTCTGATTTCAAGAAAGGTGTAATCGTCGGGTATCACAGAAATGGTCGATCCATACGTGACATATCCAGCGAGTTGAAGTACCCAAAATCGACAGTGGCCTACGTGATTGGCAAGTGGAAGATGAGAGATGACTGTTGGAATGTGCCCCGACCCGGCAGACCCACAAAACTGTGAGTTAGAGACCGACAGGTGCTGCCCAGAGAAATTCGGAAGAACCGCACCAAATCGATGGGCCACATCCGCGAAGAGTTTCAGCAGGCATCCGGGAGTGTTCTTTCGATGAATACCATCCTACTGCACCATTTTGGATGACCATGCGCTTCCTACGTTGTGGCAGTTTTTGGGGTGAACCCATGTTATTTCAGGATGACAATGCCACCTGTCATGTTGCAAGGTCCACCATGGCTTGGTATGGTGACAATGGGGTTAATCGAATGGACTGGCCTGCGCAGAGCCCGTACCTTAACCCTATCGAGTACCTCTGGAACGAGTTGGAGCGTCGACTTAAGGGGTGCCCCCACTGTCCGAAATCGGTGAAGGAACTGACCTGTCTTCTCCAAGCCGAGTGGAAGAAAGTACAGCTAGCCGTTGTATAACGCCTGGTTGAGAGTATGCCCCGGAGGGTCGCAGCTGTAATCGCCCCATGTGGAGGCTCCGCCAACTATTGACGGTGAATAAACTTCGTTTTCCTTTGCTATCACAGGTGTCCAATTACTTGTTGGTAGATAGTGTATATCCTGAAAATTTGAGTGTAATCCTGAAATTTCAAGAATTAAATGGTAAACTGCATATGTATAGTGATTCATCATCTAGCATTTACAAGTACTGCATAAATAAAAAACAAGAGAGAGTATTCTATTGTTGTGACGTCATCGCCAAGAACTCTCACTCTTTTATTTTGCGATGCACTCGAACGCGTTCCTGCATTTGTGAGATCATTCGAGAATTGTAGCTGCTGTGAAGCCGCTTCTTACTTACGGAGGGCGCACAGAGATGCCAACCCTTACGGAATCTCCATAATTATTCCGGATTTTCCTCAGAATTATGGAATTACAGATGACTTGCGAAAAATTTTAGATATTCAGATTTCCGCTGTTATTGAGAAAGTTTTACTGGTTTTGTAATTAATCAATGTGAAAGCCTCTGAACAAAGTTTGTAACACAGCTCTTTGTTTGTTTCTTTTTTTTTAGGAGAAGGAATTTGTTTTGCTTGTTTGAAAGAGTGCAAAAAAAAAAAAAAAAAAAAAAAGGAGAATGTCGCCGGGACGCCATTACGTAGGCCTAGCATGCTACTTTCGCAGTGGCCCGAAGCCTCTGAATAAAGTTCGTGATGCAGCTCTTTGTTTCTTTTTTCTTTTCTGAAGTGAAAGAATTTGGTTTTGCTTCTTTGAAAGCTAAGTGGAAAGAAAGCACGGCGCCAGGCTGGGATTACGAGGCCTTGCATGCTTCTTTCGCCGTGACCCAGGATTACATTGGCCCAGAGCGCTTCTTTCAGCGTGGCCCGGGCATTATGTTGGCCCGGACATGTTTTTTCACTGTGGCGTGGGATTGTGTCGGCCTAGGCGTGCTTCTTTTGCTGTGGCCCGGGATTGCGTCACGAACTTGCCTCTGAGCCAAGTTCGTAACACACCCCTCCGTTTTTTTTTTTTTTTTGAGGAGGAAGAAGAATGTGTTTTGCTTGTTTGAAAACTAAGTGGAAAGAAAGCATGGTGCCGGGCCAGGATAACATCGGCCTGAAGTCTCTGTATAAAGTTTGTGACACAACTCTTTTGTTTCTTTTCTACTTTTTTTTTCTTTCTTTCTGAGGAGGAGTAATTCTTTTTGCATGTTTGAAAGCTAAGTGGAAAGAATGCATGGTTCCAGGCCCCGGGATTATGTCAGCCATTATCATTTGGGGCTTTCGAGCAGAAATCTCGGGGGGGTCTGTTTGAGGTTCCGTAAGCGGAAGTTAGTTGGAGTGAAGATTTCTCCCGTAATCGTAATATTTTCTGGCAATGTTCCTTCTGCCCAGTATTTTTCTTTAATATCCATTTATTCCATTAATACTTGCATTTCAGCTTAAAAATGTAGGAAAGCGTTTCCCAAAACGGAAAACGGTAGAAGCGAAGATTTCTCTTGTATTCATTTTATCCCATGATGTTCTGACTATCTTGTGTTGTTAAGTGTTACATATGACTATATTTCAAAGAAATTCTGACTGAAAAGTGAATTTCTGCTGCACGCAGAAGTTGCTGATATAGGAATTAGGATGGAAGAAGCTTCCTTTTCTTCAGTAATGCACTTGGCAAATATTTTCTCAGCTGGAGTTGTTAGTGACAGTGATCTGGACAAGTTGGAATTGGAGTTTGCCTTATATCAGATTGACGAATTGGAAGAAGGTGTTTCGAATAGTCCTACAATTGATCCTGCATGGTCAAACATTTTGAAAATGACTGGTGCAGTTGGTGCTAAAACGTATGAAGTTTTACCACACCTGATACATGCTATTCTTGTTGTGCCACACAGTAATGCAACTGCGGAAAGAATTTTTAGCATTGTATATAAGAGTCAAGGGATGTAAGGTCAGGTGATGCGTAACATCACAGCCTCTCCTTGACAAATGTCAACCCCGCCTTCTCGTGGTGCATCCTGTTCCCACTAAAGGGGCTCTGACGACCGCCAGTAGCGGTATAACTATACCATCGGGATCAGAGGAAATGCTATCCCACACTCACCAACCCGCTTGGCCAGCGTGGTGAGTTATGGCCAAACACCTCCAAAATGACTCTACAACTTAAATCTTGGCCCTCAGTCTCCGGCAGCTGGAATGTACCTGGCCAAGGCAGCGGCCAGTGCGACATGAAGGCAGAGGGTGCTAAGAATCCCCGGAGGACCGGACTAGGCTGCCATTTGATGCTGACCTTGGCTACCTATAACGGACGCTCCCTATCTTCTGATTCAAGGCTTCTTGAATTGGAAGAGGAACTACAAAGGATCAAGTGGGACATCGTCGGGCTAAGTGAGGTAAGGAGAAAAGGAGAAGATCTCATTGAACTGAAAAGTGGACATCTCTTCTATTATCGTGGGACAGATACTGGCAGAACTAGTGGTGTTGGATTTATAATAAACAAGAAACTGAAGGATAAAGTGGTAGAAGTTGAAAGTTCCTCTGACAGAGCTGCACGACTCGTTATCCAACTATCGAGAAGATACCAGGCTCAGATTATTCAAACTTATGCACCCACCACAAGTCATCCTGAAGAAGAAATTGAAGAATTTTATGAGGAAATTCGTCATCTAAATAATAAAGGTAAGCAGCACTTGAAGATAATTATGGGAGATTTCAATGCAAAAATAGGGCAACGGCAACAGAATGAAACTTCAGTAGGTAAATTCGGTCACGGCAACAGAAACCAGCGTGGAAATACTCTCGTTGAGTTTGCAGAGGCAGAAGGATTTTTTCATCTTGAACTCCTTTTTCAAGAAAAAGCCACACAGGAAATGGACATGGAGACATCCAATTGGGACGACAAGTGAAATTGATTTTATTATGTGTAACAAAAAATTCGTCATCGAAGACTACAGTGTGCTGAACAAGTTCAACACAGGTAGTGACCATAGATTGGTGAGATGTAAGATGCACCTCAACACTAAACTGGAACGTGGCAAGCTCATAAGACAAACAAAATGTATTGACATAACCAACCTTAAAAAACACCATAATACTTTCAAGTTGGAACTGAAGAACAGATTCTCTGCTTTAGAAGGCCTAACATCGGAAGAAGTGGATATTTCGAAGTTAACAGAAAAGTAACCAAAGCTCTAATGGAAACAGCAACAAAATTAGCTGGGTCTAAGAACAAGTTGCATGTGAACAAATTATCACGAAAAACCAAAATGTTGATGCAAAAAAGAAGAGAGATGAGGACAACTAAAGTAGATGTGACTTCCAAAGTGGAATATATAGAGCTATGCAAGACAACACGAAAAAGTATCACTGAAGACGTAAGGAAATTCAACTGTGAGCTAGTGAGGAAAGCAATTGAAAACAACCAAAGCCTTAAGATAGCAAAGGGACATCTCAGTAAGGGAAGAAAACTGATTATGGCTCTGAGAAAAGAAGATGGTTCTATAACAAGAAATAGAGGTGAAATTTTGACAAGAGTGAAAGATTTCTACTCCAAATTATATGAAAGGGATGATACATGTACTCCAGACATCATGAAAGGTACCAGAGTTCTTCCAGTCCTCCCAGCAGAAGTTGCTCATGCAATCAAGAACATGAAGCGAGGGAAAGCTCCAGGAGAAGATGGAATTACTATAGACATCATACAAGAAGCAAGTGGAGAAATTGAAACAGTACTCGCCCAAATTTTCACTCGATGCCTTAATGAAGGGAAGATTCCTGAGGATTGGAACAATGCTACAATGATCCTGCTACATAAAAAAGGTGACATTGAGGATCTCAGGAACTACAGACCTATCAGCCTCCTATCAGTGGTTTATAAAATCTTCACTAAAGTTCTTTCACACCGCTTGAAGGTAACACTGGACATGGCTCAACCGAGAGAACAAGCTGGATTCAGGAGTGGCTACAGCACAATAGATCATATCCACGTACTGAGAGAACTGATTGAAAGAGCGAGGGAATATGAACTTCCATTGTGCATGGCTTTTATCGATTATGAAAAAGCCTTTGATTCGGTGAAACCATCAGCAGTTACCACGGCTCTGAAATCCTGCGGTATTGAAGATGCATACATTAATATTATTAATAACATCTATGAAAATGCAAGTGCAAAGATTCGGCTGTTTGAAAATACAACACACATAAAAATTGGAAAGGGAGTGAGACAAGGTGACACCATATCTCCGAAGCTCTTTAATGCCACATTGGAAAATGTCTTTCAATCACTGAACTGGGAAAACAAAGGGATAAAGATTAATGGAGATTATCTAACCCACCTTCGTTTTGCTGATGACATAGTCATTTTTGCAACTACCCCATCAGAGCTGCAGAGTATGATCCAGGAACTTGCTGACAAGAGTAAAGAAGTGGGATTAAAAATGAACTTTCAGAAGACAAAAAGTGATGTTCAATGCTTTTACAAGAAATGAAGATTTATCGATTGATGGAGAAAAACTGGAGATAACAGATACGTATGTTTATCTTGGACAGCAGATATCAAGTGAGGGTCACATTGATGAAGAAATTAATCGGCGTACAAAACTTGCCTGGAGAGCTTTTGGAAGAAACAGCATAATTTTCAAGAGCAATATGCCATTATGTCTTAAAAGAAAAGTGTTTGATCAATGCATCCTTCCAGTGCTTACGTATGGTGCAGAGACGTGGACCTTAACTAAAAGAGACATACAAAAGCTGCAGACAACTCAAAGAAGCATGGAGAGGTGCATGCTTGGTATAACCAGGAGAGATAAGAAGAGGAACTCGTGGATCCGAAAAATGACGAGAGTGGAAGACATCATGATCAGAGTTAAATCCCTGAAATGGCAATGGGCTGGACATACTGCCAGAAGGACAGACCATAGATGGACAGCCGAAATTTTAGATTGGACTCCAAGGGACAGGAAAAGACCCAGAAAAAGACCACATGGGAGATGGGTGGATGAAATTCGTAAATATGCGGGAGTGACATGGAGGAGACTGGCACAAGACAGACCGTTGTGGAGGAAACTTGGGGAGACCTTCGTCCAGCAGTGGATTGATAATGGTTGACAATGATGATGATGATGATGATAAGAGTCAAACAGAAGTTAGGCGAAACCTAGCCACTGAAACTTTAGGGGTGTTTGTTAGCCTTAAAAGTGAAAATAATTCCTGCTTACAACTGGGCAATAATTTTGATAGCTTTTTGGTAAAAGAACAACATTTCTGCATTTGTACCAATATTTGATTGAATTTACCTGCCAGGTCCACCAAAATATGTCCTGAAATTTAAGAAAAATTGTGTTATAATTTTTTTATTTTTTATCGCTCCTACCCCTGACTAGTCCATCAGTTGTTTCTTCCTTGAAGAACCTACAATTTCTGGTGAAACATTTCCAACTATCATGAGCAATACTGCATTGTGTTTCATTCTGATATGAACAATTTTCTTGTGACTGCAACTCTCTAGATTGTCTGTTTTCTGTTTGATGGATTAGAAGGTGCTCAATTCCCTAACTCCTCTCCCTCTAGTTCTAACAGCTGTTTATCTATCTTTTCTCTGGTGCAGTTTATTAATGACACTATGTTTAAAGACAATGTGCAAAATGTCAGCTATTTGGGAAAAATCCTGAAATCTGTAGAGTATGTTACACTGGAACAAGTTTGCTACCATATTTTAAGAAACTGAACCCTGTTTCGATTGCTGCTAGTTTACTAATGCTATCCATATTAAAATCTGCTGAGTATGTGCTAGTGTTTTAATTTTTTTGTGTTTATGTACTACGAAAGGAGACAGTTTTTAATTTTAGGACCAACAACCTGTGTTTCACTTGGGTATACTTTTGGCAGTTTAAAGAAACCAATTTATTTTGTATTTGCTCAGTTGAATGCACTGCAGATTTCTTTGGCAGTGATAACTGAAATAATGACAGGAATTCCTTTCCTGACACCTTTATAAATTTTGGAATTAGTGGAGTGAGAAAAGCTGTTGTATAATAAATTATGTGTAATATGGCTGGGACTAGAATTGGATACACTAATGGGCACTCAAGAGGTGTTGGTGTTTTAAGCTGATGCTCCTTGCATGTAAAGTAAGCATTCTTTAAGTACCTTCTTTGAAAAAATAGTGCAGAAATAAAATTATTGGTAACATATATATCATACATGAAATTCTTCCGCTGATTTGCAGATTTTTTTTTTTTCATCATTTGGGCCATTCTTAAGATTGATGCAAAACTGAAGATAAATTTGAAGGGGGGTAGGGGGGGGTGTTACTGAATGCTGCAGAATTTTGCCATTCTGCTGTTTGAATAACTTGGGCATAAATTTATTTTCCAGTGGGATGGTGCTGCACTATGTCAGGCACTTGTCCTCAGTTACTTGGATACCGTGTTTGAATGATAGTGCGTCAGTTAGCATGGTCCAATTCCAGGGTCATCCTGTTTCTTGGATATTATGCCATTAAATTGGATGGGATAAGGAAATGCTCAATATGTAATCAATGCTTTTCCTCTAGGATGATGTTCCACTATGTTGGACACTGTTGTTTTCAATTATTTGGATACTGTGTTTGAGGAATGGTGAGGATGGTCCAATTCCATAGCCACTTCTTCGTCCTTCTGATACTATGCCAGTAGATACCGGGGGGGGTGAAGGAATGCTGTTTACCTAATCAGTAATATTCTAATAGGATGGTTTACGGGCACTGTAATTCTAAATTACTTGGATACTGTGCTCGAATAATAGTGCATCAGTCAAGTTAGTTTGATTCCATGGCCATCCCAATTCTCTGGATATTATGTCATTAGATTTCTTTGGATATTATGTCCTTAGATTTCTTTACAAAACCAAGGTACAAGATGTAAGCAGCCAGGAAAGAACTTTTCAAGTGCTGTCTCTGCCATTAATATTGAGCTGTTGCAAAAGACACAGTGTGAAATTGAATAGAGGTTGGATGTCTTCTTTGCAACTGGGATCACACATAGGAATGTGTTAATAAATACAAAAGAAACTTTGGGTGTTCACCTTTCAAATGCCTCAAAAATCAGTACTGTGGAAAATTCAGTTTTCTTGCAAATAAATTTTGAAACTAGGAAAATAATTTTGGACTACCCTGTATATTTGAGACTCTTAGTTCCATTTTCAGAATGGAAATTTATAACATTTGGAGTTTGAGTTGGCTCCCCAAGTAATGATATTTTAACACTGATTTTTCTTTTCTTTTTGTGCATATTGTATTGGCGCCGACTTCTTAATATAATACAATTTTTTGCAGCTTATCTCAGGTTACAATTCAGACAGAATCTGTAGGAAGTGGAATGTCTGAGACAAGCAGTTCCAGTACGTCAGGTCTGGGTTCCACGTTGCATACCGTCACATGGACTCCTCCTCACAGTGTTGAAGGCTCCACTCCCACCCATACAGAAGGTACTCCATCTTTTACTGAGTCCAGCTCCAGTGGAGATGCAGGTAGACTTCTGGTGTTTTTCTATCTCCAACACATTTTCATGCCCCCTATCTCTAGCATGATTGGAGAAACATTTTTGATAGTCTACTGCACTTCTTTTGCATGTGGCACAGTTTTTTTTTCCTTGCTAGTGCACGAGGTATTTATTTTGCTGTAAGCAACTACTGTAAGATGTATGGAAATTCATTTTTAAGGAAATAAAAATTTCACAAAGAAAATTGAAATTTACATGTAAAGTGCATCTCACTTGCTTTTGTAGTTGACATCCACAAGATCTCTAATAAAATGTAAGCATACTTAAATAAAGATGAAGAAATCAGTGATTCCAAACTGCAATTTTGATTTGTGTGGCCAGCCAATGAGGTATCTTGAGTGGAAAATTCATTCTGCAGTAATAAATAAACTATGCTAAACACAGTCAGCAGCATTGAATGCTTTTCACCAAAAGTCACAGGAATGTTCCCAAGTCTGAGTTTATGCAGTGGATCATCAGTTTTCCTATTGTCCTTCCCAACTCTTGATGTTTCTATAAATCGCAAACGCACATTTTTCTTCCAAGAATTTTTTATTGATCTAGCATCAAGGGACAGTGCGAGCTCATTTCAATTTACCATTTGTTCTTAAACTTTGACAATTTCGTGTCATTCCTGCAATCTACTTACAACACTAATCCAATCACTGGCAAATATAGTATTTTGAACATGTGAGACCTAATGAGTGTTTTTTTGTTTGTTGTTTTTCTTACATGGCCAATATGAGAATGTGTTGTTGAGATGAAAAATCTTTCAAACAAGAAAATACTGATTTGTTTAAGCTTTTGTGCAAGGGATGTGATAAACATTATTTTCAGAAAAAAATATTTGCTTAAAATATCAACTAAATTTGAAATTTTGTTTACTTTTCCAGTTCTGTCTTGTAACATGTTATTACACTAGCTTTGCTAATCTTGGAGATGGAAGAAAACTTTTATTATTTTACTTATCGAGACACCATTGTTAGATTTCTGTGAAAGAATATTTTACATGCAGTTTACAGCATGTGGGAGAAAGGTGTGGCTCCTAATAGAAAAAATAATGTATTTGGGAGCAACTGCTTAGGTACAAACAAAAGAAATTTAAAAATAAACAAAGATTAAATTCTAATTTGTAAAGAGCATGTTTTTTAATCCTTTGTAGCATAAAATTTATTTTTCAAAAGTGATTGATAGTTAGGAGAAAATCAGCAAAAAGCAAATGCATTTATGCTCTTCAGCTTGTGCATTATTTAAAATGTGCAATGTGTGTACTATGCTTTATAATGAATAGAACCAATTTACAAAACTCAATTTTTCAGCTGGGTACCTAGAATATGTAAAACATTTGCAAATAGAAAATGTTGCTTACATCCACTAGCAGCAGAAATGTGTGTTATGAAAAATCAAAAATTGTATGTGAATTGTTCCTCTTAAAAAGCAAGATATCCAAAACAAAGACTTTTAAATCAAAACTGTTGGAAGCAGAGATGTGCAGGAAAAAGTAATATAGCTTTTTATGCCCCCTAGTGAGAAGAACTTTGCCTTTTGAAGTAGAAGATGCAGTTATGGAAGCATGTTTTCTGTGGCCTGCTTTTGTCCCTATACTGGGTCAGTTAATGTGGCATGGCTCACTCATTAAATTTGTGTATGTTCTGTGGCTGCATTCTCTAATGTGACCTACCCCTTTATATAAGTTTCCAACTAATCCAAGACATTTTTTTTTTGGTGTTGCAATTTCAATAACCAGCAGTGTATTGAAAAGTTCATGAACATGGCAGCAGCAATACATAAGACTTTCATTGTAAGTTTTCATGTATCAAACATTTTTCTTGGCCAATACTAAAAGCTTCAGTGCAAAAGAAGTGGTGAAGAGAGTTATATATTTTTTAGCCTGAAAAGAATCAAGGATTCTGATGATTTGTTGCCTTGAAAGATAAATTTTCCTGGGCACCGTGCATTACTCCTTGGTCTGCTGGGCTTGTAATTTTTCAGATAATTTTCATGTTCTGTTATTTAAAAAATTGAAGTGAAATCAAAGTGCTGTCTGTACACTTCTAGAATATGCGAGCTAAGTCCTCACATTAAGAGTTACGAAAAGAGGTGTGCTTTTCCTCAGTGAAAGTGCTAGAGGAGCTATTTCACTGCATCCCTCCTTAACAGTTAAATTAGGACATCTGACTTGGTGCATCCTTCAAAGATGAAGTGGCAGGCACAAAAACATACTGATCAAAAGAAGTAGTAAACCATTTAAAGAGAAAATGATGCCTCTGCAGGTCCAAATAATTAACTTTGTCTCCATTTGTAATGGGACTAAAGTTTCCTCTTGCCAAATTAATGATAGTCATTCCCATAGGATTGATCAACCATGTTGTGCTCCATAATTGCCTGGTGACAAATACACCTATTGATGAATATATATATAAAATACGTAATGTAAATGGACGATGTCATCGCTCTGTCCACATTATTTTATAAACAATGCATAGCAACTGAAAAATTGCTGTTCCGACACCACTGGGATCGAACCCCAAATCTCTCGATAACTAGTCAAGTGTGTTCGCATTTACGCTGCGGTGCCAACAATTCTCAGCGCCATACATGGTTTACCAAGTCAGCAGCTGATTACACAAATCCATATTGATAAGCTCACAACTGAGATGTCGCCATCTTGTGGCATTTAACACACCAGCTATTTAATTGTAGCTGATAAATCCAAAGGGTGATAGAAATGGTGAATATATATCAAATATGTGGAGATAATGTAAATGGTTTTCAGTTGCTATGCATTGTTTATAAAATAACGTGGACAGAGCGATGACGTCGTCCATTTACATTATCTCCATGTATTTGATATATATTCACCATTTCTATTGATCTTTGGATTTATCAGCTACAATTAAATAGCTGGTATGCTAAATGCCACTAGGTGGCGACATCTCAGTTGTGAGCCCATCAATACGGATTTGTGTAGTCAGCTGCTGACTGGTAAACCACGCATGGTGCTGAGAACTGTTGGCACCATAGCGTAAATGCGAACGCACTCAACTAGTTATCGAGAGATCTGGTTTTCGATCCCGGTGGTGTCGGAACAGCAATTTTTCAATTGCTATGCGTTGTTTATAAAATAACGTGGACAGAGCGATAGCAACATCCATTTACACCTATTGATGCCTGCTGATGTCTGCCTGATTACACACCAGTCCAGCTGTGGTGACCTGGTGCACTTTGTGATTTGAGTATTCTACATGCCTGCATACACAGCAACAAATTTGCATGTTGATATGCCAACTGCTTCTAGGTGAGGCAGCTTCATTTTTGGGCAGCAGTGTATATTCAGTTGGTTTTATGTAGTACATAATGTTTTCTATTAAACTTCCTATGCTTTTTCATAGTATTATCATAAATTGTCTTGTTTTTAAAAGGCCAGGGTAACTTTATTCAGTAAGTTTTATGATTTTGCAGAATGTGCGTTTTGTTGGGGAAGGGCAGGGGGTGCACACACACACACACACATGACCGTTGTATTACCTGATTCAGTTAGAGGATTACTGAAATTCCATTTGATTTGTTTCAAGTAATTAGAATGAATTATTTCTGCTACTTCCATGGGATATGTTATTTTGCATGAGATTTATTCCATGTGTGATTTGCTTGAATGGCTGTATTCTGGCTGCATCAATTTGTGTATAGCTTTATCTCAGAATTTTTAAAACTTTCATGTAATCCTTTATTATATGCTATTATCACTGTAATTTTGATCTGAATTATGAAATACCTCACTCTCATGTGTCAGATTACTATGACCACCCTATCTCTTCTGCAAGAGGACATGTAACTACAGCACGTGGCAGTGGCATATATCACCGACTGGCATGAAAATTAGTTCCAAAACTCACTTCTGGGGAAAGAAGCGATACTGGAATCAGGTGTAACAATGAGAAGCTGTAGTTATTCATGCTGCCACCCTCCAAATATATAAATTACAAGTACGTGCAATATACCAAGCTTGGAAAGAAGCTGCTATAAAAGCAGGCATCTGAGTGATGCATCATTTCACTGCAAGTGAGTAGTCAACATGTTTTAAAGTGCAATGGCAATGGCACTGTACCCCGAAATTGGTGCACTTCATGTGAAGTTGTTATACATAGCAGCTGTTCCTTCACAACATTGTCTAATTTCAGAATGTTAAAGGGCTCAAAAACTGGGTCAATGACTGCAAGTGGTTTATGTAAAATGGTCTGGAAATTTGAAGAGTCAGGTTCTTTGTACATCAAACTATGCAGAGGAAGGAAACCAGTCAACCAGCAAACCATGGAAAATGCAGCCGTAGTGTTAGAGAAAAGACTGGATGTCAAATGTCCTGGGAGGCAGTAGCACATAGTGTATCGCTCAGGCTTCAGGCAAACCTTTCAAGCACAGTCTACAAAATTCTAAGAAGAATACTATACTCGGTGTTCGAATTACCCAGTGGTCCGCTGGCCATTGGTCAGTAAAACTTCCGTCGGACCACTGAACTATTGACTTCACTAGCTCAAACAGCCAGTTTTTTTTTTTTTTTTTTTGTAATTTGTCACAATTTAAAAAATGAATTTCTATTTCTTTTACCTTGCTTTATGGTTTTCTTTTTAGACTGCAAACTAGTGATAGGTTCATGAAATGCTATTGGATAATGACTATTTTTTTATCCCTCATGATTTGTAAAGAGTGGAAGAAACAACAAATACAGAAAGGCAGTTTCCCAGTCCTGTCGTGTAATGGCAACAGCCATTTTTTGTTACCTCTGTCCCCACCATTCGTAATGAGCAGAAGTAAGCAAAATAAACAACCTGCTCTTGCTTGGATTCATCCACCCTAGTGAATGCAGCAGATACTGACCCCAGACACAAGCCAGCTTTTGTTTCTGCCCTAAGGATACACACTAGCAGAGGAGGTCAATTGGATGAGTGAAAGTAATTTTTGCAATAGAGCGATTCAAATGAAATAGTGTTCAGTTGGGGACTAAAACTAACTGGGAAAATAGGAGGGATGAGTAATAAGACTAAAACAGATTGAGAATGCACTCTTGCTCTTTGATATCACCAATCCATTGGAATCTTATTCTGGAAATGTTCTTTGTCCTGTGAGTTGCACTTTCAAATTATGTGTTTTAAAATCAAATATTGGAGATAATTCCATTGAAAATGATAATTATTTTCTACATATATTGAAAATGTCTAAGTTTTTTTTTTTTTTTTTTTTATTTTTATAGGCCAGTGCCTTGCAAATTCTGGTGGTCTGCTGGACCAGTAAAAGATTTATTTCTAATTCTAACACTGACACTGTTATTCTTACAAGATTTCCCACATTCAGCACTTACTGTCCCCCAACCTGGTTGCACAAAAAGCATTTGCACTGCAATTTCCTATTCTATTTGAACTGGACCATTAATGGTCATAGAGCATTTAATGGGCAGACAAAGTCTGTTTCTATCTTCATGGTGCAGTTAATATGAGCAACTGCAGAATTTGGGCAACGGAAAATCCTCACTTGTGCAAGATTCCACTCCATTCTCCAAAAGTCACTGTTTGTTGTGGTTTTACAGTGAAATTCATTGTTATTATTATTATTTTTTTTTTCAAGGAACTCTGTCCTGCAGGTCTCATTACATGCTCTGTCATTGGCCAGCAACATGCATCTCTTGTGACCAAGTGATTCTCACACTTCAAGAGCATTAGTGCCTCTGCTCAACAGTTTTCATGCAGGATGATCATGCTCCTCACATAGCAGTGCTGTCAAGCATTTGCTGCTGGTACATTTCGCTAACTAACGAATAATCAGCCACCAGTTTCCTACAACTTGGCCAGCGCACTCACTGGATCTGAACCCATGTGTCTTTTGGCTTGGGGTGTGGGGGTTACTCATCTAAAATAACATTGTCTGTCATGATCGCATAACAAGCTTGGTTGACCTCAAGGCAAACATTACGCACCATATCCACAACATTTCCAGCGAAACACTTCGGTCTGTGGTTGAGCATGCTATTTTGCGATTTCATCATGTTGCAGAAAATAGAGGACAGCATACTGAACATTTTGTGTGGCCACAAAATGCACCTTCTGTACTGTAAATTTTTTTCTACTTTAGTAAAGTGCCACTTACCCTCAGGAGGTGAGTTTTGAAACTACCAGGTCATTCGGAAAATAATGGCTGATTTTCTGAGGTGCCACATTCAGCTCACCCACAATGCTTGCAGATGACCAACTCACTCGCAATTGCCATTTGAACGAGCTGAAGGATGACTCAGGCGCCACATACACGCCATAATTGGTTGAGCTGCAGTCATTGCTACTCATGTGAGAGTGGTCTGTACATCATGTTAAAAAGGGAGTTTGTGGGTGGTTCTGCTTCACGAGTTCAAATTGGGTCATAATGTGGCACAAACCTACCGTAATGTGGTCGAAGCATGGGGCGAGGAAGCAACATATGAACGTACTGTTCTTTGGTGGTTTGAAAGTTCCATTCTAGCGACACGAGCCTACAAGATGAAGAGGGCCGAGGACGACATTTTTTCTGTCATTGATAACGATGGTCTGAAGGCAAATGTGGAGGTAAACCCTCGCGTCACAGTAAGAGAACTTGCGAATACAATGTATCGGTGTCAGCCATTTCCGAACATCTTCACCAAATTGGAAAGGTCAAGAAGCTCAATTGGGTCCCACACGAACTGATGAAGCATAAAAAACAACAGCAATTTGATATGTGCAGTACCCTTCTGCTACATAACAAAAAGGAGCCCCTACTTCATCGCATTGTAGCCTGTGATGAAAAGTGGGTGCTATTTAACAACCGTAAGCAATCTGGACAGTGGCTGAACCACCAAAACAACATCCTAAACCAAGACTGATGCCAAAGAAGGTTTTGTGCTGCCCCAGTGGCACAGTGGTCTAAGCGCTGTCTTCTGACCATTGATCCATAAAAGGTCCGGGTTCGAATCCCGGTGAGGAATGGATGTTGTGTTTGTCTTACGGCACTGGCTCTCTCCCTCCCCTAGAACCAGTGGGCCAATAATTAGGGACGGGTGACTGCTTATAGCCCATTGAGTTGCTGATAGTGGTTGTTAAACCTTCAATCAAAAAAAGGAATAAAAAAAGAAAAAGAAGAATAAGGTTTTGTTAACAGTGTGGTGGACTGTTCACAATGTCATATAAATATAGGTATTACCTCAGTCACATATTCTGAAGAAATTGACCGAATGCAGCAGAAGTTGTATTCCAAACAGCCATCTTTGGTGAACAGCTGGGGTCTTATCCTTCTTCATGATAACATGAGACCACACATGTCACAAATGACAATAACAGGAACTACACAAACTGAGGTTCGAAACCCTCCCACATCCAGCCTACTCGCCTGACTTGGCACCGACCGATTTCCACCTGTTCATGTATTTTAGCAATTACCTTAAGGACAGGACCTTCAGAAACCGAGAGAAGGCCAAAATTGCATTCTGGGAGTTTCTTTCGTCCAGAAAGCCAGATTTCTTTCGGACTAGCATTAAAGCACTTGTCAAAAAGGTTGTTGTGTACGATGAGGCATGTCTCTTTCATTTTTACCTTCCAAATCGGCCATTATTTTCCAAATGACCTGGCTGTTTTTGTTTTCTGGTCAAACAAAATTCCATCTCCTCAGGAGTCCTCATGTCAAATTTGAAGCCTTTCTAAGCAATACTTCCACCTGCAGCACACTTGGAAATCTGAACTTTAATTATTGATGCACAGTATATTTTCTCCAATATCAGCAATTTGGTTTTCTCTCAAATCATGCAAATAATCTGGAGATTTGCTCTCACTTTAAAAAAAAAAAAAAGAAAAAATATTCCATTCTGAAAACCATATACTAAAACACAAAAATAGAGTTCTGGTATGGTAACAATATAAATGTTTCCACTACAAAGCTATATTTTAAAAAGATTAGATATATAGTTCAAAAGCCTCCCACATTGCATTCTTTTTTTTTTTTTTTTTACATAAGCATTGATTTAATTCTGTTGCTCTACCAACAATTGTTGCATAACATCCTGTATCAATAGAGCTTTTACCTACAACTGTAGCAAAAATTTCAGAGAATAATTGAAATGGATAAAGTAAATAACACAGACTATGTAATATGGATACAACCCAGCAGATATTAATAAAATGAACTATGCTTGAATAATAAAACTGAAACACTAAAAATGGAAATAAATGACTTCAAATACATACATACACACATCACTAAGCTGTTCTGAGATTCAGAGGTTAGCTTCTCAAAGAAGCTCATCTGCCAGATTAAAGTTTAAAAGAGATGGAACTAGATTTTATTTACTGTTGATGTATCAAACATCACCATTTACGGCAATCTCAGCACACATTTGGAGCTTCATTAGCATCCGTCACATGCCGCACTCAAGACCTTTTGTGCTTCATGCTGATTATATTTTTCTCCTGCAGAAATTTCTGGATCTGGTCCACACATGGTTTTCTTTGCTGCCTTCTATCTTGCTACTTGGGCCGAATAAATTATCTTCGTTAAGCATCTCACCACTCATGCGTGCAACATGGAAAAACCACCTAAGAATATGTCTCCACCTGACTAACAGCATTTTGCTTTACATTATACATCTGCTACACATGATCAGAATGTGTCATGCCACAAACCCTCTGTAGGTAACGTATTTGTCCAACAACAAATTACTTGTGTCTCTTCTGCAGTTTACAGTGCTTGTGCATAAGAGTAGGACAAATTACCCTTTCATACACAGCGATTTGAGACTTTTTTGAGATACCATAATTCTTCTGAAATCCTTTTAAAAGTAGCTTTGACTTTCAAAGATGAATTTACTCACCTACTTATTTCACCATCTAATTTTTCTTTGTTGAACATGCTTCATATATGTACAAATTCATTCATCTGGTGTGTGTTTGTGTGTTTAGGCTGATCTTATATCCAGTGCTAACAGTTCCCTGCTCAAAATCCATAACTTTGGTCTTTTTCCTTATTTATACTCAGTTTGAATTTCATGCAAACTTGGTACATCTGGGGCAACATACTCTGCTCACTTTTGCTCTCTGCCAACAGAACTGTGTTGTCAGCAGGCAGCAATCTGCTTGCATGGATATTACCAAAATATAAATCAGTATTGTCTATTTTGGCATCATGCATCCATAAATATATGTTAAACAGCCATGGTGGCATTACACAACCTTGTCTTAATTCCTGTACCAATAGTAAACCATTTTGATACACTATTCACTTGTGCACATACTCTACTTTGCCGCCCAGTGGCGCAGTTGTCTAACCGATGGCCTCTGATCATTCGTCCAAAAGAGGTCCAGCTTCGAATCCCAGTGAGGCATGGATGTTGTGTTTGTCTTATGGCCCTGGCTCTCTCCCTTCCTTGGAATCAGTGACCCTAAATTGGGGAGGGGCAACTGCTTATAGCCCACTGAGTTGCTCACGGTGATCGTTAAACCTCCAATAATTAAAAAAAAAAATAATAACATGCTCTACTTTGTCAGCTTACATAGCTTTCATACTATTAAACTGTTTCCCAATCATACCATATTTATTCAAGACCTTCCACAAAAGTGTCCTGTTTACTTAGTCATAAGGTTTCTCTGAATCTACAAAAGCAGCAAAAACTTTCTTACCAACAGACAGATACTTCAGATCATCATACGTAATGCAAAAAATTGGTAGTGCAGCCCTTTCCAATCACATCCCACCCCAGGTTGGTACCACAATAATTCATGCATTCAGTCTGGTCACCTTTTTCTCTATACAAAGGAACAATGATAGCAGCCCTTCAATCCTGAAGAACCATTCCTGACTGCAAATTCATGGTAAAATTCCTGTGCAATTCTAGCAGTCACTAACTCTGAAAATAATATGTAGAAAACAATACAGATTTTTGAACAATGAAAAAAAAAACAAATTTCTAATCAAAAACAGAGACTATGAAAATGTTAGACCTACCAGGGGTGTATGTAATACAAACTAGATTCATCAATAGTGATGTAACGGATTTGTTTTACATAGAAAACATACTCTCACCTATCATATGGCTAATTGGAAAAGCAAGCAACAAAATACATTCCTAACACAATACTATATAGTGCATCAAGCAGAACCAGTCTTAAAAATAGGAATTGGCAATCTACAAAATATTGAATTCTGTGTACTCTTTGTGGAAGCAATGACAATTGAAAAGACCTATTTGCAAATTGTAACAACAATAATCCAGGTGCAACATCATATCCAATAGAAGATAAAAAATTATTAATAATGAAAGACAAAAAGAAATTTAAAAAATGAGATGACCTATGTGAAAGCATATCAACAAATAGTTCAGTTTGCAGGTGCATGGTGATTGCCCTCCACACGGTGGCAGATATACCTTTTTGCTAAACTGCATCAGGAAACATTCAGTGTCTGAGTGATCTTGACACTATGAACCTTAGTGACCAACCATCACCCTAGTCCTGATATGGGGCCTCAGAGGCTTCTACAAACACTTTCATGCAGACTCAATTGTGCACCTCTGATAATAAATAATTCATGTTGATTTATGCAATTTTAAACAGCTTTTAAGTATTTTTTATCCAGTGTTTACTCATTCATTAAGATTTGACCTATCTATTATAGTTTTAACATTTAGACCTACACTTCAAATGGAAACTGTGCCGGCACAGGGATTTCGAAACAAATATTCCATTCCATGCCATGTCAAGTCACAGTGATGACTACCAAACCAGAGACCAAACGAATGGAACTATGAAAAATAAAACTTTGAATTTCTTCTGCCTTTTTTCACATTAAGTCATAAGAACGCATTACTTACTGAACAGTGATATTGGACTGAGATTGCCATAATATATACAACTATGCCATCTGAGAAGTGCCCATTGGGTGACTTAAAGTTGATAAGAATTTTTATTATGAGGTTTTACATTACCTGTTTTAGTTTTCAAATCCTTATAAGCTAATCAAATCAAACAGCCGTCGAAGCACGATAAAAACACAAGATTTTTCACATGTATCACACATGCATCATCAGGCTGTGAACTAATTTGGGCCGGGTGCTTGTGGGTGTACATATAGTCATCGTCAGAAGACATGCGCAAAATTTTGTGCTGGATACAGTAAATAAGCATTGAAGCACCTATATGTGCAGAGTATCTCATGCTAAATAATAAGTGAATCATTTGCCAAAAATCTCCAAGCAGAAGGTACACCGATAGGAGTTTCGGTGTTACAACATTTGTCACCATATGCCATGATATACATACTTTCTGAAAACAAAGTAAATCTTTAAGCATGAGTTCATAAAAGAATAAAACCACCATTCCATAGTGGTGTAAATGAATCTTCTTTCAGTAGATGGGCTAGGGCTGTAGCAGGTGATCCAATTCTTATGAAGTATTTATGTTCCTGGATTTCAGTCAATAAATTGCGAAAGGGAGATCCAATATAAGTTTTAGTAATATGTACAAAATCATTACTCACCAAAGGGATGCTGTACACTCCACATAGTTTTAGGATGTCAGGTTTGTCTGTGTCACTACGAAAAGCTAGTACTAAATAGACTACAAGTTGAATCGCCAAAGTCAATTCTGTTTCCACGACGCAAATTACGAAGGAGAGGTGTAATAAGCGGGTGATAAGAGAGTGAACCAACAAATTTCTGTTTTGCTATCTTCAGGAGTAAGAATAGTAGAAGAAGGTTACATGACGATATCTTGAAATAAGATTATAAGCATGTGATGAAGCATAACCAAAGTGATTAGCAAAGCTAAAATTTATAGAAAGTTCTAAATCGCGAGATGCCATTGTAGACGAATGGGTATGGGCTCGCGCTACCAAACTGCGAAGGGCTGCGAGCTTATGTTTGCAGGGGTGACATGAGTCAAAGGGAATAAGAATTGGATGAAAGAAGGTTTACGATAAACTGCTAACGATAAGGATTTAGTCAAAGGATCACGGGTAACCAAAGAATCGAGGAATGGCAGAGAAAAATTACTTTCAAGGTCGATAGTGAATTGAATGGAGGGGAAAGTCAGAGATAGGTGGTCTTTAAATAAATTCAAAAGTTCAATAGAATGTGGCCAAAGCATGAAAATATCATCTACATAACGGATATATAGCAGGGGAGGTGGAAAAAATGAAGGAAGAGTGAAAGTTTCTAGGTGTTGCATGGTGAGTTCCGCAAGTACGCTATACAAAGGGGAGCCCATAGCGGCTCCACTCTCCTGTCGGTGGACGATGTCTTTAAATTGAAAGTAAGTACGTTTAGGAACAAGAACTATAGCGTCAACGATTGCTTGAATTTGAACTTGGAATGCCTAACCCCTATCAATAAGTTTGGTTCTAATGACATCATGAATGTCTTCAACAGGAACATTAGGGAAGAGTGACACTGCATCAAGGGAAACAAGAATAAAGGGGGTAGTTTGGGACATGGCAATGGCACGAATTCTGGAAATTAGCATCAGACGAACAAGACGAGGAATAAGGGGAACCGGTAGTAAGAACTGATAAATAAGAGGCCAGAGCTTTTTGTAAAGGTCTTGTAGGACTTCTATGGTTAGAAATGAGGGGACAAAGAGGAAAACCAGGCTTATGAGTTTTAATTTTACCAAACAAAGGTGCAACTCTAGGACCGTTTGGCGGGTTCATGAAACTAGAAATACAAACCAGCAAATTACCAGTATTACGGAGTTTACTTAACAAGGTTATGGTAGCACAGGTGGGATCAAAATTAATAACTGTATGAGGGATGAGTGAAATTGCTGCAAGCATTTTTTCGTCATAATTAGGTCGGTCTAGGAGAACAATCTGTGAAGATTTGTCCGCTGAACAAATCACGAGTTCAGGGTTTATCTGAAGTAAACTGTTCTTCCAACAGGGATCTGGTAAGTACCTCGGTGGTTGAGTTGTTTGATAGCTATAGCAATATCTGAACGGGAATAGTCACGCTGATTTTCAGGAAGGTTTTTAATAATGCTTTCAGCCTCAGCGGACATGCAAACGGGGTTGACACGTCTACCAGGGTAACTGAACTTCGCTCCACATTGAAGTGCATGGGTCTGAACTATGTTTAACTGGATACTGCTCAAATTGATAAAGTTAGGCTGAAAACTCATACCTGAAGTGGGGGTAGATGGCTCCAGCATTCAAAACCAATATTCGTAACTTATGAAAATGTCGTTGGCAAAAGTGCCGTACTGCGATTCAGTAAAAGCAGTATGAAGCACCAGTAGATGATCCAAAATCAAAGGGTGAGCAGTGCGGGTTAGATATCTATAGGCAATGTAAGAACGACGATTCAGATAATTGAGTAAACCCCGTTTTGCTGGAATGGCACATGAAAGACCCCCCCCCCCGAATTTAGCAACACCCGATAATCATGTTGTGAAAGACGTCGTCTACTGACAGGAGAGTGGAGCCCCTATGTGCTCCCCTTTGTCCAGTGTACTTGCGGAACTCGCCATGCAACACCTAGAAACTTTCATTCTTTCTTCATTTTTTCCACCTCCTCTGCTATATATCTGTTATGTAGATGATATTTTCATGCTTTGGCCACATTTTATTGAACTTTTGAATTTATTTAAAGATCACCTATCTCTGACTTTCCCCTCCATTCAATTCACTATCGACCTTGAAAGTAATTTTTCTCTGCCGTTCCTTGATTTTTTTGGTTACCCGTGACCCTTTGACTAACTTCTTATCGTTCGCAGTTTATCGTAAACCTTCTTTCATCCAATTCTTATTCCTTTTGACTCATGTCACCACCCGCAAACATAAGCTGGCAGCCCTTCGCAGTTTGGTAGCGCGAGCCCATACCCATTCGTGTACAATGGCTTCTTACGATTTATAACTCTAGAATTTTTAGCTTTGCTAATCACTTTAGTTATGCTTCATGACATGTTTGCAATCTTATTTCAAGATAAAGTCATGTAACCTCTACTACTGTTACGCCTGAAGATAGCACACAAAAGAAATTGTTGGTTCACTCTCTTATCAACCGCTTATTACACTTCTCCTTTGTAATTTGTGTCGTGGAAACAGAATTGACTTTGGCGATTCTACTTGTAGTCTATTTAGTACTAGCTTTTCGTAGTGACACAGACAAACCTGACATCCTAAAACTATGTGGAGTGTACAGCATCCCTTTGGTGAGTAATGATTCTGCACATATTACTAAAACTTATATCGGATCTACCCATCGCAATTTATTGACTCGAATCCAGGAACATAAATACTCCGTAAGAATTGGATCATCTGCTACAGCCCTATCCCGTCTAGTGAAAGAAGATTCCTTTACACAGCTATGGAATGATGCTTTTATTCTTTTACGAACTCATGCTAAAATACTTCGTTTTCAGAAAGTATGTATATCATGGCATAGGGTGACAAATGTTGTATTCACTGAAACTCCTATCAGTGTACCTTCTGCTTGGAGATTTTTGGCAAACAATTCACTTATTATGAGCATGAGATACTCCACACATGTTTCTCAATGCTTATGTACTGTATTTTGCATTTTTATCATGTATATCTTTTAGGATTTATTAAATCCTTTGAGATCTGCATCGTATATTTTTTATCGTGTTTCGACAGTTGTTTGATTTGATTACTATTCAGCATGAAATTTCAAATATTCTTGTATATCTTATAAGCTACTCTACACAAGTTAACGTATTGGAAGATGGAAACGATCATTCCAATCTTCATAATTATTGTGTAGTTTTTATATACAACGTTTTTGCTCTGCTTACTATTATTTCTGTTCAACATGTCAAAAATTTGGTAATAATACCACTTTCATCCACTCAGTGCAATGCAATTTAGTATTTTGCTTAAAATATGTACACTCGCAGACAATGAAATTTGCGCACCAAGAAGGAAGCATCGGATTGAACTGAAATTTTATGGACATAATGATACAGATGAATGATACACATGATGGCAAAAACAGAGCAGCAGGATAATTACAAAGGGATCTGTGGCACGCAGTCCGGTTGGCACGCAGTCCGGTCATCTTCAATAGTGTGTCGCACCACCTTGTGCAGGGATAAAGGCTGCAATACGGTCTGGCATGGAGGCAAACAGACACCTGATGGTTGTCCTGCGGCAGACTGTCCACACATGCTTGACGGTGTGCTCCAAATCCCGGATAGTGAGACAGAGTCGCAGCCGGCGTTTCAACTGGTCCGACACATGCTCGATAGGGGACATGTTCGAGAAGCGGGCAGTTCTGGGCAACCCGAGCTGTGTGCGGGCAGGCATGATCATGTTGGTATAGCGCACCTGGAATCCTAGCTAGGAATGAGAGCACATGGTGCGGTAGGATCTCATCCACATACCGCTGGCCTGTCAATGATCCATGTACTACTACTAGAGCTGATCAGTTATCGTAGGCAATGGCTCCCCAGACCATAATGCCTGCAGTGGAGGAGGTCGGTGCGGCGCTTGATAGCGAGGTCGGGATTGTGCCGTTGACCCGGGGACCTGCATACCCAGACACGATCAGCTATCCCCAAAACAAAGCAGCACTCGTCACTGAACACCACACGTCGCTCTGGCCTGGCACCACTGCACACGCAGCCGGCGATGTTCCAGTGTTATTGGCAGCACACGTGAAGGGCGCTGTGATCGAAGATTCACTTCCGTGAATCGTCGGGAAATGGTTTGTGGGCCCACAGGAGCCGTTACATCTGCCTGTGTAGTGGACCGGATCGCCGTGGAATTTGTTCCTGCAGGATCCGTCGATCCTTTCTACCGGCGGTTCGTCTGGAGCCGCTCCGCCGTGTCACAGTGCCGTCACTTGTCCACTGCTCCCAACACAGTCGGACGGTATGGTCAGAATGATCCAAGTGGCAGGCTATACGGTGCGCCGACTTGCGGTTTTAAGCCCGATGATCCGGTCTCTGTCGAAGTCCGTAAGTTGTGCAAATCGACGTCTCTGGCGTGTACCCGGCATTCTGGTCACTCTGTACTCTGCTTGCGTCTGCCGGTGCTTTTCACTTTCACGGGGCATCTACTACACAGCAGTTTATAAGGCTGTCCGTTCATGCTTGCCGCGCCACCACATGGTGCGCGGTCTTGTGCACTCTCACCAAATGTGGATCATTTGCATACCAGCACGCACCAGCTATTTGGAAAGTTTCGCGGTTGTAGCATGTTTTCTTCTAGGTGCGCAGAGATCATTGTCCATAAGAATATAAGGAACTGCACTCACCCATACATACCTGCCAACTCTTCCGATTTTTTATATTGGGTATATAAATAAGTTTTGAGGGATTTGAGGTGAACAAAACACGTTGTTGGAGAACAGAAAATATATTTTAATATTAATCGAAGTATGCTCCCTCTGAAGCTACAACTTTACCCCATCTTTTGGGTAGTGAACATATGCCCCGAAGGAAGAATTCAGGTTCCTTGGAAGAGATCCAGTTGTCCAGCCAATTTTTGATGTCTTCATAAGAACTAAACCGCTCTCCAGAAAGTACTGACTGCATCGACCGGAACAAATGGTAATCCGATGGCGCAATATATTGTGGGTGGGGTAGAACTTCCCAGTCGGATCCTTCTAAGCCCCTTTTCACAGGTCGAGAAACATGTGGTCTTGCGTTGTCATGCTGTAAGATGACTTTGTTGTGTCTATTCTCCCATTCTGGCCGTTTTTGCGCTAGAGCTCGTTTTAAACGCATTAATTGGGTTCGATACCGATCACCAGTAATAGTTTGTGACGGTTTCAGCAGTTCATAGTGGATCACACCCTTCTGGTCCCACCAGATACACAGCATTACCTTTGAACCATGGATATTGCGTTTTGGCGTTGAAGGACCTGGTTAACCTGGCTTCACCCATGCTTTCTGCCCTTTAGGGTTATCATTCCATATCCATTTCTCGTCGGCAGTAATAATACGATGCAAGAAAAACCACTTTCTTTTTGGCCTTTGAAACAGCAATTCGCAAATGGTTTCTCAACGTTCAAGGTCTCTTTCCCGCAAAGCATGTGGAACCCAATTCCCTTCTTTTTGCACCATTCCCATGGCAGCTAAACATTGTGAAATGCATGGTTGACTAACATTTAATGCTGCTGCTAGTTCTTTTTGGGTCTGGCACGGATCCTTGTCGAGTAAAGCTTCCAGTTCGGCATCAGTAATTTTTTTGGGTGGTCCAGAAAGTTCTTTATCACTGACATCGAATTCGTTCCTTTTGAATCTTCTAAACCAATACTCACATGTTTTTTTATAGATGGGGAATGTTCACCATAGATTTCTGACATTAAGTGATAGCTGTCGGCAGCACTTTTTTGACAGTAAAGTAATGCACTAACACTTCCCGCAAATGCTGTTTTGTCGGGATGAAAGTTGCCATTTTCCATCGAGTAAAACAAATACGTCTTCGCACCTCAATGGAACGTTGTATACCGACACTGACAGCTGGCGTCTCGTACTGCGATATCGCAGTGTTGACACTTAAAATACGTGCGAGCAGTAATAAATACGTTCTCGTTGGAGGACGGAATTTCATCCTTCGAAAACGGAAAGTAGACGCGGGTAGTAAGATTTTACTCTTAATCGTAATTTTTTTTCTCACAATGTTTTCTCTACCCAGTATTATTCGATATCATTTAATTCCATAAATATTTGTATTTCAGCTTGAAAATGTTGGATAAATTTCCCAAAACGGAAGTCAGGCGGAGCAAAGATTTCTTCAGTAATTGTATCAACCGCGATGTGTTCCCCACTCCTATGTAGTTGTTAAATGTCATCACCTTCATAAATGTGTGTGCATTTTAGTTTGATAAGGGTGGGGGAAATTTCCCAAAATGGAAGTGACGAAGTTTGGAAATTTGTAAGAATTGATGCGTGGTGTTAAAAAAAAAAAAAAAAATATTCATTCTCTGAAAATTACACCATTTATCTAAAATAGTGAAAGCTCTGATATCAGAATTCGTGGTTTTCAGCTACAGTTGATGTTTTTAGTAACCACAGGATACCTTTCAAAAATTGCATTTCTTTTGGAGTAGTCAATGCTCCTGTAATGATAGGAGAGAAAAATGGTGTGGCTCGTCATTTGAAAGAACGCCAAAGTGAAATAATAATTATAGGGTGTATTTGCCATTTAATTAATAATGCAAAATATTTTTTCTTTGGTTAAAAAATCTCGCAATGTTTCGATCATTCATGTCAGGTGAATCGCTTGAGTCCTCTGTTAATTAAATGCAAAGAAAATTTACTTTGTTTTCAAAAAGATTACTCCAAAGAATTCTTAAGAAAAGCCAAAAAGGCCACTGTAAAAAGTTTAGCTAACTGTTAAATTACTATAAATAAAAGTTCCCTTCAATAAAAACACACAAAAAAATTAAGGTAAGTGTCCTGTATTCATTTTTTTTTAATAAGCAGTATGAGTTCTAAATCACTTTATCGTATGGCAAATTGACGTAAAAAAAATCTTCTGAATTTTTCAAAGCAATTTTCTGCATATTCATTAAATTCAGTTGGCAGGTATGCCCATGTTCTGGTGTCTTACAGTTCTTGAATAATGTGTCCTAAGTTTGTCTCAAATCTGCAACAGCATTGCCGCTACAAGACCTGACTGTCAAATTTTGGAGTTAAAATGTTAAAAGGTGACAAATATTCACCACAAAATGGACGAGTTAAAATGAAGTAAAAATTTTCAGAGTTGGGGCTTGCAGCAGTAGCCGTGGTGTAGGTTCGAGACATCATTGGGTTTTACAACGCTGGAACCACAATTCACTGTAAGATGGGAGAAATACTAACACAGTAATCAGACATCTCAGAATTGCAAGTTTTTTTTGGGGGGGGGAGGGGGGTAAATGGTAGATAAGTTCCTTGTACATGTTTTAAACAAGATACTGTAAATTTTGTGGTACAGAATGCCCGAAAGTGGTAATGTCACAGAATCAATGTGTTGAACAGAAATAATAGTATGCACAGTAGAAATGCTGTGTATTTAAACTACACATGAATTGAACCATGTACAAAAATTAATTAATTCATACACTCGATGTATATCAGGAACACCAAACAGAAGTCATCGCTGGAAAGAGCGTTGACTTCTGTTTCTATGTACAATATTTAAATATTTAGTGAAGTATCACTATGATGATTCAGAATTATTTATTATTAGTTTGCTTATTTTCTATAACCACTGCATCATATTTTTATTATTATTTCAGCCTGCCCAACTACCCCAGTTAAAAGCATCACAAAATCGTTTGATTCACTTCCACCATTAGGAGAGACCCATGTTGTTCAAGGAACTGAGATGGTAAGTTTCTGTGCTTTTAAGATATTTACTATTTTGTTCATTTTTGAATGGTTTGACATATGCAGTTATGCAATGCCTTTATTTTCTTGTTTTACTGCCTGTATTGTCAAGAATTCTGTTGTTAACTTCAACATTTTCAGTGCTTTTAAACTTTTAGTACATCCACTGTAATTTCCATTGTGAGCATCTAGGGAGCTTTTTATCCTGGAACACATTGCTGAAACAGCTGTAGTACAAGAAGTACTATAGGCAATTCATGTGATTTAAAATTCTTCGTAAGTTAGGTTTATATACGTTAGGAACAAAATTAATGGTGATTACATAGACTATTTGTAGTATACTTTCGCATATTATGTGCTCATATGTACCTGCTTTTCACGTATGTCATTGTTCCATACATATTTTTTTTGCCCCCATCAACTGTTGATGTTTACAGGTAGCCTTACGCATACAAACTTTCAAAAATCATTAAAGGTTGGCTTACCTTATTTTCCATTGTTTGCTGTGAAGTTGTTTTCATGTTTCCGATGTGTTGTTAAAAATTGTCTTTTGATGACATTACACCTTTGCAGTTTTAAAGTTTTAATGGCTATAAAGGACTGCAAAGGAGCAACATTGACAAAAGATATTTTTTAACAGCCTATTGCAAATGGAAAAATGACTTAGTAGCAAACAACAGGAAATCAGGTAAAGTGACTTATCTTTTTTTTAAAGTTCTTATATGATGTGCAAGAAAAGATACACTGAATACTGGCATGTGAAGAACAGGTACATACAAGATTTGTATGCACCCCTCCAACTACCTCCTTCCCATTTTTTCAGAGCCCCCATAAAAATAACACCCCTCTGTTTGAGGGTACGTAAGACACACACACACACACACACACACACAATGTTGACAAAAGTCATCGGACAGCTAAAAGAGAAACACAACATAGCATTTATTGACACACATTTGTACGGTGTCGGTCCACCTTTGGCCTTAATGCATGCACTGACCCTTCAAGACATGCTTTCGACAAGGTTTTAGAACACAGCAATAGGTATGCGCTTCCATTCAGTACATAATGCTGCCGCTAACTGTTGCTTAGTAGTAGGCCTTGGTTCCAAACTTCTTATGCAGTGCTGTAATTCATTCCATTGGTTCTCTTTGGGATTAAGATCAGGGCTCTGTGCTGGCCAGTCCATACACGATACGGAATTATCGTCAAACCACACCTTAACAATACTTGCTTTATAGCTCGGTGCATTATCCTGCTGGTACCAACAAGGATTGGTTCCATAGTATTGCCATAGAGTTGGTAGGGCATGATTGTCCATAATATCAAGGTAGATGTGCTGGTTGACAGGTTTGTCCACGATAACCAATGGGCAGAGACCATACCACGAAAAACACCCCCACACTAGTACACTGCCAGCTCCAAACTTGACCGTAGGAACAGTATACTGTGATAAATAGCGTTCGACCGGCGGCTGCCTTACCCACACACGGCCATCAGACTGATGGATCGTGTATCTAGATTCATCAGTCCATAGGTCCCGTTTCCATTGCTCTACGGTCCACGATAATGATGTTCTTTACACCATGCTAAACAATGAGTAACATTCCGAGTGGAGATAAAGGCTTATGAGCAGGTGCACGACCATGGTAACCCATGGAATGAAGTTCTCTGTGAAAGGTACGTGTACATACCAAGGTTCCAGCATTTTTACTCACCGGTACACTGAGGTCTTCTCCGTTGATTAGTTGTAACGACTCTCCTGAGGCTCGACGCCCTCTATCACTGATTTTCTTTGTTCTGCCGGTATGTTTTGCTGCTTCAGGCATGCCATGTGTCTTCCACTTATTCAGTACATCCAGAACAGTTGAATTGGGTATGTTTTAAACGCCTCTCAGTTTGTCTTATGGACAACCCACTAATATAACACCCAACAATCTTTCCTTTCTCAAAGTCATTCTCTCCCGCCGCGACTTTTTCACTCAACTTCGCAGTGCGATATGATCGTGGTCAGCTGCAGGCTTGTTTTTATACCATTTGCACCTGTACCACGCATCTTAACAACGCAGTGGATCTACTCATTTGCTTTTAAAGGGGTGTCAGGTGACTTTTGTCAATATAGTGTGTATATATATATATATACATATACAGTGGAACTTCGGTTATATATTTTTCAAGGGGATGGCCTTAAAAACGTATAAATATAAAATGTCATTTCAAAATGTTGAATACAAGTATAACATTTTGAATGACTCCAAAAATGGAAAAAAAGGTGGAAAAAATAATTTTGGATTACGTTATTTTATAATGTAAGACAGAAGATGTTTTATAACACGAGGTTGTGCCCATAAAACCCCTGTAAAACTTCCCCTTCACAGGAGTGTGGTGGAAATGATCTGATGACGTCAGCTGTCTTACAAACTAATGGCATGTCTGCCAACTACTACGGAATGTCCATAGTTTCTACGGATTTTGTTGTCTGACTACGGAACTCGCTGTCAAAACTATGGATTCTACCAACATTTTTTTTTTTCTTTTTTTTGCTGTTATTTTATGATATACATAAGATTCTTAAGTGGATTCGCGGAATCCCGCTTTTTGTGTCATCATTTAGATCATTCTCAAAATTGATACAAAACTGAAAAGAATTTGGGGGGGGGGTGTTTTCGTCTAGCAATGGTATTTCGTGTTTCAAAACTTTAAAAAACCGTAGTTAAATGGAGTAAAAATGTTGTCTTAACCATAATTTTTTTCTCTCAATGTTGCCTTTGTGTCCAGTATTATTAAATATCATTTACTGCATAAATGTTGGTATTTGAGCTTGAAACTGTAGGCAGCAATTTGCGAAAACGGAAGTTTGACGCCACAAAAATTTCCATGTAATCTTCAGGCATAAGATTCTTCTGCGAATTCCAGGAATTCCACCATTTTCTTTATTAATTTGGTCATTCAGGACATCAATGCATAAGTGAACAGAAATTTGGGGGTGGGGTGAAGGTTTGCGTAAGGCAAAATTCCATCTTTACGAAACTTCCTAAAACGGAAGGTCGACGGAGTTCAGATTTGTTCCGTAATCGTAATTTCTTTTTCTTGCAAAGTTGCCTCTATCCAGTATTATTGTTAAATAACATTTTATGGTATAAATATTTTTGTTTCAGCTTGAAAATTGAGAGGAAATTTCCAAAACCAGAAGTTGAATGAAACAAAGATTTCCCCCATGATCGTACCCCCTCTCCTCCCCCTCCCCACACATGATGTTCCCACTACCCTGCATTGTTAAATATCGTCCATCCCGTAAGTTTTTGCATTTAAGCTTGATAAGGGAGAAAGACATTCCCAAAAATGTAAGTGACGAATTCAGAAAATTTGTAAAAATTGATGAATTTTTTACAAATTTCGAGTTTCCCCGTCTGTCAAGCGTTTGGAGTTCTGAACACATGTGACTGATTTTTCTGGGGGAAGTTTGGAACTTAAATCTTGCAATGTTACCTATCATGCCCTTGCCAGGGGAATCAACTTTGTGTTAAGTTTGTTTCATTAGTGTCCTTGTTTGTTGTTGTGCGTATTTCTTTTTCACAAAGAGATTGATCACTTCGTAAAAAGCGTCTGTGTGCCGCACAATAATGCGAGTTAATACTGACAAGGCTCTTCCCAATGTTGGCGGGTATGTAATGGGTTTGGTGCACTGGAGGTCAAAGAAGTCTCAAATGCCGTTTGACTCTTGTTTAAAGCACTTAGCCATTTTTTTTGGGGGCAAAAAATGATCAAGGAACCCTATAATAAAAGGTATATCAGCAGTACCATTTCAGCACAAGCCTATGAATTACTACTGTCTTTCTATTGAGGAAATAAATAACAATTTACTGATTTTTTGTTTCATGACAGCATAAGGTATTCATAGTTAAATTTAAAGGAAAAAATTACTTCCATTGCTAAAGCAACAGACACAGTGTGTTCTTACAGAGAGGCTGTTGAAGATTTTATTCCATTCTGATGAATTTCATTGCTATTGCTGAAATTATAAGTGTAATAGTTACTACGCTTTCAATGAGAAAGGAAACCCAAATATGCTAATATTATTATGACTTTTTTTTTTTCCTCTTTTTTTTTTTTTACTTTTTTTATTGCAGGACTTACGGATCGTAAATGAAGCATTCACAAAAAAACTACCTTGAAAAAAACTAAAAATTCCTAGAATTGCAAGAATTTCAGTACAAATTTATAAAGTGAGAGAAGGTAAAGGATGCATAGATTAGTGTTTATTTAATAACTTTGAAATGGAAGCAGCATTTTTGCAGCAGATGAAACAGAATTTCCAGAACTGTAGTTCAAGAATTCATGTAACTGTAAGGCCAAAAAAGATGAAATCAGATGTAGATCGCATTATAAAGAAAAAGCATGTATGTACATTTACATATAAGTAAAGCAACCTAAAGATTTTATTGTAGGTGAACCTGAATACATTAACATATCCATCGGATTTCAAGTTTATATCCCAGATTATTGATAGTCTATTTGTTATATTGCTATCCAACTTCAACTGCAATTAGCAAAAGCCAGCTGAATTACAGAAATTTAGCCAAAAAGAATGGAGCATAAGTTTTAAAGTCGAGAGAAAGGGAGAACATTGAATCAGAAACAGCAGTGTTTGGCTCAACAGAACATGTTATACCTAATCCTCCCCCCCCCTCCCCTTCAGTTTGCATATGAGGCCTATCCGGCCCAAAATATGGCAGCTCACTGGAAATTCTCCCGGTATCCCGACTGCCCAGTCTGCGCATGATATGTACTAAATAGAATAGAGCTAAGTTTGTTTGCACTAATAGATTATTCTTTTGGGATACCTTCACGTTCCTGCACTTGCAGATTGCAAGAATAACTATAGAAATACCAAATGATAGTCGATTACATACCATAGATTTCTAAAAGTGACTGAGCTTTGGAAGTTATGGAAATCACACTGTAAACGAGTTTTTTTTTGTTTTTTTTTCCTGCTTAAATTCCAGAATGCTACTATTTGCTCCAAACATTTTGCAGCAGGCAACTATGAAAGGGATATGCAAAGTTAACTATTGGAGTTTGCGCAGAAAAAGCATTGAGCTGATATTCCTCCAAATCCATTGCGAACATAAAAATAAAAAAATAAAAAATATTATAAGAAACGTATCAGAGGCAATAGTAAAAACGTTTGCTCTAAAATTCAGTCGAGGCATTAAACTTTTCATCAAAACACATGCTATGATTCGAATGAAGAACGTCAATTTGCAGCTGAAAGAGAGGAAAATGGAAAACGCAAGCTTCTGAAGATAACTGCATGACGAAAGGAATTCTTTTCAGGTATGTTATTTCTCACATTTGTTTAGTGGCATCCCTAGGATTTCATTATGTGGGCGGCCCAAAATAATGAAGATGCAAATAAAAATACACTGGAAAAAAAAATCTCCCAAAACACTGGGAAGCAGTAAAAGTATGTCGACCATATTAGTGTTTTCAATGATTCATGAAATATATATTTAAAATCACATGCAAATACATTTTAAAATATGCAGCCAATAACAAAGGACCTAGTGATATCTCATGGGGAGGGCCCCTGAGCCACCCCAACTGAGTGGGCCTGTGCATTTGTTTATTTACAGTATTTTGCATAAAAAATGTTTTGATTTTTCTCTGAGATCACGTTGGCGTTTAGTGAGAATCAAATTTGGCGACAATTAGAAATTCATTTATTACAGAACTAAATTTGCGAAGTGATTACGCGAATGCATTGCTTGTAACAACAAACTGCTGCATTTCAATAGACAGCAGAAAACTCTTTAGTTCGCTGGGTTCTCTTGTAAGACAAGTGACGTCAGAGGGAATGCTTTGCAGGAAAGCTCATCCTGTACTCTCGTATGAGCAAACCTAGTAGTTTATTAACCTGGTAAGACATACATGCATGCATGAAATTTTGTTTTCTCTCTGAAGTCTATGTTTATTTTGACTTTTCTATTAAATTTTTATTCTAATTTTATTATAAAAACTAGATTAAGAAATTCTGAATGATTTCACATACACACACACACTCTCTCTCTCATCATCAACCATTATCAATCCACTGCTGGATGAAGGTCACCCCAAGTTCCTTCCACAAACGTCTGTTTTGGGCCAGTCTCCTCCATGTCACTCTCACATGCTTTCGAATTTCATCTCCCACATGGTCTTCTTTTGGGTCTTTTCCTGTCCCTTGGAATCCAGTATAAAATTTTGGTTGTCCATCGGTGGTCTATTCTCCTTGCAATATGTTCAGCCCATTGCGATTTCAGGGATTTTACTCTGATGAAGATGTCTTCCATTCTTGTAATTTTCCTTATCCACAAATTCCTCTTATCTTTCCTGGTTACTCCAAGCATGCATCTTTCCATGCTTCTTTCAGCTGTTTGCAGTCTTTGTATTGCATGGCTTTTTTTTTAGTTAAGGTCCATGTGTCTGCTCTGTATGTTAGCACTGGAAGGATGTGCATTGATTGAAGACTTTTCTTTTAAGACATAATGGCGTACTGCTTTTAAACATTGTACTGTTTCTTCCAAAAGAGCTCTCCAATGATGTTTTATACACCGATTAATTTCTTCCTCAATGTGACCCTTGCTTGATATCTGCTGTTGAATTATATATATATATATATATATATACACATACATACATACATACACTGAAGAGCAATTGAATTATAGATACCTGTCTAGTAACATGTAGCACCACCTTTCGCCCAGATGACAGTGGCGATTCATCTCGGTATGGACTCGACAAGACACCAGAAGCGTTGGGAAACCATACGGATCCACGACCCCTGCACAAACTCCCACAGTTCCCGAAGATTTGATGGAGGGAGTCAGAGCCTTGAACATCTCTCTCGATTGCATACCAGATGTGCTCGATGGGATTGAGGTCAGGTGACCTAGCTGGCCAAGGAAGTGAGGTCACGTCGGTAGAGTGTTCATCCAACCATTTAGATACAATTCTGGAGCGATGGCACGGTGTATTGTCTTGTTGCAGGATGAGGTCCCCCAATGGGATGTTGAAGACGCACAAACGGGAGCAAATGGTCATCCAGGATATCCCGGAAACGTTGACCTGTGAGGGACGATGTCACACGTACCAGGGGTCCTATTTCAGTCCACGTAAACAGTCCCCAGACGAGAATGCCACCCCCACCAGCAAGAAGGATCCATCGCTTCATGTGGTTTACGCCGTACTCGTATCCTGCCATCCGCATGTACCAAAGTCAATCTCGACTCATCAGTCCAGGCAACATTTTCCCACATGTCTAGGGTCCAGTGGCGATGTTCCCGTGCTCATGCTAATCTTTGCACCCTGTGATGTGTGGTCAGCAGTGGTAACCTCGTGCGGCGATGGCTTCTGTACCCCATAGCGAGGAGATGGTTCTGGATGGTGTGACTCCTTACATGTTTTTCTGCACCAGCGTTAAATTGCCGAGTGATTTCTTGCACTGTGGCCCATCTATCCGCTGTTGCAATGCGAGCTCGCCGACGATGAACCCGCTCATCCACACGCTGTTGTCCACGGCAGTTGGCCCTTGCAGGGATGATTTTACCGGATTCGATGTACTTACGGTGCGCCTGTGACACACTGGCTCATGAAAACCCCAGTGCCTGCACGTCTTCCGAGATGGTGTGACCCATTCGTCGTGCCCCGACAGTTTGCCCACGATCAAATGCGCTTAGATCCTTCACCTTACCCATACTGTGTCCGATTCTTACTGATTCCCATCGCATCACTCCTTATATTGTCGGATCGCTGCATACGTCATGTGGGTTCCATTTACAGGGCCGCCCACAGCGCCACATTTGCATAACTCCAGATGTCTCTAATTCGATTGCCCTTCAGTGTATAATTCGACAGCATATATATATATATGCAAGGCTTAAAAATGTGGTCGTCTGCTTGGCTGTGACGAGTGAACAGTTTTAGTTGACGAGTAATAAATTCAGTACAGGAGTTTAAATTTAATATACAGTTATTTATGCATTATTATGCCTATTGTTGGATACATAAAAATATCAGTTTTGTAATAAGGCTTATTTTAATTCACAGAAGTCATTTGTGATTGTGCGCCACCATGGGGAACTGGTTTATCCGCTAAAGAAATTGGACAGCAAATGCCATCAGTCAAAACATCCGGGCACGGGTCGATTAAAAAAGAACAGAAGGCAAGAAGCCACAAGCCTGGTAGAATGATTTCCCAAAATGTTGTTGGAAAAGATAAGCAATGCAAGAGTCAGTCACATGAGCTTTGCGAGCTCCCGCTTAGCAATTGCTGTCGTAGGTCTAAGGACGAACACAGATTTTCATGTAGGAAAGTTCCAAAACATTAAAGGATTCTTGAATCACCTACTCTAGAGGAAGAAAACCGAGTTGGTTATTATTCAATGGTTAATCATTTAAATTAGGTTAGCAATAAAATATTGAAAATGTTTACAGTGTCATAAATATTATTGAACATGTAAACACTTAGCTTTTCATTTTTAGTACTGAGTTGTTGTTTTTTTTTTTTGCAATCCTTGTGGGGCTGTTGATTTTCAAGTGACGAGTGAGTTATTTGCCTGACTGGTTAGCCAGCATGAAATATTTCAAGCCCTTTACTGAGACCCAGAAGACCACATGGGTTCTTTAATTACCGATATATGTAATAATCAGAAGATTGCAAGGTTCCTTGAGCACTGTAAACATCAATAGAGTAGTAATAGATCATTCAACAGAAGCGATTTGACATTTGATAAAATCCTTTATTTTCATGATTTTGCTTTAATGATTACTCCGGGTCACCATGAGATGATTAGTCCTCTAGCCCATGCCTTAACTCCTTGCTACATTCATTCTTACTGCTCGTACATGGAGACAACGCTCACCTTCTCAAAAATCCTGCTTCATCAAATATCTCAACCTTCCTGTCTTCCTCTCAGTCGCATTCTGCCCAAAACATGTCAGCTTCCTCCTTCAGAAGACCCTTTCTCCCATTGTTTTCCACAACTACTTCTCAAACACGCGCCTCCAGCCTCCGGATGACCACCCCAACATCTCTGCCGAAAACTCTCTTCCCATGCGTTTTAGAATGTCCACTGCCTAATGCCATCACCCTGAAGGAAACCCCTTACTCAGAATGAAAATGTATCCTGCTGGATGGCTCTAAAAAAAGCAATCTTCTATTATTGCTACCTACACCAATGTCCTGCACGTTGTTCTTCTCCAGGAAGTTAGCCGATAAACTAATCATTTCCGGAGACTTGCTGGCTTCGCGAAATGGAACTCAAATAATATGTTCTTAAGAAGTTTCCCACAATTACTTTTTGAACATTCTAAAACTGCAAGGGTTCTTAATCATTTATGTAACATTAAGATTCAACAATTAAAAGATTCTAAGTATTTACATGACATTACATTTCATAAAATAAACATTCCCATTCCATTGCGTTATTTTTAAAGGTTATTTTCAATTACCATTATTACAGATGGACGGATGAAATTTGAAATCAGGCTGGAGTAACTTGGAGGAGACTGGCTCCAGACAGACAGGCAGTTGTTGAGGCTTCGGGAGACTTTCATCCAGCAGTGGATTGATAATGATGATTATGATATAAATAAAATCCTTTCCTTATGTAAAGTAAATTTTGAATACCATTTGTTTATATTCAATACCCCTGTAACACATTTTTTTTTTTTTTTTTTTTTTTTTTACTTATAAGCAAATTTTTATTAAAGGAGTGTCCACTAGTTGATTTAGCATTAGTGCCATGCGAAATGTTCACTAAATTTTGCTTATTTTAAATTGCTTGAATTCAGGGAAAGAAATAGAACTGAACATTATTTAGTAATTTTTTCAGTTGCATTTATTTTATGGCTGCAGAAAAGCATTATCTCAGTTATCACAAAGGTGTAACATACTGAGTAACATAAAAAGAATAAAAAGTGTATTTTTTATAATTTAAATTCCAAAATTTAACATATAATCATAGAAAGTGTATAAATGAATTATGTATAACCAAATTAGAAAAGGGACAAATTACAGTAAAATATCAGGGTTAGCGCAGAATTACATATAAAAGTGAGAAACAGGTAACCAGAAAACGTATAACCGAGGTTCCACTGTGTATACTTTCTAATTTTTAAGTATTTGTCCTTTATTATTTGTAGCACAGTTGTCATTAGTAGCTGGCATTCACATGAATCCATCAGCTCTAACTTTTAAAGTCCTTCTACCATAATGCATTAGTGTTTTTTTTTTTTAATCTGAAGTCTATGTACATAGACTTCAATTTTCTTAATATAAAACCTGTTTTTTTTTTTTTTTCCTTTTTTTTTTTCATTCTTGTTTAAAGTCAGTCATTGAAAATATAAAATGTACTCACGTTTCTTCATTTTACTCTGTTGCAGATTTTGCAGATATACTTCTGAATCATTTTAGCATGCGCACGATTTGTAAAAATATCTACCTGCTGTTTCAGCAACCCATGTTAATACTTCTTTGCTTTATTTAGTATTCTGTATGAAAAGCATTTAGAAATGAGATCAAATATAAGAAAAGTACAAAATGAAATAACCATGTGTAACTCCAGAGAATAAGATTGCAGGTTTTAATAATTCTTAATGGTAAAAAATCAACGGTTCTCCATTTTTTGATGTTCTCTCATTAATTTTAGGTCTAAAGCCTTAAATGTTTAACTGAAAAAATTCTCGGATTTAAAACATTTGCTTTAATCTAACACCTTCCAAACTTTTTCACCATCACCCCCAATTTGAAATTCCTTGGTAAACCACTGGGTACATATGAGCATATATAATATGTTGTTATATGCCAAACCAAACCATACTAGTGCTAAATAAAGGCAGCATTCAGTCATTCGAGTGTTAGCTGGTTTAGTTATTTGCAGTTTTTGAACTCTGTAAAATTTATATCATTTTAATACATTTTTGCATTGCACACCTACCAATTCTTAAGATCATCATGGTAAAATTTATACATTTTTGTTTTGTGTGTGAATGTGAAAGAGGGGTATTGTTTTCAACAGGTTAGTATTAAACATTATGTCCTGTGTATTTATTATGGAAAAAAATCATTTACTTCACATTACTTTGTGGTTCCATTATTGTGAGCTCACTGTTTATGAAAGATTAGGTGCCATCTGAATTTTTATGGACTCCCAGCTTGCATATTAGTTGTCATAAACCATGTAAAACCACAGATATTTTGCTACTTCCTTGAGCAGATGATTATTTTTTTTTACTATTTTAATGCATTGACTTTCCATTTACTAGCAAAATTTTACATGTCTGGAAAATATCTTAAAAATTGTGAAGACATTACAGTGAATGAATCCCCAGTGTTGATCATGTTAAGTACTTTACTTTGATGAATTCATGCACTATGGTGTGATCAAAACAGTGATATTTTAAGCCCTTAGGTTCTGCTAAATGCCTTCTTGGTGTTGACCAATTTGTGCTGTGAGTAGTTAGAAGAGAACACAGTATAACGTAACAAGGAATCATGGCACCCTGTAGTTCTGTGTTTTAAAATATGTGCAACATTAACACACCAATCATGTTGTAAGGTAGGAAAGATATTATTGTAGCATAATATGATTTTGATTATCATGGTAGTGACAAAATTGTTCGGGTCATTCCTTTTTAGTTGTTATATAGCTACAGCTTATTATTTCAAGATGTGTAGTAGCCTTCTTCCCTATTCTGTCCACTAAGGAATTTTTAGCTGTGATCAATATTAAGCAGTTTTTGAAATGTGGGGCAAGAGAACTATATTTTGCATATTATGAATATGTATTGAATGTAAATAGGGGGGAGTCGGGGGTTTTGGTTTTAAACTGTTCTCTAACAGATTATATAAAAATGTGCTTTTAGATGATGTGAACTTCATCTTTTGAGTTTGCAACATTTTCACCTCCTCTCCTCTTCCTGCAATGGAGTTATAATTTTTATCATTTCTTATGCTCTTATTTGGTTTTTGAGATAATCACATCTATTTCCAATTTAAGTTTTTCAATAAATTATGCATTTTATAAAAAAGAACTATGATTTTTTTTTATTGTGATTTCTTTTCTTGTTTTACTGAGAAACATTTATTGATTTTATAACATATTAGGTCCTGAGAAAAGTTAGTATTGTGTAGAGAACAGTGGAAAGCTTTCTTTTGATACTGAGCTAAGTGCATGTATATATTATTAATATGAAATCATTTAAAATTACTCTCTAAATGAACATCTCAGTTCCCTTAGTAGATGTGCTAAAACCCTGTTAGGTCCAAGTCAGTAATTTGCCAGACTTATGGTAGATTTGTGATGTTTTTGCGAGTGTCTTGTTCTATCAACTAAGGCACAACACTTCCGAGCTCCACACTGTCTCAGAAACAGGCATCAGTGTCTCGGGTGTGGCTAGTTGTGATACCCAGTAATGTGGAAAAGTAACACTTGCAAGACATAGTACGAAATCAAGAAGTTTACATTCTGCAACAGCAAGCATTTGAGCTTGGGAAAATTTGCAACTGCACCAATTCAGTTGTTTTTCAATATGTATATATAGACAACGGTTGCTTAAAAATGTTTGCCAAAGTCAATTTTTTTGCCAAATGTAATCTGAAGTATTGCTAATATTTCTGCCAAAACTTTTTATCCATTGCCAAAACAATTTTTTCTTCACAAATTGTGAAGAATGCTATTGGTGGCACGATCCCTGTGTATAGATACACATATTTAAAAACAAAACAAAAATAATAGAAGGCATCTTCCTCCTAATACATATGAGGAAGTCTTGAAACTTTATGTTCCCTAATAAAGTTGAGAGAAAAGCTCTAAATTAGCTGCAGGAGGCACACACAACACTATCACCAAAGGTTGGGTGACACGTTGCCCTGATCACCACTGTTGTAGCTGCGGGTGATTTGTTGCACTGTAGCCTCGCGATCGCTGTGAACAATGCGCGACAGCCTCCACTCCGCTCTGGCATCAGTGAGCTGCAGACGGCGTGCGAATGGATGATGGTTCGTCGTTTGTCCATTTGCTGCACTGCTTTTGATACATGCTCACTACAGCGGCATGTTAACAACCCACATGCGCCGTTTTCGAGATCATAGTTCCGAAACACAGTGCCTTCACAATTTATCCTTTATTAAGCTCCGATAAATCTACAGTTTTTCACATTCTGACTCCGAACACTACAAACCGAAAGCCGGACCTCGGGTTGTATATTGGATTGATGCATGAGTTCATGCCGGTTTTTTTTCAAATCACTACAGGAATGTATTACCCATGAAGAGAAAACGGAATCAATCAACAATCCCCCCCCTTGTTTACAATGGTGTCTCAACGTCTGGATAGGTCTGTAATGCAGTTCTTGACAAAATGTGCAGGTTCTGCTGTCAAGAAATCGTGAAGGGAAAAACATTCTGCCACAGAATGCATTTGACAGAGAGGTAATTGTCTGAAAGGATGACATCTGTAGAATAGGTTGGATGTGGTAGGATCTCCCATTTCATGTCCTGAATGGCCATTTTGTTCATGTTTGCACTGTGAGGGCATGCGTTATCATGTTGGAGAAAGACACCATGGTGCCCATGTGGCTGTTTTTGCTGGATTGCTCCCTCCACATGGCAGAGTTGCTCACAATAGAGTGCAGTGCTGATGGTCCAATTCCTCGGCATCATTTCCCAGTGAATAATGTCTTCCATGTTCCACCAGACACACAACGTGATCTTCACAGGATGAAGGTCATGTTTAGGAAGTGGTGTGGGTGTCTTGTTTGGGCTTAACCATTCCCTCCGATGCCTGAAATTCACGTACAGGCACCACTTTTCATTTCCAGTAACAATATTTGACAAAAAGGTTTGTGTTGCTGAGAACATTCGCAATAACGGGCAAGCAAGGAACCACATGTGACAACACGCTGGTTTTTTGTTTTCCTCGGTGAGAGAGTGAGGCACCCAAGACCCCGATTTCTGGACCTTTCCCATACATTCCAGGTGTTGCACCATGGTGGCCTGATCACAGTCCATCTCAGTGGCCAATTCCCTTGTGGTTTGACGTGGATCCAAGTGGATGAGATGATTCCAATGATTCTCATGAAAGTGAGATGGACGACCTGATCGTGGAGAGTCATCGAGGTCAAAATTGCCACCTCGGAACCACTCAAACCATTTGCGGGCTGTCCTCGGAGCAATAGCATCCTCCCCATACACAGCACGAATTTGTCTAGTGGCCTCGGCGGCTGTGGATCCCTTGTTAAACTCGTAGAGGAGCAGATGTCGGAAATGTTCCTTCCTCTCTATTTGACACTCCATACTTCCGGACCTGAAAACCATTAGCCACAATCACATAAAGCAATATGATTTAGATACACGATATTACTGTCTACATTTTGATATACAACTGTCCATCTGCACAGTCAGTACTGACCTGGGAAACACTCTTGAAATAAAATGGCATGAACTTATGCATCAACCCAATATGTACTGCTATGTGAACTTCACTTGTGCCACCATTCAGTCTCCAGGCACGCTCATTTCTCTTGGCTAGGGGTGGTCATAATGTAATGGCTCATCGGTGTACACATATTTTATCAAGTAGCCATGCTTCACTCTTTTGGAATTTTTGGCTGAACAATGTTATTTCCATTTCTGAATGCAAAAAGTTTGAAACATATAGAGGTAATATCTTTAATCCGCTATAATTAACAATTTCTTAAAAACACAAGACTATGTGTGCATGAAGCGTTAAAATGTTCTTGTAGAATTTTGGCTGCAGGTGTGATTTTGCACATACTGAATTTTTGTAGTTCCCCCACCCTGGTTTGTATTCGATGCACTTGGACTGTCCTGTAATGTCTTGGTGACATTTTGAAACTTTATAGAACTCCCCTTCATCATAGAGTCACCTAACACCTCATTCCAACAATATATTTCCAGAGCACACACTACTCAAATGTGTATTATTAGTCACAACAACTCTTTCATGGCCAGTGAAGTCTGCAGATTCATCATCTTTGGAACATATTTAAAAATTGCCAGCTCATCCTCTGCAGATGCATTTTCACATTGCACTGTTTGTATCTCCTGTCGTGGTGGTTGAGTCATTCATTAGAGATGCAGGCATCTGGCTCATCGTCCGAGTTGGAACCAGTGATGAGACAGTTAACTTTTTTTATAGCCTTAGATGCTCATGTTGGTCATTAAACCTCCAAAATATAATTAATTAAAAAATAAACCCTGTAGCTTCCCTAAGATACTAGCTGCAACAGCAATAATGAGCCACATCTTGGGACACTGCCTGTGCATGCAGCTGTGTGTCATAAACTAGATGGTGCATTTAGTGTCATGTACAGTGGAAACCTGATATGCAAGCTATGTTTTATCTAGAATCCTCCAGTATTTTATGGATTATTTGCTCTGTGAAAGGTGGTGCCCATCAATCTGTAAGATGTTTGCTTTGTTCTTTACAAGGCTGGCTTTCTGGTTTGTTTTTGCTGGATTCCCAGCCACGTTGAGATCTGGGTAAATATATCTGCTACTATGCTTCTGCCTCATGTTCATTTCTTCATTGTTAGTTATTGCCTTGCCACTGTACTTCTGGGACCTATGTTTTGTTGGTTAGGAGCATGTTAAGCATATGTGACAGTCATTGTGGAATTCAAGAGGTAAGGAAACAAGCTTCATAAACCAGTTCTTAATTTTGGGTCTTCAAAAAAATCAAGAACTGGCCATAGGAAGGAAATTGTGCTCACACATCTGTACTGGGCAGTGTCTTTTTACCCACCACTACTTACTGTGTGTAGGACGTATCTGGCTTGTGTGTTGTAGTTTTCACCATCAGTGTTCCCGATTTCTTCTTCTACCTACTGTACAATGTAAGTGAAACCTTGGATTTACCTTCTAAGGAATCTCTGTAATGTGCCTTCTGCCCTGCCTTTGTCTCTCTGTGTGTGGTCAGTCTATTTTTAATGTTGGCCCTTTGCATGTGTTATTTTGGGTGTGTTTTGATGTCACTTTTTTCCATTTATGATTAACTGCTCTGCTTGGTGCTCTTTGGCTTTCTGATGCCCATGCTTCATTAAACTCCAATAGCCAACCAACCAACTGAACAAGAACAATGTGGGATTTATGAGGTATTGCTGACGTACAATCTGACTAGTGTGTGACATAACTTTATTTTTAGGGTGAGTGTAAAGTTTCCAGATTAAAAAAACCTAAGACAGTTAATTTTTTTCCTCTTCGCATCTGGAAGAACAACTTTTATTTCCTGAGGAGACCTGTGGATGACACACTGGGCTCACTTGCACAAGAACAGTAGAGATTAGCTTAACAGTGATTTTTCCCTGTCATAGTGACAAAGGTGACATTTCCACTGAAACAACAGTGACTTACATCACTGTCTATGAGGGTTATGACAAGCCACCATAACAGCAACAAAATCACTATTTGTGATGGGTACAGTGTGAAGCAGGAACAGAGCAGAAAAACACTGTGGCACATAATGCCCTTGTTTGTTGCATACACTTTCTTTTTCAATAGATCAGGTCACTGAAAGGGGAGAGTCCCCACTCATTTTGTTTCTTGCTTTGACCTTCCCACCAAGGATACAAGTGTGCCCCAGAGTTTTGACGATGTAGGTAAGCGTCAAATTCTATTTTGTCCCATTTGTGTGCATGCTTTTGGCTAGGATTTCTGCATGTTTTCATGCTTTGGCTAAAATTTTGAATTTGCATAATGGCTTATTCTAAACATGCAGTGTGGGATGATCCTTTATTTGTTACGCACAAGGAATTATCTGAAATTGACACATCTAAGGCTATGTGGGATTATGTGGGTTCACCCAGTGATGGAATGTTCAAAGTAATTCAAAAAGTTAACAACAGGAAATTGCATATTGTACTCAGGAATCGGGAATTAGTGTCACAGCTTGCTGGAGTCCAGCTAAGAATAAAAGGTAAAAACATCAGAATTGAGAGAGCAGGGAAGGACATAAGATTCATTTATGTCAAGTTTTTGCACTATGGGGTTTCTAACGAAGCAGTTGTTGAGGAATTTGAAAACTATGGGAAAGTTCTAAATATCAAATATGAGATTAGAAAGGAAAAAGAAGTTCATATGGGGGGGGGTCTTGTCAGTGACCCGTATTGTTGTTTTAGATATGCATAAACCAGTCCCAAATGCTTTGACAATTCAGGGTGTCCGCTGTATGAATGTGTACAACGGGCAAAAATAAGTTTGTGGAAGGTGTGACTGTGAATGTCACATGATTTATCAATGTAGTGATTTCACCTGTCAGAATTGTAGAAGCAATCAACATTTGGTCGAAGATTGTAATGAACCATGTGGGGTCTGTGGGTCCCCCGACCACTATCGGGGGAAATTGTGGCAGGAAAAGTTATTCTGCAGTTATGAGGGGTTCCTCAGAACCAACTGAGGTGGAAGAGATGGGAGGCCATGCATGCGACAGAAGAAAAAGAAAATGAAGGGTTCATCAGTAGTAGCACGAAGAAAGCTGAGGGATCTTTTGATAGTGAAAAGAATGGAGATGAATGTTCCATCAATGGGGACAGAGAAATTGAGGTGGGGCCTACTGATAGTGACATGGCATGGGAGGAAGGGCCCATTAGTGGTGAATTAGAATGTGAGGAGGGTCATTCAAGTGGAGGAAGGAGAATAGATGAAGAGCAGGTAGAAAGGAGAGGGAAAAGGGTTCTCTCGAAAGATTAGTATATAGTGAGGGAGAACGAAAATAAAAAAAGGCACGGGAGAATTGGTCCCTACACTTGAGTCATTGCAAGTCAGTGAAACAGTTACTGTTTGGAAAGGAGAGGAGGAGAGAGCAGATACTGGGAAAAAGGGGAAATGGAAACAAAAAGGGAGAATAACCTGCAAGGGGAGATGCCATCAGAAGATCCTGGGAAATCTGAAGTTCAAATCCTTGATGAATTTGTGAACGGCATAGGTGAATCCAATATTAGGGTAGAGTCGGTGGTTTGCATGGTGGTCTTAGTGGGGAGAACATTTCTTTGATAGAAACAGATTGCAGTCTACAAACAGATAAAAGAAATCATGAGGAATTTTCAGGGGAAATGCAGAGTAAAGGAACTGACATAAAATGCAGTTCCAGATTTTATGCAACGTTGGCGATATTCCAGACCCAAGTGAAACTGAAAGTGTTTCCAGGAGAAAAGCCAATCAAGCAAAAAAAAAAGATTTGAGAAAATCGTTCATGACGAGCAGCAGGCTAAAAACAAGTAACGTAAAAGAAAAACAAAAAAAACAAAAACAGCACAATTAAAGGCTGAAAAAGACCTTGAGAAACTTGGGGAAAGTGGCTTATAAGGGATTAGGCCATGTTGTCCCCACAACAAAAGGAGGTATTTTCTGTGAAAAATAGTGTGTAAATTTTCTTTTGGTCTCGTTTTCATGCATGAGTGTTCAAACAGTGATACTAAAATATGGGAATTAGCATGCTGTAATGATTCTATTTTTTTCTTTTTATGTTACAAAGCTCTGTTTGGTGTGAAGGAAGCAAGGGGTCTCGTGAGAAAGTCTTGGGGCAAGGGAAGATAGTTGTAGAAATAAATGGGGGGGCAGGATTGTTGTGTAATGGTAAAGAAAACACATTTAGTTTTTGCCTCGTGCAACATATTGGGGGCCCTCAGGCACCCCAAGCAGGACTGGATTAGAGGCAAATAATAAAATTGAATTTATGATGATACAGGATACTCATTTCAAGGATGACGCGGTTACAGGTGTTACAGGATACTCATTCCAAGGATGTAACAGCTGTCTATGCTTCAAAGAAAGCCACTAACCTGGGAATTAGGTTTTCCTTGCAACCCAAGGGTATAGGGGGTGGCCATTATTTACCATCGCAAATTTGAGAAATTGGTGGGGACACCGGAATGTGATGAGGAGGGCTGAATTATTGCTGTTAAAGTTAAATTTACTGAGAAATGGATTAGGATAATTAGCACTTATTCCTCTAATCAGGCAGTGGAAAGGATAGTGTTTTTAATAAACTGATGCACTATGTTAGTGGTGGTGGGGACAACATAATAATGGGGGAGGATTTCAATATGGTGGGGATTTTAGTATGGTCCCCCATCAGGATAGAACAATAAATGCCTCACATGGCGGCTTGTGATCCAAGGCATTTAGAGATACTATTATGAATATGGGACTGCAGGATATTTGGCGGGAGAAGTTTCCCAGGGACCCGGATTACATGTGGTACAGGGATCCATGTGCCACAAGAATAGATTATGTTTTCACAGAGGATATGAGTGATATTTCAAAAATTAAAACCGAAAACCCCAATAGTGGTACTTATTTTGTTACTCACCATCAAATCTTCATTTTTGGCTTTGAACTTGAGGTTATGTTTGTTAAAGGCAATAGACAGTGGCATTTAAGTAATAATCTATTAAGTGATGAGGAACCGGACCAGCAGGGGAGGTGGTGGGAGACAATAAAAAAGAAAATTTGCGGAAGCAGGGAAAGATTTCAGTTAGAAGAAAAAGTAAATGGAGGGGGGGGATACTACAACATCCTAAATAGCACGTGGAGAGCTTTTGTGTAAAGGTGAGGAGAGTGGGACTGATAATTTGAAGCCCAAGAAAGAGGTGAAATTTTTTTTTTAATGAATTTTATATTGAGTACGATAAAAAAAGTAGATTAAATGTGCTCCAAAAGGAGCTTAACAAAGAGAGTGACATTAATCAAGTTTATAAAAATAAATGGATGTAAATAGGCAGGAGGATGTGTTAAAAGAACTACAAACTGAGAATGGTGTTTGTAGTGATAGGCAAGAAATTCTTAGCAGGGTGGCGAGCCACTTTGAGAGGTTTCATCGAAGCGACATTATTAGTGATGATGATATCAACAGGTGGATTGGGGAAGTTCCCCAAATTGAGGAAAATCTGAGAAGTTAGGATTGAATAACCCAATAACAATTACGGAAGTGAGGCACACCATAGGAAAATTGAAGAACTGGGAGGCGCCGGGGGTAGATGGTCTCATGGCGGGATTCTACGAGGCATTTAGTGGCATTTTGGCACCGAGGCTGTGTGCCATGTTTAATTAAATAATTCAAGAGGAGAAAATGATAGACACTATGCATTAGTGCAGAATTACCCTTTTGAGTAAGAAGCATGGGGAGAACAATAGAGAGATCATGGGGTGGTGGTGTCTGATCACCCTGTTAACTATTGACTATAAAATCTTCACCTCAGTAATTACTGAAAGAAATGCGGGGGGGGGGCTAAAAATATTATTTGTTAAGAGCAAACATGTACCATAAAGGGTCATAACATGTATCAAAATCTATTAACAGTTAAGGACATAATTTGATATGTACAGAAAACAAGGGCAAAAGTGTGTATGGTAGCTTTAGATCAGAAGAAGGCTTTTGACCTGGTTACACATGGAGTAATTCTAAAGGTTATGGAAGGACATGGGGTTGGTGGATTTATGTTAAAAGCTATTAGGACCATCTATAAGAACCTGCAAGGGAGCATTTGCATTGCTGGGGTGGTGTCCCGCAGTTTCGAAATAAGGAAGGGTATCGTGCAACCCCCCCCCCCCCCCCGTTATTCGTTATCATACTGGATGGAGACGTTCCTGAGGAAAATTCGGAACTAAGCAGCAAATGGAGGGGTTTAGGATGCCTGGAGCCAGAAATCATCCAATGAAGTACCAGGCATATGCTGATGATGTTGCGTTACTTTTGTCAAATGAAAAAGTGTACAGTGTACCAGGAACATTCTTGAGGATTATTGTTACCGTACAAGAGCCAAAGTGAATGTTGGAAAAAACGCAGGTAGTGACGTGAGGTTAGATGGGGCCCTGTGGTTTTTGATAATTTAACTATCACCCGGGTCTGAATTCATATTCTGGGCCTTTACTTCGACAAGCAGGCTGCGCACTTGAGCTGAGTTCGGGCTCTAAATTTTCGGAGGCAGAGTCCACCCGAGCCCGAAAACTGGCTAACCTATTCAACCATTAATAAAAAACATCTTCTTTTCCACACTTCCATTCTCTCCTCCTCCTCCTCCTGCAATTAACCAATGTATTTCTCAAATAGGGAGTGGGGAAGGGACCTCTATCTATTTTTGCAGTGTAACTGTATGATTATCTTTGACCGTTCGTTTCCATCAGAGTTCTTCTGGCGACTGGCCATCCAAAGTGAGTGTGCAGTGCTGCAATTGTATGTTGCTCAAATAATGCTAATATTATCGCGCCATAATGCGCTGAAATATGTACATTGCTAAATAGAATTAGCAGGGAGCTACTGCGTTGAGATAGGGGGTAAATTATCGTCGGCAAGCTATCAACTATCCAATATCTATAGTTCTTGAAAAAGCTTCTTGTCTGCAGAGACCCACTAATGCGCCTTTGTCATTTTCTACCCAAGCCCGGAATAAATAGCCATCTCGAATGCGTGCTCCCCGATCAGAACCAGTTGCCGAAGAATTTCTCTTCTTCGGCAACTGGTTCTGATTGGGGAGCACACATTCCCTCTCTCTAAGAGCCCGAGCCCGAATCGCAGTAAATATTCTACAGCCCGAGCCCGTTTCGGGGCCGGGCTCTGCTTCGGGCTTTTGGGCTCGGGCTCAGCCCATCTCAGCTCTGTCTCGGGCTCAGCCCGTCTCAGCGCACGAGAATACTTGGATTGAAATCCACAGAAAGTTAGAAATTGAGTTTGATTTCTGGAAGACAATCTCTCCAGGGTTTACCAGAGGCCTTATCACAAATACGATGTTCGTTAGTAAACTTTCCTTTGCGGGACTAGTGACCCTCCCGAGGAGAAAAGTGAATAAAAAAATTTGCTAAAATTGATCATAAATTTATCTAGAGCGGCCATAGTGGGGAGGAGGTTAGTCGTGTTAAGTTGGTCCGTCCCAAGGAAGGAGGGGGCTTTCAGGGTAAAAAGCAGTGAGGATTGGCTTGTGGCCGGAAATTTCTTTAAAATCAGGGAGCTGCTCTTGGCGAATCATCTGTGTGGGAACTTTATTGCATACTTTTTGGGTACAAGAATTAAGGAATATGATGTTTACTATGAGTATAAGGGCCCCTAGACAGATTCCCTACAAGAGGTATAGAGTTAAGGGGAAAATAAAAACTGCAGTAGAGAAAAATGGAAATGTGACTCCCCCCACCTGGCAGAGGCTGTATGAGTTAGTGATTGAAGTACCCCCGAAGAAACCCCTTGAATTTCACATGGGGCAGGCGTTTGATAGTAAGAAAGGGTGGGAAAATACTGAGTGCACTGCGAATGAGAAAGATTTCTTATGGCGCCTTGCACACGATGTCCTCCCACTTAGAAAAAGATGGTCAGGTGGGACATTACGAATAATGAAAGGTGTCCCCTTTGCAACAACCATGTTGAAGATAAAGTACATTTATTTCGCAACTGTAATTTTGCGAGGAATGTCTGGGAGGAAATCGCTCAGTGGATTGGGAGGTCCATATTCAGTAGCAACCAAGTGATACTACACTCCCCCATTGAAGAGAGAGGAAAAAGAGTCCTGAATTTCCTCATTACCACTGTAAAGTGTAAAATTTCGAAAGCCATTAATAGTGCTGTATATGGAAATGCTGCTGGTAGGGGTCAACAAAATTATGTCACGACTGTATGGAAAATTAAATGTGAAATTAGGGATAGGGTTAGCATGGATTTGAGATGGCTTACAACAGGGGAATTTCACAGTAAATGGTTATATCCACGATCAGTGACCCAGTGATACAACGACCTCTTTGGAAACGCAAACATCGTACGCTACTGAGGATGACTCGCAAAATGAAGAGTTGAAACTAGTTTAGTTAATGAAACAATACGTGTGAAACAATAATAAGTAACATTGTATACCAATGTGCATAATACCATGTAAATGGTTATGCTGGCCAGGAATTGTAACTGGGTCAAGGGACAGTTATTATTTCCATTGGAACTAGGAAAAAGGAGGAGGTTTAAAGGGAATAATTTCTGTGTTCTACGTGTCTTTTCATAGTTTTCATTTTGGCGGACTTGAAAATTTTTAGGTGCTTGTCTCTGGAATGTATGATTCTCTAAGTCGTGTGCAAATGTTTTCATTGGTCGAGTGGGAAAATGTTAATATGTGTGAATTTGTTCAGAATTTTTTTCCTTTTCTATTGTTTGGCTTGCTCTGGTGGGCAATGGTTTCTTGTCCAATAAATGGGAATTGTGATATGCAAATATGTTCTTGTAAATACTCTTATGCTTTCTCTTTTTCATATTGGGTAAATTTGCCTTTCTGGCTTGTTCTCGGGTCTTTGTTTCTTTGTGCTGATCATTTTCTTTTAAAGGTTGAGAAATTTTACTTTGCGAATTCCTTTCTTTGAGTTCCAAGCTCGGTGATGTGTTAATCTGGCTTATCTCATCTCCTGTGTGCATTTTCAGTACGTAGAGACATTTATCTTATGAATTTTCTGTTCTTTGTTCGTGCTCTTTGAGTTTTCTTTTGTACTTGTTGAATTCCTTTCCTTTGTTGGCGTAACTCATTTCTGTGTTGCTGGTGTCACTAGGTGACCCGGCAGCGGTCAGTGGAATGCTCGTGGGTTGAAATTCCGTCCCCTTCCCCATCTACATTTGCTTTCGTTATCTGGTTGCCTGTTCTGACTTAATCCCAATTTCTTCTTTTCTTTGTGTCCGACGACCTGTTTTGCACCTTGGAGCAGGAGTCTCGTCAGCTTAACTACATTTCCGGGCTGCTTGTGTCCCAAGGTGACCTGGCAGTGGAGTGGTGGTGGGTGGAAAATTTTGCCCCCTCACATCCGTGCTTACTTTTGATCTGTGGTTTCTAGCTGCTTTGTTTACTGGTGTTTTATTGGATTATCTTGTTTTCAGTCTGCTGACATTCCAAGGTGACCTGTCAGCGATCTGAGGGAAGCTCTTGGACAAAAATTTTGAGGCCCCCCCACCATTCACGCTTGCTTTTGTGTTGTGGTTTCTGGGTGATTTGTTTACATCTTGTTCCTGATCAGCTGACATATCCCGGAGGCGGTCCGAGGAAAGTTCGTGGGTGAAAATTTATGCCCCTCGCCATCCGCACGCACGTTGTTCTGTGGTTTCTGGTTGTTCTGTCTTGTTTGGGGATGTGTAGTGTTGGTTAAACTCTCCCCTTCTATGTGTTGAGTGTGTTCCTTCTGTTGTATATTTTCTCCTTTTTCATTCGTGATGCTGGCGGTCCATGGGAAGCTGTTGGGTGGATTTTTGGATCCCGTCCTTGGCTGCACCTGCTTTGTGTTGCAGTTACAGATTGTTTTATTCGTTGGTTTAAATTTCTGGTCGCCGGAGCTTTGCTGCCTTGGTTGCTTTCCCTGTTTCTGCATGTTGTGATTGAGTTCTTTGTTTTAGATTTCCTCTTTTTCTATTGTCTTGTGCCTTGACTGCTTCCTGTGCATTTCCAATGTTTATTATTATTATTATTATTTTTTCTCCTTGGGGTCTCAGTTTTTGGTCTGTTGGTTTTTCATCTTTTTGGTGTAAATATGTTGTGGTTTCTGGGCTTTTTATGTCTTCGGTGGTCTTTTCGTTTCTTCTATTACCTTGAGTATAAATATTATATATCTTGCCATGTAAATACTATTGTTCTGTGTGTTTTGTGTTTCTGGTTGCCTTTCAGATTTTCTTCTATTGCCTCTTATATAAATATTATATTTCTCGTGGTGTAAATACTATTGTTCTGTGTGCTTTGTGTTTCCGGGTGTCTTTCGAGTTTTCTTCTAGTGCTTCTTATGTAAATATTTTGTACGTAGCTGTGTTTTTTCGTTTGCATTTCTATGGCCGTGTACTGGAACCAGATGGTTATTTTCCTCCCATTACTCATAAGCATTTTCCATGAGTGTGTGTGGGGGGGGGGGGAGGGGTTCTCTTCGTGTTTCTGTGTCTTTCTTCTTTGTTCTCGAACCTGTGGCCCAACAATGGACCACAGGGCAGGGAATTCTTTTGTTCTGGGTTTTGTTAATCATTGAAATCAACTCGCTGTGTCTCCCGGGGATCTAAGTGAACGGCATTGCTGCCTTGGGTGCAACATGTAATGTTTATTGTTCCCCTGTCTGATAAGAGGTGTGTTCGGTTTGGTCGGTAAGATAACCCGCACCTTGATTGATCTTACCAATCTTGGTGTCGGCAAGAGTGATTTGGAACCCTTATTTTGAGCAACTGGTCATAATGATGATGGTGATTTTTCAGTAACGATTTTTCAGTTTTTGGTGAAGTAATTTCTGACTCTTCTCCAAGGAGCAGCAGTCATATTCAGTTGGCCTACATGTCATTATTGTGTAACATAATCATAGAGGTGAGGTGTGAGCATTTTCATGCCATGATTGTTTTACAATTTTAAGTGTTGACTGACTGAACACGAGTCTTTTGTAAAATTGCAGAGAACTTTTCTGGGGTCTTTGCTGTCCTGTACAAACATTTTTGGATGGTTTGTGGAATTTCTTTGAGGCAGACAATCTCTGAAAGATAAAGAGGATATGAGCCACATTGCTACCACGGTCGTGGAAGACAATGTTATCCATAAGAAAGCTTTGATGAAGAATAAACCACAATTAACACATAAGGCGCTAGAGCAGTCCGAGCATTCATTCACCACAAGTTTTGGAAATCTTAAACAAGTACTTGTGTGTCTGGAAACTTTGCCCTCTTTGGGAACCTCCGAAACTCAGCAGCAAGAGAGGAAGGCAGAGTGAAGTGGTGGTGTGAAATGGTGCAAAGCTTTGCAGATGGGAACTCTCTCCATGTTGATGACATTGTAACAGGAGATAAAAGGGGTATATACCAAACGACACCAAGATGAAACGTCATTTGGAGGTCCGGGTGTTTCGAAATGATAATCCAACTGTAAAAGTCAAGCATATTGGCTGAAACATGGTGCTCTCATCTTTCTCTGCCAGTGAATGAGTTTCATAGATTACTCTAGAGCAGTGGTCTTCATTCTTTTCTAAATCACAGGCCACATAACAAAATTAAATTGGATTGGGGTCCACAGGATAAAGATAAAATGTGACTGATGGGCCACAGGAGAAAATAAAATGGGACTCTCAAAACACAGGCCAAAAATGAAATGAGACTGGTGGGCCACGGGAGGAAATGAAATGGGACTGGCGGGTCACGGGAGAAAATGAAATGGGACTGGCGGGCCATGGAAGAAAATGAAATGGGACTGGCAAGTTGTGGAATTGAAAATGACAAGAAGAGGCAGATTAGCTGCAGGGAAAACTGAAATAGGACTGATGGGTTGCAGGACAAAATGAAATTGGACTGGTGGGCCCCATGACAAAATGAAATGGGACTAGTGGGAAAAGAAAAATATTGCATGTTTTTTTTTATGGAACAGTTATAACGAGTTATATTGTTTGGTTCCTTGGTTTACATGGATACATATACACAGTGAAGTATCTATTTAATGAGCCCCTAGTTTAGTAAGTGAATTTCTCTATTTAACAGATTGTATGAGGGAACTTTGAAAGTTGTGCCAAAATGTGTTAAAAAATACCACCTTGTATAGAACTGATTTTCTAATCAAAGTCTTGCATAAAAGTTCCTTTTGTTTTGTTTCTGTTTGTTGCACTCAGAATTGATAAGAATGTTGCTATTCTGTTGATCTTACTGGTGAGAATATTCTAAAGCATTCAGAAACATTTTAAATTGCTGATGACTGAAGATAAAGACTGTGAATCAAAACCATCTAAAGACAATATGATCAAAGCATTTCAGATGATCAGAAATAGGCTTCAATTCATTGATAATGTGCCAGAAATTGTTTTTTGCTGTGTTAAGAGATGTCATCCTTACTCTGGGTCATTCCATGTCAATCAATCAATGCATAAAACTTCGATGTTATGGATTTACAGGGGTTCCCAGGGTTCTTTATAAACCATTAAAAGTCTTTAAAAAGTGCTTATGTGGGTCATAACAAAAGTTCTGCACACATTAATTTAAAACAGAAGTGGATGATGCAATTGGGAAAATGATTGCAGCATGTTACGGTCAGACACTCAGCAATGCAGTGGTGTCAGAATGATGCACTATCATTTGCTCTGTGGATGTCGGACGGTTTGGAAATGGAAGCGTCCTCAGGTCGAGTTACGACGTTTAAGCAGCACTTGTATGTGAAAATAGAAAATCTGCAAGTAAAAAATCCAACACAGATCCACGCTGCCTTGCAAGAAGTTTGTGGGGAAGGAACTCTTGATCAAAGCACAATTTCTCGCTGGGCATCGCGCTTTCGGGAGTGCCGAAGCAGCATCGAAGGTGATCACCACTCAGGCCGACCTCAAATGGCGACAGACAAAAAATCTGTCACCATTGTTGCAACAGTTCTCGAAGAGAATCTCCCTTTGACAGTCGAAGATTGCTCATCAGACAAATTTTTCCACCATGTCTGTTCACCGGATTTTGACCGACTCACTGGGAAAATGATAAATCACTGGGTGCCTCATCAACTTACCCCCAAGCAGAAGTCAACCAGAGTGAGCTTTGCACAGGATCACCTCCACAGGTTCAAAAGGGAGGGTGACGCCTTCCTGAACAGAACTGTTACAATTGATGAGACTTGGACCTGTGATTTTGAGCCGGAACTGGTCATAATCAGCGGAATAGAGACATCCAAGTTTCCCACCCCCTCAAAGTGTCGTCGGCAACAATCCAAAGTGAAGTAAATGATAATTTTGGCAAACGATGCCCAGGCTATTGTGGTCTCTGATTGAGCGCCAGTACGGCAAAATGTCAACGCGCAATATTATCGTGACTTTCTGAGGACTAAGTTAAGACTGAAAATTCATCAAAATCGCCCCAACTTGTTGAAAGTGGGAGTGATCTTGCTGCATAACAACACATCGTGTCATGGTGCAGCATCGGTATGGGGACTCTTGTCGAAATATGGCTAGGAAACTTTATCCCACCCACCATACAGCCCTGATCTCAGTCCACCCGACTTTGATCTTTTACCAAAGTTAAACAATCGACTCCATGGCATCTGCTGTGAATCGCTGGACGAACTGTCATTGGACGTGGCCCGAGTAATGTGACAGCTGAACAAAGATGGCATACTACGGGGTATCCAGGACCTACCTCGCCTCTGGCAAGCTGTCATTAGCAGTGGAGGGGAGTACATTGAGCGGCAATAAGGTAAGTATTCTCCGTTACTTCATCTTCTTCTCAAAAATGGACAGTGTGCAGAACTTTTATTAGGACCCTCGTAATTTTAGCACGTCTTATGTTATTGGTTTGACCGTCTGTGGACACCATATCTCTGCAACTAATGGACTGATTTGAAAAACCTTTTTGCATTGGAAAGCTTGAAATAGGCAAACGATGATCTTTTACTTATTTTTTTTTTTAATGATGCACAATTTTGCTGCTAGAGGGTGTGTAAATGCGGATGATATTGAATTCAAAATACATTTTATTCCATATATTTGCTTCTAAACGTCCAATTGAAAAAAATTCTTTTACCTTTCGATTCCATTTAATGTCAAAGAGTGTTTTAGGTATAGTCACTTTTTCAAGTTACACATAGATTTTCCAATAGGGGCGTAAAAGTAAATTTTGTTTCCCTTGATATCTCAGCTTCTAAAACTCTAATTTGAAAAATCCTTTCTGCAGTGGATACAGCTCCTAGTGGTAAACCTTTTGTATGTGATTTCTAATTTTTGATTAAAAAAAAAAAACGGGTTGGCCACCAGGAGGCGTAAGTATGGATTTCTGCTGCTGTTGCATTTGCAGCAAAATCTGAGCTTCTAAAATCTCAATTGAAAAAAATTCGTTCACAGACAAATACCACTCATGTTGATAAATCTTTTCAGAATATTTTTTTCGTAAAATAATGCATGGTTGTTTCTCTGCCACGGGCATAGATGTATATCTTATTTTTGTCGATATCTCCACTTCTAAGAGACCGATTTGAAAAATTCCTTCTTTGTTGTGTAGTTTCCAGTGCAAAATGTTTTTCATATAATTTCAAAATTTTCAAGTAATTCATACTTTCCTCTTGGGGGCACATAGGTAAACTGTGTTTTTCTCAATTTCTCTGCTTCTAAAACTCCGATTTGTAAAATACTTCTTGCACCGGATACAGCTTCTGATGGAAAATGCTTTGCATATAATTTGTAATATTTGGTAAAGAATGGTTTGGCCACCAGGGAGCATAAGTGTTTATTTCTGCCATGCTTTACACCACCCGGACAGTGAAGTTCAAGCAATTGAAATTAAGCAACGTTAACTTAGGAATCCAAACAAACTTCAGATTTGTGCAAATCGAAGTATCATTGCTTCCTCATAGCATTATTGTGGCCCAAGTTTTCTGAGAGATATTACATGGATGGCTAGTAAGAACTATAATCAGATTCAGTGTTTATAATCTGAATGTTATGAATATTCTATAGATTCCCGTGTATTATGAAGAATATTTCTTCCTTCATTAATTTAAATTTCTTGTTAAAGTTAAGGCCTTTGATAAATATATCACTAAGCTGTTATCTGAAATTCAGAGGTCAGTTCCACAAAGAAATACAAACTAACTAATGATTTACTTATTTTTGCCATATTAAACTTCTCCTTTAACAGCGATCTTGATACAAACCTCAGGCTTCACTGACATCCATTACACGGCATACACATGACCTTCTATGCTTCATACTAGTAATCTTTTTCTCATGCAGACACTCCTGAATCTGATCCTCCCATGACTTCCTTGGCCTTCTTCTGCCATTCCTTCCTGCCACTTGGGTTAAAAAAAATTTCTTAATAAGCATCTCATCACCCATTCTTTCAACATGGCCAAACCACCAAACCGTATTAGTCTTCACCTTGTTAACATTCTGCTTCACATTACATAACTGCAACACATCTTCATTCCTCACACGATCAAAACATGTCTTGCCACCCCCTACCCCCCCCTACCACCCCCTAAGTAATGCATTTCTCCAGCACACAAACGACTCCTATGTTTTTTCTGTAGTACCCATGTTTCACTGCCATACATCAGAGTAGGGACAATTACACTTTCATACACAGCCATGCGGGACTCTCTTGAGAACCCATCATTTCTGTGAAAACCTGTTCGAAGCAGCTATGACTTTCAATGAAGAATTTGCTCGCCTACTAATCTCACCATCCAATTTGTTCTCTGTATTAAACATGCTTCCTAAATACACAAACTCATTCACCTGGTCAATCACTGTACCATTTAGACTTATATTACATTCAGTGCTAACAGTTCCTTGCTCAAAAACCATAACTTTGGGTTTTCCCTTATTTATACTCTATTTTAATTTCATGCAAACTTCGTACATCTGGGGCAACATACTCTGCAACTCACTTTGCTCTCTGCCAACAGGACTGTGTCATCAGCATACAGCAATCTGCACACATGGATATTTCCAAGAAATAAACCATTATTGTCCATCTTGGCATCACGCATCCATAAATACAGTTACGGAAAGACTAATAGCAACTCTGGAAATTTTTGACGTATTTGGATTTTCAGTGTTGCTACAAAAGTAAATATACAGATAATACTCACAATATATAAATCATTTTAAAGCACATTTCATGCAGACGGCAAATCATACGGAATGGGAAGATCTTTAACAGAACTTAAGTTTTGAACAGAAATGTGCTGGGAAACAGAAATCTTGCAAAGTAACATGTTCAAATACAATTACTTACCTAATATTTCATTGTGTGACCTTTTGATTTAACCATGGCTGCACACCTGTTGGGCATAAAGTCAACCAACTTACGCAACATATCGTATGAAATACAGTTGTGCCAAATGTCAGTAATTGCATTAATTAGTTCCACTTTATTTGTAGGGTGATGTTTGTGCACTTTTATTTTCAGAATATGCCACACATTCTCAATCGGGTTCAAGTCTGGTGAATTACCAGGCCAAGGAAAAGGCACAACATTGCCTAAAGACATCACATAAGCTTTAATGACTTTTGCGCAGTGGCATGGGGCCGCATTGTCCTGGAAGATGTATGGCTGACCTTGGAACAAATCACGTCCTGAAGGCACCATTTTGTCCTGGAGGTACACCTGTGCATTAACAGTGCTCTCACACACATGGATTCTGCCCACTCCAGCAACAGCAAAACATCCCCAAATCACAACACTGCATGGATACTTTCTTGTCTTAAGTGTGCAAGAGTTATGCAACGCCTCGTTATTTTGTCGAAACACTCGGCACCCCGCATCATTACTGTCGATGTTCAATTTTGTATGTCACTAAATAGCACTTGACGCCACCTATCAGTGTTTGACTCCTTATGTTACTTTGCCCGTTCTAAATGTTTCTTGCATTGTATATTGGTTAGCAATGGCTTCTTTACTGTTCTATGAGATGTCAGACCCATAGAACATAACCTGTTCCTCACTGTTCGAGGACAAACAACAGTACCACGGCTCTCCCGCAATTCTTTGGCAAGAACTGTTGATGAGATGAACCTGTTTTGCAGACATAACTAAACCCATTGTTACTTCTAGGAGTTGTTTTCATTTTTTTGCCACATTTACCCAGCCTGCCATTCTTCATTCCACCTATATCATGGATTTTTGCCAGCTGTTGTCCAACTGTACTCTTGTGCACCCCAGTTATCCAGGCAATTGCTGCATTGCTTTTGCCGAATTCACTTAATGTCACCATTCACGAAGCTTTTTGTGGTGAAATATCAGCTGATCTTCCCATAACTGCAACACGGTTTGCACAGAATAAACGAAATGCACTCTAAACTTCAGATTTGCACTGCAGTCCACAGGAGTAATGACTACACACTCACCAATGCAAGTGCAAACAAACTACCTATGCGCACTGCAAAAATGTCGGAATAACCCCATGCACATCGCCTGTCCTTTATATTTCCTGTATGCGGACATACAAGCAAGCTCCGTTGGCTTGTAGCAGAAACAATGACATTTCACATAACGAAGTGGGCTTCCTTCGCAGCTTATTTCTGGTCTTAACTTGGGTTCTGTTACAGATATTCCCATTCTGTGAACTGAGTTGGCTTCTGCATGAAATGTGCTTTAAAGTGACACATAATATTGTGGGTATTATCTGCATATTTACTTTTGTAGCATCACTGAAAACCCAAAAACATTAGAAATTTCCATAGTTTGCTATTGATTTTTCTGTAACCGTATATTAAAAAGCCATGGTGACATTACACAACCTTGTCTGGCTCCTGCACTAATAGAAAACCATTTTGATGAAACACCATTTGCTCGTACACAAGCTCTAGTGCCAGCATAAATGGCTTTTACAATATTAAGTATATTCCTAGTAACACTATATTTATTCAGTACCTTCCACCAAAGTGTCCTATTTACTCGGTCATAAGCTTTTTCTAAATCTATGAAGGCAGCAAAAACTTCCTTACCAACAGCCAGATACTTTTCAATCATTGTGTGTAATGCGAAAATTTGGTTAGTGCAGCCTTTACCAGGCATAAAACCACTCTGAACATCCCACAATTTCTCTGATGTAAGACCTCATACATTTTCAATAATGGCCTTACCAAACACTTTCCCTGGCACACTTAGTAGGCTAATACCACTACAGATCTTACAGTTAGTCTGATCACCTTTGCCATTATACAAGGAACAATGATAGCATCCTTCCAATCTCGAGGGACCATTCCTAACTCCCAGCACAACTGGCAAATTTCAGTTAACTAGTCAATTACAGAATCACCACCATATTTCAGCATCTCAGCAGTTATGCCATCAACTCCCGGAGCCTTACCATGCTGAAGAGACTTTAGAGCTTTACACACCTCTTCTCTTGAGATCTCTCCTGTGCTTCCATCTTTCACTGTGACAGCAACTGCTTCTGTCTCAGAATCACCTTTGCTTTTGATCCATTAACTCACAGAAGTATTCACCCCATCTGTCACTTAACTCACTGGGCTCTCATTCTCTGATCCTATTCTTTACGCAACTTAAAACTTTGTTTCCCCTATTTTTCCTGAGTCTCATGTACTTCCAGAAAGTTTTTCTATCTTTCCAAAAAGCCAATTCATGCCTTTCCACCTTTTCTTTCCTATCTTTTGCCTTACTTTGGCGAACCAGCTTAGCTGTTTCACTCTTCTTACAGTGATATCCATCCACAGAAACTCAACCTTGCAACATCCCCAAATAAGCTTCCTTCTTTCTCTTTACTGTCTAATCTAACTATTCCACCAAGCATCACCTCCATTGTTACCTACTATTGTGGATAAAGATGAATGCTTATAGTAATGAAGAGACAATATATATCGTGCAACCATAGAGTTAATCTTACATACAGCTGTCTCGGCACAATGTATAGCACTTCTATCTAATACACACAAGCCTCAGAAGTATAAAATATTTATTTACGTCTACAATCAGTATGTACAGATAAAAGCAACTTTAAAAAACAGGCAAGATCTTTTGAGTCTTCACAAGACTCATTATCAAGCCAAAGTGAAGTCCAATGTGCAGTGGACAAGACCATATATGTACAAGCAAGCGACCATCATGCATCTGTAACTATAGCAACATCTAGGTGTTACATGTGCTGTATTCGTAGAAATGTACTTTCCCGACATTTAATCTAAGTATCCGCTGGTTTTAATGTTCTAACATATTGACGCCAAGGTATTGGTAAATTACTGGGTAAGTCTTCATTCTGACATAGATCATCAAACCATGTGATAAATAATGATTCTGTGAAAAATGTATCTCATTTATTTTTGGTAAAAGCCAGATGATTCATGTTTTCCCAACGTGAAGTATATTTGCCTTGAGCTACCAAACATGCAATGGCTGTAGTCTTTGCTCCTGTTTTGATGTCGTACTTGTGTTCCGAAACCCGGACACCTATCGTCCGAAGTGTGCAGCCAATATATGTCCCAGGTTGGTCATTGGGAAGCTCAGGTTGCAATGGTATACAGTATATACCATGTTTGTGATCCATGCACACCCGATCAGGGTCTTGTTTTATCATTTTGAAGGTATTTGATATCCATATTCCAAAACTTATATGATGTTTGTTACAGAATCAGTTCAAAGTGTTAATGATGGTTGAGTGGTAATCCACTGAACCAACAAAACGTCTGGTAACTTGCTTGCGTTGTAATCGTGTGAACGACAGTCGTTGAGTCTGTTGAATTACTTTATTAACACAGTTCGCAGGGTAACCAAATTGACAATATAATCGAGTTCAATACATCTTAAATGTATAGACGAAGAATGTGTGAAAGCTCTTTTGATACTTGAGTGCAACCCAGCAAGTGTATATTGAATGGGGTGAGCTGAAGAGAATGGAATCAGGGTCGGAATGTGGTTCGGTTTCCGGTACACGGAATGGGTTACCACATTAACAACAGGATCTCTGGTAAGAAGGATATCAAGAAACGGCAAGGAAAACTGTTCCTCGAGTTAGATAGTAAATTTAATTGATGGAAAGAAGGATATTAGAGTTTGAGTAAATTGTAATAAAATGTTGAGCAAATTGTTGTAATAATGTGTCCATTCAAACCTACATTGTATGTCAGATACGTCAACAACATTTTAGTATTTTGGCCACACTCGGTTGAAAGATTACAACAATTTGCTCAAGCTCTATCATCCATCAAAAAAGTGGGACTTGAAGCTATACTTTTTCCTCCCGTCTTTGCAGCTCAATGCATTTTCTCTTTCTCTTCTTGTCTGTAACTTTGGAAATATCAGCATCAGTTATCATTCCAACATCTTGGAGGACTGCGGAAATCATTTTCGCTGCAGGCCTGTCTCCAATCCCTATACTATCGCATGCAAGCACTGTGGTTGGCAGTTTTATTCTTATCTGGCTGACCTTCTTGAGCATTTTGTTTTCTTCCAAGGTTTTTTTTTTGGATGGTACTCTCTGGATCTGGAAGGTACGTAATCCTTGTCATTAGTTGTTTCACTGTCAAATTCTGCTTGGTTGCTATAATCCTTGAGGCGCCAGGTGACTCGAACATAGACTTTTTGGGTCTTCACATTCCTGTTCACTAGTGAAAGAACATGATGCAGCTGTTTCTAAAGCGCTTGACATTATCTTGGATTGCCTATTTTGTTTGTGGAGTAGTTTTTCACTTGTTTTTGAATCGACGCCAGTAATAATCATTTGCCTGACTGTTCGCTGATCAACCAAAAACAGTTGTTCCATTTGTGGAATCTTTCAGCTCTTTTCATAGGAGCATGATGAAAATAAGTGGCACTTGCATGTGGCAATGTCGAAAATAGTTTTCTCAGCATCATCCTGAAATTTCTTTACTGTGTCTCTGTATGACTCGGCTCATTTGCTTTTGCTCTTCAGTATATTTCTATACTTTGTATGATAAGATCGAAGAATCTGGAGAATTCTTTTGTGAGAAATCGTGGGAATTGAAGCTTTCTTCCATAAATTGGACAGCTTTTCCGCAACAATATTGGCAGCATCAGTAAATGCCGGATCTCTGCAGTGCTTTGAGGATTTCAGTTGTTGCCTAACAAATACATAAAATTTCATAACAACTGTAAGTTGGTAAAACATTAGTCTTCAGCTCTTATGGCGATCCAAAAACAAAGCAATCAGTTGCTTTTCTAGTCGATTGATATTGTGTGGCCATTGTGATTGAGTAACTCTAACTAATTACCCTAATGAATGAGTATTGAGTATACTTTGAGACCTTATTTGAAATGAACATGAACGAACGACACTAAGTGCGCCCACCTACTAGATTGCCTCAGCGCTGGACCACCTCTGCGCGTTGACTGATAAATACAACCTTTATCTTAAAAGTTCACGGACTGATTTTTTTTTTTTTTATCTCAGACAAGAAAAGAGACACGTTCAAATTCATGATGACTGGCATAGGCAGTTCCGAGAGGGGAGAGATGTAGATGAGGGCAACGTTCAATCCGGATGACCTACAACCTCTCATACGGATGAAGCTGTAAGGAGAGTTCAGCACGCACGTGACTGAGAGAGGATGAGTCAGTCCGAGTGAGGAATGCATGACGTCGATAAGGGTGGGGGAGAAGCTACAATGGTGATCAGAAATGTGTAAAACTAAGAGGCCTTCTTGGGGTTGATTTTGCCGTTTTAACTCTTAGAGTGTATCATGTAAAGAAGATACAGAAAAATAAATCCCGAATTTAAAGGTGCCAGCAGCACCGGAAGATATTGTCCAATTTCAAAAAAAATTTATGCGTTTACTAACAAACCCAAGGGGCAACTTTACCACACTCAGCTGATAATGATTTCAAAAATCCGGAAAAATTGTATTTTCTGGAAAAAATGGCTCTTGTGGCCCAATTTCCCGAATTTAAAGGCGTCAATAGCACCGGAAGATATTTTCCAATTTGGAAAAAATTCTACACTGAAACCAAACAACCCAAGGGGCAACTTTTCCACACTCGGTTGTTATTGATTTCAAAAATCGGTGAAAAGTTGCATTTTCGGCCCTCCCTAATGTATATGTGTGTTGTGTGTGTATTTGCATATACCACAGCCTAGATGGATAGGGATGGATTGAGTTGGTGCAACTGAAATGTCTGGCAAAGGGCCGACTCACGTGGATGGCGAGAATGGAAAAGTAAGACAACTTACCTAGGCAAAAATCCCCCTCGGCATCGTCACATAGTTGCCATCTGTCCGGCAAGGCCATGATCCCGGAATGAAAAAAGTCTTGTGGCTGGGAACCGAAGAGTCATCAACTGCACGTTGAATCTTGTTGTCTGTTGTGAACTGTTTCCCAGACAGAAAGTATTGCCCGGACTTGTCTCCGACAGACTATCGTCTGTTTCGTCGGATCAGGCGACGAAACAGACGATAGTCTGTCGGAGACAAGTCCGGGCAATAGGCAGAATGAGGCAGTGCTTCATAGCCTAAGACACTTAGTGTCAGCAGTGTCAGCATCGTTCGTTGTACAACATGAAGGCGTGCATTGTCATGGAGCAAAATAACACCATGTCTGTTGACCAAAGCCGGTTGTTTCTGCAGCAATTTCCAGTGCATCTAGTGTAATTCAGCACAATAATGTTCCGCAGTGATGGTTTGACCTCTTGCCAAGAAACTCCGATAAATTATCCCGGCTGTGGACCATCAGAAAAGGAGCATCATGTTCTTGGTGTGTAGGGGTGGCTTAGAATGTCATCCACAAGCTGTGCCTTACTTAACCATTGTGCAGATCGTTTCCGATTATCATAAAGGACCAACTTATCGTCGCAGGTGACGATTCAATGCGGTAGAGGTTCCCGTTTATTCCTGGCAAGCAGCGACGTGCAGACTTTCAAACGCCTAGTCTTGTTGACAGTTGTCAACTCGTGCGGCAGCCACATGTCCAGCATTTTGATCTTACCCAGCACAGCCAGACGCTGAACAACTGTCGTGTGGTGGACACCTACCTCTGCTGCCATCTCACGACATGTTTTACGGAGGTCTGCTTTAACCACACGTAACAGAACATCGTCAGAAACAGCAAGAGGTCGGTGACCACGTGCTTTGTTCTTGCAGGTCCGTATCTCCGCTTTGAAACTTCACAAACCATCGCCGAATGGTTCGTGCGTTGGCTGTATTCTTCCCAAACGCTTTGTTAACGTTTCGAGCGGCAATTCCTGCGGGATGGCTCAGTTTAAATTCATACAGGAAGATGACTCTCAAATCCGGTATCTGCCTGTTTCCTTTGCAAGCCACGTTACGTCCAAACAAACCACGCCTGAACCTTGTTCTTCACACACATGCTAGCTATTTATATTAACTCTGTGACGTAACACCCATAACACCTGTGGGTGGTTCCATTCCGCTGTAGTGGGGGGGCTGTCTCCAATGCTCGTTCACACCGGAAATTTCATTAGTACCAACCCAATATATATACTGACGTCTTTGAAATGTGGTCATGAAATTGTGTTTTCCAAATTTGGTAGACACCCTGTCAAGGGCATGTTAATCAGAACTTCAGTGATATATATAACCCAACTATATATATATATATGTAGCAAGTTACTCATAGATATACCTGAAGAATAACACTATCAATAACAGCCTTCCAAGTTATACTACAGCTGTGGGTAAATGTTACATAATCATGACAATTATTAACTATCGATTTGTTTATAATTCAACTTTCAACGAGTTTATGAAATAACTAAATTTAATGATACACATAAATGCATGTGGCTTCAAAATACTCTAATAACAAGTGAAACAGTGATATGAATAGTTGTTCAACTATTAACTTGTCTCAGACTTGACAGAAAAGAACTTTACTCATGGATCTGTTTCTCTTAACACCTCCTATACATTCTTAATGGGATTCAGACCTGGGCTTTGTGGTGGCCAGGAAAGATGGTGAAAGTCGCTGTCGTGCTTGCCAAACACATTTTTAACGATGGACTGTAGCATTGTCTTCCACAAAACAGCCATCACCTGTTGAATTTAGACTGGTTTAAAATTGCTAGACGTCCTAAGCCATTGAATTTCCTTTCCCATTCACATGAGTGAGAGTTTTCCCATTACAACCCATATGAGTGCTGCATCTGCTTGTTTGTGGCCATTTTATGGCTACACATATAATCACCACCAGAAAACAAGAACTATCTAGTTCTTGCACTTAGTGGACCCCATACTTATTTAGTTTGCGAGTCCATTGGATATACAAGCACATACCCATTATTCAGAACTTCACCTTGCTTTCATTTGGGGAAGAAAAATGGAGTTACGTGTAAGTTCTGTCACACCCTAAAAACACTAGCTCTTCTCAGGACCCGATATTTTTTTTTTTTTTAAGGTTTAAATGTTGAATGAATGGATTGCTAGTTAATGTATTCCTCCATGGACTTATTTTTTTGATTTGCAAACATGTTGTTCCTTTTCTATAGCACTTTTCAACAGTGGCAACTTCCATGAAAATTATACCTGAAGAAGGACCCATATGACACATTTGATCAGGCTGATTTTTTTTTTTTTTTAATGTTTTGCTAACAAACATTCCACTTTTTGAGAGAGAGAGAGAGAGAAAAAAAAAGAGAGAGAGAGAGAGCTTTTCTTAAAGCAGGAAATGTATTATTTGTAAATAATCGGGGATTTCACAACCGAAATCTGTTTTAGCCTGTTTGTTTTACATTTGAGTTGCTGTGAGTTTTATGTGATAATTATTGTATTTATCTTATGTTTGTAATTCATTTTAGGCATTTTTCCCATTCTGCTGATAAAAATGCCATGCTGTATTTTTTTACTCAACAGCCTTCAAGATATATATATATACACATTTTATTTTTTATTATAACTTGATGTATCCCTTGTAGAATGATTTCCTTTGAAATCCTACCTACTTAGAATCAAAGTCTGTTTATTGTTGCATGCGTTTTTATGTAAAGTTTTCTGTACTTAAGATTTTCCGAATTTCTTTACATCTGTTTTTTTGTACTGTGTTCCAGCACATCCAGTAAGAAAGCAAACATGCTGTTTTGCACTGCGTTATATTAGTGCCGTATCTTGTTAGTAACGCTGTAGAGGATCTGTTTTTATTATTATTACCACCACCTGTTTTCTTGTAAATAAACACAAAGAAAGAACATTATTATTCATATAATATTTTATAGAGGTTCTTTGTTGACGACTGACTGAAGTTCATTCAGTTAAACTTGCATTCATATGTATTTTTTTAATAAAAGAACTGAAAAACAAATTATGCCTGAAAGTATGTTTTTAAGCTTGTGTGTGTGTGTTTTTTATTTTATTATATTCTCTAGGCCTTTTTTTTTTTTTTCTTGGTAAGATGTATCTTTGTGATATTGAAAAAAATCAGTATTAGCCCAGTTGTGTGGCACTATCTGTAGCCTTTGGCTACATGAATAAAGCATGTCTTTAATTTTGTGTATCTGTCTGTCTGTCTGTCAGAACTGTTTTGGAAATGAGATAATATATATGTGTGCATTTATTTATTCAAATAGGAGCATAATTAGAAAGATAAAAGTTGTTTTTCTTATCTGGTGGGGGAAAATATTTTCCCCTTATTCATTATTGAAGGTTGCATTTAGTTTTTAATCCTTATATATGGATTTTTGATTAACCACATGGTTTCTTGTTAATGGGTTTTTTTGAGGTATCTCAGCATTGTACCTAAAAAGGATTGCTTAGAAAGTTTTGGTTGAACTTACACTCCCCCAGTAACTAGAATACAAATTTGTGGCTTTGTAGTAACCTGTGTTGGCATATGTTCCAGTATGTTGGACAAATTCACAGTTGCTTCAGATAATTGCAATGTGGTGTTCAAATCAGTGATTTTCATAATTTCTCGTTAAGCAGCAGATGAATTGAAATTTTAAACACTAGTTCAACAGTATAAATGCATGTTATAGAAGTACGCTATTGTATGCCCACAAGCCAATTAGGTACAACGAAATCTCTTTTTAGTTGGCTTTAACTGGTGAAAGTCGCATTGTTCATATCATGGCAGAACATGCTGTTGTTTTGTTGTAATTATAAATAAATATTTATCAACCAAGTGTTCAATCATACTTTTATAGACTGTTTCACATGTAATTACTTATTTTCGGATGGGAGTAATTTCATTCAAACATGTGCATTTTATCAATCGCCAAGGTCGAATGTTTTAGTTTTATTGAAATTTATTTTTATTGGCAGATGAACTGTTAATATTGGCTCATGATTATATTATTAGAAGAAGTTTTTTTGTAATACTTCGTGTAGCCCTTTGTAATAATTTTTGGAACTATTTTTGAATGGTTCCTTTTTTCTTGCATTATCAATTTCCAGAGTAGAGGTATAATGTGAGACTTGTGAATAATTTCAAGTCATATCTGCAATGATAAACAGGATCTCCCCTGACGGAAGTCAACTTATTTTGTTTGCATATCCTGAAAAGAGCAATGGAATTGAAATTCTGGATGTCTCTTACATGCATCATCATGTGAGTTATGAATGACCTCAAAGTGCTGCCAGCATAGTATGTGTGATTTTTTAGTAATGTTACCTGTAATTGGTACACTGTCAAGTCGCATTATTGTGACCACTAGTTAATATCTAAAGTAACCGCCGTGTGCAGCGCTAGACAGGCTCGGAGTGACTCAATAAGGTGCTGGAAGGTGTTCACAGGTATGTGGAAACATGCTGACTGCAGTGCATCTGACAGCTGCTGGAAAGTGTATGCTGGAGGATCCGTAGAGCGAACAGCATGATCAAGGTAGTCCCACAGATGCTGAATTGGGTTTAAGTCTGGGGAATTAGGGGGCCAGGGAAGTACGTTGAAGTCTTCATTGTGTTCTTCCAACCACTCTCAGACATTTCTAGCTGTGTAACACGTCGCATTGTCATGCTGGAAGATCCCATCCGCCTCAGGGAAGACAATCGGCATGTATGAGTGTATGTGGTCTAGAAGGATGGATTGATAACGAATTCGGTCCATAGTGCCTTCCGCAGGTATGAGTGGACCCAGGGAATGCCACAAAAACCTTCCCCAGGCCATAACACTTACCCACACCAACTTGTGTTCTTCCAACAATGGTTGAAGAGTATTTGTTCTCTGATGTTTCTCGCCTTATACGCCAACGTCCATCCGTTCGATGAATCAGAAAACGTGACTCATCTGAGAAGGCAATCTTTTGCCAATCAGCGGAGGTCCAATTCCGATACTGTCCTCCAAATGTAAGCCCCCGCCATATGATTTCTATAATTTCTCATTTTTGGTAAAGAATGGTTTGGCCACCAGGTGGCGTAAGGTTTTTTTTTTTTTTTTTTTTGCTTCTGATGTATTTGCAAGAAAATCTGACTTGGAAACTCGATTGAGAAAATTCTGCCATGAACCGGTACCGCTCGCCTCGGAAAACGGTTTGAGAAATACCTCCTGCTTAAAATAGTGCATAATTTTTCGACCAGGGGGTGTGCACATATATCTTATTTTTGTCCATATCTCTGTAAGAGTCCAATTTGAAAAATTCTTTCTTTGTTGGAGAACATTTTTGGTGTGAAATGTTTCTCATAATTTCAAATTTTTTTTAATGCATAATGTGCCACTAGAGGGCATAAGTTCTTGTTTCTGTTTGCAGCAATATCTGCGGGTCTAAAAACCTGATTGAAAAAAAATCTCTTTTGATCAGATACTACTTAACTATGAAAACTCCTTGTATGTGTTTTCTTTTTCCCAAAATAATGCCCAATTTCGCCGCTAGGGGTGCAAATATTTAATCTATTTTTCTCAATATCTGTACTCCTAAATGTCTGATTTAAAAAAAATATTTTAACACCAGATACCATTTACCTTATGGTACACTTTAGGTTTGTATTTAAGGAGGTTTGTGGTTCACAATTCTGCTGCTTGGTGTGGTATTCGTGTATTTCCGTTTGCAGCCTATCTCTGCCTTTAAAAACCCTATTGAGAATTTTTTTTCCCTCTATGCCATTCGCTGTAATAAAGATGGAGAGTGAATAAGAGTTTTGCTACAATAAGAAGATAATCTTCAAATAATGTACAACTTTCCTCCTAGGGGTTGTGAAGGCCAAAATGTTTGTCTTGCTATCTCTGCTCCTGGGAGACGTATTTGAAAAGTTTGTTTTCCTTAGCGTAGCTTTTGCTATGAAGAATATTTTTTGCCTGTTTTCAACTTTTCCATTATGCAAAATTCTTCCGCTGAAAGGCATAGAATTATATCATGTTTCCCTCTATATCTCTTCATTTAATTGTTCGATTTGAAAATCTTTTTGTCTCTAATACCTTCCTTCTGCTATGGGAAATGTTTTTGCACCATTTGTTAATTTTCGTAACATACTTCTTAGCTACTGGTAAGTAGTAGCTCATGTTTTATAGCTGATTTTTTTTTTAATTTTTGGTGGGTTATTTGACCTTTACTGAAATTTGCTAATAAATGCTTTATATAAAAATTTGCCATAAAATCAGATTGCTTTCTAATATCAAAAACTTAAACTAGTTGTTTCTTATTGTTTTCTGAGCTAAGTAATCACTTTGCATCTTCTATAATTAGTTTTCTAATCATGCTCAGTTAAACAGCCTTGATCACTAATGAATGCAGTTAGTTGTACACAACCTTTGGACTTAGGCTTTCCTGTTATTCTCTTTCATTTCTCTTTGGAAATTTTTGTGCATACTTTGTTTGCTGGAGAGTACAAATTTGAAACATAGCTACAGCATCAATATTTTGTTGAAAATTCCTTCCCTAAATAAAATGTAACACAAATACTTGCTCCCATGATTATGTGTTTAAGAAATAACGATTCATTTGGTCCTTTGAAAAAGTTTCAAATATTTCACCTTTCCTTACCCTTAAATTTCCAATGTAAGCATTATTTCAGAATAATTAAATGTAAATAGTATAAATTTTATGTATTGATTGTGTGGTATATGAAAACATGTCAAGAGTAATGTCACATACCTATGTATTTTTGAGTTTTATGTTTTTTATTCTGTAATTTGCTTCAGTAATTGAACTAAAGCCAAAGTAGAAAAATAAATTTTTCTTAAAATCAATGTAGTATGCTGAATATAAAAGTTTAGTAGATATTAAACCTGGTTACATTTTCCGTGACAGTTTTGGTATTTCAGTATTTATCTGTGATTTGAAGTTTCTGATTATCTGCAGCCAACATCATTTTTAACATTCTGCATTAAGTTTGCCCAAGCATGTAGGAAGTTGTTTGTTGTAGGATACACATTGAACAGACCTATGGTTTCATTATATTTTAAGTAAGAGCGTTTGGAGTGTATGTCCTGCAAAAAAATCCAAAAGTCCTGGAATTTTGTGATTGAAAAAGCATATGAACCGTGGTTTTCATTATCTTGTGGAATTGACATACCTGAAAACGAATTTCAGTAGGGGGTGTTGCTTTATGCACTTTTTTTGTTCTCCAGAACTTTTAGTGGACCAATACTACTACTACTGGGAAACTGTTCCTACGTATGGAAGATTTCAATAAAAAAAAAAATAGCGTTCGTGTGATTTTATGAGCTGTAAAAAACTCCCGATTTTCAGATTTTGAAGGTTAGCTAGCATGTCTGCATATATTTTTGATATTGAGTTAGTTACTCAGGAACTCATTTCAGCTTGCACACCATTCAATTATATTGTGTTATTTTTGTCATATAATGAGGTTATCGTAAAGGAACGTACCTCATCACCTTCATTGACATTCCACATTAGTTCAGGTGTGATAGTCCAAGGGAGTCTTCTCAGCAGGTTTTTCCAGGCAGTTTGTTGCATTAACTATAATATTCTTATCTTCATTATTAACATACTATTTTAATAAGTTAGCATTTAAAGTTCAAAGTTAAAAGCATATTGTTAACATCTACTTTGTTACAAATTAAAATACTTTAAAAACCACTAAAAGCAAATACATACAATTTAGTTCATATCAGCATATTTATTAGTAATTTAGAAGTGCAATGTAAACTAAATTGTATATATTTGCTTATAGCTGTAAAAATGGTTTTTAAAGTATTTTAATTTGTAATGAAGTAGATTTTAACAATATGCTTTTAACTTCAAATGTTAAATTTTTAAAATAGTATGTTCAATAATGAAGATAAGAATAGTTACTGCAACAAATTGCCTGGAAAAATCTGCTGAGAAGGCTCCCTTGGACTATCATATGACAAATAATACAATGTAACTCCTAAATGCAGAAAGTCACATTTAAAAATAATAAAATATGATGAACAGGGACAGGACTTTGATGACATTTGCATTTTGGGGCCTTTTTTTCTTGGCACTTTTTAAAGTTTAAAAAAGCATTTTTTTATATTTCCGGAGCATTTTTTTTTTTTTTTTTTTTTTTTTTTCTGTCATTTCTTTAATAAAAAATTAAATTTTCATGAGGATTATGCTTTCAAATTACAACACTCAAAACCAGGATTGCAAGATGACCAAGGCAAAAAACTTCAAAAGTAGCTCATTCTGGCAACTTTGTTCAAAACACTGTTTTTCATGCTATTCAGTTTTGGGGAAAGAGAATCCCCATTGTCCATTTCTGAAAGGGACTTGGAGGAGGGGGAGGGACTGAACAAAAAAAATTCAAATAATTCAGAACTTCTTATGTTGTACTGTTGCTGCTATTCCAAACCCTTTATGTACTATCTGGCAGGTATTTACTTGCTTTTTCCTTTTCTTCTGAGGTTTTATAGAGCATTTTTTATTATAGAAAAAGCAAAATTCTAGTTAATGAATCATTTAAGATTGATGTTATTTACTTTATAATTTAGATAAAATATAATGCACACTGTTTTAGGGGGATTTTTCTTTCATATTTTAAGGGCATTTTTTAGGAATTTTTAGGTCATCAACATCCAGGCATTGGTGATAACTGTATAAAATTTTGATTTATATGTCATCTCACATATATTTAAATTCATCATTTCTTTGCCAATCTGTACTGTTCACTACTTTCATGTATTTTTTAAAAATATTTATTACTGTTCAACTCCATATGGTTTAATAAAAGAGTTTTGTAAGACATGAAGCAGGAAAATAAAACTGGTATAAAAAAATTAAAGCTGAGCAGTATTTTAGGTTTCACTGTTGACAAAATTTCGTATAGGTTACAATATGTCTTCCAACTTAAAATCACCAGAGAACTGTCATTGAAGAGTGCAAGGAAAGTCATCAGGATGACAGTTGACTTATCTCACAGACATGTCTCGACATCTTGTGTAATCCCCTTCCTCTCTGATTCAGACAGTGAAAGAGTGTGAAAATCAATAAAGATTACACTGCAACAGTTCCATTTTGATCATGGTATTGTAGGAAAATTTTGAAAATTGGCTTGATGTAATTCTTATGTTTTATGTGTACTTTTCTTGACCATTGAGTATTTTTATGATGCCTACTACTGGCACTGTACTACAAACATTGTAGGTGCTTTTTAGGATTACTTTTACCTAAGTGCTTTGTGTCATTTTCAACATTACCTTTTATGAGAAAAATAGAGATTTGAATTATTTTGTGGAATTTGGAAATTATATATATGTGTATATATAATTATATATTTCACAGTATGTTTTATGGAACTCTTTTAAACCATGTGGTGCAAAGTATTAGCAGTAATTTAAAAATGGGCATCACAAAAAAGTACTGATTACAGCATTTCAATAGAAAATAATTATTCATTAGAAAGAAAAAAAGCACATTCTTTCATATGGTGCTCTGCCTACTACCTTTGGCAGTTATAGTTTCTTAAAACAAGATTGTGTTTGAAATTGTGTTTCCACTAGATGCATACATATGTAGTGTGATCAAAAGTTCTGAGACTAGGTACGTAGCATGCCAACAAACGGCAGAGCGTGGATGCGTGAGCAGCGATTGAGGGCAGTGACCTTCATGAGTCAGTGTGCTGAGTGGCGTCATTCTGTGAACATCGAGAGCTGTGCTACACGACATTTGGTGACCACGTGTAGAACACAGCTGTGATTTCGGTATGGATTGCAAACTAGAGCATCGAACAAACATCAAAGGCTGCATCAAACTCAGCAAATCAAGAACGGAGACGTATGAAATGTTGTGGCAGGCTTATGGCAATGAAGCAATGAGTCATGCAAGGTGTTTTGAGTAGCACCCACGCTTCAAGAGCGGCAGAGCATCACTGGAAGATGACGAGAGATCAGGGCGACTATCCATTAGCAAAATCCCTGAAAATGTGGACAAAATTAGGGAACTGGTGCATGAGGATCGTTGGAGAACCATTCAAGACATTGCTACCATCGTCAATGTATCATACGAAACGGTGCAAGAAATTCTGACTTCAGTTTTGAACATTCACCACATTGCTGCAAAGTTTGTGGCAAAGATTCTAAATCCCGAACAGAACACGCTGTGCGTTGAAATCTGTCAAGTCTTCGTCAGAAGGTGGTGAGTGAACCAACGTTCTTGTCGCAGGTCATCACTGGGGACGAGACTTGGGTCTACGGTTACAACCTTAAGACCAAACAATAGTCGTCACCATGGAAGAGCCCAACATCTCCATGACTGAAGAAGGCCCGACAGGTCCGTAGAGCAACCAAAAGCATGCTCGTGTTCTTCGACATTCGTGGAGTTGTGCACCGTGAATTCATCCCTCAGGGCCAAATCGTCACCACCCTTTTTTACTGTGATGTTCTGTGGCATCTTGGGGAGGACATTTGCCACAAACGACCTAAAATGTGGCGCGGGAGCGGTTGCCTGCTTCATCATGACAATGCAGCAGCTCACAGAGAGTTAGCAACACACTAGTTTTGCAGCCGCAACAGGATGACTACCCTTGCTCACCCATCTTACTTGCCAGATTTGGCCCCTGCAACTTCCTTCTGTTCCCGAAGATAAAGCAGAAGTTCAAGGATTGCCATTTTGAAACCGTGGACAAGACCCAGCACGAATCGCAGATGATGCTTCACACGATTCGTGAACAGGACTTGAAGGGTGCGTTCCAACAGTGACAAAAACGCTGGCTGCTGTGTATCGCTGCCCAAGGAGAATACTTTGAGGGAGATCATAGTCAGATTTAAGGAACGCAAGTACTTTATTGTATATCGGCCTAGTCTTGGAACTTTTTTGATGCCCAAATACTTGGAGGGAGATCATAGTCAGATTTAAGTAACGTAAGTACTTTATTGTATGTTGGCCTAGTCTCGGAACTTTTTGATCGGACCTTGTTTCATGGTCTGCTCCCAAAACAGATATTCAGCATTTTTACCAAACACAATTTTTTATGAGCCTTCTCTGAAGATAATTAACTTCTGATCTTTGTGAAGTACCTTGTTTTTGTGCCTTCAGTCTGCACATGTTACACATAACTCATATGCATGATTAACAGAGTTATTTTAAAGTGTGAAAATGCTGGTGTGCGTGTGTGTGCGAAAGTGTTTAAGGGTAAAACAAAATGGGCATTACAAAAAGATCTGATAGAATGGGCTATGTCTAGACACTTTAAAGTACAGAAATATTGTTAGGTTTACAGAATTTACATTTGATATTTCAGAGTAATGCTTGTATATGTCAATTGAGTTAACTGTAAGAGCTGGTGTTTGCAAGTAAAATAATTTTGTGTACTTAGCTCCCAAATGCAATGACACAAAGTTTACTTTTTGTTAGTACATTCTGCTAAAAGCAAAAGTTTTTTCTTCTTAAATTTTAGCATATTTCTTGCCTGCTGCCAGATAAGAATTATGGTAATGTATAATATTGTCCCATCATAATGGAAAAAGAAATTGGTCATTCATTGAGCTATAAAACTTTGAGTACTTTTAGAAGGAAACATACATTTATAATTCAGTACTAAAAAAAAGAATGATATCCTGTACAAAAAAAGCACATTAACATCAGGTAGCAGGTTTGAATTGCATTTTCTGGGTGTTCTGCTCAGTTTTCACAGATTTTCGTGCATTCTTATTTGACTTTGTGAATAGTTTATGTATGATATTCTCTTTGATTCTACCTAAGCTGCTTCTTTTCTGTCACATATTCCACTGGAATTATGCTTTGTAGCAGCAGTCACAATAAATAAACTGAGATTTAGGTAAATTATTGAGTCTGGGATAAGCTTTTTAATCAAGCTTAAACTGAATTGTGTTGTAATTGTTCAGCTTATCCAAGTAAGATGGCTATGCGGGATTGTGTAACCGATGTTAAAGGTCTCTTAAAAATGTCTCCTGCAATGCACATTTTGTTATTCATATTTTCCACTTGTAGGCACTTCAGAAGACAACTGTGTATAGAAAATGGTGCTTTGGAGAATTCAAGTTTTTTATGTTTTATCCTTTTTTGTAGTATATGATTTTAATTTTATGATGTATCAAGTAATAAAATTCATTTATATAAAATTACTTTGTTGACAGATCTCAATGATCAGAAAGTGTACATATGCCTCTAAAATTCTTAAAATTGCCAGTTTATTTACATCTGAGCAGGTTTTAAATGCTTATGTGTTTGTTCCCTGGTCCACTTTCACACTCACTGGCTTGGATATTCATTGTAGCTGTCCAGTGTTTAACATATTTAAAAAAATACTTTATGAAAAAACAGCGGTTGAAATAAACAGAAGTTATATATAAAAAATTTCAATATCAGTGAATGCAATAAATACAGCCTCAGGTAAGTGATTATGTATACCCCCACCCTAAATATTGAAATCCAAAAAGCACTGTTTCTTCTCACAGCTGTCTTTCAAAGTGCCTACTGAAGAAAATTAAATGCACAAGGTGAGACCATTTTTTAAGATAATTTCCTTTAACATAGTTTAAGTGACATCATGTTTAAGCATTCATAAAATATGAAATGCAAAATCAATATCAAATACTTATTATGTAACCAAAGAATAAAACTTTTCTGCTCATTTTTATCTTACTCTAAATCCTTTAGATATCTGTCAAAATCTATTGGCATTAACTGTTCATTGCAGGGTTCTAACAAGAAAGCATACAATACATCTTGTAATGTTTCTAAATCCTAAAATGGAAAGAAGAAAAAGAAAGAAATCAATTTAAATATGCATGAACTGATCTCAGTTCCTGTCAGAAAGAATGCTCATTTGGTCTCAGTGTTGTCTTGAGGGGACAGATGATAGTGATTACAATGCTGCTGAGGCCCAACAAATCAACATTCTGTCTTCGTGTGGCTGTGGTCAAAGTGCTCTTCTAGTCCCAGTCACTGCCTGCTAAGAACTTTCTCTACAAAATGACTTTTAACCAGTGAAGTCTGCATTTTGTTGCAGATCCATCCACCTCACACAAAAATGTAGGCATATTAGTGAGCTCTTACATTTTCTGATGATAAAAACCAAAATAAAAATACATTCTTTCCACAGCTAAAATTCATGCAACATTCCCCCCCCCCCACACACACACCACCACCACCATTTTTAAATATTTTTTTTTAAAATTAGCGCATCTATGGGAATTGTAACTGAAGGATGATTTGTTGCAAGCAACTGTGAAAAAGACATACTGGGACAATTGAAAATCACTATTCTTTCCAGATCCACTGTCTCACGGGGACTGACATTTTTCAAAGGCAGAACTTCAGCAGGATTGCAGAATTACTCTATGCCAAAACTAGAACTGCAGGGTAGTTTAGCTGATTGTGCACTGGATTGGGCACACGTCTACGTCGCAGTTGCCATCAAATTTCACTTAAGTGGGTATCGCATCTTGATCCATGAAAAAGGAGCTAAAGCATTTGAGTATTGCTTGCCATTCACTTATCTGAAAACTGTTTGTGTTGGTGAGAAACAATTTAATATGATTAGTGTGATTATAAAAACTTGGCAGTGGAGAAGTTTATACAGAGTGACGAACATTGCCACATGATATTTTGTGCTTAAGGCGAGGTAAAAGATTGATGCAAACTGCATGAAGCTGTTGACTGTGAACATTCCTGCATGATTCAAATCTGAAGAGGTAAACAAAACAGTGAACATATGGCACTTTTGTGCTTTTAATTAAGTTAGTTGTGTATGTGTTCGTGAATAATTATTTCTTCATGTCGATTCATTTCCCATTGTTATCTAAGGTGTTTGAATGGTGATGTTTATTTAAAAAAAAAAAAACATTTGGTGTGCAGGTTTGGTCCACTCATAGCTTTGGCTGATTGGTGAGAGTATATTTGGGTTTTCTGTCAGGACCACGTGCATCCTGTGGATATTCGGGTTTTCTGTCGGGACCATGTGCATCCCGTGGATTGTCATAGCTTTGGCTGATTGGTGAGAGTATATTTGGGTTTTCTGTCAGGACCACGTGCATCCTGTGGATATTTGGGTTTTCTGTCGGGACCATGTGCATCCCGTGGATTGTCATAGCTTTGGCTGATTGGTGAGAGTATATTTGGGTTTTCTGTCAGGACCACGTGCATCCTGTGGATATTTGGGTTTTCTGTCGGGACTATGTGCATCCCGTGGATTGTGCTATTTTGATATATTGGAAGTCATCCAAAGCAACAGTGTGTCTTCCCTCCACGTCCATTTTGTGTGGCTGGTCTGATTAAAAGTCCAAGGATTTCACACATCTTTCATGGCTTCCTTCACTGTGAAACTTCAATCCCATCAATATCTGGAATACAACACAATGGATTGTTCAATATTGTTTTTCTAATTCCATCAGTTATATCCTAGGTACAAGATATTCCTACTAAAATACTTCCTAATTTCATATGAAATCCATGGCTTGCAACATTCAAGATGATAACCAGGTGAAAAATAGTCCTATTCATCACTGTGTTAAGGTTTGAAATTTTTTGGCCAAGGAGTGTATTACAACAGTACAAATCTGAGAGAGAGTTTTTAGATGTTTAGTGATTTAATTTTTTTTTATACATTGTTGGGAAATCTATTATTCAGATCACAGTGGTGCAATAGTATTTCTGTACTTCTGTAGCAGCATTCATTTTTGACCAATTTAACAGGAAAAGAAGGCAAGGAATGCGGTTAAAATTACTAATGCTAATCATTCTCACTGTGTAATAATTTCTACTTTTTTTTTTTATTTTTGCTGATGTTATGTCATTAAGGAAAGAAGGCATTGCCAAGATTTCAAAATTCCTTCAGAATAAACAGCACAAAGAAGCTCATCATGTGATAATTGAATGATAGATCTAAAAAAACAAAGAAAAATGTGATTCAGTCTGCTTGTGTGATGTAGTGTGATTTATAAAATGTGGGCTAGAGGGGAATAGTTATTCAGTGGTTGTGAGGAGTAAGCATGCAAGCAGAAAGTCCTTTGCCCCTCCCCAAAGAAATGCACACTGTGAGAACTGTAACATGAAAAAAAAAAAAAAATGTAAGCCTGTTTTTGTTTTTTTTTTCTTTATGTTAAGTATGTGCTCTGAGGCTACATTCTGTGTGTCACCTTACCTTTCCTTGGCTGTGAGAGTACCACTTATGAATGTGTATGGAAGTCTTATATTCTAACTGTAGCTTTCTTTTCAAATACAAGGAGCTTTAGCTAGCTCCTACTGTTGCCACTGCCCCTACTCCCCCTATTCGTCCCATTCATTTCTGAACTGAATCGAGTAAAAAGACTGCTCCCTTGCCCATTTGTATGGAAATTAGATACAAAAAAACTCCTCCCAACTCATTTGAATTTAATTGAATAAAAGAAAGCTCCTTCTCTATCCATATTAATTAAATTGGATACAAAAAAAAAAAAAAAAGAAAGAACTCCCCTCCCAATGAGAATTCTAATTCGATAAACAAAAAACTCTTCCGTGCCCCATGTGAATTGAATTGGATACAAAAAAAAAAAAAAAAAATTCTCCATCTGAATTGATTTGAATTGGATAAAATCAAACTCCTCCCCTCCGCATCTGAATGTAATTGGATAAGGAAAACTCCTCCCTCCCCTTTTGAGTTGAACTGGATTAAAAAAAGAAAACTTGCATATTTATTTATTTTCTACTTTTCCTTGAAGTTCAGGGCAGCAGTCATTTGTGCATTCTTCCATAAAGCAGTTTGCTTACATTCCATTTCCATTAATTTGCTGGCCACGTTTGATACTCTTAACATAGGGGTTCATTGTAGGGTTATACAAAAGCATGCTGTAGACATTGAAAAAAGCATCAATTTTTAACTCCAAAAAAGGTTACATCTTTATTTATTAATCCAAACAATAAAATCATGCAGTCATTTTTGTAGTGCAATTTTATAGCCATTTGGGCTGGATTTTGTAAATCTTAGATATCAGTCAGCCAAATAATTTCAGCATGAGGCTTGGTAGAATATTCCACTGGGACAAGAAATACCTAAAGTGAACCCTGCTTAATTAGTATCATATCAAGTGATCAAATACTTCATTGACATTAACAAAAGCTTGTGAACCAACCATAACTGGGCTAACTAGGACTTGAAAATTATATTGTCCAACATGCCCAGGTCGTGTATTTACTTTCTCTACATGCCTGATCAGGCATGTAAAAAAACCTAGCTCTATACAGGATAAAAAAGAAAAAAAAAGTTCTTTTATAATTTTTCAGTCAATTTCCTTACTTCTCAGAGGCTCCCTCCCTCTGCTTTATTTAATAAATTTAATGGGGTGTGTTTTGAGGGATTTAAGGTCAAAATGGATGATCTTGAAAACCAAGTTTCCCATAATATGATTGTTGGTTTCTCAAATGAAAGCCCACATAATAAACTTCCAAATGGGCCCAATACGAGCTCTGATGACCAATTAGGTCAACAGTTATTGTCATCTGTGATCGCCTTGGTAGACACAAAAATGCCTTTTTTGAAAATTTCAAAGTCCTATAATTATAAAAGTATTATATGTAGGAAGCTGAAATTTTGCACTGGTTGGTTTCTTTGAAACACCTGCAAGTTCACCAAGTTTCATGAAAATCAAAAGTGTTCAGGTCAAAAATGTTACATTTTGATTGTGACATGGAATAACCCACAGTTGAATTCATATTTAAATGATGGGTGCAATTTATAAAATGCAGTAAAAGTACTCAGTTTCTTATGTTTTTTCTGAAATGTTTAGAAACAATTGTACTGTGTATTCGGGCATGTAGTATTTTTCTAGACGTGTCCAACTGTGCGTGTTACATCATGTGGAAGAAATATTCTCATAATACATGGAAAATACATCACTACAATTAACACAGCTATTTGGACATCTCTGAATTGCCTGTACTTACTGTTTCTTGTGTAATATCAATCACATCAGAAAACTAAAATTAAATCACCCTGGAGCGGGAATCGAACCCACATCTCCAGATTTCCATTCCAGCGTGCTACCCATTACACCACCCAAGACGACAAAGTCCCAAGTATTGAGTGTTAAGAGCATCGGGATATTCTCCGACCACTTGCTAATCGAAGCAAATTCTGCTTCCATGTATCGCCGGACGCCCTTAATACTCGAATACTTAGGACTTTGTCATCCTGGGTAGTGTAGATAGCATGCTAGAATGGAAATCAGGAGATGCAGGTTCAATTCCCGCTGCAGGGCGATGAAATTTTGAAGTTTTCTGATGTGATTGATATTACATGAGAAACAGTATATACATTCAATTCAGATATGTCTGATTGCTGTGTTAATTGTATTGAACATGTTACAGTATTGAAATTTTTCTAACCCTGATGTCATGATAATTCATTGCATGCAGCTCTCTGTGTGCCATGGAAATATCTGTTATGGGCTTGTTTTAGTATTTTTTCCATCTGTTGCTTTAGTACAGTTTTGACAAGTAAGCCTGGGAATGTCTAATTCTGAAGTTGTCTGTTGCCCCTTTTCCAGTATGGCATCTAGCTGTCACTCCATTTTGAAACTATGCTGTACAGGCATGGATATGACTTCCCCGTTGAGAGTTTACCAAGTTAAATTAATTTACCATACTTTGTAAATTTTTTCATATTGTGTGTGTGGGGGGGGAGTGAAGTATGAGGCACTGGCTTTTAAGTAGTGGTCTCGAGTTTGAGTCTTACGAGGTATGGGTCCGTGTAACCAGTGGTACTAAATTGGAGAGTCAACTGCTTTATAGCCCTTAGAGTTGCTTATGGTTTCTACAGTGGTGTTTGCACTCTGGGTCTAACCCAGATTGATATCCGGGTTTCTGTGCTCAATCAAACCTGAAGTTCCAGGTTTTCGGCTATGTAATAAATTGTGCCAATACAGGTAAATGATGTGGTATATTGTTTAAAACATATTACCCTCTCTTTTGTACAGCTTTTTAAATTGTTCTGACACCTGTAAATTGTATAAAACAATTAGTCAGGATTTTGTCCCTCGTGTTAATTAGCTGCTAAAGAATTATGTAACACCTTTCTCAGTTTTCGCTAATCTTGCCACTCCACATACGTTAGGTGGTGAGGCACTGAGATTTTGGCCAATGTGCATTGTTTTTCTTACACAGGACTGAATGCTGCTTTGTACTTAAGTCGAGGATTAGTGAAATCTGTTTTCCATCAGAGAGCAAAGGGCTTCATGGGAAAGACAGATGATTTAAAAAATGTAACATTACTTTTAGCAGCTAACATGAATGGATATGAAACACTGCCATTTATGACAGGCAAAAAATCCTAGATTTTTTTTTTCTAGAGTAAAATGACTAAATGTCTGCCCATTGGCCATCAATCAAATGAAAAGATCTGGATAACCAACATTTTTTTTTATATAATTTAAAACAAAATTAATGTAATATTGTTATTTTGAATTATAATATAAAATTATAATTCAAAATAATAGTTTGGTGATAGTGTACGCCTCCCCTCAACACACACCCTACAAACATTTTCATGGTTTCAAACTTAGTTTCACAATCACCTCTGTTTCCATTACGCCCCCTCCCCCCCCCAAAAAAAAAATTAGTGCTGTTTAATATTGCATTTATATTTGTTGTGCAATGGTTTTAATTTTGATAGTTTTCTGAAGTTTTTTAGCTGACTTATAAACAGACTATATCTGTAAATTTTATTTTTATTCAAATGGTGTGCATTTATTATTTCACCACATCACAATTTTATTTCTGTAACTTCAGTTACATTTTTATGGCCTTCCCTATGGAAATTTTCTGAATCTGCTCTTGGTGCAGTGCCTTTATTTTACCATACCTTACAACTGATTTGAGAGCAGTGCACTGTTACCTTATTAAGCTAACACATTTGTATTGTCACATGATTTATTTCAATCGAAGAGGTGTTTCATAACTTATAGGTGTTTATGTGCTCGCAAGATTGTTTACTCCCTTTGCGAGAATGAAATACCAACAGAAGTTCTATACTTTTGACTGCTGCTAGGAATATACTGTATGTGCAACAATATCCATTTTTTAATGGCTTCCTATTGTTACTCTTTGATTGTACTGGGCTGTTGCAATCTAAAATATTTTTACTAATTCACTTGCCCATGATTAACAAAGCATTTTGTGTTCATTGAAGAACTTACTAGTACTTCTTATATATGCCAATTCCAACAGAATTTGCCAAGTTTCTGTTGCAAAAATTCAAATTGCGAAGGTCATTTCAAAAGTTTTGCACACTGTGTAGCTATCTCTTAAAAAACGAATTTATTTCGCAGCATACCTTTACAGGCCTTTCAAGTCATCACCATGTTTCTTTTTGACAGCGGCCCAACATTTGGGCAACTCTTGTTTTCCAGTCAGGTCACCTCCATTGTTGAGGCGTCGGATTACTCGGTTCACCTTGTTTTAAACATCCTGAATTGTACTGAATCATTTCCCGCTGTGTGACTTTTTCAGTTTTGGGAACAAGTCGTAGTCAGGTGAGCTCTTGTCAGGACTGTATGGTGTGTGGGGAAGCAATTCCCATCCATACATTTCCATACTGTCTCTTACTGTACGGGCAACATGTGGCATACAGGACCCATATGGCAGCCATTTTTCTCTTCTGTAATTTTTCAGTTAGGATTTTGAAAACTGAAGCAGTAGACATGTTTGCTTCACATGAAATCTCTTCACATGTTTTCCGTCGATTTTCTTCCAAAATGCTGATGATGATAAGTGTCATCCATTTCATCTGATGGCCAATCACTTCTTGGGTCATCTTCGATGCTTTACCAGCCTTGGCGGAAACAAGAAGCCCACCGTGACACTGTTCAATGATCCGCTACACAAACTTCACACAAAGCTTTATAAATTTTGGTAGGGGATTTTTCTCGCAAAGTTTCAATTTTAATGGAGGATCGCTGGTCGCTACACAAGATATGACCTGACTCACTTTCTTCCCCCATTTCTAGGCAGAATTTTTCAGAACAGGAACAAATTAGACAGCAAATGTAGACTCAACTTTCTATACTGAAGTCTGACTCCCAACTGGCGCAACGATTGGAGTGATTACATCATCCTACGGGCAGCGCCTGCACAGTGTGCAAAACTTTTGAAATGGCCTACGTATTTATATGCTTAATACAGGATTTTTTTTTTTTTTTTTCGTTTTACTGGATAGTGTTTTTTTTTTTTTTTTTTTTTTTTTTTTTTTTTGTATAAATATTGCATATATTGCTTGATTTATTTTGTACAAAGTCCTTTGACAGCTAGTTTACGAGTGATCTATCATATATTGCTTTATTACCATTGAAATGCCACCATCGTGTTACTCATATGGTGAGTGACTCAGATCTATCACCTTTTAATTTTTCTGAGCAACCATTTTGGAAATTCACAGTAAGAGAAAGGCACCAGAGAGAATAAATAACATTTTGCATAACAAACTTCTGATTCAAGGTTATTCCATTCCCATTTCATTTGCAATCAGTCTCATGTCTTAAACTGTAGGAGGCAAATATAGCAGTTTCAGTGTTTATTACTAAACGTAAGTGGTGTGATTTTCTAAAGATCTACCAGTTTCTCGAGAAATATGTACTGTTTATTGGCTATAAGTCTTGTCTTCTGCAAAGGTAAATCAGAAAGTCTTTATTAGCAATTTTTTCAAGGGGGGGGGTGGCATATTACATTTTCATGGATGTTTTGGGATATGCAAATGAATATGGAATATGTATAAATGCATTGTGTAAGTGAAAGATGAGTGGTGATGTGTTTTCAGTTTTGTGCCAAGAGACAAAACTACATAGACTTATTTATAACTTTTCAGATGTTGCATTTCTTTGATCTGCACATCACCATACTGCATAATAAAGTGTATTGAAATTTTGCGGTTCCCATCTGCTTGTTTCTATCTGTCCTACATTGATGGGAGTTAAATGCCACTGTGATTTGTATTCTTTTGGCTTGTTAAATACCAAATCAATGGGCATTAGAAAAATGCATGTTTGTTTGTCAGATGTGGCATGAATGTTAATGGGAGCAAAACCATGTTTCAAAGCTGTAATAAATAATGCCGCATTGTCATCCTTCAGGGGAAAAAAATTATTAAATATGCCCAAGATTTTATTCACGGTATATTTTAAAATATCCATAGAAAAAACAATACAGTAAAACCTCGAAAATCCGGCATCGACAGGACAGGACGAGTGCCGGATTTCTGAATCTATCCAAAAATTGCATAACAGGAGTTACGTAAAGCACATGCTTACATGTAACAGCTCACTTTAAAGAAAATTTGCTTGTCTGCGCCATATTAATATGCAGGGTTCGCGCTGCCGATTGCATTCTTCGCAATTTGTGAAAATAAATCGTTTTGGCGATGGAAAAAAAAATATATTGGCGATTACTTTTTTGTACTATTTGTTAAAAAACTTTCTCGAAAAACTTGAATTTGGCGAATGGTTAGGCAAAAACTTAAAAAAATCCAGAGCAACCGCTAGAGCTGGGCGATGTATCGATACATCGCGAAAACCTGATGTGGATTTTACATCGGTGTTACTGTTTTTCGACTGACGAAACTATGATACATCGCGGAGACGATTACCGCGATGCATCGTGAAGGGCGATGTTGATGTCATTACACGATCAAATCCACATACGGCCACAACCACCAAGCACAGATCATCGCACTTTCGACACGCATTTCAAACGTACATGCGGATTCACGCCTCATTGGTCCACGTCATTTAGCGCGGCCCAATGAGATGTCGAATTTGAGAAACCTGCCAATGTTACACGTAGATGGCTATCGGCAACTCGCATGCTGAGATTGGATGATCTCGCGATGTGTTGCCGAGACGGTACATCGGGAGATTTCCACGGCCATTGGTGAAACAACGGATGTTCTCGCGAAAATGAAATCAGAAATATGCCGGATTTCTGAAGTTGCTGGTTTTCTGGATGCCGGATTTTCGAGGTTTTATTGTATATGAAATGTAACAAATATTGGCAAATTTGGATTGAAGAAAAAAAAAAAAAAAGACATGCTTTGGTTTACTCAGAGAAATTATGTTCGAATATTTATGAAAAGGTTAAGTCCGTATTTCCAAATCAGAAAAAAAAAATGTGGTCCTATGCTTCTGTAACTGTCTAAACTTAGATTTATTCTGATATAAAAAAAATGTAATTGAATTTATTTGCTAGGTAGTTAGTTATGTAGCAAATCACTTTTTTCTTTTAAATCTGAAATGTAATTCTTTTTACTGTGGTGTTGGATATAAGATGTTATGATGGAAGTTAGATGCAAAGTAGACTGTTCATTCATAGTGAATTCAATTTGTTTTAACCATGCTAGTTTTGCCGACTATAAAAATGTTTCTTATTGGCCTTCATGCTTTAAAAACTTATCTTTTTAACTTACTGTCAGGAACAGCTTGCAATATCGTTCTGTCAAAACATAAATGCTGCTTTCAAATGTTTTGTGAATTATTAAAATTGCCAGTGAACTGTAACTGCATTGCCATATTACTGAGCAAAACTTTTCTTCCCCATTTCTATGAATTGTCTTGCCTATACCCAGAAACAGAAAAAACGACACAGAAGTCGCATCAGAACCGAGTAAATTGTGCTTTACCATTAACTGTAGGACTAAAACCAGCTGACTAGGTAACCAGGAAGTCGTGCAGTTTTTGTGACAGTGTGAAAAGTTACCTGCATGGACTGTTCCGTGTATGAAATATTATTTTAGATAACCGCACTATACCAGTAATTTCCCTTGCAATAAATGTGTTTTGCATGAGTTATAGTCTTCCCACCCACTGTCTGATCTTGAAGTCCTTTGTGTTTTGTAGATAAAAGAACTTTTTCAAGCTCTTAATGTGTTTATAGATGTACTCACTAGTATCTTAAACAGCACTACCTACCACCAGTTATATGTATTTATTTTGTAGTTTCACTTAGATCTTGTAGTGTCTGTCTGTGTGTCAACATGTCTTCTATAGTTTATATTGTAGCTTGTCATTTTATACCTGTGTAAAAATTTGTTTTTGAAAGTTTTCTTGCTTAAATTAATGTGTTATTGTATAATTGGTAAAACATTGTTATATAGATCACAAAATCTTTGTTTTGCTCTCGATTTGATATAATTTTGTTCCAATAATACACTGAAGAGCAATTGAGTTAGAGATAGCTGTCTAGTAACGTTTAGCACCACCTTTCGCCCTGTTGACGGCGGCGATTCGTCTCGGCATGGACTCGACAAGACACCGGAAGCGTTTGGAAGCCATACGGATCCATGACCCCTGAACAAGCTCCCACAGTTCACGAAGATTTGATGGAGGGGGTCAGAGCCTCGAACATCTCTCTCGATGGCATCCCAGACGTGCTCGATGGGATTGAGGTCAGGTTACCCTAGCTGGCCAAGGAAGCGAGGTCACGTCAGTGGAGTGTTCATCCAACCATTCGGATACAATTCAGGAGCGATGGCACGGTGCATTGTCTTGTTGCAGGATGAAGTCCCCAGTGGGATGTTGAAGACGCACAAACAAGAGCAAATGGTCGTCCAGGATATCCCGGAAACGTTGACCTGTGAGGGACGATGTCACACATACCAGGGGTGCCATTTCAGTCCACGTAAACAGTCCCCAGACGAGAATGCCACCCCCACCAGCTTGAAGAGTACCCTGCTGGCAAGAAGGATCCATCGCATCATGTGATTTGCGTTGTACTCGTATCCTGCCATCCGCATGTACCAACGTGAATCTCGACTCATCAGTCCAGGCAACATTTTTCCACATGTCTAGGGTTCAGTGGCGATGTTCCCACGCCCATGCTAAGCTTTGCACCCTGTGATGTGCGGTCAGCATCGGTACCCTTGTGGGACGATGGCTTCTGTACCCCATAGCGAGGAGATGGTTCTGGATGGTGTGGCTGCTTACACGTTTTTGTGCACCAGCGTTAAATTGCAAAGTGATATCTTGCACTGTGGCCCGTCTATCCGCTGTTACAATGCAAGCTAGCCGACGATGACCCCGCTCATCACACACTGTTGTCCACAGCTGTTGGCCTTTGCAGGGATGGTTTCACCGGATTCATTGTACTCACGGTGCACCCGTGACACAGTGGCTGGTGAAATTCCCAGTGCCTGCACGACTTCCGAGATTGAGTGACCCATTCGCCGTGCCCCGACAATTTGCCCACAATCAAATGCGCTTAGATCCTTCATCTCACCCATACTGCTTCCGACTCTTACTGATTCCCATTGCATCACTCCTTATATTGTCGGATCGCTGCATACGTCATGTCGTTTCCATTTACAGGGCCGCCCACAGTGCCACATTTGCATAACGCCAGCTGTCTCTAATTCAATTGCTCTTCAGTGTATGTATTTAACTGATTTATGCGAGGTAGTGGAAAACTTTGGATAAAACAAAAGCAGAAAACTGAGCTGTTTTAAATTAAAATATTCTCTTAGGATGTTGCGTTTTTTTCAGATTCTCTCTCCTGGGAAATTGTGGCTTTGTTTAATATTCTAACTGAAGTTTGTATCAATCTTCACTGACTGATTTAAAGCAGTCAAAACAAACAAAATATATAGTATCTTTTCACCACAAAAGAAATGCTTCACATTTTTATTTAGTTTACATTTATTCTTTTTATTTTGTTTCTTGCTTGTAGGCATGAGTTGATATAAATTTCGAGTAAATTACTGGAATCATGTTTCTAGTTCATTGGAGATGTATCATGTTTGTAGATGGTTGGAGAACGTGTCACATTTGTAGATGGATGGAGGCATGTCATGTTTGTAGATGGCTGGAGATGTGTTAATGTACTTCTGGAATCCTCCATTGGTTTTTATTAAACAAAAAACAAAAAAAAAAAAACCTGTCAGGCCATATGGAAATCTTATTTTCAGATGCAATTTTCTCTTTGTACCAGGTGCATAAATTTTCATCTGAATATATTTTGAAGTAGCTGTGGGAATCATGTTGAGTTAAAATTTAACAATGAAAAACCCTGTAATAATTACTGGAGGTTATGATCTAATACCTTTGAAAAGACTTATCACAAAGAGTGTTTTTTAGTACTCTATATAATTTTAAGCATAATTTAAGTATTGATTAGAAAACGTAATTGAACACAGTGATATATGTGTTGTAGTTGTAGTAAATGTTCTGTATACATCAGTAATATTACTTCAGGAAATAGCTGTTACTCATGCGCATTGCAATTTTAAACCACGTAATAAAATTATTTTAATTTATTAATATCTAGCATTCAGTGGAATAGGTTCATATTTTCATTTATTTACAAAGAGCATCCTGAAAGTAATGCCTCATCCCTCATTAAATTTTTATTTGTAGCAGCAAAAATGTGGAACTTGGTGAGAAAATACTTGTACATATTGCTAATAATGCTAGCCTATTCAAAGTATTGTCCATCACTTTCTATGCATTTCCGCCATCTTTGAACCCATTGGTAAAATCCATTTTGAAAAATTTCCTGAGGCTGTCGTTTCACCCATGAGTTCACAGCCAGTTTAACATCTATCACATCGTCAAAATGTTCCCCATGAAGGGTGTTTTTCAAAGGGGCAAACAGGAAACAGTCTGAGGGAGTCAAATCAGGACTGTAGGGGGTTGGGGCATCACCATTCACCCCATTTTGGCAATAGCATGTGAAGTCTCCATTGAAATGTGGGGGATATGTGTTATTATGGTGTAAAGCAACACCATAAAGTGGAATGTCGCATCTTTTCGTTCTGATAGCTTCCTTTAGCTTCTTCAATGTCTGCACATAGTGAGCACTGTTTATTGTTGAACCCCGTTCAAGGAAATCAGTTAAAATGACACAACATTTGTCCCAGAAAATTGTCACCACCACTTTTCCTGTGGAACAAATTGTTTTCACCTCTTTGTGTGGAGGGGAAGATATGCGGTGCCATTTCATCAATGCACGTTTTGTTTTTGCGTCGTGAAAGAACACCCAAGTTTCATCTCCTGTCACAACATTGGAGAAAAACACCTCACCTTCCCTGTCATAACAGTCTAAGAGGTTCCGGCACATGTCCACCTTTTGCTTGTATTATTCACGGGTTAGGTTTCATGGGATCCACTTTAAACAAATTTTGCTGTAACCCAGATAACTAATTAATGTTTCCATAGCACTATGACCACAATGAATTGTATAACACAACTCCTGGATGGTGACACGACGATCAGCTGTGATGAGGTCTTTCACTTGTTGCCATCTGTCACTGAAGTTGCGGGTCTTCCACTCGGTTATTTGTCCGACACTGTACTTTCTCCCTCTTGAAACTTCTTCATCCCTCTTCGGACATTACTGATATGGATTGTGGCAGCTCCATACACCACCAGGAGTCCTGTGAATTTCTGGAGCCTCGCATCCCTCTTTTTCCAGGAATTCAATTACAGCTTGCTGCTTTTCTCTGTCATTCATGATCTTTAGTTCTGATTTTGAAAAAAAGATTGTTCCCACATTGATAACATATCGTAGCACATCATTAAAATCACTTCAAAATTTCAAACGTTATTGAGGAGGATGCATTGCTTTCAGGATGCCACTTGTAGATTAGCTCTATTGGTTAACTGCAGTATTGTAATTGTATTGACTTCACTGTGCTGCAAGCATGGCACAGCATTTTTCAACCAAGTGCAGTTGAACCCCTTTAAACAGTCACCCTCGCTTTTCACCTGCTGTAACCCTGGAATCGGTTTTCTTGATTACCTGCACATTGAAAGTTCCCTCAATGAACCGCCACCTCACTGTCTGCTAACTGCCCATACATTAAGAGCACCAAATGTTTTGAAAGCATGTCAAACAATCTTTTTAAGTCGCTGTCTGCATGCAGGTAGCTTGACGCGTGTACCTCTCATTTGCTATTCCAAGAGTCTAGTTCTCCTTTGTACTACAGTGGAAGCCAGATATAATGTCATCAGTTATATCGTGGAATCGGATATGCGAATATAATGCTGGTCCGATCGTTTGTCCCCCAAACAAAGTACATGCACAGACAAATACATACTCAGATTCAGATATACCATGGGTATCTCTATAACGTTGTTATCAACTTGTTACTAAGTACCCATTTTGTTTTTTGTTATCCCTCATCCTGCCATTGCACTATTGGTTCGTTTCGCACTTCACTTGCTAAAATCGATTACTGTAATTGAATCACATGGATTATTTGCAGCTGCTATTTACACGTGTGTGTGTGTGCGCGCTTCTTTGTTTTAGGGTTTAGAAGCACTCTTTAGTGCCTTCCAGGGTGATGGGACAAAGGAGTGTTGTCCTACAAATTGATATTCTGCATAAAAGGTACAAAGCAATCCCCACTCCTGCATTTTTCAAGTGAACAACAACTATTTTACCATTTCAATGCATTTATGGCATTCCTGTGCAGTTTATCACATGTGCAAGGTGTAGAGAAAAAAATCTTAAAAGCTACTGTCTGAAAAGACTTTGAATTATAGGAATAATAATAATTTTCTATCCATTTCAATATGAAGGTAGCCGCCCTGGTGGCGCAGTGGTCTAAGCAATGGCCTCTGACCATTCGTCCGAAGGGGTCAGGGTTTGAATCCCGGTGAAGCATGGATGTGGTGTTTGTCTTACGGCACTGGTTCTCTCCCTTCCTGGAACCAGTGACCTTAAATTAGGGACGGACGACTGCTGACAGCCCATTAAGTTGACGGTGGTCATTTAACCTCCAATCAAAATATATATATATGTATCATCAGCATCATCATCGTTTACCATTATCAATCCATTGCTGGACGAAGGTCTCCCCAAGTTTCCTCCACAACGGTCTGTCTTGTGCCTGTCTCCTCCATGTCACTCCCGCATACTTTCGAATTTCATCCACCCATCTCCCATGTGGTCTTCTGGGTCTTTTCCTGTCCCTTGGAATCCAATCTAAAATTTTGGCTGTCCATCGATGGTCTGTCCTTCTGGCAGTATGTCCAGCCCATTGCCATTTCAGGGATTTAACTCTGATCGTGATGTCTTCCACTCTTGTCATTTTTCGGATCCACGTGTTCCTCTTCTTATCTCTCCTGGTTACACCAAGCATGCACCTCTCCATGCTACTTTGAGTTGTCTGCAGCCTTTGTATGTCTCTTTTAGTTAAGGTCCACGTCTCTGCACCATACATAAGCACTGGAAGGATGTATTGATCAAACACTTTTCTTTTAAGACATAATGACATATTGCTCTTGAATATTATGCTGTTTCTTCCAAAAGCTCTCCAGGCAAGTTTTGTACACCGATTAATTTCTTCATCAATGTGGCCCTCACTTGATATCTGCTGTCCAAGATAAACGTACGTGTCTGTCATCTCCAGCTTTTCTCCATTAATCGATAAATCTTCATTTCTTGTAAAAGCATTGAACATCACTTTTGTCTTCTGAAAGTTCATTTTTAATCCCACTTCTTTACTCTTGTCAGCAAATTCCTGGTTCATACTCTGCAGCTCTGATGGGGTAGTTGCAAAAATGACTACGTCATTAGCAAAACGAAGGTGGGTTAGACAATCTCCATTAATCTTTATTTCTTTGTTTTCCCAGTTCAGTGATGAAAAACATTTTCCAATGTGGCATTACAGAGCTTTGGAGATATTGTGTCACCTTGTCTCACTCCCTTTCCAATTTTTATGTGTGTTGTATTTTCAAACAGCCGAATCTTTGCACTTGCATTTTCATAGATGTTATTAATAATTTTAATGTATGCGTCTTCAATACCGCAGGATTTCAGAGCCATTGTAACTGCTGTTGGTTTAACCGAATCAAAGGCTTTTTCATAATCGATAAAAGCCATGCACAATGGAAGTTCATATTCCCTCGCTCTTTCAATTAGTTCTCTCAGTATGTGGATATGATCTATTGTGCTGTAGCCACTCCTGAATCTAGCTTGTTTTCTCGGTTGAGCCATGTCCAGTGTTACCTTCAAACGGTGTGAAAGAACTTTAGTGAAGATTTTATAAACCACTGATAGGAGGCTGATAGGTCTGTAGTTCCCGAGATCCTCAATGTCACCTTTTTTATGTAGCAGGATCATTGTATCATTGTTCCAGTCCTCAGGAATCTTCGCTTCATTAAGGCATCGAGTGAAAATTTGGGCGAGTACTGTTTTGATTTCTCCACTTGCTTCTTGTATGATGTCTACCGTAATTCCATCTTCTCCTGGAGCTTTTACCCGCTTCATGTTCTTGATTGCATGTGCAACTTCTGCTGGAAGGACTGGAAGAACTCTGGTACTGGTACCTTTCATGATGTCTGGAGTACATGTATCATCCCTTTCATATAATTTGGAGTAGAAATCTTTCACTCTTGTCAAAATTTCGCCTCTATTTCTTGTTACAGAACCATCTTCTTTTCTCAGTGCCATAATCTGTTTTCTTCCCTTACTGAGATGTCCCTTTGCTATCTTTAGGCTTTGGTTGTTTTCAATTGCTTTCCTCACTAGTTCACTGTTGAATTTCCTTACGTTTTCAGTGATACTTTTTCGTACTGTCTTGCATAGCTCTATATATTCCACTTTGGAAGTCACATCTTCATTAGTTGTCATCATCTCTCTTCTTTTTTGCATCAACATTTTGGTTTTTCCTGATGATTTGTTCACATGCAACTTGTTCTTAGACCACCCAGCTAATTTTGTTGCTGTTTCCATATATCATCATCATCATCAACCATTATCAATCCACTGCTGGACGAAGGTCTCCCCAAGTTTCCTCCACAACGGTCTGTCTTGTGCCAGTCTCCTCCATGTCACTCCCGCATACTTTCGAATTTCATCCACCCATCTTCCATGTGGTCTTCTTCTGGGTCTTTTCCTGTCCCTTGGAATCCAATCTAAAATTTCGGCTGTCCATCAATGGTCTGTCCTTCTGGCAGTATGTCCAGCCCATTGCCATTTCAGGGATTTAACTCTGATCATGATGTCTTCCACTCTTGTCATTTTTCGGATCCACGTGTTCCTCTTCTTATCTCTCCTGGTAACACCAAGCATGCACCTCTCCATGCTACTTTGAGTTGTCTGCAGCCTTTGTATGTCTCTTTTAGCTAAATATATATATATATATATAAAGACGAATGTTAATTAAGAAGCAGAGATCACCTGTCCAATATTTTTTTACGAATTGCTCTGCTGTCACTCACCCTTGCTTACCACCAAAAAACACATGAAACAGATGTTGGCAGTTTAAAGAGATTTGACTGTTTATGGATAGTTCGTTCATTTTCTGGAATACACGAAATTTTGTCTTGCAGTAGATGATATGGTGTGCATTGACCCATCATTATCACAGATGCTGGGGCTTTCATGCTCCTGAATGATAGGGATGGGAGTGGCAGAAGACAATGAGTTCCCTGGGCTCGCTTGCACATGGAACTTCATATCTGTTTCATTAGGGCTCCAGATAAATTCATCAAGCAGAGAATTCCCTGCATTACAAGTTTAAAAAAAAAATAACTGCTGTGGTGGAAATAATTAGTTGCAAAGATGACAAATGAATCACCAAAAGATTAATTTATCACAGGGCAAGTATTTCAAAAAATTGCAGGTACTGTTGAACCCCCCCCCCCCCATTTCCCCTCTTTAAAACCACCTCCTTTGCATTTCACCTGCTGCAACCCTGGAATGGATTTTTCACAAAGACCTGAGCATTGGAAATTAATCATGCAAGAAATATGGGATTACACCATATAATACAAATTTTGAAAATGACAATCCGATTTTTGGTGTAAATGTGATAAGGATGGTAAGTCAGATAATATCCCAAAACTTGAAAATTTCATCATCCTGGAGCGGACTCGAACCCACATCTCCCAGATAGTGCCCGGGTATGATAACCACTACACCACCCAGAACGACGAAGTCTCAAGTTTCTGATTTATTTGAATATGACCATCACAGGATTCGCTAGTTGAAGCAACCGACATTCATGTTTAGCGAATCTGGAGGTTAAGAATCCTATCCTGTGATTGCCCGGAGGAGCAGATAAATCATGAAAGAAATATGAGATTACACCATATAATACAAATTTTGAAGACGACAATCCAATTTTTGGTGTAAATGTGACAAGGATGGTAAGTCAGATAATATCCTAAAACTTGAAAATTTCATCGTCCTAGAGCGGGACTCGAACCCGCATCTCCCAGATAGCGCCCGGATATGCTAATCACTACACCACCCAGAACGACCAAGTTTCAAGTTTCCGATCAATTTGAATGTAACCATCAAATCTAATTTGAATATAACCATCATTATCTGACTTACCATCCTTGTCACAGTTACACCAAAAATCAGATTGTCATCTTCAAAATTTGTATTGGAAATTAATTCCCTTGATGAAGACCCACCTCGCTGTCCACCAACTGTCCGTACACTATAAAAGCCTCAAATATTTTCAAATCATGTTATCCTTTCCCCTCCCTCTTTAAACTGCAACCTGCACAGGAAACTAGCTTATCATATTTACCTTTGCCATTCAAAAGAGATTATTTGTCAAATTTCAATAGTGAAAGTCCAAAAAAACCTCAAAAAATTTTATTTGTGAGTATGTACAAGGAAAAAAAAAAAAATGGTTCTTCAACCCAGCAATGTATTGCTCATCATTTTTAAATGTATTAGCAAGTAAATAGTGGGAAATATCCTAAATGAACAAAGCAAGCATGTGGGCTCGGAAAAAACATTATACTCAGTAAAGAAAATAAAAGACGGCAAGCATAAGCTGCTCAAGCTTTAGTATTATGGATATAATAAATAAATGCTAAACATGGTGTCACTACAGATAAAAATATGTATGCTGGAAAAGGCTTGGCAATTTGAAGTACAACTAGAAACAAGAAATGTTTCATGAATTGCTTTGTATAAAGCATTTCCCTAATAATAAAATTTTGACTTATCACTCACCATTGGTGGCAAAATATGTATCAGGATGCGATTACACACACTTGTCGAATGTTCGGAAAATTTGTGCCTTCTTTGTTTCTCCAAATTTTTGTTAAATTAAAATTAGAGGGGAAAAATTGTTAACTACTATTTGAAAAGACTTGATTTTAGGGAAAATAATATTTTTATCCATTCTGTATAAAGATAATGTTAGTTAAGAAGTGTTGAGTTCCTGCACACAACGCTTTTTTAAGGAATCTCTGATATTGTCACTTACCCTCTCTTTATACCTCCAGAAAAATGTATGAAACAAACATTGGCATTTAAAAATGAGGTTTGACTGTATATGAAAATGGAATCCTCTTTGTGGCATTATAGAAGTAATTCAGAGGACCATGCTTGGTGTTTTCATTTGTTGGTTAGGTGTATGAATTGAACAAAGTTTTGCATATAGTTAATTTTCTCATCATTTCAAGAACATTTATTCCATTTATAGTGCACTGTTGAATGAAATATTATACAAAGATTGATTTATTGAAACTGAATGAATGGTTAAACTATTTGCATAAGCTTTTATGGAGGTGTATGGATAAATGATGTGATAGTCTGCAAGTGAGAATAAGTAAAATTTGATTTACTATACTTTTCAAACATACTTTTTTTTATTTTATATATATATATATATATATATATATATATATATATCATCATCATCATCATTGTCAACCATTATCAATCCACTGCTGGACGAAGGTCTCCCCAAGTTTCCTCCACAACGGTCTGTCTTGTGCCAGTCTCCTCCATGTCACCCCTGCATACTTTCGAATTTCATCCACCCATCTCCCATGTGGTCTTCTTCTGGGTCTTTTCCTGTCCCTTGGAATCCAATCTAAAATTTCGGCTGTCCATCGATGATCTGTCCTTCTGGCAGTATGTCCAGCCCATTGCCATTTCAGGGATTTGACTCTGATCATGATGTCTTCCACTCTTGTCATTTTTCGGATCCACGAGTTCCTCTTCTTATCTCTCCTGGTTACACCAAGTATGCACCTCTCCATGCTGCTTTGAGTTGTCTGCAGCCTTTGTATGTCTCTTTTAGTTAAGGTCCACGTCTCTGCACCATACGTAAGCACTGGAAGGATGCATTGATCAAACACTTTTCTTTTAAGACATAATGGCATATTGCTCTTGAAAATTATGCTGTTTCTTCCAAAAGCTCTCCAGGCAAGTTTTGTGCGCCGATTAATTTCTTCATCAATGTGACCCTCACTTGATATCTGCTGTCCAAGATAAATGTACGTGTCTGTTATCTCCAGCTTTTCTCCATTAATCGATAAATCTTCATTTCTTGTAAAAGCATTGAACATCACTTTTGTCTTCTGAAAGTTCATTTTTAATCCCACTTCTTTACTCTTGTCAGCAAGTTCCTGGATCATACTCTGCAGCTCTGATGGGCTAGTTGCAAAAATGACTACGTCATCAGCAAAACGAAGGTGGGTTAGATAATCTCCATTAATCTTTATCCCCTTGTTTTCCCAGCTCAGTGACTGAAAAACACCCTCCAATGTGGCATTAAAGAGCTTCGGAGATATGGTGTCACCTTGTCTCACTCCCTTTCCAATTTTTATGTGTGTTGTATTTTCAAACAGCCTAATCTTTGCACTTGCATTTTCATAGATGTTATTAATAATATTAATGTATGCATCTTCAATACCGCAGGTTTTCAGAGCCATTGTAACTGCTGATGGTTTCACCGAATCAAAGGCTTTTTCATAATATATATATATATATATATATATATATATATATATATATCTTGACCATATTATATGCCCATAATCTTGAATTTCTTTTAAATAATTTAATAAAATTTCTTTATTTGTGAAAATTTGGGTAATCATAATTAATCCACATATGGGTGTTATCTTGCTGATTATTTTAAGCAATATCTTACAGTTGCTATTAAGAAAGATGATAATACTGAATAGGTCTCCCCAAGTTTCTGCCACAACGGTCTGTCTTGTGTCAGTCTCCTGCATGTTATTCCCACATGCTTTCGAATTTCATCCACCCATCTCCCATGTGGTCGTCTTCTGGGCCTTTTTCTGTCTCTTGGAATTCAGTCTAAAATTTCAGTTGTGTATCGGTGGTCCGTCCTTCTGGAGTATGTCCATCCAGCCCATTGCCATTTCAGGAATTTTACTCTGATCACAATGTCTTCCACTCTTTTCGTTTTCCTGATCCATGAGTTCCTACAAGCCATTAAATAGAATTATTGAAACATTTATTATTTTGATAAATGTATTTTATAGTTTTCAAAAAAGTCATCTTTCAGTAAAGTGCTCATTCAATGAATTTGGTTTCAGTGATTTTGCGTTTGACAGTTTTATTTTTGGTGAATTCGCTATTGATAAAATTCCCTGATTCCCTTTTGTACATGCTCACAGTCTTGAATCATTACAATCGATAAAGCCACGATATACATCATTTTCTTCGTTACCTACCAGAGGGCTTATGTTGTATTCATAAGAGATGAAATGTCACTTTTTCTTCAGAATACTTTTTTGCTTCTCTAACACATAAAATTCTCTTGTAATAGTCATTTAAAAAAAAAAGGAAAGAAAGGAAACTAAAAAAAATTGAGTCTCAGGCACAAGGCAAATGAGCAGATGTGATGCCATCTAGTGTCATCTTAAGTGGCAAGGTCAATTCTATAAATGAGCCTGCCTTTTTTATTACTGTTATCACTACTTGTACTATTTCCTTGCATTCAGTTAAAAAAAAATTCAAGAGGGTGTCAGCTGTGTGGGACTCATTGAACCTGTTAAATGTGAGGAGGTAATCATTTTGAGATGAAGATTGTGGGAGTTACGTAAGGCTTACTGATGTCTGGTGAATTATAAAAAGTGATTATGGTTTGCGAAAATAAACTAATTACTATCTATTTGTTGGCATAAGGAATTAAATTTTTTTTCCAAGCTTTCCAGTATCTTTTTTGCAATGTTGACAGCAAAAGTACAAACTGAATTCTAAACTGTTACAATTTAATTATGAGTATGACTTGACTAAACAAAAAAAGAATGATTAAATACAGAGAGCATTCTGCACTAGAAGACATGATGTATGCTGGTTGGACACAACATTCTAGAAGGGTAAAACAATATTGAATCCAAATTTTTTGCAACTCTAGAGAGACTCTATATGTCCAACCAGCATGCCTTATGACTTCAAATGCAGAATGCTCTCGTTATTTAATTAATCTTTGTTTAGTGAAGTCATACTCATATTTTGATTATAACACTTCATTATTCAGTCTGTTCTGTATTGTCCATTGATGTATTCAGGCATCTTCTCAGAGGTGCTTAACCCCCCCAACCCCCCCACCCCCGAAAATTCATGAATGCTCTCCTGCAGGATTTTAGGCTATCTCCCCTTATATTTAGTATAATTGTCATAGTTTATAGCTGAATATTTGGAGAAATCAATTAATAAAAACAAAACAAAACAAAAAAAACATCCACATGGACTTAAAGTTTCTATCATCCTTCAATAAAACATTTAACAGTCCCCATTGGAAAGGCAATTTTTCAAGCACTGACAACTCGAACTACTTCCGCAATAAAACTTAATTCCACAGAGCAGAGATGTTTGCACTGCAATACATCATCATACCTTGGAAGCTGGCATTCAGCTTTGCTTCAGTTTTCTGGATGCCGACTTTCCATGTATAGAGTTAAGTCTGTGTAGCTAATGAGACGTTAGAGTTCCCAACACAACAAAATATTTGCTTCCTAAGTTTTAACAATAGCAAATTGTTAGAAATTTTTCTGATAAAAAGTTTTTTTTCCCACTTGCGGTGGGAAGTTTACACTGCTGCACCAAAAAAAAAAAAAAAAAAATCGAAGCACCACAAACTGGCATCCAAACAGTTAGAATTTTATTTACTACTATGTGCTAATCTAAAGGGGCTGAAACCAAATGGCAGGGGAATGGTTTACATCATACGTTTTCAGGTAACACTGCAAAGATTCCTTTATAATCAGAAATATGCTTGTAGTAAGGCGAGGGCATGTTCTTCACTCCTAATGCTTTGGGGGGATTTTTTCCAGCACATTTTTATCTTACTAGCATCCTCAATATTTTACACCACACAATGGTGAAATCTGTGGTGCATTACTGCATTAAAGCAATGGTATAACATATTTGCATTCCTAATCACTTGTATGTGTGTAGATTCCTTGGAATTTGCATTTGCAATACACAGGCATAAGAAAATGTTTATACTTTATTTAAAATTTATATATATATATATATATACTTGTATATTAAATCATATATGTATAATCAGTCAAGTTTCAGCCCCCTCAAAATTTGTAATTGGCTCCCCCCCCCCCTAGAAAAAAAAACTGAATGCAACACTGGTGCTATTGTCCTTGAGAAAGGCATCTATCAATGAGTGAAGGCTTAGCAAAAATGTTTAATTCTTTACTCTAATAAACAGATAGTTGCTAAAGTTTATTTTTCATATGCTTGATGTATCAACTGTTCTGTTATTTATTTTATGGTTGTGCTTATAAGTCTATCAGTCATTGTTCTAACAACAAGTGTATATTACACAGAGAGTAGATTGATACTAAATAGCATTCAAATTAATGGGGGACTTCACGTTTCGGTATTAACAACCTCATTCTCTCCACTCCACTTAAAAATGTCTGATTTCTACTCTTGAGTGTCATTGTGTGAATCCAATAAGTTACTTTTAAGTCCAAATGCATGTTAATTCTACAAATTATTTAATCTCTAGTAAAGTGTACTTGCATCTGTTTAACTGTGCATGTCAGGTATCATTCAGTGTTAAAGAACAGATTTTTCATGACAATTATGTAACTAATATCCCTTTTCTGTACAAATCTAACCATTTAAACAAAAGTTCTGTAACTCAGTGTCACTTTTTTTCTTTATTTGCATGTGCTTGCTTTTAGTAATGTATAGAATAACTAATATTTCCTGAAAAAACAGATTGCAGTTTATGGGAAAGATCATTCGATTTCGCGGTACTTTCATTTTGGATAAGTACGTTACAAAATAGTTAAAGTTCATGACTTTATTTGTTTTTTTTTTTTTCTGTAATAACCTGCTTGGTGTAATCTATACACCTGTCATACGTTGCAAAGTAAAGCTTTTACTTCATAGCTTTTTTTTTTTTTAATATTGTTTTGAAGTTTGACTTTAACCACTGGATTATGTAAAATTTAAATGATATCTATTTTTGTGCTGTCTTTTCTAAAATTATAATTATTTGCTTATAGAAGAGCTGAACAAGTTTACTGGTAGTTTATGAACATTTCTACTATTTAGATGTAAAGTTGACTGCTTGTTTTACAGATTTTAAAGCTCTATGCTCAGGTTATTATTTTTTTTTTTGTTAGGGTGGGGAAGGTCTTATTATTTATGAAATATATTTTCATTCACCACAATATGTTGTGGTATAGCAAAGATAAATTTCTGGAAGTGAAGATAGTATTGCTGGAGACATCACATGAAAGCAGAGTTTGGTTGCAGCCAGAGTATAAGAAAGTTGATATGCCCCCCCACCCCCCACCACCACCACCCCCGTCGTGTGTGTGTGCATAAACTTCTTTGGTTTACAATGCACTGTGATATAAACTGGGATAGTTTGCATGGGAAGCTTATCATGCAAAAACTTAAAAACTTGATTCATACACTTTGGGCTGGAGACAAGTTGTTATATAAGAAATTGAGATTTGTTCAGGAAATTACAGCAAATGTTAACATCCTTCATTTCACTGTGATAGAAGTTAGAGAAAATAAATTCCCATGCAGGAAACAGTTCCTCAATTTTAGGCTTTTTAGCATGGGAAAATGAGTCACATGCAAAAATATCAGTTTAACAGTGTGTGCTGCTTTTTTTGCTCATGAAGGCATATCATTGTGTCAGATAGTTAAATGAAATGTCTATGATAATTTGCACTGAGGTTGTTAATCAAGGTACGCTGATGGTCCAGCTGCATAAAGTGTGTAAACCTTAATACCGGTCAATTAATGAGTTTGATATGCAAGTTCAATTCTCTTTTGTGCCTTTACTTTTTTTTTTTTTTTGGTTCAGTGTTTTCTGTAGCAACTGATATGAACATTAGACCAGTTTATCCTCTGGGTGTAGCCTGGAATACTGAATTCTTGTTGTCACTTTCTAAACCCAGAAATCTAGTTTTTTTTTAAGTTTTAGAATAATCTGACAATCCTCAGTCACGTCATTTCTGAATATGTTACAAAATAATAATTAAAAATACCTGTTGAGTTCTGTTTGCTTAGGAAGTGCAGTGCTCAATCAGAAACTGACCACAATTCTGGTAGGATAGTGATTATAGCCGATTTGTGACGTCACGAGAGCTTGTTTCATAACAATCGTGCATGTGAGAGGAAGACTTTTATCATCATTTTAAAAGCAGTGCCGATATCAAATAATCTGATTATATCACATTTAATTAACTACATTTAGAATTAAATGGAAACCACTATACAACTTTCTTTTTTTTTCTTTTTTTTTTTTTTTTTTGTGAGCAACTTAATGGGCTATAAGCAGTCGCCCATCCCTAATTTAGGGTCACTGGTTCCAGGAAAGTGAGAGTCAGTGCCATAAGACAAACACAACATCCATGCCTCACCGGCATTCGAACCCGGACCCCTTCCGGACAAATGGTCATAAGCCATCGCTTAGACCACTGCGCCACCAGGTCGGTGTATATAGCTTCAGGAGCTGAACTAATACTTCACTAACTGCTTGACTGCCGAAATAATTTCAGCTTCAACTGTATGAATTTCAACTTACACATCAACAAAAAAAAAAAGGTACAAGAAAAGGTTTCAAGTTAAATTGTACTGAGGCACCAGTAGATATTTGTTATGTAGTTAATTAAATACATGTGTAGTAATATAAATAATATTCATTATGTATACATAATGGCACTGAGCTCAAGGGTTCCTGGGATTTTTGTTTCATCTCACAATCACCCCTTGAATAGGGATCACTATGTTTTGAAAAGGTAAGGGAAACAACAGAAATTACCCGATTACCTAGCCCTAAAAATGTTACTGGAATTTATCATATGGGTCATATTGATGTAATTTAATCAAAATTTCAAAGCTAAAGGCATATGAATAAAACTAAACTAGAGTACTGTGTTGTCAGTGTACAGTTTTATCTCTCAGAATTTGTGGTTTTAACTACTATTTCTTTATGCAATAATGCCACTAAATTTATTGTAAGCAGTCAAAATGTAGTAATAAAATTATGTATTTTTTTTGTATTATAGTTTTATCCATTTAGACATTAAGTTATTAAATTCTATTTTAACTTGAACTTTTATTTATTCTTCATATCTTCTGAGTTCTTAATCATTGAGAACATACCTTGATAAAGATCCAGAGACCTGAAACCTCTGAAAATACAAAAGAACTCAGAAGATATAAAGAAAGAATGAAAGTTCAAACTAAAATAGAATTTAATTATTTTAAAAAGAGTTAAGTCATCTGTGAGTAAGTGTTTTTAAGGCATTAAGTTTTTGTGTATCTGCTGAAACTTGACAAAAGCAAAAAAAAAAAAAAAAAAAATTAACCTTAATTCATCCTAATGGCAGGTGAACTGATTCTTAAAAGTGCAAATTCTTAGAAGACAGCTCACCCTTCTAGGAGTCAGTCCAATAAAAGTTTTAAAATATTGCCATGAAAATTTCGATTTCCTGCAATCTGTTTTTATTTTGGAGAGTACAGGAGTAATTTCTGTTGTAGTTTTCCCTCCCTTCAACTTTCTGCTCACTTTTCTTCTTTCCTGTTCCAGACACGCCTCTAGCGTGCGTGATCCACGGTGTTCCATAGATGGTGCTGCTGGTCACCAGTGATGTGTGTAGTTTGTGCTTGCTGTGTACTTCTCTGCCATCTCTCTTAACCTGTTGCTCTGTGGGTCTGGCTGAGCAGGACTAATCAAGACAGCTGTGGCCCTTTTCCCAGCTGCCTGCATAACAACTTTAGGAATTCACTAATACCAACTGTTACCTAAGTCTCTTTGTTGTGATAACTTGTTCAGAACACTTTGTTTAGTGGTTGTCATGGACACTGAAAAAGACTAGTGCCTTTTTTGCGACATTGAAAGTGTGTGGAACTTTTTTGTTTCCCCCATCATAGTAGGTTACCATCTTTTTGGTAATCTCTGTATTTAAAAAGTGATATTATTTAATTAATTCATTTGTGTATATATGTTACTGTGTTTGTTTAACTTGTATACTTATTTAAAAATTGAAGAAGTATATATTTATACAATTGATTTTGATAGTAGGGCTGTCTTTCTTTTTGTATGACCTGCCAAGTAATAAGTAGCCTAATGAAGTTTTGTTACCGCATTTCATGCGGCGGCCCTTTGAAAGCACCAAACGTATCTCAGATCTTTAGTATACTCTCTCAAGACATGGGATGAAACCTTTTCTCTGGTAGTAGATGAAGTAGTAAATTTGTTGGTCTTTGAGGCTTTTCTGTAAAAGAAGGAATGAACATCAACTTTCTGTTGTGGCAGTTTCACTACTAAAGGTTATTTTGAAAACTAAACTTTGTCTTTTTTGGATATTGTAGTGCCTATCCAGAATTCTTTGCATTAATGATGCTTTGAGGACTCTACATGTATATCTCGGATGCCAAGAGAACTGTTTTTATACCATACTCTCAGAAAATTAGGAAAAATTGGGCAGCATCTGGTGTTTCCAAAGGGAACAGATAAAGTCTGGAAATTTTGTTGATCCAATATGTTACTGTTACCAAAAAAAAAGTCAACAATGGTGCTTGCAAAAACTGTGCAGATTGTTTACCAAAGCTTTCGAATTTCAGAATCATGTCTAATATTGCAATGTAAATTTTGGTACTTATATTAAAAATGCGTTGGTTTGTTTTGCGAGACACCTGTTAAATAAGCTTTGAGATAGACAGTATGCACAACAGAATTGTAGTAACTAGTCCCTTAATAACAAATATACATATATATATACTGAAGTAAATATATATATTTACAGATGTGTCATGTATCAGCCAATTAAAATTGATGCCTGCTACACAGGGTAACTGATTAACTGCACAGATGAGGCCTATCTTTCAGTTAGAAGAAAAGGGGGAAAGAGAGCTTTCATAGATGTGATAGAACTTGTACTTCAGTAGTTCACTGCCTACCATTTTTCATGCATATGTTATGGGGTAAAAGACCTCAGTGTCATATGGATGTTCCATCATGTTTTGTGCTTAGCTTAAAGTGTTTTACTTTGGATTTATAGTCACAGTGTTCTTAAGCAGTCTGTAAACCCTTTAATTATGTTGTCAACTTTATGTGTTTATTTATTGTGTATATTTTGGTACAATTTTTGTGAGCTTTCCAAAACTTTTAATGGAAATGTAATTTTCCTTCATTTATGGCTCATTTCTTCTGATTGTGTTTATGCATACAAAAGGCTTTGCTTTTATTTTTTATTTTATTTTTTTCTCTCCTTTTGAAAATTACTTGTAAGAAGATATGATTTCTGTGCAAAATTGATTTTTCTTGTTTGGTTACAGTTATTCAGTTTCTAACTGATGTTTACTCCCACACATTTTTTTTTTTTCTCATTTGCTGATAATAAATATTTTTATATTTCTGAATTTGGGGTCACAGTCTGGCCTGCTGCAATAGACTTCTGAAGCAATGCTTCATTAGCATTGCATCAAAAGTCTGTTAATGATGGGGTAAGGGTGTATGCCCTAAATTCTATGGTGAGTACTTGTTCTCTGTTAATTAATCATGTTTTTTAGTAATAACTTAATTGAAGTGTTTGGATACTGCCATATGCTTGCCTAATACTGCCAATTTTGTCAGTGAGGAAGTTACATCTTGTCACAAATTAACATTTGCAGATAATTCGGTAGTAATTTGTCGTTGTTCTAATATTAACTACTTCTCACTCAGCATATTTTTTTTTTAGTGTAGGATGAGAGTTTTTCAAGCATGTGTATTACAAGTGTGTGAAGCCATTATACTGAAAGGTTACATGAAGCTTTAATATAAAGTTTTTAATTTTGACAAATTTTCAAATTGTCTTTTAAAAATTTGTCTTAATTAATTTTAAAACATGAGTAATAAAACCCCATATTAAAGCTTTGTGTAACCATTAATGTTTAAGTTGTCTAGAGTAACCATGTGATTTTTCATTAGTCATTACACATTTGACCGCTATTTTTGTGTCAGAAATGTTAAGTTATATTTAGAGTCATGTGTAAATCGTGTCACTCACAGTTGCTTATTGTATGCAGCCTTGTAGGGAGGTTGGGAAACTCCTTTTAAGGAGGAAGTATATACAAAGGTTCTACCGAAAGTAATGCTAAAACGGGTATAACTTTTTTGTTAACTGACAGAGGTCATTCAAATTACACATGTTGGTAGAATAACACTTTCTCTATACAAGAAAGTGTTATTCTACCAACAAATCCTCTTTGAAAAAATTCTGGTTTGGACTGTTGTCCCCAGAGACTGTCCTTCATTGGACCAAACAGGTGGAAGTCGGAGGGCGCCAGATCTGGGCTGCACGGTGGATAAGAACCACGGACCAGCCGAATTCGCTGATTGCCTGATTTGTTGCCAAAGATGTGTGTGGTCTTGCATTGTCATGGTGAATGTGGATCCTTTTCAGATTCTTGTTTGGTCTCTTTCTCCTTATGGCTTCTTGGGTGTCTCAATGTATCGCTTGCTGGTCGCGGTATGGCCATGTTCCTGAAAGTCAAGGAGAATAACATCCTTTTAATCCCAAAAAATAGTCACCCTGACTTTCTGTGCTGATTGCTGGCTCTTGAGCGTCTTAGGCCTTGGTGAAGAGGTGTGAAGCCATTCTATGGATTGATTCTTCGTTTCCAGATCATAAAGATACACCCACGTTTCATCCCCTGTCACCAGATCGGAAAAAAAAAAAGAAACATATCTTCATTGGCTTCAAGCGCTTCCAGCAGATCAGAACCGACTTCCACCCTTCTCTCCTTCAAATCTGCAGTTCAGAAAAAGGGTTACTATAGAGGAAGAGTTACTCTACCAACATGTACATTTTGAACAACATCTGTCAGTTAATGAAAAAGTTAGCCCACCTTTGCATTACTTTTGGTACAATCCTCATATAAAGCTTTGTTTTTTACTTTAAGGTGTATTACTGTTGTTTTTGGCCACACTTCCCAGTAGCAACTTTCTCGTTGGTAAAAATCTAGTATGAGGACAAATACTATATTTCCACTTTAAAATATTAAAGTTATGTAGAAATCCTTAATATGAAATGGTTATTAAAAAGGACAGAATTGCATTAAAAATGCTAAGCATTAATAAACATTTTGGATAAGAGTGTTGTTGAAGTGTTATGTATGAGAATAAACTAAGCACATATGTCTGTTATTGAAAGTAAGGAATTTCTTAGTTATCAGATAGCTGAAAAGTTAAAATTTCAATGGGTGAGGTAGAGTAATTTATATTAATAAATGCATTTTAACACATTTATATTACTTAACTGATTTACCTTAATAGTGTATGTTGCAGCTTTGTGTAATTTGGATCTATTTATGAAGTTCCCAAATTCATAAGTTTCTAAATAAATATTAAGGTGGGCAGAACACCCTGAGAAAGTCATTTTTGTTTTAAAAAGTGGGGTTTTGTTTCTGTATCTCTTGAGTTTTCTTCTTTCCAAAAATGTTAAATTAAATTTAACATTTTTAAAGACCAAGTAGATCATAAGATATGTTTTTTTTAAAAGTTGTGCAGTTTTGTCAAATTCAATTAGGATTTTATTTTTAACTTTAATTTCTTGTATTTAGTATTAATTAAATAATATTATTTTATCCTTAAAGTAAGAGCATGCTGTTTCGACCACAACTGAGCTTCGTATACAAAAAAGAGTTGGGACACATCTTTGCAACCTGAAGAAAAAGTAAAGTTCTGTGTAGAAAAGACAGGTTGACAGAAGCTATGATTTGCAAAATTATTATGGTATTGCAATTAAAGAAAATGCAAATAATTTAGGAAATATGAGGCAAAACACATAGCTGCCATTTTTCAATGTGCATGAAAGAAAGCTGTGACATGAACAGTTGAGAACACTTAGTGCAAATTTCAAAAATTCCTAGTTTACACCAAAGCATCCATTTTAAGAATGGGAAGGAACTTCCATTCATGTACTAAATGAAGTTAATGCTACATATATGGAAATGTGGAAAAACATAAATGCTAATTGTTTTAATGGCCTTATATGATTTATTTAAGAATTATTTCATTGGCCAATCTGTGCTGTGTTTTGATTTTAGTATGTTATCACCTTCAGTAAGAATTATGAAGCACTACTACAAGTATTTGCAACATCTGGTTGCACACTGGGTCATTATTATAAGCAAGGTGTTGAGTTCCCTAGATATTGAGTGTTTGTCTTGAGCCAGTGTACCTGGGGCCTAAAAGTTTGAAAAATCTTGCGGGCTAAAAGAAAAGTAGGCCTAAATATGCACCTGACAAGTGAAGGGAAAACCTACAAATATGGTGGGTTTTTAATTCATGCACATATATTATCCATTGTTTTCAATAGCAATTGCTTTATTTTGCTATTTACTCAAATTGGAAAATCGCTGTGTTTTGAAATATGAAGACATATCTTTGTAACTTGTGTGTGTAAGGGTGTGTGTTTCATCTCTATTATGTCTATTGTGCAATGAACTAATACATTTTAAGATGTGACATTGAATTTGGATTTTGAACATTTCTTTCATTTTTTTTAAGTTATATCAGTTATAAGAAATATGGCTGTAGTTAATTTCATAGTAAATATCTTGATTCATTGTTTAAAAAAGAACAATTATCCTGCATTTAAAATTTCTCAATTTATGAATGTTACAAAATACTATTAAATTATTAATTAATAAACAGTTAACTGCTAAACTTCTTATGTTCCAGATTTTGAATTGATAATTCAAAAAATGGGTAAAAATATTGTTAGGGTGTCTGCCCATCTTAGTGTAGACCACAATACCAAAACAACATTCGAGCTTCATCTGATTTTGATGAAATTTGGTGGTACTGAGAGAAATTACAGGAATTAATTTTTAGTCTTAAAGGAGGTATAAAGTTGCTTGTGAAGAAATCCTAAAAATAAAATCACTGCTTTGTTTTTTCAGCAAAAAAAATTGAAATTTAAATGTATTGAATTTACACTCTGAAGCTGAAAAAAGGTAAAATTGATCCAGATGTCTAGCACCAAGAGTGAAAAGGTGGCATGTCATTTCTTGATATAGCTGAATGAGTTATCCAAGAGATGTTAATATCTGTACAAGTTTGAACTCATGAAGAGGAATGCACACATATTCAGACTAGGTAAGAACAGGACATGCCAGCAAAAGACATGCCCTGTGTATCTTCTGGATGTCTTTCACAAACAGATTGTGAGTGTTGTGCCCTGTGTAACCCCTTTGCACAGTTTGCATTTATGTTTATGATAGTGGGGTTGAGATCTTTAGTCCTACTGAACTGTCTGCCTTCTGAATTTATATCTTCAGTGGTATATGTTGTATACTGCCAACTGAAAGCTGGAATGGGTTTTGGTAGTGTTTAGGGGTGAAAGTCATTTCTGCATGAGATTCAGGAGATACCTGAGAAAGAGAACAAGTTGCATCAGGAACTTCTTGTAGGGAACCATCAGATATGACTAGAAACCAGTTATAATGTTTTATGGCAGTTTGACAGCTCATTATTATCTTAGTAACTGCCGACAGTTATGTTCCAACATGATGGTGCTCATTCCCATACTGCCAGCTTTACCTGATCAGCTTATCCAGACATATCCCATCTCTGTCCTGAAAGGTTTCTTGATCTTTTGCCAGTCAAACATGTCTGGAACATGATCTCACATATTGAGTTGGGAGCTAATTTGCAGCATCAGTGGCATGCCCAGAAATTTTTTTTCAGTTGAGGAAGGGGGATACCAAATTATTATTTTTTTACACAACTAAATGTGTTATTATGAGTGCATTTTTTTTATGTATGCAACATCCTTGCAATAATATTCAAATTGCTGGAAATTATTATTAATATTCTAAAATTGGTGCATAAGTTGAAATCCTGTAATAGTCTTCTGGGTTTTTTAGTATTTATGTTACAGCATTGGTTTTGTTTTGATGTAATTCTTGGTATTTTAATCAAATCTTGCTTTTCAGCATGCTTCAGAGTAATCTGAAATAAGTCATGGAACTCAAATTTGGCATTGCCTCGTTGCCACAGAAACTTTCAGTATACCTGTGTTGGCTTTTCATTGCAATAGGACATTCTGGGCCTTAGCTCCTTCCTCATCTTCATGGAGAAAACATGTTCAGGACATAAAAAATTTCAAATAGTAACAAAACTTTGCCTTTTGAATTATCAAAAGGTTCCAAATTTGGGGGGGTTGACACCTCCTTTGGGCACGCCACTGTGCAGCAGCATGCCTAGAATGGCATACCACTAAGAAATGTCTGGCAGCTCCTCAGCTGTATGCATATTGGAGCTGGTGTGTGGGATTAATATCTAACAGTAATTTTCAACTGAAGCTTATTGTAATAACTTCAAAATTTATTTTTTTGCATAATTTCTGAGTTTCATTGAAATTGGATTACTGTGTTCAGTTTCCAAAGTGTATTAAGGGAAAATGTTTGTGATTAAGGATCTCTTGATTTGAAGGAAGTGTTTCGACATAAAAATAGTTGTTGTTTTTTTTTATGTATAAAGAATGACCATGGGGACTAAGGATCTATTACTAAGATCATAGAACCTAGACGTTTTCGTGACACTTCAGGTTCAAATACAGAATACTGCACTAAAATATCAAGGCTATTTTCCCAGTGCATTTTGAGCTGGTAACTCATACACAAATATCATTGCACTAATATATGTTAGCTATCATCATCATCATCATCAACCATTATCAATCCACTGCTGGACGAAGGTCTCCCCAAGTTTCCTCCCCAACGGTCTGTCTTGTGCCAGTCTCCTCCATGTCACTCCCGCATACTTTCGAATTTCATCCACCCATCTTCCATGTGGTCTTCTTCTGGGTCTTTTCCTGTCCCTTGGAATCCAATCTAAAATTTCGGCTGTCCATCGATGGTCTGCCCTTCTGGCAGTATGTCCAGCCCATTGCCATTTCAGGGATTTAACTCTGATCATGATGTCTTCCACTCTTGTCATTTTTCGGATCCACATGTTCCTCTTCTTATCTCTCCTGGTTACACCAAGCATGCACCTCTCCATGCTGCTTTCAGTTGTCTGCAGCCTTTGTATGTCTCTTTTAGCTAAGGTCCACGTCTCTGCACCATACGTAAGCACTGGAAGGATGCATTGATCAAACACTTTTCTTATAAGACATAATGGCATATTGCTCTTGAAAATTATGCTGTTTCTTCCAAAAGCTCTCCAGGCAAGTTTTGTACGCCGATTAATTTCTTCATCAATGTGACCCTCACTTGATATCTGCTGTCCAAGATAAATGTACGTGTCTGTTATCTCCAGCTTTTCTCCATCAATCGATAAATCTTCATTTCTTGTAAAAGCATTGTACATCACTTTTGTCTTCTGAAAGTTCATTTTTAATCCCACTTCTTTACTCTTGTCAGCAAGTTCCTGGATCATACTCTGTAGCTCTGATGGGGTAGTTGCAAAAATGACTATGTCATCAGCAAAACAAAGGTGGGTTAGATAATCTCCATTAATCTTTATCCCTTTGTTTTCCCAGTTCAGTGATTGAAAGACATTTTCCAATGTGGCGTTAAAGAGCTTCGGAGATATGGTGTCACCTTGTCTCACTCCTTTTCCAATTTTTATGTGTGTTGTATTTTCAAACAGCCGAATCTTTGCACTTGCATTTTCATAAATGTTATTAATAATATTAATGTATGCATCTTCAATACAGCAGGAATTTCAGAGCCATTACAACTGCTGATGGTTTCACCGAATCAAAGGCTTTTTCATAATCGATAAAAGCCATGCACAATGGAAGTTCATATTCCCTCGCTCTTTCAATTAGTTCTCTCAGTACGTGGATATGATCTATTTTGCTGTAGCCACTCCTGAATCCAGCTTGTTCTCTCGGTTGAGCCATGTCCAGTGTTACCTTCAAGCGGTGTGAAAGAACTTTAGTGAAGATTTTATAAACCACTGATAGGAGGCTGATAGGAGGCTGATAGGTCTGTAGTTCCTGAGATCCTCAATGTCACCTTTTTTATGTAGCAAGATCATTGTAGCGTTGTTCCAATCCTCAGGAATTTTCCCTTCATTAAGGCATCGAGTGAAAAATTTGGGCGAGTACTGTTTTGATTTCTCCACTTGCTTCTTGTATGATGTCTACAGTAATTCCATCTTCTCCTGGAGCTTTTACCCGCTTCATGTTCTTGATTGCATGTGCAACTTCTGCTGGAAGGACTGGAAGAACTCTGGTACTGGTACCTTTCATGATGTCTGGAGTACATGTATCATCCCTTTCATATAATTTGGAGTAGAAATCTTTCACTCTTGTCAAAATTTCGCCTCTATTTCTTGTTACAGAACCATCTTCTTTTCTCAGTGCCATAATCTGTTTTTTTCCCTTACTGAGATGTCCCTTTGCTATCTTTAGGCTTTGGTTGTTTTCAATTGCTTTCCTTACTAGTTCACAGTTGAATTTCCTTACGTCTTCAGTGATACTTTTTCGTACTGTCTTGCATAGTTCTATATATTCCACTTTGGAAGTCACATCTTCTTTAGTTGTCCTCATCACTCTTCTTTTTTGCATCAACATTTTGGTTTTTCCTGATAATTTGTTCACATGCAATTTGTTCTTAGACCCAGCTAATTTTGTTGCTGTTTCCATAAGAGCTTTGGTTACTTTTCTGTTAACTTCAGAAATATCCACTTCTTCCGATGTTAGGCCTTCTAAAGCAGAGAACCTGTTCTTCAGTTCCAATTTGAAGGTATTATGGTGTTTTTTAAGGTTGGTTATGTCAATACATTTTGTTTGTCTTATGAGCTTGCTACGTTCGAGTTTAGTGTTGAGGTGCATCTTACTAACCATTAAATGGTTACAAACAGGGCAAATACTATTTATACAAGTTCAGTTATCTGCAAGGCTTTCATATCCTTTCCAGTGATTTTAATACAAATTCAAGTTGAGAAACATACAGGAATAAAGTTACATAATCATATTGTAACAGGAAAATATATATATAAAAGTTTAAAACGTTTTTATTCTCAAAACAAATCTGTTGACAGTCAACCACCAACTAACGTTATCATCACTTCCTTTGTGAAGGGGATGGTTCATTATATCAATCCTCTGCTGGATGAAGGTCTCCCCAAATTTCTTTTACAACTGTGAGTCTGTCTCCTCCACGTCACTTCAACATGCTTTCAAATTTCATCTCGCATGTGTTCTTCTTCCGAGTCTTTTCCTGGCACTTGGGATCCAGTCTAGTATTTCAGTTGTCTAACAGTGGTCAGTTCCTTTAGCATGTGTCTGGCCCATTTCAGGGATTTTATCTTGATCGTGATGTCATCAGTTCTTGTCATTCCTGGTTTATACCAAGCCTGCATCTCCCCATGCTCCTTTTAGTAGTTTGGAGCCTCTGGGTGTCTTTCTTTTGATTAAGGTCCACGTCTGTAATGCATAAATAAGAACTGGTAGGATACACTGATCAAAAACGCTTTTCTTTTACGACAATAGTAAATTGCTCTCCAACCAAGTTTTATATGCCTATCAATTTCTTTTTCAATATGACATTTGCTTGATATATAAATGCTATCTTTATATATCACCATATGAGCCATATCTGTCAAAAAACATAATAAAAAAATGTAGTTTATGATTTTGCAAGAAACCACTGCAGAGATTACATTGATCATGTATGTACATATTTTGAAAATCTCTAATCCTTTCTCTGAACTTCAGAACTTGGCTTTGTTAGGTCCATGTTATTTTGCTTTGCTGTAACTCCCATGATCCATGCATTTATTGCCAAGTTTGTTTGTTTTTTTGTCAGAAGCTTCAAGTATAGGTGCTTTGTATTTCTTCAAAAATCATTGCCAAGGTTAATTTGGAGACAATTTTTTGAAGAAATGCATCTACTTATGTTCAGAGGTCTGCTTTATGTACTGAATTATGCTTTTGTCAATAACTCCTGATTTCTTTCTTTTTTTCCACAAAGCCTTTTTATATACATTTTTACAAGTAATTGATATAAAAATCCAGTAGATAGTGAAGGGACTGGCATTTTGTTGTATTCATAAAAAGAAGCTGCATATTATTCAGCCACCATAGATGCACACATGTGGCAACATTGTATCAGATATGAAAATAACTGGGCAGACATATCATGTAATTGTGTTGCTCAAGCCTTGAACTGAGAGTCTTAGTTGTTAACTAGAAGGAAAATGTATGCTGATAAAAAAAAAAAAAAAAAAAAAAAAAAAGTAAATTTTATGCATATGTTAAGACTAGTTAAAATTAGTGGATGTGATGTCAAATCTTGAAATATGATAAATAATGGTGCACATTATTTGATGTTCACACACAAAAAGAAAATATCAAAACTAAGCTTTAAATTAATGTATTGCAAACAGTGATTTTTCTTGTAAATTGCAGACAATTAGGTAATAATGTCACGTCTGACTTAATTTGTGTGTGTGTCAAGACCAAAATTTGAACACAAAGTCAGGCCTATTTGCTTGCCATGTAATATTATTGAATAATAACAGTGAAATGTAATATATATTCAAGCATTTATCAATTTAAAGCTTTTCTAGTTTAAGATCTATACAGAGCTTGGAGGCAGGGGGATAAAAACTGCAGAGATGTGTCATGGGTAAAAATTTCAGTATCACTTTGATAAGAGTTAGTGTGATCTAACCACAAGGTGTGCTAAATATTTTTATTAGAAATGAGCTTAAATTTGAATGAATCAGCAGGGTAGCTTTATCTCCCCCCCCCCCAACCTTTCTTTTATTATTAATAAAAGCTAATTTCAGAATCCACAAAAATTATTGAGGAGATAAAATACTGTGTTACATACCCAGAGGAGTATTGTTAACAGATTTGAAACAGATTTATCCCTAGGACTGTGACAAGAAATGCCAATTTCATTCATAGCCTAAGTACAAATGCGACTCTGCCAGGTTATTTTTATTTGACCTTGTCATTAAAAGTCAGGTTCTAAAAACAATCTCAAATGATGAAATTAGACATACTACAACTTTAAAGAAGTGTAGATTTCATTTAAAATTGAGCTGTATCAACACATTTCACTTTTTCTTTGGTCAGAGCTGCTGGGTAGTCATCCAAGTTTGGCCAAGGTTCTAGTTGGGGATAAGCCATGGGTGGAATGTTTGTGCTATGGTGTGCTATATCCCCACCCTGGAGGCAGTGGCCCTGAATCATGTATGTGTCACTGCTTATAGCCCTTAGCGCTGCTCATCATGGTCATTGAATCCCCAAACAAAAAGAAGCTTCTGAAGGTTGCATTATATGTAAAAAAATTTCTATAAACACATAACAGCAACATTTCACCTTTTAGTAAGAGGCAGAATAGCATTGTTATGTTATTTAAAAGCTGTAATTACTTATTTAGTGGCTCCACCTTATAAAATTAGATCTTTAAATGCATATCATAAGCCTAGCCATGTTTGATCATCTTATTCCTAAGCACTGCCGCTCTTGAAATGTGGGGATCTTTCGTTTCATGTTACCACTGGGGAATTGAGCCCATCATAGCAATCATATTCAGTTGCCTTAAAAATACAGCAAAAGCTATGGTGGTGTTTATCGCACACAGCACCTGCAAACCCCCCTCCCCCTCCCCTCACTGAAAAATCAGAAGCATTGTTTTTGTGGAAAGCTCAAAGCTTTTCTTGAGCGTTTCCTCATCCCTCTGTCCTACTTAAATGAATGTTAATAAAACTATGTGTGTGTGTGTGTCCATATGTGACTTCCTTAGATTTCTATTTCTCTGCTGCTAATGTGCCATGGCTTATTATCCGTATTTTAGTCTGAAGAAAGTTCTACATCATCAAATATGGGGAAGTTTGAAAATCATTTCAATTATGTAGAACACACAATGTACATCAGCGTTTTTGTATATAATTTGTAGCCTGATATCTCTGTGTGTACACTGTCCATTTTCTGTTAATTTATTCCAGCACATTCTGTGCTACATAATTTTGTAAATAGCGTGTAAAATAATTTAATATGTATGAGCCATATGTGTGATATTCATGGATATTTGTGCTGTTTTTTTTTTTTTTTTTTGTGTGTGTGATGCAGACCAAGTAAATATCGGCATCTTTCACTCATTCCTTGTCCTTTTATCTGTTGCAGGCGCCAATTATTTGTAGGTTGCTTTTATTTTTTCTTGTGAAGTGATTTTTTCTTCTCTGTGAAGGCTACTTTTCCAAGGCAGTAATCATGAGCTATATATAAATATATTAAAGCTTTGCCCTCTGAATGTTTTATAATTTGAACACATAAGAATGAAATTGTGTTTAATAAAAATAATTCATATATCAATGTGTGTGTTGAATGTTATAAATGCATTAGAGATCTTAATTTCAAAAGGGAGAAAGAGAAAATAAAAATAGATTTCAGTTCCTTATATTTAGTTAATGTGATTTTATGATAGCATATTTAAAGCAGACATTCTGTTTAGCTATCTAACAAAGTTTGCATCACAGATAACATTTCTGAATTGAGCTTTAAGAACCATCATGAACTTCAGTTTCTTTTGCATTGAAAGTATGTTTTTTTTTTTTTCATAATTCTTGTTAAATAAAATATTTGCACTAATGGTTGGATTAGTAAGGAATGCATAACTCTTCATTAAGTTTTTATGAAGACCTGTTTGATGTTTAGATATTGGTCAAGGCCTGTTGACGAGGAATACCCACTTTAAATAGATGGGACTTAGCTTTAAAGTGGAATTTAACATGTGATTTGCTAGAAACAACCTGCAAGTAAATTAAATTCTAGTTTCACTGGAAGAATCTTAAGTTAATCTTTCTTTCCTCTGAGTTATTAAAATATTAGACTATGAATCTCATAAAAACAACAGACTAATTAAAGAAAGTTATTACATCCAAAAAAACAGAGCCATCAAATGAGTCTTCAAAACTGATAAGTGGTCTTTTAAGCAACAGAATTACAAATTACATAATGATAACATTTCAGGTTAGTAACTGGCAACACTGAGGAACCTGTCAGCAAAATTTAAATTCTTCAGGAGTTGACAAAACTTTTGATAATACTTCTATACATTGAGAACAGACCTTAACTAAAATCCAGAGGCCAGAAATGTCTGTGAAAAACCAAAGAAACTAAGAGGAAAGGAAGATTTGCCAAAGATTCTTCAAGCGGAACCAGAATTAACTAAATATATCTGGGTAAATCTTTGAGTAAGTGATTTAAGAAAATTAAATTATCCAGTGCACAAAAAGAATGAAGTGCTTTACTTCTCTCCTTAATACTTGTTTGAATATAATTCATGTCAAATTACATGCCTCTTACAACACAAAGAAAAAATAAGTCTGGACAGGCTAATCCATCCCCATCTCACTGGAATGTTTAGTTGTGAATTATTCGATTTGTAGGCTCATAAATTTTTTATCAAAAAACAATGTACGAGAGTATTGGCAAATTTTTTTAGTTACTTGTTAAAGAGTTAACATTGCCATATCCTGAATGCAAACTTGATGTTCACTACTTGTACAGCTTTTCCCATTTTTGTAGTAGGTGAAAAATGATAATAAACAAATCAAAATAATTTTAATGTATAATTCATGAGCTAAAACTACTGCTCTATAAATAAGTCATGGGTTAGGAATGCTGTATATCCTTTACTTAGAAAATATATAAAACATACACACATACATCAACCCCTAGGGCTCCTCCTTTATTATGCAAAATTCACAATTAAGAGAACTCAAGACATACTCAGCTTTTCCATTTTCTCTGGAAAGAGTAGCTGTTTTGAACACTTCAGTTTGTAAGCCCATAAAATTGTACTTTTGAGTCTTTCAACTGTTATTCATGTTTGTTATGTTTAAACAATTACTGTTTCAGGCAAACATTTTTTTCTTGGAAGTAATAAAGTTATGCTTCATCTTACATTCAGTAAATCTTCCTGAAATGTTGTCTTTGTTAAACATTCATTTGTGAAAAATACCTGCTTTTACTGCAGGAACATATCATTGATTTGGCTTGAGGTAGGTAATATATTCATTTGGAATTCTTCACAACATGTTGACTGCTAGAATTGAAAAGGTAATGTTGAATAAAACTGATACTCTAAAATAGCTTGTTTGGGCTATCTAATGCCCATGCTATCGTAAATTCACGTGCATACTATTAATATATTATTAGCTTAGCTTTTGAGGTTTGCCTCGTTGTCGTTTCGCGTATTCCTTTCGTTAACGACGTGCAAGAAATGTCAGCGAGTCATACCTCTAAAGGTAAGCTATCAATATAAAACTAAGACTATTAAAAAGGTTAGGGTTAAGTAGAGAGTAAAACATTTTAGAAAGTATTTAAAAGCAGAAATCACAAAACAATTTCACCTTTTGCTCATCCTTGTGGCATGGTTGTCTTCTTTTCTTGGAAAACTGCTTAAAATTATGGCAGTCTTAGTTTCTAATTGTCCCCTGTTGACCTCTTCTGATTGGCTATGTTAGTTTGTTGCATAATCATGGATGGGACCTAGAGATTAGTATGTATTATATGTAAAACTTTGCTTGTGTATTTAATGAAATAAGTGGTGATGTATAATTATTGGAAATATTCAATGGATGTAATTTGTGCATGTTATACATGTAATTATTACAGTCATGCAAATAACTGAAAATTTAGTAGCCCACAGAAGTGAAAATGAGAGCATACTAGAAAAGTCTTTCCAGCCCCTTGTGCAATTTATTTTAAGGAAACAAGTTTTTTTTTCTAATTCAGGGTATGTGTTTATTTAAGCATGCATCTATGTAGCAAAAAATGTGCACTTATAATAAATTTCATCAAGAGAAAGTATTAGTTTTTAAACATCAATGCATTTAATGTAATTCATGTATTCCTTATTGAAACAAACAAAAAAGAAAAGAAAAATGCTACTTCCTCCCCATTTTCTTTGAGAAAAGAAATTTATTAAAGGGTGAGCTTAAAGTCTAGCTGGAGGCAAAATGAACATGTCCACCATAAGCTAGGTACAAGGAATGCATTTCAGCACCAGATTGCTTTGTTGAGCTGACCCAAGAAACACCCTTTGTAGACATCCCTGGAGTGTGTGAAATAGGGTCAGAATACCTCTGACAACTGTAGCAAGCATTGTACTTGACCCCACGATTCAACTAATCCTCTATGTGCGAAGATGTTAGATTCATTATACCCTTTGTACAGGCATGAAAGACTTCCGTGAAAACGCGGAAATCCGCTTTTTTCTGTTCCGTTTTTAGTGTTACTGATATTATTCCAAAAACGCAATAAAATTTTTAGGGGGGGGGGGTATGCCTCCCTCTTGTGGAAAGCAAAATCGTAATGACTTCGAACGACGGGATGGTTACGGCTGGGAATGACGTCACCTCTTCCAGGGATGGAAATTCTGCGCCAAAGTGTGCCAAAACAAAAGTCTTGCGCCGTCTTGCTACAGAAGGCAGGTTTTGCGCCATTGGGCGCCAGAACCTCTGTTTCCCCGTCGTCATCGTCGGGACTTCGGTATAGTAAATTCTCCGTGCTCACTTGCGCTTGACGCTGAGTAAGTCCATGCAGTGGGAAGAACGATTCAGCGACTCCAAGTACTAGGAATTTTATGTACTTACTATGGAAATCATCGACGGAAGTCGTCGGTCCGCTACGGACGACGGAAAGCATCGAGTGTGCTATGGGAATCGTAGGTCCTCTATGAACGATGGAAAACGCCGAGCATGCAACGGAAATCAAAAATCTCAGTGAAATAACGTTATTAAACATCTGTGTAAAGTTTATTTTCGTGTTTTCAAGATTCTAACACTTGCTAAAATTTTCGGTAATGTTTCTTGGCTGTGGAGAATGCCACGTCGTTTTCCGTTTCCTCATATTAATTTCTTGTCATGTTCCTCGTTTTTAATATCTTCGGTAATAGTAAAAAGGAACGACTTCGTTTTATTTTTTTAAGAAATTTTTCTAATGAAATGCACGTTACCCTATTTCTAATACATACTTCTGCAAAACTAATCAATAAAGAGCAATCGTTTTCGCCCTGTTCCCTTTTATTAAACGAAGTTAAATTTGTAGATCGGTATTTAATCCGTCCGTGGCGGAATCCGCGCCGTTTCCGTGTCTCGTAAAATTGTTTCACGGCAGAGTGAGCAACGCAGTATCGATTTTTCACTTTCATTTTACATGAAATTCGTGTTTTTCCATTTCTTAGTTACTTCCTACTCATACATGATATTATTTCGTGGATTCGCGAAATTCCGCTTGCGTAATGTCAGCATTTGGGTCAATTCTCGAGATCGATGTAAAACTGAAAAGCTGTTTTTTGGTGGGAAGGGAGGGGTCTTTTCCATCTGGGGACGGTATTTCATCTTTCAAAACTTTCGAAAACGGAAGTTAAACGGAGTAAAGATCCCCCCCCCCCCCACATAATCCTGAGTTATCTTTCTTGCGATGTTTCTTCTGCCTAGTATTGTTATTAAATTTCATTTTAATGCATAAACATTTGTATTTTAGCTTGAAAAACGGAGGGAAAATGTCCGAAAACGGAAGTCGGACAGAGCGAAGATTTCGCCGGCAATCGTAATCCCCGCTCGCGCGACGTTCCCTCTACCCTGTGTTGTTGTTAAATGTCAGTAATTTTATACTTTGGATGCAGTGATGTGCTCCAGTTTAATATTTACATAAATAAATTTCAGTGAATCCCAAAACATGCACTTTTTAAGTTAAACAAATTCAGTGCCCTCTCAAAAATAATGAAGGCATTATTGAGTTGTTTTCCTGGCTCTCAAGTGCAAAATTCCTTTAGTATGATGGGGGGATGCACTTGATAAAGAATCCATCAACATGAAAATTGAAACATTTTCATCTGTTCAAACCATGAAATATAAGCTACTGAATCAGGATAAGAAATGTTTTTGGAATTTTTAGCCTTGGAATTTTTTAAGAAAAACGATTATTTGCATGACTGTAAATAGAAATTTATGCCAAAATATGAAATCATATTCAGAATATAAGAAAGAATTACAAGATAAGGAAGAAGAAATGAAAAGAAGACGAAAGGAGCTAAATATCTCTAATAACTTATGCAGCAAATTAAAATAAAATGAATTGGTTCAAGAGAAAGAAAACTGTAGTCGGCTAATTCATAAAAGGTTAAAACAAATTGTTAGACAGAAACAACTTAAGAAAATGAAATTTCATTAGTTGTGAATGACTTTTATTATTTATCTAGAAAATGCCTAACATTTTTGCAAGCATTTATCATATTTCTTCATTAATAATTTTGTGTCAAATCAAGAATGAACATTTATTCTTCATCAAACTTTTATTACTTATCAACAAACATGTCTGAAGTTTTTCAAACCTTCGAGATTCGATTTCCATACGTTGTTGTTATTTTATAAAGTAAGGTGAGTGATTTTCTATGCATATGACCTCATCAGTAATTTTCCCCATTGCATTATATTGTACTATATATTTAATTTTCTGGAAACAAAATACATACATTAAATCTATTTAGTTGGCAGGTATGTGACCAATACCTAAATGTCACGGTTGTATACATTAGAGAGTGAAATGCAAGAATCAACACTTTGTTACCCCCCACCCCCCTCGGCACGCATGGAAGTTCAGCTTTTTCTATCACTGCCCACTTTCATGCCTGTTTGTATCAGAATGCTATAGACCCTTCTTTGAAAGCTCACTGTTTATTTTAAGTAAGACCTTACTTACTTAGCCTATCAGTGCACAATTGAACTGGTAAACACAATTTTTGTCCCATGGAGCATTGATTGAGTTTCTAATGTAACTTTTTATGCTGAATTCAAAAATATAGTCAGAATTTCTCTATCACACATACTTTTCATGTGACAATTTTTTTTTTTCAGTATTGGTCATTTGGTCATTGATATTTTAGGTATTACATCAACAGGAATGATGTACAGAAAATGTGTCCTTAAATTGTTTGTACATACATACATATCACTAAGCTGTTCTCTGAGATTCAGAGGTTAGCTCCAAAAAGAAATACAACTACCAGATATTTTTACTTACTGTTGTCATATCAAACTTCTCCATTTACAGCGATCTTGACATACAACTCGGGCTTCACTGATATCCATTACACGCCATACATAAGATTTTTCATACTCATAATCTTTTACTCATGCAGACACTCCTGAATCTAATCCACCCATGTATTCCTTGGCCTTTCTCTGCCTTTCCTTCCTGCCACTTGGGCTACAAAGATTTTCTTAGTAAGCATCTCATCACTCATTCTTTCAACATGACCAAACCACCAAAGCATATTGGTCTCCACCTTGCTAACAACATTTTGCTTCACATCACACAACTGCAACACATCTTCATTCCTCACACAATCAGACCGTGTCTTGCCATTTCTCCAGCACACAAACGACTCCTATGTTTCTTCTGTAGTACCCAGGTTTCACTGCCATACATCAGAGTAGGAACAATTACACTTTCATATACAGCCATGCGGGACTTAAATTATTTGTTATACAGGGTAATTCAAAATGATTGCCCCCATTACAAATGAGAATACCAGGTTTATGAACATAGATACAGAGATCACATTGTTGCACAATAAAGAAGGAAGTTTAGAATTTTGTTTTCATGCCTTACAAATATTCTATGTGACTCCCCTGGGTCATGCAGACAACATCTAAACAGTAATCCATTTAATGCTGTACATTATGAAGCATGTCCATAGTCACTGATGCCAGTGCAAGCTGAATGCGCATCTTTAGTTCTTGCAGTGTTCTCGGCAAAGGTGGCACATACTACATGGTCTTTGACATACCCCCCACAAAAAAGAAGTCGCAAGAATAACACTTTTCAAACTTCAGCACTCAAAATGCCTTTTCTACTGCGGTTGCCATGTCTTCTCACTAGCTTTGGCGCACGGGCAGCTCACTATCCTACGTCACCGTAGCAACACAGCAGTAGGTTCCAATAAAATTCTAAACTTCCTTCTTTCTTGTGTAGGGATATATCAGCTGTCTATTCATCTTCATAAACACATTATTGTCATTTGTAATCGGGGCAATTATTTTGAATTACCCTGTACTTTATTTTTAATACAGTGTATGAAAATAACCAGTTCAATATTATAATAACACTAGTGTACATGCTGAACTTCAGTCAGGAATTATTTGTGCACCGATGCCTTGTGACATCATCTAAGCAGCCATTGTTCTGCCTGTGGTGAGCTGGCTTTCTGTGTAAGCATTGCGAGTGTTATCTTTTTGAAGTGAATATTAACTTGCACTCAAAATAGTATAACTATACTTGTAATCCTCCGAGTTTCTTGGCATAGAATAGAAATCAAAGTTTCCAAGCTTTCGCACATCAACCAGATGGCTTTTCCAAGGAAAGTAGACAGCTAACTGCAAACTGAATAGTAGAACACTTCAACAATTTGTTTCAGATTTTAACAATTTGTTCAAATTGTTAAAATGCTCTACTATTCAGTTTGCTGTCTGCTTCCTTGAAACAGCCATCTGGTTGATGTGCGAAAGCTTGAAAATTTTGATTTCTATTCTACGCCAAGAAATTTGGATTACTAGTATAGTTATACTATTTTGAATACAGTTGTATTGTTCCTTATTATTAACTTGCGCGATAGTGCTGTCTTTCAACTATGTCGCAGAAGCTTTTAGTGTTTAAATCACCCTATTACTCTACTTTTTGTTACGTGTGCAACGTGTAACCGTCAAAGCTCAGAGGCGAAATTTTACCCCATTAATTAAAAAGTGTTATGAGTAAAGTGGGTGATTAGGATAAGAGTATATATGTCCTCTCATATCTGTTGTGTAACATATGCTAGGCTTATTACGGGATAGGTGAACCATTCTCACCATATGCCTTTTGGAGGGATCCAAAAATCTCTTCAGACTGTTATTTCTGTTAACAAACATAACAGAGACCACATCTCTAGTCCAAACACACCCTGATTTGCCTTCTTCAATGAGGCTTGTTTCTCACATGAAAGATTTACCTCTGCCACAACCTACAGAAAATGTGACATTGAGTGATGATAACTTAGACACTAATAACATTCATCAAGAACAAGAGGGAAATGTTCATAATGATCCTATTGCTATACTCTCTGCTTTCCGTCGGAACAGAATAAGGTGCACCCAGATTCGTCAGGCCGCATGACGTTCTCCGTACAAGCCTTCTCATAGGGCAGCGATCTCGTTCCTGACAGATTATCGTTGCGCCACGGTAGGCGCTCTTAGAATAACAACGTGGGATGTGTTTCCATGGATTAAAAACCCGCTATATCTGGTCTTTTGAGAAATCATTTTGTTTTCAAAATCGTCGCTTCAGCCAGACGAGCACCCACAATAAGCCCCTTTCTCGAACTCCGATAGATTCTTTATTTTTCCCATTGTGATCAACACTACTGAGTAGTAGCTGTCTCATGATCAACACTACTGCAAAATAATTGGGAAACAAAAAAACAATTATTTTGTTTCAATTAATAACCAATTATTTTGTTGCTTTACAATTGGAATCAACACTACTCATTATACTCGGAGTAAAGCTAACCTGACTATGCAGTTAAAGCTATGGAGTGTGTACTTCCACTGCATAATATAGTTCCAGCTTGAACTAAGACCTAAAAAAAGCACATGGATATATAGATGTTATAAATGTCATACGTACATACATAAAAAAACCCCAACTAAGATCCCAGTATCAGTCTCATTTCGGCGACGTCTTTGCCACTTCCGTTTTTCTTCAGAGAGTCTATACAGTATACACAGGAGATATTTACTGCGAGCGGGAGAGAATAATTGTATTAGCCTGAGGGTGTATTATTAGAAGACTTGTATTAGCCTGAGGTTAAAGGGGAGATAATAGCTTGGTCTTTTCTTCGTGGTTACTGTTTCAAAATACGCACTCACAAATCCTTAGTCTGGTGGTCGGCAAGGTTGAGAAAGTGTGAGATTTGAAGAGGGGGGGGCGGCGTCTTGATGGAATGCGGGAAGTCACCTTTAGGAAGAAGAATCCATGACACATGCTACCCCATTAGTGTGTGGAGAAATACTGAAACACAAGATATATCTTGTTGGTAAATCAGTTTCATGTCATTAGCATTGTAGTCAGGTTAGCTTTGCCCCGAGTATTGACATTCAAGAAAGATGTCTCCACAAGCAAAATACACCAGGAGTCAATTTTTATGTTATTTATTTATGGCTTTTAGTGTATCGAAATGTACAATTTATTCAAATTTGAACCATGTATTATTAAAAAAACCTTTCCATGATAGAAAAAAACAACTAATATATTTGAATTCAACATAAAAAATACTATTTATCACGATACTTCTTGCGAGACAAAAAAAAAAATCTATTTGTAGACCAGTGTTGTTTAAAATACTTTATGCATGTTTTAAAAAAATTAAAGCAATACCGCTGGAATAACTATGCCAGATGGGAACCAGACATGTTGCTTCTAAAGGGTCAGGGAAGAGAGAAATCTTTATTATTATTATTATTAGGGAAAATGTAAATAATAAGATCTCCCCCCCCCCCCCCCCAAGACAGGTGAAGGTGAAAGTTCAGTTGTGCATACAGATGAAATACAGTTCACTCCTTGGTAAGTGACTATGAGATGCTATTAAAAATCTTCCAGGTGGTTAATTGCATGGAAAGAAGTGTTGTCGTGGAAATGTTTTAGCTAAATGTATCCCTCTAGCTGATTGAAAACAGTGCAAGAGAGAACTTTTCTTTTTCCCCCAACTTTTTTCTGTTCATTGCTTTGCGATAAGTGCAAGTGGTTTTGCAATGCATGTGTAGGAGAAGAATTGTTAATTGGTGGGAATCTGAGAGCTTTTGGTGGGGAAGGGAGGTGTGGCTGTTGATTATGGTAAGAATGGCCTTGTTCCAAGCACCAGCAAAGGAGGAGAAAGTTTTGAAATTTAGCATTAATAACTCCTCTGTGCTATTGCATGAATCCACGGAAAGGAACTAGAATAGTAAACTACAAAATAGTTTTCTGATGCTAGTCAGGAGTTATCTTTCCCGCAGTGATAATGATCCTGCAACTTAGTCACTGCCAAACAAGTTTTGATAATAATATGATTTATTCTATATTTCAAGGGAGTTCATCCCCCCCTCTTTAATATTTTTATTTATTTATTTTTGGCATGAAGAAAATACATAGCAAAACTTGTACTTGTGAATGAATATGGTTTGTTGTTGAACACAAAGACTCCCACCCCCACATTCTGAGACATAGCTACCGCACCTGTGCATATGGTGTTCCTAAACTATGGTGATCTGGATGCAATTTATGTAGCCCGCTGGTGAAAAATACTGGTAGATGAATTCTTTTAGAACAGTGAAGCAGCAGAACAGCATTTTTTGCATGTAGTTGTTTTTCACTGTTCCTTGATTTCATGTCGTAAACCTTATATGGCTCTCGTGCCATAGCGCACAGGATGACAACTTCTTGAAAGAGGTAACCAATTGTTGGTGGTGGTCTGTAAAAAAAAGAGGGGGGGGTATGACACGCTGCTTTAAAAATATTGCTTTTTGTACTGGGTTTGCATGGCCCCTGGAATTTGATTGTTTTTCATATTTTTATGAAAGATTCTTGAATAGTCCTAAAAAATTTCTTGCTATGAAAAACAGTTGGTTGAAATGTTCGGACTGGTTGTATAACATTTTTCTAGCTTCCGGTCGAATGTGGTGTCATCTTGTGACATTGTAGTGCAAAATGTTTGAGTGCTGTATTTCCAGAGACATTGGTTTGTGTTATAGCAGTTATCTGCGTGTGTGGAAACCTTTCCTTGGGTCCAAGATGGCCCTTCCTCACTGAAGGAGATTGATATCTGGCCTTCTTGCTAGCTGTGTGTGTGGGAGTAGACTACTATGGAATGAGGAATCTTCAGTGCCATGGCAAAATTGCTTTGTAATATCATCGTGCTAAGTTCCAGATTGCTTCACATAAATTTTTGCAGGGAAATTTTGCCACTTCAAGAATGGCAAAACACATAAGATTTCGAAGAGGAAGGTAATTTCACGTAATATGACGAAACCAATAATGCAGAAAATTTCACGCATGAAACTTCAGATTTGTAGGAACTTTCGACTGCAGCATCAGCCTTGTTCACACAACAAGCAAGCACTCACATGGTTGGCATAGTTTCTTTAGCTGTTGCTAGTAGAGATTTCCAAATTATTGGAATGCTGAAGGGTGCATCTGAATTGCAAGAGTTTTTTCACTGAGAAACCAATGTACACTGTTAGAAACTCTTGCAATTCGGACGCACTCTTCAGTATTCTGATAACTTGGAAATCTCTTCTGGCAACAGCTAAAGAAATGACGCCAACCACATGACTCATGCTGCACTTGAAAGATCTTACAAATCTGAAGTTTAATACGTAATAAAACATGTGTGAATTTTTTTGCATTATTTGTCTCATAGGATTTCATAAAAAAAACTCTAAATTCAACCCCAATTTGTAAAACATATAACAAAGCACTATGATTGCAGCAAAAATTTAATCTCCTAGAATTTTTTTTTTTCCCCTGTAAGGCAGTAATCACCAGCTTTCATCAACCAGTTACCATGAAAATTGCTAATACTGTCACATGTAAGTGATGACTTTGGGGATGGGGGAGTCTGTGTTAAATATTTATTTAATAGCTAGCTTCCAACTTTAATCACTAACCGATGCGAAAAGATTAAGTAGTTAATGTTTAAAGAGTAAATCTGCCATAAAAGTGCAGGGCATTTATGAAAGATTTAGACAAATTGCACCAGAGGTGTGCTTTCAAGTTTTGTAATGTCAGCCATTTTGTAAGCAGTACAGTTTTTGGGAAGAAAACCTGTATACCATTTACAAAATTTTCATATTATATCAAAAACATTTTCTCTTCTTTGCAAATGTCTTATCTCTGATGCTTTTGTGCAAAAGTTTGTTTTACATGAAAAGTCAAGGAAATGATTTCTAATATTTATTTCCATCTTTTACCATCAAGGTGCCGATATATCCATGTTTCACTGAGAAACCAATGCACACTGTTAGAATATTTTAAAAAGTGGTTTTTGTTCATTCCTGGGTAATTTTTTTTTAATCAAAGCAGTTCTGATGCTTTATTATTAAATTAAATGAAATAATGATATTCTGAAAGGTGTCAAATAGTTTAAGGTAGAATGTTTAAGTGGGGAAAACTGGAATCACAGAAATTATGAGTCCAAGTGTATGTTTTCAAAACAAAATTTCTTGTGTGCTGATAATGATTTGTTTTTCATGAAGAAACCATCTGTCGAAGTCAAATATTAATCACTGCATCAAAAATGTTTTTAAAATATTTGCTTTCCTTACCTTTGCTAATGAAAGAACTGTGGAAATCAATTTTTTTTTTATCTTATAGCTGGAAACAATACTTATGTGTGACAATTGCTTGTAATCAATCTTCATACATTAACAAGAAATTGAAAAATCTTACAGCAGAGGATCAAATTTATTAGTAGAATTCACTTCAATCATAATGATTTTCTCAATTGATCATTTATTGAATTCAACAAATATTGAGTCGCTTTCAAAAATCCTTTGTACTAGTAATGATCTCTTGTTGTTGAAAATGTTTGCTATCCCTATAAAATTTATTTTTGTGCATTTTGAATTGAATGAATGTAAATACATACAGTGAGTTTAGATCCATGACTTCTAAAGACTTTTCTGCAAATGTCATAGGAAAAGAAGTGCCAAATATAATCGCTGTGGACTGGGTTTTTTTTTTTTTTTTTTTTTTTTTTCTGTCTCCAATAAAAAAAAATGCAAAACAAGTAAAGCAGCAAGAATGTTTTAGTAGAATTAAATTGTTATATATTTCAGTCTACTAAAAGTAATGGTATTGTAAAACATTAAAATGAACAAATCATATAAATCCATGCTTTTTAAGTAGAAGCTCTTGACTAATTAATGTTTTTTAAAAATCAATATTTTTTTTTCTTCATTATATGTATTAAGCAGACTGGAAGTTTGATGTAAATCCAAGTCTCGTTAGATTATTGTAAACATAAATGCTTTTCAAATTTATGTGTGAAAACACTTTGTACTTTTTGTCAGAATGTAAACTTGCTGAAACAGCATCATTCTTAAGTACATTTAGGAAACCTGTATTTGGAATAATACCAAATACATGGACCTATATATTTTTACTGCATTTAATTTTATGCAGTTGGCTGTTAATTATTTGGGCATTGTATATTTTATGCTTACAAATGATATTGGTATGCACATTTGCGCATCATAGTATTTATATATAAAATTTTGAAAGTCACTAAATTTTTAGCATTCTGAAAAAAATGTGACCAATTTTTGGAAACAAAGGTATTTTTGATGAGTAACAGCTATATGAATTAGAGTATTTGCATATTAATTGTTTATATTTTGTAGCACAAATATTTTAATATTCAAGGTACACTGTGCATTTTTCTAGAGTTTAAAAAAATTATTTCTGCATTTTCTTCATATTGAATTTAAACCTAATAGTAGTAGAAAAGTGTGAAGTAATAATTCAAACTTAAATTCATAGCAATTTCTGTAGGACTTGGTAGGTAATCTCCTGATGATGATGGCATTGTTGGAACTTTTAATTACTGGAGAAGAGTTCTAAAATCATGTTTTGAGTAGGGAATGATTAATTATTTAATCATTGCAGATGACCCCAGTTATTTCCACTGTATACGCCACTTAATTTTAAGCTCTTAAGTACTTGGACTATTTTATGTGGTAAACCTGTTTTCAACATGAATGGAACTTATGATTAGTACTGCATATTCAAACATTGCAAGTGCCAGCCAAACAAAGATGCTAGATTTTGAAGTGCACAGCAACAACAACAAAAAGTTTTTCTTTTTATTAAAAACTTATCACAGCATCTACTTAATTATCAAGCATTGTTTTTCAAAACCCAGGGAAGTTTTGTTGCTGATTTTTTTCGTTTTAACAACAAATCTGGCAAGGCATTTTCAAAAACTTCCTGAAGTCACTGTCGGAGAGCTGACGAAGGTATGGTTGAACAGATCTTAAATAAAGCCAGGATTTACATAAAAAGTTACTCAGTATACCTGTTAGATATGGTGTTTTATAGTCAGTGAGCAGGAAACAAATGTCATCATACTATGACAAAGATGTATTGAATAAAAAACAGAATACATGATTTTATGAGTTTCACTCACTGCAAGAGCTCTTTTGGTGTGCAATTATTTTTATTTCCCCCCCCCCCCCCAATCTTGCCTAATTTTAGAGCCAGAAAATGAAGATTTTATCCAGTTTTACAGCACATGTGAAAAGCAAGAGTTCTCAAGTATTAACATAGTGGCTGCTTTGAAATTCTAAGTATTTTCTTAAGGTCTGTGGTCTAATGTGTTTTAGCATAATTAATGGCCCTGGTCACTATAGAGTGAATTATCATCAACTGAAATGATTTATTCAGTTTGGTTAATTAAATATTATTTCCATCTTTCAAAATAAATTATTTATTTTTATGAACACTGTACTTGAACATTTTGCTTCAAAAGTTTGAGTTGCAGAATATTTTAAAACATTCTTGTTTTTGCAGCAGCTCCAGAGATTTGCTTTGTAAGTTTCATGCATTAATTTGACCATTATAAATAGAGGATCAAAATTTCACTTTTTTTGTATGAGGTGCTAAGTAATTAGGATGTCTCAGAGTTAAAGCTTTAGTGCATGGTGGTGAATTCAGTCCCTTCCGTATAGTCAGAGGCCTGAAATCAGAAATCTATTATATGATTACAGAGGGTTGTTAAATCCCCTCCAAAAAACTCCTGTAAAAGCACCACTGATCATTTAAGTTTTGAACATTTGCAGCTTTAAAAGAGTAGTTTCTCATAAAACCCACATTGCCACAATTAATGCAAAACATTATTTTGGATATATTTTAATTGCTGCTGCTATTGTCACTTGAGTGTCCAAGCAATTACATTGTTAAAAATGCTCAATTGTGTTTGTAATTTTTACTTATTTCTGGTGGTATTGTATATTTTAGTTTGTGTCAAAGTGTTTTGTACATTATGTAAGAAAAGAATTATGTGCTCAAGCTTGCTATGTGTTTTTTTTTATCTAAATGAGTTTTAATTTGTAATAAGTATAACCAAAGCTGGCTCTACGCTGAACGACATCCTTTTCAGAAATCTTCGTGTGTCATCAGTTGTTGCAGTCTTCCGAATGTTTGGCAATTTTGGTGTGATTTGAATTCTCTGTGAAATATAAACTGCATTGCATAAGTGTATAATTCAAACTTTTATCTTTTGGGAACTTCACTTGTTCATTTGAATCATATTCTCTCCAACCAATCAAAACAGTACTAACCTCATAATGTGCATATGTATGTATGTGTGTAGATTAGCAGTGCATGATGATTAAAATTTGCCATCAGTGATGTGTGTAAAGTGTTTAGCTACTTGTACAGTTCTAAATGGGTGTCAGTGATTTTTTCAAAAACTGTATAAAAATTAAAAAAATCTAGCTAATAAAGAAAATTCTACTATGTCCGACTCTTTGTGTTTTATGTTGTTGTATTTGCTACTTACAGTTTGAGAGGCCTAGTTTCTTGTTCAGCTACTGTTAAAAACACCCTTCTTGATGAAACTTGTATGTTGCTTTTTTTTTTTTTTTTTTGGAGAAAACTCGTCATCAGGCGGTTATGGTTAACCTTGACGGTTATTTTTCACCAAATCTTGCCAGGCAGGAACAAACCTCTGCATTCGTTGATGATGGAAGTCTCATTCCTGTCCATTTATTTTTTAAAAACTGATGACCTTAAGAGAGTTCCAGTCCATGTTGTGACCTGTTTCTGTAATATGATGTTGGAGTAATTTTTTATAGCTTCTTTACGTTCTGCGAACCATGTCTCTCCTATGTAAGTTACTCCACAACTAAGTTTTACTTTGTAGACTACTCTTTGCATTTTTAAAATTTCTTCTATCTATCTTTGGAAAAATTTAACTTTGTTCTAAAAACTGACTTTACATTTTTCTTAATAGAATGTGTATGATAGAAATTGAAATCCAATAATTTATTTCTTAACAATGTTTTTTTTTTTTTTTTTTTTTTTTTTTTTTATACAATTTGGTAAGGAATTTTCCATCTTCTTAATGGATTAATACCTAAATTTTTCTTTCTTGATTCGGATACGATGGTTAGTTGTGGGGTAGATTATTCGTTATAAGCACTTCTATTTTTCTTTTCTCAGAGCCTTATGTGTGTAACAAATTGCTCTGTCAAATTTGTATGTATTTTCCATTTGTAAGTGGATGATAAAAATGTTGGCAAGGTGCAGAACTACATAATCCATGTATTATGCAAAGAAAATAATGGTACTTTTTCATCATTTATCAGATTTAAAAATAATAATCTTCGGCAGATATTACACTAAATGCCCAACCTTTTTATTTATTTATTTAACAAACCCAGATGAGGGGAGAGTGCCAAATTATAATATACAAATTTCTTATACACTGAGTGGCCACTTTATTATGACTACCTGACAGTTTTAAGCAAATGAGCTATGGCTGCACACTGTTGCCGCCAGAGGGCGAGGCTAGTATAAAAAGGGAAAGCTTAGTGCTTGTGAAGTAGTAGAAGTGATTTTTGAGTGACGAGATGGGTAAAAAATGCGATTTGACAGACTTTCAACGTGAGATGATTGTAGGAGCTCGGAGCCATAGAGTGAGTATCACTGAAACTGCCACATTCCTGAAATGTTCCAGAGCAGCTGCTGTTAAGTTTTTAAAGACTGAACTCTCAGCAAAAAATACTGGGTCTGTACGTGCAACGTGTGGTCGTCATCGACTAGTGACTGCTTGGGTGGAACGGAGAGTGTCCAGACTGGTAACAGGCAACAGTGCAGCAAATTACAGACCATCTTAATCAAGATCCCCTCAAATGATCTCTGCACGCACTGTTCGTCGTACACTGCATCGAATGGGATATGGCAGCCGAAGGCCTGTTCGAACATCTTTGCTGTCTGCAGGTAACAAGTGAAAATGTTTCCAGTTTGCACAGGAGCACAAGGATTGGACAGTTGATAATTGGAAACAAATTATGTGGTCCGATGAATCACGTTTTCAGTTGCACCATGCCGATGGCCGAGTGAGAATTTGGCGGAAGCAGCACGAAAGCATGGACTCCAAATACATTGCTACAACCCTTCAAGCTAGTGGAGGCAACATTATGGTATGGGGAATGTTTTCCTGGCATGCTTTGGGCCCTTTAATTCGTGTTGATCAACATCTGACTGGCATATCATATCTAAACATTGTTGCGGACCAAGTGCATCCTGTCATGTGGATGGTTTATCCCAATGGCGATGGCTACTTTCAACAAGATAATGCATCTTGCCATAGTGCTCGTACTGTACAGGATTGGTTTCAGGAACATGCCGGTGAGTTTACTTTGCTTAGGTGGCCCCCACAATCTCCAGATCTCTTACCCCATTAAGAATTTGTGGGATGAAGTTGAACGAGCCGTCAGACAGCTGGATCCACAACCCTGCAATCTCACACTCCTGGAAAGAAGCATGGTCTCGGATTCCACAAACTGCCTATCAACATCTCGTGGAGTCCATGCCACAAAGAATCGACTCAGTATTAAAGGTAAAAGGTGGCCCAACGAAATACTGAGGGGGTTGGTCATAATAAAATGGCCACTCAGTGTATAAGCTTTGCCAGCAAGGACCTTGATTTTTAGTGCGTCTTTTGTAAAAAAAAAAAAAAAAAAAAAAAAAACAATGTTCAATGTTCGAATTACCCACTGGTCTGCTGGCCATTGGCTAGTAAAAATAAATTCCATCGAGTCAGTGAAATATTTGTTACTGGCCCAGTGCCTCCCCCCCCCCCCGCCCGTTTGTTTCGGAATTTGTAAGTTTATAAAGAACTCAACCAAATTTCAAAATATTCAGTCAGGTGACAGTTTTCAAATGTTTACAGCTCAAAAACTGAATATCAGAATTTGAAACCATACTTTAGTTTTATGAAAATTTTGGACTGTAGGAAGCTGAGGTCAGAATTAAAATATTTGGATTAAGACAGCATTACTTGTTTGCCCAGGTAGTGACCCCAGAATATGAGTCTTTGATAATACTTTCCAACTGGAGGTTGAAGAACCATTTATGCTCTGTTTTTGCCCATGTCCAGATGGGGTAACTTCCTGCCTTTCACGCTGAAGAAAGGTATTTCATGTAGGTAGGTGGCTTTTGATATGTCGCAAAGTGCTTTGTAATCAGTGCACTGTATGGTTTTTCTTCTTACTTATTTTCTTCCTTGCAACTTTGTGTGCCATGTGTGCATTCAATTTCTTGACTTAGAAAACAAACCTTTTGATTTATTAACTTTTACTCCATATATTTTGCTATTAGGAAATATAAATATCATGATTTGATTGATAAATTCTAAACTTAGTCATTCAAGATCAAAATTTTGCAGTAATACACACCAGAATGAAAACTAGTTGCAACCTCTCTTGTTCGTGCTTCAGAGCAAAAGTGAAACTGTGAAGATACAAAAAGTGATAGAAAAGCCACAAGGACAAAAAGGAGTTTGCTTCATCTCCCCCTAAAACCAGGTGCAAGCCAGCTTTTGTTTCTGCCCAGGGAGACACACTGGCAGAAGAGGTCATTTTTGTAAAACAGCACTTTGCATTTAACATTAACATTCTCTGTGGGACTAAAACATGCAAGGAATTATATCACATAATTTGTCATATATTGAAAATTTATACAAATATGTAAAAACATACATCTTCAAACATTCATGATGTTACACATTATTGGTGTGATAAACCTTAGGTCTGTCCTGCAAATCTACTGCAAAATGCATTTTGCAACTACTGATAATGTTGAGATACACTAAAACAAGTCCCATATACACACTATTATGCTTTCATAAAAAATTTTCAGTGCGACTTATTGAAGCATGGTGTTAAAACACAAGTTCTGTGAAATTTTAAAATCCTTAAAAACATATACAGCTAAAAGTCTATGTACAAAATATTACGTCATGATTTCAAAAAATTACTATATAACCTGAAAAGGGGCCTTGCCGAAAGTCCATTGAAGAAAAACTGAAGCTTTTTGGGCATCCTACACCCATCGTCAGAAAAGGCATGTTGCTGGCATCTGCCAGTCAGAAAACACAACATGGTCTGTCGTATGTTTGCCTATGGCGTTCTCCCGACATGCTGAAGGAACAGGTAACTTACGTCATGTGCATCTTTATTCTTGTTCTAGTTCTGTGCTGCCATCTATGAACACCATCGGCAGATTATATTCTACTATTTTTGTTGTGTTGCTTGTGAATTTTTGATTCTTTTTTAATTAGAGCTTTCTAAACTTTTTAGGTAAGTTATGTAGTTTGTGGTTGTTACGGGCCATATTTTTGTGCTTCTCAATAGTAATGCCTTCCGAATACCATAATTCCTACTCATTATTATGTTTGCAAATTATTGCGATGTGTTACACTCCATACAATATTGTATTAATGCAGTTTTATTTTATTTTCCCCAATTTGTAATGTGTTGATTTGATCGGGATTTTTTTTAATCTATTGTTTGTATTTCCATAGTACATCTTTTTATGCGACGATTCTGGTTCTTGCATAATCGGAATTCTGTATACACATGCTTGTTCCAAAATTGATGGGGTTTTTTTTAGTGTTATTTATCCAATTGGCTATAGTTGTAATTGTTTGTCCTAAGCCTTTTTAAAAAAAATTTAAGAGTCCGATTAATTTTTTGATTTGTGTTTCCTGTAAATGGAAATGAGCCAACATATTTCAGTTCCTTCATATCATTCTTCTTCACCCCATGGATGGGATTTTTATATTTTTTTTAATTAAATTATTTATTAACTTGTTTGGATATCCATATATCTTTGAGATATTTTTAATCCAGGAAATTTCTTCATGAAACTTCGTATTGCAAGTGTGTGTAAAGGCTCTTTTTATTAAGTTGTAAATTGCACGATTCTTATGAGTTGCAGTGTGAAAAGATTTGTACAGTATTAAAATTGGGACATCCAATTGCTTTTTATATACTTAAAGAATTTTTTTGTTTTTATAATCAATACATCCAAAAAAAGATATAAAATTATCATCCTCAATTTCCAAAGTCAGTTTTATAGTTGGATACAATTCAGTATATTTTTCAGCCATTACTTTTAATTCATCTTCCAGCATATGGGAAAGGATGTCATCTACATAACAAGTGCATAATATTGGTTCATCATTCAATTTTTCAAATATTCTATCTTCGATGTCTTCCAGAATAACTTCAGCAAACAGACTTGATAACGGGGATCCTATTGGGCCTCCACTTATTTGCCTATATATCTTATCATCATATGCGGAGAAGTTTTTTGATATGCATATATGTCAATATACTTCTAATTTTTTTCAATTTGACTCATCTGTAATTCTTTTGTTCTTTGTAATATCTATGGCTTCAGGAATTAGTATGTTCGGGTATAGTGAGGCCACATCCATAGTAGCCATGAAAACTCCTTCATTGCTGTTCTTGATATTATATTTGTTACTAATACATTGTTTTGAAGGAAAATTATATATATTCTTCTCTAAGTTGATCAAAGGGGTTTTCGATTTTGTTGCTATAATTCTGAATGGGTTTTCTTCTTTGTGAGTTTTTATTTTTGGTAGTAATCCAGGAAGTGTTGCACTAATTGGTGGATAAAATTTCTTTAATTTCATCTGGTAATGAGCTGTAATGGTGTGTTTCATGTTGGAAGTATTTCAATACTCAACAACGTATTACAATAATACAAGGAATTAATTGAAGAGAAGTGTGCTGTGGCAGACTGCAAGGTGTCAGTTTAAAAACCAGCTACCCAGAGTCACTTTTGCATTTGTGAATGGTGATCAAAATATTTGTACTGTAAACTTTAATTTGAAATTAACTATGTACTACGCTTCGGTGCATCATTCTTGATATTAGCCCCATGTGTATACTGGGTACTAAATGTATTAGTATTTGTACCATTTCTGGACAAGTAAAAATGAGTGGACCACCTTATTTTGGTATATGCTGGCCCTGTTGACCAGTGGTTTTTTTTTTGTTTTTTTTTTTTCGGATTTCTACGACTGCTTACTATGCTTTGTTTTATTCATTAGTATTATTTGTTTGATGGCATACATGTACACATTGTATTGCTCTTAATTTGTGATATTCAGCTCCAATGAAATGTGAAATGATACGTTATTTTTTGCATAAACTGTAAATGTGCAAGGTTTTTCTTTCATGAACCAGTGGTTTGCAAATTCGAGTGACCCGCTGAGCCTGTATGAGATTTAATTCTAACACTGGTATTATAACTGTGTCCATCTGTCGTGGACACCATATCTCTACAACTATTAAGTCCGATTTGAAAAATCTTTTTGCATTGGGAGCTTGAAATGTGAGAATGATGATCCACGTATTGCAGTTTAGTTTTGTTTTTTTCTGATGCACAACTTCCCCGCTAGAGGGCGTAAATGCAAATGATATTGAATTCAAATTTATTCCATATATTTGCTACTAAATATCCAATTGAAAAAAAAAATCCTCTCGATGCCATATGTATCAAACTATTTTAGATACAGTATATTTTTCAAGTAATGCATAGATTCTCCCCTAGGGGGTGTAAAGGTAAATTGCAATTCCCTGGATATCTGAGCTTCTAAAAGTCTGATTAGAAAAGTTCTTGATGGGAAAGGTTTTGCTCAAGAATGGTTTGGCTACCAGGGGCACGTATGTGTTTATTTCTGCCCCTGATGTATTTGTAGCAAGATCTGAGCTTCCGAAAAATTGACTGAAAAAATTCTTTCGTGGATTAAAACCTCTCACCTCAGAAAAGCTTTTGGAAATACCTTCTGCTTAAAGTAGTGTATAGTTTTTCCAACATGGGGTGTAGATATATATCTTATTTTTGTCTATATCTCTGCTTCTAAGAGTCCAATTTGAAAAATTCTTTTTGTTGGAGAGCATTTCTGGTGCAAAATGTTTTTCCTATAATTTCAAATTTTTCTTAATGCACAAGTGTGCGCCGCTAGAGGGTGTAAGTTCATGTTTCCATTTACAGCAATATAAGCGGGACTAAAAAGCCTGTTAAAAAATTATTCTTCATTCGGATACTACTGACTATGAAAAGTCTTTGTATGCATTTTCTTCCCAAAATATTGCCACTAGTGGACCCAAATGTTTAATCTGCTTCTAAATGTGTGATTTAAAAAAATCCTTTTAATACCGGATACTATTTACCTCGTGGAACACTTGATATTTGTATATGAGGAATTTTTTAGTTCACAGTTCTGTCAGTAGGTGGTGTTTGTGTACTTCTGTTTGCAGCTGTATCCCCACCTCTAAAAACCATATTGAGAATTTTTTTTCTTTTATACTGTATTTCATTTGCTACAATGAAGATGGGGGAGCATTATCCTCTTTACATAATGCACAGATTTCCCGCTAGGAGACATATAAAGGTCAAAACCTTTTTCTCACTATCTCTGCTTCCAGGTGACATATCTGAAAAGTTATTTTTCCTTAACATAGCTTTTGTCATGAAGAATGCTTTGTGCCCTATTTTCAGCTTTTCTATTATGCAAAATTATTTTGCTACAAGGCCCTTGTAGAGTTATATTATGTTTCTTATATTTCTTTTAACTGTTTGATTTATGAAGCTTCCTTCAGCTATGAAAATGTTTTGTGTGCCATTTGTTAATTTTCATAACATACTTTTTTAGCTGTTTCTATTTCTGGATGTTTTATTAATTGCAGAAATCTGGTTGAACATTTTTTTCTAACTGGTTCCATTGACTTGGAATAAGTTTGATAAATTTTATTTGCGCCAGGAAGACATACTTATTATAACAGAGAACTTGGTGTCATCTTTGTTGCTTTAATGTTCTTGAAAGCATTAAATTTCCCCTTACTCCTCAAATGTGTACAAACCCTGCATAGTGTGTGATGTCTAATAAACTTTGTATTACAGATTTGATAATTCACATTGGGCAATTTTTGTTATTGCAAAAAATCATTTAGAACTTGCATTCTGTTGGCTTATGCTCATTCATCTAAAATGAGCTGTGTGGCTCCAATTTTGTTCCTTCCCTAGAATCAGCATCCCTAATTTAGGGGCAGGCAACTGCCTATAGCCCTAAGAGTTGCTCGTTGCCATCGTTAAACCCCAAAGAGTGTGGGGTTCAGGCTGAAATGGCATGTGACACTGTGTAGAAAAAAGACAGTTGACAACCACTTTTTCCTCTTAAAAGCTTTCATGTATTCATAACAGCTGTGAACCCTTATGTCATCGATGTAAGAGGTCGAACAATTATATTTTCTGGATCATTGTCCGAGCCACATGCAAAATTTTAAAGGGATTTTTTCTGTAATTTCATGAGCAAATATAAAAATGAGATGGATGATGACATTGAAAATCCAGAGTAGTTTTTCTTCATCTCATTTATTTGTGGTTAATAGAGAGGGTGGATATTGATTATAAACTCCAGCTTGTAATTACAGTTTTTGCCACATGGATTATTGTTATTATTTGTGCTATCAAAGAATATTTGAACGAAAATAAAGTGAGAAATGGCCATTTCTTATTGAAGAATGTTCATGAGAAAAGTATAAATAAATAGATCATATATATATGTACTGAAAGAATGAGGGAATATGAACTCCCACTATGTATGGCTTTTATTGATATTGTAAAGGCCTTTGATTATGTGAAACCATCAGAAATCCTGCGGTATTGATGACGCACATTAGCATTATTAATAACATCTATGAGAATGCAAAGGTTCAGCTATTTGAGGATACAGTAATAACAAGAAAGATGACACCGAATTTTCGGGTGTAATAAGCACGTCTTTTGAATCCGTTCTGGCACAAATTAAATTTATCAAAGCTATTCAAAGTTAATGGAACCGGTATGGAAGACAATAGTATCTAACGGAAAAAGAAGTTTTTTCAATCGGGTTTTTAATCCCGCAGATATTGCTGTAAACGGAACCGTGAGCTTACGCCCTCTGGTTGCAGACTTGTGCGTTAAGAAAAACATGAATTTATATGAGAAACATTTTGCACCGGAAACACTCTCCAACACAGAAGTAATTTTTCAAATCGGACTCTTAGAAACAGAGATATTGACAAAAATAACATGTGACTTAACGTTTCCTGGTGGGAAAACCATGCGTTATTTTAGGAAGAAAGTATTCTCAAAAGGTTTATCCATGTGAGCGGCATCGGTCCAAGAAAAAAAAAAAATTAGTTGAGTTTTCAAGGGCCCAGATTTTGTTAAAAATACATCAGAAGCAGAAATTAACCCTTATGCCCCCTGGTGGCAAAACCATTCTTTACCAAACATTAGAAATTATGTGAGAAATATTTTCCATCAGGTCTTGTATGCGATACAGGAAGAATTTTTCAAATCGGAGTTTTAGGAGCAGAAATAAGGCAGAAAACGCAATTTTCCTTTGTGCTCCCTAGCGGAAAGTCTACGATCTACTTGAAAATTTTGAATTTATAAGAAAAACATTTTGCATCGGAAACACTATCCAACAAAAAAAGAATTTTTCAAATCGGACTCTTATAAGTAGAGATATTGACAAAAATAAAATATACACCTACACGCCCCCTGGCATAGAAACCATACATTATTTCAAGAAGAAAATGTTCCTAAATGGCTTGTCGACATGAGTAGTATCGGTCAACTTTTTTTTTTTCAATCGAGATATTAGAAGCTCATATTTTGCTGAAAATGCATCAGGAGTGGAAATTAAGACTTACGCCACCTGGTGGCCAAACCATTTTTTACAAAAATTAGAAATTATGTGCAAAGGATTTCCCATTAGGAGCTGTACCAGTGCAGAAAGAATTTTTGAAATCGGAGATTTAGAAACAGAGATATAGGGGGAAAGCAATTTACTTTTACGCGCCCTAGTGGAAAGTCTATGATTTACTTGAAAATTTTGAATTTATAGAAAAAACATTCCGCATCGGAAACACTATCCAACAAAGAAGGATTTTTTTTTTTAAATAGGACTCTTGGAAGTTGAGATATTTACAAAAATAAAATATACATCTACGCTTCCTGGCGTAGAAACCATGCATTATTTCAAGAAGAAAATGTTCTTAAAAGGTTGGTCGACATAAGTAGTATCGGTCAACAAACTACTTTTTTCAATCGAGATTTTAGCTCATAATTTGCTGCAAATACATCAGAAGCGGAAATTAAGACTTATGCCACCTGGTGGCCAAACCATTTTTTACAAAAACTAGAAATTCTGTGCAAAGGATTTCTCATCAGAGCTGTCTCCGTTGCAGAAAGAATTTTTCAAATCGGAGATTTAGAAATGAGATATAGGGGGAAAGCAAATTACCTTCACGCCCCCTAGCGGAAAGTTAATGAATTACTTGGAAATTTTGAAATTATACTGTATGAAAAACACGTCACACTGGAAACACTATCCAACAAAGAAGGAATTTTTTAATCGGACTCCTAGTAGAAATATTGACAAAAATAAAATATACATCCATGCCCCCTGGCGTAGAAACCATGCATTATTTTAAGAAGAAAATGTTTGTTGAGATGAGTAGTATTGGTCTACAAACGACGTTTTTTTTCAATCAAGAATTAAGAAGCTCATATTTTGCTGCAAATACATCAGAAGCGAAAATTGAGATTTACGTCCCCTGGTGGCCAAACCATTTTTTTTTTTTTTTTTTGCAAAAATTAGAAATTATGTGCAAACGATTTCCCATCAGGAGCTGTATCCTGTGCAGAAAGAATTTTTCAAATCAGAGATTTAGAAGCAGAGATATAAAGGGAAACGCAATTTACCCCTACGCCCCCTAGCGGACAGTCTATCAATTACTTGAAAATTTTGAAAATATATGAAAAACATGTCACACTGAAAACACTATCTAACAAAGAAGGAATTTTTCAAATCGGACTCCTAGAAGTAGAGATATTGACAAAAATAAGATATACATCTACGCTCACTGGCGGAGAAACTGTGGAATATTTTAAGAAGAAATTATTCCAAAAAGGTTTATCGATGTGAGTGGCATCAGTCCACGAAATAATTTTTTCAATCGATGTTTTAGAAGCTCAGATTTTATGGCAAATACATCAGAAGCAAAAATTAACACTTCCGCCCCCTGATGGCTAAAGTATTCTTTACCAAAAATCTGAAATTATATGCAAAAGATTTTCCACCAGGAGGTGTGTATCTGCTGAAGAAAAAATTTTTCAAGTCATATCTTATAGAAAGAAGAGTTATCGGAAAAAATGTAATTTACTTTTACGCCCCCTAGCGGAAAATATATGCTTAATTTGAAAAAGTAACTATATCTAAATAACTCTTTGCCATAAATGGAATCAAAAGATAAAATTATTTTTTCAATCGGATGTTTAGAAGCAAATATGTGGAATAAAACGTATTTTTGAATTCGACATCTGTATTTACGCCCTCTAGCGGCGAAATTGTACATCGTAAAAAAAAAAATGAAGGATCATCATTCTCATATTTCAAGCTTCCCAATGCAAAAGGAATTTTTCAAATCGGACTGCAGAGATATCGTGGGTACAGACGGACGGTCGGACAAACCGATAACATAAGCACGATCTTTTTTTAATAAAGACGTGCTAAAAATTGGAGAGTGAGACAAGGTGACACCATATCTGCCAAACTGTTTAGTGCCCCATTGCAAAAACACCGGGATAAAGATTTATGGAGATTATTATTTAACTCACCTTCATTTTGCTAATAAGTCATTTTTTTTTAACTACCCCTTCAGAGATGCAGAGTATGATGCAGGAACTTACTGACAAGAGTAAAGAAGTGGGATTAAAAATGAAATTTCAGAAGACAAAAGTTATGTACAATGCTTTTACAAGAAATGAAGACTTATCAATTGATGGGGAACAGCTAGAGATAACTGATCCCTATATTTACCTTTGGCAGCAGATATCAAGCTAAGGTCACATTGATAAAGAAATTAATCGACATATAAAACTGACTTTTGGATACGATTTTTAAGAGCAATATGCCATTATGTCTTAAAAGTGTTTAATCAATTCATCCTTCCGTGCTTACGTACCGATCAGAGACGTGGACCTTAACTAAAGAAGACATACCAAGACTGCAGACAACTGAAAGAAGCATGGAGAGATATATATTTGATGTAACCAAGAAAGATAATTATCTTCCCTGGTTACGCTCGTAGATAAGCAAAATGACAAGAATGGAAGACACCATGATTAGAGTAAAATCCCTGAAATGGCAATGGGCAGGAGAACGGGCCACGGATTGGGAACTGAAATTTTACACTGGATTCCAAGGAACAGGAGAACGACCACGTAGGAGATGGATGGATAGAAGACGACCACGTAGGAGATGGATGGATGAAATTTGAAAGCATGCGTAGTTACGTGAAAGACTGGCTCAAGACAGATCGTTGTGAACGAAACTTGGAATGACCTTCAACCAGCAGTGAATTGGTTGATGAATGAAGCCGCAACCTGCTTTGAGGAGAAATGAAAATCAATACTCTTCTTTTACTGCCTGTGTGGAAACCACGAATGCTACTCTTGATAACAGCTTTAACCGTGTTTTTTGGAGTGGAATAAAACTAAATTCTGTGAAGTGCTGCAAGTTGAGACATGACAAACGTGCGATAACTGCTAAAAATTTCTGTTTTTATGTATTTAATTTCTAAGTAACTGCTGAACATCTATCCGCGGATGGCCAAGCGGTCAACATTCATGACTGCTACGAGAAAGTCTTGGGATCGAACCACTAAATATCCGCCGTGCGTCAGATGCCAGGTACTTAACGCCCCACACAACCCCACGGTTATAAATAAGTGCTTCTACCTCGCTTCCGTGTAACTTATCTGTCTGACACTGTACTCCAAATCTCCTCTAACTTCTAAGGGTTGTTTTAAGACCTGGTGTCAGACGCTTCCTAAAATCCTCTACATCAATCTCAAAAGCTGATCATCTATAACAGAACTGACCCCACTCTATCACGAATGGTAGTCTCTACCCTTGGCTTTATCCTCCCACCTAGAAAGGGTAGGAATGAGAAAATCACCGGAGTGTCGGCAAGGTCGTGTGATATTGGACAGTAATTGAGAAGTGCCCATAAAACCTAGAGAGAATCATTTTTAGCCTGCCATTCCGAGATGGTAAAAGCAGTCAAGAGAGAAAGTGAAGGCTCAAAACCATGTGATGCAAATTGAAGACTTGTGTCCCTACAAACCATGTGATGCAAATTGAAGATTTGTGTCCCTACAAAGTGCACTTGCCCGGACAGAAAAAGTTACTGGCATGGTTCGTACGCTCCTTGAAAAAAAAAAAGTTCATTTTCAAGTCCTTGAAAAAGTTTGAAACTCCATAAATAGTACTTGATTTGTTTTTTTCTTTGTAACGATATAAAAAAATTGTTTTTGCTAAAAAGTTGAATAGGGGATTTTTGTGTAGTTGTGATAAAAACACCAAGCTGATGAAATAGCGCAGAACGCCGCGGGTGGCCTAGTGGGTAACGTTCGTGACTGCCACGGAAAAGACCTCAGGTTCGATCCCAGGCAGGTACGAACGCTCGATCCACTAAATGCCCGCCGTGCGTCGGATGGGTACAGGCCCCCCGGTAATAAATAAGGGCATCTTCCTCCCTCTTTCTACTTCGCTTCCGCGTCACTTTCCTATCTGGCAATCTAGCCCAAATCTCCTAGCTTCCTATTTCTAAGGGTTGTTTAAGACCTGGTGTCGGACACTCCCTTCCTAAAATCCTCTACATATGATCAATAGCGCAGAACTTGCCTTCAACTCGGGGCCATATGGATAGTTGTTACCTTGGCTATGCACTTGAATAAAACGTCAGCTATGGGAGCAAAATAAGTGAAATGCTGTATTTCGAAATCGTGGACGACTTCTGTTGACTGGGGTTAGGGATGCATTGTTGCCTGAGGGTGAATACGAAAATAATATTTTCTTACAAAATAAAATTATTTCTAAAAACACTAAAACAGAGAAGCAATTCAAAATTAATAAAATAAACCAACAGGGGTTAACAGGCAGGTAATTGAAGGTGTGCCAGTCGCAGCTAAGTTTAAACTTGCTAAAATACTACTGACCGACAGCACGCACATATGAAAATTTTGTTTAGAAGAGTACAAAACCTTGACTGGGGAAAAGATTAGCGGTAGTAGATCTTCCTCTTCTCAATGACGTAGGGAAAGGATAAACGTACATTTCAAGAAAGAGGAAATCCATGGCTAAGTACTGAGAGAATGATGTCCTCCACAAACGTACAACTGCTGAGCAGTTTAGAAAAAAAAAAAATCAGTGGTAAGCGCCCATCTGAACATTTTCGTGAAAAGTAACGCAGTAAGGTGTTTTGTTGAACGTGACTTAATCTACCTGAATCGCAGATATCAGAGTTCCAGATCTGAAGATTAGTTTTTCGAGGACATTCCTTTGGCTGCATGTATTTTCACATAAACCAATTCCCTTTTACCCATTTTGATGAAGTGTGGCACGGAATTAATTACATGCAACTGTTCGAGCTTAGGGCTTGAAAAAGTCTAATTGGTACTGTAGTTCTGATCCAAAAAGTTCTCGAGTTTAGTCTTTTTAGTGCTGTACCGACGAACGTGAAGTCCAGTTTAAGCTCCAGCTCTTTACATACTCGCCCACACATAAATCTGCAGTGCGACGTCGATTATACACCAATCAAATCGTATTATTTAATCAGTGAGAGGTTTTTAATAAAGATGCTTTTAATTTTTCTTATGCATCTTTGTACAGTTTTTAGTTATACCTATGTTGATTACTTGGAAGGCGTATAATTGTTGCGCTACTGTATTTTTTTTTCTTGTGTCAACGTGTGTGCATTTGTACTTAGAATGTTTCTGAAGAACAATTCTTTTGATAAATTACACAGGCCTTCAACCAAAAAAGTGTTTAGAAACAAATAGCTGATTCTGATAGATTTTTGGATGCTGATTTCAGGAAAAATAGTCAAAAAATTCCATCGCGTACCATTTTTTCACAAATTGAAAATTTTGATTTTCGTAGCCACCAATCCATTGTGCTATAATCTACTAAGGAGGGGGATGAGCATTAGTGTCATAAGTCGTCATTACTGGCGAAAACTGGAAATTTTTAGGGCAGTCTCTGGTGAAAACAAAAAACAAAAAAAAAATTCAAGTAATAATACATGTCTAAAAAAAAGTTTTGTTTGGACAGATTTTACTTCAAAATGGCTCTTATTCGTAGAGAGCATACATTAAAAATCACCATGATTCACCAGTCGTTATCATGAGGAGAATTCCAGGATCATAAAGTGTGACCGGAAATGAGTTAGTTGATGACTCACTCCCTTTCGTTCCTCTCCCCTATTCCACGCTTCCCGCTCTCTGCTCAGTTGTACTTTGATCTTTGAGTGAAACGGTTGTGTGCTGAGCAGTGCAATTTTTCTCAAGGTGTTATATCTGTAGAGTTTAAAAAAAATTCCCGCAGGGGATGTGTGTACTCATTTTTATAGTTTTCATATTTAAAGTTATAACCTATAAAATGTACTAAATGGCAGCAAGGGCTTGTCTTAATTCACCTGATTCCTTTTGCTATATTTGTAGTGAAGAAACATCAAAGAAATATAACAGATTTTGTGAAGAAAGTATATTATGCATATTTCGGTGTAAAACTTGGTAACCAGAATAAGTCATGGGCTCCACATAAAGTGTGTTACCCTTGTGTAAAAGAATTGCGAAAGTGGTCAAAAGGCACGAAAAAGTCTTTCCGTTTTGGAATCCCTATGATCTGGAGGGAACCTAAAAATCATAGTGATGACTGCTACTTCTGTTCATGTAACGTGCAGGGTTACAATTTAATTAATAGAGAGAAATATTTTATCCAAACCTCCCGTCGGCAATACGCTCTGTTCCTCATAGCTCAGAAATACCTGTACCTAAACCTATTGAGAAACTGGAAGACATTCCTGAAGACAAAGGTCAGGCTTATGACGAGGACTTTCATGGTGTTTCAGATAGCAGCGAGTCCCAACCTTTTCCACAGCTGGAATTGAATGATTTAGTCAAAGATTTGTGCCTTTCTAAAGAATCTGCTGAACTCTTAGGCTCTAGGCTAAAGGAAAATAATTTATTGGCTCCTGGTACCTCTTTTTCATGGTTCAGAAAGAGAGAAACAGATTTCGTTCCATACTTTTCTCAAGATAGTGGCTTGGTTTACTGTAGCAATGTCCCTGGATTGATGGAGATGTTTAATATACAGTATGATGTGAACGAGTGGAGGCTCTTTATTGACTCGTCAAAAAGAAGCATCAAAGCAGTGCTTCTGCATAATGGCAGCAAGTATGCTTTAGTGCCATTAGGGCATTCTGTGTACCTGAAAGAATGTTACGAGAATTTAGCCTTGATTCTCACCAAATTGAAATATAAAGATATTGGATGGACGATATGCGGTGATCTAAAAGTGATTTCCATGCTTCTTGGACAACAAGCAGGATACACCAAGTACTCTTGCTTCTTGTGTGAATGGGACAGTCGGGATAAGGGCAATCACTGGATCAAAAAGGAGTGGCCGCATAGGAAAGCATTAAAACCTGGAAACAAAAATGTAGTAAAGGAAAGTTTGGTTGATCCCCAGTAAAGTCCTCTTGTCTCCACTTCACATCAAGCTTGGCTTGATGAAACAATTTGTTAAGGCTCTATCAAAAGAAGAAGAGTGCTTTAAATACCTTGGCAACAAGTTTCCAGGTCTGTCGGAAGCAAAACTAAAGGAAGGTGTTTTCGTAGATCCAGATATTCGGAAACTTTTTACAGATGAAGTGCTTGAAAGTAAAATTGTTTTGAGTGAAAAAGAGGCCTGTGGAGCTTTTAAGGAAGTCGTCAAAAAATTCCTCGGGAACTTTAAGGACCCAAACTTTAAATGTATCGTGGAAAACATGTTAACGAAATTCAAAGACTTGGGTTGTTCGATGAGTTTGAAAGTGCATTTTTTTAAATCGCATTTGGACTACTTTCCCGAAAAATCTTGGTGCTGTTAGTGAAGAACAGGGAGAAAGATTTCACCAAGATATCAAGGAGATGGAGCGTAGATTCCAAGGTAGGTGGAACGTCAATATGATGGCGGATTACTGTTGGATGCTGCACAGGGAAGACCCGCATACTGCCAAAAGGAGCTTTCAGGGGAAAAGGAAAAGACAGCATAAGGACCTATGAATACCAGGATGTATTAACAATGGTAACTGCTCTTATTAATATAATTTAGTAAATCATTTCCAATAGTTTGATAAATAATAAATTTGTAAATAAGACACTTAAAAATATTTTGAAAAGACCTACTTTTCGCCAGAATATGTAAAATAGGCTTTCTTCCCCATATATTCAAGCCCATTTTGTGAAAAATCCTTACGTGATTGAGAAAAATGGATGCCATATTTAAAATCAGAGCACCAAACAATATAAAAATCAGTCATTACATTGTAAACACTTTTTCATGACTCAAATTTTGCAGGCCTGTGAATTATTTCGACTTTCTTTCATCCATAGAAGTGTATAATTCGAAAGCTAGATTTTGGAAGTTTTCATAAGCATGATTATTTTATGGTAGTTTATGTTCTCATAACTGTTTAAACCAAATTACCTTTTCCCTCCTTCAAATGAAGAGATTTACACTGATGCGCCATTACATTATGACCACAACCCTCCCAGCCTAGAGTAATGAGCGCACCTGGAGACCGAACGGCGGTAGCGCAGATGAAGTTCACAGAACAGTATATATATATGCAACCCGAGGACCGGCTTTCGGTTAGTAGTGTGTTTGGAGTCAATGTGAAAAGCTGCCGATTTATCGGAGTTTGATAAAGGACAAATTGTGATGGCAAGGCTCAGCTTGTGGGTTGTTCACGTGACGCTGTAGTGAGTACATAACAAAAATGGTGCACAGATGGCCAAACGACGAACCGTCATTCAGTCGTGTGTCGTCCGCATCTTATCGAAAATGTCGCGCATTGTTCACAGCGATCTCAGGGTCACAGTGAGACCAATACCCGCAGCTACAACAGTGATTAGGGTAATTTGTCATAGCACACAGTTCTGCGCATGGGCCTGCGTAGCCGAAGACGGGTTCCCTGCACTTCATCGTCAACAACGCATGAAATGGGCCCAAGATCATCGAAATTCGACCGTCGATGATTGGAAGAAAGTCTGGCGAATCAAGCTTACTAGTGCATCACGTAGACGGGCGAGCGCGGTTACGCCGATTACCAACGGAGGCTGTGGCACCTGCGTGCACTATTGAGCTGAAATAGGCCCGCGGCGGCGATGTTATGCTGTGGGCGATTTTTCTTGGGGCACAGGTCCCAAGAGCACAATCCCTGAACATCGTTGCGGACCAAGTTCACCCATTCATGGCAACTTTGTTCCCTGCTGGTGATGGCCAGTACCAACAGGATAATGCGCCATGTCACACTGCCAGAATCGTCAAGGAGTGGTTCGAGGAACATGCTGGTCTTCCTGTTAATGCCCTGGCCTCCAAATTCATCTGACATGAACCCAATCGAGCATTTGTGTTTCGTCTTGAAAAAGCGGGTTCGCGCTAAATCGCCACCACCCCAAAATGTACGAGAACTGGAGGACCTGCTAGTACCAGATACCTATAGATGCCTCGCCGAGTGTCCGTTGTTTTGCGGCCTAAACGGGGTCATAATATAAAAAAAATAGAACACCTGAAAGGAGTTGAGCTACGACTTCGATTTTTACAGGATCAGGCAATATCGCCGAAATGATTAGCATATCGGTTTCTTAGGTGCATGCGTACCGCATCTAGGCAAATCAGATCACGCAACATCCCAGACCGGAAACCGGCCGTTTTTCTGTTATATAAGCGTTGGGTGGATCGGTCGGCATGTCAGTACTTGATCAGCTGTAGGTAAGGATGCTTCCTCACCGTGTGAGACAGTTGTACAGTCACATCAGGGAGTTCGACTGAAGTCGCATTATCGGCACGAGACTGCAATGCTTTCCTCCGGGATAGTGTGGGACAGAGTGTGCAGGGACTGGTACGAAGAACAGCGCAGGACGCGAAAAGAAGGTTCTGGACGTTGTTCACAGACAACGCCGAGGGACAACAGTCATCTCATGAGAATGTCTTTCAGTGACCGTACGGCGTTGACGTAGCAGTGGGGAACTGGCGCATTAATCCATGTCGACTGTAACAGTTCGTCACTGGTTATTACAGTTCGGACTGTTGGCCCCTCTGGCTACCTGTGACACAGCAGCAACGGACTGCAATCGTGCCTCAAGCGAAGGGATTGGGTGACGAATGACAAAATATCATGTTCTCGGACAACACGCGCTTCTGTTCAGGCGGAAATGATGACCGTATCTGTGTCCGCCGAAGACAAGGGGGAAAGGTGTCGAGAAGAGTGTATTCGCACCAACACGAGGCATTATGGCCTGGGGTGCTATCTGGTACGAAATTAGATCACCTCTAGTGCGAATCCGTGCCGTCATAACGAGTGTCCGTTACTTCAGTGACATCTTACGACCGGTCACCCTTCCATACCTGCAGCACGTCCCGGGGGCCATGTTGCAGCGACAACACGTGCCTTCAGGGATAACAACGTTCCACTTCTGCCGTGGCCGGATTTATCAATCATAGAAAACTTCTGGAACATGCGCAGCGGTACGACCGAACGCCAGCAACTCGAACTTTGGACTCTGGCCAATACAGCCTGAACGGCTATTCCACAGGACATCATTCACACAGCCGCCCCGGTGGCGCAGTGGTCTAAGGCGCTTCCCTCTGATCATTCGTCCGTAAGGGGTCCGGGTTCGATTCCCGGTCAGGCATGGATGTTGTGTTTGTCTTACGGCACTGGCTCTCTCCCTTCCCTGGAACCAGTGACCCTAAATTAGGGACGGGCGACTGCTTATAGCCCATTGAGTTGCTCACGGTGGTCGTTAAACCTCAAAAAAAAAAAAAATCATTCACACATTATTCAATTCTATTCCTTAGGTGGCCACACCGATTATTAGCTACATCGACGCACCTGGTACGTATGACACCGAGATTTTAACCATTTGTTCTGTATTGCTCAATGAACATATCCTGTAAGAAGACAGCCAAATGTGGACACACCGATTATTAGCTACATCGACGCAGCTGGTACGTATGACACCGAGATTTTAACCATTTGTTCTGTATTGCATAATGAACATATCCTGTAAGAAGACAGCCAAATGTGGCCACACTGATTATTAGCTACATCGACGCAGCTGGTAAGTATGACACCGAGAGGCTAATCATTTGTTCTTTATTTCTTAAGAAACCTACCCTGTAATAAGACAGCCAAATGTGGCAACACCGATTATTAGCTGCATCAACGCACAGAAAATATTGCTCTCAATTTACGAAACACATTTTAGCCCGTTCTTAAAGAAATAAGAGGAATGCCAACGAATTTACATATGAAATGAGCATCCAGATAGAAATCGGATCATGAAAAATGTAATTAAGACATTATTTGGTATATCAAATCAACACGAAGGGTTTATGACGACTGTTAAATGCTCGATCACCGGCGTATCGCAGTTGGCTAATCGCTAGCCTTGCATCTGTGGCAGGAGACTTGCTGACCTCAATCCTGCTGCAGTCTGTACATTTCACAGTATTCCAGGAGTTTCGCGAAAGTAACTCAAATTTATAGATGAGTCCGTTAAATCTGCTCAGTTTATATTTAAGCCGCAGCCAGTAATCTCTTGATGTGCGGACCGAGGAAAGCTTTGCTCAAGTAGCTTTCGAAAAGAGACGAGAGAATTCGAACGATATTTGGTTCATATTTTTTCGCCTTTCGAAAGCACTCGTTGGGTCGAGTTTTCTTCATTGGAATGATATTGACATAATCGAATGAATCTATTACTTCTATTCGATTAAGCCCATCTCCACCTAAATATTCCGTTTCTGGTACGTGGCATGGAGGTAGGAATAAGAGGAGCTGCTGTCGCCAACTCTTCTTATGCTAGCAAAGTGAAGCCGGGTTTGTACGCTTCCGCGGTGAAAGTAGTACCGCCAGCTTTCGCGTGGTTACCCTCAAGATGCAAAAGCAGACGATTTTCCGTAGGAAAGCATTAGTGAGACCTTGTTCGTTTTCTTAAGATTATACATTGTCTTAAATTATAAGCGAAATGGAAAAGCAGTGGAATAGGTTTAAGAGACTTACATGAAAGGAATTTCAGTACAAAAACTTAGATTTTCATGGAGAAAAAGAGATTTAAAAAAGCATTTTCGTAAAGACAGACGTATATGAAATGACGATTTAAAATGTGTTTACACTAAACATAATTTTATAAAGCGTTTAAAATATTTCTCTGTCTTAGCGGATTATAGTAAAATATTGTTTATCATAGAAATTGTAACGGTCGAGCTTCAGAGAATTTGTGTTATGCGTGAAATTTTGAAAAGGTCGCACTTTAAAGGAAGGGAACACTTCTGTCATGTTTTCAGGAGAAAAATTAAAGTAAACAACATTCCACGTATGTTTTACTTGGAGAACAATCATGATTGTTCTTAAGCAAATAAACAAGGATAGGGGGAACAATATTCCCATTGAACATTATTTTTGAAAAAATCATGAAATATCTTGATTTTATTTCCAAGCCTTTATAAGAAAAAATGGGGAATCTGCGAGCTTGTTCAAAGAAATTAAAAAAAATCTGACTCAAAATATGACGTTACTGTGTCTTCATTTTATTTCTTATAATTGCTTTAAGCACTTGACAGATTTTAGTTCCTTCTAATGCAGGTAGGAAATTCCAACTGGTTTGGTTAGAACTGTGGTGGGCTTCAAAGGTATGACTGTATATAATTTTAAAACTACAGGCCTTAATAGGATGGGAACTTTTTTCGGGGGGAGGGGTACACCTTTTTAAAGGTTGCAGTTTCAAAATTTAGCAAGAAAATATACAAATTAGTTTGTGGAAATAGGATTTACAAGTCCTGCTGATAGTAAAGGAAATCTGACTTGATAAAATCAGATTTACATAAGCAGCAGAAATAATTCCTACTGTAAGATCTCTTAAAAATAAATCCAACTGCATTCAAAATATTATACTTCTAATTTTCTGTCATCAGACACATTCATAATGTAATAAGTTAATAGCTTTTAAGTAGTAAATGAAACAGACGTGTGTATATAATAAGGATTTTTAATTTGGTTTTTGAAATATACGTATACCATTTATGAGCAAGGTTATATTTATTAATAAAGAATTCATTTAAGATAAATCTTGCAGTTTGTTGCTAGCACAAGAATAGGAAAATCTGATCACATAAGGTGTGTTTAATCAACACAAGGGGATTAATTTTAGCTCTAATGACAGAGCATTGTTAACAGCAGCCCATATGCTAATGTACATTTAACCTACGTTTTATGGCCACAAAAATTAATGGATAACTAATCAGAAGTGCATGGGAAATATAGAAGTGCAGATTTTATGCCATCAGATACTAAATCATCTTTAGTTCACTGTTATCTGTGTAACATCTCCAGTACAAAAATAATGCTGACCTTTTAAGCTAGAACTTCTTACGACAGCCTATTTCATCTGATTAGTTAAGTAAAGTTTTCACTCAAGTAATTTGTTTACCATAACTATACATTTTCATATATTTTTACTTCAGCGGAATTCAATATTTCCCCCATTTCTGTGAACTGCATTTCACACTCATTATGTACATTGTAAGCTGTAGAAAATATTGCAGTACTATCATTTCCTAATGGGGGTTCAATACACCTCTAGTTACACAAGACAAAAAGAATGAGCTAGTTAGAACATGAAGAAATATTACTATGAGTTGATGCCCAAATACATATTAAACCTTCTTGAAGTCATTTTTATATATGCGAGAAAAGAAAAGCTTACCCAACAGTATTTGTAGCTAGAACTTAGCTTACTGCTGCAATTCTTACCACTAAAGACAAATATTTGTATTGAAATTTATATGTAAATCCAATACAAAACACTTATCTCAAATAGTTAAATCTCATCTTCACTAGCAGCAGCAAAATGCTTTCCTTCACATACAATGGGTGCCACACCAGGTATGAGTGTCCTTTCTCTTAAAAGGCTTAGTCCTTCAGTCCTAATGGGGAAAACAAAAAATGAAGGGTGTGGGATGCATGGATACACAACAAGGATATCAAAGAATTTAAAAAATATATATACAATACAGGAAATCTGTAACAACTATCAAAATATTGGGTACAAGAGATTTACACTGATCTAATCAGAACATGAACTGTGAGCAAATAAACCACAAAAAATATTTGAATGTTTCAGCTATCACAAATACCTCGGCTTTAAAAAAATTACAAACTGTTGATAAAACAGAGACGGGTAATAAGCTTGATAGACAAAACACACATGCCACACCCACTGTGTAAGGAATGACCTTTTAGCTACATCTCACTGATTTTACCAAAAAAAAAGTAAGTTATGATGAAAAGGTAACAAGGAGGACTTTAAATATCAACAGAGAACCAAAAGGGGAAAGTTTAATTAGAGCATATATGCTGTAATTAATATTAGACAGAAAAAGCAGATTATCCATGGGAGAGTTAAAATTCATGAAAACAATGTTCAATCACAGAATAACAACTAAATCAGGTAAAGGAAACATTTGGTACCAGAAGTGAATGAAATATATGACTGATAGCTTATTTATGGAATATCAAAGTAACTGAATAAGAGAACATGAAGTTTTAGAATACCGAAAATGTGCAGTGACTAGAAATGAGGTGGCCGAAGAGAAATCTATTTTGGGGATGAACAGGAAATACAGGCAATTTAGAGATGTATGATTGCTGTGTTAATAATTATGTATTTCCATGTATTATGAGAATGTTTCTTCAAAAATCAAAATGCGCATACGTATGTTTACAGGGTCATAGCTTGAAAGGAGCCAGAAGTGCAAATCTTCACTGTAAGGTACTCATGGTCAGTCACTTTCAAATGATCCCTTGTTCATTTGTCTCTTACTTCTATTATTATTTTAATCTTTTAAATATTTGTGCACCCTTTGTGTTTCAATTTTCACATCTACTGTGTTTAGTATCGCCATCATTTTATGTTTTACATACAAAGTGGTTTTGTTGTGAATCAGGAGATATTAAAAGGGATGTTTTGCATTGTCATATAATTCCAAGAAATGATTAGTGCAGTGTCTCACATGCAAAAGTTACTGTTTTAATGTCCTCTGCAGTTCAGTTTTAAATAAAGGAGCTCCAGTTCTATTAACTGATCTTGTAGCACACTATTAAAAACACCTTGTCTATTAGTTTAAAATGAGTATTTACTAGCAATGGTTAAATCTGCAATTTGGTATACTGGTCAAGCCCTAAAACAGGAAAAAAATAAATAGATGAACTTTTGGTAAATGTAGCTAATTCCTAACCCCTATCGTTGTTGTTTATAATGCAAAGTTTTTGGATATGAACACCGTCATAATTATAGGTGGGTTATTAATAATTCAAAGACGATTATCTTAATAATGTAGTTATATTTAACATCCTTTTAAACGTGGTTCAGTTATGAATAACCCTCCGATTACATAATCTGCACTATTCCAGAAAAAATTGCTACAACTTTCGTAAACAGATCTGTATCACCTACGTAGACCTAGCGACTTCTTTAATTTAGCTACAAATTTAGAACATTACATAATATGCTAAAAGCAAGCCAATCACAGCAAAATATACAGTTGTCATTCACAGTAAATTGCAATCGACGATTGAATCCCAAAGAACTTAATTAAACCTAGTAAACGAAAAATAAAGTTATACTAACCGGTGGAATGACATACCTGGTATTTTCTTTTTAAACTTATTTGCACAGCTGAATGCCACGCAGGATCCCATGGAAACTAAATATGAACAAGGTAAAGTATGTTGTCAAACACAGAAAAAAATCTACGCTGCCAAACCAGTTTAACGAAAAATATGAGCTTCTAAAAATCACAAATTTTCAATGCTTTCCTATGGCAGACACGACCAAGAGGGTAACCAAGCACGCGGAGGGATATCACAGCAGTTAACAGGTCGGCGGTTAAAGCGCCGATTGCTGATATTTCCTACCTCCATGACATGAAGTGCAGCACAACCGTAGGTAAAAGGTTTAGGTAATCCTGATGGATTTTAAGTCGGAGTCTGGTCACATCATGAAAGAGCAATGAATGAATTGTTTGATGAGGAGGGCAACGGGAAAAACAACCTCATCGTAACCCCAGGAAATTCCTTACCGTAGCCGTACACCTCTCTGTGATTAATTGTCCTTGTCTGAGCATTGCACCTGAAGAAGAAATTTTCTTGGTAGGTAATGAATGATGCAGACGATATTTTTCAGGTGCTCATTTTAGTTCCGAAGGTCGCAAATAGTAATGCATATTTTCCATGTGGGTATCTTTGGCATACTGACAGGTGTTACACGAGAAAATAAAACCCTCACTTCACCACCATTGAAATATACGTGATTTCATCCGGCACTTAAATCGCATTTTCAGCCCCAGGAAAATTGTTGATTGTGGAGAACACCCGAAACAGAATGTTTAAAAGCGCATGTAAGAAGAAATGAAAAATCCGCTGAGATATAGCTTTTTTTTTTTTTTTATCTAACGATAACCATAACATGGATAGGTCCAAATTGGTTTGGATTTTTGTTAACGTGTTGTTGGGCATTTCTTTAGTGCTCATCTAATTTTCCTTTTCTGTTGCACAGATCCCCTGTGTTAGCACCTTCTTGAGCCTATTTTAATAAATTAATTTAAGGCAGTGGTTCTCAGACCGGGGGGGGGGGGGGGGGTTCTCAAGGAATATTTCTAACATTAGAAATTATTATTTTTAACTCGACCTAACGTAATGCGTCACTTCGTGAAAGTTTCTTTTCGAACTCTGTCGTTGATGTTACAGCTGCCTTGACACGTTACCTGTTGCGGTGTCATCGCCGGTCGCTCCCGACCGCCAGCTGCACATGGTATCGCCTCTCTGCATTGTATAATTCGCGTGATACAATCCTCATGTGTGTTTGCTTATAGGTTATTTGTACTACAGTTTGTGTGTGTGTGTGTGTGTGTGTGTGTGTTTTTCAGTCAATGCAAAACATTGTTTTAAAACCGGACTGTATTTGTTTTGAAAATGAAACTGTTTTTAATCAGTGCACAAAGAGAAGACTAAAATGATTATTCTACCAGCTATGGTGGCAGCAAGAAGGAACCCACGGACTCTATCACTACAATTAAACGGAGTAAAAAAAAAGGCAGCATGATGACAAATTACTTTCTCTGGGTTGCACAAAAATACACTGCCTGACGAAGGAATGCTCGAAACCAGACCAAACTATACACACAGATAGTCAAGTAGGTCCTGAATAAATGATTTGTCACATTTAGATAAGGCCCCAGTGGCCGAACATACAGGATGATCAATAAGGAGTGTGGCCTCCATTTTGGGCGATACAGCGTTGAATCCGACATGGCAATGAGAGTTCGAATAGAGTCCTGTGGTATCGTGGATCATGTGGTGCTCATCTGAGTCCACAGTTCATCTTTATCTTGCCGGGGGTGGGAGAGTACTCAATCGTGTCCCACAGATGCTCGATGGGCGAGAGGTCGGGGGATCGTGCTGGCCACGTTAGCATTCGCACACCCTGTAAAGCATTCAGGCTGATCCAAGAGGTATGCAGCCGGGAGTTATCCTGTTGAAAAACTGCGTTTGGGATGCCTTGCAGATACGGTAGTGCCACGGGCCGCAGCACCTCGTCAACATAACCTCAATATGCCCCAGCGGTAAGCGGCTTTCGGTGCTGATAGCACCCTACACCATGATTCCACGTTGCCGGGCAGTATGGCGCTCCACAATGGCGGAGGAATCCGCCACGTTGTCTCCAGACTCTCACGGCGATGGTGAGACAGAACCGCGATTCGTCGCTGAGCACCACACTGTTCCATTCGGCACGCCAAGCGGTGATGACGATGACTCGCTGTTAAGGGTAGGCTTCGCAACGGATGGCTGGATAGCAAACCAGAAGCAGCCAATCGGCGCGACACTGTCCGCGTCGATATCGGAGCATCCAAGCCTCCCGGCACACTCCGCACGCAAAATGTCGCCCGTTGTGGGCAGTGGGTCCTCTACGCCATGACGTCGGATGCAACGATCGGTGCGCTTGGACGTTCGGCTCCGCCCCCCCCTACGACGTTGCTCAGATCCTTCCTGGGACCACTGTGTCCAAATGCGACCGACGGTTGTGGCATCACGTTGCGTTTCTTCCGCAATACGACGCAAGGACTACCCATGATTCCGGGGTGGTCATATTCTGATACGACCGCGTATATCACTGTAATCATGTGAGGGGTTTTTTTTTTTTTTTTTTTTTGGTACATGTGCTCTTATATAAATAGTGAGACTTTGTGCCTGAAAGAGTCAAAACATGGCATACTTAAAAATAATCTCCGCGAGCATTTAGACAGCGGTCCCATCGTTGCACAAGTCCTTGTATTCCTGCGGCATAAAAGGAAGCACGCTTCAATCGCTATCTACAGCTTCGCGCACCTGAGCATCCGAAGTGAAAGGCCGCCCCGGTGGCGCAGTAGTCTAAGCGATGGCCTCTGATCATTCGTACGAACGGGGTCCGGGTTCGAATCCCGGTGAGACATGAATGTTGTGTTTGTCTTACGCCACTGGCTCTCTCCCTTCCCTGGAACCAGTGACCCCAAATTAGGGACGGGAGACTGCTTATAGCCCATTGAGTTGCTCACGGTGGTCGTTAAAAATCCAATAAAAAAAAATATGAGAGGTTTGCCTTTGAGAATTTTTTTTCATAGGTCCAAATATGTGAAAATCGCAGGGAGGTAGGTCAGGATTATACGCCGGATGTTGAAAGGCTTCCCAGCGCAATCGATGCAGTGTGCTTCGAGTGGTAACTGCCGTATGCGGCCGGGCGTTCTCATTCTGAAGCACAATACCCTGAGTGAGATTGCCAGGTCTCTTGTTTTTGATGGTTTCTCGAAGCTTAATTAGCCGCCCCGGTGGCGCAGTGGTCTAAGCGATGGTCTCAGATCATTCGAACGGGGTCCGGGTTCGAATCCCGGTGAGGCATGGATGTTGTGTTTGTCTTACGGCACTGGCTCTCTCTCCCTTCCCTGGAACCAGTGACCCGAAATTAGGGACGGGCTACTGCTTATAGCCCATTGAGTTGCTCACGGTGGTCGTTAAACCTCCAATAAAAAAAAAAAAAAAAAAAAAAAGAAGCTTAATTAAACTTTGACAGTATCGTTCGGCATGGATATTTGATCATTTTGGTAGTTAATAAGCAATGGTCCTCGATGGTCAAAGAACAGGGTTAACATCACATTGCCTGCGGAAATGGTGGACCGTGATTTCCTCGGGAGGTGGCGATGATGCACGTTTCCACTGCATGCTCTAGCGTTTCGACTCTGGCTCGAAATGATGACACCAGCTTTTGTCCCTAGCAATAATCCGTATCAGGAAATCATGGTAGTGGAACAGATGCTGTAACGATGGTCCCATATAAACGTGTAAAGAGCGATGACTTCTGTTTGATGTTTCTAATCCACGTCAATTGTGTATATTAATTATTCATTCGCTGCTTACCATCTTTGGTGAATCCCCAGCATTGTGCATGGCCCCAAGAAGCAACCTGGTTTGGCAGTTAGTCGTATGTGAGTCTGGAGAACTCTAGGTCGCTGTGGTGCAGTGGTAGCATGTCTGGCGCGTAACTGGAAGACCTGGGTTCGATTTCCGGTGGCGGCCGATGAGAATTTTTCCGTGACTCACTTATAAACGGGGAAAGAGCGATGGCTTCTGTTTGATGTTGAAGTCCCATTCGTTGATGAACAGATGTTTAGATACCCACGTGACGCAGACCTTACGATATTCAAGGCATGATCGTATTTGACAGCTCCGATGCACACAGCCGCACTGTTCGCAAGTTTTCCGATCGTGATTTTTTGGTTGGCTTTTATACTGCAGCATACACAAGTGCAACTGTCGTCACTGAAACAGCAGCATGATGTGGTGCTACTGATCTTGGCTGGTGTGCGGTACTTGTTCGTCCACCACTAAAGAGCTGGCACTACTGGATTACAGTACTGCGTGCAAGACATACACCGTCTTCATTAGTCTGTGACGTAACTGAATTACAGCACGTTGAGCAACTTTCGACGTATCCATCTCCTGTGAGAGAACAATAAAATTAGTGCAGCACATTACACAGCTTCCGTAACAAACAAGCTGCCATGAAGTTGCATAGCGCCGCCCCGGTGGCGCAGTGGTCTAAGCGATGGCCTCTGATCATTCGTCCGAAAGGGGTCCGGGTTCGAATCCCGGTGAGGCATGGATGTTGTGTTTGTCTTACGGCACTGGCTCTCTCCCTTCCCTGGAACCAGTGACCCTAAATTAGGGACGGGCGACTGCTTATAGCCCATTGAGTTGCTCACGGTGGTCGTTAAACCTCCAATCAAAAAAAAAAAAAAGTTGCATAGCCTTTAAATCGCCTGTACACCAGCGCCACCTATTGACAAAATTAGGAAGCGCACTCCAGCCAAAGAGTCTCACAACTTATATATTTCAGGAATAATTTGATCTTTTCATGTACTTATATAGTACGTAATAGTTTAGCTTTAACTGTCTCTTGAAACGAAAGTTCATATCGGAGATTTTTTTATTGGAGATTTAACGACCACCGTGAACAATTCAATGGGCTATAAGCAGTCGCCCGTCCCTAATTTAGGGTCACTGGTTCCAGGGAAGGAAAAGAGCCAGTGCCGTAAGACAAACAACATCCATGCCTCACCAGGATTCGAACCCGGACCCCTTTCGGACGAATGATCAGAAGCCATCGCTTAGACCACTGCACCACCGGCTATCGGAGATTCAACGCAATTAAGCACCCTTCGACTTAACCGCGTAAGTCGGGGACTTACTGTACTATCTCTTATGACTGTAAACAGTCGCCCGTCGCTAATTTATGGTGGCCTCTGGTTCCAGGGAAACGACAGAGCCAGCGGTGCATGTTTGCAGCTAAAAAAAGTGTTCTTAGTCAAAAGTATGCGACAAAAAAGCTGTCCAGTTAATTATTGAAAAGCAGCAATGATTTCCTCATTGCAAAGGTAATTTTTTGAAGTAGGACTTTTAGAATCAGAGGTAAAGAAGAATGCATGTTTTTGATGGTGAGACTCCGGATTGAAATTTTTTTTTTATAACATTAGCTTTAGAAATCTCATTTGGGGGGGGGGGGAAACTAAGTCAATGGCCTATTATATCTACGTCGCGTACCTGCAAGACTACGTTAGAAAAAGAACAAAATACGTACGAGGGTTGAACCAAAAGTAATGAAAAAACTGGGCATAACTTTATTAACTGACAGTGGTCATTCAAATTGCACACGTAGGTAGAAAAACTATTTCTCTATACAAAGGCACTGCTTAATATAGTTTCCATCACAAGCGTTGCATTTGCGCCATCGATGAACCCAACTGTCGTATCCTTTTTGAAAAAATTCAGGTGTGTGCTGTTGTACCCACTTCTTCGCAGCCACTTTCACCTCGTTTGCGTCATCAAATTGTGGTCACCGGAGACTGTCCTTCATTAGACCGAACATGTGGAAGTCGGAGGGCGCCAGATCTGAGCTGTAAGGTGGATGGGGGATCAGCCTGATTTGTTGCCAAAGATGTGTGTGGTCTCACATTGTCATGGTGAATGTAGATCCTTTTCAGATTCTCGTTCGGTCTCTTAGCTTCTTGAGTGTCTCAATATGCCGCTCGCTGGTCACGCACGTTCAAGGAAATCAAGGTGAATGACACCCTATCATCCCAAAATACAGTCACCCTGACCACCTGTGCTGATCGCTGGCTCTTAAACTTCTAGGCCTTGGTGGTGAAGAGGTGTGACGCCATTCCATTGATTGATTCTTAGTTTCCGGATCGTAAAGATACGCCCACGTTTCATGCCCTATCACCAGATCGAAAAAAGTGTATCTTCATAGGTTTCAAACGTTTCCAGCAGATCAGAGGAGATTTTCACTTCCCCCTTCTCTCCTTCAAATCGGGTGTCAACTGCCCAGGTACCCACTTTTTACACACTTTCCGATACCCAAAGTTTTCCACCATGGCATTGTGATCACAGTCCATTTATGCAGCAAGCTCACGGATTGTGATTCGTCTATCAGCGCGAATCAATTCTTGCACTCGCTGACGATTTGTGTCAGTGGTCGCAGATGATGGTCTCCCACTGCGTGGTTTGTCTTCATTGCTGGTTTAGCCTTCTTTAAACTTCATCCATCTTTGCACATTGGTCTTGTCAATGGTGTCATCTCCGTAAGCATTCTGTAGCCTTCTGTGGATGTTGGACAGCCTGTACCCTTCCTTCGTCAAGAACTCAATGACGGCACGTTGCTTCTGCTTGGAATCCGTTATTTACCGGAAGGGAAGAGCTACTCTACAAACATGTTCAATTTGAATGACCGCTGTCAGTTAATAAAAAAGTTATGGCCACTTTTGAATTACTGTCGATACAACCCTCGTATAATAATTCAAATTACAGAACATTTTTTGTAATCCGATAAAATGGTCCAAAAATATGATGCACACACATATATTTTTCAATAAAAAATAGCACGATTTCTTTTTCTATACTTCATATTTCCAAAGACGTACATTTGATCCGGAAATGTGAGGTAAATGCTTTCTTTCTTTAATCTTGTTCGGCTGAACGTATCAAATTTTCCACGAATTCGTGAGCTTCTGGTTAAAAATAAAAACTACTCCAACGTGACTGCCGGAAATGAGTGTAATCAAGTGATAGAAACAAGTAGTTGAATATGTACTGCATGATCCCCCCCCCCCCCCCACTCCACTCCATTTCAAATCCTTTCGTCATTGGGATGAATTCCTTTGTACTGGCATACAAGTTCGCAATGTTCGTTCCTGCACGGCTTAGAAAAGAGTTTCCGATTTCCTAGCGAGAAAAAAATTGTAACCACACAAAACAGACGCTCTTGAGATAAAAACCGGAAAGGAAATGAGATTTCGTTTTTTCACTTTGTATCTGTGCTTTATATGTCACGTGTTGCACGATTTCACGATAAGGTGGGGTTCTGTTGCATGCTCCCATTTTCTGCGGGCACAAACAAGCAGAAAAAGTAGTCGAGCACGAGTTTGTATGTATTGCCTTTAGCAATCAGATCTTTAGAAAACGAGGAAGAGGAGAAACAAAAACTCCCAGATCTTAGGAGAACTACCATAAAGTCTCGAAGATGTGTAATGATGGGAGTAAGTCTGACCATAAACCATTAAAACGGATATATTGAAGAGAATAACACAATCGACATATAGAACAGTTTTGGCTTCCAGAATCCGAAGCGTTCAAACCTTATACCGAAGCAGGCTGATAGGATAAGCTTGGGGTAACTGTAAAAGATGTAGACTGCGGAACTATCCTGCATTGGCAAGGCTGTTCAAAAGTAGTTCTGCAAGATATCTTACGCTACGATTCTCGTAAAACGTTTTGCGTTACATAAAATTGAAGAAAATGTGGACATTTGTATTCTCACTCTTTTTATCGCTACCAGACTTGTTACCAGGAAATCGAGTTACAGCCAAAAACAAATATGGCATACACTACAGTGCCAAAAGTCATGGGATAGCAGTATGCAAATTTTCAACTGGCGTTGCCGTAGTATAACGCCCTGACGCATTCCACAATTTTTATCAGTTGCGAGTGGTAATCGCGTGAGTCAGGTTGAACAACCGCCAGTAGGATTATGGCAAGCCGACGTGATTATCGGAGTTTGAACGAGGCATAGTAGTGGGAGCCAGACGGATGGAACATTCAATTTCTGAAGTTGTGCAAATATTCAACAGTCCTCGATGTCATGGGTGTACCGAGAATACCTCACGGACGGCATTACCACCCAATGTGGACAGCGCAGTGGCCGACCGCGGATGCTGAATGACCGTGACCACCAGCGTCTGACCAGGATTGTCCATGCTAACAGACAAGCGAAACTGGCTCAAATAACATCCACATTCGATGCAGGAGGTACCAGAGACATATATGCATCAGGTCAGTGCAGCGCAATTTAGCATCTATGGGTTATGGGAACAGAATACCCACCAGCGTGCCTTTGTTATCACCACGACCTCGGACACAACAGATCACCTGGGCTCATGAACACAGTAATTGGACCCTGGGAGACTGACAACATGTGACGTGTTCCGACGAGTCACATTCAGTTTTTACGAGCCGATGGTAGGGTTCGGGGTTAGCGCATGCAGACCCCATGAGGCCATGGAGCTAAGCTGTGAACAAGGCACTATGCAAGCTGGTGGTGGTTCCATACATGTGTGGGATGTCTTTATGTGGCACAGTTTGTGTCCCCTGGTTCTCGTAAACACTTCATTAACCAGTAATCGCTTTGTTTCTCTGCTCGGTGACCATTTGTAGCCTTTCATGGACTTCACGTACCCCAACAATGATGAGATTTTCCAGGCGGACAATGACATCATGTCATCAGACTGAAGTTTTCTAAAATTCATTCGAGGAGCATTCTGGACAATTCCGACGGATGGTGTGGCCACCACGTTCGCCCGACATGAACCCAATAGAGGAAGCACTTATGGGACGTGGTGGAAAGATCCATTTTCACCCAAGATCCTGCACCTACAAATACCAGGGAATTGTGGGAGGCTGTTCAGACGGCATGGCTCAACATCTCTCCAGAAGTCTTCCGGCCACTTGTGGAATCAATGCCACGTCGAGTTGCTGCACTTCGCCGGGCTAGAGGAGGTCCTACACGATACTAAGTACGTATCCCATGAGTTTTGGCACTTCAGTATATGTATTCAAGCGTTAGCGCTGGTGTTTTTTAAATTGCCCTAACATATACATGGTGTGTAGTAAAGTTGCGTAACAACCTCTTCTTAGGCGATTATGTAGCGTTCTTTACCATTTGAAACGTTGAGAACACTACTTAAGACTTGACTTCTCTTCAAGTGAAACAAAGTCATTCAAAATAAAAGTTCAGAAAGACTTGCTTTTACTGTTTTATTTATTAACATCGTATGCACATTTATACTTGACTTTCCAAAATACGTCAGGAACTAATTACAATGGTAGTATTACTACAAAACTAATTAACAATCGTTAATAGGTAGAACACTTTAACTATGTAACAGTTCAGCTTAATATTCCGCCTTCAGAGTAACGAAACCCGCAATTATAACATCACACTACCATACCCACTCTTTTTGGCTGCTTCTTCAACATTACATATCTTCTAGTTCCTATCTGTCACATGCATACTCTGACCTCAGAAGTGTTGCCAACCTCATTCCGCGAGAGAAAAGATAAGCACGCCGGACAAATAATTAGTCACCCTAAACAGAAATGACAGTAGGAAGTTACCGGTTGCACAGAGGGCGCTGTGATAGCATTGTTGGGAGATAAATAGTACCGACGTGATCTGCAGGATGATTTCTGTCTCGTGCAGTGGTGAAGAGCAACGTGTGTGTTGAATTTAGTTTGCAATATGGGTCGTAAGACAGACTGTACTGAGTGGCAAAAAGGAGCTTTCGTGTTTGGCCGTGCCCACGGACGCAAATTGAATGAAGTCGCCCAATTTGTTGGTGTGTGGAAGCGTACTGTGGTGTGGTTCGCAGTCAACTAAAAATCGGCGACGTAACTGTGGCCGGAAAACGATTCTCACCAACAGGAACCTGCGCCATGTTTCACGCCTAGTAACTGCAAATCGGTTTCAAACGAGACAACAATTGCTCCAAACAGTCAGTGAAAGTCCACTCCAACCAATTTCTGAAAGGACATTGCAACGAGAACTGCATGCGATGGACATCTGGAGCAGAGTACCACGGAACAGGCCTCTTTTAGCAGCAAGTCACAAAGTCGCACGTTATCAATGGGCTCAGAGGCACAGAAACTTTATTGTGGAGGATTGGAAACGAGTAATTTGGTCTGATGAGTCTCGTTTATGTTTGTATACTCCAATGATGGGAGGCGACGAGTACATCGCCGGCCCAATGAAGCCTTTAATCCAGTGGCGGCTTTTCAGGTGAAGTAGGTGAAGTGCCTCTTCACCTATTATACTCAAAATAAAGTTTTATTCAGTATTTTTTTTATAATATATTCTTTTTTGCCTTTATTCAGTTCCAAAATTGCCAAACTTTTGAACAGGTATTAATTCACATAGCGCGCTCAATACGGAAAACAAATCCTTATACGCAAAACACTGCAAGTGAAGAGCCGAAATGAGAATGCTTGGAAGTCTGCAGTTTTCCGCCGAGTTGCCATGGTAACCGTGAAGTCACCATCCCCAAGCTTCACGCGCCTTACCTCTGCATCTTTCAGTTTTTGAGCGTAAAGTCGTGAGAGATCACGGTGGAGTGGGCGGACTACCATTCAATCTGCTAGGGCTTTTTTTTTTTTTCCTTGTAATGCTGTGGTACATTATTTTCCGAAAGAAATTTGTTCTTTCGTGCTTTGTGATTATTTGTTGAAAGCTTTAACTGATATTTTAGGTTTGCGTACAATTTAACTAATGGTGATAGTTTTTAGTATGCATCCTGTGGACGACATTGTAATTTATTGCAAACTCCATTTACTCTGTGGAAAGATGAAGACGAAAGAGACATTTTGCTTCAAGGACGACCAACGGATTCACTGACAATTGTTGCCAAGAACGAAATCAAGAAGAGCGGTAAATCTAACAATATTAATTTTAAAAATTGTTGGTTTACTGAATATAAATGGATTTGCAACACTTCTGTGTTAATTTTTTTGGGGGGGGGGCTGCTTACTTTTTAGTAATAAACATTTGACGTGGAATAAAGACGGATTCTCAGATTTATTAAGCGTAACACGGTCACTTCATAAACATAGTGATTCTAGCGAACACCTGAAATGCGGATTGATGTAAAGGAATTTCGAAAAAATTCAAAACACCATTGCCGATGCCCTGAGGAAGAATGCTAGGCTTTTGAAAACGCATTTTAACGAAAAGGTTCGTTTAAATAGACTTTTCCTGCAGACAGTGATTGATGCAGTATTAGTCTATACTGTATTTGAGCAAACAAGAACTAGCATTCCATGGCCATGACGAAAGCATGGGCTCGATAAATCGTGGAAATTTCATTGAATTACTTTCATTGTTGATATGAAGAAGTTCTTTAGAAATTGAAAATCAATACGAAAGGATAAAAAACTATTCAAAATGAATTAATTGAATGTATTTCTGAATATATAAACGAACACGTCAAAAATTAAATAATTTTTGATTGTTGATTCGGAAGGTGTATTTGGTTGAGGGATTTTTGGGTTTCCATGATGTGAATGAAGATAGAACGTCAGGAGCTTTATACAAAATGCTAGACAAAATTTTGGAACAGTTTGATTACCAACACAAATAAATAGGACAATGCTACGATGGGGCAAGTATAATGTCTGGACACTTAAATGGGCTACAGGAAAAAAAAGTCCAGGATAAAGCTTCTCAAGCTGTTTTTGTTCAATGCTTAGTTCATCGTTTGAATCTTTTATTACACCAGAGTTTTTCTAAAATTTCTAAGTGTCGTATACTTTTTTTGCAAGCCTCAGTGGAATTGCTTCGTTTGTTCACCATTCTGCGAAGCGGTCTTATACACTTATATCAACAACCGCAAGATGCAGACCAACCATAACTACATTTACTAATTTCGAAGTGGAGGACTCGATGGTCCTCCACTTCGAAATTAGTAAATGTAGTTGTTGCAGATTGGGATAAATTGAAAGAAGTGTTCGGATTTCTGACGAATAGCGAATAATCAGACAAAAAATCAATTCATCTTGCCAAGGGGTTTTTGAAGGATATGAACACTTTCAAATTTACATTTTTGGCTCCACCTATCTATTATTCGAACTTTTGAAGAAAAAATAACTAAGCATAAACTATTGTGTAACTCAAATTAAAAAAAAAAAAAAAAAAAAAAAAACCGTGACATTTTGAGCCATAAAAGGAACGATGAGTTATTTGAAACGCAGTTTGGAAAAGCTAGCAAAATCACAGAAATAAGCACGGGGATATGCTGCTCTTACACAGGAAACAATTTTTCAAAATTATAAACAATTGTATTTTGAAATTTTGGACCACATTCTTATGGAAATTGATATAAGGTTTCAAGACTGTAAGAAACTTCAATTTGTCTGACTTGCTGACACAACCAAATTCGAATAATTTAATGCGTGCTTTCCTTCTCGCGCTCTTGAAAATCTACATTTTTACGGAAACATATTTGCTAAACACCAGCGCCTTAAAAATGAACTGAGTGTTGTATATGCCGATGAAAAATTAAGGAATGTATTGACTCAAGAACTCCTTCGAGTGTTTCACGGAGACAGACATTTTTACAGAAGATTATAAATTGGTTTTCCTCAGTTTAACAATTCCATCTACAAGTGTGCCAGTGGAAAGAAGTTTTTTTATAAGAATACAAACTTGATCAAGAAACACTAGTTCCCAAGATAGACTTGCTTATCTGGCAAATATTTCTATTCAGGAAGACATTTTATTGATGCTCACGAAGAAACAACCATCTAACCATCTTATGACGACATAATCGACAAATTTGCAGCTTTAAGAGAATGAAAAATTGATTTAATATACAAAAAATAAGTCCTCATTAAGGGATTTTCATTGTAGACAGTATATATCTTTTCATACTGCTCTTGTACCTCTTCAACTATTTTTCCAACCACGAGCCGCCACTGCTTTAATCCTGATTGTGTCGGAGGTGTTTTCGTACCACGCAATGGGCCCTCTCGTTGCAATGACGATGAACTTGAACCAGCATGCGTACCTCCACATGTTGAATGACGAAATTTTGCCCTTTATCTCCAGGAGCAGCATTGCACTGCCATTCCTGTCTTCCAAGACGACAATTGCGGTGTGCACAGGGCTAAAACTGTGTCTGGTGGCACGACGAACAATCTGCAACACTGTCTCACCTCGACTGGCCCGCCAAATCCCCAGATTTAAATCCCATTGAAAATCTGTGGGATCATTTGGAACAGAAAGTAAAACGCTGAAATAGACACCCAGGTACTCTGGCAGAACTATGGAACCATTTGACTCACGAGTGGCTGCAAATCAATGTTCAATACATCTACAACATCTTGGAGTTTCGTACTACAACGGTTCATGCTGTTATCAAGGCAAGAGGCGCCGTCACCAGTTATTAGGTAAGTTCTGACAAGGGTGACTAATTTTTTTGTCCGGGGTACTTATAACGTTAAGGTTGAAAACGCTAAAAGAGAATGAACTCAAATTTACATAGAGAAAGCAACTAAAAATGAAAGTTAATTTAGAGTTTACGTCACAAACAGAGACTAAAAACGATGAGAACCAACGGGATCGATGCAAGTGCCAGAGATAGTACCTGTAGCGGCGAATCAACGAACTTAGCTCCGCCCGAACTCTAAAAATACGATAGATAGCCCAAACAGACGTCCATTGCAAAGTTGAGAACATCAGTCGTTAGTTGCAAATCTATCCCGAATAGGCGAATTTGGGTTGCGCGCTGAGAAGGAAAAGGTATCAAAAAGGCATATTTCCACCGTGTGTAAAGTCATGTGAACAAATGATACGGAGGGCATCTAACTTAAGGAGATGATACACTGACAGTGCCCCTACCCTTTCCATAACATACATCCGTTCGTTCGTACGCCACTACCGGAATGCTCTCTTCTGTTTCAATTCCGTCTGAAATCACCTCATTTGAGCTTCTTTTTCTTTTTGTGGTGGTGTTTTCCAAAAAAAGAAAAATAGAAAATATGCCCTACACACGGATCCTTTTACCTGGATGTTATGACCAAACAGTCATCTGTTTATGATATTCTGTACCTAATCAACTCCTATCTCAGGTAAGTGGGTAATGAATGTTCATTGTGCAAACATGAGTTCTGGATGGTGTGGCTGCTTAAACGTTTTTGTGCACCAGCGTTGAATTGCCGAATGATTTCTTGCAATGTTGCCTGTCTATCCGCTGTTCCAATGCGAGCTAGCCGACGATGACCCCGCTCATCCACACGCTCTTGTCCACGGCAGTTGGCCCTTGCAGGGATGGTTTCACCGGATTCGATGCACCCGTGACACAGTGGCTAGTAAAAATCCCAGTGGCTGCACGACTTCTGAGCTGGAGTGACCCATTCGTAGGGCCCCGACAATTTGCCCATGATCAAATGCATCACTCCTTCTTCCAACTCTTACTGATTCCCGTCGCATCACTCCTTATATTGTCGGATCGCTGCATACGTCATGTCATTTCCGTTTACAGGGCCGCCCACAGCGCCACATTTGCATAACGCCAGCTGTCTCTAATTCAATTGCTCTTCAGTATGCATATATATACTACAGGGTGCATAGGAAAGTCTCTTTAGCCTGGAATAACTTGCGAACGAAGAGAGATACAGTTATGCAAATGATCAAAAATGATCATATGTAGAGGATTTTAGGAAGGGAGTGTCTGACCCCAGGTCTTTAACAACCCTTAGAAATAGGAAGCTAGGAGATTTGGGCTAGAGTGCGCGATAGGAAAGTGACACGGAAGCGAAGTAGAAAGGGGAGGAAGATGTCCTTATTTATTACTGGGGGCCAGTACCCGGGGTCCGACGGCTTAACGTGCCCATCCGACGCACGGCGGATATTTATTGGATCAAGCGTTCGTACCTGCTGGGATCGAAGCTGAGGTCCTTTCCCTGGAGTCACGAACGTTTTCCACTAGGCCACCCGCGGCCCTGCAAATATGCAAGTGAGATAAAGGTGTAGTAAAGCGACTACGCCCGATCGAATGTAACCGATAGCAGCGCCCCCAGTGGCGAAATGCGGAAGTTAGCCATTGCAAATCGAAAACGAAAAGAGATAGAGCAAAATTTCCAATTACAAAGTTGTACAGCATCAATTAATTAGTACAAAACGACATTTGTTTCACACGGATAAGATAAATTGTCGTCTGAATACAATAAAATATCCGAAATCGATGTGCGATGATTCGAATCTGCATATTCACATTTCACAAATGTAGCCGTATGCAAATGCAGATTGTGACGTTGTACCGTACCTACGATATAAAAACCAGTAGCAGGATGTACCTTGATCAGAAGTTAAGATCTACGTATAGTGCGTTCACTATAACTTGACAGTTGGGAAGGATTCACTTTACCAGTTTCAGGGAGCTTCGCATCGTAAGCAGCGTGCTTACAAATAATCGCCTCCAACCCTCTTGGAGCAGGGCAATAAACAATGAAGATACGGGGTGGATAAGGGGAGTGTTGGCAGTCCCTCCTAATGCTGATTCCTTCAATGGTCTTTGTGGGAGGGAAAAGAATAAGGCATTCTTGAACATCACCAAACGACCCTTTCCGACTTCTGTTACTGATTTCTCAAGCTAGCTTTGTAGCAAGCAAGAGATCTTTACTCACGGTTTTTTTCTTTTGCTGTTTATTTAATCTTTTTTTTTTGTGATACTGTTAATATTATTGCTCACAACTATGGCACTCAGCACACTGAAAGCTGGAAAAGTACTGAAAAGTCAAGCTAGGGAAATTATTGGGAATGTAATAATGTTCATGGACGAAGAAAAAACGAAATGGAGTTCCGAAAGTGGATGTGAAAAAATCCAATGAACGCGTTTCGGAGGCTACAGGAGTTTTACTGAGAACTGTTTACAGAATTCGGAAACAGACTGCTACAAGCGAGGTTTTGTCAACTCCTGGTAAAAGACGAAACAAGAAAGCGCCGAAGCGCGAAATAGATGATTTTGACAAATGCGTTGTGCGCAGAACGGTACATGACATGTATGAAAAAAAGGAAATCCCTACTCTTCAGTCTTTATTAATCAAATTACGCGACAGTATTGATTTTGACGGAGGTAAGACTACATTGAGTAAAATACTAGATAATTTGGGTTTCAAATATGAGCGATGGAATGGTCGAAAGGTTTTAATAAAGAAACCCGACACTGTAGCGAAACGTAGGCATTTCTTAAAGGAGTTAAAGCGTAATGAAAATCTACCCGTTCCAAAAGCTGTTGTTTATCAAGATGAGACATGGCTTCTAACGTCTCATGTTTGTCCTAAAGGATGGCAAGACACAAGCTGTGAAAAGCCAACTGGACTCCAAGTTCCTTCATCGAAAGGAAGCAGATTTATAATTTGCCATGCCGGAACAAAGGATGGTTTTATACCAGGGGCTTCACTTTTATTTCGTTCGAAGACAAAAAATGGTGATTACCATGATGAAATGAATTCCGAAAACTTTAGAAAATGGTTTGAAAGCCAGCTGCTTCCGAATTTACCACCAAATTCAATAATCGTCATGGACAATGCACCATATAACTGCATGCTTGCTGAAAAAATACCCACGACGAACTGGAAGAAGGCTGAAATACAAGCATGGCTTCAGCGACATAACATTGATTTCGCACTTGATATGCTTAAAGCGGAATTACTACAGATTGTCCGTCGCACCAGACCACAGAAAAAATTTATCATTGATGAAATAGCAGCAGATGATGGACATCAAGTATTAAGACTCCCACCTTATCACTGTGACTTGAACCCCATTGAGTTGATTTGGGCCGATGCCAAAAACTATGTGGGTCGGCATAATGCCTCTTTCACGAAAGAAAGCATAGAAACTTTATGGAGTAAAGCATTGCAAACCGTTACTCCGGAAAAATGGGAGGCCTGTGTGAATCATGTCCAAACTTTGGCACAAAAATACTGGATTTCTGATGGCATCATGGATGAAATAGAGGAAAATGAGATTGAAAAATTTGTAATAAATATAGGAGAGGATACTGACAGCAGTGATGAAACTGAAGACATATCATCAGCCGATGAAGATTTTGATATTGAGGGAATAATGCCTTTACCTGATTGAAATTGATTCTGCTTTGCTGTTGCTTCAAGGTAAGAGATACACAGTCCTGTTTCAATAAAAGGAATGTCCCTAACACACACACACACACACACACACATATATGAAAAGGCTTTGATTCCGTGAAACGTTACCAGTTACGATGGACTGCCTCACTCATTTTCAGGCCGATGAGGACGGCAGAGTGGTTACTGTCTCGATGAATAGTGGAGTTACGTCGATTAAGATTTTTTGTGTGTATGTTTCGTTGTTGTGCTCTCTTCGGAACTGCTTCTACGATCAGTTCCTTTACTTCCTCAGAGGCGGCTAGATTTTTCTGGTCAGAAGAATGTTAACTCATTTGTCGATAACAATAACGAACTGCTGGGCACTCGTGGCCACAAGGATCCTGATAGCACAGTCTCTACGGACTTGATCAGGAATCAGCAGTTGTAAGACGTGTGGCGCTCGTATCTGCAGGTGCCGGGTTTTACCTGCGTAGGAATAACCAAGCTTCTAGGATTGACATGTTTCTTGTCTTCGACGCTTGAGTATGTAACTGGGGCTGAGGTCTTCTAACAGAATTCGCAGCAGTTGCATGTATCTGATCATAGTGTTCTCGTGATGGACATCTGTAGCACCGAAGGAAAGAGATGTGACACTCTAACGCCTAAACACTTCCGTGTTGGAGGATGTCGAAGCACTGTCGAAAATCCAATCGATCCAGGAAGAGGATGCACAGGCGAGATCCGTGGATGGGGACGAGCGAAGAAAGAGGTTCAGCGGGTTTTGAGTATTCGGGAGAAGCAGTTAGCGAAGAAGAAAAGAAAACTCAGATGTCTCTCGCGAATTTTATGAATGCTTTTCTTCAAGGTAAAGAGAATGTGTGTAACCTCCGCATCATTACTGAAATTAAGCAGGAGACTGCCCATTTTTACAAGACCGTTCTGAAGTCCAACTTCAGGCGGCGATCAGGAGCATCGAGGAGGAGTGGGATGTAAATTACATCTACCGTAAGCTGGAGGTTAAAAGAAAGAGAAACAAGTTTTCTGCATGAAGTTTGGGATTATAGGGAGATTCTGCAGGAGTCTGCAAAGTTCTACGGCGAGCTTTTTTCCAGCGAGAAAATTGAGTCAACCACAATGGGCAGTGGCTCGAGGGAATTTCGGTGGATCTCCGAAGAGGAAACGGAACTCAAGCTCTTCGAAGGGGATTTTATGGTTACAGAAGAAAGGTCGGCGATCCAGGCCCTTTATCAGGGACTTGAGAGTCTTTAGCAGAAGGTTTTCGCTCAGAGAGGCGTGAATGAGCATTCACTCGCATCGGGTGGACTGTAAGCGTATGGATTTTAATGGTGGAAGCTTGCTCATTTTTCGTAAAGTTGTCTTCCAATGAGGCACCGTGCTAACGCCCAACCCCCTCTCAGTTTAGTCTTGACATGTTTCTAAATGTTTGTTTTCGTAGTCTGTGATGTGTTTCTAATTGTTTGTTTTCGTAGTCTGTGATATGTTTCTAAATGATGTTTGTTTTTGTTGATGGCTTAATCGCGCCTCTCGGTGAGACGTAAGAAGGTTTTCCTCTTAACTCTCACTCGTGGGGCCCTTTGTTTTTTGATTAAAGGTGTCTCCTGTTGCCGGAGGTGGGTGTCGTACCGTTGGTGCCGAGAAACCGTCACTAACGTAACGTGCGGGGTGTGTGATTCGGGGGTGGTGCTTGTTTTGCTGCATGCATTTATGATATATTGTGGTTATGTGTTTGGGTTTCTCTTGGGGAGGGAGGCTGCGTGAGTTTGGTGTATGCCGGTTCTGTGAGGATGAGTTGTAGGGTGGAGGCGTACCTCGTCGGAGTAAAGTGTTCATCTCCGACGCCTCCGCTGGTGGGGTCACTTCACTGGTGACAACGCCACTGAGTCTCCTCTGAAGGAAGGTTCTCCTCCTACTTGTACGTACCGAGAACGTCAGCCTGACTTTCTCGCCGTACTTAGTGACTCCGCCGTCGGTTCGAGAGGGGTCCGTTAGAGTTCCTCTGCGTGACCAGTATGTTTCGGGGGTTCAATTGTTGGTGCCTGTGGAACCGTGGTGTGTGCAACGGGGCATGAGTGAAACACCAGTGGAACCAAACCCATGTCTTATACATGTGGCGAGGGAAAGCAAGTGTGTTGGTGATGTTGCTGGGCAACAAAACTTCGTTGTGGGAGAGAGGTCGCCGTGCGTGAGCACACTATGACGTCCCTCTCTTCCAGTTTCCGAAGACAAGAATTTTAGTGTTATCAATAAAATCTTTGAAAATGCAAAGATATAGGCTATTTGAGGATACAGCACCGATAAAAAATGGAAAGGGAGTGTGACAAAGTGATATCGTACTTACCAAACTTTTTAATGCCACATTGTAAAATGTCTTTCGATTACTTAACTGGAAAAACAAAGGAATAAAGATTAATGGAGATGATTTAATTCATCTCCGCTTTGCTGATTACATAGTCACTTTTATAACTACCCCTTCAGAGCATGATCCAGGAAATTGCTGATAAGAATCAAAAAGTGCACTTAAAAGTGAAATGTCAGAAAACAAAGTTGATGTGTTATGCTTTTACAAGAAATTAGGATTTATACATTGACGCAGGAAATTTGGATATAACCGATACCTACATTTACCTTGGGCAACATATATCAAAGAAGGATCACTTTGATGAAGAAATTAATCGGCGTATGAAACTTGGTTGGGGAGCTTTTGAAAGAAACAGCACAATTTTCAAGATCAATAAAAGGTTATACCGATCAGCCATTACATTATGACCATGCACCCCCAGTCTAGAGCAATGAGCGCGCCTGAAGACGGAACGGTAGCGCAGGTGAAGTTCATTGTGCAGAATGTATACAACTCGAGGACAGATTTTCAGTTAGTAGAGTGTTCGGAGTCAGAAGGATCTTCGGTTTATCGGAGTTTGATGAAGGACAAATTGTGATGGCGCGGCTTGTGTTTTGTTCCCGTGCCACTGTAGTGAGTATGTATCAAAAGTGGTGCACAGATGACCAAACGACAAACCGTCGTCCAGCCGTGTCTCATCCGCAGCTCACTGATGCCAGAGAGGGGAGCGGAGACTGTCGCGCATTTTTCACAGGAACCGCAGGGCCACAGTGCAACAAATCATCCTCAGCTAGAACAGTGGTCATCAGAGCAATGTCTCATAGCACACAGTTCACCACAGCCTTCTGTGCATGGGCCTGCGTAACCAAGACACAGCCATGCTCACTGCACGTCAGTCATTTCCAACTACGCATAAAATGGGCCCAAGATCGTAGAGATTGGACAGTGGATGATTGGAAGAAAGTGGCCTCGTCTTACGAATCAAGATTCCTGGTGCATCACGTATGACGGTCGAGCACGGATTCGTCAATTACCAACGGAGGCTATAGCACCTGAATGCACTGTTGGGCGGAAGCAGGCCGGCGGCGGCGGTGTTATGCTGTGGGCGATGTTTTATTGGGACACTTGAGGCCCCATTACGCCAACAGCAAAATACCTGACAGCTGTCATGGTATCTGAACATCGTTTCGGACCAAGTTCACCCATTCATAGCAACTGTGTTCCCAGCAGGCGACGGCCATTACCAGCAGGATAATGCGCCATGCTACACTGCCAAAATCTTCAAGGAGTGGCTTGAGGAATATGCTGGTGACTTTCTGTTAATGCCCTGGCTTGCAAATTCACCTAAGATGAACGCAATCGGACATTTGTGGTTCGACTTGAAAAAGCGGGTTTGCGCTAAATCACCACCATCCCGAAATGTACGGGAACTGGAAGACCCACTGTTGACAGTATGATAAGAGATATCCCAGGATACCTATCGCCAGCTCATCGAATAGATACCTCGCCGCTGTTTTGCGGTCTAAACGGGGTCATACAACTTATTAGGCAGGTGGTCATAATGTAATATGGCTCGTCGGTATATACATCATCACCATCATAATCAACCATTATCAATCCACTGCTGGATAAAGGGCTCCCCAAGTTTCTTCCACAACGGTCTATCTTGTGCCACTCTCCTCCATGTCACTCCCAAATGCTTTCAAATTTCATCCACCCATCTCCCATGTGGTCTTCTTCTGGGCTTTTTTCTGTCTCTTGTAATTCATTCTACAATTTCGGTTACCCATCTGTGGTCCGTTGTTCCAGCATATGTCCAGCCCGTTGCCATTTCAGGGATTTTACTTTGATCATGATGTATTCCTATCTTGTAACTTTCCTTTTCGACGAGTTCCTGCAGAGCATAATCCAGAAAAAAATGTTCTAAAAAGGCCTGTGGCCTTTTAGAACATTTCTCTCATTAGGTATAACACCTAATGAAAAGGTGTTAAACACCTTTTCATTTTAGAAGACCTTTCATTAGGTGTCATAAAATGTTTACAAATGCGAAATATCTAGGTTGTAACTTAAAATTTTCTAAAAAGGCCCACGACATAGTGTTTTTTCTTTTTTATTTATTGTATTGGGGTTTAACGACCACCGTGAGCAACTCAGTGGGCTAAAAGTAGTCGCCCATCCCTAATTTAGCGCTACTGGTGTCACGGAAGGGAGAGAACCAGCGCCGTAAGACCAGCACAACATCCATGCCTCACTGGATTCGAACTCGGACCCATCTCAGAGGTATGATCAGAAGCCATCGCTTAAACTACTGCGATAGCTTATTTATTTCGTACACGTCTGTAATTGGGTGAAATTTTTATACATCAAAAATTCGTTTGAATCATGATATTTGGATCATATTTTATTTTGCCCACTACTTTGACGTAATTTCAACAATGAACCCGGTGGGGGAAGGTTCAAAGCAGAATTGGACTAGTGTTCATTTTTCAACCATGCATTTTTACATTTTCTTGCTAACACTGATTCGTTTATGAAACGGGTGTAGGAGAACTGTCCACAAAACATTTGAGGGGCCTTATAAAAAATGCATTTTTGACCGCTTCGTGGACACTACCCCCAGAATTTGGTTATCTGAATCATATGAAGTTTCCGTAATTTCGTCTTTTCTTAATTGCGGTTATTAATGTAATTCTTTATACAAATGTTTATGATCTTCAACTCAACAAAAGATTTCAGGATTTACAACAAACTACAATTAATTATCTGGGGGCATGTCCTGCCTCAGGAAACCTGGCGAGGAAGGGAGGGGGAGGGGGAGGGACCACAAAAGTATTAAATATGAAGAATTTCTGGTCCGATCGGGAGATTTTTAGCATTTACAACCTACATCTCAAACTCTCTGAAGACATGTGCTGACTCACGAAACCTGTCCGGGAGGGGAGGGGTGGGGGGTTCCTAAAATATAAAACAAAAACAAAGTATTTCTAGTTGTAAATGCTGAAAATCTCTCGATTAGACAAGGAATAAGAAATTCCTTGCCGCCCCGGTGGCGCAGTGGTCTAAGGCGCTGGCCTCTGATCATTCGTCCGTAAGGGGCCCGGGTTCGAATCCCGTCGGGCGTGGATGTTGTGTTTGTCTTACGGCACTGGCTCTCTCCCTTCGCTGGAACCAGTAACCCTAAATTAGGGACGGGCGACTGCTTATAGCCCATTGAGTTGCTCACGGTGGTCGTTAAACCTCCAATCAAAAAAAAAAGAAAAAAGAAATTCTTTACATTTTACACTTTGGGATCTACCGCCCCGACCCGACACAGGTTTTCTGCGTTATCACATGTTCGTAAAGAGTTTGTTCAGATTAGTTTCTAAACGCTCAAAATCTCCCGATCTGATCAAAAATTCTTTGCATTTTACACGGGTTTTTACCCCCCCCCCCCCCAACAGGTTTCCTGGGTAAGCACATGCCCTCAGATAATTTGTTGAATTCTAGCTTGTGAATGCGGAATATCTCCCGATCGGACCAGAAATTCTTTATATTTCATATTTTGGGTTTTAAGCACCCAAAAAGATTCGGCTGTTTGAAAATACAACACACATAAAAATTGGAAAGGGAGTGAGACAAGGTGACACCATATCTCCAAAGCTCTTTAATGCCACACTGGAGGGTGTCTTTCAGTCGCTGAGCTGGGAAAACAAGGGGATAAAGATTAATGGAGATTATCTAACCTACCTTCGTTTTGCTGATGACGTAGTCATTTTTGCAACTACCCCATCGGAGCTGCAGAGTATGATCCAGGAACTTGCTGACAAGAGTAAAGAAGTGGGATTAAAAATGAACTTTCAGAAGACAAAAGTGATGTTCAATGCTTTTACAAAAAATGAAGATTTATCGATTGATGGGGAGAAGCTGGAGATAACCAATACCTACATTTATCTTGGACAGCAGATATCAAGTGAGGGTCACATTGATGAAGAAATTAATCGGCGTATAAAACTAGCCTGGAGAGCGTTTGGAAGAAACAGTATAATTTTCAAGAACAATATGCCATTATGTCTTTAAAAAAAAGTGTTCGATCAATGCATCCTTCCAGTGCTTACGTATGGTGCAGAGACGTGGAAGTTAACTAAAAGAGACATACAAAGACTGTAGACAACTCAAAGTAGCATGGCGAGATGCATGCTTGGTGTAACCAGGAGAGATAAGAAGAGGAACTCGTGGATCAGAAAAATGACAAGAGTGGAAGACATTATGATCAGAGTTAAATCCCTGAAATGGCAATGGGCTGGACATACTGCCAGAAGGACAGACCATCGATGGGCAGCCGAAATTTTAGACTGGATTCCAAGGGACAGGAAAAGACCGAGAAGAAGACCACATGTGAGATGGGTGGATGAAATTCGAAAGTATGCGGGAGTAACATGGAGGAGACTGGCACAAGACAAACCGTTGAGGAATAAACTTCGGGAGACCTTCGTCCAGCGGTGGATGGATAATGGTTGACAATTGTGATATATATACACTGAATAGTATAATTAGAGACAGCTGGCGTTATGCAAATGCGGCGCTGTGGGCGGCCCTGTAAACGGAAACGATATGACATATTCAGCGATCCGACAATATAAGGAGTGATGCGACGGGAATCAGTAAGAGTCAGACGCAGTATGGGTAAGAGGAAGTATCTTAGAGCATTTGATCGTGGGCAAATTGTCGAGGCCCGACGAATGGGTCACTCCATCTCGGAAGTCGTGCAGGCACTGAGATTTTCACGAGCCACTGTGTCACGGGTGCACCGTGAGTACATCGAATCCGGTAAAACCATCCCTGCAAGGGCCAACTGCCGTGGACAACAGCGTGTGGATGAGCTGGGTTATCGTCGGCTAACTCGCATTGTAACAGCGGATAGACGGGCCACAGTGACAGAAATCTCTCTGGTATTTAACGCTGGTGCTCAAAAACGTGTAAGCAGCCACACCATCCAGAACCATCTCCTCGCAATGGGGTACAGAAGCCATTGTCCCACGAGGGTACCGCTGCTGACCGCACATCACAGGCTGCAAAGATTAGCATGGGCGCAGGAACATCGCCACTCGACGCTAGACATGTGGGAAAATGTTTCCTAGACTGATGAGTCGAGATTCACGTTGGTACATGCGGATGGCAGGATACGAGTACGGCGTAAAACACATGAAGCGATGGATCCTTCTTGCCAGCAGGGTACTCTTCAAGCTCGTGGGGGTGGCATTCTCGTCTGGGGACTGTTTACGTGGACTGAAATGGGACCCCTGGTACGTGTGACATCCTCCAATTACAGGTCAACGTTACCGGGATATCCTGGACGACCATTTGCTACCGTTTGTGCGTCTTCAACATCCCACTGGGGAGTTCATCCTGCAACAAGACAATGCGCCGTGCCATCGCTCCGGAATTTTATCGGAATGGTTGGATGAACACTCCACCGACGTGACCTCGCTTTCTTGGCCAGCTAGGTCACCTGACTTCAATCCCATCGAGCGCATCTGGGATACCATCGAGAAAGATGTTCGAGGCTCTGACCCCTCCATCAAATCTTTGTGAACTGTGGGAGCTTGTTAAGGGGTCGTGGATCCGTATGGCTTGACAACACTTTCGGGGTCTTGTTGAGTCCATGCCGAGGCGAATCGCCGCCGTCATCAATGCAAAAGGTGGTGCTACACGTTACTAGACAGGTATCTCTAACTCAATTGCTCATCAGTGTGTGTGTATATATATATACACTATCTACCAACAAGTAATTGGACATCTGTGATAGCAAAGGAAAACTAAGTTTATTCACTTTCAATAGTTGGTGGAGCCACCAGGAGTGGCGATTACAGCTGCGACCGTCCGGGGCATACTCTCAACCAGGCGTTGTACGAAGACTAGCGGTATTTTCATCCACTCGGCTTGGAGAAGACAGGTCAGTACCTTCACCGATTTCGGACGGTTGGGGCACCCCTTAAGTCGACGCTCCAACTCGTCCCAGAGGTGCTCGATAGGGTTAAGGTCCGTGCTCTGCGCATGCCAGTCCATTCGATTAATCCCATTGTCACCATACCAAGCCATGGTGAACCTCGCAACATGACAGGTGGCATTGTCATCCTGAAAGTAACATTTGTCCAACCCGTAAAACTGCCACAACGTAGGAAGCGCATGGTCATCCAAAATGATGCAGTAGATCTCGGCGTTGAGTCTACTATATAGGAATTGCGACCAAGGGTCCCGTGCCATACCAGGAGAAACACCCCCATAGCATAATTCCATCGCCGCCGAACTTCACAGTTGGCACAATACATTCCGGCAGGAGGCGTTCTCCAGGCAGACGCCAAACCCAGACCCAGCCATCCGAACGGTAGAGGGTGAACCTTGATTCGTCGCTCCAGAGAACCTGTTTCCACTGTTCAACGGTCCACTGTCGACGTTCTTTGCACCACGTTAGCCGAACAGTGCTATTGGACTTGGTGATCAAAGGCTTGTGGGCGGCAGCACGTCCATGATAACCGAACAGGTGGGCTTACTTACGGATGGTGTTCATCGAAAGAACACTCCCGGAAGATTGTTAAAACTCCTCGCGGATGTGTCCCATCGATTCGGTGCGGTTCTTCCGAATTTCTCTGGCCAGCACCTACCGGTCTGTAACTCCCTGTTTTGTGGGTCTGTCGGGTCGGGGCACATTCCGACAGTCACCTCTCATCTTCCACTTGCCAGTCACTTAGGCCACTGTCGATTTTGGGTACTTCAACTCGCTGGATATGTCACGTATGGATCGGCCATTTCTGTGAAACCCGACGATTACACCTTTCTCGAAATCAGAGAGCTCCGAACTGCGTGGCTTCTTGCATGCGACTGGTTGCGTTGTTGTTTCCCACACGATATTTAACGGCGGCGGCCGTGACGTGTATCTGGACCGCAGATATCGACGATTGCAGGGGTGTCCAATTACTTGTTGGTAGATAGTGTATGTATTTCAAAGTAAATTTTTAGAAAATCTAATAATTCAGCACAAAAGAAAATATTCTAACACTGGTGTGCAAAAATTAAGGACGAAGAGAAGAAATTAGCATAACAGCGGAACGAGCAGGCAGAACGGACCGAAAGACCACTCAGGAGATATTCTAGGGTCCGGTACGGTAGGGCATGCGCATATATGCAGCATGACGGGGGGGGGTGTCGGAAGAGTATAAAGCACACGGGCGGTGTACGCTCAGCAATTCGGTGAAAGCTATTGCACGGTGTACATCGGTTTGAACGACGTCGAGTTGCTGCCACCGTGTGATATGGCCAACAAGCAATCCAGTAAACGACATCTGGATGACTTTACCCGAGTTCGCGGGTTTGGGAAGTTGGAAGAAGTTCGAAGTGTGACTAGTGTGGCCGAGGAGTTCGGGATCATTCACAGCATCGTTTCACGAGCTTGGAGAGCATTTCAAACGACAGGAACAGCTGTCCGAGAGTTTAGCAGTGGTCGCCCACGAGCAACTGCGGCGGCGGACGACCGGTATATTGTCCTACAGGCGAGAAGAGACAGACGGCAGACAGCGGGAGAAATCGCAAGGCACATGCAACAGACAACTGGACGTCCGTTATGGCGTTTTACCGTGGCCAGGAGGCTGCACAAAGGTAGTCTATTTGCACGATGACCAGTATACGGTGTGTGCCATCAACGCCTGCTCATCGGACACTGCGGTTTCTGTGGTTCCAGGAACACAAGAACTGGACACATCAGCAATGGGGTCGAGTTCTCTTTACGGATGAGAGCCGATTTAGCCTGACGAGCGATTCTGGACGTATACACATCTGGAGAGAGCAGGGAACACGCAATCACACCTCTAACATCATCGAAAGGGACCGGTTTCGAGGCGGCGGAGTTCTCGTTTGGGGTGGTATCATGCTTGGTAGCTGTACTGATCTCCTCATCTTCCAAGGAGGTTCAGTCACTGGTGTCCGCTATTGTACCGAAGTTCTCCTGCCTCGCGTGCGTCTGCTTAGAGGTGCTGTGCGTTATGAGTTCCTCTTCATGGACGACAACGCTACACCTCATCGTACAGTAGCTATCGCACAGCTGTTGGACAGTGAAGATACTCAACGCATGGATTGGCCCGCAAGATCCCCGCACCTAAATCCAATCGAACACGTGTGGGACATTTTCGGGAGACGCTTGGCAGCACGTCACCAGCCGCCAGCAACGATTTCGCACCTGCGATTGGCGCTACAAGAGGAATGGGCCGCGATGACTCAACAGCTCCTTGACAACCTCGTCCTCAGCATGGACAGACGTTGTAAATCCTGCAACGTAGTCAGGGGTGATCTTATCCCCTACTAAAGACTGGAATTTTCTTGGCAGCCGCCTGTCACATGGACGTTTCTGTCTTCTGTCCAGTTGTGCTCGAAGCTACCTTTTCAATAAAGTGCCTTTGTATCCTTTGCATTCCTTGTTTGGACGGTTTTGCTCACTTGTCCCATATTCTTACATCTTGGGGATCTTATGGTATGATTTGAGTCGATGTGGAACACTCCTGCACGACGTTACATTCGAAAAACAGTCTCGTCCTTAATTTTTGCACGCCAGTGTACATCACCAGGGGAAAAACTGCGCATAATTTTAAATACGTAATGTCAATAGGTTTATCCAGAGTCAAGCGATACCTGTTTAAAAAATTCTATAATCGATAAAACATCCAGAAATAGAAATAGCTACTTGCACACACTAGCCGCTGAAAAATGTCACGAAAATTAACAAATTGTGCGCAAAAGATTTTTCATAGTGGAAGGTATCACAGGCAAAAGGATTTTTCCAGTCTCACAGTTAGAAGAAAGGATATTGAGAAAAACATGATACAAGTTTATGCGCTGTAACCAAAGAGCTGTGTTGTTTAAAGGACAAAATGGGTACAAAATACCTTCAGTAATGAAGAGTACCCTACCAAAAAAAAAAAAAAATGATTTTCCTTCTGGATTTTTGGTATCAATTAAGTTGATGGAATCAATGGAAGCTGCGTGTTATTTAAAGAACAAAATAGAAATATGCGTTGACGCTCTCTGGCGGAAGAATTCTGCATAATGGGAAAGTGCAAGAAGTATTTTTCATAGGAAAAGCTTTACTAAGGAAAGATAAATCCTCAAATACGTCTCTTGGAAGATGAGAAAGCAAGAAAATATCTTGCCATTTACATCACCTGACCAGAAGACTGTGCATTACTTAAAAAGGATAATGTTCCCATTTTTACTATAGGGAATGGCATATAGTACAAAAAACAAAAAATATTCAATACGATTTTTTAAGCGGATATATGGGTGCAAACAAAAATAGACATTACACCATCAAGCGCCAGAACTGAACTACAAAACCCAGAGGGCACGCATGATGAATGGTATCCGTTGCTGAAATAATTTTTTTAAATCGGACTTTTAGAAGCAGAAGTATCGAAAAACACAGATTACGTACTTGTGCTCACTAGCAGGAAAATCATACATTATTTTGGGCAGGAAACGCAAACAATGGGTTTTCCTATAGTTAGTAGTATCTGATCGAAAAAGAAGTTTTTGATCGGGTTGTTAGACGCCCAGATATTGCTGTAAATATGATGCAAACGGAAATGAGATACACTGCTGGACAATTGCTAAGGACGGATTATAAACTGCTATATAGCGCATAAAAAAGTAAGTGTGTTTGGATACCAAGTGAAATAAAATAATGTCAGAATGCCAGAACATTACAAGAAAGACAATTTATTGTGCTCTGAAATCCAGAAGGCTTGGGAACGTGTTCAAGGGACAAACAGGCCATTTTGTGCAGAATACGTAAACGTGAAAAAAATGCAATTACCGTCCGCAGGCGTTCCGGCGTAAGATGTCAATACGGGATTTGGCCACCATGGAGGGCGATGCAAGATTCCACACGTCGTGTCATGCTTTGCACAACATTATCAAGCAGCTGTTGGGGTAATTTATCCCATTCCTCTGTCAGTTCACGGATGAGGGTGTCCTTGTTTATTGGAGGGCATTGGCGACCAGTAAGACTCCAGCCCAAAACATCCCACACATTTTCAATGGGATTCAGATCTGGAGAACGTGCTGGCCATACTAGGCGTTGAATATCCTCGCTCTCAAGACACTTCTGGACAGCGACTGTTCGATGACATGTTGCGTTGTCGTCCATGAAAATGAATCTATCACCGACAGCACTACGGAACATGCGAACATGAGGTAGCAGAACATCATTAATGTATCGTTGGCCAGTCATAGTCCCAGTTGGAAGCACATAGAGGGACGTACGGCCATTGATCACGATGCCAGCCCATACCATTACACTACATGTCGGTCCCTTTCCTGTATGTTTGCTGGACAATATGCAGTACCACTATCACGCCAGATCAGTTGTCGTCGACAATCAAACGATAGACTGTATCTACTCTCATCTGAGAAGAGGACAGCAGACCGGTCGTTATCAGTCCAATTGCGATGTTGATGGCACCATTGCAAACGGGCGGTACGGTGACGTCTGGACAATGGGATGCACACAACAGGACGGCGGGCGTATAGTCCTCCTTCTTGCAGACGTCTGGCGGCAGTTTTTCGGAAGATCCGCTTGCCAGTAGCAGCCATAAACTGATTTGCTACCTGACTAGCTGTGCTGCGCCGGTGTCTTTTTTGTTGATAACACTATGTACCGATCTTTTGTAGGTGTCGTACTGCGAACACGACCTCCCCCGTGACGTTTGCTACACTCTCCATTTGTTTGAAATGATTTCCAAAGCCTTGAAACAACACTGTGGCTGACGTCGAACTCCCTGGCAACATCTGTTATTTTTCGCCCTTCTTCAATCTTGCCAATAATACGGCCACGCGTAAAATCATCTAGGTGATGTCGGGAAGACATGCTGAAACTTGTAAGTTCGTCAATTGATCTTTTCCCTTTCAACTTTGCGTTTGAACAACAACGGTCAATACGCGTCAAATCCTTTATATCTCTTATCAGCGCTATGACGTCACGAACAAGTTCGGCAATCCAAAATTTGCATACGCACAACACATCTTACTGTATCCCGCACTTATGCAAATTCCCACATTTTCCTGCCTTCCATTTTATGGTTGCTATCGTTGCTACTGTCATCCGTCCTTAGCAATTGTCCGGCAGTTATTACGCTCTCTAGTGACAAATTCGTGAATTAAGAAGAAATTGTCATTACATCCGAAAAATTTCCCACCAGAAACACTTTCCGAGAGATTTAGGAGGAAATGAAATATACAATTACGCCCCTGCAGCAAAACTACGCCTTATTTTGTGCAGAAGGTATTCTCATAAGATTTTTTCGTTGTGATTGCAAATTAATTTTTTGAAACGAGTTTTCATAACTGCAGATATTACTGGAAATACATCACAAGGAGAAGGATATATTTAGGTCCCCCACCCACTAGTGGTAAAACGTTTCTTTTTTTTTTTTTTGCCGCCACGGTGGCGCAGTAGTCTAAGCTTTGGCCTCTGATCATTCGTCCGAAAGGGGTCTGGGTTCGAATCCTGGTTAGGCATGGATGTTGTGTTTGTCTTACGGCACTGGCTCTCTCTCTTCCCTGGAACCAGTGACCCTAAATTAGGGACGGGTGACTGCTTATAGCCCATTAAGTTGCTCACGGTGGTCGTTAAACCTCCAATCCAAAATAATAATACGTTTTTTACCAAAAATTAGAAATTATATGCAGAACATTTCCCACTAGGAGTTCTATCGGATGCAAAAAGAATTTTTCAAATCGGACTTTTAGAAGCAGAGATAGAGAAATCGCAATTTAACTTTACTCCTCCTGACGGATAAACTGGGCACTACTTGGAAAATAAACTGTACTGAGACTATTCTTCCTTTTAAATAGCATTAAATGTAAGAAATAATTTCTTCGGTCGCGTACTTAGATGCAATTATATGGAATAAGAAATATTTTGAATATGCCCTCTAGCGGCGATGGGGAAGCAGAAAGCAAGAATTATTCTCATAGTTCAAGCTTGTCAATGAATAAAAAAAAATAATTTTTCAAAGCGGATTAATAGGTTCAGAGATGCGGTGTCCACAGATCGACAGACGGATGAAGTAATAACGTAAGCACGTTATTTTTTTTACAAAAAACGTGCTAAAAAACATTCAAGAAATATGTGATTTCCGAAAAAGTGTTTTGCAAGAGTTTTAAATGAGGTTTATGTTATCTATGTTTGAGAAATGAATAATTTAAGGAAACGGCTGTTGGAACCAATAAGTTTTCGTGAATGCGTTTTGCTAAAGTTAAAAAAGAAAGTAATTTCTCCAAGTACGGGTATTTCTGTGATTTCTCTTTCTCACAGCTAGAAAACAAATCGGGTGCCTGTGTAAGTAGCTAGTAATAACTCACGTGCTGATTCGTATCACGTGTTTCACTCAGGCAGACGCAAAAATCATTGGGGGAGAGAACACCTCTGGCTTGCATGGCGGGAAACGCGGCAGTCGTTACTGGTATTCACTCAATCTGAATATCTGATGTGGATTTCACTTGCAAATGCCCAAGCATAAAACACTCTCAGGATAAGAGGATTTCTGATTCCTCCGTACTGGAATTATTGGATTGGAAACGGGTTCAGCAAACGGAAGAATAATGGCACCAAAACTGATTTTCCATTTATTCTTCACTTTTGCACGTAATTGAATAGAATTCTATATTGCATGGTTACACGTATTTGAGGCAGTTCCATCGAAAATAGCCATTTTTATAAACCGGTCATTTTTTTCAAATGCGATGTAGTATTGCAATTATTTGACTGGAATTCCTTCCCTTCTTTTCCCGATCTGTATAGGGTGTTTTATTCTTTAGTAATTCGCTCAAAGGTCACTTTTAGGTTTTATAATCTATTGAATTACTGTACTTTCCAATTTCGTAACCCTAGTTATTTTTCAATCGAAAGTCATAGCATACATGCATACTTTTTTCTACGCTTTCCAACCGTAGGTTGAAGAAGCGTATATGTGTTCCAGCTTTGTCCATATGTCTGTCTTTCCGCACGATAACTCACGTAAAAATGGATTGATTTCGATGAAACTTTAGTATGTGGTAGGGGACAATCTGGGGACGAACTCTATTGAAAATGGAAGAAATGGAGTGAAAGACCAGGACATAGGAGCGGGATCCATTCCATCGCCCTTATGCGTCATAACTTACGTAAAAATGCTTCGATTGCGACAAAACTTTATCATGTTGTTCCGGAGGTATACTGAACCAATTCTTTTTAATATCATCGAAATGGGGTCAAAGGTCAGGGCACAGGAGATAAATTTATTCCACAGCCATTATCCTTATAACTTGAGTAATGATTCCTGGTATGTTGGAAAGCGTATCATAATCAATGCATTGCATGATTTTACTAACTTGTTGTTTGTTTGTTTCTGGGTTCAACAATAACCGTGAGCAACTCAAATGGCTATAAAGCAGTCACTAGTTGCTAATTTAGGACCACTGGTTCCAGGGAAGGGAGAGAGCGAGTACCATAAGACAAACACACTACCCACGCCTCATGTGGGGCGTATTAAGTCATAAAAATGCATTCATTCAATCTATACACCCACTTTATCACTTTTTTCAAAAAGTATGTGTATATGTACGCATAGCACAAAAAATATACAGGGTGATCAAAAAGTCTGTGTGTTCGCGTAATACGAAAAAAAGAAAACAGGCGACCGCGATCCAGTTAATCGGCGTTCTACTGTAAATAAAAACGAAACGCTTGTTTACCTTCCTAACGTTTCATTTATTTTTATTTTTGATTGGGAGTTTAACGACTACCGTGAGTAACTCGATGGGCTATAAGCCCATCACTAATTTAGGGCCACTGGTTCTAGGCAGGGGAGAGAGCCGGTACCATAAGACATACACAACATCCATGCCTCATCGGGATTTGAGCCCGTACCCTTCTTGGACGAATGATCAGGAGACATCGCTTAGTTAACTGCGGCCTCAACGTTTTTTGTTTCTGAACATCCAGTTCAAGGCTTTAATCCTTTAACGACCATGACCCAAAAATCTGGTATCGTTCTAAATTTATTGGCGCGCAAAAATTAAGGACGAGATGGTTTTTCAAATGTAACGTCGTGCAGAAGTGCTCCACATCGACTCAAATCATACCATAAGGTCCCCAAGATGTAAGAATATGGGACAAGTGAGCAAAACCGTCCAAACAAGGAATCCAAAGGATACAAAGGCATTTTATTGAAAAGATAGCTTAGAGCACAACTGGACAGAAGACAGAAACGTCCATGTGACTGCGTCCGTTGCAGGATTTACAACGTCTGTCCATGCTGAGGAAGAGGTTGTCAAGGAGCTGTTGAGGCATCGCGGCCCATTCCTCTTGTAGCGTCAATCGCAGGTGCGAAATCGTTGCTGGCGGCTGGTGAAGTCCTGCCAAGCGTCTCCCGAGAAGGTCCCACACGTGTTCGATTGGATTTAGGACCGGGGACCTTGCGGGCCAATCCATGCGTTGAATATCTTCACTCTCTAACTGCCACTGTACGGTGAGGTGTAGCGTTGTCTTCCATGAAGAGGAACTCAGGACCCACAGCACCTCTAAACAGACGCACGTGAGGCAGGAGAACCTCGGTACAATAGCGGACAGCAGTGACTGAACCTCCTTGGAAGATGTGGAGGTCAGTACGGCTACCAAGCATGATACCGCCCCAAACGAGAACTCCGCCACTTCCAAACCGGTCCCTTTCGATGATGTTGGAGGTGTGATTGGGTGTTCCCTGCTCTCTCCAGATGTGTATCCGTCTAGAATCGCTCTTCAGACTAAATCGGCTCTCATCCGTAAAGAGAACTCGACCCCATTGCTGATGTGTCCAGTTCTTGTGTTCCTGACACCACAGAAACCGCCGCCTCCGATGAGCAGGCGCTAATGGCCCACGTTGTATTGGTCGTGGTCGTCGTACAAATAGACCACCTTTGCGCAGCTTCCTGGCCACGGTAAAACGCGATAACGGACGTCCAGTTGTCTGTCGCATGTGTCTTGCGATTTCTCCCGCTGTCTGCCGTCTGTCTCTCCTCGCCTGTAGGACAATATACCGGTCGTCCGTCGCCGTGGTTGCTCGTGGACGACCATTGCTAAACTCTCGGACAGCTGTTCCTGTCGTTTGAAATGCTCTCCAAGCTCGTGAAACGATGCTGTGAGCGATCCCGAAATCTTCGGACACACGAGTCACACTTCGACCTTCTTCCAACTTCCCAATGACGCGACCTCGGGTAAAGTCATCCGGATGTCGTCTACTGGATTGCCAGTTGGCCATATCACACGGTGGCAGCAACTCGACGTCGTGCAATCCGATGTACACCGTGCAATAGCTTTCACCGCCCGTGTGCTTTATGGCCTTCCGACACTCCCCCCCACGTCATGCTGCATATATGCGCATGCCCTACCGTACCGGACCCTAGTCTATCTCCTGAGTGGTCTTTCGGTCCATTCTGCCTGCTCATTCCGCTGTTATGCTAATTTCTCCTCTTCGTCCTTAATTTTTGCACACCAGTGTACCATAACGCTAGAAAATGACTGCTGTTTCACTTCTTTGTTTAATAACAACAATAGTGACTGAGGGTGGTTCTTGCTGATCCCTCATAGGTCGAGAAAATTTGAAGAACAAGTAAGGGTAGGAATCTGACTCACTCTAGACAGGCGTTTTGGGCGGCTATGGTCGTGTTTGTACGTACGGGCGTTTTGGGCGTTAAAGGGTTAAAGAAGAATAAGGAAAGTACCATACTCACAATTAATGATGGTCACTTTGAAAATACCGTCCTGCTGAATCTACACACAGTGTCCAGCGTTTCTGAAGATCCTGAAAACAGTTCTGGAAGGCGCTTTCCAGGATGCCTGGAAGTTGTTTTCTCACGACTGCACGGATAGATATAACGTCTGCATGATACTGTTTTTTTTTTTTTTTTTAGCGCCTGTTTTATCCTCTCCATTCAGCGCTTTGTTTATGTATTATACTGCAGGCAGCATGTTTCATCTCCTGCAATAATTCTGGAGCAAAATTCAGGATCCTCAGCCAGTGCCCGGCAGATCGGAACAGATCGATGAACGACGAGTGTTTTTTTTTTTTTTTCGATTGGAGGTTTAACGACCACCGCGAGCAACTCAATGGTCTATAAGCAATCGCCCGTCCGTAATTTATAGGGACGCTAGTTCCAGAGAAGGGAGAGAACTAGCGCCGCAAGACAAACAGAACGTCCATGCCTCACCGGGATTCGAACCCGGACCCATCTCGGATGAATGATCAGAATCCATCGCTGAGAACGCTGCGCCATCGGAACGGCCAAGAGTCTATTTTTGTTCATCATTCAGAATGCGGGTTACCAATTCGACATTAAGTTTTCGTTTTCCCAGATCCTCGCGTTCAATCTTATGACAGGCTTACTGATATCCATCGAAAGTCTCACTGTAATTCTGCGATCCTTTTTTTTTTTTTTTTTTTTTTTTTCGATTGGAGGTTTAACGACCACCGCGAGCAACTCAATGGTCTATAAGCAATCGCCCGTCCGTAATTTATAGGGACGCTAGTTCCAGAAGAAGGGAGAGAACTAGCGCCGCAAGACAAACAGAACGTCCATGCCTCACCGGGATTCGAACCCGGACCCATCTCGGATGAATGATCAGAATCCATCGCTGAGAACGCTGCGCCATCGGAACGGCCAAGAGTCTATTTTTGTTCATCATTCAGAATGCGGGTTACCAATTCGACATTAAGTTTTCGTTTTCCCAGATCCTCGCGTTGAATCTTATGACAGGCTTACTGATATCCATCGAAAGTCTCACTGTAATTCTGCGATCCTTTTTTTTTTTTTTTTCGATTGGAGGTTTAACGACCACCGCGAGCAACTCAATGGTCTATAAGCAATCGCCCGTCCGTAATTTATAGGGACGCTAGTTCCAGAGAAGGGAGAGAACTAGCGCCGCAAGACAAACAGAACGTCCATGCCTCACCGGGATTCGAACCCGGACCCATCTCGGATGAATGATCAGAATCCATCGCTGAGAACGCTGCGCCATCGGAACGGCCAAGAGTCTATTTTTGTTCATCATTCAGAATGCGGGTTACCAATTCGACATTAAGTTTTCGTTTTCCCAGATCCTCGCGTTGAATCTTATGACAGGCTTACTGATATCCATCGAAAGTCTCACTGTAATTCTGCGATCCTTTTTTTTTTTTTTTCGATTGGAGGTTTAACGACCACCGCGAGCAACTCAATGGTCTATAAGCAATCGCCCGTCCGTAATTTATAGGGACGCTAGTTCCAGAGAAGGGAGAGAACTAGCGCCGCAAGACAAACAGAACGTCCATGCCTCACCGGGATTCGAACCCGGACCCATCTCGGATGAATGATCAGAATCCATCGCTGAGAACGCTGCGCCATCGGAACGGCCAAGAGTCTATTTTTGTTCATCATTCAGAATGCGGGTTACCAATTCGACATTAAGTTTTCGTTTTCCCAGATCCTCGCGTTCAATCTTATGACAGGCTTACTGATATCCATCGAAAGTCTCACTGTAATTCTGCGATCCTTTTTTTTTTTTTTTTTTTTTTCGATTGGAGGTTTAACGACCACCGCGAGCAACTCAATGGTCTATAAGCAATCGCCCGTAAGTAATTTATAGGGACGCTAGTTCCAGAGAAGGGAGAGAACTAGCACCGCAAGACAAACAGAACGTCCATGCCTCACCGGGATTCGAACCCGGACCCATCTCGGATGAATGATCAGAATCCATCGCTGAGAACGCTGCGCCATCGGAACGGCCAAGAGTCTATTTTTGTTCATCATTCAGAATGCGGGTTACCAATTCGACATTAAGTTTTCGTTTTCCCAGATCCTCGCGTTGAATCTTATGACAGGCTTACTGATATCCATCGAAAGTCTCACTGTAATTCTGCGATCCTTTTTTTTTTTTTTTTTTCGATTGGAGGTTTAACGACCACCGCGAGCAACTCAATGGTCTATAAGCAATCGCCCGTCCGTAATTTATAGGGACGCTAGTTCCAGAGAAGGGAGAGAACTAGCGCCGCAAGACAAACAGAACGTCCATGCCTCACCGGGATTCGAACCCGGACCCATCTCGGATGAATGATCAGAATCCATCGCTGAGAACGCTGCGCCATCGGAACGGCCAAGAGTCTATTTTTGTTCATCATTCAGAATGCGGGTTACCAATTCGACATTAAGTTTTCGTTTTCCCAGATCCTCGCGTTGAATCTTATGACAGGCTTACTGATATCCATCGAAAGTCTCACTGTAATTCTGCGATCCTTTTTTTTTTTTTTTTTTTTTTTTTTCGATTGGAGGTTTAACGACCACCGCGAGCAACTCAATGGTCTATAAGCAATCGCCCGTCCGTAATTTATAGGGACGCTAGTTCCAGAGAAGGGAGAGAACTAGCGCCGCAAGACAAACAGAACGTCCATGCCTCACCGGGATTCGAACCCGGACCCATCTCGGATGAATGATCAGAATCCATCGCTGAGAACGCTGCGCCATCGGAACGGCCAAGAGTCTATTTTTGTTCATCATTCAGAATGCGGGTTACCAATTCGACATTAAGTTTTCGTTTTCCCAGATCCTCGCGTTCAATCTTATGACAGGCTTACTGATATCCATCGAAAGTCTCACTGTAATTCTGCGATCCTTTTTTTTTTTTTTTTTTTTTTTTTTTCGATTGGAGGTTTAACGACCACCGCGAGCAACTCAATGGTCTATAAGCAATCGCCCGTCCGTAATTTATAGGGACGCTAGTTCCAGAGAAGGGAGAGAACTAGCGCCGCAAGACAAACAGAACGTCCATGCCTCACCGGGATTCGAACCCGGACCCATCTCGGATGAATGATCAGAATCCATCGCTGAGAACGCTGCGCCATCGGAACGGCCAAGAGTCTATTTTTGTTCATCATTCAGAATGCGGGTTACCAATTCGACATTAAGTTTTCGTTTTCCCAGATCCTCGCGTTGAATCTTATGACAGGCTTACTGATATCCATCGAAAGTCTCACTGTAATTCTGCGATCCTTTTTTTTTTTTTTTTTTTTTTTCGATTGGAGGTTTAACGACCACCGCGAGCAACTCAATGGTCTATAAGCAATCGCCCGTCCGTAATTTATAGGGACGCTAGTTCCAGAGAAGGGAGAGAACTAGCGCCGCAAGACAAACAGAACGTCCATGCCTCACCGGGATTCGAACCCGGACCCATCTCGGATGAATGATCAGAATCCATCGCTGAGAACGCTGCGCCATCGGAACGGCCAAGAGTCTATTTTTGTTCATCATTCAGAATGCGGGTTACCAATTCGACATTAAGTTTTCGTTTTCCCAGATCCTCGCGTTGAATCTTATGACAGGCTTACTGATATCCATCGAAAGTCTCACTGTAATTCTGCGATCCTTTTTTTCGATTGGAGGTTTAACGACCACCGCGAGCAACTCAATGGTCTATAAGCAATCGCCCGTCCGTAATTTATAGGGACGCTAGTTCCAGAGAAGGGAGAGAACTAGCGCCGCAAGACAAACAGAACGTCCATGCCTCACCGGGATTCGAACCCGGACCCATCTCGGATGAATGATCAGAATCCATCGCTGAGAACGCTGCGCCATCGGAACGGCCAAGAGTCTATTTTTGTTCATCATTCAGAATGCGGGTTACCAATTCGACATTAAGTTTTCGTTTTCCCAGATCCTCGCGTTGAATCTTATGACAGGCTTACTGATATCCATCGAAAGTCTCACTGTAATTCTGCGATCCTTTTTTTTTTTTTTTTTTTTTTTTCGATTGGAGGTTTAACGACCACCGCGAGCAACTCAATGGTCTATAAGCAATCGCCCGTCCGTAATTTATAGGGACGCTAGTTCCAGAGAAGGGAGAGAACTAGCGCCGCAAGACAAACAGAACGTCCATGCCTCACCGGGATTCGAACCCGGACCCATCTCGGATGAATGATCAGAATCCATCGCTGAGAACGCTGCGCCATCGGAACGGCCAAGAGTCTATTTTTGTTCATCATTCAGAATGCGGGTTACCAATTCGACATTAAGTTTTCGTTTTCCCAGATCCTCGCGTTGAATCTTATGACAGGCTTACTGATATCCATCGAAAGTCTCACTGTAATTCTGCGATCCTTTTTTTTTTTTTTTTTTTTTCGATTGGAGGTTTAACGACCACCGCGAGCAACTCAATGGTCTATAAGCAATCGCCCGTCCGTAATTTATAGGGACGCTAGTTCCAGAGAAGGGAGAGAACTAGCGCCGCAAGACAAACAGAACGTCCATGCCTCACCGGGATTCGAACCCGGACCCATCTCGGATGAATGATCAGAATCCATCGCTGAGAACGCTGCGCCATCGGAACGGCCAAGAGTCTATTTTTGTTCATCATTCAGAATGCGGGTTACCAATTCGACATTAAGTTTTCGTTTTCCCAGATCCTCGCGTTGAATCTTATGACAGGCTTACTGATATCCATCGAAAGTCTCACTGTAATTCTGCGATCCTTTTTTTTTTTTTTTTTTTTTTTTTCGATTGGAGGTTTAACGACCACCGCGAGCAACTCAATGGTCTATAAGCAATCGCCCGTCCGTAATTTATAGGGACGCTAGTTCCAGAGAAGGGAGAGAACTAGCGCCGCAAGACAAACAGAACGTCCATGCCTCACCGGGATTCGAACCCGGACCCATCTCGGATGAATGATCAGAATCCATCGCTGAGAACGCTGCGCCATCGGAACGGCCAAGAGTCTATTTTTGTTCATCATTCAGAATGCGGGTTACCAATTCGACATTAAGTTTTCGTTTTCCCAGATCCTCGCGTTGAATCTTATGACAGGCTTACTGATATCCATCGAAAGTCTCACTGTAATTCTGCGATCCTTTTTTTTTTTTTTTTTTCGATTGGAGGTTTAACGACCACCGCGAGCAACTCAATGGTCTATAAGCAATCGCCCGTCCGTAATTTATAGGGACGCTAGTTCCAGAGAAGGGAGAGAACTAGCGCCGCAAGACAAACAGAACGTCCATGCCTCACCGGGATTCGAACCCGGACCCATCTCGGATGAATGATCAGAATCCATCGCTGAGAACGCTGCGCCATCGGAACGGCCAAGAGTCTATTTTTGTTCATCATTCAGAATGCGGGTTACCAATTCGACATTAAGTTTTCGTTTTCCCAGATCCTCGCGTTGAATCTTATGACAGGCTTACTGATATCCATCGAAAGTCTCACTGTAATTCTGCGATCCTTTTTTTTTTTTTTCGATTGGAGGTTTAACGACCACCGCGAGCAACTCAATGGTCTATAAGCAATCGCCCGTCCGTAATTTATAGGGACGCTAGTTCCAGAGAAGGGAGAGAACTAGCGCCGCAAGACAAACAGAACGTCCATGCCTCACCGGGATTCGAACCCGGACCCATCTCGGATGAATGATCAGAATCCATCGCTGAGAACGCTGCGCCATCGGAACGGCCAAGAGTCTATTTTTGTTCATCATTCAGAATGCGGGTTACCAATTCGACATTAAGTTTTCGTTTTCCCAGATCCTCGCGTTGAATCTTATGACAGGCTTACTGATATCCATCGAAAGTCTCACTGTAATTCTGCGATCCTTTTTTTTTTTTTTTTTTTTTTTTTCGATTGGAGGTTTAACGACCACCGCGAGCAACTCAATGGTCTATAAGCAATCGCCCGTCCGTAATTTATAGGGACGCTAGTTCCAGAGAAGGGAGAGAACTAGCGCCGCAAGACAAACAGAACGTCCATGCCTCACCGGGATTCGAACCCGGACCCATCTCGGATGAATGATCAGAATCCATCGCTGAGAACGCTGCGCCATCGGAACGGCCAAGAGTCTATTTTTGTTCATCATTCAGAATGCGGGTTACCAATTCGACATTAAGTTTTCGTTTTCCCAGATCCTCGCGTTGAATCTTATGACAGGCTTACTGATATCCATCGAAAGTCTCACTGTAATTCTGCGATCCTTTTTTTTTTTTTTTTTTTTTCGATTGGAGGTTTAACGACCAACGCGAGCAACTCAATGGTCTATAAGCAATCGCCCGTCCGTAATTTATAGGGACGCTAGTTCCAGAGAAGGGAGAGAACTAGCGCCGCAAGACAAACAGAACGTCCATGCCTCACCGGGATTCGAACCCGGACCCATCTCGGATGAATGATCAGAATCCATCGCTGAGAACGCTGCGCCATCGGAACGGCCAAGAGTCTATTTTTGTTCATCATTCAGAATGCGGGTTACCAATTCGACATTAAGTTTTCGTTTTCCCAGATCCTCGCGTTGAATCTTATGACAGGCTTACTGATATCCATCGAAAGTCTCACTGTAATTCTGCGATCCTTTTTTTTTTTTTTTTTTTTTTCGATTGGAGGTTTAACGACCACCGCGAGCAACTCAATGGTCTATAAGCAATCGCCCGTCCGTAATTTATAGGGACGCTAGTTCCAGAGAAGGGAGAGAACTAGCGCCGCAAGACAAACAGAACGTCCATGCCTCACCGGGATTCGAACCCGGACCCATCTCGGATGAATGATCAGAATCCATCGCTGAGAACGCTGCGCCATCGGAACGGCCAAGAGTCTATTTTTGTTCATCATTCAGAATGCGGGTTACCAATTCGACATTAAGTTTTCGTTTTCCCAGATCCTCGCGTTGAATCTTATGACAGGCTTACTGATATCCATCGAAAGTCTCACTGTAATTCTGCGATCCTTTTTTTTTTTTTTTTTTTTTTTTTCGATTGGAGGTTTAACGACCACCGCGAGCAACTCAATGGTCTATAAGCAATCGCCCGTCCGTAATTTATAGGGACGCTAGTTCCAGAAGAAGGGAGAGAACTAGCGCCGCAAGACAAACAGAACGTCCATGCCTCACCGGGATTCGAACCCGGACCCATCTCGGATGAATGATCAGAATCCATCGCTGAGAACGCTGCGCCATCGGAACGGCCAAGAGTCTATTTTTGTTCATCATTCAGAATGCGGGTTACCAATTCGACATTAAGTTTTCGTTTTCCCAGATCCTCGCGTTCAATCTTATGACAGGCTTACTGATATCCATCGAAAGTCTCACTGTAATTCTGCGATCCTTTTTTTTTTTTTTTTTTTTTTTTCGATTGGAGGTTTAACGACCACCGCGAGCAACTCAATGGTCTATAAGCAATCGCCCGTCCGTAATTTATAGGGACGCTAGTTCCAGAGAAGGGAGAGAACTAGCGCCGCAAGACAAACAGAACGTCCATGCCTCACCGGGATTCGAACCCGGACCCATCTCGGATGAATGATCAGAATCCATCGCTGAGAACGCTGCGCCATCGGAACGGCCAAGAGTCTATTTTTGTTCATCATTCAGAATGCGGGTTACCAATTCGACATTAAGTTTTCGTTTTCCCAGATCCTCGCGTTCAATCTTATGACAGGCTTACTGATATCCATCGAAAGTCTCACTGTAATTCTGCGATCCTTTTTTTTTTTTTTTTTTTTTTCGATTGGAGGTTTAACGACCACCGCGAGCAACTCAATGGTCTATAAGCAATCGCCCGTCCGTAATTTATAGGGACGCTAGTTCCAGAGAAGGGAGAGAACTAGCGCCGCAAGACAAACAGAACGTCCATGCCTCACCGGGATTCGAACCCGGACCCATCTCGGATGAATGATCAGAATCCATCGCTGAGAACGCTGCGCCATCGGAACGGCCAAGAGTCTATTTTTGTTCATCATTCAGAATGCGGGTTACCAATTCGACATTAAGTTTTCGTTTTCCCAGATCCTCGCGTTCAATCTTATGACAGGCTTACTGATATCCATCGAAAGTCTCACTGTAATTCTGCGATCCTTTTTTTTTTTTTTTTTTTTTTTTTTCGATTGGAGGTTTAACGACCACCGCGAGCAACTCAATGGTCTATAAGCAATCGCCCGTCCGTAATTTATAGGGACGCTAGTTCCAGAGAAGGGAGAGAACTAGCGCCGCAAGACAAACAGAACGTCCATGCCTCACCGGGATTCGAACCCGGACCCATCTCGGATGAATGATCAGAATCCATCGCTGAGAACGCTGCGCGGTCGGAACGGCCAAGAGTCTATTTTTGTTCATCATTCAGAATGCGGGTTACCAATTCGACATTAAGTTTTCGTTTTCCCAGATCCTCGCGTTCAATCTTATGACAGGCTTACTGATATCCATCGAAAGTCTCACTGTAATTCTGCGATCCTTTTTTTTTTTTTTTTCGATTGGAGGTTTAACGACCACCGCGAGCAACTCAATGGTCTATAAGCAATCGCCCGTCCGTAATTTATAGGGACGCTAGTTCCAGAGAAGGGAGAGAACTAGCGCCGCAAGACAAACAGAACGTCCATGCCTCACCGGGATTCGAACCCGGACCCATCTCGGATGAATGATCAGAATCCATCGCTGAGAACGCTGCGCCATCGGAACGGCCAAGAGTCTATTTTTGTTCATCATTCAGAATGCGGGTTACCAATTCGACATTAAGTTTTCGTTTTCCCAGATCCTCGCGTTCAATCTTATGACAGGCTTACTGATATCCATCGAAAGTCTCACTGTAATTCTGCGATCCTTTTTTTTTTTTTTTTTTTTTCGATTGGAGGTTTAACGACCACCGCGAGCAACTCAATGGTCTATAAGCAATCGCCCGTCCGTAATTTATAGGGACGCTAGTTCCAGAGAAGGGAGAGAACTAGCGCCGCAAGACAAACAGAACGTCCATGCCTCACCGGGATTCGAACCCGGACCCATCTCGGATGAATGATCAGAATCCATCGCTGAGAACGCTGCGCCATCGGAACGGCCAAGAGTCTATTTTTGTTCATCATTCAGAATGCGGGTTACCAATTCGACATTAAGTTTTCGTTTTCCCAGATCCTCGCGTTGAATCTTATGACAGGCTTACTGATATCCATCGAAAGTCTCACTGTAATTCTGCGATCCTTTTTTTTTTTTTTTTTTTTTTTTTCGATTGGAGGTTTAACGACCACCGCGAGCAACTCAATGGTCTATAAGCAATCGCCCGTCCGTAATTTATAGGGACGCTAGTTCCAGAGAAGGGAGAGAACTAGCGCCGCAAGACAAACAGAACGTCCATGCCTCACCGGGATTCGAACCCGGACCCATCTCGGATGAATGATCAGAATCCATCGCTGAGAACGCTGCGCCATCGGAACGGCCAAGAGTCTATTTTTGTTCATCATTCAGAATGCGGGTTACCAATTCGACATTAAGTTTTCGTTTTCCCAGATCCTCGCGTTCAATCTTATGACAGGCTTACTGATATCCATCGAAAGTCTCACTGTAATTCTGCGATCCTTTTTTTTTTTTTTTTTTTTTTCGATTGGAGGTTTAACGACCACCGCGAGCAACTCAATGGTCTATAAGCAATCGCCCGTCCGTAATTTATAGGGACGCTAGTTCCAGAAGAAGGGAGAGAACTAGCGCCGCAAGACAAACAGAACGTCCATGCCTCACCGGGATTCGAACCCGGACCCATCTCGGATGAATGATCAGAATCCATCGCTGAGAACGCTGCGCCATCGGAACGGCCAAGAGTCTATTTTTGTTCATCATTCAGAATGCGGGTTACCAATTCGACATTAAGTTTTCGTTTTCCCAGATCCTCGCGTTCAATCTTATGACAGGCTTACTGATATCCATCGAAAGTCTCACTGTAATTCTGCGATCCTTTTTTTTTTTTTTTTTTTTTTTTTTTCGATTGGAGGTTTAACGACCACCGCGAGCAACTCAATGGTCTATAAGCAATCGCCCGTCCGTAATTTATAGGGACGCTAGTTCCAGAGAAGGGAGAGAACTAGCGCCGCAAGACAAACAGAACGTCCATGCCTCACCGGGATTCGAACCCGGACCCATCTCGGATGAATGATCAGAATCCATCGCTGAGAACGCTGCGCCATCGGAACGGCCAAGAGTCTATTTTTGTTCATCATTCAGAATGCGGGTTACCAATTCGACATTAAGTTTTCGTTTTCCCAGATCCTCGCGTTGAATCTTATGACAGGCTTACTGATATCCATCGAAAGTCTCACTGTAATTCTGCGATCCTTTTTTTTTTTTTTTTTTTTTTCGATTGGAGGTTTAACGACCACCGCGAGCAACTCAATGGTCTATAAGCAATCGCCCGTCCGTAATTTATAGGGACGCTAGTTCCAGAGAAGGGAGAGAACTAGCGCCGCAAGACAAACAGAACGTCCATGCCTCACCGGGATTCGAACCCGGACCCATCTCGGATGAATGATCAGAATCCATCGCTGAGAACGCTGCGCCATCGGAACGGCCAAGAGTCTATTTTTGTTCATCATTCAGAATGCGGGTTACCAATTCGACATTAAGTTTTCGTTTTCCCAGATCCTCGCGTTCAATCTTATGACAGGCTTACTGATATCCATCGAAAGTCTCACTGTAATTCTGCGATCCTTTTTTTTTTTTTTTTTTTTTTTCGATTGGAGGTTTAACGACCACCGCGAGCAACTCAATGGTCTATAAGCAATCGCCCGTCCGTAATTTATAGGGACGCTAGTTCCAGAGAAGGGAGAGAACTAGCGCCGCAAGACAAACAGAACGTCCATGCCTCACCGGGATTCGAACCCGGACCCATCTCGGATGAATAATCAGAATCCATCGCTGAGAACGCTGCGCCATCGGAACGGCCAAGAGTCTATTTTTGTTCATCATTCAGAATGCGGGTTACCAATTCGACATTAAGTTTTCGTTTTCCCAGATCCTCGCGTTGAATCTTATGACAGGCTTACTGATATCCATCGAAAGTCTCACTGTAATTCTGCGATCCTTTTTTTTTTTTTTTTTTTTTTTTCGATTGGAGGTTTAACGACCACCGCGAGCAACTCAATGGTCTATAAGCAATCGCCCGTCCGTAATTTATAGGGACGCTAGTTCCAGAGAAGGGAGAGAACTAGCGCCGCAAGACAAACAGAACGTCCATGCCTCACCGGGATTCGAACCCGGACCCATCTCGGATGAATGATCAGAATCCATCGCTGAGAACGCTGCGCCATCGGAACGGCCAAGAGTCTATTTTTGTTCATCATTCAGAATGCGGGTTACCAATTCGACATTAAGTTTTCGTTTTCCCAGATCCTCGCGTTGAATCTTATGACAGGCTTACTGATATCCATCGAAAGTCTCACTGTAATTCTGCGATCCTTTTTTTTTTTTTTTTCGATTGGAGGTTTAACGACCACCGCGAGCAACTCAATGGTCTATAAGCAATCGCCCGTCCGTAATTTATAGGGACGCTAGTTCCAGAAGAAGGGAGAGAACTAGCGCCGCAAGACAAACAGAACGTCCATGCCTCACCGGGATTCGAACCCGGACCCATCTCGGATGAATGATCAGAATCCATCGCTGAGAACGCTGCGCCATCGGAACGGCCAAGAGTCTATTTTTGTTCATCATTCAGAATGCGGGTTACCAATTCGACATTAAGTTTTCGTTTTCCCAGATCCTCGCGTTCAATCTTATGACAGGCTTACTGATATCCATCGAAAGTCTCACTGTAATTCTGCGATCCTTTTTTTTTTTTTTTTTTTTTTCGATTGGAGGTTTAACGACCACCGCGAGCAACTCAATGGTCTATAAGCAATCGCCCGTCCGTAATTTATAGGGACGCTAGTTCCAGAGAAGGGAGAGAACTAGCGCCGCAAGACAAACAGAACGTCCATGCCTCACCGGGATTCGAACCCGGACCCATCTCGGATGAATGATCAGAATCCATCGCTGAGAACGCTGCGCCATCGGAACGGCCAAGAGTCTATTTTTGTTCATCATTCAGAATGCGGGTTACCAATTCGACATTAAGTTTTCGTTTTCCCAGATCCTCGCGTTGAATCTTATGACAGGCTTACTGATATCCATCGAAAGTCTCACGGTAATTCTGCGATCCTTTTTTTTTTTTTTTTTTTTTTTTCGATTGGAGGTTTAACGACCACCGCGAGCAACTCAATGGTCTATAAGCAATCGCCCGTCCGTAATTTATAGGGACGCTAGTTCCAGAGAAGGGAGAGAACTAGCGCCGCAAGACAAACAGAACGTCCATGCCTCACCGGGATTCGAACCCGGACCCATCTCGGATGAATGATCAGAATCCATCGCTGAGAACGCTGCGCCATCGGAACGGCCAAGAGTCTATTTTTGTTCATCATTCAGAATGCGGGTTACCAATTCGACATTAAGTTTTCGTTTTCCCAGATCCTCGCGTTGAATCTTATGACAGGCTTACTGATATCCATCGAAAGTCTCACTGTAATTCTGCGATCCTTTTTTTTTTTTTTTTTTTCGATTGGAGGTTTAACGACCACCGCGAGCAACTCAATGGTCTATAAGCAATCGCCCGTCCGTAATTTATAGGGACGCTAGTTCCAGAGAAGGGAGAGAACTAGCGCCGCAAGACAAACAGAACGTCCATGCCTCACCGGGATTCGAACCCGGACCCATCTCGGATGAATGATCAGAATCCATCGCTGAGAACGCTGCGCCATCGGAACGGCCAAGAGTCTATTTTTGTTCATCATTCAGAATGCGGGTTACCAATTCGACATTAAGTTTTCGTTTTCCCAGATCCTCGCGTTGAATCTTATGACAGCCTTACTGATATCCATCGAAAGTCTCACTGTAATTCTGCGATCCTTTTTTTTTTTTTTTTTTTTTTTCGATTGGAGGTTTAACGACCACCGCGAGCAACTCAATGGTCTATAAGCAATCGCCCGTCCGTAATTTATAGGGACGCTAGTTCCAGAGAAGGGAGAGAACTAGCGCCGCAAGACAAACAGAACGTCCATGCCTCACCGGGATTCGAACCCGGACCCATCTCGGATGAATGATCAGAATCCATCGCTGAGAACGCTGCGCCATCGGAACGGCCAAGAGTCTATTTTTGTTCATCATTCAGAATGCGGGTTACCAATTCGACATTAAGTTTTCGTTTTCCCAGATCCTCGCGTTCAATCTTATGACAGGCTTACTGATATCCATCGAAAGTCTCACTGTAATTCTGCGATCCTTTTTTTTTTTTTTTTTTTTTTTCGATTGGAGGTTTAACGACCACCGCGAGCAACTCAATGGTCTATAAGCAATCGCCCGTCCGTAATTTATAGGGACGCTAGTTCCAGAGAAGGGAGAGAACTAGCGCCGCAAGACAAACAGAACGTCCATGCCTCACCGGGATTCGAACCCGGACCCATCTCGGATGAATGATCAGAATCCATCGCTGAGAACGCTGCGCCATCGGAACGGCCAAGAGTCTATTTTTGTTCATCATTCAGAATGCGGGTTACCAATTCGACATTAAGTTTTCGTTTTCCCAGATCCTCGCGTTGAATCTTATGACAGGCTTACTGATATCCATCGAAAGTCTCACTGTAATTCTGCGATCCTTTTTTTTTTTTTTTTTTTTCGATTGGAGGTTTAACGACCACCGCGAGCAACTCAATGGTCTATAAGCAATCGCCCGTCCGTAATTTATAGGGACGCTAGTTCCAGAGAAGGGAGAGAACTAGCGCCGCAAGACAAACAGAACGTCCATGCCTCACCGGGATTCGAACCCGGACCCATCTCGGATGAATGATCAGAATCCATCGCTGAGAACGCTGCGCCATCGGAACGGCCAAGAGTCTATTTTTGTTCATCATTCAGAATGCGGGTTACCAATTCGACATTAAGTTTTCGTTTTCCCAGATCCTCGCGTTGAATCTTATGACAGGCTTACTGATATCCATCGAAAGTCTCACTGTAATTCTGCGATCCTTTTTTTTTTTTTTTTTTTTTTTTCGATTGGAGGTTTAACGACCACCGCGAGCAACTCAATGGTCTATAAGCAATCGCCCGTCCGTAATTTATAGGGACGCTAGTTCCAGAGAAGGGAGAGAACTAGCGCCGCAAGACAAACAGAACGTCCATGCCTCACCGGGATTCGAACCCGGACCCATCTCGGATGAATGATCAGAATCCATCGCTGAGAACGCTGCGCCATCGGAACGGCCAAGAGTCTATTTTTGTTCATCATTCAGAATGCGGGTTACCAATTCGACATTAAGTTTTCGTTTTCCCAGATCCTCGCGTTGAATCTTATGACAGGCTTACTGATATCCATCGAAAGTCTCACTGTAATTCTGCGATCCTTTTTTTTTTTTTTTTTTTTTTCGATTGGAGGTTTAACGACCACCGCGAGCAACTCAATGGTCTATAAGCAATCGCCCGTCCGTAATTTATAGGGACGCTAGTTCCAGAGAAGGGAGAGAACTAGCGCCGCAAGACAAACAGAACGTCCATGCCTCACCGGGATTCGAACCCGGACCCATCTCGGATGAATGATCAGAATCCATCGCTGAGAACGCTGCGCCATCGGAACGGCCAAGAGTCTATTTTTGTTCATCATTCAGAATGCGGGTTACCAATTCGACATTAAGTTTTCGTTTTCCCAGATCCTCGCGTTCAATCTTATGACAGGCTTACTGATATCCATCGAAAGTCTCACTGTAATTCTGCGATCCTTTTTTTTTTTTTTTTTTTTTTTCCGATTGGAGGTTTAACGACCACCGCGAGCAACTCAATGGTCTATAAGCAATCGCCCGTCCGTAATTTATAGGGACGCTAGTTCCAGAGAAGGGAGAGAACTAGCGCCGCAAGACAAACAGAACGTCCATGCCTCACCGGGATTCGAACCCGGACCCATCTCGGATGAATGATGAGAATCCATCGCTGAGAACGCTGCGCCATCGGAACGGCCAAGAGTCTATTTTTGTTCATCATTCAGAATGCGGGTTACCAATTCGACATTAAGTTTTCGTTTTCCCAGATCCTCGCGTTGAATCTTATGACAGGCTTACTGATATCCATCGAAAGTCTCACTGTAATTCTGCGATCCTTTTTTTTTTTTTTTTTTTTTTTTCGATTGGAGGTTTAACGACCACCGCGAGCAACTCAATGGTCTATAAGCAATCGCCCGTCCGTAATTTATAGGGACGCTAGTTCCAGAGAAGGGAGAGAACTAGCGCCGCAAGACAAACAGAACGTCCATGCCTCACCGGGATTCGAACCCGGACCCATCTCGGATGAATGATCAGAATCCATCGCTGAGAACGCTGCGCCATCGGAACGGCCAAGAGTCTATTTTTGTTCATCATTCAGAATGCGGGTTACCAATTCGACATTAAGTTTTCGTTTTCCCAGATCCTCGCGTTCAATCTTATGACAGGCTTACTGATATCCATCGAAAGTCTCACTGTAATTCTGCGATCCTTTTTTTTTTTTTTTTTTTTTTTTTTTTCGATTGGAGGTTTAACGACCACCGCGAGCAACTCAATGGTCTATAAGCAATCGCCCGTCCGTAATTTATAGGGACGCTAGTTCCAGAGAAGGGAGAGAACTAGCGCCGCAAGACAAACAGAACGTCCATGCCTCACCGGGATTCGAACCCGGACCCATCTCGGATGAATGATCAGAATCCATCGCTGAGAACGCTGCGCCATCGGAACGGCCAAGAGTCTATTTTTGTTCATCATTCAGAATGCGGGTTACCAATTCGACATTAAGTTTTCGTTTTCCCAGATCCTCGCGTTCAATCTTATGACAGGCTTACTGATATCCATCGAAAGTCTCACTGTAATTCTGCGATCCTTTTTTTTTTTTTTTTTTTTTTTTTCGATTGGAGGTTTAACGACCACCGCGAGCAACTCAATGGTCTATAAGCAATCGCCCGTCCGTAATTTATAGGGACGCTAGTTCCAGAGAAGGGAGAGAACTAGCGCCGCAAGACAAACAGAACGTCCATGCCTCACCGGGATTCGAACCCGGACCCATCTCGGATGAATGATCAGAATCCATCGCTGAGAACGCTGCGCCATCGGAACGGCCAAGAGTCTATTTTTGTTCATCATTCAGAATGCGGGTTACCAATTCGACATTAAGTTTTCGTTTTCCCAGATCCTCGCGTTGAATCTTATGACAGGCTTACTGATATCCATCGAAAGTCTCACTGTAATTCTGCGATCCTTTTTTTTTTTTTTTTTTTTTTTCGATTGGAGGTTTAACGACCACCGCGAGCAACTCAATGGTCTATAAGCAATCGCCCGTCCGTAATTTATAGGGACGCTAGTTCCAGAGAAGGGAGAGAACTAGCGCCGCAAGACAAACAGAACGTCCATGCCTCACCGGGATTCGAACCCGGACCCATCTCGGATGAATGATCAGAATCCATCGCTGAGAACGCTGCGCCATCGGAACGGCCAAGAGTCTATTTTTGTTCATCATTCAGAATGCGGGTTACCAATTCGACATTAAGTTTTCGTTTTCCCAGATCCTCGCGTTGAATCTTATGACAGGCTTACTGATATCCATCGAAAGTCTCACTGTAATTCTGCGATCCTTTTTTTTTTCGATTGGAGGTTTAACGACCACCGCGAGCAACTCAATGGTCTATAAGCAATCGCCCGTCCGTAATTTATAGGGACGCTAGTTCCAGAGAAGGGAGAGAACTAGCGCCGCAAGACAAACAGAACGTCCATGCCTCACCGGGATTCGAACCCGGACCCATCTCGGATGAATGATCAGAATCCATCGCTGAGAACGCTGCGCCATCGGAACGGCCAAGAGTCTATTTTTGTTCATCATTCAGAATGCGGGTTACCAATTCGACATTAAGTTTTCGTTTTCCCAGATCCTCGCGTTCAATCTTATGACAGGCTTACTGATATCCATCGAAAGTCTCACTGTAATTCTGCGATCCTTTTTTTTTTTTTTTTTTTTTTTCGATTGGAGGTTTAACGACCACCGCGAGCAACTCAATGGTCTATAAGCAATCGCCCGTCCGTAATTTATAGGGACGCTAGTTCCAGAGAAGGGAGAGAACTAGCGCCGCAAGACAAACAGAACGTCCATGCCTCACCGGGATTCGAACCCGGACCCATCTCGGATGAATGATCAGAATCCATCGCTGAGAACGCTGCGCCATCGGAACGGCCAAGAGTCTATTTTTGTTCATCATTCAGAATGCGGGTTACCAATTCGACATTAAGTTTTCGTTTTCCCAGATCCTCGCGTTGAATCTTATGACAGGCTTACTGATATCCATCGAAAGTCTCACTGTAATTCTGCGATCCTTTTTTTTTTTTTCGATTGGAGGTTTAACGACCAACGCGAGCAACTCAATGGTCTATAAGCAATCGCCCGTCCGTAATTTATAGGGACGCTAGTTCCAGAGAAGGGAGAGAACTAGCGCCGCAAGACAAACAGAACGTCCATGCCTCACCGGGATTCGAACCCGGACCCATCTCGGATGAATGATCAGAATCCATCGCTGAGAACGCTGCGCCATCGGAACGGCCAAGAGTCTATTTTTGTTCATCATTCAGAATGCGGGTTACCAATTCGACATTAAGTTTTCGTTTTCCCAGATCCTCGCGTTGAATCTTATGACAGGCTTACTGATATCCATCGAAAGTCTCACGGTAATTCTGCGATCCTTTTTTTTTTTTTTTTTTTTTTTTTTTTTCGATTGGAGGTTTAACGACCACCGCGAGCAACTCAATGGTCTATAAGCAATCGCCCGTCCGTAATTTATAGGGACGCTAGTTCCAGAGAAGGGAGAGAACTAGCGCCGCATGACAAACAGAACGTCCATGCCTCACCGGGATTCGAACCCGGACCCATCTCGGATGAATGATCAGAATCCATCGCTGAGAACGCTGCGCCATCGGAACGGCCAAGAGTCTATTTTTGTTCATCATTCAGAATGCGGGTTACCAATTCGACATTAAGTTTTCGTTTTCCCAGATCCTCGCGTTGAATCTTATGACAGGCTTACTGATATCCATCGAAAGTCTCACTGTAATTCTGCGATCCTTTTTTTTTTTTCGATTGGAGGTTTAACGACCAACGCGAGCAACTCAATGGTCTATAAGCAATCGCCCGTCCGTAATTTATAGGGACGCTAGTTCCAGAGAAGGGAGAGAACTAGCGCCGCAAGACAAACAGAACGTCCATGCCTCACCGGGATTCGAACCCGGACCCATCTCGGATGAATGATCAGAATCCATCGCTGAGAACGCTGCGCCATCGGAACGGCCAAGAGTCTATTTTTGTTCATCATTCAGAATGCGGGTTACCAATTCGACATTAAGTTTTCGTTTTCCCAGATCCTCGCGTTGAATCTTATGACAGGCTTACTGATATCCATCGAAAGTCTCACGGTAATTCTGCGATCCTTTTTTTTTTTTTTTTTTTTTTTCGATTGGAGGTTTAACGACCACCGCGAGCAACTCAATGGTCTATAAGCAATCGCCCGTCCGTAATTTATAGGGACGCTAGTTCCAGAGAAAGGGAGAGAACTAGCGCCGCATGACAAACAGAACGTCCATGCCTCACCGGGATTCGAACCCGGACCCATCTCGGATGAATGATCAGAATCCATCGCTGAGAACGCTGCGCCATCGGAACGGCCAAGAGTCTATTTTTGTTCATCATTCAGAATGCGGGTTACCAATTCGACATTAAGTTTTCGTTTTCCCAGATCCTCGCGTTGAATCTTATGACAGGCTTACTGATATCCATCGAAAGTCTCACTGTAATTCTGCGATCCTTTTTTTTTTTTTTTTTTTTCGATTGGAGGTTTAACGACCACCGCGAGCAACTCAATGGTCTATAAGCAATCGCCCGTCCGTAATTTATAGGGACGCTAGTTCCAGAGAAGGGAGAGAACTAGCGCCGCAAGACAAACAGAACGTCCATGCCTCACCGGGATTCGAACCCGGACCCATCTCGGATGAATGATCAGAATCCATCGCTGAGAACGCTGCGCCATCGGAACGGCCAAGAGTCTATTTTTGTTCATCATTCAGAATGCGGGTTACCAATTCGACATTAAGTTTTCGTTTTCCCAGATCCTCGCGTTCAATCTTATGACAGGCTTACTGATATCCATCGAAAGTCTCACTGTAATTCTGCGATCCTTTTTTTTTTTTTTTTTTTTTTTTTTTTTTTCGATTGGAGGTTTAACGACCACCGCGAGCAACTCAATGGTCTATAAGCAATCGCCCGTCCGTAATTTATAGGGACGCTAGTTCCAGAGAAGGGAGAGAACTAGCGCCGCAAGACAAACAGAACGTCCATGCCTCACCGGGATTCGAACCCGGACCCATCTCGGATGAATGATCAGAATCCATCGCTGAGAACGCTGCGCCATCGGAACGGCCAAGAGTCTATTTTTGTTCATCATTCAGAATGCGGGTTACCAATTCGACATTAAGTTTTCGTTTTCCCAGATCCTCGCGTTCAATCTTATGACAGGCTTACTGATATCCATCGAAAGTCTCACTGTAATTCTGCGATCCTTTTTTTTTTTTTTTTTCGATTGGAGGTTTAACGACCACCGCGAGCAACTCAATGGTCTATAAGCAATCGCCCGTCCGTAATTTATAGGGACGCTAGTTCCAGAGAAGGGAGAGAACTAGCGCCGCAAGACAAACAGAACGTCCATGCCTCACCGGGATTCGAACCCGGACCCATCTCGGATGAATGATCAGAATCCATCGCTGAGAACGCTGCGCCATCGGAACGGCCAAGAGTCTATTTTTGTTCATCATTCAGAATGCGGGTTACCAATTCGACATTAAGTTTTCGTTTTCCCAGATCCTCGCGTTCAATCTTATGACAGGCTTACTGATATCCATCGAAAGTCTCACTGTAATTCTGCGATCCTTTTTTTTTTTTTTTTTCGATTGGAGGTTTAACGACCACCGCGAGCAACTCAATGGTCTATAAGCAATCGCCCGTCCGTAATTTATAGGGACGCTAGTTCCAGAGAAGGGAGAGAACTAGCGCCGCAAGACAAACAGAACGTCCATGCCTCACCGGGATTCGAACCCGGACCCATCTCGGATGAATGATCAGAATCCATCGCTGAGAACGCTGCGCCATCGGAACGGCCAAGAGTCTATTTTTGTTCATCATTCAGAATGCGGGTTACCAATTCGACATTAAGTTTTCGTTTTCCCAGATCCTCGCGTTGAATCTTATGACAGGCTTACTGATATCCATCGAAAGTCTCACTGTAATTCTGCGAACCTTTTTTTTTTTTTTTTTTTCGATTGGAGGTTTAACGACCACCGCGAGCAACTCAATGGTCTATAAGCAATCGCCCGTCCGTAATTTATAGGGACGCTAGTTCCAGAGAAGGGAGAGAACTAGCGCCGCAAGACAAACAGAACGTCCATGCCTCACCGGGATTCGAACCCGGACCCATCTCGGATGAATGATCAGAATCCATCGCTGAGAACGCTGCGCCATCGGAACGGCCAAGAGTCTATTTTTGTTCATCATTCAGAATGCGGGTTACCAATTCGACATTAAGTTTTCGTTTTCCCAGATCCTCGCGTTCAATCTTATGACAGGCTTACTGATATCCATCGAAAGTCTCACTGTAATTCTGCGATCCTTTTTTTTTTTTTTTTTTTTTTTTTTCGATTGGAGGTTTAACGACCACCGCGAGCAACTCAATGGTCTATAAGCAATCGCCCGTCCGTAATTTATAGGGACGCTAGTTCCAGAGAAGGGAGAGAACTAGCGCCGCAAGACAAACAGAACGTCCATGCCTCACCGGGATTCGAACCCGGACCCATCTCGGATGAATGATCAGAATCCATCGCTGAGAACGCTGCGCCATCGGAACGGCCAAGAGTCTATTTTTGTTCATCATTCAGAATGCGGGTTACCAATTCGACATTAAGTTTTCGTTTTCCCAGATCCTCGCGTTGAATCTTATGACAGGCTTACTGATATCCATCGAAAGTCTCACTGTAATTCTGCGATCCTTTTTTTTTTTTTTTTTTTTTTTTCGATTGGAGGTTTAACGACCACCGCGAGCAACTCAATGGTCTATAAGCAATCGCCCGTCCGTAATTTATAGGGACGCTAGTTCCAGAGAAGGGAGAGAACTAGCGCCGCATGACAAACAGAACGTCCATGCCTCACCGGGATTCGAACCCGGACCCATCTCGGATGAATGATCAGAATCCATCGCTGAGAACGCTGCGCCATCGGAACGGCCAAGAGTCTATTTTTGTTCATCATTCAGAATGCGGGTTACCAATTCGACATTAAGTTTTCGTTTTCCCAGATCCTCGCGTTGAATCTTATGACAGGCTTACTGATATCCATCGAAAGTCTCACTGTAATTCTGCGATCCTTTTTTTTTTTTTTTTTTTTTTTTCGATTGGAGGTTTAACGACCACCGCGAGCAACTCAATGGTCTATAAGCAATCGCCCGTCCGTAATTTATAGGGACGCTAGTTCCAGAGAAGGGAGAGAACTAGCGCCGCAAGACAAACAGAACGTCCATGCCTCACCGGGATTCGAACCCGGACCCATCTCGGATGAATGATCAGAATCCATCGCTGAGAACGCTGCGCCATCGGAACGGCCAAGAGTCTATTTTTGTTCATCATTCAGAATGCGGGTTACCAATTCGACATTAAGTTTTCGTTTTCCCAGATCCTCGCGTTGAATCTTATGACAGGCTTACTGATATCCATCGAAAGTCTCACTGTAATTCTGCGATCCTTTTTTTTTTTTTTTTTTTCGATTGGAGGTTTAACGACCACCGCGAGCAACTCAATGGTCTATAAGCAATCGCCCGTCCGTAATTTATAGGGACGCTAGTTCCAGAGAAGGGAGAGAACTAGCGCCGCAAGACAAACAGAACTTCCATGCCTCACCGGGATTCGAACCCGGACCCATCTCGGATGAATGATCAGAATCCATCGCTGAGAACGCTGCGCCATCGGAACGGCCAAGAGTCTATTTTTGTTCATCATTCAGAATGCGGGTTACCAATTCGACATTAAGTTTTCGTTTTCCCAGATCCTCGCGTTGAATCTTATGACAGGCTTACTGATATCCATCGAAAGTCTCACTGTAATTCTGCGATCCTTTTTTTTTTTTTTTTTTTTTTTTTCGATTGGAGGTTTAACGACCACCGCGAGCAACTCAATGGTCTATAAGCAATCGCCCGTCCGTAATTTATAGGGACGCTAGTTCCAGAGAAGGGAGAGAACTAGCGCCGCAAGACAAACAGAACGTCCATGCCTCACCGGGATTCGAACCCGGACCCATCTCGGATGAATGATCAGAATCCATCGCTGAGAACGCTGCGCCATCGGAACTGCCAAGAGTCTATTTTTGTTCATCATTCAGAATGCGGGTTACCAATTCGACATTAAGTTTTCGTTTTCCCAGATCCTCGCGTTGAATCTTATGACAGGCTTACTGATATCCATCGAAAGTCTCACTGTAATTCTGCGATCCTTTTTTTTTTTTTTTCGATTGGAGGTTTAACGACCACCGCGAGCAACTCAATGGTCTATAAGCAATCGCCCGTCCGTAATTTATAGGGACGCTAGTTCCAGAGAAGGGAGAGAACTAGCGCCGCAAGACAAACAGAACTTCCATGCCTCACCGGGATTCGAACCCGGACCCATCTCGGATGAATGATCAGAATCCATCGCTGAGAACGCTGCGCCATCGGAACGGCCAAGAGTCTATTTTTGTTCATCATTCAGAATGCGGGTTACCAATTCGACATTAAGTTTTCGTTTTCCCAGATCCTCGCGTTGAATCTTATGACAGGCTTACTGATATCCATCGAAAGTCTCACTGTAATTCTGCGATCCTTTTTTTTTTTTTTTTTTTCGATTGGAGGTTTAACGACCACCGCGAGCAACTCAATGGTCTATAAGCAATCGCCCGTCCGTAATTTATAGGGACGCTAGTTCCAGAGAAGGGAGAGAACTAGCGCCGCAAGACAAACAGAACGTCCATGCCTCACCGGGATTCGAACCCGGACCCATCTCGGATGAATGATCAGAATCCATCGCTGAGAACGCTGCGCCATCGGAACTGCCAAGAGTCTATTTTTGTTCATCATTCAGAATGCGGGTTACCAATTCGACATTAAGTTTTCGTTTTCCCAGATCCTCGCGTTGAATCTTATGACAGGCTTACTGATATCCATCGAAAGTCTCACTGTAATTCTGCGATCCTTTTTTTTTTTTTTCCCCTTTGTAGGGTTTTTTTTTTTTTTATTATTACCTTTCGGTCCCAGGTAACACATACAACTTGAATTCATACATTGGTCGGGGTTAACACATACATCTCGAATTCAGACAAATACAGTATTGTGCGTCACAGGTTACAAATATTATGCAATACATCTGAATCATCAAAGTACGGATCGAACATGAGACACAGTATGCCAGATTTGCAAATTACAGAGAGAGCTAGTGCCGAAAGACAAAAACCATACCTTACCCGGGATTCGAACCCATACCTCTCCGTTGGGCGAAGAATCAGAAGATATCGCTTAGACCACTGTGTCACCGGGGAGCCGATCTTTTATTGATTCCGCACCTCTTTGATTTTTACCGCTGTTCATGCACTGGAGAAACCGCCAGATCTCAGATCATCATCAAAGGATTCCCATCCGTCTCGAAACCGTGCATACCATTCGGAAACTCTGCTGTGAAATTAATGCTGTGTCTCCATAGGCTTCTTTTAACATTCTATTAATAGAAGTTTCAGCAGCTCATTTATCAAGTTTCCAACAAAAAACCAGATGTTTACTCTCTGCTCTTTCACGGCTAAAATGAAATAAGGCGAGAAACCTTACTGTGACTCCCTTAACGCTGGTCTGCTGCCTGTCGGTGCCAGTTTAAACCGGTTTCCAGGTGTTCGCTGATTGGCCAAAATCTGCTGTCTTCTGGTATACAGGTGATATTTTTTATCCCACTACTGTTACGTCAGTTATGCCGTCAGTCCTGGAACCTATTAGACTTAGGTTGTAGTTTTTTTTTTTTTTTTTTCAAATGACCTGCTAAGAAAAGAACATAAGAATCACTGTGGCCAGCCGTTCGTCTCTGTATATGTATGCATGTATGTGAACACCACATCTCCGTAACCACAATATTAGTATTAGAAAAATTATTTTTGTATTTGGAAGAGTGTAATGTGAAAAGGATGATCCTTATTTTCCGGTTATTCCAGATGCATAAATTCGACGCTAGAGGGCGTTAACCCAGGTGCTATCGAATTCAAAATACATCTGTATTTTGCTTTTAAATATCGAGTTGAAAAACTTTTTTCATTCGATACCATTTATAACGAAGACTTGGTTAGAGAGACAAGCTTCTTTTTCAAATAAAGCACAGTTTTTTCTGCTAGGGAGTAACGCACCAAAGGTTATTTGCGATTTTCCTCATCTCTGCTTATAAAATCCCGATTTGAAAAACCCTTTTTGCGCCGGAGACAGTTCCTGGTGCTAAATTTTCTATATCTAATTCTTAATTTGTGGTAAAATATTTTGCCACTAAGGGATGCAAGGGAATATTTCTGTTTTCGAAGCATTTATAGTAATATCTGCGCTTCTGAAACCTCCACTGAAAAAGTTCCTTTACGATCACATACCACATGCCATGAAAAATCTTTTTGCGCATGTATATTTTCTACTTAAAATAATGCAACATTTTCTCGCCAGGATGCGTAGATATAAACTATATTGACAAAAGTCACCGGGCACCCCTTCAAAAGCAAATTAACGGATCCGCTGCGTAGTTAAGATGCGAGGTACAGCTGCAAACGGAATTAAAACAAGCCTGCAGCTGGCTGCGATCATATCGCACTGTGAGGTTGAGTGAAAATGTCCCGGCGGGAGACAACTGACTTTGAGAAAGGAAAGATTGTTGGGTGTTATATTAGTGGGCTGTCCATAAGAGAAACCGAGAGGCGTTGAAACATACCCAAGTCAACTGTTTTGGGTGTACTGAATAAGTGGAAGGCACATGGCATGCCTGAAGGTAGCAAAACGTACCGGCAGACTAAAGAAAATCAGTGATAGAGGACGTCAAACCCTTAGGAGAGTCGTTACAGCTAATCGACGGAGTACTGCACAAGACCTCAGTGTACAGGTCAATAAAAATGCTGGAACTTCGGTATGTACACGTACCATTCGCACAGAAACAACCATGGTCGTGCGGATGCTCATAAGCCTTTCATCTCCACTCGGAATGCTACTCGTCGTTTAACATGGGGTAAAGAACATTTATCGTGGACCGCAGATCAATGGAAACAGGTCCTAGGGAATGATGATGAATCCAGACACACGATCCATCAGTCTGATGGCCGTGTGTGGGTATGGCGGTAGTCGGAGGAACGCTATTTACCACCGAGTACTGTTCCTACGGTCAAGTTTGGAGCTAGCAGTGTACTCGTGTGGGTGTGTTTTTCGTGGTATGGTCCCTGCCCATTGATTATCGCGGACAAACCCGTTAACCAGCGCGTCTGCCTCGATATTCCGGACAATTATGCCGTACTAACACCGTGGCAATATTATGGAACCGAGCCTTGTTGGTACCAGCAGAATAATGCACTGGGTTGACGATAATTACCTATCGTGTGTGGACTGGTCAGCACAGAGCCCTGATCGTAATCCCATAGAGCACCTATGGGATGAATTAGAGCGCCGCATAAGGCCTACTACTAAGCAGCAGTTAGCGGCAGCATTATGTACTGAATGGAAGCTCATACCTATCGCTATGTTCCAAAACCTTGTCGAAAGCATGTCTCGAAGGGTCAGTGCATGCATTAAGGCCAAAGGTTGACCGACACCGTTCTAATGTATGTCAATAAATGCTATGTTGTGTTTCTCTTCTAGGTGTCCTGTGAATTTTGTCAGTATAGTGTATATCTTGTTTTTCTCGATATTTCTGTTTCTACCAGGTCGATTTGAAAACTTCTTTGCAAAACAGCGTTTCTGGTGTGGAATGTTTTGCACGTAATTTAAAATTTTTCTTACAGCAAAAGTTTGCCATGAGAGAGCATAAATTATCGCTTTTGTATATTTCTAGTAATATCTGCGTGCCCAAAATTCCGATTTGAAAATCCTTTTTTTTGGCCAGAAACTATACAGATATTTTATGCTCACTTCCTTTCCAAAATAATGAGCAATTTCCTTGGTTCGAAGGGGGCGGCACAACTTTTAAATCTGTTTCGTTTGCTTGATAGCTGTGCTTCTAAAATTCAGATTCAAAAAATTCTTTCAAGGAATACCATTCACCTTGTGAAACATTTCGTACGTACTTGCGGGGTTTTTTTGTAGCTCAATGTTCTTGCGCTAAGTAGTGTTAATTTGTATTGGATTGGAAAGAAAGTAAATGGCTTCATAAGCAAGGCAACAGAAAAGTACTTATTGCCTTATATACAAGCACAGATCAGCGTAAAATGTAGTCGCCATAGTTTGCCACGACCTGCTCCAATCGTCTGCGCAGTTGTTGGATACCGTCCCTGCAGAATTGTGGCGGCTTGGACACAAGTAAGTAAGTGCGCCTACGACTCGTCCCGGTTGATGAACTACTACTGCCCGTCCAGAAACCGCTGCAACGATCGGAAAAGGTGGTTGTCGCTTGGAGCAATGTTCGGGGAATAGGTTGGATGCCGCAGAAGCTCCCAGCCCAGGCCTCTGATCTTGTGAGAGCTCGCCCGTGCTGCGCGAGGATTCGCTCCATCCTGATGTAGGTGGACTCCCTTCAGGTTCAGCAGTGCTTAAGTTTCGACGTGCGATCGTCGAGCTGACAGTAGTACACATCGGCGGTGATAGTGGTGTTGTCCGGTAGCAGCTGAAACAAGAAAGTTGACACCGAATTTTCGGGTGCAATAAGCACGTCTTTTGAATCCGTTCTGACGCAAATTAAATTTATCAAAGCTATTCAAAGTCAATGAAACCGGTATGGAAAGCAATAGATCTGACGAAAGAAGGAAAATTTTCAATCGGGTTTTTAATCCCTCAGATATTGCTGTAAACGGAATCGTGAGCTTACGAACTCTTAGAAACAGAGATATCGACAAAAATAAGATTTGAATTTTACGTCCCCTGGTGGGAAAACCATTCATTATTTTAGGAAGAAAGTACTCTCAAAAGGTTTATCCGTATAAGCGGTATCGGTCGAAGAAAAAAAAAATTAGTCGAGTTTTCAGGAGCCCAGATTTTGCAAGAAATACTTCAGAAGCAGAAATTAACACATATGACCCCTGGTGGCTAAAAAATTCTTTACCAAACATTAGAAATTATGTGAAAAATATTTTCTATCAGGTCTTGCATGCGATACAGGAAGAATATTTTAAATCAGAGCTTTAGGAGCAGAAATAACGCAGAAAACGCAATTTACCTTTGTGTCCCCTAGCGGAAAGTGTATGATATACTTGAAAATTTTGAATGTATAGGAAAAACATTTCGCATCGGAAACACTATTCAACAAAGAAGAAATTTTTCAAATCGTACTCTTAGAAGTAGAGATATTGACAAAAATAAGACATACATCTACGTCCCCTGCCTGGCGTAGAAACCATGCATTTTTTCAAAAAGAAAATTTTCCTAAAAGGTTTGTCGACATGAGTAGTATCAGTCAACAAACGACGTTTTTTTCATTCGAGCATTTAGAAGCTCATATTTTGCTGCAAATACAACAGAAGCGAAAATTAAGATTTACGCACCCTGGTGGCCAAACTATTTTTTTACAAAAATTAGAGATTATGTGCAAACGATTTCCCACCAGGAGCTGTATCCGGTGCAGAAAGAATTTCTAATCGGAGATTTAGAAGCAGAGATATAGGGGAAAACGCAATTTACCGCTACGCCCCCTAGCGGAAAGTCTATGAATTACTTGAAAATTTTGAAATTATATGAAAAACATGTCACACGGAAAACACTATCCAACAAAGAAGGAATTTTTCAAATCGGACTCCTAGAAGTTGAGATATTGACAAAAATAAGATGTACACCTACGCCCCCTGGCGGAGAAACAGTAATATTTTAAGAAGAAAATATTCCGAAAAGGTTTATCGATGTGAGTGGCATCAGTCCACGAAATAATTTTTTAATCGATATTTTAGAAGATACGATTTTATGGCAAATACATCAGAAGCTAAAATGAACACTTACGCCCCCTGGTGGCCTATTCTTTACCAAAAATTTTAAATTATATGCAAAAGATTTTCCATCAGGAGATGTATCATCCGAAGAAAAATTTTTTCAAATCGGAGTTTTAAAAGAAGAGTTATCGGGAAAAATGTAATTTACTTTCACGCCCTCTAGCGGAAAATCTATGCGTAATTTGGAAAAGTAACTATATCTAAAATACTCTTCGACATAAATGGAATGGAAACATATAAATTTTTTGAATCGGATGTTTAGAAGCAAATATGTGGAATAAAACGTATTTTTGAATTCGACATCATGTGCATTTACGCCCTCTAGCGGCGAAATGATAAATCGTAAAAAAATAAAAATAATAAAGGATCATCATTCGCATATTTCAAGCTTACCAATGCAAAAAGAATTTTTCAAATCGGACTAATAGTTGCTGAGATATCGTGGGTACAGAGGAACTGACGGACAAACCGATAACAGAAGCACGATCTTTTTTTACAAAAGACGTGCTAAAAACAGGGCACCCCGCGTATCCCAGCATACAGACAGTTAAGTGAGCCGATTTCGGGGATTGGCAGGGATTTCTCTGTTTTGGGTGCAACCACTTTTTCCGGGTGCTGAAAATGCCTTACAGGGCCTATTTCTCGTCACCTGTCTCAATACGGTCCAAGAACGGTTCAATTTCGTCACGTGCAAACAGGGAAACGCATGCACTAATGCGATTTGCTTTCTGCTCAACTGTGAGTTGATGGGGTAAACACTGCTCTTGTGCAACTTCCAAGTTGACGCAGGTGCTTTTTTTTTTTTTTTTTTTTTTTGATTGGAGGTTTAACGACCACCGTGAGCAACTCAATGTGCCATAAGCAGTCGCCCGTCCCTAATTTAGGGTCACTGGTTCCAGGGAAGGGAGAGAGCCAGCGCCGTAAGACAAACACAACATCCATGCCTCACCGGGATTTGAACCCGGACCCCTTACGGACGAATGATCATAGGCCAGCGCCTTAGACCACTGCGCCACCGGGGCGGCACGCAGGTACTTGATAATGATCGTGTGAGTAGTCTCCGTGCTGTTCAGCCACCTGTCGTGTGGTCATATGTGGGTTGGTCTCCACTATGGTCTTCAGCATGTCCATAACCACTGTTGCAGGTCTTTCTGCTTTCGGATGGTCTGACATGTCAAAATTTCTCTCTCGAAGCCGTTGGAACCACCGAGAGCACTGACGATGTGATATGGCACTGGGGTGCACACTGGTAATGTTCCTTACAGCACTTGCGGGGGTGATACCGCGACGAAACTCATACAGCATGCAATGGCGGATGTGCTTCTTGTCCACTTCTACGTTGGCTGGCGTTTACGCTCTTCGCCTTTTGACTGTTAGCTGCCACATACCTGCTGATGTCATGCTGGTGTGCTGCGTAATCTCAGTGGGCAATGTGCGCAGTCGTCGGGGCTTCGACTTCGGGTACCTCGTCATCGAAAATGACTTTCATTCCAACCCAATATTTCGGCTTCAAAATTACTTTTGAAATTTTTCGTTTTTTTTTTTTTTTTTTTGCTGTATGCCCTTCATTGCAGTAACTCAGTATATTCCATTCCTCTTTAATGCACAGTTTTCGTGCAACGGGTGTATTATCAAAACTTTTTTCTAGCGATCTTTACGTTCAGAAACTTCTTAAAAAACGGCAATTTACCGTCAATATACGAAAACAAAATAACGGAAAGGTTTCTGAAAATTCGGAATTCCCTTTGCGTACGAAGAATCCACGAAATTCAGGTGTGTTTTTCCCCGTCATTTCACGGAAATGGTATTTGAAACGTGCTTCGTTAATTTACAAAAAAAGGTCAAAGAAAACGGCTCGTCAACTTCAGAAAATAATTTACAGTGCAGCTTTTGCTATGAAGAATACTTTTCGTATGTTTTCTACTTTTTCCATTATTCAGAATTCTTCCGCCAGAGAGAATTAGCTTATATTTGTAAGATTTTATTAGATTCTAAATTTCCTTATACACGGTCGAGTCACATGGTAACTAATGTCCAGAGTAACCGCCGTGTGCAACGCAGACAGCAGCTAGACGGGCTGGGAGTGACTCAATAAGGTGCTAGAGGTATGTGGAGCCATGCTGATTGCAGTGCATCTGACAGCTGCTGCTGGAAAGTGCGTGGTGGAAGATCAACAGGGCGAATAACACGATCGAGGTGGTCTCACAGATGCTCAATTGGGTTTAAGTCTGGGAAATCAGGGGGCCAGGGAAGTACTTTGAAGCCTTCATCGTGCTCTCCCTACCACTCTCTGTCATTTCTAGCTGTGACACGTCGCATTGTCGTTCTGGAAGATCCCATCCGCCTCAGGGGAGACAATCAGCATGTATGGGTGTACGTGATCTGCAAGCATGGATTCATAACGAATTCGGTCCACAGTGCCTTCCACAGATATCAGTGGACTCAGAGAATACCACGAAAACAATCCCCAGACCATAACGCTGCCCCCACGAGCTTGTGTTCTTCCAGCAATGGTTGAGGAGTATTTGTTCTCCGATGTTTCCCGCCGTATACGCCAACGTCCATCCGTTCGATGAAGCAGGCAATCCTTTGCCAATCAGCGTAGGTCCAATTCTGATACTGCCGTGAGAATGTAAGCCTTTTCTGCCTATGCACCTTCGTTAGCATAAGTGCAGTTAATATCGGTCTGCATCGGAGCCCCATACGCAGCAGAGTTCGCTGAATTGTCGTTTTAGACACACTTCCAGTAACCTCCTAGTTCATTCAGCCAGTGAGTTGCTCCACTGTAGTGTGTCGATCGGCCCTCACGCACCTTCGAAGTCGACGTTCACCTCTCGCGTCAATGACACGTAGTTCTCCACAGTTTCCATGTCGCTTATTCGCAATGGTGCCATTTCTCCAATCACGATACACTTTAACCACAGCAGCACACAAACAGTTCACAAACTTCGCTGTTTCACAAATACTGCCACCCTTGACCCGAAAGCCGGTAATCATCCCTTTTTACAAATCTGATAAATCGCTCCTTTTATCCATGACAGCAACGAATGATATGTTTTCAGACTGCCTGCAGCACACCTTATATAGCCTCCGAGCCAGCTCACGACACGTGCCTTCTTTCATTGGTTACGCGCTGTTGACGTCAGAATTATTAGGTGGTCACAATAATGTAACTCGACTGTGTGTATATGTATACATATATATATATATTGTCCCAAAATAATAGCTTGTCTCAAAATAACTGAGAATGTTTTTATAAAAAATGTGCAATACTGCGTTCGATCTTGGCACGAGTCTCAAAACAAACGGTAGTTGTTGTAGTAACCATAGCAACCGGCCACATCTGTTTTTCACGCATGCGTCGTTGGTAGGGTGCAGTTTAATACGCGTTGTTTTGTGAACCCCTAACAAGAGCCATCGCGCAGTGATTTTTTTGAAAAAAATTGTGTGAAAGTGGAACAACGATGCGTAATTAAATTTTGCTGTCGACTTAAGAAGTCTGTCTAAGAGATTATCCGTCTTATGCAAAAGGCTTATAAAGATGAATGTTTAGGAAAATCAACAATTTACAGATGGCATGAGGAATTTATAGATGGGCGTGATTCCGCTGCTTCAATCGCCCATGGAGGAAGACCTTCAACAAGTGTTACAGAGATACCATCAATACAATAGGTGTTATTATACTGGAAGACAGACACCTATCAATTCGGGATATCGAAGACATGGTTCACATTTCAAAATCATCAATTTACAGAACTTTAACCGAGCATTCGGCAATGGAACAAGTTTGTTCAACTTGGGTTCCCCATTTCTTTTCATGTGCGGCCCAATGCAAGGCCGCACATTGCCAGTTTGTCGTTTCCCATTTAGAAGAAATGAATATTTTGTCGATTCCCCAACCTACCCTTAGTCTCGACCCCCGACTTGTCACCATGTGACTTCTGGTTGTTCCCCATTAAAAAAAAGAAGACATTACGGGGACGACATATTGAGACTGATCAACAACTTATTACTGCTGCCCAGGGGTGTTTCAATAGCGTTTCAGGTGACATTCAAAAAATGGGAGGAACGTTGGAGCAGTATCACTGTAAAAAACAAGTTAGTAAAATCATGCAATGCGTTGATTATTATACGCTTTCCAACATACTAGAAATCATTACTCAAGTTATTACTCAAGTTATGATGCATAAGGGCTATGGAATAGATCCCGCTCCTGTGTCCTAACCTTTGACCCCTTTTCACCCATTTTTAATAGGATTCGTCCCCAGGCAGGCCCCTACAACATACTAACATTTCATCCAAATCGAAACATTTTTACGTAAGTTATGATGCATAATGGCGATGGAAGTGATTCCGCTCCTATGTCCTGACCTTTGACTCCGTTTCGCCAATTTTCAAAGGGGTTTATCCCCAGGTGGTCCCCTACTACATACTAAAAGTTAATCGAAATCGTACCTTTTTTACGTTAGTTATGACGCATAAGAGCAGTGGAATGGATCCCACTCCTATGTCCTGACCTTTGACCCCATTTCGTTCACTTTAAATAGGGTTCTTTCCCAGGTGTTCCCCTACCACATACTAAAATTTCATCGAAATCGAACGATTTTTACGCGAGTTATCGTGCGGACGAACATACGCTCACAACGCGTGACGGAATGAGGCAGATGAGAATCGCGACCATCTGCTCGCAATAGTATGACGTCATAAAACTTTAATAGGATCCACACACAACGCGTGACGTAATGAGAAAGATGGCATGACCACGCGCAAACATCTAATGGCACGACGCCATGACACTACACTAAAAACGTGGTAACTCGGGATGGTTATTTAACCCACTAAACGAATTTTCCTAAAGTCGAGATCAAGCTAAATCGATTTCTAGTTCCAGAAAACGGTAGGTTAACGACTTTCATCAAAATCCTTAGAGCCGTTTTCAAAATAAAATTTACATACATACAAGAATTGCTCCTTTAAGGTGAACGTCAAGTAATTTTGCTTTCTGCACTTCGAATGGAAAAATTTCTGTACACATTTTCTTCCCAATTAATGCGTTCTTAAGGATGAAAATTTGAACATCGATTAAAATATCTTCATTTTATAACTTGCAATACTTAATATTTTCTAAAACATAACCATAATTATGCAATCCAACATTTGTTTGTCTACTGACGTCATCAAAGTACAGGTCGCGCCATCCTTTTTCTGGTTTCAACATCAAAGGAAAAGTTATTGATTTTTAATATAATTATGGTTATGTTTTAGAAAATATTAAGTATTCCAAGTTATAATAGAAAGTTATTTTAATCGATGTTCAAATTTTCATCCTTGGGAACACATTAATTGTGAAGGAAATGTGTACAAAAGTTTTCCCATTGGAAGTATAGGAAGCAAAATTACTTTACGTCTATCTTAATACTATGGGATAAGGGCGATGGAATGGATCGCAATCCTATGTCCTGATCTTTGGCCCAATTTCGTCCATTTTCAATAGGGTTCGTCCCCAGGTAGGTCCCCTACCACATACTGAAAATTCATCGAAATCGAACCATTTTTACGCACGTTATGACGCATAAGGGCAATGGAATGCATCCCGCACTTATGTCCTGACCTTTGACTCCAATTCCCCAATTTGGTTAGGGTTCGTCCCCTGGTGGTCACCTACCACAGATTAAAATTTCATTGAAATAGAACCATATTTACGCAAGCTATGACGCATAAGTGCAATGGAATGGATCCCGCTTCTATGTCGTTTGACCCCATTTGTCCCATTTTCAATAGGGTTCATCCCCAGGTGGTCCCCTGCCACATACTGAAATTTCATCGAAATCGAACCATTTTTACGCCAGTTATCGTGCCAACAGGCTGACAGAAGGACAAAGCTGGAGCATATACGCTTCTTCAACCTACGGTTGGAAAGCGTAAATAAGTGCTGTGAATTCACGTAAATTTTCTAAAAATAACGTGCAGCAAAGTTGCCGGTAGACATCCGTTTTTTTTCAGAAATTTCAGTTTTTAAAAGTGCCCGTTTATTTTAACCCGTATTTTCACAGTTTTTCCGTAAATAGAAATTCCGTTTATTTCAGAAAAGTTCATTTCAGGTTTTTCCGTATTTAAACTGAAATTCTGCAAAATCAACGACACTGTACTATTCAGGCCTTTACCCAGGTAATCCTTCCGTTGAGGCCAGGATCGAAGCCCCGACGTTTGAGCTGGCTCATCAGGTAACTCGCGCATTTAACCACTGAGCTGCAAATGCTTGGCGAGTAGCTTCACGTACATAATAAAACGATTTTAGCGACGATGAATTTTTTATTTTGTCATTATTGCGAGTGATTTAGCTATTTTATTTTCTGTTGGAGTTTATTATTTTTCTGAATAGGTTTGTAATATATATATATATATTTTTTTTTTTTCTGTAAGAGGACTTTTCAGAAATTTAGCATTTTTCATCCTGATTTTACGAAGCAACAAAATGCTTTGCAACTTAATTTTTTTAAAACTGACAATGGCTTTCAGTTATCTTTAAAAAAGGTGAAATGTACTTTTTTAAAGTATTATTTCACGCACGCACGCACACACAACTAAATATAAAATTTACTCTTGATAGCTATAATAGATTTTGTCTCTATAGTTGTCCAAAGAGTGATACACAGACATCGTATAATCACCTGTACAATAAGTACCCGGTTTCTTACAGTAACACAATATACAATAAATCGCGGTGCACCAAATAAGAGAAAGTAGCAGAAATATCCTGTGCCACAATAAACAAAATCCATGCGATATGCCATCCACAATATCCGATCTCGCTACGAAACTTCAAAATTCGACAGACGATTGGAATTTAAAAGTTAATCAAACCTCGAATATTCTCATGAATCGCTCCTATTCCGGTAATTTCTCGTCATAGGGATACCGAAAAAGTGAAAATGGAGATTTTCCATCGATATACAAAAGGAATTGCGGAAAAGTGTCTGAAAGTTCAGAATTTTCCGTTAACATATCTCTGAAACTGTAATTTACCGTCAATATATCAGAAAGAAACTGCGGAAAGGTTTCTGAAAATTCAGAATTTTCCCATAGTACGAAGATTCCGAGAAATTCAGGTTTCTTTCGTCATTTCACTGAAAAGCTTCTTAACGAAGCATTTTTCTGATACAACCTTTTCCGTGAAATGACTGAAAGAAACCTGAATTTCACGGAATCTTCAAGAAAAGAAATGACGGAAAGTTGCCCGTGAATTTCAGAAATGTTTTTACAGTGTATTATTCGATGCAATGGACAGTATTTCGAAAAAGATGACCACTTCCTTGATAATTAAGGTGAGCATTTTCAAACAGAGGGAGGAACGTTGGGACACCTGTATTCGATGCAATGGATAGTATTTCGAAAAAGATGACCACTTCCTTTGTAATTAAGGTGAGCATTTTTAAAAAGAGGGAGGAACGTTGGGACACCTGTATTCGATGCAATGGACAGTATTTCGAAAAAAATGACCACTTCCTTGATAATTAGGTGAGCATTTTCTAAATGTGGGAGGAACGTTGGGAAACCTGTATTCGACGCAATGGACAGTATTTCAAAAAAGATGACCACTTCCTTTGTAATTAAGGTGAGCATTTTCAAAAAGTGGGAGGAACGTTGGGACACCTGTATTCAACGCAATGGACAGCATTCAAAAAAGATGACCACTTCCTTGATAATTAATGTGAACATTTTCAAAAAGTGGGAGGAACATTGGGAATGACGGAAAGAAACCTGAATTTCACGGATTTTTTGTACGCCAGAAAAAACTCTGAATTTACAGAAACCTTTTCGCCATGTTCTTTCTTATATTGACGGTAATTTGCCGTTTCTAAGATGAGTTAACAGAAAATTCTGAATACTCAGAAACCTTTTCACAACCCATTTCGTACAGTAACGATAAAACTCCGTTCCCACTTTTTCTGTATTCATATGACGAGAAATTTCTGGTAATAGGAGCGATTCGTAGGAATAGATGAGTTTTGATTTACTGTTAAATTTCAATCGTATGTCGAAGGTCTTTATTTTGAAATTCTGCAGCGAGATCGGATATCGTGGTTAGCATGTTGCATGAACTTTGGTTCATTGTGGCTCAAGATATTTCTTCTCCTATCCCACATTTTGTGCACCGGCTATTGTGTTGCTGTAAGAAACCTGGAACACAATTATTGTACAGGTGATTGTACGATGTCTACGTATCAATCGTTGTGCCCCTTAAAACAAAAGCTATTATAGCTATCAAGAGGAAATTTTATATTTAGGAGTTTTATGAAATAATATTATAAAGCAGCACATATCAACTTTTCTTGAAGATAATTGAAAGTCCTTGTCAGTTTAAAAGGATCTCAAGTTCTAAAGCAATCTGCTGCTTCGAAAAATCATGATGAAAAAAAATACTTTATTTGTGGTAAGTCTATATACATAAAAAAATAAATAAAATTATCAAAAAAAAATTAATAAGCGCCAATAGAAAATAAAATGACTAAATCATTCGCATTAATAAAAAAAAACAAAGAAATAAAAATATAATGAGATCAGTTTTACCATGAACGTGATTCAGGTTTCAGAGTCTTTCTGGCTCAGTGATGGTTAAGACGTGCGTTATTTGTTGAGCCTATCGAAACGACGTCGGTTCGATTCCTAGCGCTGTGAAAGGATTCTATGCTGCAAGATATGAAAACTTAAGCGTCTTCGACTTTGCGAAAATTCTGCGTGTATACGAAAATCCTGAAACAGACCTTTCTGAAATAAACGGAATTTCTGACTACGGAAAATCTGTGAACATACGGAAGTTATAAAGAACGGGCACTTCTTACAAGTTAGTAAAATCATGCAATGCATTGATTATGATACGCTTTCCAACATACCAGAAATCATTACTCAAGTTATGAGGATAATGGCTGTGGAATAAATCTCGCTCCTGTGTCCTGACCTTTGACCCCATGTCGATGATATTCAACACATCCGGTTCAGTATACCTCAAGAATAACATACTAAAGTTTTGTCGCAATAGAAGCAGTTTTACGCAAGTTATGAGAATAATGGCTGTGGAATAAATCTTGCTTTTGTGCAATGACCTTTGACTCCATTTCGTTGATATTCAACAGAACCGGTTCACTATACCTCCGGAACAACATGACAACGTTTTGTCGCAATCGAAACATTTTTTGGTAAGTTATGATGCACAAGGGCAATGGAATGGATCCCACTCCTGTGTCCTGACCTTTGACCCCATTTCGCCAATTTTCAATAGGGTTCGTCCCCAGTGGCTCCCTACCACATACTAAAATTTCATCGAAATCGAACCATATTTACGCATGTTATGATGCATAAAGGCAATGGAATGGATTCCACTTTTATGCCCTGACCTTTGACCCCATTTCGCCCATTTTCAATAGGGTTCGTCCCCAGGTGGTTCCTTACCAAGTACTAAAATTTCATCGAAATTGAACCATTTTTACGCAAGTTATGACGCAGACGGACAAAGCTCTAGAATAAATCCCGCTCTTATGCCCTGCCTGACGGTTGGAGAGCCTAAAAATGAAAATTTAGTTAAAAGGCGAACACTTACCTACAACTTTGCTGCACGTTATTTTCAGAAATTTTCCGTGAATTCACACCATTTATATTTTTACAGCATGTCATGACGCATAAAGGCAATGAAATGGATCCCGCTCTTATGGCGTGACCTTTGACCCCACTTCACCCATTTTCAATAGGGTTCGTCCCCTGGTGGTCCCCCACCACATACTAAAATTTCATCGAAATCGAATTAGTTTTACGGGAGTTATCGTGCCGACAGATAGACGGACGGACAGTAGGACGGAAAAAGCTGGAGCATTTACGCTTCTTCAACCTACGGTTGGAAAGCGTTAAAAAAGAACAAGAAATTAAATGCCAGTAATACAGTTTGCGAGTGAAAACCCAAGAAAAAGTAGATAAAAAGCATGCAAAAAAAAAAAAAAAAAAAAAGATGTGGTTAAACAAAGTCAAGGACAGACACTGTGAAGCTCAAATAAGAAGTAGCTTTAAGTTATTTCATTCATCGCAAAAATATTTATGACTTTCAGAAAGCAGAGCAAACGGAAAAGTCTAACGACAGATGCTTGACAGAAATTAACTGATGTGTATGTTGGTACGTCAAACACAATATGGGACCTAAAATCAACAAGGGGCATCCTGAGTCCAAGCAATACAAGATTGGAAGCGTACATAGTATTGTTAATGGACTTGGTAGGAAAATGTCAATAAGATCATGTCTCAATCTCATATAGTCGCTCAAACCAAGTTCTTTTCTAAAAGAGGAGATAAAAACGTCTCTCAAGTATTTGCAAAATTTCATGAAATACAGATACCTCAGAAAATTGCTCCAAACAACTTGATTTGTTTAACAAGCACTGTCTGACTTTTTTCACTTCTAACTTCTCCCCTCCTCAAGTAAGCTCATTCAGTCTCTCAGCACAGGCAGAGGTACTTAAAGGATCGGCTTCTCATTTTACATCGGTAAACGCGTTTGCTGTTTCACTGGATAAACCGTGTTACTTTCAGTTTCTCTTAAAAAAATAACACACACACACACACACACACACACACACACACACACACACACACACACACACACACACACACACACACATTCTCTACATATACACTGTATTGACAAAAGTCACCGGACATCTAGAAAAGAAACACAACATAGCATTTATTGACATACATTAGTACGGTGTCGGCCCACCTTTAGCCCTAATGCGTGCACTGACCCTTCGAGACATGCCTTCGACAAGGTATTGGAACACAGCGATAGGTATGCGCTTCCATTCAGCACATAATGCTGCTTCCGCTAACTGTTGCTTAGGAGTAGGCTTGGTTCTTGGTTCCAAACTTGTTATGCGGCGCTCTAATTCATCCCATACGTGCTCTATGGGATTAAGATCAGGGCTCTATGCTGGCCAGTCCACACACAATACGGAATTATTGTCAAACCACGCCGTAACAGTCCTTGCTGTATGGCTCGGTGCATTAGCCTGCTGGTACCAACAAGGCTTGATTCCATAATACTGCCGCAGAGCTGTAGAGCATAATTGTCCAGAATTATCGAGGTAAACGTGCTGGTTAACAGGTTTGTCCACGGTAACCAATGGGCCGGGACCATAATCCCCGAAAAACACCCCCACACGAGAACACTGCCGGCCTCAAACTTGACCGTAAGAACAGTACACTGGTAAATAGCGTTCTTTCCGCTATTACCATACCCACACACGGCCATCACAATGATGGATCGTGTATCTGGATTTATCAGGCCACAGGACCCGTTTCCATTGATCTACGGTTCACGATAAATGTTCTTTACACCATGCTAAACGACGAGTAGCATTCCGAGTACAGATGAAAGGCTTATGAGCAGCCGCACGACAACGGTAACCCATGGAATGAAGTTCTCTGCGAATGGTACGTGTACATACCGAGGTTCCAGGGTTTTTACTCACCTGTGCACGGAGGTCTTGTGCAGTACTCCGTCAATTAGGTGTAACGCGTCTCCTCAGGCTTCGACGCCATCTATCACTGATTTTCATTGGTCTACCGGTACGTTTTGCTGCTTCAGGCACGCCATGTGTCTTCCACTTATTCAGGACATCCAAAACAGTTGACTTGGGTAAGTTTCAACGCCTCTCGGTTTCTCTTATGGACAACCCACTAATATAACACCCAACAAACTTTCCTTTCTCAAAGTCAGTTATCTCCCACCGCGACACTTTCACTCAACCTCACAGTGCGATATGATCGCGGTCAGCTGCAGGCTTGCTTTTATACCGTTTGCAGCTGTACCGCATCTTAACAACGCAGCGGATCCACTGCTTTTGAAGGGGTGTCCGGTGACTTTTGTCAATATAGTGTATATGGTCTGACTAGTTACGTCCCTCGTGAACTAACAAGATGCAATGACTGGTGGGTTACTGGTGTAATAAATATATAAGTTTTGGTCGAACTTCGCCTTCAACTTTCTTGAATGTTGTCAGTACATTGTCTTAATTGATTTTCAAAATTTTGCATTTGTGCTTTTGAAAAATTACTTTAACAATTTCTTTAAGCAAAACTGCTCTTTTTTGCTTGCTTGAATCAAATTTCTACGTTGCGGCACACAACACTCCCCGCACCCTTCTTAACTCTAACTCCAGCAACCTTGCTTTGCACTCTTCTCCTCCAAGGCAGTAGTCAGCCGCATCCTGCACCCTCACTTTCGCCGAGCAGTCTTACGAGCGTCAGTGTAGTTTTAGAATCCACTTCCCGGTTGTAATCCCCTACTTAGTACCACAAATAAGCTGCAGAGCAATTGATTAGTAATGATCTTCCATCAGTGAATTATTATCCACTCTCCTCGTTCGCCCCTGGCCACAGTAACACGAAGAAAAAGAAAAGCTTTAAACAGAGGATTTGGAAGAGTGGAGAATAATTGAATTTTTATGGCCCCACGGATGCTATTACGCTAATTTTTTTTACGGAGAAGCAAACAATGCATTTCCCAGGGTAAAAAACAAACACGACTCATTATTGCTTGGCAAAATCCAGATTATAAAGTTAAAAAACAAATTGAAAACGACATATCTTGAACTGCGTGGGCAAGAAAATTTTCAAGGTGGGCTCTCCTCTTGGCGATATTCTTCTGTTACCACCACGCCAAGCCCCGATGGGGAACTTGAGGGCATAAATTTGGTTAATGATTTTTGATCGGCAACAATGACATTGGGTTTCCTAGTATGGACGACCCAGTCTCATCGTTGGGACTTGAAAGCGTTGTGTTTCATACGAGCTCGTACGAGGTTGTCTCAAGAACCCATATGACCCAAAGAAATTAAATTTAAAAACTAACATTTCAGTTTTATGCTTGAATGGGGTTATCTGTGAAGAAAGAAAACTATTGCTTTAAATTAAACCAGAACACCGACACTCGTACTCATTTGCAGAGACGCGAGAAGAAAAACACGTTGTTTAACGAAAAAAATATATACTTTATTTTGTGTATAATTCTGAATTTAGGTACAATTTAATGGTGGGAACAGTTTAAGTTATAATAAGACATCTCTACAAAAAGAAGTTATGGTTTAACATGAGAATGGTAGAGCTACAAACGTCCCTATCAATCCAACTAGTACGAGGTGAGCAATAATATTTCATTTCTAAACTTTCAATGAATACTCAACATGCAAGGGATTGAAATAATTGGATGATGTCTTACCCTAAAAGAACTTCTGCTGTGCTGCACCGATCAGGGCGGTTGAGGCAGGCGCTTGCTGTCTGGTGGCCGTAGTCTTTGGCTGGTATCCTCTGTGGATAAAACACCGCCGGTAGCTCTCTATAGGTTCTTCCTCTAATTTTCTGGGGTACCTAACCTCCTGCCTCAGTGACGACCGACTTCCTGACCCACGCACAGTTAGGCATTTCTTGCCAACCGCTGACGTCGAGCTGCGACTTCCAACAAAAATGACAACAACCCACTCCGACCACAACACTGCGATCGACCCCGTTTATTCCAAGTTTTTCATTTTATTTTCGCTTTCCTTGCAGCCCCGTTGCGAGGCGTGTCCTTACCTCGAGAAGACGTCCCTTGCCCCTTCATTGGTTTCTGGATTCCCCCCCCTCGTTCGTAAGTGGAGTGCCGTCTAGTTGCTGCCGTCCAGTTGCTGCCGGCCAGTGGCTACTTTGAGCAGATGTTCTCCGGGCCTGCTGACCATCTGCTGAGCTAAGCCCTTTAAAAATTTATTTGGCCGTAACTGTCACCCCGTCACTGGGTGCTATTATCGTAGCATCCGAGAAAACCCTTTTAAAAACTTGAAGACTGCTCGAAGGCACGTATGCCCGACTGAAATATGCTTTCCGACACCGCGCTTGGGTGACATTTATTGACTAGCCTTACCTTCTTACCGGATTTAAGATTCTTTCTTAGACTTCCGCCGTCTAGTCACCACGCGCCATTTTTAGTTTAGGGAACATTATGTCATTCGCAGTGCCGTTGCTTCTCAAATGCCGAGAAATAGAAGAAAATACCTTTCGCTTCGTTTGCAAAATTTTGAACCTGGCCTAGCGTTTGCGTTTCGGATCTCCTTCCCATGCGAAAGGAAAGCAAAGAGGAAAAAAAAAAAAGAAAGGAAAGAAAAGAACCCAGCGAATCCCTATGCGGCCTGGGTTGGGATAATATTTCTTGCACCTAATTACGAATTACTCCAATTAAGCAATTACATAATTAATTATGTTAATTAACACAATTAAAATAATTAATTGGGTAATTGAATCCCGAATTTGAGCATTTCTTTACCAAAAGCAATGTGCCCGACATTAGAAGAATTTTCACGGCAGCACTTCCACAAAAACACTAAATATAAAATTTCGTCTTGATAGCTATATAAAATAGTGTTTGAGTTACGGGCGGCAACAAAACAAACAGACATATAGACTGATACACAGACACTACCGTGAAAATAGTCAAATTATGCTCTGGATAACCATAAATATATATTTCTGTTGAATTCTCGATATTTTTTTCTTATATACATTAGTATGAGAAAGTAAAAATGTGGGGATAAAGATAATTCCTATGTAAAGCAGAAAAAGTGTAGGGCTCCCAAAACCGATGCTGTGCGCAGCGCAGCTTTAAATTCAACACTGTTCGCCAGACAATTTAATCACGACAAGCCGTACGTCGAAAGCCTGGTGAATCATAATGTTATCTGCAGAACGAAAGCGTTTGGTATAGTATACATTTGTGCAGTAGAGGATTTAATAACACTGTCTTAAAATATTTTCTTTAATACGCTAACAGAAGGGAACAAGAATTTCTTTAGCCAACTCTTGTATATAAACATTTTATACATTGTGTTAATGTTATTGTTCGATCTGTGAACCAAGAAGTGGTAATGCTTTCGTGTCCGTGATGTATTATGTCAGAAGAAATGTAAGTAGGAGAGAAACTTGTGTATCAGTTTCCTTTTCCCCAGGCGATCTGATCTCTTAACATCGGATTAATGTGTCAATAGCAGATGCGGCTTCGTCATATGTCTCCAGAGGAAGCGGCGAGCCAGATCTCAGATTATGATCAACCGTGTTCTTTTGCCAACGTTCTAATGATTCATTTCAATCAGCAGGAGATCCTGTACTTGACGTTCAATATCGTTTCGCTGTAATGCGTCATTGATTTTAGTTTCATACGAGTGAAAAGCATTGTTTATAAATCTGAAGTTATTACTCAAGTCAAAACTTTCTGCCTTGAGTACTTTAAGTTAAGTTCAAACTACTAATGTTAAGAATTCCACATTCGAAATAAGATGACGTCGGGATTGGAAGTCTAGGAACTGGTCCATTGGGACATTTCCCAAAGGGCTACTCGAGAGATGTCCCGCTTTCTCGTTACTTACGAATGAATATTAATCTTTAATCTCATTTGAGTTTTATTTCTATCTAAAAAGTTACTTCTTTACGAAACAAAATAAAACAAAAAATTCCCTTCTATCTACACGTTGGGAGTTTGCTGTGTAATGACATGGGAATATTTTCTGAACGCCAGAGTGGCGTAGTGGTTTGAGCGATGGCTTCTGATCATTCGTCCAAGATGGGTCCGGGTTCGAATCCTGGTAAGGCATGGATGTTGTGTTTGTCTTACGTCACCGATTCTCTCACTTCCCTGGAGCCAGTGGCCCTAAGTTACGGACGGGCGACTACTCATAGCCCATCGAGTTACTTACTGTGGTCGTTAACCCCCCCCCCCATATATATTTGTGTGAGAAAAGTGCTATAGAACCAAGAATGATGTATATAAATTAACCGCGTATTGCCCATCCTAGGACGGTTGTTTTTAAGCTTTAAATAAATATTAAAATATAGGGGATGTTGCCTGTCCTGAAAACGAATCAAATAGAAGCCGGATTTCTGTAAGGAAATATAAGAAACACTTACATAGTAAGAACTCATTCATGTTAGAACTAAAAATTATATGCTATTTATTTCCGTTTTTCAAAAGACCTCGACATAAATAAAAATGTAAAATCTTTGTTGTTGTTTAACAATTGTAGTTTAGAGCCTTTAGATAGATCGATATTTTGCAAAATGTGTTATATAGTAAGCACTAAACTCGGAAAGTTCTTTTCGTGTAAACTTAACTTAATAACTTTTACTTGATTTTTCGCGTTAATTTACTTTTTCTCCAACACACTTGTTATTCCCTTCATGGCTTGTTTTACACTGTCCTATTCGACGGTTAGTTTCAAACTTCATACCGAAGCTTTTTCTACAAAATAATGCGACATCTAGTATTACAAATCGGTACTATTGGGTGTGCAACTTAATTCTCGGGCACAGGCACGACACGTAGACAGCAAATTATAGCAAATCGAATACGTACCTAATCAGGGTAATAACCCCCGTCGTGTGGGATACATTTGAGCCATCGGTCAGGGAGCTGCCGGATGCCACTGCTAAAAAAAAGGCCTGTTTCGAGTTGATAAAATCGTCAATACTTGTGTGGAACTCCTCGACACAAGTGAAGTGCGTATCACTCAGGTGATGTTGCAGGGAGCGAAAGAGGTGATAATCCGACGGGGCGAAGTCTGGAGAATGCGCCGGGTGGGACAAAATCTCCCATCCCAGGTCGGTGATCGTGTTTAAAGACGTTTTCGCGGTGTGAGGACGCGCGTTATCCTGAAGCAACAGGACCGACATTCTGCCCTTGCGGGTGCATGTCCTTTTCGGCTCCATTGCGTCACTCACACGAATGAATTCCAGACAATAACGCTCAGCATTGACCGTTTCACCAGGTTTGAGCAACACATACGACACCGCGCTGATCCCACCATATGCACAGCAACAACTTCCTGGCATGGATATTCGGTTTGGCGGTACTGGATTTCTGTAAGGAAATATAGGAAACACAACCTGGATAAACCCACGATTTGCGCCGCTTAGGATTATCGTAGAGGATCCACTTCTCATCACAGATCAAAATCTTGTGGAGGAAATCCTTCTTAAATTTGGAGAGCAAGGACACAGCAACATCATAGCGCCTAGACTTGTTGGCAGCTGAGTTGGTGGGGCACCCAACGGCTCTTTGTGAATCTGTCCAAGTTTGTGCAGGCGCTTTGCAATGACTTGCCGTGTTACTCCGAGTTCCTGGGCGAACTCTGTGTGCGACAGGAATCCGCGTCCAGTAGTCGTTCCAGTTCCTTATCAATTTTATGTTGTTGTCCCGGTTGTTCTGCATCACGGAGATCGAAATTTCCCTGCTTAAACCGCTCGAACCACTACTTACACGTACAGTAGGACACCGCATCCTCACCCAAAGCAGCACAAGTCATTTGCTGGGCTTCCACTGCACTTTTTTTCCAGCTGAAATGCTAACAGGAGGCAGTGCCTCAAATGTTGCTACTAGAACGACATTGCTTTCACCGTCAACTTTCGTCCCTTCTGTCACTACAGCTGTGAGCGGTTACGGTTGCCTGGAAAGCTGTTGGATGGCGCTGTAATCTTTTTTTTTTTTTTTTTTTTAATTGGAGGTTTAACGACCACCGTGAGCAACTCAATGGGCTATAAGCAGTCGCCCGTTCCTAATTTAGGGTTACTGGTTCCAGGGAAGAGAGAGCCAGTGCCGAAAGACAAACACAACATCCATGCCTCACCGGGATTCGAACCCGGACCCCTTCGGACGAATGATCAGAGGCCATCGCTTAGACCACTGCACCACCGGGGCGGCGGCGCTGTAATCAGCCATTATCGCACACAGCTATTTTAATTCGCCGTCGTTCTATGATCGTTTGCGGTTAGGGGCCGAGAATTAAGTTGCACACCTAATATATAAATTCTGCGTTGTGGTCTATAGTGTCAAAAGCTTTTTTAAAATCAATAAAAAGAAAACAGAGGGATCCAGTATTCTTTGCGTCGTCCACTAAGTTGGGTGGCTACTTGTATGCGATGTATTGTGGAGTATCCTTTTTCAAACCTACTTGATCTCTACTGTTGTTTTCTTGAAGAGTAGTTTTATGTCTGTTTGCTATAATTTTTGTCATTAATTTATATACACTATATTGAAAAAAGTCACCGGACACTTAGAAGAGAAACACAACATAGCATTTATTGACATACGTTAATACTGTGTCGGTAATCACCTCTTTTTCGGTTCGAAACTTATGTCGAGACCTATTACAGTGTGCATCATTCACCATAGCTTCCACATCTTATCATATATTTAATATTTATATTCCAAGCTCTTCAACCCACTTGACAATACTTTTTTACTCGCCTTCGTCGTGCCTTGTTTTAATTGGAGAGATTTCAATTGCACTCTGAATCCTACCCTGGACCGATCTCCTTCCACCAGAGAACGCCGTGTTAACTTGGTGAATCTTCTTCAGTCAGTGGTCTCCGACAACTCATTCATTGATGTTCACCGTCACTTCCATCCTTCATCGACTGTACATACTTGGCGCTCGCAACATAATCAAAATCCGTACACAGCTCGCCTTGACAGATACTACGCCTCATCTACTCTGCTTACAGCTGTGACAGAATCTATTATCACTCCTACAGCTTCTTCTGACCATTGTGCCATCGTTCTTATTATTCAAGCAGTTCCAGCACAACCCCGTACAATTCGTCCATGGACTCTTGACGACACTCTTCTTACAGATCCAGACTTCTGTACTTCAGTACGCTCCTTCCTTGAGGACAAACGACCTCAACTTCAATCAGCTCCTTGTGGTCTGACTTTTGGTTGGACATTAAACAGCAACTCGTTCTCCACGTTCGCAAACTTTCTTTTAAAGCAAAAACGCTTCAAAACATGCGTCTCAACCATGTCCGTTCCATGCTCTCCATCCTAAGCCCTAAGTGATCCTCTCTTCTGCCACTATCAAGAAGAACTGCGATCAATCCTCCTTCCTCTGGCTCAACAAGCTCTACGACGTCTCCGGCTACAACATCTATCGCCAGACGCATCCAATTACGATTTCCTTACATCCATGGAAAAAACACGAACAGCATCGAATTCACTTCGGCACCTTCGCCTCGCATCTGGAGAGGTATCTGATGATCCACTCACTCTATGTTCCCAGGTCCGAAAGTTCTATACAGAGAAGTTCTGTGAATCTCCTCCGCCATCCTCTTCAGCTTTGGCATCACTTCTTTCTAACCTACCACAAGTTCCTCCCCATCTTGCCTCTTCCCTCCTCCTTCCTCCCACGTTCTCTGAACTATCCTCTACGTTTTCTTCTTTAAACTCTAGGGCCGCACCGGGTCCGGACGGCCTCACGTTCCTCTTCTATAAAACCTTTCTACCTCTCCTTCTACCATTTCTCTTTTCTGCACTTTTTGCTGCTTTCAATCACTCCCCTCTACCAAGGCGATTCACAGTAGCATATGTTGTACTATTCCCTAAGAAAGGTGATCTCCTTGACCTGGGGAATTGGCGCCCTATCTCCCTCTTAAATCTAGATTATAAACTTTATACTAAACTTCTTTCCCAACGCCTTAACCCCATTCTCACTCACATTCTCTCCCCAAATCAAACTTACACAGTTCCCGGCCGTTCATTTTCTCATAACATCCATCTACTAAATGATCTAATCCATCTTGCCCGATCTCGCTCTGAACCCCTCGCCCTTCTCTCTCTTGACCAACAATCCGCTTTTGATAATATCTCACATTCCTATCTATCGGCTACACTCCTTCACTTCGGTTTTCCTCCTTCCTTCGTCTCTTCTTTTCTCACTCTATCAAGACGCCGTTCTCCAGGTTAGGCTGCCCACCTTTCTCACAGCGCCTATTCCCTTCCGCCGGGGAGTGCGACAGGGTTGCCCACTCTCCGGACAACTCTTTGCAATCGCAATTGAACCCTTCCTCCGCTCTGTACACCAATCCTTTAAAGCAGTTCTGCCACCACTCTCTGCCTGCACAAGACATCATGCCACTACCTCTGTTGCATATGCAGATGATGTCACCATCTGCATCCGTCATGACTCACAGTTTCCGTGTCTCCAAAGTCTATTCGCAGCTTATGCCTCATGCTCCGGTGCAGCGCTCAACTCATCTAAAAGCACTGGTTTATGGTGCGGTCATGGGCACATCGTGTAGACACCCCTTGGGGAGCAAGCTGGTCGTCCATCTCACAGCGCTTCCTTGGAGTTCATCTTGGTTCCTTGCAAGCTGCCCCCTCTACACGTGGAATGCTATTCACCCACGCTTGCTCAGGTCAACTGCCTCCTGGAGGAGAGCCCAGTTCTGCTCATCATTCTTCCAGAGAGCTCGCCTCTCTCGAACTTACCTGATTTCCTTGTGCACACACTCTTGGCTTGGTGTCAAGTCTCTACAACTCCGCCTTCATGAAATTACCCGATGTCTTACTTCTCTGATATGGACCTGCCACCACTGGGTCAGTGTCACAAAGCTTTGCCTCCTTCCGGATCACGGCGGCATCGGACTCCTTGATACACAGGAGTACTACAAGGCCGTCAGAATTACTACTTTTCTCAGTCTCTTCACGTCGCCCGTACCAGATGCCGTTTTAGCTAGGGACGTCATCGCCTCCCCGAGCAACCCTAACTTTTCTTTTCTCTCCTTACTACTCATGGACCACCGACCCCTCACCCTCATTCGACTTCCCCCTGTTTACCGTGAAGCTCTAACTTTCCTTCGTTCCCTCCCTCTCTCTCGTTCTCCACCTGATTCCACAACTGAGCTCCTTGCTGAACCCCTCTTTTATTCTTCGATTATTCACCCCTCTCATCTTCCGTACTTTGCCTATCCTACCTGGCTCCGAGCAGGTGTGGTAACAGTTAAAGATCTCACTAACCCTGACCTTTCTTGGCGACCCTTCGCCAGCCTCCCTCCCTCTCTTCTCCTCTCCTCCTCCTCTCGTGACATCTACGACTCTATTCTTTCATCTATCATTTCTCAATTTCCTCATCTTGCTTCCCACTCAGGTCTTTCCTTTGTTCCTTCTGCTTCTCTCCCATTTCCTCTTTTCTTGCTTACTTCTGGCTCAGCTCATCCCATTTCTTCTCTCTCGGTGTCAGCTCTTTATCGGTTCCTCTCTATGTCCCATTCTTCTCCTCCTCTCCCCATTCCTGATGTTCCCCCTTCTGCCAATGCTACGGTGTGGTCAGCCGCCCTATCTCCTCTTTCTGCTCCTCTAGAAATTAATACCCATTGGCTTTTCCTCCATCGCCGCCTTCCTGTTCCCTCCGTTCTTTTCCGAATGCCTCTTCTCGATTCCCCTCTTTGCCCTTTCTGTGCTCGGGAGGCTGATGTCTCCCATGTCTATCAACACTGTGTTATATTACTCCCAATGCTGAACTTGGCATTTACTATCGCCCAATGTTCCATTACAGCAGATCTTACATTTGATGCATATCGGACTCTTCTGCTACAGAACTATCCCCCAGTCAAGCTCCCATCAGTCTGTGCCTATATTTTTATTTTAGCGAAGCATGTAATCTACGTGTTTCATCAACGCTGCAGATATTTGACTACTCCTCTGACTGTGCATGAAGCTTCTACGGCATTATTATGCCATTTCCGCGACCGTCTGACATCTCGACTTCGGCTAGAGTTTTCTGTTGCAGTTACTCAGCGTCGGGAGAGCCAGTTCCTTGCCACCCTGGTCACCGGCTGCCCCATGGTTTACCAGCTCGCCAGCGTCATTGTACCTGACGGTCGGCAGATTTGGTATTTGACCTTTTTGAATCAGAAATGCATATGTAAATATCAACAATCTGTTTTCAAGATCTTTGCACAGCTTGGAAATTTACCGCATGGGTTTTTTTATAAAGGGCTGTACGTGTTTACACAGCAAATTGTTTTTTGTGACACTCATCTTGTATTTTTTTCTTACATTGACGTTCAAGTTAGTTCGTCTTTAGTTTACATTATGAGTATAAATATTGCAGTTAGTCATTAGCATAGTGCTGTATAAACATAGAAATTGTTTCTGCAGTGTAGTTTTTTGTAATTTTGTTCTATTTTGTTTCACGAACATGTTTACACTGTGCTGTATAATTGTACATAGTTTTCAAAATATTGCGGAACAAGTAATCCATCTTATTTGCATCAGAATGTCCAAGTTTAGTTATTTCCTGTTATTAAAAATTCCAATGATTTGTCTGATAATCAGTTTTTCAATTGCATAGTACTGTACATCCTTGTAAATATGTTGTGTTAAAACTCACTGTCATATCGTACCTTCTTTCAAGAGACATGTTGACTAATGATTCTTACTGTATTTATTTTTGCACAAGTTAGTCAATTGCATGGTGTTGTACACATGAGTAATATATTTTGAAAAACATTTTACCTATTTTGTTCTTTTGTGTGAGGTGATGCTTGGTACTATCATTCTTCTATTACTACATATGGATAGTGAGAATATGTTAAAGCTTTATTCATCGTGTATTTTCTTATTATACTTACATTTTCTATCTGGTCAACAGAATAGTGTTACATTTCTGTATATGGTCCGATTTTGATTTATAACATGTTGACACTGTGCTGTATATCTGTACATTGTTTCTGAATATTGCCGAACAGGTAATATATTATATTTACACCAGGAAGTCCAAGTTTGTTCTTCTCCTGATATTCTTCATTTCATTGATTTGTCTTATGATCAGTTTGTCAATTGCTTTGTACTGTACATTCTTGTAACTATGATGTGTTACACCTTACTGTCTTATGGTATTTTTTTTTTCAAGAGAAATGTTGTCTCCTGAAGCTCTCAATATTTTCTTGAACAAGTTTGTTAATCGCACAGCAATGCACTTATGAGCAATAAGTTTTTTTGTTAAAATCCTTCCTAAATGCCCAGACATGCTTGTCGCTGTTCATTTATCACGAGCTGTAATTTTGCTCCATTTTTCAACTTGTGCACTATGCTGTATATTTTTATATAGGTTTTAGTAGTTTAACGATCTTTGATCGTATTTTATTTGTATTTAGACGTCCTTATTAGTTCGTCTCCTGATTTCTACCTTGAATAAAGATATTTTGAAACCACCTTTGGCCTTAGTGCATGCACTGACCCTTCGAGACATGCTTTCGACAAGGTTTTGGAACACAGCGATAGGTATGCGCTTCCATTCAGTACATAATGCTGCTTCTAACTGTTGCTTAGTAGTAGGCCTTGGTTCCAAACTTCTTATGCGGCGTTCTAATTCATCTCATAGGTGATCTATAGAATTAAGATCAGGGATGTGTGCTGGCCAGTCCACACACGATACGGAATTATCGTCAAACCACGCCGTAACAGTCTTTCCTTTATGGCTCGGTGCATTGGCCTGCTGGTACCAACAATGCTCAGTTCCATAGTACTGCCACAGAGCTGGTAGAGCATAATTGTCCATAATTATCGAGGTAGAAGTGCTGGTTAACAGGTTTGCCCACGATAACCAATGGGCCGAGACACCATACCATGAAAAACAGCCCCACACGAGTACACTTCCAGCTGCAAACTTGACCATAGGAACAGTACATTGTCGTAAATAGCGTTCCCCTGGCTGCCGCCATACCCACACACGGCCATCAGACTGATGGATCGTGTATCTAGATTCATCAGTCCATAGGGCCCGTTTCGATTGATCTACGGTCCACGATAAATGTTTTTACCCCATGCTAAACGACGAGTAGCATTCCCAGTGGAGATGAAAGGCTTATGAGCAGTCGCACGACCACTGTAACCCGTGGAATGAAGTTCTCTGCGAATGGTACGTGTACATACCGAGGATCCAGAATTTTAACTCACCTGTACACTGAGGTCTTGTGCAGTACTCCGTCGATTAGCTGTAACCATCTCTCTTGAGGCTTCGGACATCCTCTATCACTGATTTTCTTTTTCTTTGTCCTGCCTGTATGTTTTGCTGCTTCAGGCACGCCATGTGTCTTCCACTTATTCAGTACATCCAAAACAGTTGACTTACAATCTTTCCTTTATCAAGTCAGTTCTCTCCCGCCGCGACATTTTCACTCAACGTTACAGTGCGATATGATCACGGTCAGCTGCAGGCTTGTTTTTATACCGTTTGCAGCTGTACCACGCATCTTAACAACGCAGTGGATCGATTCATTTGCTTTTGAAGGGGTGTCCGATGACTTTTGTCATTATAGTGTATATGTGATAGACATATAGGGCTGTAATTCTCGATATATTTTATGTTGCCTTTTGAAAAAGAGAATTGTTTTCGAAGTCTTCCATTTCGATGGTATTTTCCCTCGTTTTTGGTACCAAGTGAATCTCGCAGCCAAAGCTTTGAAAAACTGTGGTTCTGTTTCACGAAAACAAGCTAAACAAAATAAGGGGCTGTCAATGAAGTTTCTTATCAAATGAGCAATGATAAATATGTGGGAAAAGCTTTTACTTAGTTTGTTGCTTATTATTTGGGAAATAAATCACTTTGGCCTCACTAGGTGGAGCTTTCTCCATCTTATGAAGAACAATACATTCTATAAAAAAAAAGAGATGCGATTTTTTGCAATTAGTACAGCACACGATAGCCTGAATAACATGGGAAAACATTTTTTCAATAGAAATATTTTAACTCACGCATTCCGAAAATGACACATAAACAAAAACTTATTTAATCAAATATGACGAAAAATATTGGGTGGGTACTGCCCTAGTAAAATTATTGCAGGGGGTAAGAATCACCCCCATAGTCGACGCCTATATTGCAAAAAAAAATACACAGCACAAAACATCTTCTAAAATATTGGGAAGTGATAAAAACATCTCCGCAATATTAAAGTGCGTTTCCAATGATTCAGAGACTTAACAATATTTACAAATACATTTAAAAACAAGCAGTTAACAACAAAGAACGGAGGGCCAAGTGACTCTCATGGAGAGGGCCGGAGCCTTCGGGCCACTCTCACTGGCTTAAGTCTTAAGATTTATACACCACTACCTCAAAACTTCTCGTCTTTGCGTTTTGACATGAAAATTGTTTTTCATTCAGGGACAGCATGCACACATAAAGTAGTAATTTAAATAGAATTACCAAGAGTAACCTTAAATGAACAAATGCTAGAGAAAATTTAGATCTTAAAAGATCTCAAGATGCAAAAAAACTTGAACGCAGAAGAAAGATGCACTTTGTTTAGAAGCATACTGCAGGGAAAAGAATATTTGAGTAATTTTTTATTTCGCATTGGTGTTAATAGAAGCAAAGCATTTTTTTTTAGTATTTTTACTTATTTTTTATTTTTGCTTCAGTAAAAAAGCGTTAATAATGAAGTGACCTGTCCCGTTTATAAAAGCGCCTTATACGAATTTCAAACAAACAAAAAAACCTCATACCCAGGAATGGCTAATGAGGTTTTGATGTCGTAAACCTCCTACCTACTTATGCTGGTATATTGTTAAAATGTTTTGCAGGAAATGTGCAGAACTTCCTTCGTGCTGTTGTAATCAGTAGAAAGAATTAGAAAAGTTAAAACGGAAATTCTCTTTCACTGTGGATTTTTGTTTATTTCAGCTTAAAGATACCGACTGAAACAACTGCACTGAAAAAAAAAGCTTTCTAAAGCCTCTACTGCAATTACTAGATTCCCCCCCCCCCCCCGAAGTTTACATATCGTGCTCTTTACTTTTAATAAACATCTGTATTTAAAAAAAATTAAAAGAATGGAGCTGCTTTTTTTTGTTTACTCAAATTTTTCATGTCTTGCATTTCGTGATATCTATTATTCCCGAAAAGTTTGTGTATTTACTTTCGTTCTCAACTCTCGTGTGGTGCCTTTCTTCTTATTGTCAAACAACGAGGGGGGGGGGTCAAATCATCGTAGAGAAAGACAGTGAGAGTTAGGAGGGGGATAAAGAAACGGGCTGCCAGAAAGGACAAGAGGGAGCAGAAGGTAAAGATAGAAAGCAAGAGTAGAAACCAGTACAAAATGCTGGCTTCTACTCATTCGTCTGAGATGGGTCATAGCTCGAATTCCGGTGAGGCATGGACATGGGTAGGGCTTTACAGAGGAAAGGTCCAGTCCGCCCCTTTGAGGAACTGAACGCCGGCCCATGTCTAAAATGAGTTTTTGATATCAGAAAAAATAGTATCAGTACCGGTTCATGGTAAGCAGAGATGGAGGGGCTGCATCCCAATTTTGTAGACATCACTTCGAAAGTTAAGTTACTGAGCCTGCTGATGCTGTCCGTTTAATAATAATTTTCATATAAAATATGTATATACTCGTATACAGATTATGGCACTGAGAAAAGAAGATGGTTCTATAACAAGAAATAGAGGCGAAATTTTGACAAGAGTGAAAGATTTCTACTCCAAATTATATGAAAGGGATGATGCATGTACTCCAGACATCATGAAAGGTACCAGTACCAAAGTTCCTCCAGTCCTCCGAGCAGAAGTTGCACATGCAATCAAGAACATGAAGCGGGGAAAAGCTCCAGGAGAAGATGGAATTACTGTAGACATCATACAAGAAGCAAGTGGAGAAACCGAAACAGTACTCGCCCAAATTTTTACTCGATGCCTTAAAGAGGGGAAGATTCCTGAGGATTGGAACACCGCTGCAATGATCCTGCTACATAAAAAAAGGTGACATTGAGGATCTCGGGAACTACAGACCTATCAGCCTCCTATCAGTGGTTTATAAAATCTTCACTAAGTTCTTTCACACCGCTTGAAGGTGACACTGGACATGGCTCAAACGAGAGAACAAGCTGGATTCAGGAGTGGCTACAGCACAATAGATCATATCCACGTACTGAGAGAAGTAATTGAAAGAGCAAGGGAATATGAACTTCCACTGTGCATGGCTTTTATCAATTATGAAAGAGCCTTTGATTCGGTGAAACCATCAGCAGTTACAATGGCTCTGAAATCCTGCGGTATTGAAGATGCATACATTAATATTATTAATAACATCTATGAAAATGCAAATGCAAAGATTCGGCTGTTTGAAAATACAACACACATAAAAATTGGAAAGGGAGTGAGACAAGGTGACACCATATCTCCAAAGCTCTTTAATGCCACATTGGAGGGTGTCTTTCAGTCGCTGAGCTAGGAAAACAAGGGGATAAAGATTAATGGAGATTATCTAACCTACCTTCGTTTTGCTGATGACGTAGTCATTTTTGCAACTACTCCATCAGAGCTGCAGAGTATGATCCAGGAACTTGCTGACAAGAGTAAAGAAGTGGGATTAAAAATGAACTTTCAGAAGACAAAAGTGATGTTCAATGCTTTTACAAGAAATGAAGATTTATCGATTGATGGAGAACAGCTGGAGATAACAGACACGTACGTTTATGTTGGACAGCAGATATCAAGTGAGGGTCACGTTGATGAAGAAATTAATCGGCGTACAAAACTTGCCTGGAGAGCTTTTGGAAGAAACAGCATAATTTTGAAGAGCAATATGCCATTATGTCTTAAAAGAAAAGTGCTTGATCAATGCATCCTTCCAGTGCTTACGTATGGTGCAGAGACGTGGACCTTAACTAAAAGAGACATACAAAGGCTGCAGACAACTCAAAGTAGCATGGAGAGGTGCGTGCTTGGTGTAACCAGGAGAGATAAGAAGAGGAACTCTTGGATCCGAAAAATGACAAGAGTGGAAGACATCATGATCAGAGTTAAATTCCTGAAATGGCAATGGGCTGGACATACTGCCAGAAGGACAGATCATCGATGGACAGCCGAAATTTTAGATTGGATTCCAAGAGACAGGAAAAGACCCAGAAGAAGACCACATGGGAGATGGGTGGATGAAATTCGAAAGTATGCAGGAGTGACATGGACGAGACTGGCACAAGACAGACCGTTGTGGAGGAAACTTGGGAAGACCTTCGTCCAGCAGTGGATTGATAATGGTTGACAATGATGATATTGATCGAAAGCGCTTTTTTTTTTTTTTACAAGAAATTAATATTTAGATTTTATATTTAGCGATTGATAGTGAAAATCTAGAGGTGACCGATAAGCAACAGATATCGTCAACCGTGGCCACATTTATGAAGAAAATAATCGGCGTATAAAACTTGGTTTGATGCATTATTCCTTTAAAAGAAAAGTGTTAAATCCGTGCATCCTTCCAGTTGTTACGCGTGGAGCAGAGACATGGACCTCAACTAAAACCGATATATCGAGGTCGCAGACAACTGAAAGAAGCATGGAGAGATTCACGTTTGATGTAACCAGGAACAAGAAAAATACAAAGAGGAACTCGTGCATCGGGAAAATGACAAGGGTGGAAGACATTAATTATCAGAATCCCTGAAATTGCAATGGGATGGACATATTGCCAAAAGAAAGAGCCAGCGATGGAGAGTTGAAATATTAAGCTGGATAGCAAGAGACAAAAACAAAAGACCCAGAAGATGACATGTGGGAGATGGGTGGATGGAATTCGGAAGCATGAGGGAAACTGGCTCAAGGCAGATTGTTGTGGAAGAAACTTTTAGACTTTCATCCAGCAGTGCATTGAGATACTTCTTGTTAATGTTATATAATAAATGTATATACTGTAAGAGCAACACGTATTCAATTAAGGGAACCAATGTTATAGGCCATAAAAATTTTTAATGTTTGTGCCAGTGACAGCGGACACACAATCAACGTCATATACGCGTTTTCAGGTGCCAACTGTGACCCCTAGATATATAATATATATATTTTTTTTTCTTCTGATACGCTCCCTTTGGAACTTTGACTTGAAACCAGCCACTGCAACTCGGACTGCGATGAAAACATTTTTGCGGAATTTTGAAAGGTCTGCTACAATTTCGCGATGAGTTGTTATTGCGATACTCACATACGGACATTCCCTTTAACAAATACGAATTGCAAACATATTCAGACCAGTTCTAATTTTGAAGCCATGATTACAATATAGTGTAGAAAAATTTGTTTTCAAAATTTATCAACTTCGTAAATTTTCCAAACAATTGTGTTCGATTAAATGTTGTTTTCAAAGTAATTAAGTAAAAAGCACTACTTCAACTGAAATGCGCAGCTTTGGGGGAATGGGGGGGGGGGTTAGAGTTAGCACTAGAAAAATAAAATGTAGCCAATGGGGCAACTTCAATGATTTCTGATGAATAAAAACTATGAAAATTTACATGAGTTTAAAGCGAAAATTTCGCTGTGCTTGGTAATTGAAGATATTAATTTTGTGCAAGTATTTCACAGCAGAAGTTAGTCATTTTTTTTTTCAATTTATCCATTACTGAACTTTATTCTTAATCGCAATTTGTTCACATGCCCATTTTTGACAAGAGAAAAATATAAGTGAAACTTTGCAAAAATCCGGGCAACTGAGTATTTGTTGTTAACAAACACGAATAATCTTCAGTTGTTAGAATTATGTTGAATAAAAGCAGGAATAAACCAAAAATTGAAAGGGAAAAAGGGGGGGGGGATAAACAGGTTTAATAATAGATTCAAAGAACACATTTGTCATTTTTTTAATTCATTCCCCAATTTTTATTTTTCATTCAGAAGCACAACCAACAATCGTATTAATCAACGAAGTTCACAGTAAGGCCCGGCAATGCATTCGCCGCCAACGAGAGACTGCATTCTGCTAAGTCACTCGCGAGCAACTCCGAGGACCACTCACATCTGCTGTATCAGCGAGAGCTGCAATCAAAGCAGCCCCCAGGGACGTTTTATTCAAAGGAAACAAACTGATGTGGCAATAGGCAGAGTTTCCGACATGAACCAGGAATAGGCAGTCAGAGCTGCAAGCATAGCAGCCTGCCATCGCGCGCCAGCGTTCCTTTCGCTCCCAGAGGCGTTATGCAGGAAAAACTTCCAGCTGAGTTCAGAAAACTCTCTCTCGGTACGGCATGAAAAAAACTGCTTTAGTGCTTAGGTAGAGCGTGGGGGTCTGCAGCCCCACAGCCCCATAGCAAGAGCCGCTCCTAGTTAGTATATTAAGCAAAACACTTTTTAAAGAAAAAGTATGCATGACAGAAATTGTTCATTTAAAATTATCGCATTTACACTACTACATCACGGTTTTCTAATTTTAGGACCCAAAGTCCTTAACCTTCGATTTCGAAAAGGTCAGTTTCTAATATTTGAGTGAGCATTGCAATAGACGACATATTGTAATCTGTTAAATGAAGTAATAACCTTGACTGAAAGTGTCTTTTTCTGCCTATAGTATTTCTTCAGAGCATAGCTCCCAGTGGCTTTCGATCAACCTCGGCTGCGTGTCTCATGGGGTGAACTGCTATGGCCTACCCCTTCTCCAAAGCCCTGGTAAGGCTTTACGCCCTGCATGGTAGGATATTGGCGCCATATATGGGATGGGGAGGCGGCATTTGCCCTCCCCTGGAAATAGAATCATGCCCTTTCTGTTCTTGGAAACTACTACAGAGATTTTCGCGATAACACTAATTCTAATTGTTTATTTTTCCGTGGAACTTTTGGATGCATGTGCATCCAATAAAAACAGAAAAAACGTTAGGAAATTCCAGTAAAATTTAATAAAGAAATTTCCCATTGCATGTTGGAGAACAAGGTGCATACGTACAGTACGAAAAAGTACGAAAGCCGAAGACATGTGAAAAATACACTGGCGTGCAAAAATTAAAGACGAGACGGTTTTTCGAATGTAATGTCGTGCAGAAGTGTACCACATCGACTCAGATCATACCATAAGATCCCCAAGATGTACGAATATGGGACAAGTGAGCAAAACCGTCCAAACAAGGAATCCAAAGGATACAAAGGCACTTTATTGAAAAGTTAGCTTCGAGCACAACAGGACAGAAGACAGAAACGTCCATGTGACATGGCGGCTGCCAAGAAAAATCCTGCTTTTAGTAGGGGATATGATCACCCCTGACTGCGTTGCAGGATTTACAACGTCTGTCCATGCTGAGAACGAGGTTGCCAAGGAGCTGTTGAGACATCGCGGTCCATTCCTCATGTAGCTCCTATCGCAGCTGCGGAATCGTTGCTGTCGGCTGGTGACGTGCTGCGAAGCGTCTCCCGAGAATCTCCCACACGTGTTCGATTGGATTTAGGTCCGGGGACCTTGCGGGCCAATCCATGTGCTGAATATCTTCACTCTCCAACAGCTTGGGGAACCCACTGTACGATGAGGTGTAGCGTTGTCGTCCATGAAGAGGAACCCAGGACCCACAGCACCTATAAAACAGACGCACGTGAACCTCGGTACAATAGCGGACACCAGTGACTGAACCTTCGTGGAATATGTGGAGGTCAGTACGGCTACCAAGCATGATACCGCCCCAAACGAGAACTCCGCCACATCCAAACTGGTCCCTTTCGATGATGTTAGAGGTGTGATTGCGTGTTCCCTGCTCTCGCCAGATGTGTATACGTCCAGAATCGCTCGTCAGACTAGAAATCGGCCCTCATCCGTAAAGAGAACTCGACTCCATTGCTGATGTGTCCAGTTTTTGTGTTCCTGGCACCACAGAAACAGCCGTCTCCGGTGAGCAGGCGTTAATGGCACACACCGTACTGGTCGTCGTGCAAATAGACCACCTTTGTGCAGCCTCCTGGCCACGGCAAAACGCGAAAACGGACGTCCAGTTGTCTGTTGCATGTGCCTTGCGATTTCTCCCGGTGTCTGCCGTCTGTCTCTTCTCGCCTGTAGGAGAATATACCGGTCGTCAGCCGCCGTGGTTGCTTGTGGAAGATGACTGCTAAACTCTCGGAAAGCTGTTCCTGTCGTTTTAAATGCTCTCCAAGCTCGTGAAATGATGCTGTGAGTAATCCCGAACTCCTCGGCCACACTAGTCACACTTCGAATTTCTTCCAACTTCCAAATGACGCGACCTCGGGTAAAGTCCTCCAGATGTCGTCTACTGGATTGCCTGTTGGCCATATCACACGGTGGCAGCTACTCAACGTCGTTCAAACCGATGTACACCGTGCAATAGCTTTCACCGAATTGCTGAGCGTACACCGCCCGTGTGCTTTATACCCTTCCGACACACCTCCCGCCCTATGTCATGCTGCATATATGCGCATGCCCTACCGTACCGGACCCTAGTCTATCTCCTGAGTGGTCTTTCGGTCCGTTCTGCCTGCTCGTTCCGCGGTTACGCTAATTTCCCCTCTTCGTCCTTAATTTTTCACACCAGTGTATATCCTCTGCAGCAGCTATTCACTGCTTAACAAAGATCTTTTAAAATTGTCCTCAGAAATTTGTCTTGAGTGTATTTTTTCTTTCATTGTGACGAGTTGAGTGATATCTGGGTTTTCGTGGCTCACGTGAAACAAGTCGCCAAAAGGATCAAATGACAGACAAAGAAATTTTCTTATTGTTGTCCTAACTTTCTTTCTAATCTCAATTCCTAATCTTTTTATGTAGTTTGTTTTTTTTTTTTTGTTTTTTTTTTTGGGGGGGGGGGCTGGTTTCCAATTAAATTTATATGTTGAGAGTGTGGTAAAAATGTTTACATAACAAGAAGGCACAATGGAAATTTGCATATGGTGTTTGTATATGTTTTTCGTAGTTAAAAATTGTTTGCCCCTTCTTGAAAACTAAGCTATGGCGCTTATGGGCATGGATGGTGTGTTTTTGTCTCTTACGACACTCGCTCTCTCCCTTCCATAGAAACAGTGGCTCCAAATTTGGAACGGGCGACTGCTTATAGCCCATTGAGTTACTAATGGTGATCGTTAAACGCCGAACAAAAAGTATAAAAAACAAGAAAAAGACGCGCTGGATAGATAGGAAAGTAATAGCCAAATAGAGGTCGGAGAGTCATTGTCAGGGGAGCCGAAAAAGACTGGAATAATGTTGGTCACAAAGGGTATTTGTTTCCCAAGGAGTGTAAAATTATTGCCCACGGGTAGTAACCTTCTCTACCACAGTGGAAGTAAGGTTTTCTTACCATGGAGGGCAGAGACTTTAAATTACAAACATTTAGAGCTCAAAACTTTTTCCATTTCCTCTCAAATAGTACGTAGTTTTTACTTCTCACTCTTTAATTATAGGAAAGTGTTGTTATCCTTCAAAGATCTCACTTCCGGTTTATGGACGTAATTTCACTAAAAATGTGCGAAATAGGTAAATATCCGAGAGCCAACAGTTTTAAATATAAAATAATGCGTATTAAGCTTTGTGAACGCGGGCAACACAGCACGCTGTAGGATGAAAAACAAACCAGCACGGAACGAATGAGTATCAGATAATGGACGTAACAATAGGAAGATGCTTCTAGGGTAGGGCTTGGAAAAATTCAGTTCAAGGTTAAACTCTCAGAGGAACTTTCTGCGACAGAGCACAAATGACTGATTAGTTCCTCATCCTCACGGCGTGTTCCGAAAGGTCACACGGAAGTCACGGCATATCCGCTTATCGTTTTATATGCCTCCATCTTGTGTTTCGCACAATTCCTTTCATGCATATGAACGATTCATACCCTACAGCATAGGTCACTCTGTATCCCCGTTAGCTGCGCGAAATACCTCACGCAGCAAACTAAAATATTTGAAAAAAAGATAATATTGAAGTCTATAACTTTCTTTTTGAGTTACCATTTTCAGTAAATTAGTCACACGTTGTTCGCTTCTGTTCACTCCCCTAAGTACGAACATTTTGGGAGGACAACAACTACCCTCCCTACCCTCCTGGTAGCTACTGTCCTATTTGCTATACCACTGATATAAGGCAAGAGAGAGAGAGGGAAAGAGAGACAGAGAAGATCAAAATGTGAATACAGAAAGGGAAAATTACAAAGTGAAAGGAAGGAATAGGAGGCCAGAGAGCTTGAGTGGGGAAAGTGACAAAGTAAAATACTGCAAAATGGGAACAGTTCTGCATTTCAAAACTTTTTTTTTTTTTTTTTTTTAATAAGGAATTGCATGCATTAATATCATTAAGCTGTTTTCTGATATTCAGTGGTTAGCTCCTCAAATAGATAGCGACTTCCAAATCAGAGTTACTGATGTGTTAGATTTAATCTACAACTGATGAATTAAATATCTCCATTTACAGCGATCTTAGCACACAAATGAAGCTTCAATGGTGTTCAACACACAACTGAACCTTCAATGGTATTGATCACCCGTCTCGCATAAGATCTTTTGGGCTTCACACTCATTGTTTTCTATTGCAGGCTTTGCTGAAGCTGATCCTTCCAAGATTTATCCTCTGCCTTTCTCTAAGTTTTTTTTTTCAGTCACTTAAATTTCACTTTTTATCACTGCAGTGTTTTCAAAAAGAACATTATTTTTTCTATTTCGAAACAACTCTGAATATTTTCTAGAAGTTTTTTTTTCCCGAAGGAGCTTTGAAAAACTCGAACACCTTATTCTCTGGAAAAATGTGTTCGAGTTCTTCGAAGCTCAAGTACTTTTTCATTTTGAAGCTCATAGGGAAATGCTTTTATTCACAGGAGTTTTGAACAACTCTGAATGCTCAGGTAGAACTATGAGCAATTCCAACAAGTGTTTTTTGGAAGATAGTTTTGGAAAACTTCTCTATATATTTTTTCTTCTTCTGTAAAAACTTTGAACAGGTTCGAAAACTTTTCTTTTTAGGAACAGTGCTGAATAACTGCACTTTTCTTTTCCAGTTGACTCTGAATAACTAAAAGAACAGGAGCGGATTTCCGACTAGGCGCGCACCTAGGGCCCCAGAGCTTGAGGCGCCCCGAAAACACATAATTGCATTTCCAGTTTTGTTTTGGCTTTTACGGACAGAAACGAATCAATCCTTAAAGCGACCACTTTGTTTGCATTGTTAATTGATGTTTTACTTTCTGATATTAGTAACATATATTCTTTCTTGCTGTTGCTGATACTCTGAATTTTCGAGTTGTTATTGATGTACTTTTTTTGAAAGGAACGGTTAAAATAATTTAGCCTTCGTTTTAGTGGTAGGTGAAAGAAGTATTCATGCTTCCCACACATTTCATATTTTAAGGCGAATTCTTAACTGGTCTGTTGTGCTATAAATTCCTTTCATACTACTTCCACCCAAGGGACAACATCTGTTTTTTTTTTTTTTTTTTTTTTTTTGATTTGAGGTTTAACGACCGCCGCGAGCAACTCAATGGGCTATAAGCAGTCGCCCGTCCCTAATTTAGGGCCACTGGTTCCAGGGAAGGGAGCGAGCCAGTGCCGTAAGACAAACACAACATCCATGCCTCACCGGGATTCGAACCCGGACCCCTTTCGGACGAATGATCAGAGGCCATCGCTTAGACCACTGCGCCACCGGGGCGGCGACAACATCTGTGTTGGAAACCCCCGAGTTGCGATGAGGAGTGTTTGTAGAAACTTTTCTGATGATCGGGGAATTGACTGTTAATTGTGTTTTTTTCCTTTGTTGTAGGATAATCAATTTCTTTCTCGGCCCTAATCCTCTAAACCAGCGTAAACCAAAAGGAGTTAATATTTAGGCTGAAAAAATAAAAAATAAAAATTCGAGAAAATCATATTAGTTATCTTTTGTTTTATTTAATAGTGTTAAAAGAAATGTATTTTGTATTACAACAACATTTCTTGTTACTTTCTCCTCCCTTGGTTTAATATTAATAATTATCAAGTATTCTCACCTTTTCTATTCCTTAAATTGACATAAAACTAACTATTGAAAAAGCAATAGAAAGTTTCAATGATACTCTTACTCGAAAAGCTGCGATTCTTATTTTTCCATTTTCAAACCGGATATTTTGCATTTAATTCTTATGCTTTTGTTTCTGATAATTGCAGTGCAGGCATAAAAAATATCACGCATCGTTTTGAGAGAATAAAAAATGCAGACCTTCACAATTTTCCGATGAAAATATTAAGGAACAATGCTTCACATTGCGGCACTAACTAATGAAATTCTTACTGTCCAGCTTTTTTGGTCCATGGCATTAGTCTATGCCATGGACGACTGAATCTATTCGATTGAGGGAATCGTTCGCCACAGGAAAACTCCTCCACGAAAAGGCATCCACCCTTTCCAAGTGAAGTACTGTGCACAAATTGCGTCTTACTCGAATTTTCTAATGTGGAGGACTTTTCTGGTTGCCAATGTCTTCAAGTATTTTATTTTTGCTTGGTATCTTGCTCGTTGCCTATTAATTTGGTCATAACGGAAAAACAACATGTTTTTCCAAAGCTGAAACAATAGAAAAAGCACGTTTTGTAATTGAAACACATTCGAATTTTATGACAGCTACGCAAATTACTGATAAATTTAGAGAAATTACATTTTCAGCGCCCTTAGTGTAAAATTTGCCAAGCAACTTGCACATGAAAAAGTGATAAAGTAATCAGTTTTGCCTGACGTATCAAATTCAAACAGAACTTGTTCATAGCCTCTTCGTAGCGTAAAGCTAAAATTTACTAAATTCCCGCTTTGAGAACTCCTAGCGCGAAATATATGAACTAGTAGTGAAATTTAAAATGGGCAAAATGTAATGAATATTAATGTCCTACCATTCGAAAAAATATTTCAAAAATCTGTAGAAACTAAATTCTTTGGACTTAGCGCATCTAGCAGGAAATTAACGAAATAATTAGAAAATTTAAATATTTGAGAAGAAACAGTTAAGCCTAATCTGAGAGGCACGGAAATAATGTTTTCCTTTAACTTGAATTAGTTTCTTCACAATAGAAGTTTAATGTTTTGAATTTTTGACTTTGACAGACCTTAGTGTTCAATTCATAGAGTATATGGGATATTTAAAGTGTCAAACTCAATGTCCTTTGATTTCCTATGAGCCGCAAAAATAAGTTTTTAAATATCCCTAAAAACAAAAAGTTCGATGTGCACGAACAGACAAAATGATCACACTAGCACTGTTTCTTACAAAACGTTCCAATAATAGGAAGATAGAATGGCATTTTAAAAAAGCGTAAAAACCTTATTCTTGACTTTACTTTTTGTTAATCCGACTGATGAAAATTTCAGGGACGATAAGGAGGAGGAGGGGACTCCCTGAACCTTTTAGCGTCTAGGGCCCCAAAAGATCTAAAGTCGCCTCTGTAAAAGAAGAGACTTTCAAGAGCTTTGGATGCCTTTTCTTTTACAGAGAAGCTTTGTACAGATATAACTCTTTCCCATTTCCTAGAGGATTTTGAATAATATTTTATAGTTAGGTTTTCTTACCAGGGAGGGCAGAGACCGGAGGGTCTTTGTTATCTCAATAGCATTTTAAAAAAAAGTCAAAAAAGAAATGCTTCTCGTACGTTCCTAAGAAAGCTATCAACACATTTTAATCTAGAGAATATACTCTGTTAATTATGTGTGCACCACGCGCAACGAAGCGATGTGAAGTTATGAATCTGAAGTTTCCTACTTAATGATTCTCAAGTGTGTAATCGGAAACACAAATCCTCCTCCTCTGGAATAAAGGAACTAAGTTCATGAACGACTTATTTGCAGCATCAATTAATGCTCCTCTCGTGATAATTAATTTTCAAACATGACCATGTCATCTCCACATGCGCAGCTTCTGTATTCTTTGCCAGGGCTATAACAAATATTCCCAAAAGCTCAGAAACGACGTGGGATGTCATCGCTCACTGACAGATTTCAGAAAATTGATTGGTTATCAGTGTTCCGCATTTGTCGAACAAACCACAGAGGTCTTCCACTGAATTTACAACACAGCTTTAAGGAAATCCTTTTACAAATTTTAAATAATGCACGACTCCGTGTTTTCTGCTGTTACCGAAACGAATTTAGTTTTTAACGTAAAGAAGTAAAAAATGAAAACGTTAATAGAGGATGAAGGGATTTGTACGTAACGAGAGACAGCGATGTTTTTAGCACACCATTTGACACACAAAGGCAGGAGAAATGATAATTATTAGTGTTGTATCACCTAGTTTGTTTGTCATTTAGACTGCGGAATTTATGAAACCGTAAAAATTACATGCAAAATGTCCACGAATTCTATGAGACACGAAAATAATTTTTCAAATCGGACATTTAAAAGCCAAGATATCGGGAAAAGTGCAATATTTGTTCATACGCTCGAGTCGAAAAGTTGTTTATTATTTGAAGAAGGAACCGTCCGCAAAAATAGTATTTGTGGTAAAAGGTAACAAAAGTTAAATTGTTTCAATCGGATTTTTAGAAACAAAGATACGGTGTGAAATATCCTTTAAATATAATATTAGGGGTATGCAAAAGTTTCAGCCGTTTTAAGGAGAAAGGAACAATCAGGAAATCAGTACACATTTATTCAACGAAATATTGGCCGTTAGCATCAATGACATTTAGCCGTTTTCCAGGGAAGAAATAAATTCACCTGTAGTAGAAGGACTGTGGTTTTGATCTGAAGAACGCAGTGACGAAATTTTCCACCTCTAGAACTGTGGTGAACCGCAGTTGGGCTAGGGCATGTTGCATAGAGCGAAACAGATGAAAGTCTGACGGTGCAATGCCCGAGGAGTAATCCGGGTGCGGTAAAACCTCCCAGTGTAACTGTTCAATGATTGATTTCGTGATGGCAACGATATATGGTCTGGCATTATCGTGTAACAAGGATGACTGGGCGGCGTCCTTTACCTGCCCATGGGCGTCTTTGCTCAATTGCGGCGTTCAGTTTCATCAACTGATCGCCATATCGTTGTGCAGTGATTGTTCCGCCCTGTTTCAACAGTTCGAAGTACAGCACTCCATGCATACCTCCCCCCCCACACACACACAACTGCACCTTTTTCCCGTGGATATCCTGTTTTGCAGTGGATGTTGATGGCTGGCCTGGGTCGACCCAGGATCGCTTGCGTACGGGTTTGTTGCAGTAGGCCAGTTTTTCATCCCTGATGACAACCTTCCACAAGAAATTCTTTCCTTGAAACCTTTTCAGCAACGATATGCAGATGCCCGATCGTTGACCAATGTTACGCTCTATTAAAGTATACGGAACCCATTTACCCATCTTTTGAATCTTCCCCTAGCCCTGCAGATGACGTACCACCGTCGATTGAGACACTTTCAAACGTTTCGCCAGTTGCGTGGTAGATTGTGTGGCATCCTCTTGCAACAGCAATTCCAGCTCCTCGTCTGCGAGTTCCTGCACGTGGTTCGTCTTCCAAGTCTAGATCACCTTTCTTAAACATGGAAAACTATTCTAGACACGACCGCTCACCCATAAGAGTTTCTCCATACGCCTGACATATTGAACCGCATGCTTCACTCGCACTTTTCCCTAAATTAAACATGAATAACAAACAGTGTCGCAAATGAACTTTATCGACCGCCATGCTTGGCTTCATGTATGAACTGACAGCACGGATCGCCTGCTGGTTAGACCCTTACAGAGCCCGCTAACAGGGCGTCGGAAACTTTTGCATTCCCTATAGAAACTTCAACTTATGCTAGTACTTTTTAGCACGTCTTTTGTAAAAAAAGATCGTGCTTATGTTATCGGTTTGTCCGTGCGTCCGCCAGTCCGTCTGTACCCACGATATCTCTGCAACTATTTGTCCAATTTGAAAAATTCTTTTTGCATTGGGAAGCTTGAAATATGCGAATGGTGATCCTTTATTTCGTTTTTTTTTTTTTTTACGATGTGCAATTTTGCCGCTAGAGGGCGTAAATGCAGATGATGTCGAATTCCAAAAATACGTTTTATTCCACATATTTGCTTCTAAACACCCGATTGAAAAAATGCTGTTATCTTTTAATTCCATTTATATCGAAGAGTATTTTAGATATAGTTACTTTTTCAAATTACGCATAGATTTTCCGCTAAGGGGCGTAAAAGTAAATTACATTTTCCCCGATAACTCTTCTTCTCAAACTGCGATTTGAAATTTTTTTTTTCAGCGGATACATCTCCTGATGGAAAATCTTTTGCATATGATTTCAAATTTTTGGTAAATACTTTGGCCACCAGGGGCGTAAGTGTTAATTTTTGCTTCTGGTGTATTTGCCATAAAATCTGAGTTTCTAAAATATCGATTGAAAAATTCTTTCGTGGACTGATGCCACTCACATCGATAAACCTTTTTGGAATATTTTTTTCCTAAAATATTACACAGTTTCTCCGCCAGGAAGCGTAGATGTACATCTTATTTCTGTCAATATCTCTACTTCTAGGAGTCTGATTTCAAAAATTCCTTCTTTGTTGGATAGTGTATTACCGCTCGGGTTCCTAATTGGGTTCACCCGGCGTAATATTGGGAGCCAAGGGGGTGTCGAGTGGATTGTGATTCTGCGATTCCCTGATTTAGGGCTGACGCAGCTTCAGGATCCACTGACAGGGCGTTGTGTTTCACACAGCAGATTTTCCTTTGGGAGTCAAAGGGTCTGCTGTGTGCCGCAATATTTTTGTGAACGTCTAGATTTAAAATAAAAAAGCATAAGTGAAGTGATTTTCTAAGTTCCGGTTCCAAAAGTTATATATATTCTCCAAATAATCTAGGGTTGAGCACACATATTGTAGTTAACGACACACTCATCATAGAACTTAGACAAAATTAGCAAACAAAAACAATTTATTGGTTGTGATTTGGCATAATAATAAATATACGCTCATGATATTAGCGAAAAATGATTTAAGACTCTCTGACAGGAACCTGTACTCAATTAACTATTTGCTTATAAACAATACTAACTCTATGTGTGGACTGCTCCGATAAAGATTTTGTGAGGGGACACCAAAGATAGAATAGGATGGATTTCCTACCTTTACATCCGAATCTGGCCTAGATATCGCGCTGCTGACCACTCCGGATCCGGGAGAATTCTCGTCCGGTGGTTATTACTTCCATCCGCAGTTGCGACCGTCGTATGGGCCCTAATGGTCCTTAGTGGGGGATCCGTTCATCCGGAAACCTCGGTTTGGGATCTCCCATCTGCAGCTTACGGTAGCTTCAGTCTTGCCGCTTCCTAGGTGACAGTCATGGAGGACAGTGCACGCGATGCACGCCGCGAAACCAGCAAAGGTAAAAGTTTCGTGTAAAACTGTAAACGTGAAGTGACTCGTGTAAAAACTAAACGTGAAGTGACGAAGTTCTTCTCTTCCCTTGTAAAAATTTTGACGACCCCCAAGAAGACCCACACTACCTCAAAACATCCCTTCATCCAATCACTAGCTGGCAAACGCAAGCCTCCCTGAATTAAATTCCCCAGTGTAGATCTTACTGGTCGGAAAATTAACATTTTGATCTTCCATTCGTTAGGGGGTCAAGATTCCTACCTGCTCCAGTGAAAATTCTGAGAACCCCTCATTACGTTTGCCGCGTGATTCTACCCCCGGCCGTAAATTCTCTACCCAATTAAACTGTTAGCTACGGTTCCAACAAGTCTCCAGTCTGCCCAACACGCATTGTGGATTCTATAGACGGTGGACACTTCTATCGCCCCAATAAAATATACTACAAAGCCAGCTCGCCGATGGCTGTCGCCAGCGTTTACTCCTTACAGTGTCGGCCTGTCCTGTGACGCCTTGTGTTGGGAGAGGGGGACGGAGAGAAAAACAAGAAAAGATTCACTCGAAAGTATATGGCAAAATAAAGCGTAGTCTTTCTTCAAAAAAATTGCAGGAATTAATAAAAATGAATAAATAAATGAATAAATAAATAAATGAATAAATAAATGAATAAATAAACTAGGGAATGGGTTTTCGACCTAAATGTGCAGCGCTCGAGTATGGGCGCTGTCACAAGTGTTTTCCCATTTTCATATAATTTCAAAATTTTCAAGTAATTCATAGACTTTCCGCTAGGGGGCGTAGCGGTAAATTGCATTTCCCCCTATATCTCTGCTTCTAAATCTCAGATTTAAAAAATTCTCATCACCCGTTAGAATTCGTCCCAAAAACGGTTCATTTCTTTGACGAGAAAGCAAAGAAACACAGGTACGGATTCTCTCCTCTCGTTGATTTTCAGAAAGCTGGTTCGCAACCCAGTTATCGAACTTTGTGATGAACCCAAGCTCTTGCATCCGTCTTTCGACTGTTGTTCTGTGTACCGAGAACGTTTCCGCTATTTCCTGAAGGGTTGGATGTGGGGTCATTTGTTTTGGCTTGGTCCACATCCTCGTCAGGAACCACGGATGGACGTTCAGGACGTGTTTGATTTTCACAAGTTCTGTCTCCGTACCGGAATTTCCGAAACCAACGGCGACATGTGCTATCATCAACTGCATCCTCCCCATACACAGATGTCGCTGCAAGCCGCGGCTGCAGTACTGCGTTTATCGACCTCGTACAGTAAACAATGTCTGATGTGCTCGTTATCGCATGCCATGTTACACCGTCCGTGATTTCGGTTACGAATGACGTACTCGGAAAAACCTACTGCCTCTATATGTTCTACTGCTCCATGTTTTAGTGGTCGAAAATTCGTCACCGCAGCGTTATCTGTGACGTAACTATTCCGATCGCAATTTGAATCTATCATTAAAACGGGTAGAACTTTTGCACACACACAATAACTTGTGATAAGTCCCTTCAAAAGATAAAAAAAAATATCACAAACCTATGTACGGAAATTAAAAAATTCCAGCAGATAATGGAGTGACAAATTAGCCAGCAAATAACGAAAACATTTCATCATCGCGCCATTGAAGTCCTTTCTATTTTCACCTTATGTGTGGTCAGGTGCAAAGTGTGTTCCTATGCCAGTCTGTAGCGCGCTTCGCTGACATTCAAGACGTACCCGGTTCGATTCATAACCCAGGATAGAATCTCTGCTAACACGGCTGAAGAAGTCAAGATCGAAGTTTTTACGAAACCTCTGTGATCAAGGTAAAAATGTAGGAAAAGGAACTCCTGGACCAGAAAAATGACAAGAGTCGATGACAGGATCAAGATAGAAATCCTGAAATGGCAATGAGCTGGACATATAGCCAAGAAAAACTGGCCACCATTGGACAACTAAGATACTAGGCAGGATACCAAAAGACAGAAAACCAGAACAACACGTGGGAGGTAGGTGGATAAAATTCGAAAGTACGCTGGAGTGACATGGAATAGAATTTACAAAGATGGAAAGCTGTAGAAGAGACTTGGAGAGACCTACATCCAATAATAGATAGAATATAAATATATAACCTGAATAATAATGGATAGAATATATATGCATAGAATATAAATATATGGATAGAATATAAATATATAACCAGAACAACACGTGAGAGGTAGGTGGATGAAATTCGAAAGCACGCTGGAGTGACATGGAATAGAATTTCCAAAGATGGAAAGCTGTCGAAGAGACTTGGAGAGACCTTCATCCAATAATAGATAGAATATAAATATATAACCTGAATAATAATGGATAGAATATATATGAATAGAATATAAATATATGGATAGAATATAAATATATGGATAGAATATAAATATATAACCAGAACAACACGTGAGAGGTGGGTGGATGAAATTCGAAAGCACGCTGGAGTGACATGGAATAGAATTTCCAAAGATGGAAAGCTGTGGAAGAGACTTGGAGAGACCTTCATCCAATAATAGATAGAATATAAATATATAACCTGAATAATAATGGATAGAATATAAATATATAACCAGAACAACACGTGAGAGGTGGGTGGATGAAATTCGAAAGCACGCTGGAGTGACATGGAATAGAATTTCCAAAGATGGAAAGCTGTGGAAGAGACTTGGAGAGACCTTCATCCAATAATAGATAGAATATAAATATATAACCTGAATAATAATGGATAGAATATAAATATATAACCAGAACAACACGTGAGAGGTGGGTGGATGAAATTCGAAAGCACGCTGGAGTGACATGGAATAGAATTTCCAAAGATGGAAAGCTGTGGAAGAGACTTGGAGAGACCTTCATCCAATAATAGATAGAATATAAATATATAACCTGAATAATAATGGATAGAATATAAATATATAACCAGAACAACACGTGGGAGGTGGGTGGATGAAATTCAAAAGCACGCTGGAGTGACATGGAATGGAATTTCCAAAGATGGAAAGCTGTGGAAGAGACTTGGAGAGACCTTCATCCAGTTATGGATAGAATATAAATATATAACCTGAATAATAATGGATAGAATGTATATGGATAGAATATAAATATATAACCAGAACAACGCGTGATAGGTAGGTGGATGAAGTTCGAAAGCACGCTGGAGTGACATGGAATAGAATTTCCAAAGATGGAAAGCTGTGGAAGAGACTTGGACAGACCTTCATCCAATTATGGATAGAATATAAATATATAACCAGAATAATAAAGGATAGAATATATATGGATAGAATATAAATATATGGATAGAATATAAATATATAACCAGAACAACACGTGAGAGGTGGGTGGATGAAATTCGAAAGCACGCGGGAGTGACATGGAATAGAATTTCCAAAGATGGAAATCTGTGGAAGAGACTTTGAGAGACCTTCAACCAATTATGGATAGAATATAAATATATAACCAGAATAATCAAGGATAGAATATATATGGATAGAATATAAATATATGGATAGAATATAAATATATAACCAGAACAACACGTGAGAGGTGGGTAGATGAAATTCGAAAGCACGCTGGAGTGACATGGAATAGAATTTCCAAAGATGAAAAGCTGTGGAAGAGACTTGGACAGACCTTCATCCAATTATGGATAGAATATAAATATATAACCAGAATAATAAAGGATAGAATATATATGGATAGAATATAAATATATGGATAGAATATAAATATATAACCAGAACAACACGTGAGAGGTGGGTGGATGAAATTCGAAAGCACGCTGGAGTGACATGGAATAGAATTTCCAAAGATGAAAAGCTGTGGAAGAGACTTGGACAGACCTTCATCCAATAATAGATGGAATATAAATTTATAACCAGAATAATAATGGATAGAATATATATGGATAGAATATAAATATATGGATAGAATATAAATATATAACCAGAACAACACGTGAGAGGTGGGTGGATGAAATTCGAAAGCACGCGGGAGTGACATTTAATAGAATTTCCAAAGATGGAAATCTGTGGAAGAGACTTGGAGAGACCTTCAACCAATTATGGATAGAATATAAATATATAACCAGAATAATAATGGATAGAATATATATGGATAGAATATATATGGATAGAATATATATGGATAGAATATAAATATATAACCAGAACAACACGTGAGAGGTGGGTGGATGAAATTCGAAAGCACGCTGGAGTGACATGGAATAGAATTTCCAAAGATGGAAAGCTGTGGAAGAGACTTGGAGAGACCTTCATCCAATAATGGATAGAATATAAATATATAACCAGAATAATAATGGATAGAATATAAATATATAACCAGAACAACACGTGAGAGGTGGGTGGATGAAATTCGAAAGCACGCTGGAGTGACATGGAATAGAATTTCCAAAGATGGAAAGCTGTAGAAGAGACTTGGAGAGACCTTCATCCAATAATAGATAGAATATAAATATATAACCTGAATAATAATTGATAGAATATATATGGATACAATATAAATATATGGATAGAATATAAATATATAACCAGAACAACACGTGAGAGGTGGGTGTATGAAATTCGAAAACACACTGGAGTGACATGGAATAGAATTTCCAAAGATGGAAAGCTGTGGAAGAGACTTGGAGAGACCTTCATCCAATAATGGATAGAATATAAATATATAACCAGAATAATAATGGATAGAATATATATGGATAGAATATAAATATATAACCAGAACAACACGTGAGAGGTGGGTGGATGAAATTCGAAAGCACGCTGGAGTGACATGAAATAGAATTTCCAAAGATGGAAAGCTGTGGAAGAGACTTGGAGAGACCTTCATCCAATTATGGATAGAATATAAATATATAACCAGAATAATAATGGATAGAATATAAATATATAACCAGAACAACACGTGAGAGGTGGGTGGATGAAATTCGAAAGCATGCTGGAGTGACATGGAATAGAATTTCGAAAGACGGAAAGCTGTGGAATAGACTTGGAGAGACCATCCAATAATGGATAGAATATGGTTGTTTTTGATGATGACAGCGAGAGACCGTCTCACTCATCTGTTATGTCGCTTGATTCATTTGTCCACAGAACGACTAGCTCCTCTGTGAAGATTAGAGTACACTGCTGGACAATTGCTAAGGGCGGATCATAAACGGCTATATAGCGCATAAAAAAGTAAGTGTGTTTGGATACCAAGTGAAATAAAATAATGTCAGAATGCCAGAACATTACAAGAAAGACAATTTATTGTGCTCTGAAATCCAGAAGGCTTTGGAACGTGTTCAAGGGACAAACAGGCCGTTTTGTGCAGAATACGTAAACGTGAAAAAAATGCAATTACTGTCCGTAGGCGTTCCGGCGTAAGATTTCAATACGGGATATGGCCACCATGGAGGGCGATGCAAGATTCCATACGTCGTGTCATGCTTTGCACAACATTATCAAGCAGCTGTTGGGGTAATTTATCCCATTCCTCTGTCAGTGCACGGATGAGGGTGTCCTTGTTTATTGGAGGGCATTGGCGACCAGCAAGACTCATCCCCAAAGCATCCCACACATTTTCAATGGGATTCAGATCTGGAGAACGTGCTGGCCACACGAGGCGTTGAATATCCTCGCTCTCAAGACACTCCTGGACAGCGACTGTTCGATGACATGTTGCGTTGTCGTCCATGAAAATGAATCTATCACCGACAGCACCACGGAACATGCGAACATGAGGTAGCAGAACATCATTAATGTATCGTAGGCCAGTCATAGTCCCAGTTGGAAGCACATAGAGGGACGTACGGCCATTGATCATGATGCCAGCCCATACCATGACACTACATGTCGTATATCGGTCCCTTTCCTGTATGTTTGCTGGACAATATGCAGTACCACTATCACGCCAGATCAGTTGTCGTCGACAATCAGACGATAGACTGTATCTACTCTCCTCTGAGAAGAGGACAGCAGACCAGTCGTTATCAGTCCAATTGCGATGTTGATGGCACCATTGCAAACGGGCCGTACGGTGACGTCTGGACAATGGGATGCACACAACAGGACGGCGGGCGTACAGTCCTCCTTCATGCAAACGTCTGGCGACAGTTTTTCGAGAGATCCGCTTGCCAGTAGCAGCCATAAACTGATTTGCTACCTGACTAGCTGTGCTGCGCCGGAGTCTTTTTGTTGATAGCACTATGTACCGATCTTCTGCAGGTGTCGTACTGCGAACACGACCTCCCCCGTGACGTTTGCTACACTCTCTATTTGTTTGAAATGATTTTCCAAAGCCTTGAAACAACACTGTGGCTGAAATCGAACTCCCTGGCAACATCTGTTATTTTTCGCCCTTCTTCAATCTTGCCAATAATACGGCCACGCGTAAAATCATCTAGGTGATGTCGGGAAGACATACTGAAAATTGCAAGTTCGTCAATTGATTCTTTCCCTTTCAACTTTGCGTTTGAACAACAACGGTCAATACGCGTCAAATCCTTTATATATTTCTTATCAGCGCTATGACGTCACGAACAAGTTCGGCAATCCAAAATATGCATACGCACAACACGTCTTACTGTATCCCTCACTTATGCTAATTTCCACATTTTCCTGCCTTCCATTTTATGGTTGCTATCGTTGCTATTGTCATCCGTCCTTAGCAATTGTCCGGCAGAGTAGTAATAGATTTTAACAATAATAAAAATAATTAACTATTACCGCCGCACACCACTTAAAAGGAAAGCAGTCGCTCTGTCGAGGTGTCTCTTGTATAACCATTAGTTTTTCATTTCGAAATCAGTTCCACAATGGAGTTGCATATGTGAAAAAGGGATGCCTGAACTTTCTTCAGCAAAGTTATTAGTTTCAAACAGCAAATACATACCGTTTGCTCTGCTTCACAGAGCTTTACCTGCTATAAGTGACCATTCTAATAACCGAAAGCAGAATTTTATGGCTCACTTGATGCATGACAACACTTATTGCTAGACGGGCATGTATTCAGGCATAGGAAAACTTTGTAGAGCCACTCCACGAACGGACGCTGAAATTCGTTCCGGGAGAACTCCTTTATTAGAGGCCATAAATAAGGAAAGGGATACGAGACCCGTGTACCGTTGAGTGAACAAATTAAATGAGCTCCAAAAATGACATCGAGTCTCAATATTTCTTGACGTGTAATTAAAGAGAAAAGCTATGCATCACCGGAACACTAACATACTCAGCGCTAAGAGCTCCTGGTATTTAAAATACATGGGATTCTAGATTCTTAGAGATTTCACATTTTCAGTATATTTTCTGCAGTAAATGAACAAAATATTTCAGCTGAATTTGGAGTTTAAAAGTAAATTAAAACAGCAGAAGAAAAACAAAATTTAACATCAAGATTTGGGGATCCCGAATAAACTGATGAAATATGTACAAAATAACGAAAATAAAAACAATTTTTGTTGTTATTGTTATTTCGAGGTTTAGCGACCATCCTGCACAACTGTTAAGACATCCATCCCCAATTTGGGGCCACCACTTCTAGGGAAGGAAAGGGAGCCAGAGCTGGGGAGTAGGCGCACCACCTATTCCTCATCAGGAAGTCAAGCCAGAGTACGGTTCTAGCGAGTATCTAGAAACCCACGTCCCTGACCACTCGCGCACCAGAATTTTTGTTGTGGTTCTACTTTGGGCATTTAGTAAGTATCCTTGCATAGATGTTTGTCTTTAGTGTAATCATATTTAAAAATAAACAAATAAAATTCGCTAAATTCTTAAATTTTTTTTTTCTTTGCAGAGGTGGGGCTGGATGGATGTAGGTGATACCGTTAGCGTTTGTGGTTATAGCTCCCGTCATCCGTGTTTTTTCTTTTTTTTTTTTTTTGGAGGCCGCTGTTTCAGGGACGGACTCGAACTTAGGACTAGCTCGGATGAATAGCCAGAAGCTTACGCCTCTGACCACCAGGTAATCGGGACAGAATTGTCTGTGTCAGAAGATTTATATAATGCAGTTAAAGCAAACGTTTTATCTTCTTGAGAGAACCAAGAATTACATCGTGATAATAAATGAGCTCATCTTTCGACAACAGCTCCAATTACTAAGACAACTGGAAAGCTTTTTTTTTTCTCTCTCTAACTTTGCAAATAGTGGAATTTTATTAAAAAACGGTTTTCATGCCACCTATAGCCAGGTGCGGATTTAGAGTTACCGGAATAATGTACACAACATCAGTTTTTGAGGACTTTCACTTTTCTCGCCATCCTTGAAAAACATTTTTTTTTGTTACCGCTTCTTCACCCCTTCTCCTCACCACCACACAACATTTTTCACTTTCTAATGTACGAAAATGTTTCGTTCTTCGTTTCCTCATGCTGATATTACCACCCCGTGGCACAGTGGTCTGACCATTCACCCGAGATGAGTCCGGGTTCAAATCCCGGTGAGGCATGGATGTTTTGTTTGTCTTGTGGCACGGGCTCTATCCCTTCCCTGGAACCAGTGGCCCTAAATTAGGGACGGGCGACTACTTATAGCCCACAGAGTTGCTCACGGTAATTCGTTAAACTCCCAGACAAAATTTTCAGTTTCTCATACTAATGTACACTACTGTTTGTGAAAGTTGCACCACCAAGACGGATCCATAAGATTCGAATGATGTTTAAACAACACATTACTGATATGACTGTACATAAATGATTTAATTTTCAGAACAATACAACAATTTTTACCTACAAAAATCAGTATCTTTTGAAGCCACCGCGAGCTGCAATAAGAGCTTCTAGACGGCGTGGGATTCAATCGAAAAGGGGTTGGATGGTGTCCTGGGTAATTGCTTCCCAAGCGGGATGCATGAGAGTCCACAGATCATTGGTACTGAGCGCTGGAGGACTTTGATAGGCCAATATCCAAGTAACCACATCCGTGCTTACTCGGTCTGGTGAACGTGCAGGCCAAGAAAGAAGCGATATCTGCTGTGTTGCGAAAAGGGCTTGAATGGCAACATGAAGTCAGGTATTGCACTGCTGGAATATAGCGCCAGGAGTGCTCTGAAGGAAAGGAGTGACATCTCCCTTTAAAACTTCCCTGATGTAGCGGTCGCTGTTGATATTGCCCCCAAGTCGTAGCAGCAGAGATCGCGAATGTTACCCAATGGAACCCCCACACCGTCACACTTGGCATTCGGCCCGTATGACGCTCGACAATGCATTCTGGAAGAAGGTGCTCACCACAGTACCGTCTAATGCGTATGCGGTCATCATGGTAGTCCAAGTTCAATCAGGATTCGTCTGAAAACACGGCATGTTGCCAATCAGCAAGTCATTGTCTGTATTGGAAACCCCATTCCAGCCTGAGGTGTCGATGGTTCAGGGTCAAAGGACTCCGCCGCAAAGCGATACGTACAACGAATCCTCTGTGTGGCAGACTGCGTTGAACTGTGGAGGCAGACAATACCACACGTGTTGCAGTGATCCACTGTTATGTTACCACTTGCGAAGAGGCGAGATGGTTCGTCACTGCCATGCGGATGAGGTGTCGCTGATCTCTCTGTGTCGACACATTTCTCGATCCACTGCCGGATTATCGATGCACCTGGTTCTCCTCGGTCCACTGCCGCTACACGCGCATCACTAGCGTGGCGTTACCGCGACTTCCGAGCCGCAATGTCGTGGTACGAAAATGCACTTTCACGCACCCCAATCATTCTTCTCCGTTCAAACTGTGTGGTATGGTGATATTGGGCCCTTCGTCGTCACCTAGGCATTATTGAATCCTGGAGACCCTTTTACAACTCGCTGTCCGCGATGCACTACTGGTGTGTATCCTAAACAACCCTCTCTTTATACCCCTCACTCGACTGTTCAGAGGGCGCTGCCGGGTCCAGACATGCGCAATGACTGCATTTCTAGTCATTTGCATGTCCTACCCTGCTCTGCATATCCTGTAAGTTTCACGTAATTACTATACCGTGCAAATTAATTGGGAAAAGCTATTTTATTCTCAGAATTGTAATGTGATCGCCAGTTGATGTCGGAAACCCACGTAAACCGGTTTATCAGCTATGAGGTGGTGTGACTGTTAGAACTTGATAGTAAGAATGTGGTTTGACCGTTTTCCGGTTTTAAACGGGAAATAAGCTGAAGTGCCTATTTCCGATTTTAAACAGGAAATAGGTACTTCAGCTTCAGTTGGGAGCTTTCGTGTGTGACAGGTGGATGCTAGTTTTTGCTCTCTGTGAGTAAGTGTTGCTTTCGTGTATTGAAAAATGGATATTTCCCCAAGGAAGCGAGCAAAAATATTTGCTCTGAAGGATCACACTTCTATGACAGTGAGAGATATCGCTTCTGCAGTTGGTGTAGGCAAATAAAGACTGCTTACGCGATACAATGCATCTGGATCATCGTCTTCAAAAAGGAGAGGTAAATGTGGAAGAAAACGGAAAACAACTCCACAAACCGATAAATATCTAATCAGAAATAGTAAAATGAATCCAAAAAAAAAAAAGCACCGACCTTCAAAGAGATTTATTGGCTGGTGGTTGTGATATTAGTGATTCAACTGTACGCCGTAGGCTTCTGGAAGTTGGCCGGAAGGCAAGGAGACCAACGAAAAAACAATATTTGAATGCGAAAATGAAGATAAAACGTTTAGCATGGGCCAAAAAATATAAATCATGGTCTGCTGACGACTGGAGAAAGGTAATTTTCAGTCATGAAACTCATTTATTTGCGCAGGGTTACCAAGCAAACGTCATTAGACGAAGCAACTGTGAACCCTTAAGACCTGAGCATGTCAAACAAACTGTAAAACACCCTCTGAAACAGATGTTTTGGGGTTTTTTCACATCAAATGTCACTGGAAGCTTAGTTCCTGTTCAATGTATGATGAATTCAGCCAAGTACGTAGAAATGTTACAACGTAGGATTGTTCCATTCTTGCAAACTTTTGACGGGACATTTCAACATGACTTGGCCCCATGTCACAATTCGAAATTGGTCAAGAATTTCATGCTGGAAAATCAAATTCATTTGCTTAATTGGCCTGGAAATTCACCAGACTTAAATCCCATAGAAAACTTACTTGTGGAATATTTTGAAGAGACGTTTAGGTAAAATGGACTGTACAACCAAAGAACGCATGATAACGAATGCTCTAAAAGTGTGGTATCACGATTATGAAGTCAAATATATGTGCACTCAATTAGTGGAGTCAATGTCAAAACGAATTCAAGAGGTCATTTCTGCTAAAGGAGGACATACTTCATACTAATACAAGTATTTATTAGTGTGTATCAAGGAATAGAATGATATCAAGGCATAGTTTTGGAAAAGAAGAGTGATTTTTTACTTTGTCTTAATTAATTTGCGCAGTATAGTACCACCATTCCGCCATGGTGCTGGAATTTTCACAATCAGTATTTTATGAGACAGTATTGTAACAGGAAAACAAAATACAACTTCGAGATTTAAACAAAAATAGACCTTTTTAGTTTCTCAGAACACGATTTGGCCATTTTTGCAATGTTGCGGACCTAATTCAAAAACTATTATAGCTATCAAGACGAAATTTTATATCTGGGGTGGGGGTGCGGTATCGTGATGGGGGAAGAAGTAGGGGAAGTTACAAGTGTCAAAGCTTTTGTTAAGGAAAATAACTCCGAACTTTTATAAAGATGGTCACTGAAGCACAGTACTAAATTTTATGCTAGTCCTTGTAGCTGGAAATCAAGCACAAAGCGAAAGCGCCAATCATTCACCTAAATTACCATGTTGAACAACGAAGTTAAGGGAAAACAACATTTTTTGATGCGCAAGTTAAAACGTTCCATCCGTGTTCCGCCCGTTTATTAGACACCGCATAAATTCGTTAGAGCTCCTGTTAACGCCTAGGAAATATGTTCCAACCGGATAAAGGTTAAAACACTCCCCAATAGTGGACACTGGTGCCCTGTCGTGCTGAAAATACCCATCACCGAGGAGAGTGATATATTCATTCGCCATGGTTGAAGAATTGGATCAAAAATAATGCTTAAACATGCTTTGGCATTCAGGCATAGGTTCTCTGGAATCAAGGGATATGAAGTATCCGTGAAAATATGGTCTACACCATAACACTTTCTCCGACAAATTTTGGATTCGTGATCATACAAAATGCATCCATGTTTGATATGGATCCGGTATATACTGTATATGTATATATACACAGTCTTACCAGAAAAATATGACCACCCCCCGAAATCACAGTGCCGCCGCCCAGGGGCGTCAGAGTGCACGTGACAAGGTCGCCCACGTGGAGATAAGCAGCCAGCCAGGACAGATGAGCCATAGTGCGTCAGGTGAGAACAAAGGGAAAAGGCAGTGGTTTGACGGACGTTCAAAAAGGAATGATCATCGGCTACGGCTCCAAAGGTAGAAGCATCTCAGAAACTGCAGATTTCGTGGGCTGTTCGCGAGGTGCTGTAGTAAGAGTGCACCAAGAATGGACCGCTGTCACACAAAGTACTTTACGACGTCAAAACTGTGGAGTCCCAAAGCCCATCGACTCCAGAGGTGAACGTCACCTCCGTCGACTGGTACAGGGCAATCGACGCGCAATAGTGCAGCAATTGACCACGCAAAGGAACGCTCGGGCACCCAGGTACGTATCCCCGATAACAGTAGAGCGAACACTGTTGCACATGGATCTCCGGAGTCGACGCTGCGTCAAGGCGCTCATGTTAACCCAGGTCAATCGGCAACGACGCCTGTAGTTCGCATAGGACAACCGTCATTGGACAGTGAAAGAGTAGGAAAATGTTGCTATCTCCGACGAATCGAGGTTTCTACTCCCAAGAAGTTGCGAATACAGCGTCAGACACACGAGAACCAACACTCTGACACACCTATCGGTCAAGTATAGGCCTAAGTTGGAAGTGTGCATGTCTGGGAAAGGTTTACCTGGGACCGCAGGTACAACCGAAAATCGACAGTTCACGATATCTTGCACAAGAAATTAAAGTTCAATGCTTATAAAATTCAAATAGTGCAAAAGATGCATGTAAATGATCACACTCTGCGATACGATTTCGTTGTGGATATGCTGATTCGAGTGGAAAACGACGAAAACTTTCTCAGTACTGTAAGTTTTAGGGATGAATCCACATTTCATGTATCAGGTATAGTGAATCGTCACAACTGTAGGATATGGGGCAGTGAACCGCCTCATGCTGCTATTGAACTGGAACGTGATTCTCCAAAAGTTAATGTGTGGTGCGCCCTATCAAAAAAAGAAGTGATTGGCCCTTTCTTCTTCTGCGAAAAAACCTACTTGGATATGCTAGAAATTTCCGCTATACCCCACATCAAATGATATGACAACGTCGTTTTCCAACAAGACGGCGCGCCTCCGCATTGGTCAACGTGTGTATGTAAGTGCCAAAATGAGCATTCCTCAATAGATGGATTGGGCGTGGTGGTCCCATTCCGTGGCCTCCTCGCTCTCCAGTTCTAACTCCATTGGATTATTTCATGTGGGGTTATGTGAAGGATTGTGTCTATCAGACGCCTTGTACTGATTTGTAGAAACTGAAGCAGCGTATCACATCTACTATTGATTCCATAACTCTTCAGATGCTTGGCAATACATGGCATGAAATCGAGTATCGCTTGGACGTACTACGAGCAACCAAGGAATCTCGCATCGAAATTTATTAACTTGTGTAGTTACATTGTAAGTTTGTATAGTCGGTTTCTTTCTATCTGTTCAATGTTTTGTTTTATATAATTTTGTAGTGTGTCCAATAATTCTGGGACACCCTGTATATGCTTAAAATTCTGGTATTAAATCTTCGTAACACTGTTGTTTTGGGGCAATCCTTGTATTTTTCGAAGACTAACAAATGGCGCACAAAGTGTTTCACATGGCAGAAAGAAAGTATCGGAGACAAGGAGATTTCAAATCGAACAGTTAAAAGAAGAAATACAGAAGGAAACAAGATATAACTCTATTCTCCCTAGCAAAAGATTTTTGCATATAAGAAAATTTGAAAAAACTGTTCTTCATAGCAAAAGCTATGCTACGGAAAAATCTATTTTCAAATATGTCTCCGGGAAGCAAAGGTATCTAGAAAAGGTTTTGACTTTTACGCCCCCCCTAGCGGGAAAACTGTGCCCTATTTAAAGAGGATATTGCTACCCATATTTATTGTGGCGAATGGCATACAGTAGAAAACAAATTTATCAATAGAGTTTTTCGATGCATGTATGAGCTGCAAACAGAAGTGCATACACAAGTACCACATAAGGATAGAACTATAAACTACAAACAACTCCAGGTACAACCCTAAAGTGTTCCACAAGGTAAGTGATTACCGGTGTTAAAATAACTTTTTAAATCGGACGTTTAGAAGCAGATATATTAAGAAAAACAGATTAAGCATTTGCGCCCTCTAGCAAAGAAATTGTGCATTATTTTGGGAAGGAAATGTACACCAAATGTTTCCGTAGTAGTATCTTACCGAAATCGGGTTTTTAGTCCCGCAGATATTGCTTCAAATATGATGTAAACGGAAACATCATTTTACGCCGTCTAGTGGCACACTAGAGCATTTAGAAAAATTTGAAATCACATCGGAAATACTCCGCACCCGAAGCGCTCTGAGACAGAGTTTTTCAAATCGGTCTCTTAGAAGCAGATATATCGACAAAAACAAGATATACGTACATATATGCCCCTGGAGAAAGAAGTAAACACTATTTTAAGCAGAAGGAATTCTCAAAAAGTTTTCCGGGGTAAATAGTATCGGTCCACGAAAGAATTTTATCAATCGAGTTTTCAGAAGTTCAGACTTGCCTGCAAATACATCAGAAACGGAAATAAACACTTAGGTCCCCTGGTGGACAAATTATTCTCCATCAAAAATTAGACATTTTATGTAGAACATTTCCCACCATAAGCTGTAACTGATGCAGAAAGCGTTTTTCAAATATGACTTTTAGAAGCAGAGATATCGGAGAAAACGCAATTTGACGCTATGCCCATGGTGGAAAAACTATACTTTGTTCGAAAAGAAAAACTGCACCTAAAATAGTCTTGAGTAAATGGTATCGAAAGGAATAAAATAGTTTTTTGATTCTATGTTTTGAAACAAATGTCTCGAACAAAATGTATTTTGAATTGGATAGCATTTGCATTTACGCGCTCTAGCGGAGAAGTTGCGCATCAGAAAAAATAAACTGAATACAAGGATCAATCATCCAGGGATCATAGCATACTTCTGGAAAATTTTAGGTTGGAATTTTAGGAATTTTAGGAATTTTTAGAAAAATTTTAGGAAAATTTTAGGATTGTATTTCAATAAAAACTAGATGTATATTTGTATACATCTAGTAAAACAACTTTGTATACATTGTAAAGAGTTTGCTTCACACCCTTCAACCATATATACTGATAGACTGCGCATGACATCAAAATTTCTGGCTCCAACATAAAATCACATGACAACAGTCAAAAAGATGGGTTACACCTGCTGTGCTTATGGTTGCTCTGAGCGATATAGTAAAGAAAGTTCTATGATTTTTCATGGGTAAGAAACGAATTAAATACCTAAGTCAATAAAGTTCAATTACTTAACCAGAAACTTGCAGCTATTGATATAAAAATACAGTAACTTAAGAAAAAAAAATGGAATGCATGTTCCAAATTCTTCGCAAATGTTCATCACATTATAAATCACAAAATGTAAACAACCCGTTCATGCATGTATATAGCTCATAAGTAAACTTACCTGAAGAGTTTTCATTATATATGAGGCGCATTCACATAATACACCGAAAACACTGAAGTTCTGCAATGTAAATTAGTAATCATAACAGCATTTTTACACGAAATTTGGAGTCTGATGATGACGTGCCCAATGTTTGAGCCATGGCGGCTTTGATGCAGCTATTGCCAATGCGCAGTCCATTAGTATATATGGTCGAAGTTCACACCCAAATTTTTTGCATAACGTCTAATGTCTAAAGTTTAAGTATGATTTACTTCTAATGTTCAGTTCTTATCTTTTCACGTGTTATTATCATATTCAAGTATATTTACCACATTCAAGTTTCACTTTGAACATTAATATGCTGTTTAACCAGAAGCAATTCACGATTTTCACAGAAAGTTTTCAGGTTTCACATTAAATTATAATATCCTAAAAAGGTAATTGAAAACCAAGAACTATGTACAATTGTTCACTGAATTACTTTTTCATATTATTGTTTTAACCTTTTCCTGATACGCCTATCTTTTTCTGCTTCCACCACAACTAATTTACTTTGTTTTCTTTATTTCAAGCTGAACCTTGTATGATCAAGTTAGAGGCAACTGCTATTTCAACAGTATTTTGTTTTTCTACAGCTTTTCGCATTCTTTCTGTTCCCTCTTGAATTACTGCTAGGGAGGCTTCTTTATCTTTTTTAAGCCTATTAATTTCTGCATCATTTTCTTTTATTTTGTCATCAAACTCAGCTTTTCTTTTTTTCTCTAGCTGCTTTTCCTTATTTTCCCTCTCTTTCTGCTTCCTTTCTTTTACCTTTTTTGATTGTTCTTCCTTCAGCTTATCAACATACTCTTTATAAAATTTATGTGAATCACGAACACTATTTAACAAATTTATTGTTATGGGAATTTCTTGTTATGGGAACTTTTTTTTCCTTTATGATGCGCTTTTACTTGTGAAAAGCCACTATTAGAAATATTGAAAATTTCTGAACACAATATACACTTAGCAGAAAATATTGTTTCAGTTGCAGAACACCATTCTTTCAACTTCACTCAGTCCAATTCTTTGGCGAGCCACGCATCTTGAAATTTCGTTTTGGATTTAGGCATCTTAAACACTTGTATTACTAACCAGAAAATGAAAGGGAAGTACAAAAACACGTTCCAATATTGCAAAACCAGACAACTTCCCGAAATTTGGCTGCGAGGATGTCAGAAGATATGAAAAAAAAAAAAAAAGCAGGTCACCACTAGAGAACTGAACCTGCACAGAGAACACCATAAAAGACGTAAAACCAGAAACTATCATACGCATCTCACGCAAGTTCAGTCAAAGCGAGTCGGAGCCGAGATATATTGCGCATCGAAGGTCGCTGTCGCCGACGCATGATCGAAGGTCAATGATCACGTGCTCTACTGCCTGCCAAGATAACTCAGCTACCATCCCATCGTCATTACCGGAGGTTACGGAAAAAAGACCACATGTTTCCTCTTTGCTTCCACCCACCTGCGGTTTACAATAACAAAACATCAGCAGAAAGAGGAGGTTCCACAAGGCATGTACAAAAATAAAGTACGATCTTCTGCGTGCCACGGAGTTCGTCTGCAAAGCGCAAACCAGGGGTGAAAATGACCCCTCCCCCTTTTCCCTTAGATCTCTTGTTACTCTCGAAAACTGTTCGAAGGCAAAAAAATGGAACGCCCGCCCCGAAGCAAGTGCATCTCGATGGCGTCATTTTTCCCTCCCTTCAGCAGCACAGCATATAGGCTGTGTTTCTACAATAACAGGTCTTTTTACCTTACCGTAATGGTAAATTTATTGGCGTTAATAACGGTTGTTTTTAATAAAAATAAGCTTACGAAAATTTTAGGATGAATAGCAAATTTTAGGTCTAATTTTAGGAATTTAAGGAGGGTCACAAAATATTAGGAATTTTAGGACGAATGCGATCCCTGAATCGTTTTCACATTTTAAGTTTTCCAATACGAAACGCATCTTTCAGTCGGACGGATAAAGTGATAACATAAGTTCATTTTTTTTTTTTTTTTTACAAAAAAACTTGCAAAACGTGCTAAGAAAAACTGCTGTAAAGGAAATAAGCGGCACGCTTTTGTTATGGTACTGACCAGAGTAATTCAAATGTTTATAACTTCATTTCACTTCACATGCTTTATTTAAGGTGCTTTAAAATATCAGCAAATCAGTTACAAAAAGTGTAAAATTTTCGACAAAAAATCAAACACTAAGAATTTAAAAAGGCTGTGATACTGTATTAAGACACATTCACACACATGCACGCACAGCGCGCGCACACGTGATTTATAGGAACACGGACATTTTCAACTCACCCTAAAATAAAGTATGTGCATTTTTAATCTATTCTTTTTCTTCTCTCCTCAACCCTAAGGTTTGTGGGTACTGGGTAGAATTTGTCATCATCGGGGCAGTAATTCTGTCGCGGAGCGAATTTCCGCTATTTTTTTCGCGAATTTTAGGGATTTTTCTGTAATTTCGCGAGTATGAGATACATCCGCGAATTTTAGATTTTTTATCCATTTTTGCCTAATTTCTATTATAATTTTTTTATTACTGTATTTTTAATAATTAAATAATTTTAATACTGCCTTCATTAGAATTTACGCGAAAAATATACTGCAAAATAACCCTTCTCGAAAGTCCAAACCAGAGCTTAAAACCGTGAACTACCTCCCAAAATTGTTCGTTACGAAGATACTCTTTTCGAACAAGCTTGACGAGTAATTCAAGGTCACATACACTCTGCTGAAGAGTGCACACGTCGTCTTTCGTGATTTACCCCTGCTACTGTTGAATGACATTCGCGACTTGCTGACTAGTAAAACTGTAAGCCTGATGTCGTCAGTTGTGTTAGTAATTTTAGCTGGGAAAGCAGCTCACAGAAATAAGTGTTTCGCAGACTCTTAGCTCAGAAAATTTGTGCTTTCGTGTGAGTAGTTTATGGAGTTTTTAGATATTTTTTAATTTTGAGAATGAGCCAGGTGAGTAAAATGAGTGCATCTGAAAGTTGCAAGCAGTATAGCAAGGGAACGTTTCATGTGAACAAAAATCTATTGTTCTGTTCATATTGCAACATACCAGTGGATTTTTCAAGAAAGGGTATAGTTGTGTTTTTAATGCAAGCTGCATTAAAAAAGGTGTCTGAACAGTCAACCGAAAATAATGCAGAAGTGTGTTGAATTAATTTAGAAAAGAACTGCACAAGAACAGCATCGCGCAATGGAACTTTAGAAATTAACTGGTGCCTTTTTGTGCAGCTAACATCCCACTTTCCGAACTGGATAACCCTACACTGAAAATGTACTTGGAAAATTCGTTGAAAGCTATTGGTGTTATTCCAAATGCAAATTGGATGGGGAAATGTTATTTGCCGAAAATATATGATACTCATAAGCAAAAAGTGAAAGATTTTTTAAAATCAGCATCCGGTGTATGCATCTTAGCAGACGAAACAATTGATTCAGAAGATGGAACAGTAAGAATATTCAAAATGTATCTATCAGCTGAACCGAATGTTGAAAGCTGCAATGATGAAACAAACCAAAAGAAATTTGGATCTACCAAAAGAAATTTGGATTTGAGATTAAATTAACACAGATATGATCTAAAAATGAATCACCAAAGCACCTCTTTTGCAAGAACCATAAGTGCTGGAAATTCCATCCCAGACTGGGACAACGCTAAAATCATAAACACACCTAACTCTGTTTATTCCTTGTTATTTGCAGAAAGCCTCTATATTTCGGCTTATAATACACGTTGCTGTAATGACTATTATCCTTATGTTTTACCTGAACCTTGGAGCAATCTTGTTGGGAAGGACAGCACAATAGCAATTGCTTCTGTTAAGTGATCATTGGCCAACTATGCCTTTTTTTATTGTCTTGTTATCTGGTATATCATGTGACATTGACATTACCTTTCCCATGATGCATCTACTCCACGTACTTAAGACCAGCATGTAGCCACATGGTGAAATTACATCTGATGAAGGTGTCAATGTGACACCGAAAGTGCTCATGTGTTTTTAAACTGTATATAGATTTCATTTCTTAGCTGAATAAATATCATCGTGCAACAAGACGGATTTCTTTTAATACTATGAAACAAACCTATTTGAATACAATCTTCCTTGAGTGCATCACTTTGGAATCCGTAAATTTTAAAGCAGTCAGCGAGGCAATACTTCACTGCGTTAATAAGTATGAAATACCTTTTGCTAATATAAACGCCTTTGTGACAGACAATGCATCTTACATGTCCAAAGCGTGGGGAAAGAACCTGAAAGCAGTGTTTTTGAATGGTGTTCACATAACCTGCAATGCGCATCTTTTAAATCTTTCGGGCAAAATTTGGCAGAATGAATTTGAAAATGTTAACTCTTTAGTATTTGCTGTTAAACGTGCCTTCACAGCTTTCGCTCCCGTAAAGGACGTTTTCGACTATTTTTGCAAGAGAAGCGCAAAATACCTTACTGACCACCAATACCTGTGCTGACTAGTTGGAACAGTTGGTTTGAGGCCGTGGTTTTTCACTGAAAACATTTAGAAGAGTACGCAGGGTTTTTTGAAAAAGACAATAGTGACAGTTGTATTGTGGATAAAATCATTGGTTATTGTCAAGATAGGGATTTAAAAGAAAATCTGATGCAGGTTGTGAGGTTCATGCGCCGTATATTTACGAACAGCTAATTTTATTTGTAAAACAGCAAATTTCCGTGCACAAAATACATATACAGTATAATGGAATGTCGTACATCGCCAACAGTCTTCTTAACAAGAGTCAAAACTGCGGTCACATCGCTGCAAAAAGAGCTCTCTCTATCCACTTGTTATGAAAAAATTAAGCATTATTTTTTTGAAGATAAAAAGCATCGATTTTGTCAGCCAGCCGCAAATTTCTTCAAAGCATGTAGGGTGTTTGATCCCGATCAATTTAAGTCCTTGGACCTTTTAGACGACGAAGAAGATTTGTTTGTTTTCAGCCACATTCCTATGTTCGAAGATGAGGACCAACTAAAATGAGAATTTCGTTCTTATAAATCTAGTGTAAAAGAATTTCGTGTCAGCGAAGGTGTTTGCTAGACTTGTGGAATACGAAACAAGGTCGTTTTCCTGAGCTACATAGCGTCGCCATCCGTTGTTTTTTAGTATCCACAAACAGTGTCGATGCTGAACGATCCTTTTCTAAATTTAAAAACGTGTTACAACACAACAGACACACCATAAAGAAGAAATTCTATGTATGTACAATATAATGTATCAAATTGCCGTCTACTTAAATGGAAATCTTGATCTCGTGTAACAGCGTTGATAACATTGACAGAATTTGAATGGTTTATAAATTTGGGTATCAATTTTAAGTTATAATGCTTATTTAATTACATACTAGTCATTTGTATTACTGCTTCATAACTTGGTACTTTTTTTTTTTTTGGAAATGATATTGTATATCATTGGCCACGAAATTTCATAATTTACCGACTGCCCATCGAATTTTGCCTTTTTTTCCCGCGATAAAATTACTGCCCTGGTCATCATCCACAACAGAATTCTTTCCTCAACCATATGCTTGATGTTTCTGTAGGGATTTCCTCTTGTCATTTGATTTATATATTGAATTCTATGGGGGTCTTCTCCAGCTCCCTTAGTATCGTGATTACTTACATGATTTTGAATCTGCAATGATTAATTATTTAAAAAGAAATTAAATGGCTCGGTAATACCAGAGAAAGTAGTTCTTCCTCTTTGTGAAAAAATAGTTAAACAAAAACTTAGTATCGTGATTACTTGCATGTTTTCTTAATTCCATCATCTTTAATTACTTTTTTTTAATCTCAAAGAATATGGGTGAAGGATTTCAAAAGCACACGCGTCCTTTCTTTTTCCCCTAAAAAAGTCGGAAGCTCACACACTTTTCTAGAGTTTCTTGTTGATTCAATTAACTTGAACTTAATTTCTTATTTGGAAAAAAATGACGCAATGAATCAGTTGAATAAATGTCTCCTAAGCTAAATTAATTCAAAGCTGAAGACCTAATTAAAGTCTGATTACGCGGTTCGAGGTTCCCATAATACCAAAACATATACAACGACGTGTACTTCGGAAGCTTTGGGCGTTCTTGTTCTTCGTGCTCGAATCAACTTCAAAGCAGTATACTACCTTTCTGCTACCGAAAGTACATTTTCTTTCACATTTCAGGTTCAATTACCTAGTTTTGATTTTCGTTTTTTTGCCCTTTGCTCAAGCAGTATAGTTTCCATTATTTCGTGCTTCCCAACTCCTAATGAGATCTTGATCAGCAAATCTTTTTTTATTAGCCGCATTTCCTTTTACAGCCGCACCCAAAGTTAAAAAAAAAAAAAAGAATCTTATTGCTTTCTTTACTGTCGGACTATCCCTGTAAGAGAATGTGACACAGTTCTCTTTAGTTTCACGACCTGATATGCATTCTTTTCTCGAAAGAACTTTTTTCGTGATGAATCACACTCACAACAATCCCTCGGAAACGAAATTTGCTGCAAAGGTCAGTGTCCAGATGGGAGGAAGGGTTAGAGGGGGGTACGTAAATCCGTCCTGAAAAATTGGTTCGTCTTGTATCGCTTTTCAGCGAGACTGAGATTTTGCTACGAGTTTTCAGTGCTTTGGGATTCTCCGCAAGACAACCAATTTTATAGGTGTCCTCCCCTAAATTTCTACTAAAAAGACTTTTTATTCGTTTTATAAGCATGTGCCTATTACTCTGTAAAAGTGATGAGTAAAAGTGATTGAGTTCAGATTCAGCTCTAACTCCCTGCAGACAATCTGTCATCTAATGAGAACGTGACCCCTTAAGCATCTCTCTAACATCAGAGATATGGTTTCAGTGTTTGAAGTATTGAACACGTATTAGCGCAAAAAACTTCACAGACCTCCACGAGTTTGCGGAGCATCCAGTCCAGGCTGTAGGAGGCTGGAACCCGAAAACAATTAATACCATTTTGAAACTCGGGGGAGTACTTCCTTTTACCCTGTAAAATCATATCCTAAAAGTCACCGCAAGTCCGACTTTTGCGTCATCCAATATGGCCACCGCCATCTGTAGGCCAATTACGTTTCTCTTCTTACTCACCTTCGTTCAATTCTACTGTCTTGGGAACTTCTAATAAAACATTTTGCAAATGAAATTTCCTTTATTTTGATGTATACAGTGGTGTGTGTGTGCATCACCTGCAAAAACCGTGAATTTTTAAGTTTAATTATTTTTTTTAACTAATTTTCATTGTTATTTCATCGTTTATTTGCCATTAGATGTAACATTTAATGGACATTTTAAATATGTCTTAGCTTTTCCTGTAGCTACTTCTGTTCTAAAGATATGACATAAAATATGGGGTTTGACAAACATATTGAAATTCACGTTAGCTGCGTATCAGTTGTTACAGCCAATCATAGACATTCTTTTACCTGATTGGCTGCTTTCTATATAATGATCGATAAATGCTATCCTAATCCTGCACCAGCCTTTATAAGGGTTGACGCAGAGCTATTAGAGCATTGTGACCGCGGGTGGCCTAGTGGGCAACATTTGTGACTGCCGCGGAAAGGACCTCAGGTTCGATCCCAGGCAGGTACAAAGGCTCGATCCACTAAATATCCGCTGTGCGTCGGATGGGCACGTTAAACTGTCGGTCCCCAGGTACTGGCCCTCCGGTAATAAATAAGGGCGTCTTCCTCTCCCTTTCTATACTTCGCTTCCGTGTCACTTTCCTATCGGGCGCTCTAGCCCAAATCTCCTAGCTTCCTATTTCTAAGGGTTGTTTAAGGCCTGGGGTCAGACACTGCCTTCCTAAAATCCTCTACATATGATCATTATTAGAGCATTGTGGGCCGCGTGTGGCCTCGTGATCAGGGTTCGTGACTGCCTCGGGTTCGATCCCAGCAGGTACGAACGCTCGAACCACTAAATATCCGCCCTGCATCGGATGGGCACGTTAAGCCGTCGGGCCCCGGGTACTGTCCCTTCAGTAATAAGGGCGTCTTCCCTCTTTCTATCTCGCTTCCGTGTGACTTTCCTATCGGGCACTCTAGCCCAAATCTCCTAGCTTCCTATTTCTAAGGGTTGTTTAAGACCTGGGATCAGACACTCCCTTCCTAGAATCCTCTACATATGATCTGATCTATTAGAGCATTGTGGTGGTTGCTTCTTGTTGTAATCAGGGCATAATTTGTGTACATTCTCATTGATGGTTAAAACTGCGGAGTTCTATACCGCGGACAGAATAAAAATAGTTGTTCTGCATAAAGAGAGAGATTCTTCAAGGAAAATCGTTGAAATAGTGGACTTTAATCAATCTACAGTTATTAGGCTACTGAAGAAAGTAAAAGACCCTGGTGATATTAGAAATATGTGTCGCAGTGGAAGGCCCAGATCCACTACAGCCAGGCAGGACAGAGTGTTCAGACAGCTAAGCTCGGCAGACAGGAGGCTCAATTCACCTGAATTGCTTCAAAGATGATCTGAAGTGACTGTGTTACTGTTAGTACATCTAATGTTAGGAGGAGGCTGCTTCACTATGACTAACGTGCCTGCAAAAGCAGGCGTAAACTACTGTTAAATGCAAATCAGAGTAGACTTCAATGGGCAAAACAGCATGTCTCATAATCTCCCCCACTGCAAGCTTTATGGTCTGGGGAGCCATAGCCTACGATAGCCGATCAGCTTTAGTATTGGTGCGTGGATCATTGACGGGGCAGCGGTATGTGGAAGAGATCCTACGGCCCCATGTGCTCCCATTCCTGCCCTGGATTCCAGTTGCGCTAGATCAGCAGGATAATGGTCGCCCGCACACGGCTCGGGTTGCCCAGGACTGCCTAGTCATGTACAGAGACTTTCAGGGCTTGACCGCTCCCGGGACATGCACCCTATCAAGCATGTGTGGGACCACTTGAAACGCCAGCTCCCGCCGTGCAGCACTGTCCGGGATTTGGAGCACACCGTCCAACACTGTCCGGGATTTGGAGCACACCGTCCAACACTGTCCGGGATTTGGAGCACACCGTCCAATACGTGTTGGCCAGTCTGCCGCAGGACAACATCAGGCGTCTGCTTGCCTCCATGCCGGACCGTATTGCAGCCCGTATCGTCGCACGTTCCGGTGCGACGCACTATTGAAGATGACCGGACTGCGTGCCACAGATCCCGCTGTAATTGTCTTGCAGTTCTGTTTTTGCCATCATGTGTATCACTCATCTGTATCATTACGTCCGTAAAATTTCAGTTGACTCCGATGCTTGCTTCTTGGTGCGCAAATTTCGTTGTCCGTGAGTGTAAGATAATACTTGAAATAGGTGAAAATCCTTCTACCACAAAATATATACATATATTTGAGTAGAAGGATTATCACCGTATAATCTACCTGCTGATGTATATGCTCTAAATTAACTTTCAAGTTTGGTTATCTATTCTTATTTAATTACTTTTCGCTACCTCTTCTTAAAGTCCTCTCCTAAAGCTTTTAGAAAGTCATATCTCTAAAAGCTTAATATATGGCTTTATTAAGCTTTAAGGCGGTCATATCTCCTAAAAACTTAATTTTTCGCGACTCCTGGAAGGTAGTAAATTCAGTAAGACGTAGATAAAAGCCAATTGCATCAGCAAAAATAAGTGGCAAGTGTAATTCATCTATCGATCTTGTGACCTATGTAAAACTTTTATGTTTGTTTATCGTAAAAATTACCGTGTTTAAGTTTACTTGACGAGACTGAAACTGCTTGCATGTTTTAACTCGTTGCTTGAAGTTGTAGCTGCAAATTTAATTAAACACTTTAATTTAAGAACGACCCATAATTCAAGAATCAACATAAGCAGTACGAATTCAGTGAACGGGATTTGTTTCTTAGCTGGGCACACCATGACGAACAACGTTGAACATTTTTCTCTAAGAGGCCCTGATTACCCACTAGGCCCGTAGCTCCCAATTTTAGGGGCCCCCAAAACCCCAAATATCCCCCCCCCCAAGCTTTTGATTTTTTCTTTTTGTTATATTTTTTAATTTTTAGGGGTTTTTTTTGAGAATGTGTATCTAAACATCAAACTTCAGAGTGCATTTTGACCAATTTGGATGCAAAGTTAATAAGACGTGTACTAAATCAAAATTTTAGACTGTTTCTTTATGAAGAAAATTATGTTTGTTTCCGTAACCTAGAATAAACCAGTCCTGAGTAATGTAAGTTACCGTAAACACCTGCAAACGCAAAAATCAGCGCGCACCATGAAAAAAATAAATGGCCGACATTGGAGTTACGAAAAAAATATTCCTTTTGAACTCTAATTTTTTGTTTGTGGTTACCTGTATGAATGTATTATTTTCTAAAATGGTCAAGCAACCTTTGTTGGATCACTTGACATGGAATTACCCCACTACCATATGATTTCGAACTAACGTTCTCATCAGGTAGCCTACGTACCAACAAGTGGGTGCATCGACGTACAATGTCGGTATGTTTTTGAAGGGGGTTGGGGTAAAACGCTTGGGAAAACCACACGCGGGATAGAAAAACTTCTCTGCCGGTGTCCATAATCCCCATTTGAAAAACAAAATAGGAATAGCGGGGGTATTGCTCAATATAACGATAGTCCATGTAAAATGCGTATACGTAGGTTTAGCAGAGAAAGAAAAAATGAAAAGAGTAAACGAAAAAGACATCGGAAAGTGTGGTACCAAGCCGCCATCCATTCGCAAAAGTAGGATCGGAAGAGGATGAAGTTCCAATTTCAAAAATTCTTAAAAAAAAAAAAAAACAACAACCGAGAACCTGCCCGACATAAGATCAACAGATACATTCATAGATGAAGTAGACAGTAATTGTGGACCAAAAAAAAAAAAAACAAGTTAGTAAAATCATGCAATGCATTGATTATGATACGCTTTCCAACATACCAGAAATCATTACTCAAGTTATCCCTCTTGGAATAAATCTCGGTCCTGTGCGCTGACCTTTGATCCCATTTCGATTATATATTTAATAGAACCGGATCGGTATACCTCCGAAATAACATGATAAAGGTTTGTCGCAATCGAAGCATTTTTATTTAAGTAATGATGCACAAGGGCTATGGAATAGATCCCGCTCCTGTGTCTTAACCTTTGACCCCATTTCGCCTATTCTCGATAGAATTCGTCCCCAGGCAGGCCCCTACAACATACTAACATTTCATCTAAATCGAAGCATTTTTACGTACGTTATGACGCATAATGGCGATGGAAGTGATTCCGCTTTTATGTCCTGACATGTGATTCCGCTTTTATGTCCTGACATTTGACCCCATTTAGCTTATTTTCAATAGGGTTTGTCGCCAGGTGGTCCCCTACCACATACTAAAGTTTCATCGAAATCGAACATTTTTTACGTTAGTTATGACGCATTACAGCAGTGGAATTGATTCCGCTCCTATGTACTGACCTTTGACCCCATTTCGTTCACTTTAAACAGGGTTCCTTCCTAGGTGATCCCCTACCAGATACTAAAATTTCATCGAAATCGAACGATTGTTACGCGACTTATCGTGCGGACGGACATGCGCACACAACGCGTGACGTAATGAGGCAGATGGGAATCGGGACCATCTGCTCGCAGAAGTGTGACGTCATAAAACTTTAATAGGATCCACACACAACGCGTGACGAAATGAGACAGATAGCGTGACCGCGCGCCAACATTCTCAAACACGTGATTGTGACGTCATAAGATTTCTAAGCATTGGTAACATTAAGGGAACGACGCCATTACATTAAAAACGCTATAATTCGGGGTGGTTATTTAACCCACTAAACGAATTCTCCTAAAGTCGAGATCAAGCTAAATCGATTTCTTGTACCAGAAAACTGTAGGTTAACGACTTTCAAAACTCTTAGAGCCGTTTTCAAAATTAAATGTACATACATACATTAAAGAATTGCTACTTTAAGGTGGACGTCAAGTAATTTTGCTTTCTATACTTCCAATGGAAAGACTTCTGTACACATTTTCTACACAATTAATGCGTTCCCAAGGATGAAAATTTGAACATCGATTAAAATAGCTTCATTTCATAACTTGGAATACTTAATATTTTCTAAACCATAACCGTAAATATGCAAACCAACATTTATTTGTTCACTGACGTCATCATAGCACAGGTCGCTCCATCTTTTTTCTGGTTTCAACACCACCAAAGGAAACGTTATTGTTTTTTAATAACATTTTCTAAAACATAAGCATAATTATAAGTATTCCAAGTTATAGTATGAAGTTATTTTAATCGATGTTCAAATTTCCATCCTTGGGAACACACTAATTGTAAAGGAAATGTGTACAAAAGGTTTTCCGATGGAAATATAGGAAGCAAAATTACTTGACGTCCACCTTAATAGTGTGGGATAAGGGCGATGGAATGGATCCCGATCCTATGTCCTGACCTTTGGCTCTATTTGTCCCATTTTCAAAGGGTTCCTCTACAGGTGGTCCCCTACCACATACTAAAATCTCATCGAAATCGAACCATTTTTACGCACCTTATGACGCATAAGGGCAATGGAATGCATCCCGCTCATATGTCCTGACCTTTCACTCCACTTCACCCATTTTCAATAGGGTTCGTCCCAAGGTGGTCCCCTACCACATACTAAAATTTCATTGAAATTGAACCGTATTTACGCAAGTTATGACGCATAAGGACAATTGAATGAATTCCGCTCTTATGTCGTGACCTTTGACCCCACTTCACCCATTTTCGATAGGGTTCGTCCCCTGGTGGTCCCCTACCACATACTAAAATTTCATCAAAATCGAAGCATTATTACGTGAGTTATCGTGCCGACAGACGGACGGACGGACGAAAAAAGCGGGAGCATTATACGCTTCTTCAACCTATGGTTGGAAAGCGTAAAAAAAAAAAAAAAAAAACAGGTAAGCGTGCGAAAGTCGTCGTATAGCGGAACCTCAGGTAGAAGTGTAAGGTAATTAAAATTTCAGTAAATAAGACTGCAGCAACATATAGAACATTATATAATAACAAAAGTGTAGGCCGAAAACTGTCCTGAAAAAATATATAGAGGTACTATTGAGAATGGGATTATCATTTTGCTGTAGGGGCCCCGCAACCCCTTACTGTGCCTAGGGCTCCATAAAATCTTAAGCAAGCCTTGTTCTCTACGCAGTAATATGGCAAACAATACGTTAACTCGCTATAAAAGTGCAATCCACGTACACCGATGAGCTAAAATATTATGACCAGTGCATTTTTATGCAAATCGAAGCAATTGCGGGTAAACTATGGCGCGTGTGAAGGTCATGAAACGGTATAAGTAACACCTGATACTGAGCTCTGTTGATCACTATTATTCTTGTTCTTCAGATAGGATAAGACAGCAGACCTTAAGCGAGTTCGACAAAGGTTAGATTATAATGGCCAGAAGACTAAGTTTCATCATTTCCGAGACGGCAACACCTATCAACTGCTCACAGGCAGCCTTGGTTAGTACCTTCAAAAAGTGGTCCGAGGACTGAAAGCCCACGGACCGCTAGTAAGGCGTAGGCCGACCACGGCTCGTCGAGATACCTTTGGTCAGTGTGGACCAACCAACACTATCCTGTATTATTAGGTGCACAAATAAGTTTTAAAGCGTTTTTTGTGTGACGTATACCGCTGATTTACATATCCGACCTTCCCCCGTGTTGTCATGTGACCGTAACTGGTCGCGAGTATAAAATGTGACACAGAAGTTTGCCCAACAGTCAAACGCACTTGCACATCGGTATAAGATGGCAAGCGATACTGCATTTATTCGACGCGGCATTCGTTACGAATTTCATCAAGGAAAAAGTGCTGCAAAAGCATGTGCATCGATCTGTTATGGGGGAGAATATTGTATTCAAAAGCACGTATGAGTTTTGGTTCAGACGGTTTATAGCAAGTGATTTTGATGTTAGCGATCGAGAACGTAGCTGAAGATTGCGCATGACGAACTGCAAGCATTGCTGGATGAAGATTTGTCTCAAACGCAAAATGAACTAGCTGAACAACTGGAAGTAACTCAATAAACCATTTCCAATGGTTTACACGCAAAGGGAAGGATTCAGAAGGAAGGAAAATGGGTGCCATATGACCTGAGACAGGGAAACAAGGATGAGCGTGTCATGAAGTGTTTGAATCTATTAAATAAACAACACAGAAAAGTCTTTCCTGTGGAAAATCGTTACGGGTGATGAAAAGTGGATATGGTACGACAAACCCAAACGCAAAAAACACTGGGTAGACCCCGGTGAAGCAACTGCGTCGACACCGAAACGCAGTATTCATTCCAAGAAAGTTCGGCTGTGCATTTGGTGGGATATGAAGAGTGTGCTCTATTATGAACTATTGAAACAGGGAAAAAATGTTACTGCTGATAGCTACATGCAACAGTTGCTGCGATTGAGCAATGAAATCTCTCTGAAACGTCCTTTCACAGGGAAAGGATTGCGTCCCGTGAAATTACTGCATGACAACGCTTGTCGCGAAATCGGTCATGGAAACGTCATTGACGCTTGGCAAGAAAGTTTTGGAGCACCCGGCGTATAGCCCTGACATAGCCCCTTCAGACTATCATATTTTCCGATCGATGCAAAATGGTTTGTCTGCAGTACGGTACCGGACATGTGACGAAGTGCAAAAATGGGTTGGCGACTTCATCGCGTGAAGTAGTATTTTTCATGGCTGGAATCCGTCAGCTGCCCTACCGATGGCGCAAGGTGATGGATTATGACAGCGCATATTTTGATTCGTAAAGATGTTGTTTTCTCTCAAATTACATGTTGCGTTGTCTTCAAAAGCTTTAAAACTTATTTGTACGCCTAATACTTTGTGGAGCAACTCACAGGCAATTTGACTGTTGGTGACGGGAGTTATGCGTCACAACACACGATACATCAAACCCTGCTGCAAATGTCCATGCCAACCTCGGTTTACCGTCGAAAGCGCCTACAACAGGCATACGGGCATTAAAAATGGACCTAGAATGATTGAAAGAAAGGTGTCTGGTCCGATGAATCACATTCCCTTTTGCACAATGTGGTCCGTAGATTGTGTGGGCGTCGTTTATCTGTGGCAGTGTTGGCACAAAGATGCACAATGGGGAGAAAACAAGCCGGTGGATGAAGTGCTTTGAGTAATGTTTTTATGGGAAATCCTGGGTCCAGCCATTCATGTGGAGGTAACTATAGCGTCTACCATCTACCGAAACATCATTGCAGGCCAGGTACATATTCATTCATGGCAATGGTATTTCCATCTAGTAGTACATTCTTTCAGAAGGATAATGCGCAATGCCACATTGTCCGGATGCCGCCCCGGCGGCGCAGTGGTCTGAGCGATGGCTTCTGATCATTCGTCCGAAAGGGGTACGGGTTCGAATCCCGGTGAAGCATGGATGTTGGGTTTGTCTTATGGCACTGGCTCTCTCCCTTCCCTGGAACCAGTGACCCTAAATTAGGGACGAGTGACTGCTTATAGCCTATTGAGTTGCTCACGGTGGTCGTTAAAAATCCAATAAAAAAAATAAAAAACACTGCCTGGATTCCAAATTTCCCAGACATCAATCCAATTGAGTATCTGTGGTTTGTGTTGGAACAGCAAATCTGATCTATGGCTGATCAACCACGTAAATTACAAATTTAAAGGATTTGTTTGTAACGTGTTGGTATCAGATACCACAAGTCACCTTCAGAACTCTTGTGACGTCAATGCCTTGCCAGGTAAGTGCTGTTTTGGTGGCACCCGGAGGACCAACATCATATTAGGCAGGTGGTCATAATGTTTTGGCTCTTCGGTGTATATCATGTACCTGCTCGCACAGTACTTATCGCTCTTCACCAAACACACAGCACGTGGTACACAGAACACTTAAAACTGCCCTTCCACTCAGCCTTATTTACCTATAACCCACTGTCAGGATGTCAACTTTGAAAACTCGTCGAAAGAAACAATTTGTCTTTAAGTCAAAAATACGTTTAATGAGAATAAACCAAATTTTCAAAAGAACATAGTAACACAAAATGGAGATTAAATAGATGTATGCGTCACACCTGTCTCTTTTGTAAACAGGTTGCAATTTCTTTGAAGCTAACAAGGGAACGGTCCGTACCGTTGTCGCTAAATGCACAGTGCTTGTTATATCACTGGACAGTATTAAAGGGGTAATGGATAATGACAAAATTTTAGGTGCTATGTAATATAAATGATGAAATTACAGAACATCAAAGAACGCTAACCTAGAAAATATTCATGGAATCTCCATTACTCTTGCGGCCCGTATCGGAATGTTTTCTGTTGTTTTAAGCAATTCGTATACATTTCAAAGTATTCATGAATGGATATACAGTACCGCGTGTTCAGTAATGGATATATTGCACTCATCTTTCATGTACGACAAAAAAATATGAAGATCTTTAATTATGGAATGATCCAAACAAAAGTAGTTTTCACAACGAACACATTTCATGAATGCTGTTTCTTCGCAATCTTCTCTACCACATTCTTCAATTAGGTCCGATTCAAAAAAATGCTGGAGAGGTGTTTGGAAGTATCCAGGATTTTTTTTTTTTTTTTGATTGGAGGTTTAACGACCACCGTGAGCAACTCAATGGGCTATAAGCAGTCGCCCGTCCCTAATTTAGGGTCACTGGTTCCAGGGAAGGGAGAGAGCCAGTGCCGTAAGACAAGCACAACATCCATGCCTGACCGGGATTCGAACCCGGACCCCTTACGGACGAATGATCAGAGGCCAACGCCTTAGACCACTGCGCCACCGGGGCGGCGTATCCAGGATTAGTAGTGACATAAGCACACTTATAAAATGCAAAGCAGATTAGGTTTTGAAATCGAGGCACTGAAAACTGTTAGTGTACAAAAGACTGCATTCGGAGAAAGTGGTCTCTGCGCCAAAAGTTCATGTCTATGTTACCAACACAGTGTCCGTTATGAATTGAAACATATTTTTATAGGGACTTCTTACACTTAGTTTTATAGCAAATAATTGTAAGAAGTTCTAATATAACATTCATAAAACACATAAATTTCATAATATAATGCTCATGAACAAGGTTCTAGTGGCGCCCCCTACTGTCCATGATAGCAGCTCAAAGTTTGGATATAAACATATCTTATGATCCTCTATTTAAACAACATACTTTGGTTTTGCAATCAGCGACAACCACATGTTCGTCGTTTCCTTGTGAGTTATCGATGCTGGCCGAAGCATTTGTTTCTGTATTTACGTTGGTTTAATTGTCTGTAGTTCTGCACTCAATTTATCTGTTTAAATCTGCAATTACAAGTTCTTACGCTGCCGTGTAGTCTGGAAAGGACTATGAAGAGATCGAATTAGCACATTCCCCCCCCTCCATTTTGCCTTGTATGACTATAGCGGTACGAATGAACTCTTAAGGAGTTAAACTACATCTAAATTTTCAATAATTCCATGAAACAAATTTACAAAATCGGAGTTTTTTTTTTGTTAGAATATAAATTACAATAAATTTTATAGTTTTGATTTTTGAAAGCATTAAGTAATTTATTTTATAGATTTCCACCGGAACAAACTTTAGTTGGGAATAGTCATCTTTAGTCGCTTCTGAGAACGAAATATTGAACAGTATCCACAGATTTGTAGCACTTCCATTTAATGCTTCTTAGAAATATCAGATACGTTACTTTATAGGCGACTCCTAGAAACTTTAGTTTTAAGTGGATGTCGTAAGAGACCCAGTTTCCAACACTTTGTGAGCGAGGTTTTCTACATATGAGATTCGACGTGCTTTGTTTTCCGTTTTACTTCACCATTCTTTTGTCAATGGGGAATCATTTGAGTTCACTCTCCGGACTTTCCTAAGTGTTTAAGTTTTACCTTTTCTCTTGTGCTTTTGTTTTTAAACATCTCCTTCGCGAGTGCATTTATCTGTTTCGGGAAATCTTTGTCGAAGATCAACTGAATCAAGTGCTTCTTCCCTGAGGCTACAGACATGGCTTAAATCGGATTTCGCTTATATCTCTTGCAGCAGACTTTGGCTATACCATGATCAAGAAGAGAAAACGTCGTGGTCTTGGGAATAAAAGCACCTGCTATAGCAAATTCTTCTCTTCTCTGGAGTGCATTTTCAGTGGAAGTCTTAGAAGGAAAAAAAGGAACATGATCTTTACGAAATATATGTATTTTATTCGGTCCCTTAAACCTGAGTGTACTTTAGATCCGATGACAGAAAATTCGATCATTTTGTACAGAGCTGCTCGAAAGACAACTTTACATTCCAGTGCACCTTTTAACAAAACATTTAAAAAAATTAAAGAAGGCACGTACTTTTCCCACTTACTTTTACTTTACACTTTACTTTTTTTTTTTCAAGTTTTATTCGCACTTGCCAACATCTAAAAATTCCATTGGTCTGTCTTCTATTTAAGTGACATTCCTCGTTTCGTCTATGACGCTGACGCATTCAAAATGCATTAATGTTTGGTTTGGAATATATCCATGGAAAAATCGCGTTAAGAAATATATCTTGGGCACTAAAATTTAGTACCAACTGTTAACGAAACTGCAGAAATTTTTAACTTTAGACATTGTTCTCCTAAAAGTTATTATACTGTTGATAATAGTAACAGTCACTGTAAACAAAAGAACTGTTCAGTAATTTATATTGCTTTAATCAGATGTTTGCCCAATGAACTTGACTGAAAATGCCCCTCTTGAAAACAAAATCCATGCAATAAAAATCATTAAAAAGTTTCGTTAAGGTCAATTTTAGAAAGCATTTTCCCAGAAATACTTTGTATCGTTATTCAAAACCATTCTACCTTGACAACTATACATTACTGCCCCACCTGAAACGAAATAACATTATTTCAGCCAATGCAGAGGAAAATATACACACCGATGAGCGATTACATTATTGACCACCCCCAGCCTAGAGAAAGGATCGCGTCTGGAGACCGAACGGTGGCGCAGGTGAAGTTCACAGAGCAGTATGTATACAACCCGATGACCGGCTTTCGGTTCGTAGAGTGTTCGGAGTCGGAATGGCAAATCTGCCGATTTATCAAAATTTGATAAAGGATAAATTGTGATGGCACGACGCTTCGGAACTACGATCTTGGAAACGGCGCGGCTTGTTAACGTGCCGCTGTAGTGAGTACGCATCAAAAGTGGTGCACAGATGGCCAAACGACGAAACGTTGTCCAGCCGGGCGTCGTCCGCTGCTCATTGATGCCAGAGTAGACTCGCGCATTGTTCACAGCGACCGCAGGGCAATGTGTCACAGCACACAGTTCATCGCGCAGCCTTCTGCGCATGGGCCTGCGTAGCCGAAGAGCCCAGTCGTGTCCCCATTTTCACTACACGTTATCGCGAACAACGCATGAAATGGGACCAAGATAATCGAGATTGGATCCTGGATGATTGGAAGAAAAGTGGCCTGGTCTGACGAATCAAGATTACTGGTGCATCATGTAGACGGCAGAGCGCGGACACGCCGATTACGAACGGAGGCTAGGGAACCTGGATGCACAGTTGGACAGAAACAGGTCGGCGTTATGCTGTGGTCAATGTTTTCTTGGGACACTTGAGGCCTCATTATCCCAATAGCACAATCCCTGACAGCTGTCAGGTATCTGAACATTGTTGGCAACCCATTCATCCATTCATGGCAACTGTGTTTCCTGCTGGTGATGGCCATTACCAACAGGATAATTCGCCATGCCACACTGCCAGAATCGTCAAGGAGTGGTTCGAGGAACATGCTGGTGACTTTCTGTTAATGTCCTGGCCTCCAAATTCACCTGACATGGACACAATCGAACATTTGTGGTTCGCCTTGGAAAAGAGGGTTCGCGCTAAATCGCCACCACCCTGAAATAAACGGGAACTGGAGGACCTGGTGTTGACATTATGGTACCGAATACCCCAGGATACCTATAGCCACCTCATCAAATCGATGCCTCGCCTAGTGGCCGCTGTTTTGCTGGCTAAAAAGGGTCTTACAGCTTATTAGGTGCGTGGACATAATGTAATGACTCATCGATGTAAGTTAATCAGGGTTTTTTTCCTTGGGGAGGAGTTTAACTATCACTATCAGCAACTCCAATGGCTATAAGAAGTCACCCATCCCAAATTTGGGCTGCAAGTTCCGGGGAAGGGAGAGAGCCAGGGTAGTAAGTCTATCAGACGAACACAACACCAATGCCTCGTTCTGAGCCAAATCGGACGAATATCCAGAAACCTACGCCTCTGAGCACTGAACCTGATGGACGGCATAATAAATTCCATGCAAAGCAGTTAAGATTGCCAAAAAGTATTACAAGAAATTAAAAATTTCCTTTGAAATTTCTTTTACATTGTTACGCCTAAGAAGAATTCACTCTCTTATTCAGAAGTATCCCACCCGGGAGCTGACGAGATCTAAAATAATCATTAAAATCATACTGTAAACTGTTTCCTGCAGACAGAATTAAAATAATAATTATTCGAAGCTGTCATATTTGAATTGATTCCAAACTGTTCCCTCCGGAAGGAACTAAAATGAATCTTCTGATCACTTTCATCTCAACCAAAATTCAGAATGGATATTTAAACTGCCGCATGCAAAAATAATTAAGGCGTCCTTCCAAATTGTTCCAACCCTAAAAAATTGGGAATACTTTTTCTTCTGGGCATTTACATTCAAAATGTAACATCTTTATTCCAGATTATTTTACCCAGACGAAACTAAGATCACGTTTCAAAACAGTTCCATGAAGAAGAATTATTCGCAATTTTCCCTTGTGAAGGTTTACCCCATATTTAATCTTCCGCAAGTAAGAACCTTTACCACCGTTCGGAATTTTTCCTTACGATCTTCATTCGAAATTGCTGAACTTTACGCCATTGGCTTTTCCACATTTTACGCATTAGTCACTGGTAAAAATTTTACACGTTTGACATTAAATGACTTGATCCAAAGAACATCGAAACTATGCAACATGACTTAATCCAAAGAACATTGAGGTTATGCAGATATCAGAATTTTACTTTATAGGACTAACTAAAAAGATATATCAAACACACAAACACTAGCACGTGTTAGGTCACGGGTGTTCCCGAACTGTGGTAGACATCGACACTACCGAATGTACGTAAATAACATTTCCGCTATAGAAACGGCGAAACTTTGCCAAATGGAAAGCTTATCATCACACAACCAAAATGTTCGCAACTTAAACTGTCAGATTTGATATCGTGGCCTCGCATTCCTCCTCCTCCTGTGGTCATTCTCACCAAAAGCAGTTTTATATACACCTTTGTGCGTTATTTTAAGGAAATTCTGAATCAGTAAGGTCAAAAGCGAGTTAAATTTGCGTCTATAACGATTTTCTAATATTTATCCTGGAATTTAAAGAGGTTAATAAAACAAGCATATCGTTTCCGCACTGTGTTACTCTACACGATATACATGTCACTGACAATGTCTTTTGAATATCCAAAATTTGATGTTTGTGTGGTCTCGTATAACGTACCACATTTATGAGCACGAGCGAATTGATGCTAATACTTTGTGTGTGGGGTGGGTTTGATTTGGTTTGGTTGGTTAGTTGCTTAACTGAATTTTTTGCCGCCAACCTTTCGCCAGAAGAACGATCGCTACCCGGCGTAACATAGACTCCACGAGGAGTGTGAAGAGATGTGTTTGGATTTACAAGCAAGCTGTTTGTATTATGATCCACAGTTGCTTGATGTGGTGTGTCTAACTGTATCACCTGCCGTTCACCCCGCAGAGATGTTCATTTGGTTCAAATCAAGAGAGTTTAGGTGCCACTCGGGAAGTCTCATATCAGCACTGTGTTTATCGAACCATTCGTGCACGAGGTTCATTCTCTGACATGGGACGTTTTCGTCTTAGTACAACTCTTTTCTGGGTGGTGGGTTGTACTAGGACGAAAATGTGGGGTGTACATGGTCAACAAGCAGTCCTTGGTTAGTAGCCGGCGTCCATATGCTGGTCCGCACGCACCAGGGGTATCGGGGTATCAGTTCATATCAGCTAAACATCCCCCATATCATATAATAGTCGCCTAAATGAAAGTGCGACTCGTGTTGTATAATTACACAGAGCCTTGCATTCGCGCCTGTAGATGGCGTGTCACGTCAAGAAGCACGCTGTTATTGGCGGCACGTGTCAGTGTGCTGTTTGCACGTGTGGAGGCAAGTTGACTACGTAGAGTCGTGACATCGATTCGTCCAAACAGGCCCAGCGGGCAGTTATGCAATTGTTGACGGCAAAAGGTGTTAGTGGAGCCAAAATTTATCGTCGTATAAAGGATGTGTATGGGAATGAGTGTCGGTCGTGGTGTACAGTGTTCCGCTGGTGTAGTGAATTTTGTAAAGGGCGTGTGAACACGGAGGACATGCCGAGACCTGGGCAAGCACACGTGGCCATGACCATGGAATTGATTGCTGCCGTGGACAACTTTTTGAAGTACAATCGCCGAATCACCACCAGCAAGCTTGCGGCAACACTGTGCGTGAGTAAGGGAACTGTTAAGACCATTCTCCATCGCCTATTGGGATACAGCAAAGGTATGCGCACAATGGGTTCCCAAGCATCTCTAGGAGGAGCAGAAGACTCGGCGAATGGGATTGGGGCTTGCCTGGAGCATCTGCATCGTTACCACGCAGAGGGGCGACAGTTTCTTTCCAAGATTGCAGCCGTAGATGAAACTTGATGACACCACTTCGATCCGGCCACAAAACGGATCAGTATGAAATGGCGGCATCCCAACTCTCCGCGCCCCCAAAAGAGCTCAGTCCTCCTTAAGAGCTGAAAAAGTGATACTCACGGTTTTCTTCGACGAGAATGGCCCATTGCTGTTGAATTTGTTGGACGCAGGCAGTACGGTCAAGGCAACCACATACTACAATACGTTACGCAACTTCAAAACGGCCACCAAGCGTAAGCGACCCTGTACTTTGTCAAATGGGGTTATTGTGCTGCGCACGACAACGCACACCCGTATGTGGCGACAGTGTGCAAAGATTTGCTGGAGAGCTTCCGCTGGGAGGTCCTCGATCATCCCCCTATATCCCCGATCTATCACCCTGCGACATCTTCGAGTCACTGGAAAAAGCTCTCAAGACACACTAATGCCGCTGCAGTCCGGGGCTCCGTTGAAGACTGGGTCCACAGCCAATCACGGACGTTCTTCGCTCAAGGTATGCACAATCTCGTGCCGCGCTGGGACACTTGCTTAAACCGACCAGGCGACTATGTGTAGCGGGTATGTAGCCCATGTATCACTCTCAGTTCCTGTATGTTCACATATTCCAACCTATAAACCCTTACGGCAAAAAACCGACAGTCTCAGTTTCATTTGGGCAACCCTTATACTGTATAACTCCACTCACTGGCCTAGATAGTCGATGCCATGCATGAGAAATTCATATCCTCATGCTGCTGCCGCCAAATATGGACTCTATATCATCAGCAGAATGGAGTAGATATCGTGATTGAACGGACCGGGACAACTCTTTCAATCTTCAATCGTCAAATCCGCATGCATGAGGAGAGTCTTACATCGATAGACAGTTTTTAAGTGAGAGTGGCGTATAGGACGTATGCTGTTGCTTGCAGCGCATGCGTGACAGCATGTGACGCATAGTCGCGAGAGAGATTGTATCTGTTGACCCATATTATATTGGGCCGTCAACTGCGATACTCTGCTGAGTCGAATGCTTTGTAAAAGGAGTCACACTGGCCGATTACCTCTACGGTCCACCTATCGCTCTCCCACTCTTTACAATTTTACCATTATGTTTTTCAGATGAAAAAACAGATGACACAGAGTTCTGTGTAAGTTCGCTGTTTTGGGAGCATGTTCCAGACCCAACTCAAAGCATTTCATCTACACAGTGGCGTAAGCATGTTTCAAAATCGGGGGAGGTCCGATCATACACACACACACATCATCATCATCATCATCATTGTCACCCATTATCAATCCACTGCTGGACGAAAGTCTCCCCAAGTTTCCTCCACAACGGCCTATCTTGTGCCAGTCTCCTCCATGTCACTCCCGCATACTTTCGAATTTTATCCACCCATCTCCCATGTGGTCTTCTGGGTCTTTTCCTGTCCCTTGGAATCCAATCTAAAATTTCGGCTGTCCATCGATGGTCTGTTCTTCTGGCAGTATGTCCAGCCCATTGCCATTTCAGGGATTTAACTCTGATCATGATGTCTTCCACTCTTGTCATTTTTCGGATCCACGAGTTCCTCTTCTTATCTCTCCTGGTTACACCAAGCATGCACCTCTCCATGCTACTTTGAGTTGTCTGCAGCCTTTGTATGTCTCTTTTAGTTAAGGTCCACGTCTCTGCACCATACGTAAGCACTGGAAGGATGCATTCATCAAACACTTTTCTTTTAAGACATAATGGCATATTGGCATATATTCAAGAGCAACATACACACATACGTATACATATATATATATACATGTAAGGTCAGGTGATGCGTAACATCACAGCCTCTCCTTGACAAATGTCAACCCCGCCTTCTCGTGGTACATCCTGTTCCAACTAAAGGGGCTCTGACGACCGCCAATAGCGGTATAACTATACCATCGGGATTAGAGGAAATGCTATCCCACACTCACCAACCCGCTTGGCCAGCGTGGTGAGTTATGGCCAAACCCCTCCAAAATGACTCCACAACTTAAATTTTGGCTCTCAGTCTCCGGCAGCTGGGATGTACCTGGCCAAGGCAGCGGCCAGTGCGACATGAAGGCAGAGGGTGCTAAGAATCCCCGGAGGACCGGACTAGGCTGCCATCTGATGCTGACCTTGGCTACGTATAACGGACGCTCCCTATCTTCTGATTCAAGGCTTCTTGAATTGGAAGAGGAACTACAAAGGATCAAGTGGGACATCGTCGGGCTAAGTGAGGTAAGGAGAAAAGGAGAAGATCTCATTGAACTGAAAAGTGGACATCTCTTCTACTATCGTGGGACAGATCCTGGCAGAACTAGTGGTGTTGGATTTATAATAAACAAGAAACTGAAGGATAAAGTTGTGGAAGTTGAAAGTTCCTCTGACAGAGCTGCACGACTCGTTATCCAACTCTCGAGAAGATACCAGGCTCAGATTATTCAAACTTATGCATCCACCACAAGTCATGCTGAAGAAGAAATTGAAGAATTTTATGAGGAAATTCGTGATCTAAATAATAAAGGTAAGCAGCACTTGAAGATAATTATGGGAGATTTCAATGCAAAAATAGGGCAACGACAACAGAATGAAACTTCAGTAGGTAAATTCGGTCACGGCAACAGAAACCAGCGTGGAAATACTCTCGTAGAGTTTGCAGAGGCAGAAGGGTTTATCATCTTTAACTCCTTTTTCAAGAAAAAGCCACACAGGAAATGGACATGGAGACATCCAAATGGGACGACAAGTGAAATTGATTTTATTATGTGTAACAAAAAATTCGTCATAGAAGACTGCAGTGTGCTAAACAAGTTCAACACAGGCAGTGACCATATATTGGTGAGATGTAAGATGCACCACAACACTAAACTCGAACGTAGCAAGCTCATAAGACAAACAAAATGTATTGACATAACCAACCTTAAAAAACACCATAATACCTTCAAATTGGAACTGAAGAACAGATTCTCTGCTTTAGAAGGCCTAACATCAGAAGAAGTGGACATTTCTGAAGTTAACAGAAAAGTAACCAAAGCTCTTATGGAAACAGCAACAAAATTAGCTGGGTCTAAGAACAAATTGCATGTGAACAAATTATCAGGAAAAACCAAAATGTTGATGCAAAAAAGAAGAGAGATGAGGACAACTAAAGAAGATGTGACTTCCAAAGTGGAATATATAGAGCTATGCAAGACAGTACGAAAAAGTATCGCTGAAGACGTAAGGAAGTTCAACTGTGAACTAGTAAGGAAAGCAATTGAAAACAACCAAAGCCTAAAGATAGCAAAGGGACATCTCAATAAGGGGAAAAAAAAAACAGATTATGGCACTGAGAAAAGAAAATGGTTCTGTAACAAGAAATAGAGGCGAAATTTTGACAAGAGTGAAAGATTTCTACTCCAAATTATATGAAAGGGGATGATACATGTACTCCAGGCATCATGAAAGGTACCAGAGTTCTTCCAGTCCTTCCAGCAGAAGTTGCACATGCAATCAAGAACATGAAGCGGGGAAAAGCTCCAGTAGAAGATGGAATTACTGTAGACATCATACAAGAAGCAAGTGGAGAAATCGAAACAATACTCGCCCAAATTTTACCTCGATGCCTTAATGAAGGGAAAATTCCTGAGGATTGGAACAACGCTACAATGATCTTGCTACATAAAAAAGGTGACATTGAGGATCTCAGGAACTACAGACCTATCAGCCTCCTATCAGTGGTTTATAAAATCTTCACTAAAGTTCTTTCACACCGCTTGAAGGTAACACTGGACATGGCTCAACCGAGAGAACAAGCTGAATTCAGGAGTGGCTACAGCACAATAGATCATATCCACGTACTGAGAGAACTAATTGAAAGAGCGAGGGAATATGAACTTCCATTGTGCATGGCTTTTATCGATTATGAAAAAGCCTTTGATTCGGTGAAACCATCAGCAGTTGCAATGGCTCTGAAATCCTGCGGTATTGAAGATGCATACATTATTATTATTAATAACATATGAAAATGCAAGTGCACAGATTCTGCTATTTGAAAATACAACACATAAAAATTGGAAAAGGAGTGAGACAAGGTGACACCATATCTTCGAAGCTCTTTAATGCCACATTGGAAAATGTCTTTCAATCACCGAACTGGGAAAACAAAGGCATAAAAGATTAATGGAGATTATCTAACCCACCTTCGTTTTGCTGATGACAGTCATTTTTGCAACTACCCCATCAGAGCTACAGAGTATGATGCAGGAACTTGCTGACAAGAGTAAAGAAGTGGGATTAAAAATGAACTTTCAGAAGACAAAAGTGATGTTCAATGCTTTTACAAGAAATGAAGATTTATCGATTGATGGAGAAAAGCTGGAGATAACAGACACGTACGTTTATCTTGGACAGCAGATATCAAGTGAGGGTCACATTGATGAAGAAATTAATCGGCGTACAAAACTTGCCTGGAGAGCTTTTGGAAGAAACAGCATAATTTTCAAGAGCAATATGCCATTATGTCTTTAAAGAAAAGTGTTTGATCAATGCATCCTTCCAGTGCTTACGTATGGTGCAGAGACGTGGACCTTAGCTAAAAGAGACATACAAAGGCTGCAGACAACTCAAAGTAGCATGGAGAGGTGCATGCTTGGTGTAACCAGGAGATATAAGAAGAGGAACACGTGGATCCGAAAAATGACAAGAGTGGAAGACATCATGATCAGAGTTAAATCCCTGAAATGGCAATGGGCTGGACATACTGCCAGAAGAACAGACCATCGATGGACAGCTGAAATTTTAGATTGGATTCCCAGGGACAGGAAAAGACCCAGAAGAAGACCACATGGAAGATGGGTGGATGAAATTCAAAAGTATGCGCGAGTGACATGGAGGAGACTGGCACAAGACAGACCGTTGTGGAGGAAACTAGGGGAGACCTTCGTCCAGCAGTGGATTGATAATGGTTGACAATGATGATGATGATATACATACACAGTGTATAAGATAGAGTTTGGGACCCCCGAAATAGGCGCCTCTGTTGGCGAATTGCAGAACTTAGCGAACACAACTGTAAAACTGTGATAGGACAGAAATTTAAATTACAAGGTTATAAAACTGACTTCGCTTATTAGGAATCGAAATCACTGTTTCATTAAGTACCCATTATACACGTATTGGCATTCTACGAAAAATTACAATCTTATATTATTAAATTTAGTTGGTTCACATCATAAAAAAAAGTGTGCATTATATCATCATATTCCCGGAAAATTTGGCGGGGTCGTTTCCATTGGGGATCTCAGACTCTGAAAATCTGGGGGTCCTGAATCCCCCTCACCCCCCAGTGGTTTCGCTTATGCATCTACAAGTATTAATTTACTAGCTTGAATCTTAATTGCTGGCTGACTGAAAATCTTTCTGACAGCAATATTTAAAAACAATATAATTTCTTTTGTCTGAAAATTTGAACCTCTTTAGTGGCACCGTGGAAAGAGCGCTTGCCTGTCTAAATTGTCGAATCTCTGCTTGCCCCAAACAATACACTATTATGTTTTTTTCTTATCTTTTGTTGTAATGTTCACGTAACATACTTTCACATTTGAACATTACAAACAAAAAGAATATCTGGTTATTAAAAATCTCTACACATATCTTGTTCTCCCCCATCATTATTGACGGGCTTTCACCTAGTAAAAGCATAATAAACTGCAACTGATCTCAGTGGTTTGGATGAAAAATCTGCCAGAAATGATATTTCTGGCAGATATTTTTTTAGAATGTAATGAATATTTTGCTTTTTAATTTGGTATTTAACCCTTTAAGCGGCCAATGTGTCGAAACCAATCGGTGACCAAAATTTTCTGTGCTCCTCAAACAGAAATGTTCATATAGTGGCCGGATCTTACGAGAGCTACAGCAGAACATTTCATTTCCCCTTCTCTTCTAGGCAGTACTGACCAGAAGCCTATCATTGGCGGTAAGAACTCGCTCTTAGTCCGTGATTCCGTACTCAATAACCTAAGGCATCATGAGGATGGGCACCTCTATGACCCAAGGCATCATCGGGAGTCCCCCGGACACGGACATCATGCCACTGGGCAGAAATATGTGACTCAAGCATCTTTTCTCTCCTTTCTAAGATTCCTCGCCATTTTCAGTCTTTTTGTTTGCAGGCAATTAGTCAAAAAGGATCAGTGTCAATCACACCCCCCCCCCCCAAGCAACTACTTTAAATAAAAGAGCTAAGAAAAAAACAAGTTAGTAAAATCGTGCAATGCATTGATTATGATACGCTTTCCAACATACCAAAAATCATTACTCAAGTTATGAGGATAATGGCTGTGGCATAAATATCACTCCTGTGCCCTGACCTTTGACCCTATTTCGATTATATTACACAGAATTGGTTCAGCATACCTCCTGAACAACATGCTAAAGTTTTGCCGCAATAAAAGCATTTTTAGTCATGTGAGAATAATGGCTGTGGTATAAATCTCGCTCCTGTGCCCTGAGCTTTGACCCCATTTCGATGATACTGAACAGAACCCCGGTTCAGTACATCTCCGGAACAACATGAAGTTTTGTTGCAATCGAAGCATTTTTACGTACGTTATGACGCATAATGGCGATGGAATGGATCCTGCTCCTATGTCCTGATCTTTGACCCCATTTCGCCCATTTTCAATAGGGTTCCTGTGCAGGTTGTCCCTTACCACATACTAAAATTTCATTGAAATCGAACCATTTTTACGCGAGTTATCGTGCGGACGGACGGACAGACAGGCAAAGCTGGAGCATATAAGCTTCAACCTACGATTGGAAAGCATAAACAATGCCTCCTAATGCTCAGGCTCACTCTTCCATCCGCGTTAGGTCCACTTCTTAGACACACAATATATTCCATCGAGCTGATTTTAGCACATTTTTCTAACCATATTTTCAGTTCTTTTTTTCTACCCAGCGGAATGATGTCCGTATCAGGGGGAGAAATTCTTCCACATGATGCGTTGGGTAATGGAATAGAGAATAAAGAACCAAAGGGGAGCACTTATTAGTTACAGGTTTGCTGTGGCACTGCTGAGATACGCAGGGAAAAGGTGGTTTTTTTTTTTTTTTTTTTTTTTTTTTGTAGATTTCGTAAAACTCGGCAGCTAGGTGAACATTTCTTTTTAGGCAAAGTAGGAAATTATGGGCACCATTAGGTTCAAAGTAATCGCCTACTGAAAAGGTTAAGAAACGTGATATATTTACATGCTTCATTAGCATGTAAATATATCAGTCACCAAATCTCAATCTTATTGAGCATTTGCGAGATAAAGTTCAGTGGGACATCAGACGCTTGAATCCACTACCATCCAATCTGTTTTAATTGGAAGATGTTATTCGGCATGCATTGGCCCATATTTCACCAAAACTAGGCCTTTGGTCGAATCAATGCAGAGTGATTTTTGATTTTTGCTCTTCCGAAAGCCAATGTAACCCATTACATTATTGGTAGATGGTCGTACTAAACTGGTCTTTCAGTGTAGATGCTAGATGCATTAAAAAATGTGACTAACTGCATTAAGGAAAAAAGAGAAAGAAACAAACTGCACATTAAGCGAAGACTCAAGGAAATACTATTTGTTTAATAACGGCAGCGCCGTTTACTTCTGAAGGTTGTGAAAAATGTGCTTTAAAATAAATTATCTCGTAAATGTTAAAAGAAAAAAATTAAATCCTTCAGAGTTCATTTTCTACTTACTAGTCAGTAAGAAAAGTGAATAGGATTATGTCAGGCAAATCTGTTAATGCTTTGACAACGGGTATTTGTATTAAATACCACAATTTTTCACTTTTATTAAATTGCTTTGCTGCAGCAAAAAAAAAAAAAAAAAAAAAAAACCCTCGAATCTGTTGAGGTATAGAAGGGCAAAATACTAAAAGATTGAATCGGGGAAATTAAGTCTTACGTTTGCACCGAGGGCATAAATAACAAAAACATTGTTCATGACAATACATCGCCAGACAAAAGAGAGAGAAAGCGTTAAGCGGATGTAGAAATTCTATTAAAACTCGGACAAAAACTGGCAAAATGCGTTTGACATCAATTCCCTTAGACGCAAAGCAAGTATTTATCTTTTTTTCTCCTTTAGTCATAATTTGATGCCTCTGAGCTCATTATACTTTCAAAGCAATGCATACTTTTTTTCATGTCTGTGAAATGGAACTTGTTGATGGAGGTATAGTCGTGCAACGAAGAATCGTTCTATTTACAAAAAAAGTCCCTTGCCTCATCTTTGCGATTGTTAACAAAGTTAATGTAGTAGCATTCCGAGGCTTCCTTGCTCTTTAAATAAACGACTCTCAATATGACCCAAATGGGGAGATGAGACTGATTTAATTTTGCTTGCGGTGGAAAAATTCTTTAGGGAGAAAAAATGGAACTATAGCGGGCTTCAAATAAAAAGCTATGAATAGGGGCCGAGTTCATTATTTAAAGTTATTTCGTGAACTTTTAAAAGAAATTGAAAATTTGAGTTTCCAAGGTATAAACAAAAAAAAAAAAAGTGACACCAAATTCTCGGGTGTAATGAGCAAAGTCTTTTGAATTTTTTCTGACACGGAAAAAAATACAGGGTGATTAATAATTAGTGTTGTGGTTTCCATTGGCATATAATCGGAAAACGGGAAACAACAAACTAAAACCGCAAACAGAATATGACAGATGACAACTAAAAGTTTTATTACCTGTAGAATTGATACATCAGATTGTTAAACCACTTCGACGTGCGCACCTTTGGTGGCGCGTAAGATATCCATGCGATCATTTGCGGCGTTAGTGTTGCTATCGCAGCACCAATTCTGGTCTTCAGGTCATCCAGGGAGGTTACAGGGGTCCGGCAAACGATGTTTTTCACGTATTCTCACAGAAATAAATCCAGTGGCGTGGTATCGGGTGAGCGCCGAGGCCACGGAATGGGTCCACCACGCCAAACCCAGGTTCCAGGAAAATCAGGACGATCAACATCGTCATGTGAAGTGCTCGGACTTCCCGCTCCTTTTTGATGCTGCACACTACCTGCCTTTTGAAACTGCTTTAACCAACGTCGGATAGCATTATCGGAAGGTGGAGCTCTGCCATACTGCGAAATGTAAGGACGTTGCTTTGTGATAACTGACTTTGTTTCGAAGAAACAGAGTACGCCATTGCTTTTTCTTGAACAGTCGCCATTTGGAAGTATGACGTCAGTTCAGCGGGTACTGTGTTGCCACATAAAAACATGTTTGTGCAGTAAGTAGTTTTATTTGGCCGGTTACAGTTTTACCATGCCGGGCCACGGAAATCCTGACAATAACTATGAATCAAGAGCAGATTTTCAGAAAGAAAACTCCGCAAAAAAAAAAAAAAAAATGTATTTACGCCGACTAAAAAAAACATTATCTGCGCATAATTTAAAATGAGTAATGTGAGAGCAGTTTTTCACAGAGTATTTACCCAGTTAAAAATACCCTATATTCTCAAAAGTATCCGGACACCACAACGTCTTGGGACAAATAGCTTTATTACCGCAATTAGTAGATAGTCGGCCCCCCTTGTATGACTGCGGCAACACTTTGAGGCATACTATCAACCAATTTCCGGTAGGTCTCGACAGGAATGGTTTGCGATTCGTCTTGCAAAGCTGCTGTCAGAGTGGAGAGCAAAGACGTTCGTTGTGGTCGATTTCGTAACCGTCGCTGCAGTTCATCCCAGGACTCTCAGCAAGACAGTCCGACAATTCCACCTCATTTTCAAGAAATCAATCCTGCACACGCCATGTAGCGTGGTAGGGAGCTCGATCGTGTTGGAAGAGACAACGGTTATTTCCATAATACTGCCATATTGTTGGTAGGGTATAATTATCCAGAACGTCGAAGTACATTTCAGAATTCATGGTTTGTGGTATAATAATCAAACGGCCGAGTCTCATCCACGAAAAACAACTCCATACCATGATGGAGCCTCCGCCGAACTCAACAGTTGGGGGAGGCTCCATCATGGTATGGAGTTGGTGGGCGTGTTAGATTTGAAAACACCGTTCGCCACGATGTTTTCAAATCCAACACGCCCACCAGATTGTAAGAATAAATAGCGTGACTCATCACTCTAAAGAACAGCTTTCCAGTCACCCGCAGTCCTGGAACGACGGGAGACAAACCACCCCAAACGGCGCTTCCATTGACGGTACTGATGTGTGGCTTGTGGTAGTGATTCGCATTGATGGTAGTAATTCGCATTGATGGTAGTGATATGTGGCTTGCTAAGATGAAGGACAATCTTAAAAGTTGGGGCTTGGCACCCCCGGTGATAAACTCTGCAATGCGGTACAGGCAACGCAACATCTTTTACAGTGCCCTGATGACTGAGAATGTTCAAAGCATGATGTTGGTTTGTTCAATAATCTCGAAATTTATGTGGCTCGTTTCGTGGGCAGTGAATGATGAACCAAGCAGCTCGATTTTGTTTCTGGGGATCAATTTTGTGTTAAGTGTTACTTTGCACCTATTGTTATACTCCACGTGGTTCCAGTATGTTTAATATTTGCACATCGTGCTTCTGACACGAAATCTCTCTCACTCACCCACATACCAACTCACTCTCTACACCTACCACACTCTCTAACTACCTACCTCACCTATAAATCACTCTCTAACTGACTACCTCACTCACTCAACCTCAATCACTCACTCACTCTAACTACCTCACTCTAACTACCTACCTCACCTATAAATCACTCTCTAACTGACTACCTCACTCACTCAACCTCAATCACTCACTCACTCTAACTACCTCATTCTCTAACTACCTACCTCACCTATAAATCACTCTCTGAATACCTCACTCACTCAACCTCAATCACTCACTCACTCAATCTAACTACCTCACTCTCTAACTACCTACCTCACCTATAAATCCCTCTCTAACTGACTACCTCACTCACTCAACCTCAATCAATCACTCACTCACTCTAACTACCTCACTCTCTAACTACCTACCTCACCTATAAATCACTCTCTAACTGACTACCTCGCTCACTCAACCTCAATCACTCACTCTAACTACCTCACTCTCTAACTGACTACCTCACCTATAAATCACTCTAACTGACTACCTCACTCACTCAACCTCAATCACTCACTCACTCACTCTAACTACCTCACTCTCTAACTGACTACCTCACCTATAAATCACTCTCTAACTGACTACCTCACTCACTCAACCTCAATCAATCACTCACTCACTCACTCACTCACTCTAACTACCTCACTCTCTAACTGACTACCTCACCTATAAATCACTCTCTAACTGACTACCTCACTCACTCAACCTCAATCAATCACTCACTCACTCACTCACTCACTCTAACTACCTCACTCTCTAACTGACTACCTCACCTATAAATCACTCTAACTGACTACCTCACTCACTCAACCTCAATCAATCACTCACTCACTCACTCACTCTAACTACCTCACTCTCTAACTGACTACCTCACCTATAAATCACTCTCTAACTGACTACCTCACTCACTCAACCTCAATCAATCACTCACTCACTCACTCACTCTAACTACCTCACTCTCTAACTGACTACCTCACCTATAAATCACTCTCTAACTGACTACCTCACTCACTCAACCTCAATCAATCACTCACTCACTCACTCTAACTACCTCACTCTCTGACTACCTCACCTATAAATCACTCTCTAACTGACTACCTCACTCACTCACTCAACCTCAATCACTCACTCTAACTACCTCACTCACTCACTCACTCACTCTTGATTTCGGGCTTTAACGACTCCCATAAGCATTTAGAGTGTCGCTGCTCTCTAATTTAGAAACACTGGTTCTTAAGAAAGGCTTTCCTTTTTTTTTTTTCTTCTCGGAGTTTAAAGCCCATGGGCAACTTCAAGTGCAATAAGCAGGCTCCTGTCCCTAAATTGGAGCCACTGAATTAAGGAAAAAGCCATCTGACCAGCACACCATTCATACCTCACGATGAACCCTAACCTGGGTCCATCTCTAACGGCTGATCCGAAGCCCGCTCCTCAGACCACATAACCACTGGGGCGACAGGGAAATGATTGAATCAGCGCACTTGGACCTTGGACAAACGTGCCGCACATGACGCATCAGTGACGCAAGCCCTGGTTTAACTGAGACGACCAATCAGAAGCCTCATTTAATTTGCTATAACCTTCGCAAAACGAATACAGCACCAAGTACAATCATATGCCTTCTTCTGCTCTGTTTTCACCTCTTTATGAAACGTTATTTCTACTGAGTTTTTAACAGTGCCAAGTACCTTCATGTAGAATGTTACTCGGTTGGTAGCTCCACACTGAAACACTCAATGGCAGATAATGCAGATAATGATATTAAGCTCCAAACAAGTTCATGCACAGAATTACTTCTGGGTTGATTGCACCTTTTTGTAATATGCAGAGTCCGCGCAGTAATTTTAAAATCACTAGATATCTTTATAAACAACACAAATTGTTTTGTTGGCATAAAATGTGTACATTTTTAAGGTTATATAATTTTTAAGGTTATATGGCTCTGAAAACCTGCGGTATTGAAGATGTATACATTAATATTATTAATAACATCTATGAAAATGCAAGTGCAAAGATTAGGCTGTTTGAAAATACAACACACGTAAAAATTGGAAAGGGAGTGAGACAAGGTGACACCATATCTCCGAAGCTCTTTAATGCCACATTGGAAAATGTCTTTCAGTCGCTGAGCTGGGAAAACAAAGGGATTAAAGATTAATGGAGATTATCTAACCCACCTTCGTTTTGCTGATGACGTAGTCATTTTTGCAACTACCCCATCAGAGCTGCAGAGTATGATCCAGGAACTTGCTGACAAGAGTAAAGAAGTGGGATTAAAAATGAACTTTCAGAAAACAAAAGTGATGTACAATGCTTTTACAAGAAATGAAGATTTATCGATTGATGGAGAAAAGCTGGAGATAACAGACACGTACGTTTATCTTGGACAGCAGATATCAAGTGAGGGTCACATTGATGAAGAAATTAATCGGCGTACAAAACTTGCCTGGAGAGCTTTTGGAAGAAACAGCATAATTTTCAAGAGCAATATGCCATTATGTCTTAAAAGAAAAGTGTTTGATCAATGCATCCTTCCAGTGCTTACGTATGGTGCAGAGACGCGGACCTTAACTAAAAGAGACATACAAAGGCTGCAGACAACTCAAAGAAGCATGGAGAGGTGCATACTTGGTGTAACCAGGAGAGATAAGAAGAGGAACTCGTGGATCCGAAAAATGACGATAGTGGAAGACATCATGATCAGAGTTAAATCCCTGAAATGGCAATGGGCTGGACATACTGCCAGAAGGACAGACCATCGATGGACAGCCGAAAGTTTAGATTGGATTCCAATGGACAGGAAAAGACCCAGAAGAAGACCACATGGGAGATGGGTGGATGAAATTCGAAAGTATGCGGAAGTAACATGGAGGAGACTGGCACAACACAGACCGTTGTGGAGGAAACTTGGGGAGGCCTTCGTCCAGCAGTGGATTGATAATGGTTGACAATGATGATGATGATGATGCTAATACCTAAATATGGAACCTTGGCGATGTGAGTCATTTCCTGTAATGTTTGTTACAAATGAGAAATTTTCGTAAACTGATCGAAAATACAAGATACATGAACTATTATACTGTACAACACTGAAAATATTTTGGAAATGAAAGCGGTCATTTTTTAATAATTTTGATGCGCTAAACATAACGGCATTACATTAGCTCTTGTGAGGAAGACGGAGCCCAACAATGCTAGGAATGTGATAAGAGATTCTCAAAATGTGGTATATAATCGACAGGCGAATTGATGTAGACGGATATGCAATCTTCAGGAAATGACGCAATGCAGGTAAGTGGCAGTACCTCGAAAATGGTAGCCAATCATGTATTTCTGTTGTCATTCTTGTGTTTAGCATCTCGATTTACATAAGAAACGGGTGTTTGCACTTCCCAAACACTCCAAAGATCAAAATTTGTTGTTCAGTGATATTAAAAAAATAGAGCACATACAATCAAATCCATTTCTTTTATTTTGCTTGAAACGAATTATCACTAAAGAAGTATTCAGCCGTTTTAATTTTTTTAAATAAAGTAGCATTAGAAAGGAATTACCAAGGGGAAAAGCGAAAGAATATTGAAAATTAGACTAACACAAGATTCAAAATGAGAAATGGAAACAACTTTAAAATATGTTCTGCATCATCTGAAGTATTTCTTATATTCTTCTGGGATATACAGCAGGTATTTATTTTCCTTTGTTGAAAATTTTCTTAATGATGTTTAGTTAACTCCTATTTAGAATTTTTCTCTGCTTTTGAGCATTTGAATAAAATTAACCCTTCGTTGAAGTTGTAAAATAACAACAACCGCATTTTGAAAATTTTTTTGCTGCGCTTCTTGTGTACTTCAATGCCAAGCATCACTTAAATCAAATGAAATATCGCTGAGATAATCTATATTGGGAAACAGCAGGGAACCTCATGAGGCTGTGAAAGTTTTCTGTCTCGTGTGAATTTAGCACTATTACACGATTCAGAAAATAAAATATAATGAAGTTCCTTTAATTATTTCTTAAAATAGAGAGAAATCCATATAAAAAGCAACAGCTCAGAATGTCTGGGACCGTTTTAAATACAAACATGTTTTCCTTTATTTAAAGTTTTTAAGTTTAGAACTGTTTCATTCTTTATTTTTTTTGTTGAGTTTGTGATTATAAATTCATCATGGGGAAATTAGTTTCCATTCGCTTGCAGTCAACAGAATACAAAACTGTTTCATTTTCTCAAGGGAAAGCGCACAGTCAAACGTAAGATCTGTTGCTATCCGTGACATTTGAATGGTAAAGCAAACCGCTAAATACCCGAGTTTGTTTTGCTATACACTCTAGAGTGAAATCAAATAAGAGGTTTATATTTTTACAAGGAAAAAAACTTTTTTTTTAGTGAATATTTACGGAATACAGTCCTCTAAGTCTGACTTGGCAAAATCCCCACCACGAAATTACTGGAAGTGCGTTTGCTGTTACGTTCTCCCATTTCTGTGCCTCAGTAGCGATTCGGTTAGGAAACAGAGTTTGAAGAGAACGCATAAAAATACAAATATTTACTAGCCACGGAAAGCTACCTGAACAAAATACAGGTAATACTCATTTTCCAACTTGGGTTCTTTCTAAGTCGTTGCGCATCGATGGCGAATTGGTCACATTAGGTCATTGAGCTATGCTTATTATGATACGAATTTCTTCCGGTATGTATTTCCGCAGGTTTTCTTCGAATTTAACGTTTCGGGATGTCTGTACAAAATTGGGTCGACTGTAGACCCCAGACGGAATTTTGCATTTTTTTTTTTTTTATTAGAGGTTCAACGACCACCGCGAGCAACTCAATGGGCTATAAGCCGTCGCCCGTCCCTAATTTAGGGTCACTGGTTCCAGGGAAGGGAGAGAGTAAGTGCCGTAAGACAAACAGCATCCATGCCTCATCGGGATTCGAACCCGGACCCCTTTAGGACATATAATCAGAAGCCATTTTTGCATTTAGATACGTCGTTTGCATCGCGAACCTTCCCTGTAAACAGACATCCTGACACGTTAAATTAAATTATATGTCGCTACATTTGTTTATTGGGTTGGGAAGAAAGTAATACTCCATGACGAGGTGACCGAAGTTTAAGTCCCTGCAAACTCAGCACACGTTTCACTGAGATTGCGCGCCACACCGGCATGACATCAGCAGGTAGGTGGCTTAAGTCAGTGACAGTTAGCCGTCAGAAGGCGAAGACTAAGCGCCAACCAACATAGAAGTGCACAAGGAGCATATCTGCCATTGCATGCTGTATGAGTTTCGTCACGGTAGCACTCCCGTAGGTGCTGCAACGAACATTACCCCAATGCCATATCGTATCGTCAATGCCGTCGTTGGGTTGACTGTAGACCCTAAACTGATTTTCGAATGGTTTCGAGAGGGAAATTTTAACCTTTCAGACAGTCCCAAACCCGGGAGACTCGCAGCAGTGGATGTACAAATGCTGAAGACCTTAGTGGAGACAGACTCATGTGTCACCATGCGGGAGTTGGCCGAACAGATGGGGACTACCTATACGAGCATTATCACGAACCTCCGTCAAACTAGGGAGAGCCGCCCCGGTCTAAGCGATGGCCTCTGATCATTCGTCTGAAAGGGGTCCGGGTTCGAATCCCGGTGAGGCATGGATGTTGTGTTTGTCTTACGGCACTGGCTCTCTCCCTTCCCTGGAACCAGCGACCCAAAATTAGAGATGGGCGACTGCTTATAGCCCATTGAGTTGCTCACGGTGGTCGTTAAACCTCCAATAATAATAATAATAAAAAACAAAACAAAACTGGGGAGATGCGCAAGAGGTAAGATTCGTACCCCACCAACTCGCAGTTCTGCAGAGGGCAAATCGCATGAATGCGTGCATTTCCCTGCTTGCGCGTGACCAAGTTGAACCGTTCTCGGACCGCACTGTAACAGGTGACGAGAAGTGGGTCTTGTATGACAATGGCAGCGCTAGGAAACAGTGGTTGAAACCCAAAACAGAAGCCCGTGCCAACTTCTCAAAGCCGGTTTACACTCACGAAAGATTATGCTGTCTGTTTGGTGGGTATGTGGGGTGTCGTGCTTTTTGAGCTGTTGCCAGAAAACATCCCTATCAGCGCCGACGTGTACTGACGTCAGCTCGACGATTTGCATACATCGCTCATGTTGAAATGCCAAGCAATGCTGAACCGCAAGGACGTTCTATAGCAGGAAGGAACGAGACCTCAGCACGGGTTACTTGTCATAAGATCAGAGACCTAGTCTGAGAGCTGCTCGCACCTAGCTTATTCCCCGGACAGTGCCCTAAGCGATTACCACCTTTTCCGGCCGTTGCGTCATTTCCTGGGTGGATAGCGGTTCAGCAACCGTCGAACGCGCACTTACTTCTTTGCGTCTAAGCTGTCACAATTCTACAGGGACGGCATGCACCAGCTGTCCTGACGATGGGAGGTGGTAGAGGCAAATGATGGGGACTACATTTTGGATTGATCTGTACTTGTATATACGGTAAATAGCACTTTTCTGTTACCTTGCATTTTCAGACATTAAGTATTGGGTTGGAAAGAAAGTAAACTGAAAAGCGTAATATGACTTAATTTTGTTTAGGTGGGTAACGACCACTATGGGCAACTCAATGGACTATATATAAACAATAGCCTGTCTCTAATTTGGGGCCACTCCTTCCCTGAAAGGGTGCGAGCCAGAGACGCAAGACAAGCAGAATGTCCATGTCCCACCGGGATTCGAACCCGGACCAGTCTCGGATGAATGGTTAGCAGCCAGCTCCTCGTACCAATATGACTCAGAATTTTCCACTGAAAGTTAATATTGTTCTGCGGTTAAAGTAAAACACAACAACCTTTATTAATTTTAAGTTTCATATTAACCATTGATTGATTGCTGCGCAAGTAAACTTTCTAAAACATATCCAATGCGAAAGTATAGCTTTTCAATTTTTTTCTTGACACATTTTCTTCGATTTGTCTTTTAAAAACACATCAATATCTGTTATTTTATTTGAGATACTGATTTTTTTTTTAGGAGGAAAAAAGATCAAATCAAGAAACTCTTGAATTTTTGATTTAATAGTTTAATGAACAATTGCGGCTTGTTCCAAAGCCTTCATAAACTATTTTATGCATTTTCAGTCACGTTTTAAGGTAAATTTTCGTTTTTTAATTTAAAAATGAAAATTTTCCTGAATTAAATTTAATATTCTGACTACGGCATCATTGAGTTGAAAGAATAAAAAAGTGTTACTGAGTTTAGCATAAAGCTCTAGATGCAAAGGGTAGACTTTTTTTAATGTGAGGTTTCTATTGCGAGGTCGGAGTTTAGCCTTGCTTCCGAGCTACTGTGGGTACTTAGTGGCGCCGGAGTAATACCTCAAGAAAGTTAGAACAGATGGAGTAAGGGCCAGCCGTTTTCTTCGTGTAATCAGAATAAAGCCACCGAAACGTCATGATCATGACGTCATAGCGTTTGCTGCCATGTTGGTGAGACGACAGAAAATGGTCTTTTTTTTTTTTTTTTTTGATTGGAGGTTTAACGACCACCGTGAGCAACTCAATGGGCTATAAGCAGTCGCCCGTCCCTAATTTAGGGTCACTGGTTCCAGGGAAGGGAGAGAGCCAGTGCCGTAAGACAAACACAACATCCATGCCTGACCGGGATTCGAACCCGGACCCCTTACGGACGAATGATCAGAGGCCAGCGCCTTAGACCACTGCGCCACCGGGGCGGCCAGAAAATGGTCTCTTCCCTATTCCTATTATGGTGAAAAAGTACAAACATCTCATTGGGCGTGCCCATCAGCTCCACGTCGTCTGCTCAAAAAGCTTCAAGTTTGTGACGTCATCTTCACTCCATCTATTCTCACCTCCTTGGTCTAAGTACTATCCAATCGTGAGTCGCTAACCCTAACTTCCGCTTCCACCTCCTGCACAAGCGTTGGTGGCTGGGAGTCTAAATATTCTCTGTGGACGGAAGTCCTACATGAAATTGGTTGTTCAGTCACACGTCGTGTCATTGTCTGATGGGCAGGGAAACTTCCTTCATAGTCAGAACATTAAATGAGTGGGGGGAAAGGCCCTTTTCAGGGTATTTGTGTGAAAAACAGTTTTTCGCCTAGTTTCTTTCCATCTTTCTGCTAGTGTTGGTGGGTTTTTTTTTTTTTTGGTAGTGCAGACAGGTAATGTATGTGGGGCAGCTTACAACTTTACCACAAATGTGAAACCGTATACTCCTAAAACTAATTTTTTTCGAACCTTTTTCTTATGTTCTTTACCATTAGAGCAACCTATTCCCGCTTCTATTTTTTTCCTATTTTTTAGCCTTTCCAAGAGACTCAGCAAGTTGTAGCTAGAAAGGCTAAATCGTTTGAGGATTTCATCGTATCGGGGATCTACGCTAAAATATGGCAGCTCAAACATAAGATTTCGCAAATCAACGACTCCAGAGTCTTATTTGTAACTAGTCCTTTTGTAACTTCTTCCCTTTGTAATCCAGTCTTCTTCGTAACCCAGTACTCTTTGCAATTAGTAAGCTTTGTAACCCAGTTCGCTTTGCAAATAGTCCTCTTTGTAACTAGTCTTCCTTGTAACTAATAATCTTTGTAACCCAGTTCGCTTTGTAACAAGTTCGATTTGTAACTAGTCCCCTTTTTAACTCAGTCCTTTTTGTAACTCAGTCCTTTTTGTAACTCAGTCCTTTTTGTAACTCAGTCCTTTTTGTAACTGTCCTTTTTGTAACCCAATCCTCCTTGTAACCCAATCCTCCTTGTAACCCAATCCTCTTTGTAACTACGCGGCTAACAATAACAGAGCAGTATGATTAAAACGCCGCCTGTTGAAAAAAATATAACACAGAATCCATGTCTCACTTGAGATCAGATCTTTGAAGTTAGAGAGAGTGTAATATTCCAATTTCAAGGTTTCTAACTCAAAGTCTTGAAAGAGCTTAAGTCATTTAGCCCAATCAGGATAAAAGAAAAATATTCAATATCCTCACTGGAAAGTTCTAATTGACTGAAATACAAGTATTTGCTCATGCACACTACATTTCATGGACAGTTCAGCGTTGCAAGTGTTCCAACGAAACTGACGATAACTTATGGGACCTTACTTCAAGTTACTTTATATGATGAACAACCTGTACTAAAATATCGATTTTTCTAGTTAATTAAAAACCGTGCAATACGTAAACATTCTAGAAAAAAGAATCACCCTTTTTTGTTAATCAAGTTTTATAAGCGGAACTAATGAACTTTTTACATCTTGCTGCAGAGTTCCCGTCAAGAAGTAAAACTTTTCAGAAAGAAAAACACTTTGATGATTTCAAATTAAGAAGCAATATATAATATCGTATTCATGTCAGAGATTATTATCTCCCCATTGCGTGTGTAAATAAATGAATTTCTGGTTTGATGTATAACAGCACAAGAAGACATGGTAAGAATTTTGTCAGTTTGGGATGGGAGGTTCTCGTTTTTATCCTTTTTTTTTTCAATCTCATTTTTCAATTCCTCTTGTTTTTCATGAGGTTGGAATATTACTATTCTTACTTCTGCGCGGTGATTTCTCCTCTGCTGCGTTTTTCATACGGAGGATTTGCAAAATGGAAAGAATGCATTTCTTTGTCATCAAGTGAGAGTTTTATTAAAACTCAATTTAAACAAGTTGCTTTTAGGCTTAATGCTGACAGGAGTGCGGTTTTTCATTGTAAATCGGTTTCAGAAAATTATTCTATGTCATTTATTTCCTTTTGGTTACACACTTGTTTTTCTTTACCCAGAGGTTAATCAATAATTAACTTCCGATACCAAATTGCACAAAAATGTGTTGTAGCCACATGTACCGGGCCGTCTCAAAAGATACTTACTAAGTATAAACGGAGATAACACCCCAACAGCTGCAGAAAATCTAAAGACATTTTAGCATTGCACTCAGAGATTGTTGGAATTTGTGATCAGTGTTTCTGTTTTTTCGCAGGAGTCGAGAAAATAACAACATATACCACAGAGCAGCGTATCTGCATCGTAGAAGTGAATTATCGATCACCCGAGGGTCCGAAAAAGGTGAGGAGGGCTTTTCAGAAGTTCCGCGTCAAAGCCGGACCAGACAGACACACTATAAGGAACATAGTCACCAAATTTAACACAGCGGGGTCGATGTTGGACGATTGAACCCAAAGGGGCAGAGCCGGACCAGACAGACACACTATAAGGAACATAGTCACCAAATTTAACACAGCGGGGTCGATGTTGGACGATTGAACCCAAAGGGGCAGACCCTCCTCACTTGTTCTGGACTCTCCGATGATCGATATACTCTTCCACGATAAAGATACGCTGCCCTGAGGTATACGTCGTCGTTTACTCGACTCCTGCAAAGAAACACTGGTGAATAAAGTCCAACTTTTTTTTTTCTCTTTTTGTTAGGGGTTTAAACCGTGAGCAACTCGATGGGCTATAAGCAGTCGCCCGTCCCTAATTTAGGGTCACTGGCTCCAGAGAAGGGGGAGATCCAGTGCCGTAAGACAGACACAACATCCATGCCTCACCAGGATTCGAACCCGGACCCCAATTCGGACGAATGGACAGAAGCCAGCGCTGAGACCACTGCGTCACTGGGGCGGCAAATGCCAACTATATCTCTCAGTACAATGTTAAAAGTTCTTTACAGCCATTGTGATGTTACCTCCGTCTAAACTTGTTCTTTACAGCCATTGTGATGTTACCTCCGTCTAAACTTGTTCTTTACAGCCATTGTGATGTTACCTCCGTCTAAACTTGTTCTTTACGGCCATTGTGATGTTACCTCCGTCTAAACTTGTTCTTTACGGCCATTGTGATGTTACCTCCATCTAAACTTGTTCTTTACGGCCATTGTGATGTTACCTCCGTCTAAACTTGTTCTTTACGGCCATTGTGATGTTACCTCCGTCTAAACTTGTTCTTTACGGCCATTGTGATATTACCTCCGTCTAAACTTGTTCTTTACGGCCATTGTGATGTTACCTCCGTCTAAACTTGTTCTTTACGGCCATTGTGATGTTACCTCCGTCTAAACTTGTTCTTTACGGCCATTGTGATGTTACCTCCGTCTAAACTTGTTCTTTACGGCCATTGTGATGTTACCTCCGTCTAAACTTGTTCTTTACGGCCATTATGATGTTACCTCCGTCTAAACTTGTTCTTTACGGCCATTACGATGTTACCTCCGTCTAAACTTGTTCTTTACAGCCATTGTGATGTTACCTCCGTCTAAACTTGTTCTTTACGGCCATTGTGATGTTACCTCCGTCTAAACTTGTTCTTTACGGCCATTGTGATGTTACCTCCGTCTAAACTTGTTCTTTACAGCCATTGTGATGTTACCTCCGTCTAAACTTGTTCTTTACGGCCATTGTGATGTTACCTCCGTCTAAACTTGTTCTTTACAGCCATTGTGATGTTACCTCCGTCTAAACTTGTTCTTTACGGCCATTGTGATGTTACCTCCGTCTAAACTTGTTCTTTACAGCCATTGTGATGTTACCTCCGTCTAAACTTGTTCTTTACGGCCATTGTGATGTTACCTCCGTCTAAACTTGTTCTTTACAGCCATTGTGATGTTACCTCCGTCTAAACTTGTTCTTTACGGCCATTGTGATGTTACCTCCGTCTAAACTTGTTCTTTACAGCCATTGTGATGTTACCTCCGTCTAAACTTGTTCTTTACGGCCATTGTGATGTTACCTCCGTCTAAACTTGTTCTTTACGGCCATTGTGATGTTACCTCCGTCTAAACTTGTTCTTTACAGCCATTGTGATGTTACCTCCGTCTAAACTTGTTCTTTACAGCCATTGTGATGTTACCTCCGTCTAAACTTGGTAGGCATCTTTTGGAACACACGGTAAATGAGTTATGGCAATGAACGCAGAACACGAATCTTACTTTGCCCACAATATTACCAAATCGGTTAAGACTTCTGCCCTATTGATACACCAACTTTTGGAAACACCTTGCGCGCAGAATTCAGGTTCAAGTGTCCGCATCCAATGCTTCAGCTCAGCTATTATTTCGGAGTCACTGCGGAAATGTTTTCCTTCCAGGTGCTTCTTGAGAAAGCCCAACAGGTAGAAATCAGAAGGTGTCGTATCCAGGGTATAAGACAGACGGAGGAGAGAGATCCAACCAAGCCTCTCCAAGAGGAGCGTTGTCACATTCGCAGCATGGGGGCAAGCTTGGACACACAAAAGGATCATTTCAGTGTGTTTTCTATGGATTACTTCTTTTAAACGCCTGGGAGTGGCACAATATTGGTCGGTTGTGATGGTTGCCCAGTGGTCCAGGAAGTCCAAGATGATGATGTCCTACGCATCTCAAAATACTGTAAACTTCATCTCCCCAGCAGGTTGCGCAGTCTTATTTCTTTAACACGGGATAGTATGCGTGCTTTCGTTACATTATCTCTGCATTTGATTACAAGTGGTGCACAAGCGTTTCAACGCCGGTGATAATGCGGCCAAGGAACTCGTGGCCCACTTCTGTTGCAGGTGTGAGAAGCTTGGTCTCATTTCACAATGCTTTGTATTCTGCTATCATCTGCGTTTGCTGAAACTTTTCGAACGCTGACACTTTTTTCACGATGTACTAGGATATCTTGCAGAAACTTTTCGATATCCTAGTACATCGTGAGCGATGAGACGTAAGGTATACTGAAAGAAACATTTGCAGCAATCTGACGCTAAGTCAACGCCTGTCTTCTTGCAGCAGATCCTTTACGTACGCCACGTCGCTGATTATTCATGCTGAATGCCCGCCACTGCATTTCTAATCCGTCAACGCATTTCTCCAGTGGGCGAATTCTAATCAGCTTCCTGATACTCTACGTACACTTATGACCTGAGAATCATATTTTTTGCAGCTGGCGATGGATCTCCACAATTGGTAATTTCCGTGCCCAGGTAAACCTAATCACAGCGGATACCTCCGAGGGAGAACATGTTTCCAGACTGATTTTCATCTGAATTTGTTCTCCAGCAAGTTGTCTTCTTATTCAAACTCCTGTGCCAAACAACGCCCTCTAGCTAAGAGAGTGTAATGACGTTGGGAGAAACCGATTTATGTATTCCGAATCCGCCGTCGAGAGTCATCGAGAGTTCCTTATTTATCAGACTACGTAACATGAGTAAAGCGCTCTTCGTAGCTTTAAACTGAAAATATCCTGCGATCAGTATATTCCTTTTGAAATTATTTTGAATTATTTTGCCACACCCGAACCCTACCATGGGCTCTTAACAACTGGCAGCGGGACTCATCGGACCACGCTACATTTTTTGCCAGTCTTCCATGGTCCAATTACCGAGTTCAGAAGCCCAGCTGAGGCGCTTTGTCTGACGTCGTGGTGTTAACAAAGGCAGTCTGATGGATTTTCTGCTCCCATAACCAATAGACGGTAAATTACGATGCACTGACCTGATAGATCTCTGGTACCTCCTGCATTGGATGTTCTCTGAGCCAGTGTCGCTTGTCTGTTAGCATGAACAATTCTGGTCAGATGCCGCTGGTTATGGTCATTGAGCACCCATGGTCGGCCACTGCGCTGTCCACGGTGGGTGCTAATGCTCTCCATGAGGTATTCTCTGTACACCCATGACACCGAAGATCGAGGAATTTTGAATATCGGCTCAACTTCAGAAATTCAATGTCCCATCCGTCTGGCTCCCACTACCATACCTCGTTCAAACTCCGATAATTTAAGTCGGCTTGCCGTAATCCTACTGGCGGTTGTTCAACCTGACTCGCGAGATTACACCTCGCAACTGATCAGTATCGTGCCGTGCGTGCAAGTCTTAATCCGACGGCAGTGCCAGTTAAAAATTTGCATACTGCTATCCCATGACTTTTGGCACTTCAGTGTATATTTCAATATGTCGACGCGCGTTGCGTATGTTTGATTAAAAAATTACTACGATCAACTGGTAGTCATTGAAAGTGCACAAAATAAATTTTTCTGCGGGAGGAGGGGGGGATTAAACTTTTCGAGGAAGCCTACAATAGTTCTGCGCAACAACAATGTATTTCAAACCATTTTTATTTGTTTTGTCTCCAAAACCTATGTCAACCAATCGGTTCATTCCCTCCACTTCCGAGATATTCCATAATAAACTCTTTTCTTTTACCGAAATCAAACAATTTGGCGATTTTTTCTCAGTCTTGTTTCCAGATTTCAGACCTTTCAAGTCTCGACATAAAAAGGCGGTATCACGCACTGCATCCACGATATTTTTGTGCTTCCTCTTCTTCTCATAGAGGTCCATTATGAGATCATTTTAAGAAATATTAGCTTTTTATGTGCTACATGTCCATATTAATTTTCAGTATTTAATACATTCTCATTTTTGTGTTCAGTCGATGAAAATGCAAAAGGACAAATGTACACCGTACAGGGTCAGCATCGTACGAAAATCTTTGCGCCCTAGATATGGAGATCAAAATTTTAAGTCTATTTTCAAAGACATTCTTATGCCGAAACCGCGTTTGTAACAATTATAAAATAAGGGCTTAATGATATGAAACTCAAAGGTTTTTCTCGTCACTTCTTTGCTGAAGAGTTACATTTTAGCTTGTTTTTTTTTTTTATTTGATTGAAGGTTTAACGACCACCGTGAGCAACTCAATGGGCTATAAGCAGTCGCCCGTCCCTAATTTAGGGCCACTGGTTCCAGGGAAGGGAGAGAGCAAGTGCCGTAAGACAAACACAACATCCATGCCTCACCGGGATTCGAACCCGGACCCCGTTCGGACGAATGATCAGAGGCCATCGCTTAGACCACTGCGCCACCGGGGCGGCACATTTTAGCTTGTATCAGTTCTTGTAGAATCTGCAACTTTAATTAGCATTTGCACTATCTTTAACTAAACACTTTAAATTAGAGAAACCTGGGTAAAGAATTCAGCAGATGCATTACTTATGGAACCAATGCCCTTTCATCCTCATCATAGACGAGAAGCCAGAGGATAGAAACAAAAGGATTGATGCCAAGAAGGAAGTGGTTTTGGCCAGGTTATAATAAGAAGTTTTAAACTCCACATGTTTATGTTTTTATTAAACTAATTAAAAAAACACAGATGATGTCTGGTTTCACTGAAATTAGAACCAGAGGGAGAAGATGCCTGTATACGGCACTGCTGACAAATTAATGACTGTCGCAGCTCAAAAAACTATGCTGAAGATAATTCACAAATATAATTCAGCTCTAGACGACACATGCTGAAGATAATTCACAAATATCAATATGATGAATCAAGCTATTCGAAGTATTAGCTCGCTATAACAAACATAATACACATAGCTCAAACGGTACAATTATTATCGCTTTTTATGTAACACAACTTTTCGTACTCAGCACAACAACGTTTATGGGAACTTCGCTTCCATTTTATCTAACTTTGACTCACTGTCAGATTGAAAAACTAGTGTGAAGGAATAATTAAGTTCAGATAAATGCTTAACGAGAAGAGAAGTTTAAGTGAGAACACAAACTCAAAAGGACGGTTAAATTAGGGGTACACATCACAAGCTTCAAATCTAACTAAAATTTCGAGCGAAATAATGTGCCGTTAAATGAGAAAATATTTAACGAGAATAAACCAAATTTACATAAGCACACAAACTCAAAAGGAAGTTAAACTAGAGGTATACATCACGCAATTTTTGTCACAGAAATTGATCTGATGATAAAATGAAAATGAGCTCACGTATATCTGAAAAATTCTGAGTGATACATAACAACGTGAGACAGACGCATTACTCATTATGCACAATTATATCAATTACAAAAAGATACCGAAAGCAAGAAGTTTACAATTTGCTTTAACTAAAAGCGCATTATCAAGGGACATCTTTATCGAAATACTTTGTTCTGAGTTCAGCCAATGCACTCTGATACTTTCTTTATTGACGCACACCAAATAACTTTTGGTACAATTGCAAATTCAAAAATAATATGCTCTCACTCTTTCCCCCGAAGAAAACATGAAAAATAAATATATATATTTTTTTAAAAGGCAGAAGGAGAATCCCTGGAATGGAGCAGAATTTCTGCTTCTCTAATAAACGCGTTCGTGCCAGGCTAGGGCATTTCTGCTGTGGTCGCCACAGAAGTACACTCATGCTCAAAAATTAAGGGTAATTGTGAATTACAGAAAAATGTTGCACTACCGTCATGCAAACTACTCCATACCTCTACCGGAATCACGAAAGTCCATCTGTTACTCCAGCAGACCGATGGCGGCGCTCGGAGCACCACAGACGTCACGCAGCATGCGTCGAATTATTAAAAAAGAAGTCTGGGCAGCAGACTAGAGCTGGTGTTGAGAGTTTCAACACAAACTCTAGTCTGCTGCAAAGGTTTTTCAACACAGGATGCTACTTACCTTGTAGAATACTTTAAGCTTTTATATGAGGAATTTTATAGTTCACAGTTCTGTCGGTAGGTGGCGTTTCTGTACTCCACTTTGCAGCTGCGTCGCCGCTTCTAAAAACATTGAGAAATTTCTTCTTTACTGTATGCCATTCGCTACAATACAGATGTGGAGTACTATGCTCTTTAAATAATGCAAAGATTTTCCGCTAGGGGCGTAAGGGTCGAAAACCTGTTTTTCTCTATCTCTGCTTCCGGCAGACGTATTTGAAAAGTTCATTTTCCTTAGCATAGTGTTTTCCCCCATGAAGACTATGTTTCTCCTATTTTCAACTTTTCCATTATACAGGGTGTCCAAGAATTATTGGACACATTACAAAATTATATAAAACAAAACATTAAACAGATAGCAAGAAAGAAACTGACTGTACTAACTTACAATGTAACTACACATGTTAATAAATTTCGATGTAAGATCCCTTGGTTGCTCGTAGTACGTCCAAGCGATACTCTATTTCATGCCATGTATTGCCAAGCATCTGAGAAGATATGGAATTAATAATAGCTGTGATACGCTGCTTCAGTTCCTACAAATCAGTACAAGGCGTCTGATAGACACGATCCTTCACATAACCCCACATGAAATAATCCAATGGAGTTAGATCTGGAGAGCGAGGAGGCCACGGAATGGGACCACCACGCCCAATCCATCTGTTGGGGAAATGCTCATTTAGGCACTTACGTACACACGTTGACCAGTGCGGATGCCGTCTTGTTAGAAAACGACGTTGTCATATATTTTGATCTGAGGTATAGCGAAAATTTCTAGCATATCCAAGTAAATGTCACCATTTATGGTTTTTTCGTAGAAGAAGAAAGGGCCAATCACTTCTCTTTTTGATAAGGCGCACCACACATTAACTTTTGGAGAATCACGTTCCAGTTCAATAGCAGAATGAGGCGGTTCACTGCCACATATCCTACAGTTGTAACGATTCGCAATACCTGATACATGAAATGTGGATTCATCACTAAAAATTACAGTACTGAGAAAGTTGTCGTTTTCCACTAGATTCAGCATATCCACAGCGAAATCGTATCGCAGAGTGTGATCATTTACATGCATCTTTTTGCACTATTTGAATTTTATAAGCATGAAACTTTAATTTCTTGTACAAGATATCGTGAACTCTCGATTTCGAAATGCACAGTTGTCTGCTTGCTTTACGAACAGATTTCCTGGGGCTTCGTCAGAAACTTTCAATAACTTGGTCAACCGTCTCACCGCTGACGCTATAGGCCTACCGGCTCCTCCACGATGTTCCACATTGCCAGTTTCTTTAAACTGTTTCATCCACCGCTTAATTGAATTCGTTGATTGAGGATTACAACCATACTCTAAACGGTACCGTCTTTTAACTTTAATAACAGACTTTAATTCCGCAAGCCATAACACACGTATCGCCTTCTGCTGTACGGATGACATGACTTCTGATTGCGCATTTCTCATACATTCCTCAGGCCCTACCTAGCGCCATGTATCGGATTCTGGGAATAACAATTCTGCAAAACAAAAATATAGAAACCGTGTTAGTAATACGTGACATAGAAAAACAGACAATGCTCATAGGTTTTTTTTTTTTTTTGTACATAATTTTGCAATGTGTCCAATAATTCTCGGACACCCTGTATAAAATTCTTCCGCTAGCAGACCTAGGCTTATATCATGTTTCCTTCTATATTTTTTCTTTTAACTGATCGATTTGAAGATTTTTGTCTCCGATACTTTCCTTGTGCTATGAGAAACTTTTTGTGTGCCATTTTCTAATTTTTGTAACATGCTTTTTAGCCGCTGGTGGAACTAAGTAGATTTTTCAACTTCTGGATGTTTTATCGGTTGTAGAAACGGATTGATTGTTTTCCTGACTGATTCCATTGACTTTGAATAGCTTTGACAGATTTTATTTGCATCAGAACGGATTCAAAGGACGTGCTCATAACAATCGATGATTCGGTGTCATCTTTGTTTCTCTCCGTTTTATAAAATATTTAAGTGTTTGTGTAATTTTTCTTTTGACATTATTCACAATATAGCTGTCTTTTAAGTTCAGTTGCGATATATGAGCGGGAACTTTTTTGGTGCTTTTTTTATGTTTCAAGGACATTTTTTAAAACATATGTATCTAAAAAACAGTTCGTGTCTGCTGTAAATACACACATGTGTATGAACTTTCAATAATTTTTATCTGATTTATACCCAGACGTGACGGCCTCTAGCTGAAAAAAATTATTGATGCTGTTCAGTTCACTGATAATCTATAACAAAGTCGTAAATCTGTTTCGAAGAAAATTGCTTTCCTAAAATTTGCAGAATTCACAAGACGTAATGGAATGTACATTTACGCACTAATGGCGGCAAAACTCATTCCATTTGTCACAAATAATTCATAATCGTTGTTTGATATTGGGCATCGATCATTTTAGGTAGTATGTGTTTCGAAAATCTTTAGGTTTTTCTTCTGGAACCGGCACTGATATTAAATCAATAGAAAATAGAATTTTATTGCCCCAAGCTCTTGGAGAAAGCAATTAATAACTTCTTGTAACTATTGAAAATACGTCACGAGAGCCAAAGTCTCATCAATGAGGTATTATAGGTTGTACGAGCGTTTTAAATGACACTTCCAATGCACGCTTTATTTATTGTTTTAATCTTTCTGTATCCCGCTAAGAAGGAAGTTTTCTTGTGAGACGAAGTTTCAGATTAAAATCACTCCTGGGGCCTGTGGCTGGTTGATTAGTTAATCAAATTTTGATACATTCGATTTACGTATACGTCCAATCAATTCTCGAGAGCACAGACTTCCGTGAAAAGAAAGAACATAATATCCTCTTTACATATTGGTTGCAGGCCTTTAAATTAATTTTTGGACTAGAAAAATTAGCTGTTGGAATAAATCAAATTTTGAAATGTGTTTTGCATTCCAGCGTTAATTTAAAATTTCGATTCCTAGGCCGTCAGAATTAGCACAAAAGCAATTGGCTGTGCATAAACACCGCTAAGAGGCATTCATGTGCATTCACGGTATTAAAGGGATGATAACAGCAAGACCATGATGCAGAAAGCACATTTTTTTAAAAAGAAAGCAAAGATCTTTCACACACAAACGCACACAATGAGTTTTAAATTGAAAAAATATTGCTGATGAACACAAAACTTCGTTGCTTCCATGACGTGTATACAAAGACCGGAGAGACATGTTTTGCGTGACATAACAGCATGTGAACTATCAGCGCCTGACGGAAAAACAAGAAAAATAGCGAGTCCTGTCTGCGTTTGCTGCTTGTAGCGTTACATAACTAATGCAAGCTCACAGACCAAACTAAAAGACAAAGAAAAAAAATTTCTTCTGCCTACAATGCCTAAATTAAGTGTCGCAAACAAATTGATAACGAGAAACAGTACACCAATTATGTAGAAAGTATTAACACTACACTAGTGATCCAATTTATTGGCGTAGGAATATATAAGCGTTTGGAAGCTTTCGCATCTCAACCAGATGGCTTTTTCAAGGAAATTAGACAGAAACTGCAAACTAAATAATAAAACGCTTTAAACATTTGAACGCGGGAACTTGACAATAGATAGATACGACGTTATGTTCATTTAAAGATACGAGGTATCACTTTGGTTGTGCACGCGGTATTCTGTTAAGGAGAAGGCGGTACTTGAAGAATTGGTTCCAAATTCGTGACAGCTCGAGTGAGATGCTATCATTGCAAGTATCGCTGTTGGCAATAATCTCCAAGGTTTCCCGAATGGCTGTACATTTAGGGGTAGAGTAGGTAGGTAGCTAATTTCTTTATATAATCCCACATAGAGTAGCGGACTTAAATTTGACTTCTCTGGATAGGGTCGTGGCTACTTTACAGTATTTTGTGTCCCTTTTCTGTTCGTTGACTCTGGTTCCAAACGAACGCTTGGTCATTCCAATGTAGTATCGTTTAGAGCCGTCCGGATACTGTAGGGGGATCGCATAAGCACCTGCTTTGCTGGAAAGAGGGATGGTTTTTCAGTATTTCACTTTAACATATTACATAAAGATGCTGGAGACCTTATGCCTACGCCATAGTTCATCTTCTTGAGGGCGTTCTTGAGTTTGTAAGACACATTTGGTATGTAGGGGATTGAGCCTAAATAACGAAGCTGTGGCACAGGAAGATTAGAATGTTTGACCCAGGCTTTTTGGATAAAGTTAAGTATCTGATTCAGTGAATATCCTGCAATCAGTGTCCAACTTGATGACGCTTTCAATTTCGTGTTGTCTAGAATGGGTATCAGAGGAGAAGGCGAACGTTCTTCTAATTCGAGAATTGTAACAAATTGAATGGTAACAAGTTTTACTATCTTGCTACGATGTTTGGAGAATATTGTTACAAGGCTAATAATTGCTTTTTCTTGAGTGCCAAAACAAAGGCGATTTGCAGTGTTTTAGTGTATAAATGGATGTGAAGAATTCTGTTAATTGTTTACGTTACACCCAAACCCTAACTTACTTTAATGTAAACATCCTTTGCATTGAAACGTTCCGTATAAAGTTTAGTTCTCCGGATAGCCTACATATACTAGGGAGGATTGAAAAGTAACCACAGCAAGTTTTTGTTATTTGCAGGTTGCAGTTTGGTAGAAGAGTTTGAATAGCACGCTACAGACTGGTTTGACTGAATCAGATGTCGCCGTGGTGGAAGACAGCGTGAACGTCGTCACAAAGAGGTCGCGTTTGTTAGCGTCGTCTAAGAATGAAGAGCAACGCGGTGTAATCCGATTTCTGTGAGCTAAACAGAAAATTACGATGGAAATTCACAAAGAAATCATCAATGGTGGTGATTGCCTGGACCGCTGCAACATCTCCAGATGCTGAAGTTTCTCTGCAGAGGGCCGTGGCAACCTTACCGATTCGCCACGTTCCACAGTTGACCTGTAACCGCGTCATCACTTGTCATTGTGAGAGGTCTTAAATAGGTAATTCTGAGTGACCGACAGATCCATCTACGCACACTGGCACACTATTGTACGCTATACTGTACTTCTTACAGTATAGCACGATACTGTGCATGACAAAGTGCAATTTCGCAAGGTTAGTGCGCGATGGGTGCCCAAGAACTTGACAGACGGCCAGAAGGCACAGATAAAATTGCGCCGTACAGTCCGGATCTGGCTCCTTATGACATTCATCTGTTTGGTCCCTTGAAAAGTTTCCTGGGCGGCCAACGCTTCGATTCTGCAGACGAAGTCAAATCGGTTGTCCGCATGTGGCTATACGCCCAGAAAACGGACTTTTATGAACAAGGAATACTAAAACTGGTACCACGTTGCGATGAATGTCTCGAGCGTCTCTGTTCTTATGCTGAAAAATAGCTAAGAAATGTCTATACGCCCAGAAAACGGACTTTTATGAACAAGGTATACTAAAACTGGTACCACGCTGGGATGAATGTCTCGAGCGTCTCGGTTCTTGTGCTGAAAAATAGCTAAGAAATGTCTATACGCCCAGAAAACGGACTTTTATGAACAAGGTATACTAAAACTGGTACCACATTGGGATGAATGTCTCGAGCGACTCGGTTCTTATGCTGAAAAATAGCTAAGAAATGTCTATACTCCCAGAAAACGGACTTTTACGAACAAGGTGTACTAAAACTGGTACCACGCTGGGATGAATGTCTCGAGCGTCTCGGTTCTTGTGCTGAAAAATAGCTAAGAAATGTCTATACGCCCAGAAAACGTACTTTTATGAACAAGGAATACTAAAACTGGTACCACGTTGCGATGAATGTCTCGAGCGTCTCTGTTCTTATGCTGAAAAATAGCCAAGAAATGTCTATACGCCCAGAAAACGGACTTTTATGAACAAGGTATACTAAAACTGGTACCACGCTGGGATGAATGTCTCGAGCGTCTCGGTTCTTGAGCTGAAAAATAGCTAAGAAATGTCTATACGCCCAGAAAACGGACTTTTATGAACAAGGTATACTAAAACTGGTACCACGCTGGGATGAATGTATCGAGCGTCTCGGTTCTTGTGCTGAAAAATAGCTAAGAAATGTCTATACGCCCAGAAAACGGACTTTTATGAACAAGGTATACTAAAACTGGTACCACGTTGGGATGAATGTCTCGAGCGACTCGGTTCTTATGCTGAAAAATAGCCAAGAAATGTCTATACGCCCAGAAAACGGACTTTTATGAACAAGGTATACTAAAACTGGTACCACGCTGGGATGAATGTCTCGAGCGTCTCGGTTCTTGTGCTGAAAAATAGCTAAGAAATGTCTATACGCCCAGAAAACGGACTTTTATGAACAAGGTATACTAAAACTGGTACCACGCTGGGATGAATGTATCGAGCGTCTCGGTTCTTGTGCTGAAAAATAGCTAAGAAATGTCTATACGCCCAGAAAACGGACTTTTATGAACAAGGTATACTAAAACTGGTACCACGTTGGGATGAATGTCTCGAGCGACTCGGTTCTTATGCTGAAAAATAGCTAAGAAATGTCTATACTCCCAGAAAACGGACTTTTACGAACAAGGTGTACTAAAACTGGTACCACGCTGGGATGAATGTCTCGAGCGTCTCGGTTCTTGTGCTGAAAAATAGCTAAGAAATGTGTATACGCCCAGAAAACGGACTTTTATGATTAAGGTATACTAAAACTGGTACCACGCTGGGGTAAATGTCTCGAGCATCTCGGTTCTTATGCTGAAAAATAGCTAAGAAATGTCTATACGCCCAGAAAACGGACTTTTATGAACAAGGAATACTAAAACTGGTACCACGTTGGGATGAATGTCTCGAGCGACTCGGTTCTTATGTTGAAAAATAGCTAAGAAATGTCTATACTCCCAGAAAACGGACTTTTACGAACAAGGTATACTAAAACTGGTACCACGCTGGGATGAATGTCTCTAGCGTCTCTGTTCTTATACTGAAAAATAGCTAAGAAATGTCTATATGCCCAGAAAACGGACTTTTGTGAACAAGGTATACTAAAACTGGTACCACGCTGGGGTGAATGTCTCAAGCGTCTCGGTTCTTATGTTGAAAAATAGCTAACTAAGAAATGTTTCACAATGTGAATATTTTGCCTATCTTTTAAGTTGTTGCCAAAAAAGAATACTGTACGTTGCATTTCGATCCACTCTCGTATAATACAGAACGCCGCCACGATGGCGCAGTGGTTTAAGCGCTGATTTTTGGCCATTCATCCGAAATGGGTCTGGGGTCGAAACCCGGTGAGGCAGCGATGTTGTGTTTGTCCTACCATACTGGGCTCTCTCCCTTCCCTGGAAACAGTGATCCTAAATTAAGGTCGGACACTGCTTATAGCCCATCGAGTTGCTCACGGAGTACCTTAAAACTCCGAATAAATAAATACAGAATAACATTTACGGCCAGGAAAGTCAAAGTCTACTAACAACGTCAATCAATCTTTATTGGACTTTGGTAGGTTCTCAAGTCAGTACGACATCATAGAGTAGAATTTACTTCACACTTAATCATGTAATGCTTCGACATCTGAATACAGTAGATTCGCATAACAAAAATACTCTTGGAACATTACTAACGCGAAAGAGCCCTTTTCTGCCGGTGAAGAATTTCGAACCGCATCTTTTTTACTCCGGAGCTCTTGTTCTACCGACTGAACTACGCCGACAAGGATTGTTGTTGCAACTTACCGGTATGAAACAAGCATACCTTCTGGGGTAGGTAGGTCACGTATAAACCATTACCCCCTTGAGAAAGGTAGATGCACGAATTCGCAGGTTCGGGACAGCCAACAAACCATGCTTGACGGAGCTCACTGTAGAAGAAGGAATTCTGATTAATTCCAGAAGGTGTGTGGAATAAGCATAACGCATTTTTCGAAACTTACGGTTAAGAGATTCATTTTACGTTTGGGCGCTAATGCAGTGCAACTGCCTTTTTAATTTTGCCGATGATGTAATTGGAACCCTCATCACCCCACTACGAAAAGGATGTCTACTGAACGAACTTCTCCGGCAAGGCATATTGCTGCAATTTACAGTTTTGACATACCTGAGATAGGTACGTTACAGTTTAAGAAGTCGTTTCAAGTGCTTTGCTCCAGTTTCCGTAAGTTACGCTTTGTTGGAATTCAAGTTTTGTTGCTGTGGTGACATGGAAACTTACTTTTTTGAACTGCCTTCTTTCCTAATGGAATATATGAAAGTAGGATTTCGCCGGAGTTTCTTTTGTTCTTATCAATTAGCGCTTCTGGAGTTGTGAAAGCTGGTATCTGATTACACGGTCGATGGATAATGCAGGTGAGAAAAGCAGCAGGTTGTTGGTGGCAGCGGTATTGTGACATGCAGAGAAAAACCAGTGTGTTCAGTGATTCGGGCACGAGTATACCGCTTGTGCGTTAAAACAATAAGTAATAAATGGATACTTTATCTCAAATTTAACCCTTTAAGCGGCCGATGAACTTGAACCAAGTGGTGCCAAAATATTTCTGATCTCCCAAACAGAGATGTTTCCATAACGACCGATTTAACAAAAGCTAAGGCGAACAAGTCCTTTCATCTTCTCATATGAGCAGTACCGACCATAAACCTGTCACTTGTGGTAAGCGCTCTTTTTTAGTCCTTTATTTTATACTCCATGACGTGATGGAGAAGGTTTAGTCCTCCTGAAACGGATATCATACCGCTGGATAGAAAAAACATACTCAAACATCTTCTGTTTCCTTTCTCAGGTTCATCGCCATTGTTGTGGCACTTTCTGCACCTAATCAGTCAGAAAGGATCATTGTCAATAACTTCTCTAAACCACCGCTTTGAATAGCATAGCAAAAAGGGGAAAATAACACATTCTGATCCTCTGTTTTTTTCAGATCACTCCTTGGAACGGCGTTAAGACCACTAAACGTAGAACGAATTCGTTCCTGCCACATTTCACCCACTTCTTAGACAGCGAATGTATTCGTCTGAGCTGGCTTGGGCCCATTTTCTCAACCCCGGGTTAACTCGTTCCGGCCGCTTAAAGGGTTAAAAAGGTAAGCTGCTGTTTTATGTCGGAAACAACCGCGGTTTATTCAGGTCTGCGTACAGCTACAGCAACATTAAACGCTCGCCGATGAAAAGGAAACTAACCTTTCTGAACTCTGAAACACTCGGCATAAACACAATTTTAATTCTATCGTTTAGCGAAATTATGCTGTGTTCGTTGCTTTTGAAGCTGTATTTAGGTGATTAAATGATCTATTTATTCGGTTTTAACGCTCAAGTAAATATCTACGTTGCACTATCTTCTTAGTTTTCAGAGAACGAAACCGATCGTTCCAGTCCTATCCTGTGTATGGATTCTCACAATTGAATCGGAACAGTGGGCTACGAGGCGCAGCATTACAATGCTGTTCCTTGTGAATCTGTTATTTAAAAAAATTAAACGAAGGTATTCATTTTAAAATATATACGTGGATTCTCCAATTTCCATTTTCGATAACAATAAGTACAGCAAGATAAATCGAGCAAAAATATACACTGAAAACACTTTATTATACACACCGCACCCATCCACAAACCTACCCTACCTAGTGACAATATTGCGACCATTCGAAGAATTCTGAAGGCTAGTCAACTACCAACTTGCTCCATATCGTACTTATGACTGTGATTAGTAAACACAGCGACCTCAACAAGATTCCTTACCTCGTGACAATAATGCGACCATTCGAAGCCTTCTGAAGGCCACAAATGGGTCAAATACCTACCTGCTGTATATCGTACTTGTGACTGTGATTAGTAAACATAGCGACATTAGTATACATAGCTATTTCTGTCCACGTGCAGATGGTGTGTGGGCGGAACATAGGGTCTGCGTCTCCGTGACTGCAGAACGTCTGGAATCCGCGTCCGTCAGTCGCACGAGCGTACAAAGACTACATCAAAACCGGCCGCCGATGGGGGAAATGTGGCCGCAAAACGGCCATTGATTTTCGAGGTGAACTCTGCCACTTCCGTAACGTAGAGACAGAGGTCGAGAGAGCAGAGGATAACATCGACATTCAATGATGGGCAACATATAAAGGTTTCTGTAAAAACCTATCAATATACGTCGTACGATGGTACGACTGTGGTATAAGCAGACGACGTCCACTTTGAGTTCCTTTGTCAACAGCACACCACCAGGCTATGAGACTAGAATGGATGATGGAACATTGCCACTGGACCGTGAAAGACTAGAAACGAGTGGCTTGGATCCTTCTAATCGAGGTTCCAATTACAACATACCGGCGAGATAATGAGCTGTGGCGTGAACCACACGAGGTATTCCAACTGTCAAGTCGATGTATTATGTTCCCGTGAAATAAGTATTATTTGGTGAGGCGTACTTACGTGGGCCATCTTCGGCCTCCATGTACTTATATAAAGAGACCACCATCACCGCAAGAGGCAATGCTGTTGTTCTCGCCTCCCATCTACACTCTGTTATAGCTATCCAATTCTCAGAGCAGAGAGGGTGTCGTCCTTTAACAGGACAACGGCCATTACAAGACTCCCGTTTGGCGAAGGACTGGTTGCAGGATAATTCCAGTGGGTTCGCAAAGCTCGAATAGTTTTCTGACTCTCCATATTTTAACCCACCAGTATTTGTCATTTTCTTGTAGGACTTCCGTCCACAGTGAGTAGAGTTTAGGTCCCAGCCACCTACAGCGAGATAGCCTTTTGGGCAGGACACAGAAACGGAAGGAATGAGAGCAAGTCTGGCGACTTTGACAGAACAGTTTGTAGTGAGATTAGAGTACAGTAGATGGCGCCACTGTACAAGTACGATGTTGCACACAGAGGGGTGCGAGAATTTCAGGGGGGGGGGCATAAGAAAGGATACCCACTTAACCAGTGGGTCCAGCCTGAGGGCCATCACTTAACGTGCTCGTCCGATGCACGGCGGATATTCAGCGATTGTTAGTAAATCACACCATCTCTGAAAGATCAGCCCAGGTTCGAACCTGAGGACCTTGCATTGATAGTCTGACTCGCTAACCACTAAGCATCCGCGGCTCCACCATATTTGAACCCAATTGAGAATGCCATTTTTCAATAAGACAACACTCCGTCTGGTCACTCACATTTGACGAAGAACTGGGTGGAGGAGCATTCCAGTGAGTTTCACCCCTGGAATGGCTTTCTCACTCTCCGGATTTCAACCCAACTAAGGATTATATCTTTCAACAAGACAACGACTTGTGTGACCTCTCCTATTTGGCGAAGGACTGGCTGCAGGAATCTTTTAGTGAGTTTGTAACCTTCGAATTGTCCTCTCGCTCTCCGGATTGGAGCCCAATAGAATATTTATGGGACGAAATGGAGTGATGCATTCCAATCCTGAATTCCCCATTAGACCGTTAATGACTGATGTCCTAGAATCATGAGCCGCAATACTATATGAACATTTTCAACATCTGGAAGAATCCATGCCAATACATGTGGTATTTACTGTGAAGGCGAAAGGCTGGCCTGTTTTTAGGTGCTTGTGTGTGTAATTAATCGTCGTTTCAGTGTATTGCTTTTGGGTCTAATAAACTCCATGAGCATCTAAGGCATTTAAGAGCCGTCTCTCCCTAATTCAGATAAATTGGTTCTATAGATGCTAGAGAACCAGAGGCAGGAAGACAAACATGACATTTATGTGTTGCCTCGGATAAGAACATAGCTTTACGAGAAGTCAGAAGTTATGCCTAAATTCACCACTGACAACCGGGCGATGTTAACGGACTGTTAGACACAATACGACATATAGAAAGAAAATCAACAAAATAGCTCTCTAAAAATGTGTTCACTGAATTTCGGAGTTTCTCAATCAATCAGAAATCACGTTTCCCAATTTAGGCCACAAAACTCAACGATTATTCATTTCTTTATGCACTATCTTAGGAAGGATATTTTTTTGCTTGCAATCTCAGGAGTGACACTTCACAATTGCAAAGTCCAGGGGGCAGTTTGTTTCCTTACAAGCTCAACACTTCTCCTTTCTTGCAAACTCAGGTGGGACACTGTGCTTGGCTTGCAAGCTCAAGGTAACTCTCACACAATCTTACAAGCTCAGTGACTCTCACACTAGCTTGTAAGTAAGGGGAACACCCTTCTTTGCAGGTAATTATTGCGACAAAGCTCTCTGGTTTGTAAGGTCCGGAGGGACACTTTCGTCTTGCAATTTGAAGACAGGTTTTCCCTCTCCTTGTAGGATCAAGAGCGATACTTCTCTTTGCTTGGAAATCAAAGCGGAGCCCTTTTTTTCACCAGCAATTTGAAGAAAGACTTCTTTCGGTTTGAAGGTTCAGGAGAGATATTTCCGTTTACTGTAAGTTCAGGAGAGACTACTTCATGTTTACAATATCAGAAGGGAGTATTTTATGTTTATAAATTCAATAGAGCCTTTATATGTTTACAAGTTCAGAAGAGACAAGTTTATGTTTAAGTTTAGAAGAAACTATTTCGTGTTTACAAGTTCAGAAGACATGTATGCTTACATGTTCAGAAGAAACATTTTCTTTGTTTGAAAGCTCAAGAGGGACAGCTTTTTGCAAGATGACGTGTGACTTCTTGTTTGCAAGCTCAAAGCAACAATTCCCTTTCTTCGTAGAATCACAAGGGACATTTCGTTTTACAGTTTTGGTAGAGGAAGTTCCCTTGTTTTGCAAGCTTAGGAGACACTTCCCTTCCTTCTCTTGGTATGTCAGGAAAAACATCTTTCTATCAAACTCATGAGAGACACTTTCCTTTGCCTCGGCTCTGGCTAACTGTCCGAGTTCAGCCCGAGTTTGAATCCTCAATGAGCACCGCCGATACACTGAGTCCTAACGCTGTGCCTTCCTAGAACCAGTAATATTAACAGATGTCCGCGGGAGTCGTTAAATACCAGAGTAAACATTTTGTTGTTTGCAGATGGAATAACTTTCCCTGCTTGGCGTTTATACAGAGGGAGTTTCGCTGGCTAGAAAACTTCAAATTTTAGGAAAGATATTTTCATTTGCTTGAAAGTTCAGGAGGGACAATTTCCTAGGACTTCCTTTCGTCTAAAACTTTAAGAGAGCCACTTACTTTCTTTTGCAAGCTCACGAGAGCCATTACTCTTTTTGTTAGGCAATAGTGAGAAACGTTGCTTGCAAGCTATCCATTGAAGCTATTCATTGAAGCCAACATAAGTTGGATCCGTGAAGAGTTGCAGCAGCGTGTAAAATATTTCTTTTTATATAACATGGACAATGCTTTTGTTTTATTTTTTTATACATTTCAGCATATCACTTAGCCAACATGCAAATCTAGAAATACACTATTTATGAAAAAGTATTCGGACACCTCCATATATAAAATAAATGTGCCTTTGGAGAACATGCCCCGCACGCGCAGGTTGGGTTGGGTTGGGTTGGTTTGGTAGGCGTATATAAATGCGAAAGTTGTCGCAGTTGTTAGACCACACTGGAAGCAACTATGCCGCGCATAGCTGAACTGTTAAACTTTGAAAACGGCATGGTGGTTTGATTAACAATCAGCGGGTAGCATTGCTGCTCTTCCGGTATTACAAAAATACACTGTCGCTAATGTTCTTCATAAATGGAAAACAGATGGTGTTACCACAGCAAAGCCCAGCTCTGGAAGGCCTTACAGAGTGTGTGATCATGTCAAACGAAGCTTACCGCCGAAGGTGGAGAAGGCGCGGCACGTACGTCCTCTGCCAGAAACCTGGCTGAGGGCGAAACTGCTACGTGCACCAGAACATACAGTCGGAAACTGCATATCCATGGTTACCATGCTAGGTCAGCAGAGCACAAGCCGTACATCAGTCAAAACAATACCAAATTACGACTGCGCAGTTGTGCCTTACTACCCGTTCGGAAATAGTTGAACAGTTAAAGAGGATCGTTTGAAATGACGAATAACGCTACTCCCTGTCATGCGAATGGATCTATTTGGGTGTGGTGTTAGCCGGGGGAACACTATCAGTTTGACTGCATTGTCCCTACAATGAATTTTGCAGGGGGATCTGTAATTGTGTCTTCTGTTGAGAAGGACTGTCCGTTGGTTGTGGTGCTCTCCAGCTTAACCGCCAGGCGTGATTACATTCTGAACAATTCCGTACCACCTATGCTGTGGCAATAGTTCGACGCAGATCCCTGCCTTTTTCAGCAATATTAACGCCTTACCACACTGCAAGGTATATCCAGACGTGGTTTAAGGAGCAAGACATCCATTGGATTTAGACTCAAAGTCCCGTTCTAAATCCAATGGAACATCAGTGGGACGAGCTCGATCACAAAATCCGATATCAAGACATTGCTCCGCGCCAGCTCTGGCAGAGGCTTTGAAGGAGAAATTGAGGAAAACTCCGGTACAGATCTACCACTATCTCGTGGAAAACATACCTAAATGGGCCGCTGCAGTCATAATGAACATAAGTAGGATGACTATATACTAATTTCAGATAAGTTCTTGTTTCTGTTCGATATAAGAGTTTGAATATTTTTGTGTACATAGTGTACACTGAAGGGCAATTGAATTAGAGATACCTGTTTAGTAACGTGTAGCACTACCTTTCGTCCTGATGACGGCGGCGAATCGTCTTGGCATGGACTCAACAGGACACCGGAAGCGTTGGGAAGCCATACGGATCCACGCCCCCTAAACAAGCTCCCACATTTCACGAAGATTTGATGGAGGGGGCCATCTCTCTCGATGGAATAACAGATGTGCTCGATGGGATTGAGGTCAGGTGACCTAGCTGGCCAAGAAAGCGAGGTCACGTCGGTGGAGTGTTCATCCAACCATTCGGATTCAATTCGGGAGCGATGGCACGCATTGTCTTGTTGCAGGATGAGGTCCCCAGTGGGATGTTGAAAACGCACAAACGGGAGCAAATGGTCGTCCAGAATATCCCGGTAACGTTGACCTGTGAGTGAAGATGTCACACGTACCAGGGGTCTCATTTCAGTTCACGTAATGAGTCCCCAGACGAGAATGCCATCCCCAAAAACTTGAAGAGTACCCTGCTGGCAAGAAGGATCCATCGCTTCATGTGGTTTGCGCAGTACTCGTATCCTGCCATCCGCATGTACCAACGTGAATCTCGACTCATCAGTCCAGGCAACATTTGTCCACATGTCTAGGGTCCAGTGGCGATGTTCCCGCGCCCATGCTAATCTTTGCACCCTGTGATGTGCGGTCAGCAGCGGTACCCTCGAGGGACGATGGCTTCTGTACCCCATAGCGAGGAGATGGTTCTGGATGGTGTGTCCGCTTACACATTTTTGTGCACCAGCGTTAAATTGCCGAGTGATTTCTTGCACTGTGGCCCGTCTATCCGCTGTTACAATGCGAGCTAGCCGACGATGACCCCGCTCATCCACACGCTGTTTTGCACGGTAGTTGGCCCTTGCAGGAATAGTTTTACCGGATCCGATGCACTCACGGTGCACCCGTGACACAGTGGCTCGTGAAAATCCTAGTGCCTGCACGACTTCCGAGATGGAATGACCCATTCGTCGGACCCCGACAATTTGCTCACGATCATGTGCGATCAGATCCTTCGTTTTACCCATACTGCGTCAGACTCTTACTGATTCCCGTCGCATCACTCCTTATATTGTCGGATCGCTGCATACGTTATGTCGTTTCCGTTTACAGGGCCGCCCAGAGCGCCACATTTGCATAACGCCAACTGTCTCTAATTCAATTGCTCTTCAGTGTATACACAATGCATAGTACGAAACATTGGGCGAAATTTAAAAATAAAGTGCGATGAGATTAATGAGGGTCTGCACGTGTAAATTAACACAATTTTAGCTGTTCTGCGGAAATGTGGCCAACCACTGAATGCTTCGGACCTACAGGTTTTACTTAATTTAAGTCCACGTAAAAGACTTCTACCACTACCGTGGCACAGTTAGCTAAAAGCTCATGGTTTTCTATTAGGTAGAGTGTTGGGGGTTCAAATGCCATTGCCGATCATCCGGTTTGCGATTACCCGGGTTTCCGCGAATGTACCATGATCACCTGGATGGATGTCTAAAATCGGCCCTAGCGTTTTGAGCCATTTCTGACTATTGCCCTATTGACTATCACAGACAATCCAAGGGGCAATAGCCAGTTGAATCAGTGTGAATGGCAGCGATTCTGTGAAAAAAAGACAAGGGGAAATACCTCATTGTAATCTATCGGAAATTCTCCATCATGGCTGGGTACAGTTCATGATGATGGCCAAAGTACTTAAACGAACACGACACTTAACTGTTTAACCGGCTGGAATAAATTTACTCGAGGTTGGCAAAACGGGCTGAAACCAGCTCAAACGAATATATTCGTTTTCTAAGAAGTGAGCCGAACGCAGCTGGAATGAGTGAATCTACTCATCTGAAAGCGTTGCTTTTTTTTGGGGGGGGGGGAGGTTTAATGACCACCGTGAGCAACTCAATGGGTTATAAGCAGTCGCCCGTCCCTAATTTAGGGTCACTTGTTCCAGGGAAGGGAGACAGTGCCATAAGACAAACAAACACAACATCCATGCCTCACCGTGATTCGAACCCCCATTCGGACGATTTATTATCCAAAGTGGTTGTTTAGGGAAATGACTAACACTAATCTTTTCTGACTTATTACCTACTACAAGGGCTATAACAATATGAGAGTGCAATACAAATTTGAAATATGTGAATCTGTTTATTAGTGTAAATATGACATGGATGTTAAGTCAGATAATATCTGAAAACTTGAAAATTTCCTTGTCCTGGAGCAGAAACCGAACCCGCGTCTCCCGGATAGCGCCCGAGTATATATGCTAACCACAACACCACCCACAATGACCAAGTTTCCGACTAATTTGAATATCATCATCACAGGATTCGCTACGAAGCAACCGGCATTCATATATAGCGAATCTGGAGTATAGATTTCATTCCCGTGATTGCCCGGAGGAACAGAATATAAATGAATGAAATACGGGATTACACCATTGTGCAATATAATTGATTTAATCCTGGGATATTTATATTTAAATTAATCGGAAACTTGAAACTTGGTCGACTTGGGTGGTGTAGTGGTTAGCATACACGGGCACTATCAGGGACACGCGGTTTCGGTTCCCGCTCCAGGACGACAACATTTTCAAGTTTTCGGATATTATCTGACTTAATATCCATGCCATGTTTACACCAATAAACGGATTCACATCTTCCAAATTTGTATTTTACAATGGTGTAATCCCGTATTTCATTCACTAAAGATAGTAGTTTGAGTCAAATGTTTCTGCTCAGTGGCAGGGGGTCCGTGTCAGGAAGACTAGCCTTTTCCAATCACGCTATGAGTCATGGAGCAAGGAATAGAGCACTAGATGCGAGCTCTTACTACCAGTGATAGGTTTATGGTCGGTACTGCTGAAATGAGGAAGGGGAGGGGCGGAGAATTGTTTTGCCGTAGCTTCTGTGTGAAGTCCGGCCGCTCTCTGAACATTTTTGTTTGGGAAGCGCCGAAAATTTTGGGTATCATTTAATTCCGCCAGCTTACAGGGTTAAATAAAGAAAAAAAAATATTAGTCCTTCAATTTCCGTTCATAATAGTGCAGTGTATCAAATATTATAATAAACTACTGTTTGTGAAAATTGCAACACCATGAAGGAACGATGGTAAACCTTTGAAACTTACAGGATATGCTGAGTAAGGTAGGACATGATTAGTGCACAGCCATTGCGCATGTCTGGGCCCGGCGACACCCTCTGAACAGTCTAGTAAGGAGGGGGTATAAAGAGAGGGCTGTTTAGGATATACACCAGTAGTGCATCGCGGACAGCGAATTGTAAAAGGGTCTCCAGAATTCAATAATACCTAGGTGACGACGAAGGGCCCAATATCACCATACGACAGAGTTTGCACGGGGACTAATTATCTGTCCGCGTGAAGGTGCATTTTCGTACCGCGACATTGCGGTTTCGGAACGGACATAACGCCACGACAGCGATGCGCGTGGAGCTGCAGTGGACCGAGGAGAACCTGGTGCATCGACAATCCGGCAGTGGACCGAGAAATTTGACCGACATCTCATCCGCTTGGCAGTGACGAACCGTTCCGCCTCTTCGCAAGTGTTAGCACAACAGTGGAGCACTACAACAGGTGTGGCATTGTCTCCCTCCACAGTTTGACGCCGTCTGCTGCACAGAGGACTGGTTGCACGCATCCCTTTGCGGCGGATTCCTTTGACCCTGAACCATGGACGCCTCAGGCTGGAATGGGGTTTTCAATGCAGACAATGGCGTGCTGATTGGCAACATGTGTTTTCCGACGATTACCAATTCGCCTTGGACTACCATGATGTCCGCATAAGCATTAGACGGTATTGTGGTGAGCGTCTTCTTCCAGCATGCTATTGTTGAGCGTCGTACGGGCCGAGCGCCAAGGGTGATAGTGTGGGGAGCCATTGGGTACCATTCGCGATCTCGGCTGCTACGACTTGAGGGCAATCTCAACAGCGACCGCTACATGAGGGAAGTTGTACAGGCCCTTCCTTCAGAGCACTCCTGGCGTTGTATTCCAGCAGGGCAATGCCCGACCTCGTGTTGCCAGGAATGTTCAAGCCCTCCTCGCAACACACCAGATACTACTCCGGCTTGCACGTTCGCCAGACATGTCTCCCATTAAACATGTCTGGGATATGGTCTTTCGGCAACTGGCCGATAAAAGTCCTCCAGGGGTCAGTACCAATGATCTGTGGACTCGCATACATCCCGCCTGGCAAGCAATTACGCAGGACACCACCCAACGCCTTTTCAATTCAATCCCATGCCGTCTATAAGCTCTTATGGCAGCTCGCGGAGGCTTCACAAGATACTGATGTTTGTAGGTAAAAATTGTTGTACTGTTCTGAAAATTAAATCACTTATGTAGTAATGTGTCGTATACATTTCATTCAAATCGCATTGTTCCTTCTTGGTGTCTCAATTTTCACAAACAGTCGTGTATTCGGCTTTCCGACATATTCTCGAAAAACTGAAACTAGTAGGATTTTTAAAGCAAGTTTACAAGGCATCCAAGCTGTAACGAAACTATAGAATTATAAAGTTGTAAACTAAAACATTTCAGTATGTATGCACCTTTACATTCTCAATTGATTTTCGAGGGACAAAAACATAAGGAGTCAATTACTAACGTATTTGTCTCACTGGGTAACATGATAGCAAAAACCAATTACCATCAGACTTTTGGAAAAGTCGATGCATTATTTACAACGGGATAATGAAGCTCATTTCGTCACTAACTTAATTCAAGACCACGAGCTGTGTATAAACAAGAAAGGAACGCAAGCGAATAATTCAAAAATTTCCCATTAGAATTTAAGAAGAATTAGACGAAAAATTCTTTACCTTCAAGAGCACGAGTAAAAAAAATATAATGGTCTTCAATTCTGGAACAAAGCAAGTGAAAGACTCAAAAATGGCATGTCCAAAGCATGTGCTAGTAAATAAATCTTACTCCATGGTAACTTCGGATCAGAAAAACTAAAGGAATGCGGGACATCATCTTGTCCAATTTTTATCATCATAAAGAATACGTGGGACAATTATTTATCTTTCCATTCTGTAGATGTTTTCGAGACGGAAATTCCGTAGCAGAAGAGACTTTTTTTTTCTATTCTGCTGTCTTAACTACTTGAACGCAACCTTGCGATTTCGTTACTAACTCAAGGATAAAGGAAATGAGATTTTCTTGTGTATTTTGAATGACCTGGATGAGAAAGCATGAGCATGTTCACCGCGATCGTGAAAATTCTGCTTGAAATAATATGTTTTCTTAGAGGATGTTGACTGTACAAACAGAGAAATGTTGAGGTTTTTTTTAATTATTGATGACGAGATCAAATTGTTTTTAAGGAACACGGTGACCTTAAATCTATTTCTAAAGGAAAATATAAATGTTGTGCATTATGCTGGGGAAATATTAAAGAAACCTAAAGACGCTTTATGCTAAACATTGTCAAAAATAAAGAATAAATCCAATATAGAATTCGTGCATCATACAATTAAATCTGTAGAAAAAACGCTGTCAATTCACGATTAAAAACAAAAATCGTGCAGTGACAACGTAGTTTCTTACAGATTCAAAAATAAATATGCACTCAATATGCTGTTTATGAAATAGATATTTTAAGAGTTGTCTATAAGCTTGTAAAAAGGTTTGCATGGTAAAGTTTAATTAAACACATGTCGAAAACTACCACATTTTCGAGAGGTATCCCAATTAAGCAGCCCCGTTACAGGAGTGGTCAGAGACCTACACTTCGATAGCTAATCCTCCGAACTAGCTACAAATTAGGGACAGGTAATCACTTACAGAAACAAATGACAACAGTAGTCGTTAAATTCCGAAACAAACAAAAAGGTTAATTCATTTTTCTACAAACATAAACACTAGTAAAAAAAAAGAGTTCGACTGAATAAAAGTAAGAGTGTTTCATCTCAATCGCTTTTGCAAAGGGTGTCCCTTGTAGCTCTGTATATCTTTTACTGATACTGCTATGGACAAGCAAATCTGATTTGATCATATTATCCAGGCACTTTAATGCTATCTTTCACCAGACTGCCATACCGAAAAAAAAAGTAGCATAATACGCACTATACTGACAAAATTCACCGGACACCTAGAAGAGAAACACAACATAGCATTTATTGATATACATTAGAACGGTGTCTGTCCACCTTTGGCCTTAATTGCATGCACTGACCCTTCGAGACAATACTTTCGACAAGGTTTTGCAACACAGCGATAGGTATACGCTTCCATTCAGTACATAATGCTGCCGCAAACTGTTCCTTAGTAGTAAGCCTTGGTTACAAACTTCTTACGCGGAGCTCTAATTCATCCCATAGGTGCTCTATAGGGTTAAGATCAGGGCTCTGTGCTGGCCAGTCCACACACGATACGGAATTATAGTGAAACCACGCCGTAACAGTCCTTGCTTTATGACTCGGTGCATTATCCTGCTGGTACCAACAAGGCTCGGTTCCATAGTATTGCCACAGAGTTGGTAGGGCATAGTTGTCCAGAATATCGAGGTAAACGTGCTGGTTAACAAGTTTGTCCACGATAACCAATGGGCCGGGACCATACCACGAAAAACACCCCCACACGAGTACATTGCCAGCTCCAAACTTGACCGTAGGAACTAAGTACACGGTGGTAAATAGCGTTCCCTACACACGGCCATCAGACTGATGGATCGTGTATCTGGATTCATCAGTCAATAGGACACGTTTCTATTAATCTACGGTCGACGATAAATGTGCTTTTCGCGATGCAAAACGACTAATGACATTAAGGGTGGAGATGAAAAGCTTATGAGTAGCCGCACGACCACGGTAACCCATGGAATGAAGTTCTCTGCGAATGGTACGTGTACATACCGAAGTTCCAGCATTTTTACTCACCTGTACACTGAGGTCTTGTTCAGTGCACCGTCAATTAGCTGTAACGACTTTCCTAAGGCTTCGACGTCCTCTATCACTGATTTTCTTTGGTCTGCCGTTTTTGCTGCTTCAGGCACGCCATATGTCTTCCACTTATTCAGTACATACAAAACAGTTGACTTGGGTGTGTTTAAACGCCTCTCGGTTTCTCTTATGAACAACCCACTAATATAACACTCAACAATCTTTTCTTTCTCAAAGTCAGTTCTCTCCCGCCGCGACATTTTCACTCAACCACACAGTGCGATGTGATCGCGTTCAGCTGCAGGTGTGTTTTCATACCGTTTGCAGCTGTACCTCGCATCTTAAAGCAGCGGATCCGTTCATTTGCTTTCGAAGGGCTGTCCTGTGAGTTTTGTCAATAGAGTATATTTCTATAATTTTCTTAATGAGAAATCTGTACATATTGGTACATGATCGCACTAATCTTGGGCCCCTCTGAGAGAGAGAGAGAGAGAGAGAGAGAGAGAGAGAGAGAGAGAGATCCCACTACCGAAACCAAGAACTGATTACGACTGAGGGGCTGAGGATAGCCAGACCAACTAGTGGGCGTCCCATCCTTGATGATTGCCACTGGTGAAAGGTGGCAATCTACAAGGATAAGAACAAAGATATTCCGTGCAATATATCCCAATGAGAACGAAATTTGACAAACACGAGAAACTGTTCAAGCACTGACATGCTCACAGCAACACAGGCACATTTAATTGTGTATAGTACTTACAAATTATTTACAATAGGCGAAGTGTGCATCTATTTATAAATGTTTTTCGGGAGCAAAGAGAGCGCATTTTCTTCCACTGGAAAGCATAAGGCAGTTCTAGAACTGTTTGGGGGGTTTTAACGTGTGCTAACACGTATTTGCGATACTGGATTGAAGTAAAATTTTCGGAGGTCCACGCAAAACTGTTGTCCGGTGCAGGATTTGACGATGATTGAGACGTAGCTGCCCGTCACTACCATAACCAGTTTAAAGGAAATAATTTAAACTGTAAAAAATAAGTGGCGTGAATTCACGGAAAATTTCTGAAAATAGCGTACAGCAAAGTTGCAGGTAAGTTTAAAAATTGCCGATTTTTTAACCCATATTTTCACAAATTTTCCGTAGTCAGAAATTAACTTTATTTCAGAAAAGTCCGTTTCAAGTTTTTCCGTATTTAAATAGAAATTCCGCAAAATCGAAAAACCTGAATTTTTTAGCTCATACACCAGATAATCCTATCACAGTGGTTGGGACCGAACTGACGTCGTTTGGGTTGGTTCAACAAATAACGCACGTCTGAACCACTAAGCCAGAAAGATTCGGAAATGTGAATCATGTACATGGTTGAACTAATTGCGCAAATATTTTTCTTTTTTACATAAATGCGAGTGTGATTTTATTCAATTTATTTCCTATTAGACATTATTATTTTTTTAAGAGGTTTGTAATAATTTTATTTTTTCTGTAGGAGGGCTTATCACAAATTAAGTAACGTTTTCATAGTGATTTTTCGAACCAACAGAATGTTTTGGGACTTGAAATCTTTTTAAAGTGACAATAACTTTCAATGTTTAAGAAAAGGTGAAATGTTCTGTTTTATAGTATTATTTCACAACACTCCTAAATATAAAATTTATTCTTGATAGCTATAATAAGTTTTTCCTTAAGGGATCTAAAGAGACCGATACATAGACATCGTACAATCACCTGTACAATAAGTTATGTACCCGGTTTCTTACAGTAATACAATATATTAGGGGTATGCAAAAGTTTCCGCCGTTTTAAAGACAAGGAAGGCAGGAATAATCAGGAAACCAGTACACACTTATTGAACGAAATATTGGCCGTCAGCATCAATGACCTTTTGCTATTTTTCAGGCAACCAATGAATGATCCTGTGATAGGAGGACTCGGGTTTTGAGCTGCTGAACGCAGTGACGAAATTTTCGAGCTCTGGAACTGTGGTGAATCGCTGTTGGGCTAGGGCACGTTGCATAGAGCGAAACAGATGAAAGTCGGAGGGTCCAATGTCCGGGGAGTAATCCGGGTGCGGTAAAACCTCCCAGTGTAACTGTTCAAGGGTTGATTTTGTGGAGGCACCGACATGTGGTCTGGCATTATCGTGTAACAGGATAACTGGGCAGCGTCCTTTACCTGTCCATGAGAGTTCTTTTTTATTGCTGCGTTCAGTTTCATCAGTTGATCGCTATATCGTTGTGCAGCGATTGTTTCGCCCGGTTTCACCAGTTCGAAATACAGCAACCCATGCATATCCCACCACACACACAACAGCACCTTTTCCCTGTGGATATCCTGTTTTGCAGTGGATGTTGATGGCTGGCCTGGGTCGATCCAGGATCGCTTGCGTATGGGGTTGCCGCAATAGACCCATTTTTCATCCCCGGTGACAACCTTCCACAAGAAATTCTTCCCTTGAAACCTCTTCAGCAACGCCATGCAGATGCTCAATCGTTGACCAATATTACGCTCCGTGAAAGTATGTGGAAATTACTTACCAATCTTTTGAATCTTCCCCAAGGCCTGTAGACGCCGTACCGCCATTGATTAAGCCATTTTCAAACGTTTCGCCGGTTGCGTGGTCGATTGTGTGGCATCCTCTTGCAATAGCGATTCCAGCTCCTCGTCTGTGAGTTCCTGCAGTCTGCCTGCACGTGGCTTGTCTTCCAAGCTTAGATCACCATTTATAAACCTAGTAAATAATTCTCGGCACATCCGCTCACCCATAACCGTTTCGCCATACGCCTGACGTATTGAACCGTGTGCTTCACTCTCACTTTTCCCTAAATTAAACATGAATAACAAACAGTGCCGTAAATAAACTTTATCGACCGCCATGCTTGGCTTCATTTTACGAAGTAGCACCACGGGTCGCCCGGCCGGTTAGACCCCTACAGCGCCTGCTAGCGGGGGAGCAAGAACCTTTTCATACCTCTAATACACCGAATGGCCACTTTATTATGGCCTCCTGACAGTTTTTAGCAAATGAGCAACGGCTGCACGATGTTGCCGCCAGAGGGCGAGGCTAGTATAAAAGGGGAAAGCTTAGTGCTTGCGACAGTAGTAGAAGTAATTTTTGGGTGACGAGATGGGTAAAAAATTCGATTTGACGGACTTTCAACGTGGGATGATTGTAGGAGCTTGGAGTCATGGAGCGAGTATCACCGAAACCGCCGCATTCGTGAAATGTTCCAGAGCAGCTGTTGTTAAAGTGTTTAAAGACTGGACTGTGAGCAAAAAAAAACTGGGTCTCTACGTGCAACGTGTGGTCGTCATCGACTAGTGACTGCTCGGGCGGAACGGAGATTGTCCAGACTGCGGTAACAGACAACAGAAGGGCAACAGTGCAGCAACTTACAGACCATCTTAATCAAGGATCCCTTCAAATGATCTCTGCACGCACTATTCGCCGTACACTGCATCTGATGGGATATGGCAGCCGAAGGCCTGTTCGAACACCTTTGCTGTCTGTAGTTAACAAGAGAAAGTCTCCAGTTCGCCCAGGAGCACAAGGATTGGACTAACTATAATTGGAAACAAATTATGTGGTCCGATGAATCACGTTTTCCGTTGCACCATGCCGATGGCAGAGTGAGAATTTGGCGGAAACAGCACAAAAGCATGGACTCCAAATGCATTGCTACAACCCTTCAAGCTGGTGGAGGCAACGTTATGGTTTGGGGAATGTTTTCCTGGCATGCTTTGGGCCCTTTAATTCGTGTGTGACTGGCACATCATATCTAAATATCGTTGCGAACCAAGTGCATCCTGTCATGTGGATGGTTTATCCCAATGCGTCCTGCCATAGTGCTCGTATCGTACAGGATTAGTTTCAGGAACATGCCGGTGAGTTTACTTTGCTTAGGTGGCCCCCACAATCTCCAGATATCAACCCCATTGAGAATTTGTGGGATGAAGTTGAACGAGCCATCCGACAGCTGGATCCACAACCCTTCAATCTCACACTCCTGGAAAGTGCTATTCATCAAGCATGGTCTCAGATTCCACAAACCACCTATCAACATCTCGTGGAGTCCATGCCACGAAGAATCGACGCAGTATTAAAGGGGTGGTCATAATAAAGTGGCCACTCAGTGTATAATAGCTGGTGTACAAAATTGGGGAGAGAAGAAATATCCTGTGTCACAATAACCAAAATGCATGCAATATGCTATCCACAATATTTGGTTTTGCTGCAGAACTTAAAAATTGGATCCTTCGTCAGACGATTAAAATTTAACAGTAAATCAAACCTTAAGCATTCCCACGAATCCCTTATATTGCCTGAGATTTCTCGTCTATTATCGGAAATCTAATTGCTCCTATTACCGAAGAGAACGGAGAGTTTTTGTTAATATATAAATGAATGGCGGAAGATTTCTGAAAATTCATAGTTTTCCGTTAGCAGATCTTACAAACGGCAGTATCTTTAATATAAGAAAGGAATTGCGGAAAGGTTTCTGAACATTTAGAATTTTCCTAGCGAAGAAAAATCCGTGTAATTCAGTTTTGTGTCTGTCATTTCACGAAAGAAAAAATGTAACAGAAATTCACGAAAGGGGGCACGGAAAGTGGTTCGTGAATTTCAGAAAATATTTTACGGTGTATACAGATGAACGTCGGATATATGCTGCTTCTCGGTAAAAATTTATAAACCCGCTACGAATTGCAGCTGCAGAGTCCAATGGTGTCCACTGAGAAATTATAGTCGTCAAGTAGACGCCAACTGCTCTGGAAACAAACGACGCCGAGCCCTGGTAAGGAAGTTCATAGGAAACAGAATTCCTTTGTACGAGTGGAGCAAAATGCTTTGCTGAAGCATCACGGCTCGACTACATTGCGAATGGGTGTCGGTGCAAATATCAATGGATGAAAATTTAAGTTCCTTCACTCACAAATGCAGGCAATATTGAAAAGCACCACCATTAAGAAAATATATTATTCGATAATTTTTTTCAAACACGAGTTCGCTCAAGTAATAAAAGATTATTCCTGAGAAAAGAGGGGTATTGTAGCCCACCTTGAGCACCTGAGGTAGGCACCCACCCCTAATTTAGGGAAACTGGTTCGAGGGAGGAGGCATATCTAGAGCCGTTGGACAAACACGCCACCCATGCGGGACTCGAACCTAGGCCTAACTCAGATGATTAGCCAGGATGCAGTCCCTCTGATCATACGGTCATTGGGGCGGAAAACAGAGTTCAGGAAGTCCTACCGCAGTGAGCGCGTAGTGCCTGCCCTACCAAAAAAGCATGTTTCCTCACTCCTACAAGAGTGATAAAATGTCCAAAGCTCGCTTCTATGAAGGTTGTTTTGAGCACTCGGTAGCTAGTGTTTTTCAGACCTCCGTAGATTTAATATAGAGCGTGAATAGTGTCTTCTGCATACGTTAACCACCGAGGAACAAATACTTCCAGTGGAGCCCGTGTTACGAGCAGGCTACAAGTATACAGATACTATGAAACACAAGTTTAGATAGATGCTGCCAAAATCTGTTGTATCACACAGGAATTTTTTCGGAGTACTGGTTGGTTGTTGAACAATAAGTGGTCAACCAAGTGCTTTGCAGAAAAGGCTTTTCAATACTTCTGAAAAGATATGACAAACCCATCAAAATAATTAAGAAAATTAATACAGGAGACAGAACTCCCCTTAAGAACTGCACATATATTTGTAAGACGAAAACGTCAGTTACAGTTGAACTCCATTTGTACATTTCTCAGTCATACGTTTTGCTTATTTATAAGCAAAATGTCGCCGGTCCAAAAATTCAAAATTGCCTTTAATGATAAATTTCATCAATTATGCGTTAATCGAATTTGCTTCCTTCTCATTTATATGTTAAATTGTGGTGTTGCAAATTAGAAAATCAAATCCCGCGAATTCAGTTTACCAAACTCTTTCCAATCTTGTCCTTTGTCGCGAATTCAGCTTCGCCGTTTTCTAATCCCCCTCCACTCCACTTTCCCAATTTCTTGTCATCACCAGCTTTATGAGTCACTCTGCGGAATGCGCGCGCTCTTCCTGAACTACCAATGGTCAGCTCAATTGGCGCCTCCAGTAGACACCTGCTCATGCTTGGTGTTGTTATATTGGAGAGACGTTCGTTTGCTTTCACTTTCCAAACGAATCTACACTCACAAAAAGGATATCGTCTCACGATCTAACTGGAATGCTACAATTGAAGAGGAAAATAAGTTCAGTTTCCGAGATTACGTTAGTTGCGATGCGGATTTGGCAGCGTCATCCCTTATGACACTAAATGAAGTGGCTGAGAACAAAATGTGCAATGAGAGCTCCTCTAGAGATGATTCGCAATTAAGTGTAGCAGTCCCCAAATTTAGTGATGCACTGAAGTCGTCCGGCGTAAGGGACATTTTGTAGCCACAATACTGATGAGAAAAGAATGTATGCTCTTAATGGCAATGAAAATGCAATGCTTCAGTTAATAAGTAAACAATAATAAAATAATGACCTCATAAATCATGTTAATATATACGTTTTTTTATAATATACTACATCATGTCTGCTTTTGTAAAAATATCAATCGCAAATTAATTAGTATTGGTTTGTATACCATGTACAAACACTATATGTACTACATACTGTAGTTACAAGTGGTACAACCTTATGCAATGTGACTGAAATCAATAAAGTAAACAAAATAAAGCTGTGAAAAAAAGCTACCTCGAAATACTAGTACACCAGAACTAAAAATTTCTACTTACTACGTGAATTCAGTATTAAAACACTAACGACTATGCCATTGGTTGCAACAGAATAATGTGCTGCCATCTAAGGACCGAAACACGTTCTTTGTTTATAGCTTTTCCAATGATACGTAAATTTCACTTGGTCCTTTTTTGCAAAAAAAAAAAAAAAAAAAAAATACGTATGAACGAGGTTCCACGAGTTTAAGAGAGAATGACTGATCCAACCCCAATAAATAAAGGTGTAAGGCAGGGATGCTTGTTGTCACCTGGCCTTTTTGGTATTTATGCCAAAGTTATGATGGATCAGGCCTTGGGGAGAGCCAATGAAGGAGCTTGAGTTAATGGAGAGAGAATTAAGGCCATTAAGTTTGCTGACGACTAGGCAATAGTTTCTTGATCAGCCAAACTATTACAGCGTATAATGTCAAAAATACACAAAAATGCAGATATCTATGGAATGAAGATAAATAAAAATAAGACAAAACTAATGGTAATGAGGAGAGTTTCGAAACAGCTTTCCTTAAAATTGAAGAACAATACATCGAACAAGTTAAATCATTTCGCTATTCTGGCCAAATTATTACTGAAGATGCGAGATGTGAAAAGGTAATTAGAATGAGACTGGGGATGGCAAAAACGGCTTTTAGAGAGTAGCAAAGACTACTGACAGCCAAAATTATAGATCTAAAAGTGAGGAAGAGAATTTTAAAGGCATATGTTTGGCCAGTAGCTCTCTACGGTTCTGAGACATGGACATTGACCAAGAGGAAAGTGAAAAGGCTGGAGGCATTTGAGATGTGGAGCTATAGAAGAATGGAGAGAATAAGTTGGCTCCATAGAAAGACTCCTGGAGAGAATGAGAACCCAGGAATCTGATCAAAATGTTAAAGAGAAGAAGAATGTTATGGATAGGACACACATTGCGCCATGGAGGCCCGATTCTGAAAGTTTTGGAATGGAAAATTCAAGGCAAGAGAGGAAGAGTACGGCTAAGGAATAGTTTTGTGGTACAGTTACTCCAAGACATTAATACTAGGGCATACTATGACTTGAAGAGAACGGCGGAGAACAGAGAGGGATGGGGAGACAGTACATCTACTGAACAATCAGCCCTTGGACTGAGTAACAAAGAAGAAGTGTCTGTGAAAGAATCAACCAGCCGATCATGAGAAGTGGAAGCATTGTTGTGAGTGGTTTCAGAATTTCATACAAGTTCTGGACGAAAACGTTTTACTCAGACGAGGCTACGTCCACTTGTGACGATGCACTAACTACCAATACACTTGTTCATAGAGCTCAAAAAATAAGCACGAAATTCATGAAAAATCATTGCACTATCAGAAAATCTGTGTTTGAGTAGCAACTTCATGAGGAATTGTGGGTCCCATTTTTTTTACAGACTTGATAAACGCAGAGCGATACTGCTCAGCTATTTTGTATTAATTTATTCCATAGCTCCGTGAAAATGTTATAAATGAATGCTTACTTTTAGCAAGATGGTGCCACCGCGCATGCTGCTCACTTAACGATGGTGCTACTAGAAGACTTCTTTCGGGGTCGGATAATTTCAAGGACACTTTGGCAATCACGATTAGCCGACCTTGCACTGCCTGACTAACTTCTGGGAAACAAGAGGAGGGGTTGTGTACAAGACCACCTGAAAACAATTGAGCAATTGAAAACAGCGATATCCACGTACAATGCTTCAATTACACGGAACATTTTAAAAGATTTGTTCGGAAACAATCTTAGAGGAGTTGCATTATGACTTCAAAACTAAAGATATCTCTTTCAACATTTACTGTAAAGTCAAACAGAAGTCATCGCTCTTTCCACGTTCATAAAAGTAACTCACGGAAAAATTCCCCATAGGCCTCCACCGGGAATCGAACTCAGGGTCATCCAGTTATGCGCCGGACATGCTTCCACTGCACCAAAGCGGCTTCGAATTCCCTGAGACTCACATACGACTAACTGCCAAGCCACTTGGCAGGTTGCTTCTTGGAGCCCCGCACAATGCTGGGGATTCACCAAAGTTGGTTGGCAGCAACTGAACAAATTACTAGAAGGGGAATGAATAATTAATACAGACAGTTGACGTGGACTAGGAACATCAAACAGAAGTCACCGCTTTTTTCCGTGACTTACTTATAAACGTAAAAAGAGCGATGACTTTTGTTTGATGTTCCTAATCCATGTGAAATGTCTGTATTAATTATGCTAATAACGTAATATACAGTAGTTAAAATGTTTGATGTTCCTAATCCATGTGAAATGTCTGAAGAAATATTGCTAATAACGTAATATACAGTAGTTAAAATATAAAGGGCTACTAAAAATGAAATTATGGATGTTTTCCATTAAATATAACCGAGCACGTTCAATGCAGAGGAATTTTTTGAACGTGTTAACTGTAGTCTAATGTTATTATGTGGAAGGTTCTTCCTGCAGACAGCTCGAAACTGCATTTCCGGATTCAAGTCAATCAAGCGTTTGGATTTTTTTTTTTTTTTTTTTTTGATTGGAGGTTTAACGACCACCGTGAGCAACTCAATGGGCTATAAGCAGTCGCCCGTCCCTAATTTAGGGTCACTGGTTTCAGGGAGGGGAGAGAGCCAGTGCCGTAAGACCAACACAACATCCATGCCTGACCGGGATTCGAACCCCTTACGGACGAATGAACAGAGGCCAGCGTCTTAGACCACTGCGCCACCGGGGCGGCCAAGCGTTTGGATAACCTAATACGAAAAATATGACGATGAAAGTGATAAAAACACTTGAATTTTATGAATATTAAACATAGAATAAAAAAACATACGCAGATGTATAAGGGTTGTTTAATAAGTAGTGAAACTCAGGCTGGAGTACGTTTGCGCTTCCTAATTTTACCGATGGGTGGCGCTAGCGTGCAGGTGATTTAAAGATCATGCAACTTTTTTTTTTTTTTTTTTTATTGGAGGTTTAACGACCACCGTGAGCAACTCAATGGGCTATAAGCAGTCGCCCGTCCCTAATTTAGGGTCACTGGTTCCAGGGAAGGGAGAGAGCCAGTACCGTATGACAAACACAACATCCATGCCTCACCGGGATTCGAACCCGGACCCCTTACGGACGAATGAGCAGAGGCCAACGCCTTAGACCACTGCGCCACCGGGGCGGCTCATGCAACTTCACTGTAGCTTGTTTGTTACGGAAGCCGCGGAACGTGCTGGGCTATTTGTATTGTTCCCTCAGTGGAAATGGATACATAAGTCTAAAGTTGCTCTGCGTGATGTAATTCAGTTTTTGAAAGAGGAGAAAACGCCACCAAGCAAAATTCTCAGACGAATGAAGGCGGTGTATGTGCCTGCTTGTCTTCCACGCAGTACTGTAATGGGGTGGTACCAGCTCTTTAGTGTTAGACGAACAAGCACTGCAGACCGGCCAAGATCAGGAGCATCACGTCATGCTGTTTCAGTGACAACAATTATACGTGTGGATGCTGCAGTATTTTTTTTTTGATTGGAGATTTAACTACCACCGTGAGCAACTCAATGGGCTATAAGCAGTCGCCCGTCCCTAATTTAGGGTCACTGGTTCCAGGGAAGGGAGAGAGCCAGTGCCGTAAGACAAACAACATCCATGCCTCACCGGGATTCGAACCCGGACCCCTTACGGACGAATGATCAGAGTCCAGCGCCTTAGACCACTGCGCCACCGGGGCGGCGATGCTGCAGTAAAAGCAAACCGAAAAATCACGATCGGAAAACTAGCGAGCAGTGCGGGTTTGAGCATCGGAACTGTTAATGCGATCATGCATTCGCACCTTGAATATCGTAAGGTCTGCGCCACGTGGGTACTGTAACGTGCCTGTCCCGCAGGACGCACACGACATAAAGGCAGATAGCAGCAAGAACGAACACCTGCGTAGCTCAGTTGGTAGAGCGACTTGTTCCGGAATAAGTGCACTCGGGTTCGATCCCGGTGTGGACCAAAAACGACGGAGAAACCCTGCCGTTAAAGATCTCGTAATGGCATGATGTTGCATTCCACACAACAGATTGACTGAGAGTTCTCAAGTGCACATTCTTCAGCGGATGGCTGCCTACGACGATTCATGGTCACGGCTAACCTGTAGGCCATGCCCCGGCCCTCTTTCTGGGGGGGGGTGAAGTGCCTGCTCCGCAGGACGCACACGACATAAAGGCAGATAGCAGCAAGAACGAACGTCTGTGTAGCTCAGTTGGTAGAGTGACTTGTTCCGGAATAAGCGGACTCTGGTTCGATCCCCGGAGTGGACCAAAAATGACGGAGAAATTTACTTCGTTATAGTACCGAAACATCCCTCCGATGAACAGATGAGTCAATGAATTGGACTAACTTGCAGCATTTGTTTCGCTACCATGAAGATTTCCTGCTACGCATTATTGCTGGGGACAAAAGCTGGTGTCATCGTTTCGAGCCACAGTCGAAACGACACAGCATGCAATGGAAACAGGCATCATCTCCACCGCCGAGGAAATCACAGTCCACCATTTCCGCAGGCAAGGGGATGTTAATCCTGTTTTTTGACCATCGAAGACCATTGCTTCTTGAATGGCTACCAAAAGAATCAACCCATCAGTGACAAACGATTTTTATCAAACTTTAATGAAGCTTCGACAACCCATTAAAAACAAGAGACCTGGCAACCTCACTCAGGGTCCTGTTATAACGCCCGGTCGCATGCGGTAGTTACGACATTGCAGCGTTTTCGCTGGGAAGTTTTTCAACATCCGCCGTACAGTCCTGACCTATCACCCAGCGATTTTCACATCATTGAACCTAGGAACATTTTTTCAAAGGCAAACGTTTTACTTCGGATGGTCAGGTGCGCGAAGCCGCAAGTAACTGGCCGCAGCAACAGATTCCTTCCTCCTCCTATGCCGCAGGATGTCTAAATGCTGGCGGCGATTATTTTTAGGTATCTCATGTTTTGACCCTTTCAGACAAAGTCTCACTACTTATTGAACAACCCTTATATTAATACAGTATTGAAAACTAAAATAAGATGGTGCTGATTTTAATAAGTAGAAGCACATCTGATTTGTTTATCTTTATAAAATACACATCTACCTATGACAATCATTTTAAATGCATATGAATAGCACGTAATTACCGCATGAGTTGGGAACTCGGTACCCTGTTTAACGGGTGGGAGGGCATTTATATTTTTCTAGAAGAAATGACTTCATAATTACTGAACTTTTATTATTAATATTCTTACGGAAAGTAACTTAACTTTACATGCAAACTTGATGTTGAGGATATTATTAGCAATTGCACAGTTAATACAGTGACCTACGTAATGTACCTATACCCTAATAAGGGTTCAGGTTTGTCTATCTTGCTGCACTCTAAAAATAAAACTTGTAGGGTTCTTCTCTCGGGAGTTTCAGTCGCTCGTCCATAATTTAGGGCCACTGGTTTCAGGGAAAGGAGAGAGCCAGTGCCGAAAGACAAATACAACATGCATGTCTCACGGGGATTCGAACCAAGACACCCTCCGAAAGAACGGTCAGAAGCCAACGCCTAAACACCTACGCCACCGGGGTGGCTGTAAAATCCATGTCAAAAATTGGCTCTTTTCTTTCTTCAAATATTAGGCACGTAATTATTTTGTTCCTGTTTTTTTTTAATATCTTCACCGTTCTAAGAAATCCACTCGATTTTCAATGGTTTCATTTTAGTTTCAATTTTCACATGACCCTTTGTTATTATCTGAAACTGCCGTCTCACTTCAAAGCTCACGATCAATTTGTCATTTGAACTTATTATAAGCCTTGAGATAAAAAAAAAAAATTGCACATTCGTAAATTATTCCAATCCTATTATTTTTCAAGCATTAATTACACAATCAAATTTGCTATATAGGATGAAATATGAAACATTTCATGCAAAGTTAAACTAAATATGAGTATACGCGGTCGTATCAGAATAATATGACCATCGCGGGAATCACAGTTCATCCGCCCAGGCGCGTCAAGGAGTGATGAAGTCGAACACATGGAGATATAAGCAGACGGTCGAGACAGGTGAGCCATAGTGCGCCACGTGAGCACGATGGGCAGAGGAACTGATCTGACGGACGTTCAAAAGGAATTATCATCGGCTACGGCGCCAAGGGTGGAAGCATCTCAGAAACAGCAGACTTCGCGAGGTGCTGTAGTAAGGGTGTACCAAGAATGGACCCTGGCACACCGAGTACCTCCCGACGTCAAAACAAACGGTGGTTCCCCCAAAGGCCATCAACCCCAGAGGTGAACGTCGTCTCCTTCGACTTGTAAAGGGCAATACACGCGCAACAGTGAAACAATTGACCAGGCAAATGAACGCTAGGGCACCCAGGTACGTGTCCCCGATAACAGTACAGCGAACCCTGTTACACTTGGGTCTCTGGAGTCAACGCTGAGTCAAGGTGCCCATGCTATCTCAGGTCCATCGGCAACGACGCCTGCAGTTCGCATGAATTACCGATATTGGATCGTGAAGGAGAGGGAAAAGGTTGCCTTTCAGACGAATCGATGTGTCTACTCTATAGAAGTGACGGGAGGGTGCGGGTACGGCGTCAGACACGCAAGAACCAACACACGGACACGCTTGTCGGTCATATACAGGCCGGCGGTGTCAGTATGCATGTCTAGGGGATATCTTCCTGGTATGACCTGGAACCGCTGGTACCACTGGATGGGTCCCTGAACGCCAATGGCTACCTGCCCATCTTCGCTGCCTACATGTAACCTTTCATGTTGGATGTTTACCCTGGTGGTGATGGTCTATACCAAAACGACAATGCGCCCTGCCATGTCACTAAGAGGGGTTGCGCGTGACTGGTTTCAGGAACACTACAGCGATGTTTCCGCGTTCTCCCATGGCCGATTAAATCGCCCGATCTCAATCCCGTAGAGCACTTCTGGTACTAATTCGATCGACAGGTTCGAAATGCCGACCCACAACCACGTCATCTACTTGACCTCTGTGCTCTGCTGCAGTCCGAAAGGGTGGGGGTGTGCCTCGGGCATCTTTCCATTGCGTTTATGCCATGCCATATCGCTGCTGTCATTCGGGCCAAGGGTGATTATTTGGTAGGTGGTCATATTACTCTGATACGACTGTGTATATGTATATATTGTGAAATTCAAACACTCTTTCTCTGTCCGTGACGGCTTTCTAAACCCACAACCCTCTGCTCCGGAGCCGAATGCTTTCCCAGTTCAGCTACTACGTCAAGGGCTTATCACTGCTATTTCCCGATCTTGACATGTGCATCGCATCTGTAGTACGCTCCCTCCTCTCCATTGAAAGAATCTGGGGCACAAAATCGCAGGTTTCGACTACGCCGCAAACTATGTTTGAAGTAATTCTCTGTAGAAGGAATTCTCATTAGTTCTGATAATGTGTGGAAGAAGCATTACACATTCTTCGAAGCGAAGAAGGCATTCACATAAATTCTATACGATGTGTGGAAAGAACATCACACATCTTTCGAAGAACCTAACTGCCAGTAAACCCGTCTTTAGGTTCAGACACCAATGGGAAATTCAAGCCCTATCTCTGCCGATGGCGGATTTCGAATCCGCATTCTTCTGCTCTGGAGCCGAATGATTTCCCAATTAAGCTACATCGGCACATCTTATTTCTACTCTGCCTGTCATGTGAGTCACCTCTGTAGTACGTGACAATATACATCATCACTACCAATATCAATCTACTGTTGAATGAAGGTCTCCCCAAGATTCTTGAACAGCTGCCTGTCTTGAACCTGTCTCCTCCGTGTTTCTCCGCCATGCTTTCGAATTCCATCCACACATCTACCATGTGCTCTTCTGTTGTTTTTTTCTGCCCCTTGGAATCTAGTATAAAATTTCGGGTGCCTATCGGGGGTCCGCAATATGTCCAGCTCATTGTCATTTCAGGAAATTTACTCTGATCATGTCTTTCATTCTTGTCATTTTCCTTATCCACGAGTTCCTCTTAACTTCCTGGTTACACAAAGCACGCGTATCTACAGGCTTCTTTCAGTTGTCTGCAGTCTTTGTATGTCTTTTCTACGCTTTCCAACCGTAGGTTGAAGAAGCGTATATGCTTCAGCTTTGTCAGATTGTCTGTCCGTATGTCCCGCACGATAATTCGCGTAAAAATGATTCGATTTCGATGAAATTTTGGTATGTGGTAGAGAACCACCTGGGGATGAACCCTATTGAAATTGGGCAAAATGGGTTCAAAGCTCAGGACATAGAATGGGATACATTCCATCGCCCTTATGTGTCATAACTTACGTAAAAATGCTTCTATTGCGAAAAAACTATCTTGTTCCGGAGGTATACTAAACTGGTTCTGTTGAATATCATCGAAATGCGGTCAAAAGGTTAAGACACAGGAGCGAGATTTATTCCACAGCCATTATCCTCATAACTTGACTAAAAATGCTTCGATTGGGACAAAACGTTTTCACGTTGTTCCGGAGGTACACTGAACCGGTTCTTTTGAATATCATCGAAATGGGGTCAAAGGTCAAGTCACAGGAGCGAGATTTATCCCACAGCGATTATCTTCATAACCTGAGTAATGATTTCTGGTATGTTGGAAAGCGTATTATAATCAATGCATTGCATGATTTTGCTAACTTGTTTAGTTATTGTACATGTCTCCGCTGCACATGTAAAAACTGGAAGGATGCATTGATTAAACACCTTTTTCAAGAGCATATTGCTCTTGAAAATTGTTCTGTTTCTTCCAAAAGCTCTTCAGCCAAGTTTTATACGCCCATTAATTCCCTTATCAATGTGACCCCTGCTTGATATCTGTTGTCCAAGGTAAATGTAGGTATCAGTTATCTCCAGCTTTTCGACATCAATCGCAAAATCTTCATTTCTTGAAAAAGCATTATACATAAGTTTTGTCTTCTGAAAGTTTATTTTTAATCCCACTTCTTTACTATTGTCAGCAGGTTTATATATATGTATGGTTTTGTTTCGATAGGGATGTCACTATATTTCAGACACTGGGATCTGAGTGTCTTAATCTGGCCCTGCATATGAAAAATCCAAATTATAAATTTCGTTCCAAATCAAAATGAATGCCGTAGTTTTGTTAATTAATGAATAACCATAATTCAACAGTAATTAATTTCGTGCATCAGAGATTCTAGTTATATTTATTGTACCGTCTACACACGATGAAGATTTTGAATCTAAATATTCAAATCCGAAAAAGATCTTAAAACCACATGCAACCAGATAAATATCTTTATTTGATCATTCACACACTACTAGATCTTTCAAAACGCCAAGCGTTTCATCTTCAGGTATTAGCTGATCAACAAAGATTAGAAACTTTATGTTTATATTACAGCAGTTCAAAAAATGGGTAACGTATTTTATAAACATTCGCGTGATGTCAATAGCGCGTGAGTTGTTACTGAGTATCATACAACTGCAAGTGTTATTGGCTCGTACATTAACAAGTCAAAAGAAAGTCTTAGCGAGTATTATTATTGGGTTTGACTTCGACGAAATAATGTTGTCCATGGAGTCGGGATCGTGATGGGTTGGTCCTCGTTGCAAAACTTTTTATCATATTCGTAAATAAAGAGACTTTCCATAAGCAGCAGGGATCTTCTAGTGTTAGTTGTTGCCAATATTTTAGATTCATTCCATACCGGGGTGTGCGTTCCTTTGTTTACTGTTCTAGATAACGCAGATTCTTCAGAGTGAATTTTAACGGCATACTTATGTTCAGAGAGTCTTGTGTGCAAGGTTCGCAGTGTAGATCCTATATATGCTGTTTCTACATGCTCATCATTCGGCTTCATTGGTATAAGGTAAACGCCATGTCGATGTTTTATTGCAATGGGGTCTATCATTTTTGACTATTGAAAAGATGTTTTTGGTGCGTTCACCAAATTTTATGTGGTTCCTTTTTCAAGCATTGAGAAGCCTTGTTGTTATGCCGGGTATATAATCCATTGTACCGACAAACCTGTTTGATAATGTGGTTCTGATTAAGGTTGTGCTGGAGGAGTGTTGTAGTTTGTTGACTATACGGTAGATGGTTTCTTTAGAGTATCCATTTTTTACGGCTATATTTAATATGTGATCCAATTCTTTATTGCATGCATCTATGCTTGATGAATGTGAGAACACCCTTTTAATCAAAAATGATGGATGGATATTGTGAAGAAAAAGCATCAACAAACTGTTAACAGGTCTCGTCCATGTTTCCAGAAAATTAAAATATCATCGATGTACCTAATATATAAGCTTGATTTGTGTGGTGCCGATAGCAAGACAATATTTTCCAGCTCTTGCATCAATATTTCGGCTAGGATACATGATAAAGGGGAACCCATTGGAGCTCCTTCTGTTTGGCGATATGTGATACCTTCGTATCGGAAATACGTGCGCTTTTGGATCAGGCTAAGGGCTTTGAGCACTGATTGGGTTTCTTGTGCCGAAATGTTTGTCATAATATAGCTAAAGCCATCAAAGATCTTGACACGCAGCATCTTTCTTCAGAGCAACAACATTACAGGAATGAAATTCGTGAACTGAAATTACTGCATGATAATAAAGCCTTAGCTATTACTACAGCAGACAAAGCTCAAAAAATAGTCATCATGAACAAAAACGATTACGTAGCAAAAATGCTTGAAGCGATCCATAAAATCCCGCACACTATTCTAAATTCAGATCCAACAGCAGCTACCTTATCTGCAGTAGCTCAATTAAAGAATCATAGCTCTCTACCAAGTTCAATAAAGAATGCCATGTATACAGTCACTGGACCAAGAATACCTGAGTTATTTGGCAAGCTTAAAATACATAAAGATGGACACCCTCTTCGACCACTCGTTTCTGCGCACTCCAACCCAACGAGACATCTAGAGAAGGCGTTAACGCAATTCCTATCCCCTCTAATCAGAGGTTCACAGTACTCAATCTCCAGTACTAACCAAGCCTTGGACTACATCAAATCATACAGATCTGGCAACCTACCTTTTCTAATGGTGTCATTAGACGTCATCTCCTTATTCCCGAACGTTCCAGTTACAGTGGTGCACTCTATTATTGAATCACGACTCAAAAATATGACAAACATTTCGGCACAAGAAACCCAATCAGTGCTCAAAGCCCTTAGACTGATCCAAAAGCGCACGTATTTCCGATACGAAGGTATCACATATCGCCAAACAGAAGGAGCTCCAATGGGTTCCCCTTTATCATGTATCCTAGCCGAAATACTGATGCAAGAGCTGGAAAATGTTGTCTTGCTATCGGCACCACACAAACCAAGCTTATATATTAGGTACATCGATGATATTTTAATTTTCTGGAAACATGGACGAGACCTGTTAACTCAGTTTGTTGATGCTTTTTCTTCACAATATCCATCCATCAGTTTCACTACTGAGTATGAACAGGACCATAAGCTGCCGTATCTAGATTTTATGTTACAAAGTAATCAAGATACTCATAACATAACGTACTCTGTGTACCGAAAACCAACCTCCCAAACGATTATCATCCCAAGTAATTCAGCTCACCCCATGAGCCATAAGCTGTCCAGTTTTCAATTTTTGGTTAAAAGGGCGTTCTCACATTCATCAAGCATAGATGCATGCAATAAAGAATTGGATCACATATTAAATATAGCCGTAAAAATGGATACTCTAAAGAAACCATCTACCGTATAGTCAACAAACTACAACACTCCTCCAGCACAACCTTTATCAGAACCACATTATCAAACAGGTTTGTCGGTACAATGGATTATATACCCGGCATAACAACAAGGCTTCTCAATGCTTGAAAAAGGAACCACATAAAATTTGGTGAACGCACCAAAAACATCTTTTCAATAGTCAAAAATGATAGAGACCCCATTGCAATACAACATCGACATGGCGTTTACCTTATACCAATGAAGCCGAATGATGAGCATGAAGAAACAGCATATATAGGATCTACACTGCGAACCTTGCACACAAGACTCTCTGAACATAAGTATGCCGTTAAAATTCACTCTGAAGAATCTGCGTTATCTAGAACAGTAAACAAAGGAACGCACACCCCGGTATGGAATGAATCTAAAATATTGGCAACAACTAACACTAGAAGATCCCTGCTGCTTATGGAAAGTCTCTTTATTTACGAATATGATAAAAAGTGTTGCAACGATGACCAACCCATCAGGACCCCGACTCCATGGACAACATTATTTCGTCGAAGTCAAACCCAATAATAATACTCGCTAAGACTTTCTTTCGACTTGTTAATGTACGAGCCAATAACACTTGCAGTTGTATGGTACTCAGTAACAACTCACGCGCTATTGACATCACGTGAATGTTTATAAAATTCGTTACCCATTTTTTGAACTGCTGTAATATAAACATAAAGTTTCTAATCTTTGTTGATCAGCTAATACCTGAAGATGAAACGCTTGGCGTTTTGAAAGATCTAGTAGTGTGTGAATGATCAAATAAAGATATTTATCTGGTTGCATGTAGTTTTAAGATCTTTTTCGGATTTGAATATTTAGATTCAAAATCTTCATCGTGTATAGACGGTAAAATAAATATAACTAGAATAACCATAGCTTGAGACAAATAATGTGATAAAATATTTGGGTTTACATAAAATTTAAAGTTGCTGCAAAAATTTAAAACTGGTTAAACCAGTGGCGAAAGTAGAAAAATCCAGATCAGGACCCGACTTGAAGTGTTTAAAACCTCTGTTAAGAAACTGGTTGCAAAATATAATACAATTTAAAATTGCCGTTAATAAGCTTCCAACTCAGTTAATAACGCGATTTTATTTTGCAATGTTGATTCAGTTTGTAAATACGTAGTTACTTGTGCCCATTGGAAACAGATTGCTCTTTCGTTTTTAAGAATCAGTTTGGAAAAACGTGAACGTGCTGTTTTCAAAGGTTAGAGAGGAAAGAAAATCAATGCAGCCCCCAAAAATTCTGACGTTCAGATTCTTGCTTTGTAAAGCTAATCTAAATCATAATTGCCCAAATGGTTTGTTCTACAAGTAAACATATTAAAAACAACGGCCGTTCTCTCTCTCCATCCATGGAATAGAAGAAAAAATTTACTGATATCTCTTATTTATATACACTAAGGGCAAGGTCAGTGGAAACAAAGAGGGAAAAAAAGGAATATATGACCATAATTTCGAAATCCTAGAACCTTGGCAATCTCTGTTTTGGTCTGATAGGAAGAAAACCTCTTCTCCTCGAAGCAAAAGAATTGCCACTTACCACGAACAGCTAAGGTTTGTGTGTCTGCTCATTTTCTTGAGTGTCTATATTGGATACCCACGTTAGTCCTTTCATTCTTCTTTACGAGTTCTGATCGAGATAACACTACGATGGTCAGCATATTATTCTTCCGGCCCTCTAAGGGGTTATAGAAGCTTGTGTGATTCTATCAGTGAGGATCGGTGGCAGACAAAATATCCTCATCGGACCACTGGAGCTAGAAAATAACATTTCCTACCACCTAGAAAAGCATGAGAGTCCCAAATCAGCCGTTAGTTTCTTTAACTTCATGTGCTATATGATAAAAAAATATAGAAGTAAAACAATTTCCCAGAACAAATAATCCTATTGTTAAGATGTGCGTAGGGTAGAGAGGATTGATTTTGTTTGATCAAAATGCGTCATTTTCCTAGGCAAGAAGTTATTTTTGCTGCAACTAAAGCACTGTACTTATTAAAACTGAACGTAAAGATTTATTTTAATTGAAGTAGACATTAAAACATTGCATAATACCGGGTAAACAAATATACTCAATGGACAAAACATTAGAGATACCTACCAAATAGCGTGTTGGTCCTCCTATAGCGCCAATAACAGCCTGTACATACAGAGGCATCTACTCCATTAGATGCAGGAGGGTTTACGGGGGTAATGCCAGAAAAACATGCTGCAGCATTGTCCAGAACTCCGCCCCAGACGTCGGTCCAGGATTTATCGACTGATGTTCCACTCCATGGCATTCCAGAGAGCTTCTACAGGGTTTAAATCCGGGAGACTTTGGGGGACACCGGATGGTTCCAAACTCAGATGAGTGTTCCTCTGTCTTGGTGGTTACGACCCGGTGGTGCGGTGCATTATATCCTGAAACTGACCATCGGCCGCAAGATACACGAAGGACATGAAAGCATGTAAGTGATCAGCCAGCACATGCTGGTAGCTCGCAGATTTTAAGGACCTGTCCAGAGACACTAAGGGACCTAATGTGTCCCATGAGAAGTCTCCCCAAACCACCACAGAGCCGCCACCGCCTTGAACAGTGCTGACCTGGCACGATGGTGGTCATGGCTTCATGCTGTGGACACCACACCCGCATCCTCCTGCCAGCTCGGTACAGCTAAACACTGGATTTATCTGACCACACGACGTGGGCTATTCTGCGGAGGTCCAGTTTTGATGTTCCCGGCACTAGGCGAGGTGTAATTTCTGATGACGAACAGTCAACAGAAGCATACGAATAGGGCGTCTGCTCCCGTATCCTAGGGTATGTATTGTGCGTTATACCATTTGCTCGCTGATGCTTCTTGGTAACCTGGGTGTGATGTGCGTCACTTTTGCCAAGCGGGCGGCCTGTAATAGCCTGGATAGTCTACGTCGATCCTGGCCATAAATGGCGTGTGGTTGGTCACTGCTTGATTTTTGGGCACTGGTACGTCCTTCGATGGTATACTCGCGGTACACCTTTGATAGGGTTGCCCTCGGCAGCCCTAGGGTTCTTAAGACTTGGGCGATAGAATGATTCATCTGTGTTGCGCCGACAGTGCGTCCACACCCACGATCAAGTAGCATGTTGCCCATGTTCGTCGATTGCGATGCACTGTTAGGAAGCCCTGCTGTCTGCCTATTTATCGCCTACTTGAGTCTGTACCACTCTGCTCAGAAGATAAACTGCCCATCACCCCATCTCTAATGTTTTTTCTACCGAGCATACATATTACATATCACTAAACTGTTCTCTGAGATTCAGAGGTTAGCTCCAAAAAGAAATACAAACTACCAGATAATATTTACTACCTATTGCCGTATCAAACTTTGCCATTTACTGCAATCTTGGCGTACAACTCTGGCTTTTTTTTTTTTTTTTTTTTTTTTTTTTTGATTGGAGGTTTTACGACCACCGTGAGCAACTCAACGGGCTATAAGCAGTCTCCCGTCCCTAATTTAGGGTCACTGGTTCCAGAGAAGGGAGAGAGCCAGTGCCGTAAGACAAACACAACATCCATGCCTGACCAGGATTCGAACCCGGACCCCTTACGGACGAATGGTCAGAGGCCAGCGCCTTAGACCACTCCGCCACCGGGGCGGCAAAACAACTCGGGCTTCACTGACATCCATCACACGCCATACACAAGATCTTCTATACTTCATACTCATGTTTTTCTCATGCAGATACTCCTGAATCTGATCCTTCCATGACTTCCTGAGCCTTCCTCTGCGTATACACTAAAAGGATAATTTATTAAATACATTCATCTAATAAAGTGTGGATCCACCTTTCTCCCTTAGAACAGCAACAACACGTCGTAGCATAGACAAGCAGGTTCTGAAAACATTCTTGTGGTATTGCTGTCTATGATCCCATGACAGCCATCCTCAAAGCGCTGCGAGTTGCCGGCGGTAAGTTTCTGGATTCACATCGTCCCAAAGATAGTCAAGTGGGTTCGAATCTGAAGAGTGTAAGCGTCTTTCATTGGTTGAGAACTCAATGGAATGCTATTCCACATCAGTCTTCGCCAAAAAGGAATAATGGGAAGCGTTTTCTGTTGAAAGTAGACATCTTGATGTTGGGATTGGATAGCCCGTGAACAGGTGTAGGTGGTTATAGAGTACGTCAACGGAACCTTTTGCTGAGATGGTATAAATAGGTACAAACTGCTCAAAGGTGTCTCACCTAAACAGTTCCCAGAACACTGCACCTGCTCCACGGGTCTGTTAAGCCCTTGACCCAACAATTAAGGTGCACGACCTCGTGCGACTAACGCTACATACGCACCCTGCCGTTAACATGTAGTACTCAGAACCTTGATCGTCAATATGTCAACGCAGATTTGTGCTGAGATGGTCTAAATAGGTAAAAATTGCCCCAAGGTATCCCACGTAAACAATGCCCAGAACATTGTACTGGGCACTGGTCTGTTAAACCCTTGACCAAACATTAAGGTGCACGATCTCGTGCGACTAACGCTACACATGCACTCTTCCGCTATCGTGTTGTATTTGGAAACTTGGTTTGTTGGACCAAGCTATCAGTGTCCAGTCTTCCACGGTCCAGTGGAGATGTTCTTTTGCCTATGGCAGCCTCATAGCTCAGCGATGTTTTGTTAACAAGGGAACTGAATACGAGCGTCTACGGCTATTGCCAAGTCGTGCCATGGTACATCGAATGGCCTTTGCACAAATTTTAGTACGTGGTACTTCGAAAATCAACTGTCCGTTTTCCCGGTGGCGGCCGATCTTTTGGTATAAATATGCTGTGGTCGAACGCGGAAATTTCCAACGTACTGCAGTCGCAGAGTTTGAGCATATCATCTTCGCGCAATCTGTCCACAAACGGACTTGCTCAGGTACCCGTGTTTACGCATCATCACACTAGTTGGTATAAGTGATACTGCGGAGAAAATTTAAATAACTTCGCCTTAGAGACTTGCTACTTCTTTTCCATGGCATTATGTCCAGACTTTGTGAGCTCGAGAATTTTAAAAAACAATAGTTTCTGAAACTTGTTTGCTATATATTCTTGTGTTGAAATGAGGGAGGAGGGAAAACAAAAGAATGGCTAACTTCGGTCTTCCTTTAGCTGTACTATCTCTTTGGTGGAGAGGCATTTGATGCAACCTTATACATGAATGAATTTAAAATTTGATTAATGCGATGTAAACATAACCCCAAATTTCAGTAAGAAAATCAAGAACACCAACATGGATTTCAAACGCTGCTCGAAAGCCCAAAATTTCGGGTTAACAGCATATTAAGCCGATCATGCAAAATGGCTGATTTCAGTAAGGTGAAGAATTGTGATTTAAAGAAGCGAAATCCACGACTGGCGTTCTGCACAGATTCGTACAAAAATTTGGCAAGAAACCACTCGCAGAAAAACTGTACGTGTGGTACAAATAAATCGGTGAGAGAAATTTTATTTTCGGTAAACGAAGGGTGGTGGAAGATCACCTGCTCCAGCGGAGACAGTAAGAGAAAGTTTTTTTAGAGACCGTTTTGAAGTCCACGCTTCACGTCGCGTGCAATTAGAGAGCCTCAAGTTTAATCAACAGCTCAGAAGATCTTGCGATGGAGACTTGTTTTCAAGATATATAGACCTCAAATTCTGCAAGCTCTCTGAGTGAAAATGATAAATTCAACAGGTACTATTTCTGCTGGTTCAAGCGAACGGAGACGGACGATTAATTAATCAACTAAGAATCGTTTTTGATTAAGCAGGGTTCTGTGTGAGTGGTAAAGTGATCAAACAAAACGTTCCCATTTGGTTCACAGGAAATCCTGGAAAAGTGCTAACATACTAACCTGCAATGAAAAAGGTTTTGCAGCGACAGTACAAAAAATGTGTACGGACTCTTTTTCTTACGGAAATCAACTATACAGGGACAATTTTTTTTCTGTTTTTTTTTTTTTTTTTGATTGGAGGTTTAACGACGCCGTGAGCAACTCAATGGGCTATAAGCAGTCGCCCATCTCTAATTTAGGGTCACTGATTCCAGGGAAGGGAGAGAACCAGTGCCGTAAGAAACAAAATTCATGCCTCACCGGGATTCGAACCCGGACCTCTTTCGGACGAATGATCAGAGGCCATCGCTTAGACCACTAGGGACATGTTGGAAAGTTTCCTCATTCTACAATTGGAAGTTGACATAGAGCCAGATATCCTGTTCCAACAAGATGGTGCGTCGCCTTATTTCTTTTGAAGGAAGCCCGCAACATTCCTGACAGCCACTACCCTGAAAAATCGATAGGCCGCAGGAATCCTATTCCATGGGCTATAAGGTCCCCGTACTTAACAGATCTGGATTTAACTTTAAGGGGCTTCGTTAAAAGGATACCATGTTCATGCCTAACACTGTTGCAGAGTTGAAAACCGAGAATTTTTGTTTGTTTGGGGGTATAACATCCACCGTGAGCAACTCAATGCGCAACAAGCAGACACCAGTCTTTAATTTAGGGTCACTGGTTCCTGGAAAGGAAGAGAGCCAGTGCCGTAAAAAAAAAAACACCATCCATCCCTCGCCCGGTATCCACTTGGACAAGCGGTCAGAAGTCGGCGCGTAGAACACTGCGCCACCAGGGAGGCGAAAACATCCTTATTTCAGAAACCATGTTGCAAGTGATGGGAGGCAATGCTAGGTAGTATCTGGCAGGAACTGGATTATCGCTGGGATGTACGCAGTGTTACGTAGGGAACAAATATTGAGCACATGTAAAAAAAAAATTCTGTACTTCAGTATACTCTGTTCAAATTCCAAATATGAAGTTCAAAATGAGCTGTGCATTTTTAAAATTCTTACAGAAATTTATGATTATCCTGCAGAGTTATGATCACTGAAGTCACAACTGCACCTTTTTCAATCCTGCACACTTTTTATCCTCATCTATAATAAAGTAATAAAACATCAGAGTGAAGAAATCATGGGACATCTCATTCCTGGGGAACGCGGCCTCTATCATCATGCATCCATACCGCAGGGCAATGAATTCTTCCAGCTGGACAGTGCGGTTCCCCACACAGAAGCGCTGACTAGAACATGGTTAGAAAGGCATTCCGCAGAAGTTTCAACCCTGGAATGACCTCCCAGTTTCCCGGATACGAACTTTTGGGGCGTTCAAGCTTTGAATCCTCCACCCAGGTATGCGACAGAATTATGGACAGTTTTTCAGCAAGCATGGATTACACCTGTGGTACCTGTGGAACACTTTCGTGATTTAGTGGACTTAGTACCTCGCCATGTGACTGCCCTTATCCGAGGGAAAGGTAAGCCTACCAGTTATTTCGTCGGTACCCTATTACTTGTATCTCCTCAGTGTATGATAGAAAGGATACAATTTTTTAAAATGAATTCTGCAAACCTTAAAGGCGTCTGCAATTTGATGTTTCCAGAATTATTGCACACGCAATCTGCACGTGCTGTCAGTAGAAATGCTGTTTAAATTAATGAGTAGAAAACACGCTATAAGAACACTAACAGAAACTTACTACCCAGAGAAGCATCTGTTAAATTTTAGGTTTTCATCCTGACTTGTGGATTTTGTAATGCTGTTTTGGGATTTATTGCATGCCAGAGTTGTTTTTTTCAAGAAATGAAAAAACTTTAGTTCGGGAAGCACGAAATATGATATATTATAGTCGGCATTATAGCTGCCGTAGATTTTACTGTTCCCCAGGTAATCGTCCTGAAAGATTCGTTAGCCCCCAGCGTATAGAAACGATTATAAATATGTATGCATATGTTCATTCTCACGTGGAATTTCTTTGTTCGCGCGCATTTTTGGGTAGACCGAACGAAATTAGCATTCTTTGAGGCTGTTGCTCTCAGATACACTCGATTAGCCGCATTATAGTCTGCTTAGCGCTTAAGTATTTGAAGTAACTGTCTTGCGTGACAATGGTATTTGAAGGGTGCCTAAATGAGAGAAACACAAGCATAAATGTGTTTGCAGGTAGCCCCACGTAGGTGAGGATTACCTCCGAAACCCGATTAAGTGGACAGTGGAGATTTTAGGAAGCTTTTAAGGCAGAAGGGAAACTTTGGAAGTGGGGTGTAAGTAAATTGCGGCGAAAAGCTGAAGAAGATAATTTTCTGAACCTCCAAGGATAATAAATAAACGTGGGAGAAAATTCTGGCGCTTTGAAGACCCTCACAAAAAACGGTATTTCTTGCGTTAAAAAACAGGCTGAATGCCAGGCATCAACAGAACACACGACAAATGCATGGCAGTCGTTGTCGGTTGTGACGTATATTCTAAATTAACTTTTAATTTTAGTATCTTTCCCTATGTAAATTTTGAGTTTGTTCTGTTTATACTTTCAAACTTAATGTTTCATCTTCTCTCTCACGAGAACACTGTTGGCAACACAATTGAGGTAAGAGTGAGCGTGATCCATGAAAGTATGAGATAAGAACGATAGATAAAAACAACGAGATAGCAGTCGCTCGTGTGTGGTGGATGTGTGGTGATGTGAATTACGTTATTTTCGAAGTGCGATCTATGCTACTGATAGAGTGGTGGAGATGTGGTTATGCAAATTACGTTATACCTGGAAATGCGATATCTATGCTACTGAAGTTCGTGCTGGGAACAATAAAATAATTCCCGTTAGTTGACTTCTGTCTTATGTTTCGTCTGGCCGTAAATATTCATTTAGGAACTATTTCACCGTATGCTTATTTAATGATTTAGAAATAACGTAAGAAACGACGACAAAATTTCAGCACGAAAAGAAATTACGTTATAAGGTGTAAAAACAAGCCTGCAGCTGACCGCGATCATATCGGTGAAAATGTCGCGGCGGGAGAGAACTGACTTTGAGAAAGGAAAGATTGTTGGGTGTTATATTAGTGGGTTTTCCATAACAGAAACCAAGAGGGGTTTAAACATACCCAAGTCAACTGTTTTGGATGTATACTGAATAAGTGGAAGACGCATGGCGTGCCTGAAGCAGCAAAACGTACCGGCAGACCAAAGAAAATCAGTGACAGAGGGAAGTCGAAGCCTCAGGAAAGTCGTTACAGCTAATCGGCTAGCAGTTTCCACTTCCAGAAAGTTGTTCCGATCCCGAAGCTACATTTGCTTAAAGCTTCAATTGCTTGGAACTTCGTTGTCCTAGGTGGTGTTACGTTAGCATGCTCAAATGGAAATCAGGAGATGCGCGTTTGACTCCCGTTCCAAGACGATGTGGTCTCCAGTTTCTTGAAGGATGGCTACATGGGAATCAATAAAATGTACAGCATTTGTAGTCTGACAATGATATGTACAGGGTGAATTCACTTGGGAATGAACACTTACGTGGAATATACAGATGGGGAATATACGATGAGCGTGAAACCCGAACGGAGCGGTTCTTTATTCCCTGACGAAGCAGTCGACATGCACTACCAGTGAACAAAATATCTCCCTGGCAGCTCGGTGGCGCCGCACTGACGCGCCATCTGTCTAGTAGTGGTGGTGGGGAAATAGCGTGTCTCCGCGGGCAGTTTAAGCGAGGAGGTTGAATGAAGATGGTGTACCCAATTGAAGAGCGTGTGTTCATTGTGCGCCAGTACCGGATAACCGGTTCCTTCAAATGATGTCAGAGTTTCTTAAGACATTTGGTAAGCGTAAAGCACCCACTACAGCCACCATTTCGAAATTAGCAAAGAAGCTGGAGAGAACGGGAAGCTTGGTGTATCCGCATAGGGGCAGACGACCCCAGACGGCGGAGTACACAATAGAGGATGTGCAGCAGCGGTTATTGGCATCCCCAGGAAAATCTATTCGGCGGCTATCCCAAGAGACTGGACTATCGTATTCGACATGTCAAAAAGCAGCCAAACAGGGGAAGACTAACCGCTGTTTCACAGAAATCTGGGGTGTCAGGTCGGGAGACATAGGCGGCCACAGGTCTCCCGATCTGACACGCCAAGATTTCCTTGTCTGGGGACTTTAAAAAAGCAAGGTTTATGCCAACAAGCCAAGGTAGACTGAGGAACTAAAAGACATCACACGAGAAAATGCTGCCATCGACGTCTCTACGCTACATTGCACATTCGCCAATATGGAGCGTTGCGTGAATATGTGTCTGGACGATGGCGATGGGCACTTCCAGCATCTTCTATGAGACATTCCTTTTTGTCATGGATCAAGGTATGTTTCACATTAATTTCAATCAAATGCGCCTTTGAAATCGTGAGTTAATTGAAAAAAATAAGTTCAGTTTAGAGTGAATCACCCTGTATATGCCTTTCACATATTTATGAAGAGTTAATTCTCCCGTGAATTCGCCTCGCATTAGTTTTTATGAAATATTTAACGCTTGAAATCACGATACGCTTAAACATCAAATCCGGTAGTCAGTAGGTGAAATAAATTTAAATTCGGCGTTCCAAGGTTTAGGTGGAAGTTAAAAAAATGGCCGTCATTCTATACGGAACTGGTGCGGATTTAGGCAAAGGGAAATACAGAAAATTTCCGCGCATGCTTAAATTCGCCGTTATAACTAAGAGCAAAATAGGTAACATGGCTAATGTTTATCCTCTCGAAATTAATGATACATGTCACTAACGGATTTCCTAAACAAATCAGAGGCGTTCTCAAAACTCTCATGGTAATTCCGTTCTCTAAAATAGCTGTTACATATTCTGCGAACTAAAAGCCTGATGATTTATTCCAGAAATATTCGTCCGTCTTGAGACTTTCAAAATGCACTCACTAATAATTTACATGGTTGTGGGTTCCGCTTTGGCGATCGATGCGGTCTGTAGTTTTCCACTAATTATTACTCCTGTTAATACTACAGCGAAACCGGAGTTTTGGTATTATGGCCAACATGCCTCTTTAATTAGGTGAGCTTAGAACGAGAACTTTATGCTAATTCCTTTGACTTACGTCGTGTGCGAACATCGCTGGGATCTGAAAATACGTCAAACTTGCCTGTAGATACACTCAATCTCCGATGCACTGGCTCCGGAACACGGAATCATTATGTCGGCCTTCAAACATTGATTACACAATGTCTCAATGAAACAAAGATAGCTGCGAAATCGTTATTACATATTTACTTATTTGGAGAACATGAAAGGGTGACTCATTATTTTAATAGCTTGTAAATTACAGTTTTTAAAGAATAATGTAAGAACGTGGAGGTGTCAATGAACTTTTGGCACTCAAAATTCCACGATCATCTTCCGTGGGCACATTAATATACATCGTGATTCATAATTATTGTTGTGTTTTTCGTGGCCTGGCATGATCCAACCCTAACCGACCAAATAAAACTGCCTACATCATAAAGAAGTTCACCGCGGAAAGTTTTATGTGGCAACACGGTACCTGATGATTTAACGTCATACGACGACTGTTCATGAAAAAGTAATGTGCGTACTCCGGTTCTTCGAAACAAAGTCAACTGTTATCACAATGCAACGTCCTCACAGAACGCAGTATGGCAGAACTCCACCTTCCGATAATGCTATCTGACGTTGGTTAAAGCAGTTTCAAAAGACTGTTAGTGTGCAGCATCAAAAAGGAGCAGGAAGACTGAGCACTTCGTAGGATGATGCTGATCACGTTGGTTAAAACAGTTTCAAGACTGGTAGTGTGCAGCATCAAAAAGGAGCAGGAAGACTGAGCTCTTCCTAGGATGATGCTGATCACGTTGGTTAAAGCAGTTCCAAAAGATTGGTAGTGTGCAGCATCAAAAAGGAGCAGGAAGACTGAGCACTTCCTAGGATGACGCTGATCACGTTGGTTAAAGCAGTTTCAAAAGACTGGTAGTGTGCAGCATCAAAAAGGAGCAGGAAGACTGAGAACTTCGTAGGATGATGCTGATCACGTTGGTTAAAGCAGTTTCAAAAGACTGGTAGTGTGCAGTATCAAGAAAGAGCGGGAAAACCCAGCACTTCGCAGTACGATGTTGATCGCGTCCAGGAAGCCTTTTCTCGAAGCACTCAGAAGTCAACAAAATGAGCTGCGTCGCATTTAGGTATGCCACAAACGATTGTCTGAATGGTTCTGCACAACCGTCTACAACTCCGTGCGTAAAAACCGCAGATTGTACATGCTTTACAGCGGGACGATAAACCCCGCCGTTTCCAACTTTCCCAAGGCATTTTGTTCAAAGTAGAAGTTGATGAACATTACCTGCTGACATGGATATTTAGTGATGAAGCAACGTTTTTCTTCTCAGGAAGGGTACATCGGCCTAAATGCAGAATATGGGGCTTGCAAAACCCTCACGTCATTCGAGAATTCGAACGAGATAGTCAAAAGGCGAACGTCTAGTACGTTTTATGTCCGAAAGTGTTGAGGCCATTTTTCTTTGTGGAGAAAACAGTGACAGCGGTGACCTATCTGGACAAGCTACAGCTGTATCTGTAGCCTCAGTTGGAAGATCGGCAGCCCAGAGTGGTTTTCCAGAGCGATGGCGCACCGCCGCATTGGGCTGCTATTGTCCGAGAATTTCTTGACCTGCATTTTCCTGGGTGTTGGGTTGGGCGTGGTGGACACATTCCGTGGCCTCCGAGCCCACCCGATATTACGCTCCTGGATTTCTTCCTGTGGAGATACGTGAAAACATCGCTTACCAGACCCCTGTGACCTCCTTCGATGAACTGAAGACCTGAATTGGTGCTGCAAATGCTGGCCAACACTTGGCGTGAAATTGAATGTCGCTTGGATATCTTACGTGCCAGGAAAGGCGCCGATTTCGAAGTGGTTTAGCATTCGATATATCAGTGTTCTCATCTGTCATATTCTCTTTGTGATTTTAGTTTGTTGTTTCCCGTTTTCCGATTACATGCCCCTGAAACCCCGACAATAATTATGAATCACCCTGTAGTTATGCGACTTATTTTTGTCTTATAAATTTATTAAAAGGGTATCTTGCCGCCCCGCTGGCCGACTGGTACGAAGAGTTGTCTTCTTATTCCTTCGAAATGAGTCCGCGTTCGAATTTCTGGATAAGGCGTGGATGGTGTGTTTGTCGTAAGGCACTAGCTTTGTCCTTTCCCAGAGAACCAGAATTAGGAACGGACGACTGCTTATGGCCCACCGAGTTGCTTTTACAGTAGTTGCTACCCCCCCCCCCCCCCCAAATTGAAAAACATTTTCTTATTTTACGTTTTTACAGAGTAGTTTCACTTCCAAGTGAAAATCCTCCAAATACGTGGCGTTAGTGAATAAACAAAGACATCGGTCTTTCCACGTTTTAGCAACACATAACCCCCAAAAAAATTGTTCGGTCATCGCTGGGGATTCGAATCCGAGATATCTCGATATCTAGCAGAGCGCGTTAGCCTCACACCACGGTGGCCAACAATCCATGGCGCTATGTTTTTGGTGTTGTTTTTGTCAGCCTCTAACACCATAAATCCGTAAGATGGGCTCAGCTACTGAGACGTCTCCATCTGGTAGGCATTAACTCAGTAGCTGAGCCCATCTTAAGGATTTATGATGTCAGATGCTGACAGAAAAAACACACATATCACCGTGGATTGTTGGCCATCGTGGTGTAAGGCTAACGCGCTCGGCTAGATATAGAGAGATCTGGGATTCGGATCGCCAGTGGTGACCGAATAACAATTTTTCTGTTGCTATGTGATGCTAAAGCTTGGAAATGTGTTGCTAAACGTGGAAATTGCTATGTGTTGCTAAAACGGGGAAAGAGCGATGTCTTTGTTTATATTCACTGCTATAATTAATATTATAGCCAGCGTCGTTAATGCCCACCAGATGGAGACGTCTCAGTAGCTGAGCCCATCTTACGGATTTATGATGTCAGATGCTGAGAGAAAAACACACATAGCGCAGTGGTTTGTTGGCCACCGTGGTGCAAGGCTAACGCGCTCGGCTAGATATAGAGAGATCTGGGATTCGGATCGCCAGTGGTGACCGAATAACAATTTTTCTGTTGCTATGTGATGCTAAAGCTTGGAAATGTGTTGCTAAACGTGGAAATTGCTATGTGTTGCTAAAACGTGGTCTTTATTTATTCAGTTTCACTTCGTTTTATTAAAGTAATGTAATAATGATCCTGCACAAATGTCTCGATAGCGATTTTTTTTATTGGAGGTTTAACGACCACCGTGAGCAACTCAATGGGCTATAAGCAGTCGCCCGTCCCTAATTTAGGGTCACTGGTTCCAGGGAAGGGAAAGAGCCAGTGCCGTTAGACAAACACAACATCCATGCCTCACCGGGATGCGAACCCGGACCCTTTTCGGACGAATGATCAGAGGCCACCGCTTAGACCACTGCGCCACCGGGGCGGCGGTAGCGATTTTCTTGCATAACAAACAATGGGTGCTCGAGTTTGTGGAAAGTGAAAAAAAAAGTTTAACTGTACACCACTGCAGTCTTTTTTTTTTTTTTTTTTCACGTATTTTCTGTTGGATTCTTTCAGTTTAGTTCACTTTTTATTCTTTTTGGGAAAAACTGGCATTCAATGTTTCTAAATAAAGATAAAACTCATATCAAAAATGCTTTAAAATCGTTGACTTGTATTTTGATGCCACAGTTTGAATAATAATAGTTGTATAAAGGGATTTTTTCGGGAGGAATACGCTGCAATGGCCTCAGGCACATTTAAACACAAAAGTTTTGTATTTGGGTTTTTTAATTATTATAATTATACACTGTCAACAATTTTGTGGTACATTGCACCAAAAAGTGGTATTACACCAGCTGCACTATTTTCTAAGAAAAGATCCACCATTGTGTGATGCAAACAAAACCAAAACATGGTGCAACCTTTCACCATAATACGGTGCCACTGTGTAGCATAACACAATGCAGAGTTGCTTCGCTTTTTGTTTTTTTTTCACCACGCGATGGTGAATTTTTTCTTAGAAAGTGTGGTGCCCAACTGGATTAGTATCATTTTTTGGTGCAACCTATACCACCAAATTTTTTTTTATTTTTTTTTTATTGGAGGTTTAACGACCACCGTGAGCAACTCAATGGGCTATAAGCAGTCGCCCGTCCCTAATTTAGGGTCACTGGTGCCAGGGAAGGGAGAGAGCCAGTGCCGTAAGACAAACACAACATCCATGCCTCACCGGGATTCGAACCCGGACCCCTTTCGGACGAATGATCAGAGGCCAACGCCTTAGACCACTGCGCCCACCAAATTTTTAACAGTAATTAATACACGGTTGAGTCATATTATTGCGACCACCAGCTAACATCCAGAGTAATCGCCGTGTGCAGTGAGGACAGAAGCTAGACGGGCTGGGAGTGACTCAATAAGGAGCTGGAAGGTGTTCAAAGGAATGTGCAGTCATGCTGACTGCAGTGCAACTGACAGCTGCTGGAGGGTGCGTGGTGGAGGATCCATGTAGCGAACAACACGACCGAGATGGTCCCACAGATGCTCAATTGGGTTCAAGTCTGGGGAATTAGGGGGCCAGGCAAGTGCTTTGAACTCTTCATCATGCTCTCCCAACCACTCTGACATTTCTAGCTGTGTGATACATCGCATTTTCGTGCTGGAAGATCCCGTCCGCCCCAGAGAAGACAATTAGGATGTATGCGTGTACGTAGTCTGCGAGGATGGATTTATAACGAATTCGGTCCATAGTGTCTTCCACAGATATGAGTGCACCCAGAGAATTCCACGAAAACGTTCCTCAGACCGTAAAGCTGCCCCCACCAGCTTGTGTTCTTCCAGCAATTGAAGAGTGTTTGTTCCCCAATGTGTTCGCTGAACTGTCGTTTCAGAAACACTTCCGGTAACCCCCTGGTTCATTCGGCCAGTGAGTTGCTCCTCTGTAGCGTGTAGATCGGCCCTCACTCACCTTCGCAGCCAACGTTTACCTCTCACATCAATGGCACGTGGTGGTCCACAGTTTCCTTGTCGCTATTCACAATGGTGCCGCTTCTCCAATAACGATGCTGCTTCAGAAATACTACCATCCTTGGCCCGAAAGGTGATAATCATCCCCTTTTGCAAATCTGATAAATCGCTCTTTTTATCCATGACAGCAACCAGTGATATGTTTTCAGATTACCTACAGCATACCTTATATATCCTCCAAGACAGCTCACGATACGTGCCTTCTCTTATTGGCTACGCGCTATTGATATCAAAAGTTGAAGGTGGTCACAATGTGACTCGACTGTGTATAACCTACAGTAATATTTGCTAACAATAGATCATCTACATGCAGTTAAATAATTAATAGAAAAAACAAATGAATATCAGAAAGAAGTTTACTTAGTTTTTGTAGACTATACCAAAATTTTTGATTCTGCATGTGTATCAAAAGGAAACGAGTTCTTCAATAAAAAGGCAAACATTGGAAGGGAAATATGTCAGTTTAATAAATAAAATATATAGCAAGTCTACAGCGACAATAAAGTTGGAGAGCCTGGGTTCGGATCTCGAGATGCAGAGAGGGGTTAGACAAGGAGATCCACTATCTCCAAAATTATTTAACTTTGTATTAGAAGATATTTTTAGAAATTGAAACTGGGAAGAAAAGAGATTAAATATAAATGGAAGTTACGTAAAGCACTTAAGATTTGTTAATGATATAGTCATCATTGAAACTAGCAATAAAGACAAGTAGAATATGATAAAGGACTTGTGGATGAAAAGTCTTAAAAAAAGGCTGACAATGAATCCAACAAGAACTAAATATGAATACAGAAAACGGTACAGGAAAGATTTTGATAGAAGGAAAACAAATAGAAAAAGTAGACGAATACATCTATCGAAGTCAAGTAATCAGTTTAAAAGAAAGACAAGAAAGAGAAATCAATAGAAGAATTATCCAAGGTAATAGAGCCTTTTGGATACTTAAAAGACTATTTCACCGGTGATCTTCCATTGTGTTTAAAAAGAAAAATCTTCAATGCATGCATTACCCCCGTGTTCACTTATGGAAGTGAAACATGAAGTTTCACAGAAAGCCAATGTAAAAAAATAAAAGTATCTGTAAGAAACTTAGAGAGAAGAATGTTACGAATGACAAGAGCTAGAACTAGAAATGAAATCATAAGAGAAAGAACAGGAATAACAGATATTATAAAAATAACAAAAGAATCAAAGTGGAGACGGGCTAGACATGATGGAAGACAAAGATGGGCAAGATTAATAACAGAATGGCAACCTAGAAATGGAAGGAGACGAAGAGTGAGGCAGATAATAAGATGGAGAGATGACCTTCAGAAATTCAGAAGTGCTAAATGGTGGCCTGAAGTTAAGGATCGAGGAAATTGGAAAACGACTGGGGGAGGCCTATACTCTGCAGTGGGTGTCAACAGGCTAAGAAGAAGAATATTTGCTATGTAATAATGTTTCGGATTAGTAGCTATTATTTAATATAACATGAGTATGTAAATCATGTTTTTGCAGTTTGTACCGAACAACAATTCTAACGCTTAATTGCACTGGTCTATCACCGAAAATAGAAACCAACATCTTACATCATTACTTTCGTTGCTTCAGAACCAATGTCTTGTTGGTCGCGGTAGCGCATTACTCTAAGTACTGCGAGTGTATTCTTCTGACCATTCGTCAGAGTTGTTGCTGCGGACTACTTCATAGCTCGGGTCACATTGTTTGCGGCCTAATTAAATACAAAAACCAGGAGTAATTTACTTTATTTTTCACTTAATTTTAATTATTTTTTCTTTGCTCCCTTCCTGCCTCACAAACCCAATTTTCCCCACTGCAGCAGAAAACCCAGGTGGTCAAGACGGTTTACCGCGTTTTCCCCGGACACCCGTGGAGAATGACCAAGGAAATTATCTTCTTTTCATTCTTGTGAGAAGAAGCACGGCATTCATGAAATGGCCCCAGTGCTAGCGTTGCTGGTGGGACAAAACATCCCGGTATTTTAGGAGTACACATGCAAGAGTCCGAACCGCAGTCAGATGAATAGGTGAGTTACGGTTTACGACCATCTCCTCGATGAAGGAGGCACCAGCGAAAGTCGTAAAGTACATCGCGGTGTCACTGAAAAGTCGTAACTCTGTCAGAGGAAGCCCCGTCTAATTCTTCGCTATTCATCCGAGCTCAGAAATTATGTCCCATTGAATTCGCAGAAGCCTCACCTGCCCAACATGCCAGCCGTTGCGAAAAGGTAGCTAAATGGACCAGAAGGCCAACCAATAGCCACTAAGCTCTAGCACTGGTCATCTCAGCTGACCAATCCACACCCCAAGTGAAGAGTTCTTGGAGGCCCCTACCACGTGGAAAATTAAAGGGACGGAAATATATATACAGGAAAACGACATAGTCGGGGACGGTGATTCCCAGACAGATATCGACACAGATGTTTATTCACATATAGTATTCGGAGGACAGATTCATAAATATTCGAGAATAATTCAGAGAGGATTAGGTAGAGCGAGGTAGATATGTAAAGAGAGAGGCGGCTACCGATGATGAGATGGAGGTTGAGTAACCTGCGTTCTTCACGTGTTCCAATTCCCTGAATTTTTATGTCTACCATTGCCTTGAAAAAGCCCCCAGTGGAGGGGGAAGCTGGGCGAATTTTTGTGCTGATAACGCGATAGATAGATCCAAAGTCAGCATACTCTACATTTATCCCTCGGGCAGCGTGGGACCTTAACAAGTGACAACCCAACCGACGGAAGGTAAGATGACGCTGTTTTCCGCAATTCCAGTTCCAATATTATCTGATATATATACATATGAATGGTCTCTATGCCTCCTCGAGATAGATTGAGGGATTTATTTTAAAGTTAAGCTCAGGGGTGTAACAAGCTTACGCAGCAGTGGACCAGTCAACATGGCTAATTCTATTATTTTAAATTTAACGTAACTTTTATTTGGCCTCCACCTGAAGATTTTTTTTTTACTATTATTAGAGTTTTAACGACCGCCGTGAGCCATAAGCAGTCGCCCGTCCCTAATTTAGGGTCACTGGTTCCAGGGAAAGGAGAGAGCCAGTGCCGTAAGACAAACACAACATCCATGCCTCACCGGGATTCGAACCCGGATCTCGTTCGGACGAATGATTTTATTTGAGGTTTAACGACCACCGTGAGCAACTCAATGGGCTATAAGCAGTCGCCCGTCCCTAATTTAGGGTCGCTGGTTCCAGGGAAGGGAGAGAGCCAGTGCCGTAAGACAAACACAACATCCATGCCTCACCGGGATTTGAACCCGGACCCATTTCGGACGAATGATCAGAAGCCATCGCTTAGACCACTGCGCCACCGGGGCTGCTCCATCTGAAGATTGTAATTGCTTAAATATACTTTTCTTATAATAAACATTGTTAATTACTTAACCTAGTGTAGCTAACTTTTTCTAGGCTGTGTATATTTCTCTAATTCACAATTTGCGGCATATGGGTTTTTTACTAATACCTCGTAACGAACATTATATGAAACACAACGCGACGTCCGTAAACTTCGAGCCTTGTTTCCTTTCATTTATGGGAACGCAACCTCACTGTTTATCCAATTAGACGATGATTAAGTATTCCGCGACAACCGCAGTACTGGGTGCGTGGTAATAGAGTGGACCCGAATTTGAGTGACGAAAGAGGCACGAGGGATGTGTTTATCTTACCACACTGGAACTTCCCTGAAACCATCGGCCCTAAATTAGGGACGAACGACTTCTTATATCCCTTAGTGTAGCACACGTTAGTCGTTATAAGTATCTCCTCCCTAAAAACAACACTGTTTCAAACTGAAATCGATCAGGACTCGCTCGTGATGACTTGCGCGTTAAAATACACTGTATCAAGAGTCATACATAACCCATACACTGAGGTGCCCCAAAAAAATTAGGAAGGGCGCTACCATTTTCACTACATGCCACCACACCCATGCGGTAAATGGTATCGTTGATGGATCGTGTATCCGATTCCTGCTATGCCACATAGCAATTTTTCTACGCAACTAATTTTTATATTTTTTTGGTAACTGATCGCCTAGTACGCAATGGTATTCTCCTTAAGTAAAAGTCTTTTTTAAGTCTACCAATTATTTTTGAACCATTAACCCGTACTAGTAATTAATACAGACATTTAACGTGGACCTGGAACATCAAACAAAGATCTTCGCTCTTTCCACGTTTATAAGTGAGTCACGGAAAAATTCTCATTGGCCGCCACCGGGAGTCAAACCCAGGGTCTTCCAGTTACGCGCCGGATATGCTTCCGCTACACCACAGCGGCCTCGAGTTCCTCCAGACTCGCACACGCTAACTGCCAAGCCAATTTGGCAGGTTGCTTCTTGGAGCCGCCCCGCACAATGCTGGGGATTCTTTTTTTTTTTTTTTTTTTTTTTTTTTGATTGGAGGTTTAACGACCACCGTGAGCAACTCAATGGGCTATAAGCAGTCGCCCAAAGATGGTAAGCAGCAACTGAAGAAATAATTAGAAGGCGAATGAATAATTAATACAGACATTTAACGTGGACCTGGAACATCAAACAAAGATCTACGCTCTTTCCACGTTTATAAGTGAGTCACGGAAAAATTCTCATTGGCCGCCACCGGGAGTCGAACCCAGGGTCTTCCAGTTACGCGCCGGATATGCTTCCGCTACACCACAGCGGCCTCGAATTCCTCCAGACTCACACACGCTAACTGCCAAGCCAATTTGGCAGATTGCTTCTTGGACCCCGCACAATGCTGGGGATTCACCAAAGATGGTTGTTTGTTTGATTGGAGGTTTAACGACCACCGCGAGCAACTCAATGGGCTATAAGCAGTCGCCCAAAGATGGTAAGCAGCAACTGAAGAAATAATTAGAAGGCGAATGAATAATTAATACAGATATTTAACGTGGACCTGGAACATCAAACAAAGATCTTCGCTCTTCCCACGTTTATAAGTGAGTCACGGAAAAATTCTCATTGGCCGCCACCGGGAGTCGAACCCAGGGTCTTCCAGTTACGCACCGGATATGCTTCCGCTAAACCACAGCGACTTCGAATTCCTCCAGACTCACACACGCTAACTGCCAAGCCAATTTGGCAGGTTGCTTCTTGGAGCCCCCGCACAATGCAGGGGATTCACCAAAGATGGTAAGCAGCAACTGAAGAAATAATTAGAAGGCGAATGAATAATTAATACAGACATTTACCGTGGACCTGGAACATCAAACAAAGATCTTCGCTCTTTCCAAAAAATTCTCATTGGCCACCACCTTGGTGGAGGCCAATGAGAATTTTTCCGTGACCCACTTATAAACGTGGAAAGAGCGAAGATCTTTGTTTGACCGTACTAGTAAATCGTGGTTCTTTCAGGTATAAATGCGAATAGCACCCTGTTTCCGAAATATCGCTGCGCAAAAACCATTTTGTTCTCTGTATCAGTCTGCCCATAAGTGGGTGGGGATGATGGGATAGCGCAATGAGTCTTACTGTACCCTTCAAAATTACGAAAGGAGCAGTGGCGTAACTACCACCCCAACAGCTGCGTGGGGGCGCAGGTAACAAAGGGGCGTACTGCAGCTGCCAGTCATGGTTTCATGAAAACATCCAAGCGTATACGAAAACAAACAATCCAAAAATGCATATTCTCCTTTAATACATATATGTAGCTTTGCCTAAATAAATGCCAAGTTTCACTTTTAAAACAGTGGGTGTCCTACAGATTGAAGCTGCTCGGCCCTTGGGCTCCGCGTTGTAATACGATCGCTCTGCAATGGTTTGCAATTCCATCGTTCTCCAATGGATTGGAAGCAATACGATCGCTCTCCAATCGCTCTCTCAGGAAAAGTACGAGACCACGTTGGGATTCCCCGTGGAGAATTGAGAAAAGAGTCAGTCACCTAGGATTACGTACAGGACAGGCACCAACAATTAACAGCAGGCGCAGATCAGCATGTCAAAGAGGGGGATTTCTTCAAGTGATTTACAGTATTTTAGTTTTGGACAAAGCAATTACACATTGCTTTGCTCTTTATAGTAAGTATGTCTATCTCATCTACTGAGTGGAAACTTTAACATACAAGCGAACGGTACCCATCTGCAAAATGTCACAATAGGGCCTAAGTGGAGCGCAGTAACGGCGAAAGAAAAAAGTGCACACGAAGAAACTTCCAAAGCTCGACCACTCCTTTTGCGCAGAATCAATTAAAGCCAAATGCCGTTCCTGATTGAAAGAATGATTTGTTTAGCACGTCAACTGTTCAAACTTTAGAGGCAGACATTTCAGATAAACTAAGCACTACAGAAACAAGTGAAAGTAAAATGGGTGACTATGAAGTCTTAGAGTTATTGACCTTAACCATTAAAGTATATTTTACCAAATTTGTTCCTTGCAATAAAATGTATATTCATGCATCAGTCCGAGCACGGTGTTAATCCTGATTGGCTGATTAATAACCTTACATTACAGTATGTACTTCTGTTCCAAAAATCATTTAAAAGTGAAACCTATAGGTCTGTAGGTATCTCACTTTACCAGACATTCTACTCGACCTCCTGACACCTCCCCTCCCCCTCCGTCCACACACAGCGAAAACGCATCCTCCCTCGTGTTCGAAATCCTGGGAAAATGACTTTGCTTGGGGGTGCTGAAGTAAATCTAGCGGGGGGGGGGGGGGGGGCGCACGTTCTGCTAGTTAAACCACTGGAAAGGAGAGTAGGATATGCCAATGACCTCAGCTCCAAATCCAACGATGTATGTCCAGCTGTAGTTAGATTTAGTTTAATTTAAAATAGCATGTTTGATCCGGGGATACTTTTCACACGTAAGTAATGAATTTTGCTATGTCGTTTCAAAGAAAATTCCCAACATATTAGGTAGAAGGAAAAGTTTTTCTTTTCTCTTTTAATTTTGAAGAAAACGTTGTAGGCGGAAATAAACCTCAATGAAGTTAAGGACTATATGCTGCATATTCATAAGCACGAATATGATTATTAGTTCATTCCGAACAAGAAGGACATGAGAATGTGGTCCACTTTTTGTGTGGTCCACCCAGTGATGTATTCAGGCATCTTTTCGGTGGTGCTAAGCCCCCTCAGAAATGCATGAACGGCCTCCCGTAGGATTTTCGAGTGACCTCCTCTAATTGTTTTCGTGTATAGCTGAATACTTGGAGAAATTAATTAAAAATCTTAAGAAAACGAGGAAAAATATTATAATAAAAAAACAACCTCCACATGGACTTCAGTCTAAAATTTCTTTCATCCTTCAATAAAATATTAAACAGTGCTCGCGGAAGGGGCAATTTTTTAGGCACTAACAACTCGGAATATGTCCGCAATAAAAACCTAATTCCACAGAGTAGAGATATTTGCACTGCAATGCATTATATTTTGGAAGCTGGCATTCAGCTTTATTTCAGTCGTCTGGATGCCGACTTTCCATGCATATTGTTAAGCTTCAGTGTACCTAACGTGATGTTAGTGCTTCCAATACGAAAAAGTATTTGCTACCTAATTTTTAACAATAGCAAATTACTAGAAATTGTTCCTACAAAAAGTTTTTTTTTTCTTTCCTGGACGTGGGTGGTTTAAAAAAAATGGAAGTGGTGACACGAAAAAAAAAAAAAAAAAAAAAAAAAATCGAGACACCTCGAACTGCCGTCCAAATGATTGGTTAGTTATTTTTTTTTACTACTATGTGCTAATCTAAATAATCTAAAGTGTCTGCAAAAAAATGGTAGGGAAATGGTTTACACCATGCGTTTTCAGGTAACACTGGAACGATTCCTTAATAATCAAAAACATGTTTGTAAAAAGGCGTGGACATTTTTACCACTATTAATGTTTGGAGGAGGTGGGGAATTTTCTCCAGCACAGCGTTCTCAATATTTTACACCACTTCATGGTGAAATCCGCGGTGCCTTACTGAATTAATGCAAAGGTACAACAGTTTTACATTTTTAATAACTTGTATGGGCAGATTTCTTGGAATTCGCGATATAGGAGCATAAGAAAAAAAATTTAAAATCTATTTAAAAAAATTTTATATGCATTCATGTATATGTAAACAACAAAACTGTGATTATATGTATATAATCAGTCAACAAGTTTCAGCCCACTCAAAATTTGTAATTGCACCCCTGGAAAAAACTTTCTGAATGCAACCCTGGGTCTACCGAGAAATGTTCCGGTGGGTCAATCTGCCCCCGACTGTATTTTTCTCTTCATTATGCGCAATGGGCGTTAAGGCTCAATTTATTCTATACCTCCAATCCCCTACCCTCTGAGTACGCGTATGCAAAAATGATTGAACTTTAAAGTTTTATGAAAAATGGTTACTCCATACAGCAGACGCACACAAGATAAGAATGACTAGTAAAGCCTCAACAACTTCGGCAAGTTTGTGTTCTGTTATATTGTCTATCACGAAGTGACATCGTATTGGCCGAGTCTTGGTATTGTTTCTACACAGCTGTGTGCCGTATTATTGCCCATATTTGTAAATACGTATGATAGCTATGATACTTATAAATAAGCACAATTACAATAGTAATCCAGAAATATTTTTTTTTTGTTTTGTTTTTTAATGGTTAACGACCCTACCGTAAGCAACTCAGTGTGGTACGAGCAGTCGACCGTTCCTAATTTAAGGTCTCTCGTTCCACGAAAGACCCACCCATCATCCACGACTCACCCGTGATTCGAACCCTAACTCATCTCGGACGAATGGTTAGAGAGGGAATCACGGCCACAAATAATATTTGGTACTGAAAATAAATTTATCATAAAATGAAGATTTATAACCAAAATTATGTTCACCACATATAGAAAACATCAGCCACAGAACCTGAAAGTCACGAAGAACAAATGTTTTAAAAATATCAAAGCAAAAAGATTAATTTCTGTTGTAAATCATACCTTATAGAGTTCAAAGGATCTTGACAGTTATGGCGAATAAAAGTTCCGCTCTATTTTAAAATATCGAACTAGTAGTATCATTGTAAAGCATTGAGAGAACACAACTGAAGTTTGGTTAGGCCTATATAACACCGCTGGTACTGCAGGAAAAGTTTCGCAACATTAAAGCAATAAATGCGGTTAAAACTTAAATAAAATGAAATGGATAAGGCTGTAACTTAATGCTCAGTTGAAGTGAATTATAAGTTGCAACACAATATAAAATAGTTCACACTTGAAGATAATCTTCACACCCACACTACCTCAAAATGAATTCTCTCTTGAAGCATTTCAAACTGCTATTCGCTGGCACTTTCGGAAGACAGATCATAATGACAGTGAGGTTGTCGCATAATTGCGTCATCGTACATGATACTTTGAACTGTGCTGCCATCTACCGTGTATGTTTGTAATGAAATACTTGTTTTTCTTCTTCCTCTTTCTTTTTTTCTCTGTCAATTACAGGTTTCTAAGCACAGAAGAGGTTAACAGCTATTTGTACTACAATTGGATTTGCTAAACTTATCTATGTAAACTTCCTCAGCAGTCAAGATTTCTTTCCATGATTTATATTATATCAAGATTTCAATATCAGTCCAATTAGGTTCCGTTTGGTGTTGCAAACAATAATCCATAAGCAATATGAAACAGGCGTAGTGCTATTATTATCATAGATAAGGATGCAATATTCGCTTGATATTTTCAACGAAGGATTTTTTTCGTAGTTTCAGGGGCGGATCGAAACGACGAAATTTGACCAAGGACTTCAGCTTTGCGGTCCTCTATAAAAACAAACACATGCCTACATGAGATCACCTCATAAATTCCCTCATCTAAAAAAATTTGTTAGATGCTAGGCGAAAGAGAACCTATGAAACGTGCATTGCAAAACGAATTCAGTAGTGAATAAAATTTAACGGAGAAGGAAATTTAAAAATTCGTTCATTACTGAAAATCAGGACGAAATGCGTATAAATAACTTCTTCAGGAAGAATGGTACATAAATATTCAAATCGCAAATAACATCATGAGCGGTTTTTACAGTCGGAGGAGGGGGGTGGGTAGTTAGTTGGTTCCACGCGCATTATAGAAATGGTGTGAATGCTTTGTCGTTAACAGTCGCGAAGTATTCTGATATACGTATATGGAAAGCTTTCGAAATATCAAGTTTGGTGGTTGAACCTGGCTTGTCGGTTAGTTTCGCTTCTTCAGAGACAAATTTATCGTCATTTTCGTAGCAGTGTTAAAACATAACATTATGGCCATTTTCGTAACGCTGTTTAATCATAACACTGTTACAGAAATAACCATAAATTTCTTTCGGAAGAAGCATAACTAATCAACAAGCATGATTCATTTTTTTAACCTTTCCAACCGTAAGTTGAAGAAGCGTATATGCTCCATCTTTGTCCGTCCGTCTGTCTGTCTGTCCGCACGATAACTCGCGTAAAAATGGTTCGATTTCGATGAAATATTAGTATGTGGTAGGGGACAACCTGGGAAAGAACTCTATTGAAAATGGACGAAATGGGGGTCAAAGGTCAGGACATAGGAGCTGGATTCATTCCATCGCCCTATTCGTCATAACTTACGTAAAAATGCTTCGATTGCGACAAAACTTCATCATGTGATTTCGGAGGAATACTGAACCAATTCTGCTTAATATCATCAAAATAGGGCAAAAGGACAGGGCACAGGAGGGAGATTTATTGCACAACCATTATCCTCATAACTTGACTAAAAGTGCTTGTATTGCGCCGAAGCTTTTTTATGTTGTTCCGGAAGTATACTAAATCAATTCTGCTTAATATCATCGCAATAGGGTCAAAGGTCAGGGCACAGGAGCGAGATTTATTCCACAGCCATTGTTCTCATAACTTGACTAAAAATACTTCTATTGCGACAAAGCTTTAGTATGTTGTTCCGGAAGTATACTAAGCCAATTCTGTTGAATATCATCGCAATGTGGTTAAAGGTCAAGGCACAGGAGCGAGATTTATTCCACAGCCATTATCCTCATAACTTGAGTAATGATTTCTGGTATGTTGGAAAGCGTATCATAATCAATTCATTGCATGATTTTACTAACTTGTTTTTGTTGATTGAAGGTTTAACGTCCACCGTGAGCAAATCAATGAGTTATAGGCAGTCGGCCGTCTCTAATTTAGGACCGCTGGTTACACGGAGGGGAGTTGCCAATGCCATAAGACAAAGACAACAACCATACCCCACCGGGATTCGAACCCGGACCCTTTTTGAACGAATAGTCAGATGCCAGAGTTTAGACCACTCCGCCATCCGGACGGCCAAGCCGGATTCAAACCCCAAACTCGATCAGGCAAGTACACATGCATGCCTCAGAAAACTTGAAAATTGCATCTACCTTGAACGGGTATCAAACCCGCATCTCCCGATTTACGTTCAGGTATGTTAGCGTTACACATATATGGTCCATCTTAGCAGCACGCGAGCCTTCTGAAGAAATAACTCTTCAGAAATAAATGATAATCAAATAAATGTGCAGGCAGATTGACGTCAAATTGTGCTTGAAAACTGAAACTTGTAATTTTCAGGTTTTCTGAGGCATGCCTGTGTATTTGTCTGATTCATTTGGCATCCATCTGCCTGAACATTTATTTGATTATCATCAAACTTAATATTTTAAAAGATTTTTGATCTTTTCAGATTCCTCGCAACTTTTAACTACATGGCATCCACATCATTTCTGTTAAGAGCGTGGAAGCAAGTAACTAAAAGCTTGGCTGTAAATACCGTTGATGATGCGATTTAAATATTTACGTGCCATTCGTTCTGATGAAGCTGAGCCACGGCCCAGCGAAACCTTGGTCGACTAGAAAAATAAAATATTTGTGAAGTAACGTTGTGTATTTTTCTAATATACGTATAATGGTCACACAAGTTGTAGTCTACAATTCGTGGAAGCATTTTCCTTGGTTTTCTCTGCATTAACTCGCTGATTTGTCACTTTATTTTAAATACACTAGACTTGAATAATCATAAACGCATGTAGCGTATTAAATCCGTTTAACCGCCTCGGTGGCGCAGTGGTCCAAGCGATGGCTTCTGATCATTCGTCCGATATGGTTCCGGGTTGGAATCCCGGTGAGGATCTCTCCCTTCCCTGGAGTCAGTGGCCCTAAATTAGGGACGGGCGACTGCTTATAGCCAATTGAATTGCTCACGGTGATCGATAAACCTCCAATAACCAAAAAAAAAAATCCGTTTATTTTTGTGGTGTAGTCAGCGCAAAGATTGGTCAAGCTTCCGCATTCCACTGGGAGGCTTTTCAAAGGCAATGGTAGACATAAAAATGCAGGTGAATTGGAACAAAAAAAAAAAAAAAAAACGAAGATAATTTTTGAAAATAAGGCGGGCGACATCACGAGCATATGGCATTAATTTTTATCACGTAATCATACGGTACGCCGCGGTGTGTTTCAATCTTTTAATAACGCATGCCAAAGCATTGGTAGTTCAGCAGAGACCATATCATTGCATATCAGTTTGCTGGATAGGATTTCGATTGTTTCTCAGATGGAGGCCACTTTAAAATTCGTGTAAGGGGCGATTCTTCTAATCTTTATCCATACAGGAGCAGCCGAACAATGCATAACTTCTCTGGCGAGGGCTGTATTCTGCATGTCCTAGTTGACACTTCGTACGTGTTCTTTACATCTAGTGTCCAAGGATCGCTTTGTCATTTTGATATAAAAACCAAAATGTTGATGCAAAAAAGAAGAGAGATGAGGACAACTAAAGAAGATGTGGCTTCCAAAGTGGAATACATAGAGATATGCAAGACAGTACGAAAAATTATCACTGAAGACGTAAGGAAATTCAACTGTGAACTAGTGAGGAAAGCAATTGAAAACAACCAAAGCCTAAAGATAGCAAAGGGACATCTCAGTAAGGGAAGAAAACAGATTATGGCACTGAGAAAAGAAGATGGTTCTGTAACAAGAAATAGAGGCGAAATTTTGACAAGAGTGAAAGATTTCTACTCTAAATTATATGAAAGGGATGATACATGTACTCCAGACATCATGAAAGGTACCAGTACAAGAATTCTTCCAGTCCTCCCAGCAGAAGTTGCACATGCAAGTAAGAACATGAAGCGGGGAAAAGCTCCAGGAGAAGATGGAATTACTGTAGACATCATACAAGAAGCAAGTGGAGATATCAATCGAAACAGTACTCGCCCAAATTTTCACTCGATGCCTTAATGAAGGGAAGATTCCTGAGGATTGGAACCACGCTACAATGATCTTGCTACAAAAAAAAAGATGACATTGAGGATCACAGGAACTACAGACCTATCAGTGGTTTATAAAATCTTAACTAAAGTTCTTTCACGCCGCTTGAAGGTGACACTGGACAAGGCTCAACCGAGAGAACAAGCTGGATTCAGGAGTGGCAACAGCACAATAGATCATATCCACGTACTGAGAGAACTAATTGAAAGAGCGGGGGAATATGAACTTCCATTGTGCATGGCTTTTATCGATTATGAAAAAGCCTTTGATTCGGTGAAACTATCAGCAGTTACAATGGCTCTGAAATCCTGCGGTATTGAAGATGCGTACATTAATATTATTAATAACATCTATGAAAATGCAAGTGCAAAGATTCGGCTGTTTGAAAATACAACACACATAAAAATTGGAAAAGGAGCGAGACAAGGTGACACCATATCTCCAAAGCTCTTTAATGCCACATTGGAAAATATCTTTCAATCGCTGAACTGGGAAAACAAAGGGATAAAGATTAATGGAGATTATCTAACCCACCTTCGTTTTGCTGATGACGTAGTCATTTTTGCAACTACCACATCAGAGCTGCAGAGTATAATCCAGGAACTTGCTGACAAGAGTAAAGAACTGGGATTAAAAATGAACTTTCAGAAGACAAAAGTGTTGTTCAATGCTTTTACAAGAAATGAAGATTTATCGATTGATGGAAAAGAGCTGGAGATAACAGACACGTACGTTTATCTTACACAGCAGATATCAAGTGAGGGTCACATTGATGAAGAAATTAATCGGCATACAAAACTTGCCTGGAGAGCTTTTGGAAGAAACAGCATAATTTTCAAGAGCAATATGCCATTATGTCTTAAAAGAAAAGTGTTTGATCAATGCATCCTTCCAGTGCTTACGTATGGTGCAGAGACGTGTACGTTAACTAAAAGAGACATACAAAGGCTGCAGACAACTCAAAGCAGCATGGAGAGGTGCATGCTTGGTGTAAGCAGGAGAAATAAGAAGAGGAACTCGTGGATCCGAAAAATGATAAGAGTGGAAGACATCATGATCAGAGTAAAATCCCTGAAATGGCAATGTGCTGGACATACTGCCAGAAGGACAGACCATCGATGGACAGCCGAAATTTTAGATTGGATTCCAAGGGACAGGAAAAGATCCAGAAGAAGACCATATGGGAGATGGGTGGATGAAATTAGGAAGTATGCAGGAGTGACATGGAGGAGACTGGCACAAGACAGACCGTTGTGGAGGAAACTTGGGGAGACTTTCGTTCAGCAGTTGATTGATTATGGTTGACAATGATGATGATGATGATATATGTCATCATCATCATCATTGTCAACCATTATCAATGGATGTCAGTTCAGGTGATGCGTAATATCACAGCCTCTCCTTGACAAATGTCAACCCCGCCTTCTCGTGGTGCATCCTGTTCCCACTAAAGGGGCTCTGACGACCGCCAATAGCGGTATAACTATACCATCGGGATTAGAGGAAATGCTATCCCACACTTACCAACCCGCTTGGCCAGCGTGTTGAGTTATGGCCAAACCCCTCCAACTGGCCACTGCCTTGGCCAATTACTGGAATGTACCTGGCCAAGGCAGCGGCCAGTGCGACATGAAGGCAGAGGGTGCTAAGAATCCCCGGAGAACCGGACTAGGCTGCCATCTGATGCTGACCTTGGCTACGTATAAGGGACGCTCCCTATCTTCTGATTCAAGGCTTCTTGAATTGGAAGAGGAACTACAAAGGATCAAGTGAGACATCGTCGGGCTAAGTGAGGTAAGGAGAAAAGGAGAAGATCTCATTGAACTGAAAAGTGGACATCTCTTCTACTATCGTGGGACAGATACTGGCAGAACTAGTGGTGTTGAATTTATAATAAACAAGAAACTGAAGGACAAAGTTGTAGAAGTTGAAAGTTCCTCTGACAGAGCTGCACGACTCGTTATCCAACTCTCGAGAAGATACTAGGCTCAGATTATTCAAACTTATGCACCCACCACAAGTCATCCTGAAGAAGAAATTGAAGAATTTTATGAGGAAATTCGTCATCTAAATAATAAAGGTAAGCAGCACTTGAAGATAATTATGGTAGATTTCAATGCAAAAATAGGGTAACAGCAACAGAATGAAACTTCAGTAGGTAAATTCGGTCACGGCAACAGAAACCAGCGTGGAAATACTCTCGTTGAGTTTGCAGAGGCAGAAGGGTTGAGTTTGCGTGTGTTTGCTCGTTGAGTTTGCAGAGGCAGAAGGGTTTTTCATCTTGAACTCCTTCTTCAAGAAAAAGCCACACAGGAAATGGACATGGAGACATCCAAATGGGACGACAAGTGAAATTGATTTTATTATGTGTAACAAAAAAATATATATATATATATATATATATATATATATATATATATATATATATATATATATATACATATTTTACGCGTTGTCGATTCCTTGCATTTCATGTCCACCATTGCCTAGAAAAAGCCTCCCCAGTGGAGTGCAAGAGCTTGGCGAATGTTTGTGCTGACTACACCACAAAAATAAACGGATTTAACACGCTACATGCGTTTCATGATTATTCGCTGATTTGTCTTTCACTCTGCCTATCTGAAGGCTCATTTTTCCTCCGATTAAAATTCATTTTTACTTTTAAACGTATTCTTCTTTCATTAAATAACGACTAGGTGCACTTTGCGGAAGTGTTCCTGTTTCTTTTATTCAGAGCAACGACAACCGAAATCTCCGGAAGAAATGAGACTCCCTATCAAATCTAGAATGTGATGCCAGAAAAAAAAATGATCCATCCAACTCTAATTTTAGCTAGAGCTAATAAAACAGTCGTCTGGTCCAAATTGGCCATCCAAAAGCTCTGCGTAAGCTGAAATAACGTTTGGCGTAATTGACACGTAATGTAGGACTTGAATCGCGATAGTTAAAGGGCACGCGCAACAGAGATAGAGATAATTCTTTGCTTTGGGTTATAGCGCTTCGCTTTGATGAGGAGGAATTCTCTTTTGTTCGTTAAAGCCATGTTCTGTGAAATAATTGGCTTCTGTTGATCCCAGGGATTTTATCCTCCTTGAAATTCCCAATTTGCCGCAAGAGGTTTTCATTGTTTTGGGAACTTAGCTTTAGCTTTTCCCATCGAAACGAACATTATCCCGATGGATTTAAGAAATTCGTTTCGCAAAAATAAATTTCACGTGAAAAAGATAAGTGTATCCATGAGAAGGAAACATATTGACAAAATAAAAATATTATATATACATGTATATATATATATATATATCATCATCATCATTGTCAACCATTATCAATCCACTGCTAGACGAAGGTCTCCCCAAGTTTCCTCCACAACGGTCTGTCTTGTGCCAGTCTCGTCCATGTCACTCCTGCATACTTTCTAATTTCATCCACCCATCTCCCATGTGGTCTTCTTCTGGGTATTTTCCTGTCTCTTGGAATCCAATCTAAAATTTCGGCTGTCCATCGATGGTCTGTTCTTCTGGCAGTATGTCCAGCCCATTGCCATTTCAGGGATTTAACTCTGATCATGATGTCTTCCACTCTTGTCATTTTTCGGATCCACGTGTTCCTCTTCTTATCTCTCCTGGTTACACCAAGCATGCACCTCTCCATGCTTCTTTGAGTTGTTTGCAGCCTTTGTATGTCTCTTTTAGCTAAGGTCCACGTCTCTGCACCATACGTAAGCACTGGAAGGATGCATTGATCAAACACTTTTCTTTTAAGACACAATGGCATATTGCTCTTGAAAATTATGCTGTTTCTTCCAAAAGCTCTCCAGGCAAGTTTTGTACGCCGATTAATTTCTTCATCAATGTGACCCTCACTTGATATCTGCTGTCCAAGATAAACGTACGTGTCTGTTATCTCCAGCTTTTCTCCATCAATCGATAAATCTTCATTTCTGGTAAAAGCATTGAACATCACTTTTGTCTTCTGAAAGTTCATTTTTAATCCCACTTCTTTACTGTTGTCAGCAAGTTCCTGGATCATACTCTGCAGCTCTGATGGGGTAGTTGCAAAAATGACTACGTCATCAGCAAAACGAAGGTGGGTTAGATAATCTCCATTAATCTTTATCCCTTTGTTTTCCCAGTTCAGTGATTGAAAGACATTTTCCAATGTGGCATTAAAGTGCTTCGGAGATATGGTGTCACCTTGTCTCACTCCTTTTCCAATTTTTATGTGTGTTGTATTTTCAAACAGCCGAATCTTTGCACTTGCATTTTCATAGATGTTATTAATAATATTAATGTATGCATCTTCAATACCGCAGGATTTCAGAGCCATTGCAAGTGCTGATGGTTTCACCGAATCAAAGGCTTTTTCATAATCGATAAAAGCCATGCACAATGGAAGTTCATATTCCCTCGCTCTTTCAATTAGTTCTCTCAGTACGTGGATATGATCTATTGTGTTGTAGCCACTCCTGAATCCAGCTTGTTCTCTCGGTTGAGCCATGTCCAGTGTCACCTTAAAGCGGTGTGAAAGAACTTTAGTGAAGATTTTATAAACCACTGATAGGAGGCTGATAGGTCTGTAGTTTCCGAGATCCTCAATGTCACCTTTCTTATGTAGCAGGATCATTGTAGCGGTGTTCCAATCCTCAGGAATCTTTCCTTCATTAAGGCATCGAGTGAAAATTTGGGCGAGTACTGTTTCGATTTCTCCACTTGCTTCTTGTATGATGTCTACAGTAATTCCATCTTCTCCTGGAGCTTTTCCCCGCTTCATGCTCTTGATTGCATGTGCAACTTCTGCTGGAATGACTGGAAGAACTCTGGTACTGGTACCTTTCATGATGTCTGGAGTACATGTATCATCCCTTTCATATAATTTGGAGTAGAAATCTTTCACTCTTGTCAAAATTTCGCCTCTATTTCTTGTTACAGAACCATCTTCTTTTCTCAGTGCCATAATCTGTTTTTTCCCCTTACTGAGATGTCCCTTTGCTATCTTTAGGCTTTGGTTGTTTTCAATTGCTTTCCTTACTAGTTCACAGTTGAATTTCCTTACGTCTTCAGTGATACTTTTTCGTACTGTCTTGCATAGCTCTATATATTCCACTTTGGAAGCCACATCTTCTTTAGTTGTCCTCATCACTCTTCTTTTTTGCATCAACATTTTGGTTTTTCCTGATAATTTGTTCACATGCAATTTGTTCTTAGACCCAGCTAATTTTGTTGCTGTTTCCATAAGAGCTTTGGTTGCTTTTCTGTTAACTTCAGAAATATCCACTTCTTCCGATGTTAGACCTTCTAAAGCAGAGAATCTGTTCTTCAGTTCCAATTTGAAGGTATTATGGTGTTTTTTAAGGTTGGTTATGTCAATACATTTTGTTTGTCTTATGAGCTTGCTACGTTCGAGTTTAGTGTTGAGGTGCATCTTACATCTCACCAATCTATGGTCACTGCCTGTGTTGAACTTGTTTAGCACACTGCAGTCTTCTATGACGAATTTTTTGTTACACATAATAAAATCAATTTCACTTGTCGTCCCATTTGGATGTCTCCATGTCCATTTCCTGTGTGGCTTTTTCTTGAAAAAGGAGTTCAAGATGAAAAACCCTTCTGCCTCTGCAAACTCTACGAGAGTATTTCCACGCTGGTTTCTGTTGCCGTGACCGAATTTACCTACTGAAGTTTCATTCTGTTGCCGTTGCCCTATTTTTGCATTGAAATCTCCCATAATTATCTTCAAGTGCTGCTTACCTTTATTATTTAGATCACGAATTTCCTCAATAAATTCTTCAATTTCTTCTTTAGCATGACTTGATATAAATATATATCACTCTTTGCAACTGAGCATATTTCTTGCCAGATTTGTTCAATATCTTCATCAATGATACATTTTCTTAATAAAACCACTCAGAATTCGGGAAGGGTTACTTTTTGAAAAACTGAGTGAAACATGTATGTTCAGAAAAGCATTCTTTTTTCTCTCAGAAGAAACTATATATTTTCCAATCTCTACACATTAAAACTTAAGGGATGTGTTCAGAAAAACATCCTCATTTCACTCAAAAGGAAGGATTTTAATCAAGCCGCACTTTTAAACATAACGTATAAATGGAAAATTAAGTGATATACTCGGACAAAATTCAGATTTCATTCAAAAGCCTTTCAATCAATGTTATATCTAAGTATGGAAAATTAAACGGTGTATTTAAGAACATAGTTTGGGTAAAAAATAAATCACACTCAATCTTCCATATAATAAGATCGGAAGTTTTCAATCACGGAAAACTTATCTCATTATATGGAAGATTAAGTGATACACTCAAGAAGGATACTGCCATTTCTCTCGCTGTTGCTCAAAAAAAAAAAAAGTCTTTCAGTCTATAAGCATCCTTTCAATCACAATATATAAAAAGTGATGCGATATATTCCAGAAAATTTCCATTTCTCTCAACAGCAAAGCTTTCAATCTAGTACATGAAAAATTAAGTGATGTATTTAGAGACAACATCTATATTTATGTCAAATGGAAAATTTCCACAATCAGTGCATTATTTTTATCTTAACATACAGAAAATTCCGTGATATATTGGTGAATACCGTTAACATTTGTCTCAAAAGGAATGCTTTCACTCAATACATGTATATAGAGATGATCAGATAAAATAAAAGATTTGTGAGGGAAACATGGAAATCAAAGGTTAGGGACCGAGGCAATTGGAAGAAAGTGAAAAAGATCGAGCAAGGCTAAAAAGCTGAAGGAATGATCTTTGCTTACTTACACGGAAGCATACTCGAATTTTGCATAAAAAGTTGGTTCAGTGTTGTAGACATAACAGCTGAATGCTATTTGATACGATGGTTCGACGTTATAAAAGTAATGGTTCAGCTTTGTGTCAGTCATGGCATAATGTTGTAAGAGACGCGAGCATAGTGCTATGTCTTAATGTGGAATACTTTGTGCCAATGTTTTTTTTTTATTGGAGGTTTAACGACCACCTTGAGCAACGCAATGGGCTCTAAGTAGTTGCACGTCCTTAATTTAGAGTCACTGGCTCCAGGGAAGGGAAAGAGCCAGTGCCGTAAGACAAAGAACATCCATGCCTCATCGGGATTCGAACCCGGACCCCTTTTGGACGAATGACCAGAGGCCATCGCTTAGACAACTGCGCCACCGGGGCGGCGTCAATGTTGCAGATGTTATGGTTACTGTTGTAAAAATGGTTGAAATATGAAGGTCGCAATGTTGTATGAAACGCTGAAATTTCATTGGCTTAGCCCTCGCACAATGTTATATTAACTTTCTTTGAATCCTCAACGTTGGTCATTACACTGTGACAATTGTAATGGCTATAGATGCCACCTTGGTAATTGTACTGACACTAAATTACCGTTTTAGAGGTGTGTTAACGGAAAATTCAGAATTTTTAGAAACCTTTCTGCAATTCCTTTCGTATATTAGCGGGAAAATTCTGTTCTCACTTTTTCCGTATCCGTATGACGAGAAATTATCGATAATAGGAGCAATTGGCGAGAATACTTGAGGTTTGATTAACTTTTAAATTTCAATAGTCTGTCGAATTTTGAAGTTCCGTAAAGAGATCTGATATTGTGAATAGCGTATCGCATGAATTTTGTTTATTGTGACACTGGATAGTTCTTCTCTCCCCTATTTTTGGTACCAGCTATTGAACATATATTGTGTTACTGTGAGAAACGCAGTACTTAAGTTATTGCACAGATGATTATACGATATCTATGTATCAGTCTGTGGACAACATAAGACAAAAACTATTATAGATATCAAGAGTAAATGTTATATTTAGGATGGGGTGTTTTTCTGAAATAATACTATAAAAAAGTACATTTCACCTTTTTTAAAAAATAGCTCAAAGCCACTGTAAGTTTAAAAAATCAAATTGCAAAGCATTTTGTTACTTCGAAAAATCACAATGAAAAACGCTTAATTTGAGAAAAGTCCTCCTACAGAAAAAAAAATATTACAAACCTATTCAGAAAAATAAGAAGCTCCATCAGAAAATAGAATTACTAAATCCCTCGCATTAATCACAAAAAAATAATTTCATCGTCGAGCAATTTATTTTACGATGTACGTGATAAAGGATTCCGCGCGTTTGTGGCTCAGTGATAAAAGGCGTGCGTTACGTACTGAAGCAACCCAAACGTCAGGGGGTTCGATCCTGGCTAGAGCGGAAGGATTATCTGGGGGTTAAGACTGAAAAATTCAGGGTTGTTTACTTTGCAGAATTTCAGTTTAAATACGAAAAACTCTGAAATGGACTTTTCTAAAATAAACGGAATTTCTGACTACTGAAAATACGGAAGTTAAAACAAACGGGCACTTTTAAAAACGGAAATTTCTGAAAAAGACGGACACCGACAGGCAACTTTACTGCACGTTATTTTCAGAAATTTTCCGTGAATTCACACCACTTATTTTTTAAAGTGTAAAGGTAAATTAAAAATATACTTCACATAATTAAAATAGCTTACTGCGAAGTAAGACAATCATGTATACTTTTAACACAACGTTTAAGCCATTACATAAATTATTCTGTAATGGCGACTCCTTGCTTTGTTGTGCTAAACATTCTGACACTGCAGCTCGTCCACAATACTTTTTTTCCTTCCTGTACAAACTATTACATTGCATTCTGCACTGTCCCCTCGCTATAAGATTATTTTAATTGAATTGCGTCTTCCTTACAGACATTAATCATTTGTCCTGTGGAATATTTTCAGGAACACCGCGTAATTAAAAGAATCTGATTGCTTGCTGAAGAACATGATGCGATATCCGCTCAAGTTGAGGTCAATCTGTATGGGTTTTCACATTACCAAACGCGAACTGAGCTCCGCGGATCATTTGCGGGTCGATTTACGAGGCGATCTTGCAACGTTTTCCAAGATGGATAAACACTGCTTACCTTCGCTTGATGGGCTTCAAGGATCTTGGCTTATCTTTCATGCTTCCTGTGCAAAAAGCTTACGTTCCCATAGTAGAGTTATCTAGTTTGATGGCAACCTTCTTGGCTAAAATGTTTCTGGAAATCGATACGCAACTTTTCCATGGGCTTCCATGTTTGCTGATAGTGGGAGAACCAGACACTTGCATTAATCCCTTGTTCGCTGATGTAATTACCTTTATCACATAGAGTTACGTTCAGAGAATATGAGAAACGATATTATACTTTTCGCATACTGCTGTAGGATTGACGGTATAGCCTACCGGTTATTTAGTTTCTAGGGATTTTAGTTTACCATTACTGATTCATTTATCTACTAAGCGTGGTGATTAATAAACTTCGGAGGACATTTTATGTTTATAATTTGAGGAAAAAATATTCAAAACAAAATTATATTCGAGCAGCACATAAATTAAAATCAATCGGAATTATGCACCGAACTGCTTGTGATTTACTGGACTTCTATGCAACAACTTCTCAGAAAACGTGAAAATTACATTGTCCTGGAGCGGAAATCGAACCTGGATCTCCCGATTTCCGTTCGAGTATGCTAACCATTACCCCACCCAGGAAAAGGAAGTTCCAAGCAACTAAGGTCATAGGAATCTGAAACCTCAGACATAATTCTGATTGGTTTGAATTTATGAGCTGCTTGAATATAATTGCTTTGTATTTTATCAATATGTTTGATGAACGCATAATATCTAGATAAGAATACATGCTGACAGGTAAAATCTTAGTATTGAATAGTTGCATATGATTTATAAAACTAATATGCTGATTTCAGAATTAACTGGTTTCAATTATAAATTGAGAAGAACTGCAAGATGTGTGATGCTTGCAGAAATGATAGGCATCCGTAGATTCGTGCTCTTGGCATTATATTCTTTCTCGTCCGTCGGCGTGTGTTAACTGAAAACATGGGTTTTGCTTGTCCACCAGCGTGTATTAACTGCAAACATGATTCTTCCACGTCTATCGGCGTGTATAACTGAAAACATGATTCTTTGTCGCCCATCGGCGTGTTTTAACTGAAAACATGATTTGTGCCCGTCCGTCGGCTTGTATTAATTGAAAACATGATACTTGCTCGTCCATCAGTTTGTACTAACTGAAAACATGATTCTTACAAGTCTATCGGCGTGTATTAATTGAAAACATGATTACTTCTCGTCCATTGGCGTGTATTAACAGAAAACACGATTCTTGGCCGTCTATCGGCGAGTATAAACTGAAAAATGATTCTTGCTCGTCTATCGGCGTGTATTAACTGAAAACAGGATTTATTTTTCTCATCCATCGGCGTGTATTAATTGTAAACATGATTCTTGCTCATCTATCGGCGTATTTTAACTGAACATGATTCTTGCCCGCCCGTTGGCGTGTATTAATTGAAAACATGATTTGATTTATCGGACCATTCAAATTTTTTCCTATCTTCAACGGATCGGTTTGGCAGTGCTCCGGTGGCTACTGCTGAAGAATTTGTCGGTTTTCAGCAGAAACGAATGATACATGAAAGGGATGTCTGCTGTTACAGTCCGTTCACGTCAATGTGCGTCCGGCTGTGTATACAGAAATTCTCCTCTATATGCAGCTGTTATAATGCACAATTACTTGATGCAATGGAGCTGGTCTGTTACCTCGTGCAATTATCCGCAGCCGGCAGTTGCCCTCGATCATTGCCCAGTCACATCCTTCCACATGAAGATCAGTGACTGCTTGTTTCGTTGTTTGTGTACCGCTCATTGTACACCCTCGAAAGAGTTGTTATTGCACAGCCGAGAAGGTTTGCCGTTTTTGAGATGCTTCCACCTACCCGCTTATCGCCTACTATCGTGTCATTTTCCAAGTTGCTTAAATCAGGGGTTTCCCCATATTGCCTCTATCTACGCTTCGTAATCGTCTGAATCCTTTGCAGGGAGCTATTTATAAAGCCACCTCGACGTCATAGATGCGTACGTAAGTGAGGATAGCTCGTGTCTGATTGCTACTGCGTGTTCCTAATAATATGCTAATTCAGTGTATAAATACAGTGAGGTGCTAAAAAGTGGGAAGGGCGCTTGTATTCCCACTACATGCCACCACACCCGTGCGGTAAATGGTATCGTCCACAAGCGACGTACATATAGAGGCAGATATTTCCGCAAGCTCAAGTAGCAGCATTCGCAGTTCAAATGGCCGCTTATTAGGGTTTAAGCGATTTCGAACGTGGTATGATAGTTGACACCCAGGAGATGAGTCACTCCATCTCGGAAATTACCACAAAATTTGTGTTTACACGGTGAACAGTTTCAAGAGTGTACTTGGACTATAAATCAGTGAAATAATCCACAGTGCGAGACTGGTGTGGCCGTAGAAAAACCCTGTACGATCGTGGACAGCGGCGTCTGGTACGCATCGTAACATCCGTCCGGCGTGCAACATTACCGAAAACCACGGCGTAATTCAATAATGGGGCCAGTAGTAGCATTAGCTTTCGGAGAGTACAACGTTACCTGTGCTTGCCGAACCAACTGTCCACCCGGGTGTTATTGCTCACCCGACGACACAAGACCTTGGAGTATCGCCTAGACTCGAGGACACGGCCATTATGTGCAAGGTGACTGAAAACGCGTAACCGGTTTGATGAATCGCGGTACCAACTGTTTCTGGCAGATACCCGAATACCGGGTGTGGGGACAACCCTACGAGGCAATGGATCCCGCAAGGCTACAATGGGCAGTGCAGGCCGGCGGTGAGTCTGGTATGTGGTATGGTACAGGGTGTTTTCAGCTGGCGCGCATTACGAATCATATGTCTGCAGACCACTCTGACCAGTAGACGATACGTTACCATTCTTGGAGATCGTTTTGCACCCGCTCACGTCATGCAAGCACGTCGACGGATGGGACGTCTTTTAAGCCAACAATGCGCCACCGTACCCGTCCATAGTAGCCCGATTACGGCTGGAAGAACATTCCATGGAATGTTGTATTCTGATTTGTCTCCCACGTTTCAGGATTTAAACGCCATCTAACGCATCTTGGACGATGTACAACGTGCCCACAATGCCGGAAATCTTCCACCGGCGAATATTACAGAATTGTGGGACGCCCTTCAGGAAGCATGGTGTGCACTGTCTCCACAGTACTACAGAGAGCTCGTTGAATCCATGCCCCGTTGTTCAACGTGCCGTCAATGCCAGGAATACTCCACCGGCCAATATTATGGAATTGTGGGACGCTCTTCAGGAAGCATGGTGTGCACTGTCTCCACAGTACTACACAGAGCTCGTGGAGTCCATGCCCCGTTGTTCAACGCGCCGTCAATGCCAGGAATCCTCCACCGGCCAATATTACGGAATTCTGGGACGCTCTTCAGGAAGCATGGTCTGCACACTCTCCACAGTACTACACAGAGCTCGTGGAGTCCATGCCCCGTTGTTCAACGTGCCGTCAATGCCAGGAGTCCACCACCGGCCATTATTACAGAATGGGGGGACGCTCTTCCGTAAGAATGGTGTGCACTGTCTCCACAGTACTACACAGAGCTCGTGGAGTCCATTCCCCGTTGTTCAACGTGCCGTCAATGCCAGGTGTCCACCACCGGCCATTATTGCGGAATGGGGGTACGCTCTTCCGTAAGAATGGTGTGCACTGTCTCCACAGTACTACACCGAGCTCGTGGAGTCCATTCCCCGTTGTTCAACGTGCCGTCAATGCCAGGAATCCTCCACCGGCCAATATTACGGAATTGTGGGACGCTCTTTAGGAAGTATGGTGTGCACTGTCTCCACAGTATTACACAGAGCTCGTGGAGTCCATGCCCCGTTGTTCAACGTGCCGTCAATGCCAGGAGTCCTCCACCGGTCAATATTACGGAATGGTGGGACGCTCTTCCGGAAGAATGGTGTGCACTGTCTCCACAGTACTACACAGAGCTCGTGGAGTCCATTCCCCGTTGTTCAAAATACCGTCAATGCCAGGAATCCTCCACCGGCTAATATAACGGAATTGTGGGACGCTCTTCAGGAAACATGGTGTGCACTGTCTCCACAGAGAGCTCGTGAAGTCCATGCCTCATTCTTCAAGGCGCCGTTAATGCCAGGAATCCTCCACCGGCGAATATTACGGAATTGTGGGACGCTCCTCCGGAAGCATGGTATGCACCGACTCCACAATACTGCAAAGAGCTCATGAAGTCCATGTCATGTATCGTTGCTGCCTTTATCCGATCGCGGTGGAGAACCAACGCCGTATAAAAGCCGTATAGCAGTTTTTGGCGCTTCAGTGTATATGCCATATCTTGCTTACTAACTCAATGAACTACATGAACACGGAAGGCAAGGAGTGACTCATGTTTGATTTAGTGTTTGAAGCCGGAGTGGAAAATGAGGTAACAAAAAATGCTCATGGCCACCCGGCTTTGAACAGAATATTTTTTCGATGTACAGGAGGAAAGAAATTAAAATCTGTGAGCGACATTTTATTCTGTAAGGGAATACTATCTCTTTTGAAATGCATTCATATTCCTTCTTAAATTGTGTATGTTCTTTAAATCCTCAAGTAATTTTGTTATCTTCAGGCTTCAAATATAGGCATACTTTTAATCATCAAACTGAGATTACTGTAATGTTTCAGTGGGAACATTGTTTTCAACTTGATGTATTTGACAGACATCCCCTAACCTGTCACAACGTTTATATTTTTAAGAATATATTTATAAATTTATCTTTTCGCTTACACCTTTTTCTTACATTAAACGGCACATACATTTTCCGAGACATTTTTAAGTGCATATGCATTTTTCCATTTCTCTTTCAAAAGGGAGTTTCATGTCTTTGAACATGCTATTCTAATCTTGTTTTGTATACGCGAATTCAGCCTTTAAAGAGTATGTAATTTCATTCTCTTAGCGAATTCGTCCTACGAATCTCTCAGAGAAGTCCTGAAAATTTTAAGTTCATTTATTTAGTGTCTTTGAATGCAACCTGTAATGTTTTTCGGTATTTTAAAAGATTATTTCCACACTTGTTCAATGGGCAACAGATTAGGCTTACGCTCTGGCCAAGAAAGATGTGGTGCATAGGCATCCAGGTGCTGTAAGGCGTTCTGATTCACATGTGACTGGGGATTTTTCTGTTGAAAGATGTCACCGGGGCCCGTCTGCAAATATTTAAGCTCTGCATCTTCCACAAATTTCATGATGTACCGCTGGCTGGTCATGGTTCCAGTAATGGGTAAAAGGCGGGAAAGTGAATGGAACTCAACAGCACTCCACCCCAGAAGGCCCAGCGTAGGGCCTTTATGACGCTGCATAACGCAAGCCACCACTAGCCGTTCACCACGGTATCGCCGTACAAGGATACGGCCATCATGAGTCATTAAGTTGAACTGCGACTTGCCGAAACACACTATGTGCTGGCATTCATCATACTAGTGTCTGCGTACTTGACCCATCTGGTTTCATGTCAAGGGAAATAACAGAAACGGGCGGGAAGCGACGAGACCTCTCTGAAGCAAACGACGTCGGACAAAACTTGACACAGACCTCCACTGTTGTGTTAACTCTCAGAACGTAGCTATTCGGTGGAGATGCAGATCTTCTTAAGCTTCAGACACCTCACACCGATGCTTCACACCTTGCGTTTTTGAGCTTCAGACACCTGACATCGATGCGTCACACCTTCCGTTCTTGAGCTTGAGACACCTCACATCGATGCGTCACACCTTGCGTTCTTGAGCTTCAGACACCTCACATCGATGCGTCACACCTTCCGTTCTTGAGCTTCAGACACCTCACATCGATGCGTCTTACCTTCTTTCCGTTCTTGAGCTTCAGACACCTCACACCGATGAGTCACACCTTGCGTTCTTGAGCTTCATACACCTCACACCGATGCGTCGCACCTTGCGTTCTTGAGCTTCAGACACCTCACATCGATGAGTCACGCCTTCCGTTCTTGAGCTTCAGACACCTCACATCGATGCGTCACACCTTCCTCTTCCCACGTATGCCATATTCGCATCACTGTGCTCGCGTTTGGTCCAACTCGAGCGGAGATGTCGAGGACGGAAAATACACCTTCACACAATCTAACACATCGGCCTCGCTCCATGTGTTGGACTGCGAGTCTGTTCGTATGCGTCTCGTCTACTGCGGGGGCATAATCATCACTACCGCTACCTTACTTCCACAGTTCCCGTAAATCGACTACGGCAACTTGCTCTATGTGCCCTGTTTTAATAAATGTAACGGTTACGGGAGCATGGGTTGCACAAATCATTTGCTCCTCCCATCGCACACATTTTTCTTGGTTCAGCACGTTCTATGTTTTTTTAAGTAGAAATCTGACGTGTTTAGTAAAATATTTAGGAGTTGTGACAACGCGGAGACAAGGTTGCGGGTTCATGAAAGAGGCCAAGCTCAGTGACTAATATTCGTAATTGCACTGATCAGATGTTTATACAGGTAAAACCTTCCTCTAGACCAACCAGTTGTGTCTAACTTACGTAGAGCAGCGGGCCAAGGTTTCTATAAGAATTAGATAGCAGACTTGTTATAAATAACAACGGCCGTTCCATAAAAATTGAGACTAAATTCACACAAAATTGATAAACATAAATGCACCAAAATATATGTCATTCTTTCTCACAGTATCTTCCCTCTGATTACATTCAACGGTCCCCTTGTTCATTCCACTTTTCGAAGCATGTGACGAAAGCATTTTGTGGAAGCTGCTATAGCGACCCTTGTACAGCTTGAATAACGTCAGAATATGTGTTCAATGTTGCTCACGGAACTTCTCCTTCATTGTTGGAAAACACCAACAATCCCACGGGGAGAGGTCAGAACTGTAGTCAGGCTGTGGCATGATTTCAATACTGCATTTCATAAAAGTCTGTTGAACGCAAGCAGCCAGATGTGGGCGGGCGTTATCATGGTGTAGAGTATTCTTACTCACCATGCAGTTCCGGTCGCTTAATCGACATGTGTCGTTGCACACGCTTGAAGACTGAAATGTAACAGTACTTTGTGGAGGAACGGCATGCTGGTAGAGTACACCTTTACGATCAAACAAAACTATCATCATCGCCTTCCCAGCTGGTTTGGTTTGGCGGAATTTAAAGGGTAATTAAGGCTGTTAATGCACGATCAGATTCGTCTTAATATAGAGCACAAACACCACACCTCCCAATCACTATCTAAAAACGTAGGTAAAAAAAAACGTCTATATTTACAATTAAAAGCGTGAGTTTAAGAGCTCTAGCGAGCACTTTCGCGAACCACTATGGTCGGCTATCACTCCTTAGCCTGATGATGCGACCATAACAGTTCGCGAAAGTGCTCCCTAGAGCTTTTAAACTCACGCTTTTAATTGTAAATAAAGACGTTTTTTAACCTACGTTTTTAGATAGTGATTGGGAGATGTGGTGTTTGTGCTCTATATTAAGACGAATCTGATCGTGCATTGACGGCCTTAATTACCCTTTGACTTGTTGCACGAAAGTACAACCTCTAGTTTTTTAAGCATTAAATTGGCGGAATTTGTTCGGAGGAATTTTTTCTGCTTGTTTCCAGTCACTGGTTGCGCGCTTCGTGAGAGGGGTCGGAATAGTGGACCCATGTTTCATCGGCAGTTATTACTGTGTTTAGGAAGTTTGGATACTTTGCAATCATTTGTTTCCACTCATGACACACCTGAACTCTGGCTAACAATTGTTCTCTCGTCAAGTGATGATGTACTCAACCTGAACACACACGATGTAGCAGTAATTTGTCACGTAGAATGTTGACGTCTTTGATATATTAGTTGACGCCGCTATGTCTTCACACGTCATTCGTCAATCTTCTTGCAGGATTGTCCAAACAGTCTTAGCAATACGCTCCGTAACACACTTTCAGGTCGACCTGGCCTAGGAGCGAGTTCTGCCGACAAACGCCTTTTTTTGAAATCATGGTGCCATCTAAAAATCGTTGACTCACCCAAACATTTATCTTTTTAAATTTTTTTCATTAAATCAGCTTTTCTAGAGCCGTTTTACCCAACGATGTCCTGGTTACTTTATTAAATCTAAATGCCCTTTTTTTATATTTAAAAAGTTGGAATTTAAAATTTGAGAAAACAACAACAACTTACATTTAATGACAGCAATGCAGACGATTTAACTTCGCTAAAAGTTACTGCGTGTCCACTTCGAGGCATCTTCGTTGAAAGTCGAAGTAATTGTTTAAGAATACAGTCATTAATACTATTTCTGTGTTTTGACTATGTATTATTTCCGTCAGAAAACGTCATTTTGCATGAGTATGTATTTTTAATATAAAAATAACTTTGAATCTCAAAGCTCTTATATTTGGGTATTTCTCAGTGAAAGAAATTTTAAACAATTCTGCTCCAGCCTGTGATCAAACTCCAATAAATTCATCTGTTTGAAGTTTACAAAATTCTGTTTGATAAATGGTTTTCATGATTTCTTTCAATGCCAACATTCAATGGTTTGTTGCACAGATGTATGCTTGGTTTGAATTCATCAAATTCTTTATATCTTTTATTAAAGTTCTTAAATGAGATTATCTAGCTCAGAAACAAATACTTTAAAATCCATAGAATACTTCACTTCATAAGAATGCTCCTGGCACGATTCGAAGTTAGTCAAACAGTTTCGTTCTAGATTTGATTTTAACAATTGAATCTTGTTGCGAAAACCACCTGCATGACTGTAAATATTACACATTGTTTGGTCTTTTCCTTGCAGTGCAATATTTAGTGCATTCAAATGCTGCGTGATATCGGTTAGAAAAAGTAGTGAGCTTAGAAAAGTGACATCGTTGAGACTTAGTTTGATCAGTATCACATTTCATTTAATTCAATAAAAAGAGACAAATTGCTTTTGGAAGTTGCAAAAATCTCACCAAACATTTTCCAGTGCTCAGCAGCCAGCAGATTCGATTGTGCAAAAGCAAATCACGATATTCGGTATCAAGTTCATCTAACAATGTTTTGATTCATGAAATAAATAGGGGATTACACCATATAATACAAATTCTGAAGATGACAATCCGATTTTTGGTGTAAATGTGACAAGGATGGTAAGTCAGATAATATCCGAAAACTTGAAAATTTCATCGTCCTGGAGCGGAACTCCAACCAGCCTCTCCCAGATACCGCCCGGGTATGCTAACCACTACACCACCCAGAACGACTAAGTCTCAAGTTTTAGATTAATTTGAATATAACCATCACAGGATTCTCTAGTCGAAGCAACCGGCATTCATGTTTAGCGAATCTGGAGGTTAAGAATCCTATCCCGTGATTGCACGGAGGAGCAGATAAATCATGAAATAAATCATGAAATAAATGCGGGATTACACCATATAATACAAATTCTAGAGATTACAATCCGATTTTTGGTGTAAATGTTACAAGGATGGTAAGTTAAATAATATCCGAAAACTTGAAAATTTCATCGTCGTGGAGAGGGACTCGAAACCGCGTCTCCCAGATACCGCCCGGGTATGCTAACCACTACACCACCCAGAACAACTAAGTCTCAAGTTTCCAATTAATCTGAATATAACCATCACAGGATTCGCTAGTCGAAGCAACGGATACCCAACTTCAAATTTTCTACGCGTAAGAAAGTAGCTTCTGTCGTTAATTAAATTCGTAAGCTTAGCTACTTTGTCCGTTGTATGTGTTTGACAATACCAGCGAAGATCCACATGCTACTTTTTGGTGTACAATACAATGTAGCATTTCAGACTGGACGTCATCTCTTTTCAGTCAGAAATGAGATCACATTTATTCTTCATTAGCGTTCCCGGGGCCGCCCGTTGGATAGCACTGGTATGTACTTTCGAACCATGCGTCAGTCAGATATTTCCTATGTACCTGCGACGTTACTCTAAGAAGATATCTTTATTTTCCCACAAATAAATATCAATAAATATAATACAAATTTTGAAGTTGTGAATCCTTTTATTGGTGTAAATATGACATGAATGGTAAGTAAGAATAATATCCAAAAATTTGTAAATTTTGTCATCCTGAAGCGGGAATCGAACCCGCGTCTCTCGGTTTGTGCCTGAGCATGCTGATCACATCACCCAGAACGACCAAGTCTCAAATTTCCGATTAATTTTGAATATAACCATCACAGCATTCGATCCTGTGATTCGATCCTGCGAATTTGAATATAACCATCACAGGATTCGATCCTGTGATGTTTATATTCAAATAAATCAGAGACTTGATCGTTGTGAGTGGTGTAGTGGTTAGCATACTCGAGAGCAAACTGGGAGACGCCGGTTCGATTCCCGCTCCAGGACGACGAAATTTTAAAGTCTTCGGATATTATCTGACTTAACATCCTTGTCATATTTACACCAATAAATTTGTATTGTACAATGATGTAGTGCAGTATTTCATTCATTGATCAATAAATATATTTTGTTTTTGCTATTTTAAAATTCCCTGCATTGTATTTTAATAAACTTTTATTTACAACAACCTATTCTTTAATGATTTGAATCATATTTCAGAAACCCTGTCAACCTGGGGATTAACAACCCCGGTAGCCGAGTGATATAAGACGATGTTTTCTGATCGTTCATCTACGATGGTCCTGAGCACGTGACACAGATGATGCATGGATGGTGTGTTTTTATGATGGACCCTGTACTTTCCCTGGGTCCAGTAGTCCTAAATTATATCCCTTAGAGGTGCTCATGGTGGTTGTTAATCTTCCTCCTCCCTTCAAGAAAAACAAAGAAAGACGGTGAGACACTTGCTCCGCGCAACTCTCCCGATACTAACCTGATTTCGCTTGTAATCCCAACTAGATAAAATCGTGAGTGTTGATGGTATGTTGTTATTTTTAAATAATGAAAAGTGAATTAATGTTTTGAAAATAAAGTTCGTTGCAATACTGAACGGTTTTTTTTATTGATTTTTCATGATATTTGGGTACTTTTGACTCAAAAAAGTCGCGTAATTTAACTCGTATTTTAAAAATCCATCTTTACTGAATAAACAAAAAAGCTGAAGATGGATTTTTATTTTAAAATCTATCTTGTAACGTATACTCTAGATTCACTTTCATTTTGATTTTACTATCTCTGGTTATTTTATTTTCCTATGTAAATTATCTTCTGACTGAACGAGATGTTATTTCTCCCGTTGAATGAGATCTGGCAATGAGTGTAAGTCATGACGTGGTGGTAGCCAGTATAAATAGGCGCGTTCAACGATACCAGAGAGAGCTTTTGTGTTACGTGAGAGAGCTTTTTGTTGATGTACGTAGAGAGAGCTTTTGTGTTACCTAAGAGAGCTTCGTTTATGTGAGTAGAGCTTCGTTCATGTGCAAGGAGCTACGTTTTATTGAGTAGCTGTGTGACCCGTGAAGTGTATGTTGGATACTACCAGGAGTTTTCACTAAATAAAGATTTTTCTTTAGTAAGTACGTTTTCATCAGTTCATAGTTTTGTCAGATCTCTGTCTGGCTGTTAGGTTTATTTCATTAAGTGTTATTAGTAACAACCAGCATAAGACTTTATTTATCTTAATTACTACTACAACATTACTACCAGTTATAAGCTTGTTCATTATTATTATTACTACATTACTAGCAGGAAAGTTTATTCATGATATAATTAACAACACAACAACTATTAGAAGAAGATTGAATTCATTATAATCTTTACAGAAAAAAAAAAGAAAGCTAAACATAAATATATGTAGTCTTTTATTTATTTGCGTCTTTTACATATCTGAGTTTTTCAGGAACATTTTTTCTAAAATGTGTTTTCCAGAAACATAAAATACTAATAAAGATTGAGCCGCTATTCGAAATAGAGAACCATTCGAAAATTCCTTACTGTACTTAAAAAAAGGGGGAATATCAATGGGTTTGCTCAACAGGAGAGTTTGAGGCAACAGAAGTTATATGAAGTGCTTAAAATCTCAGCATTTCCTCGTAAGGTATGCGCTGGAGTCGTTCCGTTACTGCTGAAGGAAAGTAAAACGGGGTGAAAAGTTTGAGATGTACGGTCGTTCGTGACGGAACACGCTGACGATCATAAAATTTAATGCATTATAACAAAACCCACCACAAGGTGCTCATAAATTGCATTCGCCAGCATTTCGATTTCTTAAAGATATGTTTTCATGGATGAAGCAGTCAAGGGCATTAAGCGTCGGGTCGTCTTTGCGTTGTAAACATAGGCTGTATTTACAAACGCTTCGAGGTTCTGTATCTGATCAGGATAATGTTATGTATTTGGTTGGGAATATGCAAATTACGATCACGTGATACAGTCGTTATTTCGTGACAGAGACGGTGTGATAACAGCTAGTGGACGGGTTTCGATTATTTCCACATCAAACATTTTCAACTACCTGCCCTTCCCGGTGGCGCACTGGTCTAAACGATGGCCTCTGATCATTCGTCCGAATGGGGACTGGGTTTGAATCCCGGTGAGGCATGGATTTTGTGTTTGTCTTACGGTACTGGCTCTCTCCCTTCCCTGGAAACAGTGACCGTAAATTAGGGACGGGAGACTGCTTATAGCCCATTGAGTTGCTCATTGCAGTCGTTAAATCTCCAACAAAAAAAAAAAAAAAAAAGTTCCCCGAAGTCTCCCTAACAACTCTGTCTTGAGAAAATCTCTTCGCTGTTACTCCACGGAAGAGATTTGGATTTCACCTAACCATTTGTTACGTGGTCTCCTTTTTGTTCGGTACTTTTATCGTTTCACAACCACCGTGAACAAGGGATTCCCTGCCATTAATTTGGGCCACGACGCTTTTTCGAAGAAAAGGACTGAGCCGTCGTCATCATGCAATCACACGACTTATGTCTTATCCAGTACTCGGGTCTGGAAACATTTCGGACTAATGATCAGATGCCAATGCCTCAGACCACTAGGCTACCGGGGCTGCTTACACAAAATATTCTACATAGTAAGGGAGAAAGAATTTGTCAAATAACGCTATTTGAACCAGAAATACAAAGAAAAAGTACGTTCTTTAATTAATAATATAAACACCCAGATCCGTCTCTCTGGAACGCTTAACGTCACACCAACGTCTAAACGTCTGCATTGTTGCGGCATCACTTATGGATCAATTCGTGTGTGCTCTCGCGATGTCAAAATGATTGCCTGCTATATAATAGCACGATAACGCTTTCAGATGTCAAGGTGATCGCGTGCTAATTTAAAAGCATTGGATTATTAATGACTCGAGTTCTGTTTTTCCGATCTACAAAATTCGAACTGAATTCTTAATATCACAGCAAGCTGCGCTTGTACATTAATTTAATTTAGCACAATTCAAGTAATAATTTGTATGCTTTGATTATTTTTTACTTTTTAATTTAACTAATTTTCCAAGTTTAGTGCTGATTATATTATACATTTTGCAAAATATCGATCTATCTAAACGATCTAAAAATAAAAACTGAAATCTTGCGATGTCGAAGTGAGCAAAATTGCATCTAAAAGCAGATGTCGCGCCAATAGCACATTGTCGAGAATTTTCATAGTTCCGATTCGTAATACCAGATAACGAATAATTTTGTAGAAAAAGCTTCGGTATGAAGCTTCAAACTAAACTTCGGATAGGACAGTCTAAATCAAGCCGTGGGCGGAATAACAAGTGCGCCGGAGAAAATGTATTTTAACGTGAAAAATCGAAGTAAAACTTATTAAGGTAAGTTTACACGAAAACAACTGGACTACAAGAGCAATTCTTGAACAACAACAAATATTTCAAACCGAATATTTATCGCGAGATCTTTGAAAAACGTAAATAAATAGCATATAATTTTCAGTTGTAACATGAATGAGTCCTTACTATATAAGTTTTTACTATGTTTCCTTACAAAAAAGCAGGCGTCTATTTGATTTGTTTTCAATCTGCTTCAATTAAAAAATTCACCGTATTAGGACGTGAAACATCCACTATATATTGATATTTATTTAAAGCTTAAAAACAACCATCTTAGGACGGGCTATAGGCTAGTATGAATAATATTTGCAATCGTCACCGTTTGGGATATCGTACAGTGCAAAATGAATTCTACAACCTGCAGATATGTTTCAAAGGAAAATAGGCAGTTACGGCATTAATGGCAAAATTGTTCGTTATGAAATATGAGAAATTATATACAAAGCCTTCATCACCTTGAATACTATCTAAAACAAGTAGCACTTTCTGACATCTAGAAGCAAAAGTACAGTCATTTGCAAAAGTTTAAGACCACCTGTTGGTATTAGGAGATTTCTGCCGATTTCATCAGCTACTGTCTGTATTACTCAACTTCCTGTCGGTGTTGCATCATCCTACAGCGGCAGCTGTTGATACAGTTGGGGGAAGCGTGATAACATCAGTTTGCCTCTGGTTTTCATGCTCAGAGGTTTTGTACGTATCTTTTATATAGCGAAAAATGGGCAAAGAAGCGTCATTAAGTGTTACTCAGAGGGCACAAATAGTGACTTTATATCATGAAGAATACTTCGAACATGACATAAGCAGAAAGGTGAATGTGAGCAAGACTGGTATTCATATAACGATCATGAAATATCGAGATACAGGTGAATTTAGCGACCGAAAGAGAAGTGGACGTTCAAAGAAAACAACTCCACGTGGTGACAATACCGTAAGGCGAATAGTTACGCGTTCTCCGAGGAGTTCGTACAAGAAAATCAAGGCCTATCTACATTCAATAGGGATTGATATTAGTATCAGCACTGTTTCCCGACGTCTTAGCAAAGATTTTGGATTAACATTTTATAAACCTGCACATAAACTTAGACTGACCTCTGTCATGAAAAGGAAGAGACTCCAATTTGCGAAGCGCCATTAATCGGGGACTGCTGAAAATTGGAGCCAAGTTCTTTTTTCGATGTATCAACTGTGCGTCAATTTGAATCCCGTGAAGCACATGTTCGACAACCAAAAGGCAAAAGGTTTGATAAAAATACGCCGTTAGCACCGTCAGATATCAGCCTAATCAAATGATATGGGGAGCTGTGTCAGTATCCGGTACTGCTTCATTCGGATATGAATGACTGGAAAAAAATGTGCTGGTCTGACTAGCTGCATTTTTTACTCCACTCCGTGGGTGGTCATGCACTTATGTGGCGCAAACAACATGAAGCACTCGATCCATCCTGCATGGTCTCCACAGTGCATCCTGCATGGTCTCCACAATGCATCCTGCATGGTCTCCACAGTGCATCCTGCATGGTCTCCACAGTGCATCCTGCATGGTCTCCACAGTGCATCCTGCATGGTCTCCACAGTGCATCCTGCATGGTCTCCACAGTGCATCCTGCATGGTCTCCACAGTGCAAGCCGATGGAGGAGGTTGTGTGGTGTGGGGCAGGAACGTGTTAACCTATCGTGAATTGTTTGCTGATTCTGTACACCCAGCAATGTTCCACTTTTTCCCGAATGGCGACGGTGTCTTCCACAACGACAATGTGCCAAGCCACGGCTCCAATGTTGTGCAGGAATGTTTTGAGGAACACAGTTCAGACTTGCAGCACATCGATTTGCCTATGAACCTTCACCAATATCAACCACACAGAGCTGTTGTGGGGTACTATGGAACGGCATATCAAGCGTGTATATACACCAAACACCTCCACATGTATTGAAGGCCACATTTCATACAACTTAGTTGGCCATACCTCTCAAGTGCTTCCGGCGATTTATTGAATCGATACCACGTCGGACAGCTGTTGTACTGTGGGCGAAAGGATGACCCATGAAGCATTCGGAGGTGGTCATTATTAAGTGATCATTCAGTGTACATTCCGCTACATAATAAAGATTTCATACGTTTGATATGTATTTTGCCACTTTAGACAGATGCTGCTTCACCACAGATCGGTTTGTGTTGGCATGTTCAGCAGTTTCAGGCACAAATGCGTCTTCATGCTTCGATTCGACATTGGTTGTACTGTAACGTATATTCTATTTTAACTTTCCTTTTGAGTTTCTTTTCCTGTGTAAATTTGAGTTTGTTTTCTTTTACACTTTCCAAACTTAACGTTATGTCTTTTCCCTCAAACGAGAATAATGTTGGCAACACACTGAGGTCGGAACAAGAGTGATGTATGTATGTGATAAAAACATTAGATAAAAACACAAAACAGACAGAGGTTGCTTTGTGTGTGGAGATCTTAGAGCGTTCTGAGTTTTGGTGGAAAACTTCTTGACTAAGATATGTGAAGTGGAGTGTTTTGGATTACATCTAACTATGCTGGACCAATGAAAAGTTGACGTAAGTTGGACTATTAATGCAGACACTTGATGTGGATTAGGAACATCAAACAGAAGTCATCGCTCTTTCCACCTTTATAAGTGAGTCACGGAAAAACTCTCATTGGCAGCCACCGGGAATCGAACCCAGGATCTTCCAATTGTGCGCCGGGCATGCTTCCACTGCACCACAGAGGTCTCGAATTCCCCAGACTCACGTACGAATAACTGCGAAGCCGCTTGGCAGGTCGCTTCTTGGAGCCCCGCACAATGCTGGGGATTCACCAAAGATGGTAAGCAGCAACTGGACAAATAACTAGTCTGGGAGAATTCGAGGCTGCAGTGGAAGTATGTCTGGCGCGTAACTGGAAGACCCTGGGTTCGATTCCCTGTGGCGGCCAATTAGAGTTTTTCCAAGACTCACTTATAAACGTGGAAAGAGCGGTGACTTCTGTTTGATGTTCCTAATCTACTTCAAGTGTCTGTATTAATTATCCATTTCGCCTTCTAGTTATTTGTTCAGTTACTGCTTACCACCTTTGGTGAATTCCCAGCATTGTGCGGGGCTCCAAGAAGCAGCCTGCCATGTGGTTTGGCAGTTAGTCGTACGTGAGTCTGGGTGAATTCGAGGCCGCTGTGGTGCAGTGGAAGCATGTCTGGTGTGTAACTGGAAGACCCTGGGTTCGATTCCCGGTGGCGGCCACTGAGAGTTTTTCCGTGGCTCACTTATAAACGTGGAAAGAGCGATGACTTCTGTTTGATGTAAGTTGAACTTTGGTATATGTTTCGTGTGGCCTTTGTAAAAGCCTTACTCTAACGTGAGCTATCCGGCACAATTAGTTGCGTCGCATTTACCCTTAGTTTAACATCTATTCAACCGGAAATCTTACATAACGTAAAAAGGGTTACGTTATAGTACTTTTCAAAATGGGGCAGCCTATAAAGCCCACTGTTTTAAAGCAAAACGGACACTGTAAAAACTTTTTCTCAAATTCACAAGCCACTTTCTGTGATTCATTTCGTGAATTAACGGATCATATTTCTGACAAAACCTTTTCCGTGAAATGACGGGAAGAAAACCTAAATTTCACGGATTTTTCGAATACGTCCGAAAAATTCTGAATTTTCGGAAACCTTTCCGCGATTAGTTTCTTACGAGGGTTGTTCAAAAAGTAACGAGACTGATTTAGCATAGGACAGAAGTGTAATTCTGTAAACATTCTTACACTCATACATAATTTCCAAGTATCCTCCCTCTACCTGAATACACCGGTCTTAATTTTCCATCCATTTCCAGAAGGTGAGTTCGAAACCCCTATACCTTGTCATGTGGTTCAGGATACCCATCACAGCATTGTTCAGTTCAGTATTTCATGCAAACCGATGACCGCGAAGCTGTTTTTCACTTCAGGGAATAGGTAGAAGTCACACGGCGCCAGATCCAGTGAATACGGAGTGTGAACCATCGTTTCGATGCCTAGATCTTGGATATCCTGCTGAGTAAGCAAAGCTCGATATCCAGAGAAAATAACAGAAACAATTGCTGAGTAAGCAAAGTAAGCAAAGCTCGATGTTCAAAGGAAATAACAGAAACAATTTGTAAAGAAAAGGAAATAAAAAGAAGATAATGGCAACTCCTGCTAATCCGATAACTTACGATAAAGAAGCAAAATAAAAAAAAATTCCTAAAAACATTTCGTGGGGGTGGGACCCTAAAAACCTCTTCCCTAGATATTGCTAAGCTATCAAGAATAAATTTTATATTTAGAAGTTTTGTTTAATAATACTATAAAACAGTACATTTCACTTTTTCTTAAAGATAATTAAAAGCCATCAGCTTAAAGAGATCTCAAGTTCCAAAGCATTCTGTTGCTTCGAAAAATCACAAAGAAAAAAAAAATACGTAATTTGTAATAAGTCCTGCTATAGAAATAAAGCTTTTACAAACCTATTGAGAAAAATAATAAGTTCCAACGGGATATAAAATGACTAATTCTCCTGCACTAATAGCAAAACAAAAATTCATCGCGCGATTCAAGTTTTATCTTGAACGTGACTGCGATCAACGTGTCTCTCTCGCTCAGAGGTAAGACACGCGTCTTCTGCTGAGCCAATCCAAACGACTTCGATCTAATCTCACAAGGAATAAAGCGAATGGAATTTCAGTGGCAAGAACTCAAAAACTAGTCTTCGATTTTGCGAAATTTCTGTATAAATACGGAAAACCCCGAAATGACTTTTCTGAAATAAACCGAATTACAGACTACGAAAAATCTATCAAAATACGGAAGTTAAAAGAAATGGGAACTTTTAAAAACGGAAATTTCGTTAAAAGACGGACATCTACCAGCAACTTTGGTGCACGTTTTGTTTTCAAGAATTTTTCGTGAATTCAAACACATATTTTTTTTACAATTATGGATTCTAAGAAGGCGAAAACTTCTTGAAACCAGCAAAACTATAAGTACGTCTTCTGGGTATCAATAAAAGCCAAAATCCGATTGCTGTTGCTGTAATCATCAATTAACTGTTATTTTTAATTAATTGTGAGCTGTCTTTTGGGAACATCGTGGAATAAAATCAATACAAAAAATATGAATGTACTTTATTTATTTCTTTAATAAAGTAGTACCTTCGTAGCTAAGTTTGTGTAAACTCGAACAATCAGTTTTGAGGTACATTCACTATTTGTATTTAATCAGCCTTTCTTTTTTTACAACGCGTCACATCTTTTCGTTTTAGTTTATTAGCAATTTCAGTTGCTTCGCCTTTAAATGAAATTAAGCTAAAAAAACATGCATGTTTCTTGGTGAGCAATTTCGGACTTTAATTAAATGCTATCATCATTCTTTTTCACATTTTGAAGAGCTAAATGAAAAAAGAAATACAGGTGTTTCTCAATTACTGGCGAATGCAGTCACAGAGGTTACAAGGAGAAGCTATTCTAATCTTTCGTACGCAACCAATTCACGGTTGAAATTGCTTAAGGGAACAATAAAAATCTGTCGAATGCTAGTGCATGACGTCAAGTCTTACTGGCGTATTGTTCGTTTTGACAGCTGTCCCATAATTAACAGCAAGCTTTCTCCAATTAACAGGTTTTGTTTTTTATTTCAAATAGAAAAAATACCTACTTTAATCGAAGCACAAAGTTAAGAAAAATGGCTGATGGAATTTTCCAGTGATAAGTTTAAATGGCTGGAATAGCTGATCTTTTTTTTTTTAATCTAAGGAAATTTTGTTTATTAATTTAAATACTTGCATCTTTTCATTTGATATGCAATTTGTTTTAATCTTTGCAATATTACATTCGGTAGCATAATCTTTTTAAAAATCACGAATAACGTTCATTCCTTGAAGTTCGCAGTTTTCTCTAAAGAGGATTCTCATATTTATCGAACTGTATTCGCAGCCGTCTGGGAAATATGCAGAATGTAATCTGAATGATAAATGCCCTGTGAATTGAAAAAAGTTTGAATGACAAAAAAGCGACAATAGAGGTATACCTGCAGTTTCCCGTAAAAATTATTAATTTAAAATCATGAGCGTTAATTAGTGGCTTCTGCTTTTTTCTATGCCTAGATGTTTAACACGAGTTTCGATATACAATGTACATCAGATTAAATGTTCTCTCATTATACATCAGATTTACTGTTCTCTGCTTCTAGTGAACAGGATATTCCCTCTACATTCACACTGCAAATGTATCCTACGCTTTCTCAAAATAAATAAATAAATTAAATGCAACACTAGGAAGTAGTGTCACAAAAACTGCGACTTCTTCTAGATACAGAATATAGTAGACACCTCGAAAATTATAACAGTTTTCAGACAGAAAGGAATAAATGTAACGAGGGAAAAAAACCCGGTGTATAGGTCTTTTCAAGTATGAAAAAAATTCTTTCCGATGAGCAATGGATTCATCCACCCTTCGCAGAACAGAGATTTACAGACATTGTAGTCCTGAGGCAATTACCACCACTTCTCCAGAGCATCTATTGTCGGAGGTGATTGACGTAGTCTAGAGGTGTCTTTCCAGCATGTCCCAGACATGCTGTATCGGCGACAAATTTGGGGATAGGGCTGGCCAAGGTAGTATTTCGATACTTTACGAATATTGCTTTTATGCATTTGCAGAATAAAAACGAACACTGTTTTTCTGAAATACTGCGTTTTTTAAACCTGCCACGAACGGTATCGGAACGGGTTCTAGGAATTCTTCGACACACCGACGAGCGGTGAGAATTTTTTTTTTTTTTTTTTTTTTGATTGGAGGTTTAACGACCACCATGAGCAACTCAATGGGCTATAAGCAGTCGCCCGTCCCTAATTTAGGGTCACTGGTTCCAGGGAAGGGAGAGAGCCAGTGCCGTAAGACAAACACAACATCCATGCCTCACCGGGATTCGAACCCGGACCCCTTACGGACGAATGATCACAGGCCAACGCCTTAGACCACTGCGCCACCGGGGCGGCAGCGGTGAGAATTCCTGTAATAAACGCTCTACATGAAATTGTATCATAGGAGATCGCTTCCCAAACAATGATGCTCGCTGTTCGGGCGGTGCGATACTCGATGACGTTCGCTGAAATCAGATGACATCCCACGACTATCTGGTTGAAAGGCAGAAGCGGGATTCATCACTGTACACTACACGGTACCATTTCTCAAGCAATGGTGCTCGGAAGCACCACAACTCCAAACGCTGACGGTGGTAGGTAGGAATCAGTGGTACGCGACACGAGGGATACCGTGCATACATGGCTGTTTCCCGTACGAAGTTTGAAATGGCTTGCTGTGAGACTTGGTATTAGAGGTTCGACATCAACGTGTGACTCGGTGTCTGAAGTTTGACGTCATCGTGCAACTCCCCTGAGATTTTGGCATTATCGTGTGACTCAGTGTCTGAAGTTTGGCATCATCGTGTGACTCGGTGTCTGAGGTTTGGAAACATCGTGTAATTGGGGCCTGAGTTTTGACATTATCGTGTGACTCCGTGCCTGAGTTTTGGCATCATCGAGTGACATCGTGCGACTCCATTGAGATTTGTCATCATCGTGTGCCACGGTCTCTGAAGTTTGGCATCATTGTGTGACACGGTGTCTGAAGTTCGGCATCATCGTGTGACGCGGTGTCTGAAGTTTGGCATCATCATATGACTCGGGGTCTGAAGATTGGCATCATCGCGGGAATCGGTGTCTGATGTTTGACATCATCGTGTGACTCCGTGTTTGAGGTTTGGCATCATCAAGTGACATCGTGTGACTCTTCTGAGATTTGAAATCATCATATGACACGGTGTCTGAATTTTGGCATGATCGTGTGTCTTGGTGTCTGAGGTTTGGAATCATCTTGTGACTGGGGCCTAAGGTTTGACATCATCGTGTAAATCAGTGTTTGAGGTTTGGCATCATCGAGTGACATCGTGTGACTCTTCTGAAATTTGACATCATCTTATGACACGGTGTCTGAAGTTTGGCATGATCGTGTGACTTGGTGTCTGAGGTTTGGAATCATCGTGTGACTAGGGCCTGAGGTTTGACATCATCGTGTGACTAGGATCTGAGGTTTGACATCATCGCGTGACTAAGTTTCTGAGGTTTGACATCATCGCGTGACTAAGTTTGAGGTTGGACGTCATCGGTGACACGGTGTCTGATGTTTGGAATAATCATGTGACTTAGTGTCCGACATTCGGCTCTTTACATGTACGAAAGAAAGACTGTCGTTTCTGTAAGCCTTATGCAGGAATATGTGTTCTTCTCGTCCTGTAGTCGCTGTAGGCCAACTGCTTCCAAACCTACAGCTGTGCATGCCTTTTCTCATCTGCCGTGTCCAGCAACGATGGACTGTGGCATTGCTGTAGCCAACATGTGACGTAGTACGACGCTTTGACCAGTCGGCTTCGTAAAGGCCAATAATGCCTCCTCTTTCGAAGTCCGTTATTTGATTATAATTACGCCGCTGACGGGTTCATGGTATTCTACCTGTGATGCTTTTCCTCCAGGACTCACTTTTCAACTATTTGTGGCAATATTTCTCGGAAAGACATGTACATTACTTACTCTCGGATCATAGTCTTCACGATGTTATAACAGCTTCAGGTCTTACCTGATGCGTTCAATAGCGAAATCATTTGCATATTTCCCGCCACTTTGCATATAAATCGCATCACTACTTCTTAATGTTATAGATTTTTATTTTTGAAAGTGTATTTTGTGTCGAATAGAAAAAATATCTTTAAAAAAGAAAGCGTTTCGAATATTTTCCAGTCATCCATATACTCTTCTGCAGTCAACTTTTTTTCTCTGTGGTTAGGGACACAATATTTACGATTCTCGAAATTAGGGTGAAAATTCCTTTTTTAAACCTATAACAGGCTGGAACGAATTAACTCTGGGTTAGCAAAATGGGTTAAAATTAGCTCGAATGAGTATATTCGTTGCCTAAGAAGTGGGCCAACGTGACTGGAACGAGCGAACCTGCGTATAAAAATAGTTCCTTAATAACTAGTTCATGAGATATAAAGTTAAGATACAGAGAGCATTGCTTTCTCCTTAATTTTGTTATTCAAAGTGGTCATTTATGGGGATGCTTGACACTAATCCTTTCTGACTTATTACCTGCTAAATGGAATAGCAACGGCGTAGAGCCTATGAAATGAGAGAGAAGATATTTGAATCACTTGCTTCTACCGAGTGGCATGATATCAGAGTAACTGGGAACAGTCCGGAAAGGACTGTTCCGTGATGGGAAACATCATGCCTTGGGCTATGCGGAGCAAGTAATAAAAGACGAGGAGGAAGTGTTATCACCGGTGACAGGTGTATGGTCGGCACTGTTGAAGTGTGAGGGGGAAAGGAATAGTCTTGCAGCAGCTTAGGTAAAACCAGGTTGCTATGTGAACATTTCTGTTTTAGAAGCGCAAAAGATTTTAGGCACTATTTGGTATAGGCGCATCTCCCACTTCAGGGATTAAAGGAAAAAGAAATTCTACTGCATTTCGCCCTAAACGCTAGGGACTATTTTTCGTAGAAGATGTAGCTGTTCCGTACCTAGATAGTGGTACACTCTTAGGTTGACTCGCAGTATAGAGACCTGCAGGGGTCTTAACTTGTAAAAACCGATTCGTCCAGAACCTGAACTTTACGAGACCTGGCCCGGCTCGGCTCATACTTTCCAATTCACGGTTCGACCCTTTTAAGACTTTCGTTACGCGTTCTCTATCGCTTATTTCAAATAACGCAAGGCCTCCTTTAGGGAGAGAAAGCTGCTATACTGAACTAAACTACCTTAAAAGTAAAGAACTAGGTGAAAGCCCGTCAATAATGACAGAAGAAAATAAGACATGTAGAATAATTTAAATCATTTATTTATTGAGTATTTCTCAGATCACAACGTTTTTCGTGGACGTTTGTTCATCATCGAGAATCTTACCATGATATGGAGTGTCATACTTACGGTTAATTAAATTAAATATTCCGTATTTATAGTTAATTATTCTGATACAGAATCCTGAAACAATGTTCCGTCAAAGTGAAACAGATGTGTTTCCAAATGTAAAAGCATCTTTCATGAACACATTACAGCAATGAACATAAAACCCATATAATAGGTTACGTCTGTCTCTGACGCTCTGACGTCATCAGTACTTGCAGCGCCATGTGCTTTTATCCGGAGGCCGAAATCGGAACTAAGCTCACCGCAATCGCACAGTAAGTAAAATCAAGGAGAAATACCGGAAAATAAAATAAAGTTAGTAAAACAAACGACTTAATCTGTGGCAACATGCACGTGCTCGAACAACTGTCTGCGACGTTTGTTCTGTTACGTAGGTGTTAACATTATTTTTATTACCTAAACTTTTACATTATATGATTTTTAACGTACTATGACCGTCATATGATGGGATAAAATCTATTATCTATATAATAGTCATGAGAAAATATTGAATGGGAATATTACGAAAATTTTGTTGTTGGTGACCCATCTTTTAGACTTCCCATTAATAATTCAACCGTTTATTATAGTTATGTATATGTATTTTACGATTTGTGTTGTAAAAATTTTAGTCACAGCTTTTTCACCCGTGCATGGCTCGGGCTATGAGCTAGTTACAACAATAAAAACAAGAAAGATGACACCGTATTTTCGGGTGTAATCAGCACGTCTTTTGAATCTAATCTCACGCGAATTGAATATACCAAAGCTATTCAAAGTCAGTGAAACGGGTATGGAGAACAGTACTATCTGACGGAAGAAAGAAGTTTTTCAATCGGGGTTTTAATCCTGCAGATATTGTCAAATTTGAAATCTCACCTGAGAAACATTTCGCAGCGGAAACGCTCTCCAACAAAGTAAGAATTTTTCAAATCGGACTCTTAGAAGCAGAGTAAGATATGCATCGACAAATGTAAGATATGCATCTACGCCCCCTGGCAGGAAAAACATGCATTGTTTTAAGAAGAAAGCATTCTCAAAAGGTTTTTGGATGTGAGGGGTATTGGTCCAAGAAATAATTTTTTCAGTCGAGTTTTCAGAAGCTCAGATTCAGCTGCAAATATATCAGAAGCCGAAATCAACACTTATGCTCCCGGTGGCAAACCATTCTTTAGCAAATATTAGAAATTATATGCAAAAACATTTTCCAGCAGGAGCTGTATGTGATACAGCAAGAATTTTTCAAATCGGAGTTTTAAAAGCAGAAATATCGAAGAAAACGCAATTTACTTTAACTCCGCCTAGCGGAAAGTCAATGGGTTACTTGAAAAATTCGAAATTATATGGAAAACATTTAGCACCGGAAACTTTATCCAACAAAGAAGGAATTTTTCAAATAGTACCCTCACAAGCAGAGATATTGACAAAAATAAGATGTACATCTACGCCCCGTGGCTAAAAAACAATGCAATATTTTAAAAAGAAAATATTCCGAAAAGGTTCGTCGACGTGAGTGGTGGTATCGGTCCACGAACGAATTTTTTCAATCACGATTTTAGAAGGTCAGATTGTGTGACAAATAAATCAGAAGCAGAAATTAACACTTACTGCCTCTGGGGGCCAAACCATTGCTTACCAAAAATTAGAAATTATATGCAAAACATTTCCCATCAGGAGCTGTATTCGCTGAAGAAAAAAAAATTGAAATCCTAGTTTTAGAAGTAGAGATATCGGAGAAACGCAATTTACGTTTACGGTCCCTAGCGGAAAATCTATGAGTAACTTGAAAAAGTGATTATACTTAAAATACTTTCGAGACAAATCGAATCGAAAGGTAAAATAAATTTTTCAATCGGTTGTTTAGAAGCAAATATATGGAATAAAATGTATTTTGAATGCGATATCATCTGCATTTACGCCCTCTAGCGGCAAAATTGCGCATCGTAAAAAAATTACGAAATGAAAGATCATCATTCGCATATTTCAAGCTTGCCAATGCAAAAAGAATTTTTCAGATCGGACTAATAGTTGCAGAGATATGGTGTCCACAGGCAGACGGACGGACAAACCGATAACATAAGAACGATCTTTATTTACAAAAGACGTGCTAAAAAGAAGTATATTGATTGAGGCTGCGATTCGACAATCAAAACAGGCAAGCACTCTTCCCACTGCGTCACCAAAGTGGGACAAACTTTCAGAAAAAGGAAACGTATGGAGACGTATTATTTCTCATAGGAATTTCTCCCACAAATGGGGTTTAGACCTGACAACCTTACTCGTTAATCTTACAACGGTGTAAATAGAACCGTTTCCCCCCACCCCCTGCTAAAAATAGCAGCTAGCATGCGTACAATACCAAAGAAACCCCGATTTTGTATAAGAAATAAAAAAAATAACGATTCACATCACTAAAATATTTAAAAGAAAAGTTAAAAACATTAGTGCAATGTCAATTAATTTCATACGTGACACGGAAGCAATAATATCGGACCCAGGATCCTTTCGTTGAGGCAGTTCCTTTCCTTGAATGGCTAAAATGCAGACGAGAAATTTAATTTCAAGCCGTCCTGCTGAAAAAGGAGAAAGAAGGAAAGAAATACCATGATGATCATAAATCGCGTTTCATTTACGAAAACGGACTCGCGAGGCTCCCAAATTCCAGCCAAGCCAATCAGGAATGGCCATTTTGTTGAGGTAAGCGGAAGAAGTTCTTATTCGAGCTCACCATGTACGCAACTTTTTTCTTGCATTTGTTAATTAGAAGCAACCAGATACCATTGTATTACTTCCTCACACTTGGACAGGAAGATGCATTACTTTAATTTACTGGTGTTGTCATTGATTTATGAAATAAATCTTCAGAACCTCGATTATGCGTTTAGAATTTCAGAAATGTGACAAATCCTTTTATAACTGGAACCGATTTGTCATGGTAATGTGACAACAAATGCTGCGTATGTTGTTAAAGTAATTACTGAGAAACTGAAACCACTTGAAATATGAAACAACGGAAGTATTAATGATTTATCCTGAGTTTCTACCTTACTGGGCACATATCAAGACATCTCCGTGGAAAAAAATCCTTCCTATCTGTGTAACTTTAAACAACAGTTTCGCTAGAAGAAATTCCTCTAAAGACAATCTAAAACTAATAAAACCTAATAAGCATCAAAACACGTCATCAGTTATTTATTAAATATCTAGAACATGTGAGCTCAGTCTTTTGAGACCAGTTTCTCCAAAACAGGAAACTTGAAATAACCTGTCTAAAGCACAGAAATATGGCATTAGTTTTTTTATCTGAAGCAAAACAATACGGCATCAGTTTTTTTATCTGAAGCAAAACAATACGGCATCAGTATTTTTATCTAAATCAAAGAAATACGGCATAGGTTTTTTTATCTAAAGTGCAGAAATACGACATCAGTTTTTTTATCTGAAGCAAAACAATACGGCATCAGTTTTTTTTTATCTAAATCAAGAAAATGCGGCATAGGTTTTTTTATCTAAAGCGCAGAAATACGGCATCATTTTTTAATCTAAAGCACAGAAATACGGCATCAGTTATTCTTTAAATTGCAAGAAATATGGGAGCTCTAACTCATGGGACCTGTTTCTCCTAGACAGAGAAATTGACATAATTTATCTAAAGCCCCTAAATACGGCAACAGTCATTCATTAAATTCCAAGAATATGAGACCCCAGACATGTGCGATCAGTTTCTCCAGCACAGGAAACTTGTCATAACCTATCTAAAGCACACGAGTATGGCATCGGTTATTTATCAAATTGCAGGAATATGACAGCTCAAACTCATAGGACCTATTCCTCCAGGACTGGGAACTTGGCATGACCTGTCTGAAGCTCTAAAATATGGCATCAGTATAATTTATTAAATTGCAAGAAGTCTGAGAGCTCACAAAAATGAAGCTAGTTTCTGCAAGGTAGGAAACTTAATATAACCAACAAAAAGTACCCAAATTCGGTATTATTTATAAATTTAAAACTAGTGGAAATTAATTTTGGGATAAACCTCTTTTTCATCTTTTGAGGCCTTTTTAGACACCATTTCAAGACCAATACCGACACGATGATATTCGAAGGAAACTACATAAAAAATCTCTCTAAATAAGATATTTGCACTTAATTGCAATTTGTGCCGTGATGTTATCTTACATGTATTAATTGCTTTGTTGGTGCTTTCATTTCTCCATGTCTTCCTAAAATGTAACATGTTGATCGCATTTTAGGGAAAGTTCAAAGATGGGCATTCACAACACTAATAAGTGTGAGTCACCCCACCAAATTCGTTGGAGCCATGGATTACGTTCCACAATGTGTTCACATCCTGAAACATGTGTACCACCGTTATGATTTGTCGTTTGGCAGCTGAACTCGGTACATCCTCGCTAGGGTTAAAAGGGGCTCAAAGATGGAGTCGATATGCTAGACAGATATTCCCCTTAAGGCGAGAGAGGAGGTTGATAACGACTGTATTTATATTGGCTCGACCTCAAGAAGATAAAAAACTGGACTCTCTGAACCTAGGTACAGTGTGAAAATTTGTTCACAATCTACAGTCCTCTCCCGCATGGTCAATAGAGGTACACACTCTTCCATTTGGAGTGAGACTACCATCCTTGCTATTCCAGCGTCCAGAACTTCATTGTAACTTCCCGAAAGTATGTATCTTTTTCATAACTATAATATTAGTTGTAATAATGAAATTCCCAGCTTACATCAACCATGGAGATTATTGTTTAACAGAGGTCATTGAACTTTAAGTTGTGTATACTTGTAGCCTTACTGTGGTGGCGTTATTCGTTTTTGTTATTACGTATTTATTCGAATTGAATGGCAACCACTTGTTTTGTTTTGGTATTTAACTGTCAGATTTCGAGCACTCGGGTCTTTTCATCTGATGATGTGGCTGTTACACCCACGAAAGACCTCATGGTGTTTTTAACTTTTTTACTATGGATTATTATTAAACACTTTATTTTCTTCTGCAAGCTTGAACCTTTTTAATCGTGCACCTACGGCAGAATATTTACACTTCGTTTAGGTGTAACGTAGTTCCAAAACAAAACAAGGTGCCTGCTTAAAATCATGGACGTAACGAAACTGGTACATCATTCGACCTCAAATTTCCTCTAAAAAGAACTGAATGGTTTAAAAGCTATTCATAAATGAACATTGAGTTTTCATTGTGATATGAGATCTTTAAAATGTCAGGCGTGATTCTGGTCTAAACAGCTGAAGTGGGGTACAAAATCTATCAAAGACAATCGTCGTCCTGGAAGGCTTCTGGGGAATACCGTCCCAGAAATATGTGTAAAGCCAAAGGTCTTGCAGTAGAGTACAGGCGTGATGTCTATGATTGTTAGAGAGTACAACTACAACATATCTCCTTGAAAAGCTTTAATCATTCTCCATGGCCGCTAACATCTGTCCAAACTGAGTGATTCCTGGATTAAGAGAAAATTAATTTAATTGCAGAAGCAATGTATGTTTCAATTTGTCGAGGTGATTTTGAAGCCTTACACAGGCAGGCAGTCCCTGTGTTACGGACGTCCGACTTACGCACAACCTGTAGTTACGAACCAACCCCCATATAGCCTATTAAAATTTTTTTTTTTATATCAGACCAATATACTGGTCACAAAAAATTAGGGATCTTGCATGAAATGAAGGATGTATACATCTGTACTAGGATGTATATGTATAATGTATGTATGTATCTGTGACACGTACTGAAATAACATCAGGGCGGCTGCGTAACACAAACAGCGTTTTCAAAAACAACTGAGTCAAACACAAAAAGAGTGCGTTTTCAAAAACAATTTATTGTGCAAGTTCTGCATACAACAAAGTAGCATTGAAAGATAGACGAAATTCCTCTGGATTTCAGTACCCGATAGCACCGCCTTCGTGTCGAAGAACGTCTTGACACCTAAGAGGCACACTTGCAATGACACTATTGATGAGTGTCTGGGGTAGCTCGTCCCATATTACAGACAACACATTATGGAGGGCCTGTACTGTAGTATGGAACATTGGTTATCCAGATGTCGCTGTACAGCGTCCTAAATGTTCTCAATGGGATTAAGGTCAGGTGATCTAGGACGCAGCTGTGACGACTCAATCCCATGATTTTCAGGTTCCTGAAGCACGCTCCAGGCAAGGTTACTGGTTATATTGTCATAGAGAAACGAATGCATGTCCAATGATATCGTTTCGGTATACTGGGGTATTTACATTGCCTTGACAAGATATACAAGGAAGAACGGCCATTAAAGCACACTCCTGCTCAGAGCAGAACTAACTGCCACTGGTAAGCATGGAAAGAAGCACATATTGTGGTTGCATTAGTGTGCAAAATCTCCACCACACGTGCCCTCGTCGAGTATCAGGATAAAGAGCAAAACGGGATTCGTCTGTGTAAAAGTACATGGCGCTACTCTGTATTCCATGACATGTACTGTTGGACCCAGGTACATCTTTAACGACGGGGAACTGATGTCAGTGCTATACATATCAGCTGCCTCCTTCTTCTGAATGTGTACTTGTGAAGACGGTTTCGGACCGTTTGCGTACACACTGTTGCAACAGAAGTATCTCGAAGTGATTCCAGGAGTCGGCTACTGGTGAAAGTAGGCCTTCTCCGAGCACTTGCTGTGAGGTAGCGATCTTTCATTCTGGTGGTTGTCCTCTGGAGACCACTCCTGTGTCAGTCTGCAACATGTCCATCCCGTAGAAATCTTGCGTGTAGCGGACTTACTACACCTTGCAAAACTCCTAAAGCAGCAGCCACATCGATCTGCCATACAGCTGCCTGTAACAAGCCAACAGCCCTATTTCTGTTGTACATGCTTAAACGTCGTCCGGACATAATATCAGGTTAATCCTACATCGCAGGCAATTCTTTCAGCAAACGTCTAGACCAAGCGTTGAAGCTACCCGTTTTCTGTTCTCGCAGGGTACTTTTGTCGGAGCTCTCACGCCACACACTTTGCTTTCATGATGCTAATTAGCATATGACGTAGCTACACTCACTTTCTCTCTCTCTCTCAGTGGTCAGAGGAGGTCCCTAAATTAGCATATCACCACGTTTTCTCTCTGAAACCTTAATATCCTTAACTTTTTGTGAGAAGTTTAGTTGCAGATATACGGTTCCCACAGAGAGAGAGAGAGAGAGAGAGAGAGAGAGAGAGAGAGAGAGAGAGAGAGAAAGGGCGGGCACATAGTGGTACTATATAAGCACGTATGTTTTTTGAAAACAAATGCTAATAATTGTTTTATGATATTTACCTTAAGTTTTCCCAGTATGTTTCGTTTGGCATTGCGGAAAGGTGTCTTAAGTTTTACCCAGTAATTTTTTCGAATTTGATTTTGCTTTTGACTATCTGTACGTTGAATGTTATAACAGTTTTTTTTATTTATGACATTCACAGAAAAGCAGTCATTAATAAGTCTTTGCTTATTTGTGGTATTAAATATTTTGTTGCCTAGGGAAGAGAAATACTAAAATTAGGCCGTATTAAAGGATAACCTTTCTGTAATTCCTCTTGCTGGGCTTTGGTTCCTCAGTCCGTATTTGTCAATACTGTAATGCTATTGGGTCGTTTCGTAAATATTGGCCTATTCGAACACAAAGAAACAAACAGCAGTAACAGACAACGAAATGCATTTTATTCCGAAAATGTTCTGCCCTCGGCAGCAATAGACTGTGCCCAACGTGTTTTCAGTGCAAAAATGTCACGGTGGCAGAAACTAGCATCACAGTGGTCAGAGGAATCGCTAACGGCGGAAATCACAGCATCCTTGATGGCGAACCGTTTGCTCCTCAAGAAGTGATCCAAATGGCGAAACATCTGAAAGACTGAGGGGGCCATGTCAGGTGAATAAACAGGGTGAGAGAGGACCTCGTACCCCAAGGAGTTTATTTTTGCATGCTTCCAATAGACACATGCGGTCGTGAAGCAGTATAAGACCCAAACTATTGGCGAGCGATGGTTGTTTGCTGCATCATACGGCTGACTGCAGCACACGTCCGTTGTGATTGTTTGACCTAGAGACAAACTGATAATGAATCAGTCTTGGCAGTCCACCACACAGATCAGAAACCTTTTGTGGGTGCAACTCTGGTTTGGGACATTTGTTTGGGTGGTTCCCCCTTTATCTAGCCACTGTATAACGAAGTAAATTTCTCCGTCATTTCTATCCGCGCCAGGATTCAAACCCGGGTCCCCTCATTCCGGAATAAGTTGCTCTACCAATTGAGCTACGCGGACATTTCATTCTGATTCCTATCTGCCTTTATGTCGTGTGCGTCCTTCTGGCAGGTACGTCACATCTCCTGGTACGTTACAACTGCGCTGTTCGCTTCCTTTTTGCCAAAGCACCCATTTTCAACCGTAAGGATCAGATGCAGAAAGGGAGCACTAGCGTCACGTTTTTGGAGGACAATGCGTGTTTTCAGACGCCTTATCTGCTGCTGTTCGGCGAGTTCGTGTGGAACCCAGGTATCCAGTTTTTAACCTTGCCATTTTTCTGAAAACTGTCGCTGATCATACGACAAGTTCGGCACTGAGCTCATGTACTGTGGACGTTGGTTTTTCCTTCCACTTTCCGCCTTAAACGTACAGTGTCACACAGAACCGGACGACCGGCTCCTGTCTTATGGTCGATGGCAACATCACCGGCATGGAACTTGGAAAACAGTCTACGGACAGTTCTGTCACTCGTCTTTCCTACAACCCACGCTCTATTGACATTTGCGACCGTTTCGGACATATTCCGGCCAAATTTGAATTCGTGCAAAATCACTGATCTCACGTCGGGGTGCTCCATCACGTCCCCAACTGCTGAGATCTGTTTAAAATACCGTTTTATACACGTGGACTGACACGATTTTTTTATTTTTTTTTTGATTGGAGGTTTAACGACCACCGTGAGCAACTCAATGGGCTATAAGCAGTCGCCCGTCCCTAATTTAGGGTCACTGGTTCCAGGGAAGGGAGAGAGCCAGTGCCGTAAGACAAACACAACATTCATGCCTGACCGGGATTCGAACCCGGACCCCTTACGGACGAATGATCAGAGGCCAGCGCCTTAGACCACTGCGCCACCGGGGCTGCCTGACCCGATTCAATTTGCATGGGCGTTTGGTAGTTCCTCCTACGAGTCGTCCCTTGTAACCGGCTATGCAAATTCGCCTTGTCGGCATCGGTCAACAATTATGAAACAACGCAATACATATCTGGTAGGTGGTCATAGGTGGTCATAATGTAATAGCTTATCGGTGTATGACACCTGACACTGAGCTCCTTTAATCATTGTTATTGTTGTTCCTCAGATGGAAAAGACAGCGGACTTCAGCAAGTTAGACAAAGGCCAAATCGTAATGTACAAACGTATGAGTCTGTGCATTTTCGAGACGGCAAGGCTTGTGGAGTGCTCACGGTCAGCCGTGGTTAGTACCTTCAAGAAGTGGTCCGAGGAGGAAAAAACCAAGAACCACCGACAAAGTGGACGACCATGGCTCTTGAGAGGAGCGAAGGCTCTTCCCTATGTATGCTACATAGCAGCAGAAGGGATACTGCGGCGCAACTCTCCGATAATTGGAACGCTGGTGACGGACGCAATGTGTCAAAATACAAAGTACAGTGAACCCTGCTCTGAAAATGAGACTGAGTAGCCGCAGTCCGGTCCGAGTAGCCGCAGTCCGGTCCGAGTAGCCTTGTTAATCTCAGTTCACCGTACGAATGTATCACAATGTGTAACGTATACTCTAGATTCACTTTCCTTTTGATTTTTACTATCTCTGGTTATTTTATTTTACTATGTAAATTATCTTCTTACTGAACGAGATGTTATTTCTCCCGCTGAATGAGATCTGGCAATGAGTGTAAGTCATGACGTGGTGGTAGCCAGTATAAATAGGCGCGTTCAACGATACGTAGAGAGAGCTTTTTATTGATGTGCGTAGGGAGAGCTGTTGTTGTACGGAGAGAGCGTTTGTTTATGTAGAGAGAGCTGTTGTTGTACGAAGTGAGCTGTTGTTTATGTGTCAGAGAGCTGTTGTTGTATAGAGAGAGCGGTTGTTTATGTGCGTGAGAGCTTTGTTTCGTGTGTAAAGAGATCTTCGTTTATGTGAGAGCCAGAAGTTTACCAAATAAAAGATTGTCTTAGTAAGTACGTCTTTCTCAGTTCATAGTTTCGTCAGATCTCTGTCTGGCTGTTAGGTTAATTTCATTAGTTGATTATTATTAACAACCAGCATAAGACTTTATTCATCTTAATTTCTACTACAACATTACTAGCAGTTAAAAGCTTGTTCATTATTATTACTACACTACTAGCAGGAAAGTTTATTCATGATATAATTAACAAACAACAAGCATTAGAAGAAGTATTAGCTTAGAAGAAGCTGAATTCATTATAATTCAGTAGCAGAAGCGATATATTCATTATAAATGGGCATAAGAGCATCATGATATAAAGCAAAATTTGTCCTAATTTGTGTCTCGGTCACTATGACCATGTGTTATAATGTAAATACACTTGTATAAAATAATGTGAAACAATATGGCAAGTGATGTAAAAAAAATAGTTAGTGGTAGAACAAAAGGAAAATTGTGTGCACAAGCAGCAAAATTTACGTTGTCAAGGTACCAATTAATGAAATCTTACCAGGCTCAGATCCTTAAATTCTGCCAAATGCAGAGGTGATTTATGAGCTTGACCAAAAAAAAAAAATTCACAAAATCTACTTATCAATACCTTGGATTCACTGAACACACATAAACAAGCAATAAAGGTGACTTAAAATTTTTAGGTGTAAAAATTTATTATCAGTTGTGTTTATTGTTGATCAGACCTTTCGCCTGATCAGAATTTTGTTGAGAATTTTACAGATCTTTTTTATCTTTTGTTTTTCATTTACAAAGCACCCACGAATGCCAAAAATGAGTTTTAGAGTCCAATTTCAATTTTGTTGGGTGTATATTTTTAAATTAGTTATACATTTTTCAGCTTTGTCTAATATTGCAAGTTTTTAATATTTCAGTTCGTAAATTTTCATTTATTATTCAAAATTCAGTGTGATTCAATTATCGTGTGCTTAGATTTTTTTTATGTGATCTACACTTGATATTTGCCCCTTTTTGGTGCATTCATAAAACATCATGCATAATACAAAGAATAATACACTTTGGCCAAAAATAAAATGAGCACTGAGGTTTCTCAGCGTGTAATGCATTACACCTGCCTCTGAAGCTTTTTTCCTTTTATATTATTTGTGTTACTTCAAAAATCAATTATATAACTCTCCCCCATTTTACATGACCCGATACATTTCATTTTTTTCACAACCATCACACCTTTTTCTCCCCTTGTCATTTCTCAACACAATAAGATATTCTCAGACAATACTAGTTTCAAATGGGAATATGGAAAATGCTGCATAAAATTCAAAAGCAAATAGTTACATTCTTAGGACAACCCTTTTCTTTACTTCCACCATTAGTAACTGAAGGCTACGAAAGCCGTTTTTCGGAGTCTGAAAAAAAAAAAAAAAGAAGAAGAATGTCTGGTTTACTGGTGGCCAAAGTCGAAATGTTACATCTTTTTAGGCAGACTTTCGAGTCCTAAAACATGGTGGGGGTTGTCGCTGATCACCTAATAACTGGGTTGGAACAGTCGCTGGCCGGGCATCAAGGTAACCAATCTTGAAATGTAGTCAGAGGAGGCAGACGTCTAACAGTAGGCTGTTTTGTCTTTTCATTTGCTTTCACTCCACCGGTAGGATGTCGACAATCATGGCGGCCTCATCTTGCTTTTGTAACTGTGGCGTCCAATTTCCAGTGACTCGCTCTGGCCGGAGCGACACTAAGCGTCACGTTTTCAGATTTCCTCCGGGAGATCTTGACCACCGAGCAAGAAAAAGTCATCAGGTGCTGACCTCAGTCCAACACGAGACAAGTGAAGAAAAACCCAAAAGGGCAAGTGTGCGTGGGAGTTGAAACCTCACATCACGGTCAACTACAGAGTGAAAGAGTAAGTGATCAGCTCGCCCAACATGAACTTCTTTTCGTGGGTCAGCGGGTGCTGACCTCAGTCCAACACGGAACAAGTGAAAAACTAAGAAAAACTAAGGAGCAAGTGAGAGTGTGAAGAGTGAAGAGAGAAAATTTCCTCTTGGCTCAAACCTTTAGAAAACTCTCGCGCGCATGCGCCAAAAAGGACGCAATGGTTTTCAGCTACGCTATTGGGTTGAAGGTACTCCTTCGTGCTCTGTAACTTGAAAGAAGGTGTTTACGAGGGGTGTGGTGGGGACGAAAAAAACCTGCTGTGTCATCCATGGCGTCCTCTTGGATTGGATTGGATTGGAGGTTTAACTACCACCGTGAGCAACTCAATGGGCTATAAGCAGTAGCCCGTCCCTAATTTAGGGTCACTGGTTCCAGGGAAGGGAGAGAGCCAGTGCCGTAAGACAAACACAACATCCATGCCTCACCGGGATTCGAACCTGGACCCCGTTCTGACGAATGATCAGAGGCCATTGCTTAGACCACTGCGCCACCGGGGCGGCGGCGTCCTCTTGACCATGACTTTGCAAAAATTCTTGAAATTCACCCTTCTATGCCCTGGGGATTTTATCGATTTCAAGTTTTCAAGGTGACTTTCCTAAGGAGTTTCTGTGCTAACAGGAAGCAAGATTCTTATCTCTGGGTTTGGCAACACACTGTCTAGTGAAAAAAAACCGAACGAAATGGTGCAAATCCCGGGAATCCTAATGTTCACATAAAATTTACATCAGGTACACAATTAGCATTTCCCGAAACTCAAGAATACAAAAATTTTCACATCATTTTCTTTACAAATTGCTGAAGAAGAAATTTCAGAATTCGGGAGAAAAAAAAAAGGAATTAATTTCCTTAAAAAAATCATTCTACTGACATAACGCACGATTGTATACCAAATTTTGTTGTATCTTGCTAACACACCTAAACTTCACAAACTTTTGTACCAATAAATGCTTCTCACCACACACAATTTAAATGTAAGCTTAATTTAATTTAATTAATTATGCACGAATTCACCTTACGATTCCAATGCTCATAATTTCTACATTTATAAATATAAAATTTTGTTTTTTAAAAATGAAGTCAATAATTTAGTTTACACATGTTGTAGTTTCACACATAGACTAAAAGTAATTTTAAGCCATTTACAAATGTTCAAATTCTTCGTAGCTCTCGTTCCAAAGGCACATATACAGTACAAAAACTATAAATACACAATTTCCACTGAAATCCTTTAACGAATGTTAAAGAAAGTAAAAAAAAAATGTTTTTCCTGTCGCTGGGTTCGCCTTAAAAAAATGAAATTCAGGAAAAATTAATGAGAGGAAAAATTTAAGGAATCATTCTTGGTGACAAGAATGCGTGGATGTGTAATATTTTCGCATAGTGGAACCAAAGATTGGGTCCTAACCTTCGACAATACTAATCGAAAAATATCAACACATTAATCAAAATTGGACCTTGAATGATTGGAAGAAGGTCGTCTGGTCTAATGAATCTCGTTTCCTGTTGCACCATGCGGACCGGCCTGGTATTTGTGCGCCATTTACCTAGGGAAGTGGTGGTATTACACTTTCTCCCTGGTACGTGTGCATCATTTACCAAGGGAAGTTGAAAGCATTACAATTCCTCCACAAGCTTGTCAATGTTCTGTTAGGAAACCCTGGGTCCAGCCATTCATGTGCAGAAAGTTATGACATCTATTACCTACATAAACATCATTGCAGACCAGATACATCCTTTCATGGCAACCTTATTCTCCTCTAGTTTTGTTTTCTTTCAGAAGGACAATGCGCCATACCACACTTTCCAGGTTGTTCAAGAATGATTCTCGGAATATGAGGAAAACTTCCAGGTACTACCCTGGCCTGCAAATTTCCTAGACGTCAATCCAATGGAGCATCTGTGGTTTCTGTTGGAAGAGCAAATCAAATCTACAGCAAATCAACCACGTAACTTGCAAGAGTTAAAGAATCTGCTGGTAACACCAGCTACCACAAGACACCATTAGAATTCTTGTATGTCCATGCCTCGCCGCCACTAAGAGCTGTTTTTGCGGAGCGTGAAAGGCTAACATCATACTAGGTAGGTGGTCATAATGTTTTGGCTCTTCTTTGTATAACGAAAAGACTCATATTTCTATAAAGTAAAACGATACACACGGTGTTCCACGAAGCGTGTCCGAAAGGAATAGGAAAGTAAAGGTTGGTCTTAGTAGTAAAGTGAAAAATGCTAAATACACAGCAAACAGAAGACAACTCAGCTATGATAGTTGCACCCCGAGGAATGGATAATTTCAGAAAAATATGAAAATTAAATATTTATACAGCCCCCCGCGGAACCGAAGTGAATTAGTTAAAAACGCGCCGCGCCAAATTAGAGGGGAATGAAATTTACCCGGACTCTGGAGAGGAATATTTCGCTGAGATATCGGTAGGTGAAATTCCTGACGTATGCCAGCTTACCTGAAGTGTGGAGAACCCTCCAAAAGTACGGACATCAACCGCACCTTTGAACCTAGAGGCTCAGATACCACAGAGGGTAGAATGCCGGACTATGACGTCACAACGATCACTTCCAGGGAGAGAAAGACAAGGAACAGATGCTCTTATTTGCAGTGGGAAATCCAATAGCTGAACATGCCCATCCAATGCAGGGTGGGTGTTCTGTGGATCAGACAAGCTCAAACTGCCTGCAGTCGGTCCCGCGATCGTCAAGTCAGAAGTCGGTTTCTCTAACCATAGGACACTCGTGTCTCTTATGCTCTGCCCTTGTAGGAGCACTTCTTTTATAAACCCTTATCCTAACACCAATACGGAACTAGCACTTTGTTAGAAATTTTTTATCCACTTGTACGGGAACAGCACTATTTTCGACTTGTAAGAAATTTATTGGCACATAATCATTATCAGGGTTCTGCCCAGGTGATTTTCAAGGTGTATCGTACCTCACTCGCCTTCATGCCGAGATTGTGCATCATTTAATTACTGAACTTTCTTCGTAACCAGACTGCTGGGGAATTGCATCATGTACGCATACTACTACTGCGTTCAACTTTATCATATAGCACTATTTCTCAATGAACGGCCTGCGAAGGGTGTCAGCCTGGCCCGCGGTAAAAAATTAAACCGAAAAGAAATGTATGGAACCCATAGGCGAGAAAAAAAAACATCAATATTTACAGTATAAAACAATATAAATAGTTTTTATTGATTGAGTTCTGCGACTGTGTTTAAATGTTTCAGAATGTGCATTCATACTTTAAAAGTGATAAACATAATTAGGTAGTTTGCTGCGGAATTCTCTGACGCTCCTATGCAACCCTCTGCTAGGCGTCACGGGAGAAAGGAAGGAGGACTCGCATATCCATATGGTCGGTTCTCCATTCGACGCAGTATCTATGAATTCTCGTTGGCAGCGTTTGGAACAAATTCTTCCCGCGGTTTATTCTTTATTCCGTATCGCGCTTCGTTAACCGCCGAGCACAACAGCTCCGATTATTGTGACAGTTCAAAATGTGATTCTCAACACTAAAGAGAAAAGTTGACAGGGAAATTCGGGAGTTTAACAGTGATTGAACAGAGAAGTATTTGCTTATTTTACCACAAAGGAAGAGGGCTGTTTTATATTTTCACAGTACTTTTAATAAATCTAAAAATAAAAATAAAGTTGATATGAGTATCAGAAGGAAATGTCACTTACCAAAATTAAGTTCTTATACACTCTAGCCCGGTTCCATGAAAAAATGTGGCTCCTGGTGAAAAGTAATTAAGAACCAGTCCCAGCAAAAGCCGTCTTGCTGGGCCAACACTCAACTCAGCACTGGCAGCCAGCTGTGGCCCCGCACTATGTTGCCGCTGCCCAAACGTCAATAATATGTCCCGGCGGGCAACCACATAGGCAAGCAGTTGGGGCCAGCAGCAGGCCAACTGTTGGCACTCCCATCAATTATCATATGCCAGAACAAGGACATCAGTTATCCATCACTGGCAGTGGCTGCAACAAATGGCCCTTAAGCGGTCCTGCGAGCAGGTGCCATAAATGATGACTAGCTTAGTATGGTCCACCAGTTTCCCGGCAGTTGCAGTCATGTGACGTAACTGATGGCTTGCCGAATTTTGTTAGTCAATTTCCCAGTAGCAGCCAGAAAAAAAGTATAATCACAATTCTTTATAGCCACAACTCCTCTTTCTTTCACAACGAAACTTATCTGCATGACATTACGGCGCTGGAGAAATTTCCTTAACAGGTCCGGAAAAACGCCCTGTGGATCAGGGTATCATCGGACTAACGACAACTGGTTTGCAACCCGGACGTTTTAACAACTACATTAGGTTGCTTGAAGATGCGTCTCTTTCTGTATGATGTGAAACGAAGGGTTCTCTTTTTAATTTTACAGTATTGCGAGTTAATTTTCAGAATTGTCCGTTTCATATAATTCATAAATTTATTTTTTTCAACGTAGCGATTTTTTTATTTACCTTAAGGAAACTTTACTTTCAACGAGTATACGTGTACCAACTTAAAAATGTTTTCCAAAGTTTTGTGCTGCCCTTGTGGTTTTGTGGTTTTGAAAGGCGATTATTTAATTAAGGTATTTACCCGTTCATGTCACATATTGTTACATTTTTAACGTTGTATCATTTTTTCCCACGGTAACCCATGGATGAGTGCATTATATTCACATAGCGTTGCTTCTTTTTTTTTTTCTTTAAGTACTTGGTCAATTTGTCCGCATGTACTTCTTACTTTTTACCAATATAACAAATTTTTAATGTCTTTCCGGGACTTTTGTTTGAAGCGGTTTACTGTATGTTAACGGAAGATTATAAAGGATCCCGATCAAGAAAAAGAAAGTACAAAATTTACTAAGTTTTCAGAAATTATTTCTTGTTATTATGGGAATGGAGTGGGTATTTCATGGCTATAGTCCTTGTATTCTCGATTCTTCGTGTGTTATTGCCGGTATTTTGCTACGAAATGAGTTTCTATAAATACACGAGAGTAATTGACTATTTCTTATAGTTCATTAATTATTTGTATAATTTTTCTCCGACGGTAATCTTCCTCGACGCGGAATTTCAGTAGAAAATTAATTTGTCTATCTATATATGTGTTTTCCTCCCCTAACATCAACTAAAATAATGCGATGGCGTCGTCTTCAACTAACTGACGCCACGAGAGACTGTGCACGTGTGTTTCAGTCCCGCTGCTTCCACCAAGTGTTGGTGTTGCTTCAGTAGCCAGCTACGGGCCACTAGTGGCACTTGCTTGGGGGCCCGCAATTCACGGCAATGCTGCAGGGCCATCAATGGCTGCCAACTAATAGCGTTGCCACCAACGGATCGCTACCGTACCGTGACCCATCACTGCCAGCTGGTGGCCAGCAGTTTCCCAACACTTGTGTTTTTGCTGGAGTGTCATATAGATTAAAAAATAAATAAAATTAAAGAACTAATGTGATTTTTAGTATTCATATTGTGTCCTTTCCCCTTTTATAAAAAATGACTTTTCGAGCAAAAACGTGACCGAGACCTTTTTCCCCCATTGTCTACGCCTTACTCTTTTACTTCGAGATAGCCATAAATCATCTCGCACAAATGAATCGCCAGGATCTAAAATGTCATTTTTCACTTACTTTCCAAAAGCATAGCTTTTTGAAAAAAAAATCTTTCCGTGACTTTTATTTCCATGAGTAATTTCCTCAAACTATTGTATGTTTAAAATAAGTGGTGAAACAAAAAACAAAAAAAGGAATGTGAATTAGTTGCATGTAACTTTATTTTTTTTAGCCCATTGAGCAACTCAATGGGCGATAAGCATTTTCCCGTCCCTAATTTAGGGCCACTTATTTCAGGGAAGGGACAGAGCCAGTGCCGTAAGGCAAAGAACATGCATACCTTCCAGGGATTCGAACCCGGACCGACCAAGGTTCAGTAGGCAGACCACTGAGCCACCGTGGCGGAGGCGTTCAACGTAACGGAAACCTTTCGCACTTCAAACGAAACAGAATCTTTCCGAATTCCAAAACGATAATGATCCTCTTTTAATGATATTTTATGGGTACTGGTGTTTGCCACGGAACACTATTTTCCTCGAAATGAAAACGATTAATGCATCATCGTTATAGGTAAAGGGTAAACTTTGGAATGAAAAGTTAGAAATTAGCTAAGTCACTGTATCTTGAGAGAAAGAATTGTAATTGTTGAAAGCTAGAACGAAATGTGTGTTCGCTACGTACCATCATTGCTGTGTAATACTTCGGAATTCAAGCCCTCATTAGTTTTGATTTTGTACTCTCGAGCAAATAAAACTTTCCCAAATGAGGACTTGCTGTTCACCGTTGTCGTAACAATGCCCGAGGTTAAAACATTTGTGACTTTCACTGCTACTTTCTTCGACGTCTACGCGCCTGTTTGGCACTGATGCGTGCTTTAAATTGCAGATTACCCGCATACGAATCTCCTAAACACCTGGGAATTCAAAAACGTACTTCATTGCAGCGCATGTTGAGACAAAGGTTTTTGGTGAAAAGAAGAAACAGAAATTCGCAAATATCGAACCGCACGCATTGCACTGCATGTTTTGTCGAGAGAAAAAAAAATACAGTGCCTCAAACAATGTTGTCGTGTTTTAATTGCATCTCAAACTGTAAAACGTTCTCAGAAAGTTATAGCATCATGCTAATTGGGAAGACATACGAGAGAAGCAACTTATTGAGTAGCTTTTTTTTTCTTATTTTAGTGTGATATTTGACAACGCTAATAATGTTTCAACAAGAGTGACACAGAATACTCGGTTGAGATGAGCACGTGCTTTGAATACTTTCCGGCACGAAATAAAAAAAAACAAAAAACATTCTGGTTTTCAGAAAATCTTAAAATTTAGCAAAATAGATAACACACTTACACTACCTTGTAAAAAAACTGAGCATAATTTAAAATTCAAAATGTGAGCGTGGGTTTTGACGATAAATGGAATTGATTATAAAAAAAGATCGACTGGATTTTTACAATCGATATAGCATGCAGAAACAAATACCTATTTACTCCCACTAGCACCTGAAAGATGTGTTACGAAAATTAACAGATTGTGTACAAAAAGTTTCTCATTGGGGAAGATATCGAAATGTTTGAAATCAAACAATTACAAGTTAATAAATTCATGCAATGCATTGATTATGATACGCTTTCCAACATACCATGAATCATTGCTCAACTTATTACTCAAGTTATGAGGATAAGGGCTGTGGAATAAATCTCGCTCCTGTGCCCTGACCTTTGACCCCATTTCGATGATATTAAACAGAATTGGTTCAGTATACCTCCGGAACAACATGATAAAATTTTGTCGCAATCGAAACATTTTTCGTAAGTTATGACGTATAAGGGCAATCAAATGGATCCCGCTCCTATGTCCTGACCTTTGACCCCATTTCGTTTATTTTCAATAGGGATTTTCCTCAGGTTGTCCCCCTAGCACATACTAAAATTTCATCGAAATCTAACCATTTTTACACGAGTTCTCTTGCGGACGGACGGACGGACAGACAGACAAAGAAAGCTGGGGCATATACGCTTTTTCAACCGACGGTTGGAAAGCGTGAAAAAACAGATATATAGAGGAAAATGAGATATACCTTTACGCCTCCTAGCGGAAATATAGTCCAAGAGTTGGGCTGGATTGGACAACCCAGAGTGAAATAAGAAGAAAACGGATACAAAAAAACAACAAGAAAGATGACACTGAATTTTCGGGTGTAAAAAGCACGTCTTTTGTATCCGTTCTGACGCAAATTGAGTTTATCAAAGCTATTCAAAGTCAATGGAACCGGTATGGAAAACAATAGTATCTGACGGAAGAAAGAAGTTTTTCAATCGGGTCTTTAATCCCTCAGATATTGCTGTAAACGGAATCGTGAGCTTACGAACTCTTAGAAACAGAGTTATCGACAAAAATAAGATGTGAATTTACGTCCCTTGGTGGGAAAACCATGCATTATTTTAGTAAGAAAGTATTCACAAAAGGATTATCCATATGAGCGGTATCGGTCCAAGAAAAAAATTTAGTCGAGTTTTCAGGAGCCCAGATTTTGCTACAAAAACACCAGAAGTAGAAATTAAGACTTATGACACCTGGTGGCCAAACCATTCTTTACCGAACATTAGAAATTACGTGAAAAATATTTTCCGTCAGGTCCTGTATGCGATACATGAAGAATTTTTCAAATAGGAGTTTTTTAGAGCAGAAAACGCAATTTACCATTGTGCGCCCTAGCGGAAAGTCTATGATTTACTTGAAAATTTTGAATTTATAGGAAAAACATTTCGCATCAGAAACACTATCCAACAAAGAAAGAATTTTTCAAATCGGACTTTCAGAAGTAGAGATATTGACAAAAATAAGATATGCATCTTCGCCCCTTGGCGTAGAAACCGTGCACTATTTTAAGAAAAAAGTTTCTGAAAGGTTTGTGACATGAGTAGTATCGGTCTACAAATGATGTTATTTTAAATTGAGAATTTAGAAGCTCATATTTTGCTGCAAATACATCAGAAGCGAAAATTAAGGTTTACGCCCCTTGGTGGCCAAACCAAACTGGAAATGACGTGCAAACGATTTCCCATCAGGAGCTGTATCCGGTGCAGAAAGAATTTTTCAGATTGGAGATTTAGAAGCAGAGATATAGGGGAAAACGCAATTTACCTTTACGCCCCCTAGCGGAAAGTCTATGAATTACGTGAAAATTTCAAAATTATATGCAAATCATGCGACACGGAAAACACTATCCAACAAAGAAGGAATTTTTCAAATCGGATTCCTAGAAGTCGCGATATTGAAAAAAAAAAAGATATACATTTACGCCCCCTGGCGTAGGAACCGTGGACTATCATAAGAAGAAAATGTTTCTAAAAAGTTTGTCAGCATGAGTAGTATCGGTCTACAAACGACGTTATTTTCAATCGAGAATTTAGAAGCTCATATTTTGCTGCACATACATCAGAAGCGGAAATGAAGGTTTACGCCGCTGGTGGCGAAACCATTTTTTTACAAAAATTAGAAATTATGTGCAAACGATTTCCCATCGGAGCTGTATCCGGTGCAGAAAGAATTTTTCATATCGGAGATTTAGAAGCAGAGATATAGGGGGAAACGTAATTTACAGCTACGCCCCCTAGCGGAAAGTCTATGAATTACTTGTAAATTTTGAAACTATAAGAAACATATGTCACCCGGAAAACACTATCCAACAAAGGAGGAATTTTTCAAATCGGACCCCTAGAAGTCGAGATATTGACAAAAATAAGATATACATCTACGCCTCCTGGCGGAGAAACTGTGGAATATTTTAGGAAGAAAATATTCCGAAATGGTTTATCGATGTGAGTGGCATCAGTCCACGAAGGAATTTTTCAATCTATATTTTAGAAGCTCAGATTTTATGGCAAATACATCAGAAGCGAAAATTAACTCTTACGCCCCCTGGTGGCCAAAGTATTCTCTACCAAAAATTCGAAATTATATGCAAAAGATTGTGCATCAGGAGATGTATTCGCTGAAAAAAATTTCAAATCGGAGTTTTAGCAGAAGAGTTATCGGAAAAAATGCAATTTTTACGCCCCCTAGCGGAAAATCTATGCTCAATTTGAAAAAGAAACTATATCCAAAATACTCTTCGACATAAATGGAATCGAAAGATAAAAGATTTTTTTAAATCGGATGTTTAGAAGCAAATATGTGGAATAAAACGTATTTTTGAATTCGACATCATCTGCATTTACGCTCTCTAGCGGGGTGAAATTGTACATCGTAAAGAAAAAAAAAACGAAATGAAGGATCATCATTCGCATATTTCAAGCTTTCGAATGCAAAAAGAATTTTTCAAATTGGACTAATAGTTGCAGAGATTCCGTGGGTACAGACGGACGGACAACCCGATAACCTTAGCACGATCTTTTTTTCAAAAGACGTGCTAAAAAAGGAGTTTTCTAAGGATGTTTAAGTAACAAAGGATTTTTTACTTAAAAATCCTTAGAAAAATTTTGTAAAAGGATTTTTCGTTTTTTTAGCACGTCTTTTGTAAAAAAGATGGTGCTTATGTTACCGGTTTGTCCGTCCGCCCGTCCGCCTGTACCCACGATATCTCTGCAACTATTAGTCCGATTTAAAAAATTCTTTCTGCATTCGGACGCATAAGATATGCGAATGATGATTCTTTATTTCGTTTATTTTTACGATGTACAATTTCGCCGCTAGGGGGCGTAAATGCAGATGATGTCGAATTCAAAAATACGTTTTATTCCACATATTTATCCGATTGAAAATAATCTTTTATCTTTTGATTCCATTTATGTCGAAGAGTATTTTAGATATAGTTACTTTTTCAAATTAGGCATAGAATTTCCGCTAGGGGCGTAAGAGTAAATTACATTTGTCGCGATAACTCTTTTTCTAAAACTCCGATTTGAATTTTTTTTCTTCAGCGGATACACCTCCTGATTAAAAAACTTTTGCATATAATTTCAAATTTTTGGTAAAGAATACTTTAGCCACCAGGGGGCGTAAGTGTATATTTTTGCTTCTGATGTATTTGCCATAAAGTCTGAGCTTCTAAATTATCGATTGAAAAAATTTCGTAAACTGATGTGACTCACATCGATAAACATTTTCGGAATATTTTCTTCTTAAATATTCTACAGTTTCTCCGCCAGGGGGCGTAGATTTATATCTTATTTTTGTCAATATCTCTACTTCTAGGAGTCCGATTTGAAAAATTCCTTCTTTGTTGGAAAGTGTTTTCAGTGTGACATGTTTTTCATATAATTTCAAAATTTTCAAGTAATTCACAGACTTTCTGCTAGAGGTAAATTGCGTCCCCCCCCTATATCTATTCTTAGACTTTCCGCTAGGGGGCGTAATGGTAAATTGCGTTTTCCCCTATATCTCTGCTTCTAAATCTCCGATCTGAAAAATTCCTTCTGCACCGGATACAGCTCCTGATGGTAAATCGTTGCACATTATTTCTAATTTTTGTGAAAAAATGGTTTGGACACCAGGTGGCGTTAATCTTAATTTCCACTTCTGATATATTTGCAGCAAAATATGAGCTAAAATCTCGATTGAAAAAAAAACGTCGTTTGTAGACCGATATTACTTATGTCGATAAACCGTTAAAAACATTTTCTTCTTAAAATAATGCATGGTTTCCACGCCAGGAGGCGTAGATGTATATCTTATTTTTGTCAATATCTCTACTTCTAGGAGCCCGATTTAAAAAATTCCTTCTTTGTTTGATAGTGTTTCCGATGCGAAATGTTTTTCCTATAAATTCAAAATTTTCAAGTAAATCATATACTTTCCGCTAGGAGGCAGAAAGATAAATTGTGTTTTCTGCGTTATTTCTGCTTCTAAAACTCCGATTTGAAAAATTCTTCCTGTATCGCATGCAAGACCTGATGGAAAATATTTTTCACATAATTTGAAATGTTTGGTAAAGAATGGTTTGGCCACCAGGTGGCATAAGTGTTAATTTCTGTTTCTGATTTATTTGTAGCAAAATCTGGGCTCCTGAAAATTTGACTAAATTTTTTTTCTTGGACCGATAGTGCTCTAATGGAAAATCCTTTTGAGAATACTTTCTTCCTAAAATAATGCATGGTTTTCCCACCAGGGGACGTAGTCACATCTTATTTTTGTCGATATCTCTGTTTCTAAGAGTCCGATTTGAAAATTTATTTCTATGTTGGAGAGCGTTTCCGGTGCGAAAAGTCTCCGATATAAATTCATGTTTTTCTTAACGTACAAGTCTGCAACCAGAGGGCGTAAGCTCACGATTTCGTTTACAGCCATATCTGAGGGATTAAAAACCCGATTGAAAAACTTCTTTCTTCCGTCAGATTCCATTGTTTTCCATACCGGTTCCATTGACTTTGAATAACTTTGATAAATTTTTATTTGCGTCAGAACGGATTCGAAAGACGTGCGTATAACACCCGAAAATTCGTTGTCATCTTTCTTGTTTTATTTTTATTTTTTTTTTTTTTGGAAAAGGTACCATGTCAACTTCTCGCGTTATTACAGATTGGTTTGAGAACACTAGAGTCGAAGAATTGGATTAGACAACCCGGAGTCCTGTCCTGAACTGTGTCGGACTCCACAGTGGATCGTCGGCTGCATGGAAGAAAAGATCGCTCCCAAAAAGCGAAGTTGAACTAGTCAGTGCTTTTTTTTCATATTTGGAGGTTTAAAAATGATTTACTGGACCTGGTGGTACAGAGGCATGACAAACAGGCAGACTTAGACAGGATACAGATGTTTTACATCAACAAGTACATATCGAACATGGTTTTTACAGTACGCTAAATAACCAATGTGCACAGAGAGCCAGTGTTGATCAAGTAACACAGTGAGAGCCAGTCCCGGAAGACAAACATCCATGCCTCACGGGATTCGAACCAGGACCGGACAAAGGTGAATGGTCACAAGCCAGCGCCTTAGATCACTGAGCCACAGGGACGGCTGGTAAATGCTTTGAAAGTCGAATGGTGAAACATGTGGCAAAATGGTGGAACATAACGGCGGACATTTACAAACTAGTGGAGAGCATTGCACGAAGACTAGAGCCCCCTATATAAGTCTGATGTTTCAGCACACAATATTAAATGTTTTGTAAATAAACATTATTTATTCTGTATAAAGATAAGTGGGGTGGATTAACGTGAAATCTCTGAAAATAACGTGCAGCAAAGTTGCCGGTACGTGTTCGTCTTTTAACGAAATTTCCGATTATGAAAGTTCCCGTTTCTTTTAACTTCCGTATTTTCCGTTTATTTCAGAAAAGTCCGCTTCAGATTTTACCGTATTTATACAGGAATTTCGCAAATTTCAATACTGAACTTTTCAACCCTTGCACCAGAGATTTCTTTCCTTCTAGTGGGATTCGATCCGTCGTTGTTTAGATTGGCTCTACAGAAGCCGCGTGTCTTCCATCTGGGCCAGAAAGGCACATAAATCACAGTCACGTTGAATGTAGAACTCTACTTGAGCAGTGGTGAATGTTCTTCGACAGTAATACGGATGAATTAGTCATTTTATATTCTATTGGAGCCTATAATTTTTTTAATACGTTCGTAATAATTTTATTTTTTCTGTAGGAGGACATATCACACATTAAGTATTTTTTCATCGTGATTTCCTTAAGCAACAGAGTAATCTGGAACTTGCGATTTTCTAAATTCACAATGCCTTTCAATTATCTGTAAAAATAAGTGCAATGTACTGCTTTCCACAAAACTCCTAAACATAACATTTTCTCTTGATAGGTATAACAGCTTTTGTGTTAAGGGCTGCACAGACTAATACATAGACATTATGCAATCACCGGTACAATAATTTAAGTACCATGTTTCTTACGATAACGCAAATACAATAGCTGGGACACAAAATGAGGGACGGAAGGAAATGGTGTCATAATAACCAAAATTTCATGCGGCATGCTATCCAAAATATCCGATCTCGCTACAAAACGTCCTCCGACAAACAACTGAAATTTAAAATTCAATCAGACCTCAAGTATTCCCATGAATCGCTCCTATCACCTGAAATTTCTCGTCATATGGATACGGAAAAAGTGAGAATATCATTTTTTCCGTTAATGTACGAAAGCCATTATTGAAAGATATCTGAAAATTCAGTATTTTCCATTAACACGTCTTCGGAACGGCAATTTACCGTCAATATGAGAAAGAAATTGCGGAAATGTATCTGAAAATTCAGAATTTCCCATTAACAGGTCCCCAAAACGACAATTTACCGTGAATATTATTAAGGAATTGCAGAAATGTATCTGAAAATTCAGAATTTTCCTGGCGAACGAAAAATCCGTGAAAGTCAAGGAAAAGGAGGTTTCCGTCATTTCACAGTAAAGTTTATATCAGGAATGTGCTTCTTTTATTCACGAAACGAATCGTGGAAAGTGGATTGTGAATTTCAGAAAAGATTTACAGTGCATACATGCAAGTGTACGGATATAGATGGCGGGGAAATATATTTCCTTTTGAATATTTCAATGAAGTGTAATTTCCCTCTGACAGGGTAAGACGTCTAAATTCTCCGGTTTTTTCCCCCTTGAATTTTTTAGGAGGTTTCTCTTAGATGTAGATTTTCCAAGGTTGTTTTTGTCGAATGGTATAACCGTTTGCACATGAGGCTTAATTGGCATCTCAGTTTTATTTATTAGGTGTGCAACTTAATTCTCGGCCACAGGAATGACACATTGACAGCAAATTATAGCAAATTAAATACGTACCTAATCAGGGAAATAATCCCCGTCGTGTTGGATAAATTTGAGCCATCGGTCAGGGAGCTGCTGAATTCCACTGCAGAAAAAAGAGTGCTGTTTCGAGTTGATAAAGTCATCAATACTTGTGTGGACCTCCTCGACAGAAGTGAAGTGCGTATCACTCAGGTGATGCTGCAGGGAGCGAAAGAGGCGATAATCCGACAGGGTGAAGTCTGGAGAATACGCCGGTTGGGGAAAAAAAAATCTCCCATCCCAGGTCGGTGATCGTGTTTAAAGTCGTTTTCGCGGTGTGAGGACGCGCGTTATCCTGAAGCAACAGAACCGACCTTCTGCCCTTGCCAGTGTATGGCCTTTTTGCCTCCATTGCGTCACTCACACAAATGAGTTGCTGACAATAACGCTCATCATTGACCGTTTCACCAGGTTTGAGCAACTCATAGTGTAAGACACCGCTGTGATCCCACCATATGTACAGCAACAACTTCCGGGCACGGATATTCGGTTTGGCAGTACTGGTGGTAGGCTGACCTGGATAAACCCACGATTTGCGCCACTTAGTTTTCATCACAGGTCAAAATCTTTTGGAGGAAATCCTTCTTCTTGAATCTGGAGAGCAAGGACACAGCAACATCGTAGCGCCTAGACTTGTTCGCAGCTGTGAGTTGGTGGGGCACTCAACTGCCCTCCTTGTGAATCCGTCCAAGCTTGTGCAAGCGCTTTGCAATGGTTTGCCGTGTTACTCCGAGTTCCTGGGCGAGCTCCGGCTGAGTGCGACAGGGATCCGCGTCCAACAGTTGTTCCAGTTCCTCATCGTCAACTTTCTGTGGCTGTCCCGGACGTTTTGCATCATGAAGATCAAAACTTTCCTGCTTAAACCGCTGGAACCACTTCTTACACGTACTATAGGATACAGTAGCCTCACCCAAAGGAGCACAGATCATTTGCTGGGCTTCCGTGGCACTTTTATTTAGCTGAAACGCGAACAGGGGCAGAACCTCAAATGTTGCTTCTCGAACGACATTGCTTTCACCGTTAACTTTTTTCTTTTTTTTTTTTGATTGGAGGTTTAACGATTACCGTGAGCAACTCAATGGGCTATAAGCAGTCGCCCGTCCCTAATTTAGGGTTACTGGTTCCAGGGAAGGGACAGAGCCAGTGCCGTAAGACAAACACAACATCCATGCCTCACCGGGATTTGAACCCGGACCCCTTTCGGACGAATGATCAGAGGCCATCGCTTAGACCGGGGCGGCACCGTTTACTTTTGTCCCTTCTGTCACTACAGCTGTGAGGGGTTACGGCTGACTGGAAAGCTGTTGAATGACGCTGCAATCAGCCATTATCGCACACAGCTATTTGCATTTGCCGACGTTCTACGATCGCTTGCGGTTAGGGGTAGAGAATTAAGTTGCACACCTAATAATAAAACATTATTTTCAAACATCGCCGCCATTCTGTCCTGTGTTTTATAGCATGATCTTGACGATTTCTCTTTAGCAGTGCTCGTTTCTCGTTTCTCGTTAAAAGGAGTTTGAGTAATCCATATGTGATTTCCACGAATGCTTTTTTTCCCCGGAAAACAAGGACATCTGCTACATAGGATGCACTTTAAGGAATTTTGGATTACGAATGGCGGAACATGAATACTCGCTTCGTTCCAATGCTATCTGAACATCATTTACCAGGACTCTGGCGAATGGAACTTTTTACCAGGACTGGGATGGGGTTAGGATTCTTACATCTGCTAGTAATAAACAGACATTATTATTTACAGATGCATTATACATTACTTAGTTTTCGGGAGGGTACTGAAATGAGGAAATGCCGATCAATGTGAATTCTATTTGGCAAGGACTATTGACTCCGTTAAAACCTTATATAATGATGATGTACAACCTTTGTAAAAACTTCAAGTTAATCATGCTGTTATCTGGCAACCTGAACTAGCCTCGCTTTGCATTGTGGGAATTGGTGGGGGCGGGGAGATATAACTGTATAATACTGTACCTGCACACCAGTGTTGCTGATTAGGCCTGATGTTGCGGCCGTCGCTGCTGTGAAAGATCTTGCTGTGTCTTTTAGTTGATTTTAAATTATAATTTTTTTTTATCTCTGCAATTTAACTCCGCTAAAGTTTTGTGAATCGCGCTTCTGACAACTGTTGCTTCTACAATTTTATTTGTTCGGCTTTTTATTTTAGGGTCACTTTCAGGTCTACTGCTAATATACGCCTATTGTCATAAAAATCCGCGCACCAATAAAAAAACATTGCGATTAACGCAAAACTCGGCGAATAGCTACGGGGATGGCAGACATGCAAATGATTAAAGTTTCGTGCGATTCCGCATGCCCGCGCGTCCAAGACCGGCGCTGCAATCGCAATCCTTGGGACTTATACGGCTCCGCTCAAGTGATGCCGCATGCATGCCGAAGTACACGATAAGGATCAGGTGAGGTTCCTGAGCGATAGACATGCCGAGGATCCGCCGTAGATGTGCGTATGGGCAACTGACGGAGTTTGAACGTGGCCGTATTGTCGGGAGGAGAGGGGCAGGGTGGCCGGCGCGCCGAATCGGTCGCCGTTTGGGCCGGTCGGACAGTACGGTGCGATCGGTTTGGGAGCAATGGACACGGGAAGGCACGCGGGCACGGCGGACTGTCTCCGGGCGACCCAGACCCAACACCAGCAGAGAGGACCGTGGGATCGTGAGGGCGGCACGCACAGATGCAACGACGTCTTTGTTCAATATCCAGAGATATGTGGCGGCTGCGTCGGCCAGAACCATTTGCAGACGCCTGGCAGAGGCGAATCTGCACTCTTGACGGCCCATACATTTTCGACCATCGTCGGCGTCCATTTCAGTGGTGTCAGCAGCGAGAAACGAGGAATGCTACGGACTGACGGCGTATAGTGTTCAGCGACGAATCCCGCTTCTATATGGGAACGGATGACCACCGTGTCAAAGCGTGGAGGACCGCAAGTGTGCGCTACAATCCCAACCTCACTGTACAGTGGCACACGTCCCGAACTGCAGACGTCATGGCCTGGGGAGCCATCGCGTATGATAGCCGGACTTCTCTCGCAGTGATCCGAGGGACGTTGACAGGCCGTCGCTACGTACAGGAGATCCTGCAACCCCATGTACTGCCTTTCCTGGCGGGGCGGCCCGGAACCATTTTCCAACAAGATAACGCCCATCCGCACGCGGCTAGAGTTTCCCAGGGCTGTCTACGTCATGCTTCGAAGCTTCTGTGGCCTTCCAGATCTCCTGATCTCTCGTCCACCGAGCAGGTGTGAGACCAGATAGGACGCCAGCTTTCACCATATCCCAGTGTTCGTGATTTAGAGCGTCAGTTGCAAGAAGTGTGGGATAATCTGTCCCAGGATAGCATACGACGTCTCTTTGACTCCATGCCGGACCATATCGTAGCATGCATCCGAGCACGGGGCATTCCGACGCGGTACTTACGCTGACCGGAATGTGTACCGTATGTCCACGGGATATCGTCCTGCTGCTGTGATATTGTAATCACTTCTGTACTTGGTATGTACCATCTCACTACTAAAGTCTCATTTCAATGCAACGCCTCCTTCTTGGTGGGCGGATTTTTATGACAATGAGTGCATATGAATTAGGTTGTGGAGGAAGGTATTCAACTAAAAACGCGCACATTGTCTTCATATTTTTGAATTTATTGAATATGGTTTACCACCGGTGTGGCGCAGTTGGCAAATTACTAGCCTTGTGTCAATGCGATAGTGACTGTTGCGGGCTTTAATCCCGGTTAAGGCCATTAATTTTACAGTTTACCAGGGTTTCCACAGTTGTAACGTGAATGCGTCGATAGATACTTAAAATTGTTCCTAGATGTATCGATATATTTCTAGTGATTTCCTTTTGCCTTTTCCTTGATGAGGAAGGGAACGAGAAATCACTTCATCGTAATCTCCATTCCCCAGGATATTTGTCACAGTGACTCGCGCAACTCATAGTGATGAATCGCCTACTTTATTGTTTGGACATGGTATCTGAAGAAGAAATATATTTTATGAATTTTTCTCCTTGGACATACTTGCGAAAATTCCATGCGTTTTTTTTTTATTGTTTTGGTTTTTTGGAAAATGCGTCGTTGCCCTAGTCGACCAGTTCCGAGTTGACTTGTAGGTCATGTCAAAGAAAGAAAACCTGGAAACTTCCCGCAAGAATTTTCTTAAATATTTAAAGAAAGAGAAAGGTTTTACTTTAAAAAGTACTGGATAAAGAAAGAAAGAAAAGTAATCGTAATGACAGTTTACGTGCACTCGTGAGCGGAAATGGAACTTAATCTTCCACTCAGATCACCTGATCGTGGCACTTCCGTCCGCTAAGTGATTTAAGAGTTAATGAGAAATTTAATTGCAGGCCGCTCTCCCCAAAAAAAGTGCACAGACTATAATAAATCAGAATTTTTTTTTAGGGAAACTAAATTACAGCTATCAAATTTCATCCAAAGTTATCAGAAACGCAAGTTTTACTGAAATCGGATGCCTTTCTCGTTTCCCCGAAGCAAACAAGATTTTTTTCCATTGTTTAACGATTAATCGTTACCGAATTCCTGTGTAATACTCCTTGAGAGAGACACACACAGAAAGATATATTTGTTTAATAAACGGTTATAATCAATGTACGTCATACCTTAATGAAATTTCACTTCGTAAATAATTCATTGCTGTAGCAAAATACGAAACTCGCGACGTTTCTTTTAAAGACACCGTTGCTAATAATTTGAATCATCTGAAATAGAAAGGAATACATTCCTTACTTTAACCTTTTTACGAGGAAGAATCAATAAAAGCCTGCAATGTACTTTTTTACGCTTTCCAACCGTAGGTTGAAGAAGCGTATATGCTCCAGCTTTGTCCGTCCGTCTGTCGGCACGATGACTCGAGTAAAAAAAGTTCAATTTCGATTAAATTTTAGTATGTAGTAGGAGGACCACCTGGGGACGAACCCTATTGAATATGGACGAAATGGGGTCAAAGGTCACGACATAGGAAAGTGATCATCGCCTTTATGCATCATAACTTGCGTGAATATGGTTCGATGTCGATGGAATTTTTATATGTGGTAGGGGACCACCAGTAACGGAACCCTATTCAAAATGGGTGAAGTGGGGTTAAAGGTCAGGACATAGGAGCGGGATGAATTCCATTGCTTTTATGCGTCATAACTTGCGTAAATATGGTTCGATTTCGATGAAATTGTAGTATGTCATAGGGGACCACTAGGGACGAACCCTATTGAAAATGGACAAAATGGGGTCAAAGGTCAGTACATAGTATCCGGATCCATTCCATCTCCCTTATCCCATTCTATTAAAGGAGCACTTCTTGTTTGTAAATTTTATTTTGTAAACGGCTCAAAGGATTTTGATGAAAGTCGTTAACCTACCGTTTTCCGGTACTAGAAATCGATTTACCTTGATCTAGACTTTAGGAAAATTCGTTTAGTGGGTTAAATAACCACCCCGAATTATAACATTTTTAGTGTCATGGCGTCGTTCCATTAATGTTACCTATGCTTAGAAATTTTATGACGTCACAATCTCGCGTTTGAGAATGTTGGCGCGCGGTCACGCCTTCTGTCTCATTACGTCACGCGTTGTGTGTGGATCTTATTAAAGTTTTATGACGTCACACTCTTGCGAGCAGATGGTCGCGATTCCCATCTGCCTCATTACGTCACGCGTTGTGTGCGTATGTCCGCCCGCACGATAACTCGCGTAAAAATCGTTCGATTTCGATGACAGTTTAGTATATGGTAGGGGAGCACCTGGGAAGGAACCCTAATGAAAGTGAACGAAATGAGGTCAAAGGTCAGAACATAGGAGCGGGATCCATTCCACTGCTTTTATGCGTCATAACTAACGTAAAAAAGGTTCGATTTCGATGAAATTTTAGTAGGTGGTAGGGGACTACCTGTGAACAAACCCTATTGAAAATGGGCGAAATGGGGTCAAAGGTCAGGACATAGGAGCGGAATCACTTCCATCGCCATTATGCGTAATAACTTACTTAAAAATGCCTTGATTTGGATGAAATGTTAGTATGTTGTAGGAGCCTGCCTGAGGACGAATCCTATTCAAAATGGGCGAAATGGGGTCAATAGTTAGGACACAGGAGCGGAATCTATTCCATAGCCCTTATGCATCATAACTTACGTAAAAATGCTTCGATTGCGACAAAACTTTATCATGTTATTTCGGAGGTATACTGAACTGGTTCTGTTGAATATCATCGAAATGGGATCAAAGGTCAGGGCACAGGACCGAGATTTATTCCACAGCCATTATCCTCATAACTTGAGTAATGATTTCTGGTATGTTGGAAAGCGTATTATAATCAATGCATTGCATGATTTTACTAACTTGTTTTATTTTTAGAGCTTTTTTTTTTAGTTTTTCTTGGGGGTTTAACGACCACCGTGATCAGCGCGATGGCCTATAAGCATTCGCCCGTCCCAGATTTAGGGTCACTGGATCCAGAGAACTAGTGCCGTAAGTCAAACACAATATCCACGCCTGACAGGATTCGAACCCGGACCCATCTAGAGCGATGGGTCAGAAGCCAGCTGTTAGACCACTTCGCCACTAGGGCGTCATTTAAGGGTTTAACGACCTCAACGAGCAACTCAATGGGCTGTAAGCATTCGCCCTTCCCTAATTTATGGCCTCAGGCTCTAGGGAACAGATGCAGCTAGTGCCCCAAGACAAGTATCCCATCCGTGCATCACCCGGGGATCAAATCCATACCCAGTTCGGACGAATGATTAGAAGCCAGTGCATGGTACCATTCGTTCACTGGGAAGGCCTAATGTTTTATTTAGGATACTAGGGGCTGCACCTCTAGGCTCGCTACGCTCGTTTCCAAAGTAGCGCTCGGGCCCTGCAGCCCGATTTCCAAGTATATCTAATGAAATAAAAACTGGATAATTCATATAAATTTCAATTTTTATTGCATGTCTAAGCAAATAAGGGTTGTTATTCCAAAATTTCAGAGTTTTGTTTACTGTCGTTAATTTTTGGAAGCTCGGACTTTTGTCGTTTGAACTTATAGCACTTACTAAATTTACCACTAAGGAAAACAGAAGCGGTCCAAAAGCATTTCCGTAAACCGTTATGCTAAACCGTTAAGGTGGACGTTAAGTAATTTTCCTTCCTATACTTCCAATGGAAAAACTTTTGTACACATTTCCTTCACAATTAGTGTGTTCCCAGGATGAAAATTTGAACATCAATTAAAATAGCTTCATATTATAACTTGGAATACTTAATATTTTCTAAAACATAACCATAATTATATAAAAAAATCAATGACTTTTCCTTTGGCGGTGTTGGAACCAGAAAAAAGGATGGCGCGACCTGTACTTTGATGACGTCAGTAGACAAACAAATGTTGGATTGCATAATTATGGTTATGTTTTAGAAGATATTAAGTATTCCAAGTTATAAAAGGAAGCGATTTTAATCGATGTTCAAATTTTCATCATTGGGAGCGCATTAATTGTGAAGAAAATGTGTACAGAAGTTTTTCCATTGGAAGTATAGGAAGCAAAATTACTTGACGTCCACCTTGAAGAACTGAGATAGCTTTACCAACAAAACATATGCATAACAAATTCTCTGCGTCACCATGGCAGCAGGTCACGAGACTAGAACGTTCCTCTGTGGTTATCGTGAGGACAGACAAGCCGTTCGTTTCTTTCCTTGCGTCTGTAAAAAAAATGTTTTTTTCCTGTGAATTTATCGTCTGCGTTAGTGGTTCGTGTTGACTACGTTGTGGTTTCACCGTTTTGCCTCACTTGAAGTGAGTGTGAGTGCCTTCTGTTACGTTATTTTGTGTTTCTTCTGTGTGACGCAGTTGCAGCAGACAGTGTTGTGTTGTTCGGCTTAGCGGCCATGATGGCTGCTTCCCAAGTTTCGTCTGCTGATTTTATCTCTGCTGGATTTTCTTTAGCTACATCGACCGCTTGTGAGACAACTATGACCTCTTCAAGTGTGGATTTGTCTACTTCTAATTGTGTTTCTGCTTCTAATGTGCTTCGTCCTAATGTTTCTGCATCGAATGTTCTTCGTCCTAATTTGCATATCCTGGGTGCCGAGTCACGTTCTGCTGCCATGGCTGCTACTCCTCCACGTTCGTATGCTGCGACTGCTCGTCCAAACCAATCTCATGCACCTCTTTCTATGCAACCAGAATTTTCTAGAGAAGATAAAGTTCTCAAGATTCGGATTTCTGACGACTCATCAGCAGGTAAAGAACTTTCCTCAGCTTTGTTATTAAGTGTGTATTTTCCGTCTCTTCGTGACACCCCCCTCCCCCTCTATTTGGAGGCCTTGGTTAAAGTTGTTCCCAAGGAAAGCATCGTTTCAATTATTCGCATTGGAGGGGGTGTTGTCGTTCATTTTGTTCACCAAAAAGCCACCGACACCGTTCTTGCTACAGGCATTGCTATTGGCTCCTTTCACTTGCAACCTGTTGCTTCTGCACAGCGCCCGGTCACAGTGACATTATCTCCTGTGCCTACTGCTATTCCTGACAACTTACTTGTTGCTGCACTCGGCACTCTTGGTCGAGTAGTGGGAGAGACAAAATTTCTTCCAGCTGCTGCCAGAGACTCTCCTTTCAACTTTGTGCAAGGGGGTCGTCGCCAATATCGTGTTATTTTCCCCACTGACCAAGCCATTTCTTACCGCCCCACAACTCTGCAACTTGTTACGGACACACGAACATACGTTTTCAACTTATTTGCTGGTGTCCAGTGCTTCCGGTGCCGAGCTGAGGGACACCTGGTTTCTGAGTGCCCTCACCGCACACCTGCACCTGGTGCTGTCCCTTCGACGAAGGTTCCCGATGCACCTCCATCTTCCACTTCTTCCTCCCTTACTACTGAACAAACTGTTGCTCCTATGTCAACCACGTCACCATCTCTGCTAATTGCTCCTTCCATGACTGCAGATATTTCGTTGTCTTTGCCTGTTTCAGAACTGCCATTACCATACAACTCCGAGAAGGCGCTTTCTTTCAAAACAACTACGCAGTTATTGCCAAACACTGAACCGTCTTTACCATTCAATTCCGAACAGCTGCTTTCTTTCAAAACTTCTGCATCTTCATTGCCCAGCACTCAAGCGCCACCACCGTGCAAAAAATTGGCACCCGTTTTACAGCCTGTTTCGCAAATTCAAACGTCTGCTTCTGAACTGTTCAAATCTGCTGTTATTGATGACATCTCATTTCCACCTCTTCCTTCTTCTGAGGGCTCCTCTGGACCCAAAACTTCCGGGAAACGCCCAAATTCTGCGGAGTCTTCTCCAAAGCGTTCGCGACGCTCATGGCGTTCTCGGACCAAATCTTCTGCCACTTCCTCTGGAACCTCACCTGGCGTGGAGAATTTTTCTTCTCCACTTCGTACAACAAACAGATTCGCATGCCTCCCTACTGAAGATGATATGGATGTTGCTGCTGATTTAAGTGAATCAGCATCGGTTGCTTCGGATGTTGAAGATGATTCTTCTTTTCCCACCATAACCAAACTTTCAACTCTTTTCAAAGACTGTTCTGTTCCAGTGCAACCGCTCACATACACCGAACTTCTTGAACTAATTCAACACCCTAAAAAACGTAAATTGCTAACAATCCGGTGTATTCAATCCAAGTTAAATAGGTTACCTGAAATGCTTCAACAACTTCAATTACTTGATGAATTTTTGAGAAATATTACTCTTCCTCCTGATGCTGCCCAGTTTCAGCGGCGTCTTTCATACTTGTTGAAGAAGCTCTCAGCTGAACTCGAAAACCATCTACAGCCTGTTCATGATATCCCAACTGATTTGTGTTAGTTTCAACTGCCGAAGCTTTGCTGCGTCGGCAACTAATGCTCTTGTCTTCGAAGATATTCGTTATCTTAAAGCTAACATCATTCTCCTGCAGGAAACAAACTGTTCTCCTTTGACAGACATTTCCCGCTGGCGACGCTGGCCTTTTGTCTTTTTTCACAATTTCCGTGCCCATTTGGGGTCCGGCACCGCAATTGGCATTCATAATCGTTTTCTTCCGTTTCTGTCTGACGTTGTTGAGTCACAGAGCCTGCTCGGGATTTTTCAATACCTTTCTTTTCGCTTCCTTTCTACCCGTTTTCATTTGTTAAATTTGCACGTTCCTCGTAGTGATTCAGAAGCTACATCCCTCTTTCTTCATGTTACTACAATTCTCGCTGAGATTCCGTCTTCTGAAATTGTGATTATGGCTGGTGACTTTAACTGTACGCTGCAACCTCTTTTCGATCGTGATGGGTCTCAAGATTTCCGCTCTTCTCTGGTTTCGCAACTCACTCAACTGGTCTTTAATTTTGATCTCCAAGATGCATTTCGCCTTCTCCATCCTGTGACCCGTGATTTCACTTGGTTTCCTCCTGCAGGATCCTCCAACGCTGCTGCACGTTTGGACCGATTTTATGTTTCCAGTTTTTTGCGTTCTTCCCTTGTTTCTGTTTCACATGCTCCAGCTGTTTCCTCCGACCATCGTCCAGTCGTTCTACAATTTCATCTTCCCTCCACTGGTGTCCCTCACCCAATGGTTTGGACCCTTGATGATTTCTGCCTGCAAGATCCAACTTTTATTTCTCATGTCACTTCCATTATTGCGCAATCAGTCAATCAACTTTCCTCCACTGTTGACCCGGCAGCTCTGTGGCTCTCCACCAAGCATTCCATTACTGCGTTTGCTAAACGCTTTTCTTTTTCTGTTCGCACCAATCGTCTTATGGACATAGATTCAATCCACCGTTCTCTTCAGTCTACCTCGCACACCGATCCTAACTTTGAAATCCTGCAAGCCCGACTTCATCATCGCCTCCAATCATCGGCTAAATCTGCTCTGACTCGCTTGAAGTTCACGCTTCTTCACTTTCATGATGATCCCCTTCAGAGTCTTCGTCATCTTGAAGAACATCGAACTAAATACAATACCATCGCTTATCTTTCCCTTCCGGATGGATCTACCACGGCAGACCCCTCCCTCATCTGCCAACATACTCATTCATACTTTTCTGGTCGTTTTCAACCTACTCAGATGCTTCCAGCTGATTCCTCTCCACTTCTTCACGGTCTTCCTCAAGTCCCTCAATGTTTCTTTTCTTCGCTCAGTGCTCCAATCTCACCAGCCGAAATTCGTTCTTCTGTTTTCAGTCTTAATGATCGTTCCTCACCAGGTGAAGACGGTCTTCCTCTTTCCTTTTATAAGGCTTTTCTTCCGACTCTTCTTCCTCTTCTTGTTGCCTGCTTTAACTTCGTTTTTTATTCTTCTTCCTTTTCTTCATCAGCTTTTTCCTTTGCTCTACTTCGCCTTATTCCAAAATCTGGCAACCTTGGACTCTTGACAAACTGGAGGCCTATTTCCATTCTAAATACCGATTACAAAATCTTTGCCAAAGTTCTTGCTCTTCGCCTTAATCCAGTTCTTTCGCACATCATCCATCCTGATCAGACCTACACTGTTCCTTCTCGCTCAATCGCTTCTAACATCACTGTCATTCGTAACTTATACGCTCTTGCTTCCCGACTCTCTGAACCTCTCGCAATTTTCAATATCGACCAGCGTCAAGCTTTTGATTCAATTAACCACTCATATCTCTTCACTGTTCTTCGCCAGTTTGGTTTTCCTTCCTCCTTCCGTTTGGCGCTTTCCAATCTTTACTCTCACTCCTTCTTTCGTGTTCGTACTTCAGCATTTCTCACCTCTGCTATTCCTTTCGCTAGTGGGATCCGGCAGGGCTGCCCCCTGTCGGGTCAACTCTTTGCTCTCTCTTTTGAGCCGCTTTTGATTTGTCTCCGTTCTCGTTTGTTCTCCTCAGTTCCGCGAGGAGTTGCGTGCACCCGTCACCACCACACAGTACTTTCGGCATACGCAGATGACTTAACAGTCTTCATCCGTTCTGAGGGAGCATTCGGAACTCTTCGAAATACCTATCTTGAATATGCTGCGATTTCTGGTTCTTCACTCAACATGGATAAATGCTCTGGATTATGGGCTGGGTCGTGGACGATCCGCGCTGACCGCCCATGGGGTGCCCGCTGGTCTTCAAGTGTTGCCAAATTCCTCGGAGTCTACATTGGAGACCCCTCTGCGGTCGCCACTGCTACCTGGACTCCCCTGGTTCAAAGGGTCAATCGCCGCCTAGCACCTTTTTACCGTCTCAAGCCTTTTCTGTCGTTCCTCAGCCGTGCCTACCTCCTCAACACCTTTCTCCAACCATCTTTTTTTCATGTTTGGATTGCGCACCTTCCTCCGCAGTTTTTGCTTCGCGAACTTCAACGTACCTTCACTAATTTCGTCTGGAATGTCATTCATTGGGTGCAGCACTCCACTCTCGTTCTTCCTATTTCTTTTGGTGGTCTATCTCTCTCCGATATCTCTCTGAAGTTTAAAGCTTTCCACCTTCAAAATTTCCTTCGGAATTTCTTTCTCCAACCTTCTTCTTCTCAAACCATTGTCGACACGCTTCTCTTTCCCCGAAGTCCCCACCTCACTGTCTCAACTTTTCTCCGCATGGACCTCTTTCCTCTCGTTCCGAGCCATTTCCCTGAGTTTTACAGATCCGCTCTTACCCTCTGGCGTTCCTTATATCCTATTCGCCTTCCCCCTGCCTCTACTAACGATCTCCTTGCGGAACCTCTCTTCTTTTCTTCTGCTATCCGTTCCACTGCTTCTTCATATTTGCACTTCTCCACCTGGTTCACCAGTGGCGTGGTGCGAGTCTCTCAACTCGTGGATTCCAACCTTCGCTGGAAATCGCTCTCCCAGATCACTCCTCCTCTTTCGGATTCGCCCATTCATCGTTCTCAGCTTCGATTACTTCAAGTCAGTATTCGTCGACTCTATCCTCTCCTCGCAGATCAACATGGACTTATCTCGCAACCCTCAGCGCCTCATAGCCTTCCTTTTCTTGTGTATCTCAATGATATTCCTTTCCTTCCTCATCAGGTTACTGTCAAGCTTCTTTATCAGCATTTTTTAACACATTTTCTTGAACCAATGCCTATTCCCAATGTACCATCTTCAGATTTGCCAGCCACCTGGACAGACTCTCATACTTCTCTCGCCTCTCCAAAAGCTTGTGACATTCATTGGTTACATCTTCATCGCCGCCTACTGACTCCTCGAACTCTTCACCGTTTCCGTCATCTGACTTCACCTCTTTGTTTTTTTTTGTTCAACCCTCGGAGATGTTCATCATGCATACTTTTTGTGTCTGATGTTACAGCCCTTGTTCTCACTGATGTTCTCTCTCCTTCAAAAAGTTTGTGCTCACCTTCACACCATGTCACATTATCTTGTGTTACGTCACCACTTTCCGTCGGCTCCCATGCATAATCATGTATGCTCCTTCCTAATTCTACAAGCGAAGTATACAATCTATCTGTACTATCATCGCAGCGTCGATCAACCTTCCCTTCGCCGTTATCACACAGCTCGTCGTTTCCTCTGCCGCAGATATCGTCACTCCGTTACAGCCAGACTACAACTCGAATTTGACATTGCACAAGCCAATAACACTGTTCCAAACTTCATGTCTATATGGTCACCACATCAGCCTTGGTTCCAAGTCGTCGAAAATGTCGTGGAACTGCTGGCTTAACTTTCGGCTCTCCACTACTGTGTTTTATTCCATCATCAGTGTTCTTCATTAGTGTTCTGTGTCTACTTTTCTGCCCAAGTGCGAGACTTGCTTTTACTACTGAATTCGCGTTTTGTTTTGAAATTGTTTACCTTTGAACTCTTACTGCTTTACCGTCTGTTTTTTTTTTCGGTGAACTCACAGACACATTTTATTTCTATTGCCACCAATGGACTCATTGACTTATATTTTTTACTACTGTTAAACTGGGCAGCCCGCGAGCGCCCGCTTTTTCACACCATTTATATTGTATTTATTTGTTTTTAATGCTGGCGATCACCTTGTTCTCTCCCATTTCTTGTTACTATATTTATTTTGTACTTATATATATTTTGTTCGGGGTTCTTTTCCCAACATTTTGAGCAATAAAGACCTTATGAAGACAAGCCGTTCGTTTCTTTCCTTTGCGTCTGTAAAAAAAATGTTTTTTTCCTGTGAATTTATCGTCTGCGTTAGTGGTTCGTGTTGACTGCGTTGTGGTTTCACCTTTTTGCCTCACTTGAAGTGAGTGTGTGTGCCTTCTGTTACGTTATTTTGTGTTTCTTCTGTGTGACGCAGTTGCAGCAGACAGTGTTGTGTTGTTCGGCTTAGCGGCCATGATGGCTGCTTCCCAAGTTTCGTCTGCTGATTTTATCTCTGCTGGATTTTCTTTAGCTACATCGACCGCTTGTGAGACAACTATGACCTCTCCAAGTGTGGATTTGTCTACTTCTAATTGTGTTTCTGCTTCTAATGTGCTTCGTCCTAATGTTTCTGCATCGAATGTTCTTCGTCCTAATTTGCATATCCTGGATGCCGAGTCACGTTCTGCTGCCACGGCTGCTACTCCTCCACGCTCGTATGCTGCGACTGCTCGTCCAAACCAATCTCATGCACCTCTTTCAATGCATCCAGAATTTTCTAGAGAAGATAAAGTTCTCAAGATTCGGATTTCTGACGACTCACCAGCAGGTAAAGAACTTTCCTCAGCTTTGTTATTAAGTGTGTATTTTCCGCCTCTTCGTGACACCCCCTCCCCCTCTATTTGGAGGCCTTGGTTAAAGTTGTTCCCAAGGAAAGCATCGTTTCAATTATTCGCATTGGAGGGGGTGTTGTCGTTCATTTTGTTCACCAAAAAGCCACCGACACCGTTCTTGCCACAGGCATTGATATTGGCTCTTTTCACTTGCAACCTGTTGCTTCTGCACAGCGCCCGGTCACAGTGACATTATCTCCTGTGCCTACTGCTATTCCTGACAACTTACTTGTTGCTGCACTCGGCACTCTTGGTCGAGTAGTGGGAGAGACTAAATTTCTCCCAGCTGCTGCCAGAGACTCTCCATTCAAATTTGTGCAAGGAGGACGTCGCCAATATCGTGTTATTTTCCCCACTGACCAAGCCATTTCTAACCGCCCCACATCTCTGCAACTTGTTACGGACACACGAACATACGTTTTCAACTTATTTGCTGGTGTCCAGTGTTTCCGGTGTAGAGCTGAGGGACACCTGGCTTATGAGTGCCCTCAGCGCACACTTGCACAAGGTGCTGTCCCTTCGTTGAAGGTTCGTGACACACCTCCATCATACACTTCCTCCGCCCTTACTACTGAACAAACTGTTTCCCCAATGTCAACCACGTCACCATCTCTGCTACTTGCTCCTTCAATGACTGCAGATATTTCGTTGTCTTCACCTGTTTCAGTTCCGCCACTGCCATTCAACTCCGAGCAGCCGCTGTCTTTCAAAACTCCTACGCAGTTATTGCCAAGCACTAAACAGCCATTACCATACAACTCCGAGCAGGCACTTTCTTTCAAAACAACTACGCAGTTATTGCCAAACACTGAACTGCCATTTCCATTCAACTCCGAGCAGCCGCTTTCTTCCGAAACTACTGCGTCATCATTGCCCAGCTCTCACGCGCCACCACCAAGCAACAAATTGCCTCCCGTTTCACAGCCTGTTTCGCAAGTGCAAACACCTGCTTCTCAACTGTTCAAATCTGCCCTCATTGTTGACATGTCATTTCCACCTCTTCCTACTTCGGTGGGCTCCTCTGGACCCAAAACTGCCGGGAAACGTCCAAATTCTGCCGAGTCTTCTCCTAGGCCTTCGCGTCGCACTAGGCGTTTTCGGACCAAATCTTCTGCCACTTCCTCTGGAACCTCACCTGGCGTAGAAAATTTTTCTTCTCAACTTCGTACAACAAACAGATTCGCTTGCCTCCCTACTGATGATGATATGGATGTTGCTGCTAATTTAAGTGAATCAGCATCGATTGCTTCGGATGTTGTTGGAGATGATTCTTCTCTTCCCACCATTCCCAAACTTTCCGCTCTGTTCAAAGACTGTTCTGTTCCAATGCAACCGCTCACATTTACTGAACTTCTTGAACTAATTCAACGCCCTAGGATTGACAAATTTCTAACAATCCCGTGTATTCAATCTAAGTTAAATTGGTTACCTGAAATGCTTCAACAACTGCAATTGCTTGATGAATTTTTGATTAACGTTTCCGTTCCCCCTGAAGATGCCCAGCTTCAGCATCGTCTGTGGTACATGCTGAAGTTGCTCACAGCTGAACTCGAAAACAATCAACAGCCTGTTCATCATTTCCCAACTGACTGAGTTTTTTTTTCTTCTGAATAAACGTTTTGTTTTGAAATTGTTTACCTTTGAACTTGTACTGCTTTACCGTCTGTTTTTGTTTAGTTTTCGGCGAACTCTTAGACACAGTTTAATACTATTGTTATCGACGGACTAATAGACTTTTATTTTTACTGCTGTTCAACTGGGCAGCCTCTCAGCGCCCTCTTTTTCACACCCTTTACACTGTTGTTATTGTTTTTTTTTTAAATGCTTGCGTATACCTTGTTCTCTCCCACATCTTGTTACTGTTTTGTATTCTGTACTTGTTCATATTTTGTAGAGGCGTTTTTTATAACTAACATTTTGAGCAATAAATACCTTATGAAGACAAGCCGTTCGTTTCTTTCCTTTGCGTCTGTAAAAAAAATGTTTTTTTCCTGTGAATTTATCGTCTGCGTTAGTGGTTCGTGTTGACTGCGTTGTGGTTTCACCTTTTTGCCTCACTTGAAGTGAGTGTGTGTGCCTTCTGTTACGTTATTTTGTGTTTCTTCTGTGTGACGCAGTTGCAGCAGACAGTGTTGTGTTGTTCGGCTTAGCGGCCATGATGGCTGCTTCCCAAGTTTCGTCTGCTGATTTTATCTCTGCTGGATTTTCTTTAGCTACATCGACCGCTTGTGAGACAACTATGACCTCTCCAAGTGTGGATTTGTCTACTTCTAATTGTGTTTCTGCTTCTAATGTGCTTCGTCCTAATGTTTCTGCATCGAATGTTCTTCGTCCTAATTTGCATATCCTGGGTGCCGAGTCACGTTCTGCTGCCATGGCTGCTACTCCTCCACGTTCGTATGCTGCGACTGCTCGTCCAAACCAATCTCATGCACCTCTTTCTATGCAACCAGAATTTTCTAGAGAAGATAAAGTTCTCAAGATTCGGATTTCTGACGACTCACCAGCAGGTAAAGAACTTTCCTCAGCTTTGTTATTAAGTGTGTATTTTCCGTCTCTTCGTGACACCCCCCTCCCCCTCTATTTGGAGGCCTTGGTTAAAGTTGTTCCCAAGGAAAGCATCGTTTCAATTATTCGCATTGGAGGGGGTGTTGTCGTTCATTTTGTTCACCAAAAAGCCACCGACACCGTTCTTGCTACAGGCATTGATATTGGCTCCTTTCACTTGCAACCTGTTGCTTCTGCACAGCGCCCGGTCACAGTGACATTATCTCCTGTGCCTACTGCTATTCCTGACAACTTACTTGTTGCTGCACTCGGCACTCTTGGTCGAGTAGTGGGAGAGACAAAATTTCTTCCAGCTGCTGCCAGAGACTCTCCTTTCAACTTTGTGCAAGGGGGTCGTCGCCAATATCGTGTTATTTTCCCCACTGACCAAGCCATTTCTTACCGCCCCACAACTCTGCAACTTGTTACGGACACACGAACATACGTTTTCAACTTATTTGCTGGTGTCCAGTGCTTCCGGTGCCGAGCTGAGGGACACCTGGTTTCTGAGTGCCCTCACCGCACACCTGCACCTGGTGCTGTCCCTTCGACGAAGGTTCCCGATGCACCTCCATCTTCCACTTCTTCCTCCCTTACTACTGAACAAACTGTTGCTCCTATGTCAACCACGTCACCATCTCTGCTGATTGCTCCTTCCATGACTGCAGATATTTCGTTGTCTTTGCCTGTTTCAGAACTGCCATTACCATACAACTCCGAGAAGGCGCTTTCTTTCAAAACAACTACGCAGTTATTGCCAAACACTGAACCGTCTTTACCATTCAATTCCGAACAGCTGCTTTCTTTCAAAACTTCTGCATCTTCATTGCCCAGCACTCAAGCGCCACCACCGTGCAAAAAATTGGCACCCGTTTTACAGCCTGTTTCGCAAATTCAAACGTCTGCTTCTGAACTGTTCAAATCTGCTGTCATTGATGACATCTCATTTCCACCTCTTCCTTCTTCTGAGGGCTCCTCTGGACCCAAAACTTCCGGGAAACGCCCAAATTCTGCGGAGTCTTCTCCAAAGCGTTCGCGACGCTCATGGCGTTCTCGGACCAAATCTTCTGCCACTTCCTCTGGAACCTCACCTGGCGTGGAGAATTTTTCTTCTCCACTTCGTACAACAAACAGATTCGCATGCCTCCCTACTGAAGGTGATATGGATGTTGCTGCTGATTTAAGTGAATCAGCATCGGTTGCTTCGGATGTTGAAGATGATTCTTCTTTTCCCACCATAACCAAACTTTCAACTCTTTTCAAAGACTGTTCTGTTCCAGTGCAACCGCTCACATACACCGAACTTCTTGAACTAATTCAACACCCTAAAAAACGTAAATTGCTAACAATCCCGTGTATTCAATCCAAGTTAAATAGGTTACCTGAAATGCTTCAACAACTTCAATTACTTGATGAATTTTTGAGAAATATTACTCTTCCTCCTGATGCTGCCCAGTTTCAGCGGCGTCTTTCATACCTGTTGAAGAAGCTCTCAGCTGAACTCGAAAACCATCTACAGCCTGTTCATGATATCCCAACTGATTTGTGTTAGTTTCAACTGCCGAAGCTTTGCTGCGTCGGCAACTAATGCTCTTGTCTTCGAAGATATTCGTTATCTTAAAGCTAACATCATTCTCCTGCAGGAAACAAACTGTTCTCCTTTGACAGACATTTCCCGCTGGCGACGCTGGCCTTTTGTCTTTTTTCACAATTTCCGTGCCCATTTGGGGTCCGGCACCGCAATTGGCATTCATAATCGTTTTCTTCCGTTTCTGTCTGACGTTGTTGAGTCACAGAGCCTGCTCGGGATTTTTCAATACCTTTCTTTTCGCTTCCTTTCTACCCGTTTTCATTTGTTAAATTTGCACGTTCCTCGTAGTGATTCAGAAGCTACATCCCTCTTTCTTCATGTTACTACAATTCTCGCTGAGATTCCGTCTTCTGAAATTGTGATTATGGCTGGTGACTTTAACTGTACGCTGCAACCTCTTTTCGATCGTGATGGGTCTCAAGATTTCCGCTCTTCTCTGGTTTCGCAACTCACTCAACTGGTCTTTAATTTTGATCTCCAAGATGCATTTCGCCTTCTCCATCCTGTGACCCGTGATTTCACTTGGTTTCCTCCTGCAGGATCCTCCAACGCTGCTGCACGTTTGGACCGATTTTATGTTTCCAGTTTTTTGCGTTCTTCCCTTGTTTCTGTTTCACATGCTCCAGCTGTTTCCTCCGACCATCATCCAGTCGTTCTTCAATTTCATCTTCCTTCCACTGGTGTCCCTCACCCAATGGTTTGGACCCTTGATGATTTCTGCCTGCAAGATCCAACTTTTATTTCTCATGTCAATTCCATTATTGCGCAATCAGTCAATCAACTTTCCTCCACTGTTGACCCGGCAGCTCTGTGGCTCTCCACCAAGCATTCCATTTCTGCGTTTGCTAAACGCTTTTGTTTTTCTGTTCGCACCAATCGTCTTATGGACATAGATTCAATCCGCCGTTCTCTTCAGTCTACCTCGCACACCGATCCTAACTTTGAAATCCTGCAAGCCCGACTTCATCATCGCCTCCAATCATCGGCTAAATCTGCTCTGACTCGCTTGAAGTTCACATTTCTTCACTTTCATGATGATCCCCTTCAGAGTCTTCGTCATCTTGAAGAACATCGAACTAAATACAATACCATCGCTTATCTTTCCCTTCCGGATGGATCTACCACGGCAGACCCCTCCCTCATCTGCCAACATACCCATTCATACTTTTCTGGTCGTTTTCAACCTACTCAGATGCCTCCAGCTGATTCCTCTCCACTTCTTCACGGTCTTCCTCAAGTCCCTCAATGTTTCTTTTCTTCGCTCAGTGCTCCAATCTCACCAGCCGAAATTCGTTCTTCTGTTTTCAGTCTTAATGATCGTTCCTCACCAGGTGAAGACGGTCTTCCTCTTTCCTTTTATAAGGCTTTTCTTCCAACTCTTCTTCCTCTTCTTGTTGCCTGCTTTAACTTCGTTTTTTCTTCGTCTTCCTTTTCTTCATCAGCTTTTTCCTTTGCTCTACTTCGCCTTATTCCAAAATCTGGCAACCTTGGACTCTTGACAAACTGGCGGCCTATTTCCATTCTAAATACCGATTACAAAATCTTTGCCAAAGTTCTTGCTCTTCGCCTTAATCCAGTTCTTTCGCACATCATCCATCCTGATCAGACCTACACTGTTCCTTCTCGCTCAATCGCTTCTAACATCTCTGTCATTCGTAACTTATACTCTCTTGCTTCTCGACTCCCTGAACCTCTCGCAATTTTCAATATCGACCAGCGTCAAGCTTTTGATTCAATTAACCACTCATATCTCTTCACTGTTCTTCGCCAGTTTGGTTTTCCTTCCTCCTTCCGTTTGGCGCTTTCCAATCTTTACTCTCACTCCTTCTTTCGTGTTCGTACTTCAGCATTTCTCACCTCTGCTATTCCTTTCGCTAGTGGGATCCGGCAGGGCTGCCCCCTGTCGGGTCAACTCTTTGCTCTCTCTTTTGAACCGCTTTTGATTTGTCTCCGTTCTCGTTTGTTTTCCTCAGTTCCGCGAGGAGTTGCGTGCACCCGTCACCACCACACAGTTCTTTCGGCATACGCAGATGACTTAACAGTCTTCATCCGTTCTGAGGGAGCTTTCGGAACTCTTCGAAATACCTATCTTGAATATGATGCGATTTCTGGTTCTTCACTCAACATGGATAAATGCTCTGGATTATGGGCTGGGTCGTGGACGATCCGCGCTGACCGCCCATGCGGTGCCCGCTGGTCTTCAAGTGTTGCCAAATTCCTCGGAGTCTACATTGGAGACCCCTCTGCGGTCGCCGCTGCTACCTGGACTCCCCTGGTTCAAAGGGTCAATCGCCGCCTAGCACCTTTTTACCGTCTCAAGCCTTTTCTGTCGTTCCTCAGCCGTGCCTACCTCCTCAACACCTTTCTCCAACCATCTTTTTTTCATGTTTGGATTGCGCACCTTCCTCCGCAGTTTTTGCTTCGCGAACTTCAACGTACCTTCACTAATTTCGTCTGGAATGTCATTCATTGGGTGCAGCACTCCACTCTCGTTCTTCCTATTTCTTTTGGTGGTCTCTCTCTCTCCGATATCTCTCTGAAGTTCAAAGCTTTCCACCTTCAAAATTTCCTTCGGAATTTCTTTCTCCAACCTTCTTCTTCTCAAACCATTGTCGACACGCTTCTCTTTCCCCGTAGTCCCCACCTCACTGTCTCAACTTTTCTCCGCATGGACCTCTTTCCTCTCGTTCCGAGCCATTTCCCTGAGTTTTACAGATCCGCTCTTACCCTCTGGCGTTCCTTATATCCTATTCGCCTTCCCCCTGCCTCTACTAACGATCTCCTTGCGGAACCTCTCTTCTTTTCTTCTGCTATCCGTTCCACTGCTTCTTCATATTTCCACTTCTTCACCTGGTTCACCAGTGGCGTGGTGCGAGTCTCTCAACTCGTGGATTCCAACCTTCGCTGGAAATCGCTCTCCCAGATCACTCCTCCTCTTTCGGATTCGCCCATTCATCGTTCTCAGCTTCGATTACTTCAAGTCAGTATTCGTCGACTCTATCCTCTCCTCGCAGATCAACATGGACTTATCTCGCAACCCTCAGCGCCTCATAGCCTTCCTTTTCTTGTGTATCTCAATGATGTTCCTTTACTTCCTCATCAGGTTACTGTCAAGCTTCTTTATCAGCATTTTTTAACACATTTTCTTGAACCAATGCCTATTCCTAATGTACCATCTTCAGATTTGCCAGCCACCTGGACAGACTCTCATACTTCTCTCGCCTCTCCAAAAGCTTGTGACATTCATTGGTTACATCTTCATCGCCGCCTACTGACTCCTCGAACTCTTCACCGTTTCCGTCATCTGACTTCCCCTCTTTGTTTTTTTTGTTCAACCCTCGGAGATGTTCATCATGCATACTTCTTGTGTCTGATGTTACAGCCCTTGTTCTCTCTGATGTTCTCTCTCCTTCAAAAAGTTTGTGCTCACCTTCACACCATGTCACATTATCTTGTGTTACGCCACCACTTTCCGTCGGCTCCCACGCATAATCATGTATGCTCCTTCCTAATTCTACAAGCGAAGTATACAATCTATCTATACTATCATCGCAGCGTCGATCAACCTTCCCTCCGCCGTTATCACACAGCTCGTCGTTTCCTCTGCCGCAGATTTCGTCACTCCGTTACAACCAGACTACAACTCGAATTTGACATTGCACAAGCCAATAACACTGTTCCAAACTTCATGTCTATATGGTCACCACATCAGCCTTGGTTCCAAGTCGTCGAAAATGTCGTGGAACTGCTGGCTTAACTTTCGGCTCTCCACTACTGTGTTTTATTCCATCATCAGTGTTCTTCATTAGTGTTCTGTGTCTACTTTTCTGCCCAAGTGCGAGACTTACTTTTACTACTGAATTCGCGTTTTGTTTTGAAATTGTTTACCTTTGAACTCTTACTGCTTTACCGTGTGTTTTTTTTTTCGGTGAACTCACAGACACATTTTATTTCTATTGTCACCAATGGACTCATTGACTGATATTTTTTACTACTGTTAAACTGGGCAGCCTGCGAGCGCCCGCTTTTTCACACCATTTATATTGTATTTATTTGTTTTTTTATTGCTGGCGATCACCTTGTTCTCTCCCATTTCTTGTTACTATATTTATTTTGTACTTGTATATTTTTTGTTCGGGGTTCTTTTCCCAACATTTTGAGCAATAAAGACCTTATGAAGACAAGCCGTTCGTTTCTTTAAAAAAATGCTTAAATATCAGAAAACGACTTTTCCTTATTATTATTATTTTTTTTTTTTTTTTGTAAAAAAGGGACGATAGTTGTAAAGCTTAGGCTGTAAAAATTGCAATGTGTAATAATTTATAGTTTGTCATATATCCGTTTTTTAAGTGGATACCATCGCGAAATAGAGAATTTTGTGAAATTTAGAAATTTAATTTATCGTAAACTAAATCGAAATTCAAAAAAAGGGCGACGAGGTGTATGCAAAATTTCGGTCATGGCACTACATGCCTATAAAGTTTCGTGGTTCTGTTGCTGTTACTGTGTTCGGAAAGCGAACTGATAGCACTTTTTTGCTTACCTTAATGTTGAAATACAATAGCTCTTCAAGTTTCGCTAGAATCGAGAAACTGTTTATTTCAGCGTGTTCTCCAAAACAAATCTCTACAAACGATGTAAATTTCATATATTTGTGTTTAATACGTTTTGCGTTGGGAGCTAGGAAAGCAAGAGTGTCGCGAAATTTCTAAAACAGTGGCAGCGGCGGCAGTTACTTTTTTAGAATAGAGAAATATTGCAACACCTCTTTTGAAGTTACAAGGATATCATTTCTCAAATTTTTCCACTTGCTTTTGAACACACCTTGTGCAGCATTGTACGAGCCCCTTTATGACCGCAGAAGATGTTCCTTGTTCAGAACCTCGACCCGCATGCTTCACCTCTCACAGTTTTGGTAAGTGGCAATAAAAGGCGCCTTTCACTGGCCCAAATTGGTGATAGTCCGAAGGAGGGCTTAGTCAGGACTATATTGAGGAGGCTCCATTCCAAAAGGTTTCTTAAGCTGAAGGTTTTCAAGGGTGGGAGCAGCAGTTTGAGAACGGGCATTGTCGTGTAACTAAAATTCTGATTACATATACATCATATGTATTATATAAATATACACCGACGCGCCATTATATTATGAATACCCTCAGCCTAAAGAAATGAGCGCACCTGGAAACCGGTCACTGAGGTTTTAATTATTCCTAACTGCCTAATAAATCTGGTTTTTAGTAAAATAAGGGTTGAATAAAATCTCGTTCCTGATTTCAAAGACTACAGTCTTGTGACGATTATACACTATCTACCAACAAGCAATTGGACACCCCTGCAATCGACGATATCTGCGGTCCTGATACACGTCACGGCCGTCGCCGTCAAATATCGTGTGGGAAACAACAACGCAACCAGTCGCATGCAAGATGCCACGCAGTTCGGAGCTCTCTGATTTCGAGAAAGGCGTAATCGTCGGATATCACAGAAATAGCCGATCCATACGTGACATATCCAGCGAGTTGAAGAATCCAAAATCGACAGTGGCCTACGTGATTGGCAAGTGGAAGATGAGAGGTGACTTTCGGAATGTGCCCCGACCTGGAAGACACACAAAACTGGGAGTTAGAGACCGACGGGTGATGGCTAGAGAAATTCGGAAGAACCGCAGCAAATCGATGGGACGCATCCGGGAGTGTTCTTTCGATGAATACCATCCGTAAGGAAGCCCATCTGCTCGGTTATCATTGACGTGCTGCCGCCCACAAGCCTTTAATCACCAAGTCCAATAGCGCTGCTCGGCTAACGTGGTACAAAGAACGTTTACAGTGGACCGTTGAACAGTGGAAACAAGTTCTCTGGGGCGACGAATCAAGGTTCGCCCTCTACCGTTCGGATGGCAGGGTCTGGGTTTGGCGTCTGCTTGGAAAACGCCTCCGGCCGGAATGTATTGTGCCAACTGTGAAGTTCGGCGGTGGTGGAATTATGCTATGGGGTGTTTCTCCTGGTATGGCACGGGACCCTTGGTCGCAATTCCTGGTAGACTCAACGCCGAGACCTACTGCACCATTTTGGATAACCATGCGCTTCCTGCGTTGTGGCAGTTTTACGGGGTAGACCAATGTTCTTTTTCAGGAGAAAAATATATGATTTGTGTTATATATTTATGATTATGTAATACCATGTCTGTAACAACTAAAATGCAATAAACATGAAATGAAATGAATGAAATGCCACCTGTCATGATGCGAGGTCCACCATGGCTTGGTATGGTGACAATGGGGTTAATCGAATAGACTGGCCAGCGCAGAGCGGACCATAACCCTATCGAGCACCTCTGGGACGAGTTGGAGCTTCGACTTAAGGGGAGCCCCCACCGTCCGAAATCGGTGAAGTTACTGACCTCTCTTCTGCAAGCCGAATGGAAGAAAATAGCGCTAGCCGTCATACAACGCCTGGTTGAGAATATACCCAGGAGGATCGCAGCTGTAATCGCCGCTCGTGGGGCTCCACCAACTATTGAAGGTGAATAAACTTCGTTTTCCTTTGCTATCACAGGTGTCCAATAATTTGTTGGTAGATAGTGTGTGTATATATCATCATCATCATCATCATCATCATCATCATCATTGTCAACCATTATCAATCCACTGCTGGACAAAGGTCTCCCCAAGTTTCCTCCACAACGGTCTGTCTTGTGCCAGTCTCCTCCATGTCACTCCCGCATACTTTCGAATTTCATCCACCCATCTTCCATGTGGTCTTCTTCTGGGCCTTTTCCTGTCCCTTGGAATACAATCTAAATATTTCGGCTGTCCATCGATGGTCTGTTCTTCTGGCAGTATGTCCAGCCAATTGCCATTTCAGGGATTTAACTCTGATCATGATGTCTTCCACTCTTGTCATTTTTCGGATCCACGTGTTCCTCTTCTTATCTCTCCTGGTTACACCAAGCATGCACCTCTCCGTGCTTCTTTGAGCTGTCTGCAGCCTTTGTATGTCTCTATTAGCTAAGGTCCACGTCTCTGCACCATACGTAAGCACTGGAAGGATGCATTGATCAAACACTTTTCTTTTAAGACATAATGGCATATTGCTCTTGAAAATTATGCTGTTTCTTCCAAAAGCTCTCTCTCTCTCTATATATATATTATGAGGAAATTCGTCATCTAAATAATAAAGGTAAGCAGCATTTAAAGATAATTGTGGGAGATTTCAATGCAAAAATAGGGCAACGGCAACACAATGAAACTTCAGTAGGTAAATTCGGTCACGGCAACAGAATCCAGCGTGGAAATACTCTCGTTGAGTTTGCGGAGGCAGAAGGGTTTTGCATCTTGAATTCCTTTTTCAAGAAAAAGCCACACAGAAAATGGACATGGAGACATCCAAATGGAACAACAAGTGAAATTGATTTTATTATGTGTAACAAAAAATTCGTCATAGAAGACTGCAGTGTGCTAAACAAGTTCAACACAGGTAGTGACCATAGATTGGTGAGATGTCAGATGCACCTCAACTCTAAACTCGAACGTGGCAAGCTCATAAGACAAACAAAATGTATTGACATAACCAACCTTAAAAAACACCACAATACCTTCAAGTTGGAACTGAAGAACAGATTCTCTGCTTTAGAAGGTCTAACATCGGAAGAAGTGGATATTTCTGAAGTTAACAGAAAAGTAACGAAAGCTCTTATGGAAACAGCAATAAAATTAGCCGGGTTTAAGAACAAGTTGCATATGAACAAATTATCAGGAAAAACCAAAATGTTGATGCACCAAAGAAGAGAGATGAGGACAACTAAAGAAGATGTGACTTCCAAAGTGGAATATATAGAGCTATACAAGACAGTACGAAAAAGTGTCACTGAAGACGTAAGGAAGTTCAACTGTGAACTAGTGAGGAAAGCAATTGAAAACAACCAAAGCCTAAAGATAGCAAAGGGACATCTCAGTAAGGGAAGGAAACAGATTATGGCACTGAGAAAAGAAGATGGTTCTGTAACAAGAAATAGAGGCGAAATTTTGACAAGAGTGAAAGATTTCTACTCTAAATTATATGAAAGGGATGATACTTGTTCTCCAGACATCATGAAAGGTATCAGTACCAGAGTTCTTCCAGTCCTCCCAGCAGAAGTTGCACATGCAATCAAGAACATGAAGCGGGGAAAAGCTCCAGGAGAAGATGGAATTACTGTAGACGTCATACAAGAAGCAAGTGGAGAAATCGAAACAGTACTCGCCGAAATTTTCACTCAATGCCTTAATGAAGGGAAGATTCCTGAGGATTGGAACAACGCTACAATGATCTTGCTACATAAAAAAGGTGGCATTGAGGATCTTAAGAACTACAGACCTATCAGCCTCCTAACAGTGGTTTATAAAATCTTCACTAAAGTTCTTTCACACCGCTTGAAGGTAACACTGGACATGGCTCAACCGAGAGAACAAGCTGGATTCAGGAGTGGCTACAGCACAATAGATCATATCCACGTACTGAGAGAACTAATTGAAAGAGCAAGACAATATGAACTTCCATTGTGCATGGCTTTTATCGATTATGAAAAAGCCTTTGATTCGGTGAAACCATCAGCAGTTACAGTGGCTCTGAAATCCTGCGGTATTGAAGATGCGTACATTAATATTATTAATAACATCTATGAAAATGCAAGTGCAAAGATTCGGCTGTTTGAAAAAACAACACACATAAAAATTGGAAAGGGAGTGAGACAAGGTGACACCATATCTCCGAAGCTCTTTAATGCTACATTGGGAAATGTCTTTCAATCACTGAACTGGGAAAACAAAGGAATAAAGATTAATGGAGATTATCTAACCCACCTTTGTTTTGCTGATGACATAGTCATTTTTGCAACTACCCCATCAGAGCTGCAGGGTATGATCCAGGAACTTGCTGACAAAAGTAAAGAAGTGGGATTAAAAATGAACTTTCAGAAGACAAAAGTGATGTTCAATGTTTTTACAAGAAATAAAGATTTATCGATTCATGGAGAAAAGCTGGAGATAACAGACACGTATGTTTATCTTGGACAGCAGATATCAAGTGAGGGTCACATTGATGAAATAATTAATCGGCGTACAAAACTTGCCTGGAGAGCTTTTGGAAGAAACAGCATAATTTTCAAGAGCAATATGCCATTATGTCTTAAAAGAAAAGTGTTTGATCAATGCATCCTTCCAGTGCTTACGTATGGTGCAGAGACGTGGACCTTAACTAAAAGAGACATACAAAGGCTGCAGACAACTCAAAAAAGCATGGAGAGGTGCATGCTTGTTGTAACCAGGAGAGATAAGAAGAGGAACACGTGGATCCGAAAAATGACAAGAGTGGAAGACATCATGATCAGATTTAAATCCCTGAAATGGCAATGAGCTGGACATACTGCCAGAAGGACAGACCATCGATGGACAGCCGAAATTTTAGATTGGATTCCAGGGGCAGGAAAAGACCCAGAAGAAGACCACATTGGAGATGGGTGGATGAAGTTCGAAAGTATGCGGGAGTGACATGGAGGAGACTGGCACAAGACAGACCGTTGTGGAGGAAACTTGGGGAGACCTTTGTCCAGCAGTGGATTGATAATGGTTGACAATGATGATGATGATATATATATATATATATATATATATATATATATATACACACTGACGGAAAAAAATCCCAACACCAAGAAGGGGTTGTGTTAGATAAACGACAGTTGGTAGGCGGTGAGAGTACATATGTATGATGACGTCTATGCAAATTTCGCGTTCGGCGCATATGTGTGGCGCTATTAGCGCCCCTCGGAACATGCAAAGCAGGTTTGCTGTAAATACGCGCTGTAACGTTCGTGAGCGTTAGTTATCGTTGAGATTCGACGTAGTGTGTTGATGTTAGTCAAGAATGCCTTTAAGAAGACGAAGAAGCCATTATCAAGAGCTCACGGAGTTTGAACGAGGTCGTGTAATAGGGCTACGAGAAGGTGGATTTTCTTTCCGCAATATTGCAGAACGACTTGGCAGGAATGTAGCCACTGTGCATGATTGTTAGCAGCGGTTGTCAAGAGAAGGTACTGCCTCAAGAAGACCGGGTTCCGGCCGGCCACGTGGAACTACTGAGAGGGAAGACCGCCGTGTACGGCGTATGGCCGTGGCGCATCGTACCGCGTCTGCGGCAGCAATTCGAGCTGCAGTTGCCACCACAGTGACACAACGAACTGTTACAAATCGGTTACTTGAAGGACAGCTCCGAGCCAGACGCCCTGTAGTGTGCATTCCACTTACTCTAAACCACTGCCGTTTGCGACGTCAGTGGTGTCAAGCTAGAGCTCATTGGAGGACGTAGTGGAGATCTGTTGTGTTTTCTGATGAAAGCCGGTTCTGCCTGGGTGCCAGTGATGGCCGTGTGTTGGTTAAAAGGAGGCCAGGTGAGCGCCTGCAACCAACCTGTCTGCGGCCGAGACACACTGGACCTACACCTGGAGTTATGGTCTGGGGAGCAATTTCCTATGACAGCAGGAGCACTCTCGTGGTTATCCCACGCACCCTGACGGCACAGTTGTATGTTTATCTGGTAATTCAACCTGTTGTGCTGCCATTCGTGAACAGCATTCCAGGGGGTGTTTTCCAACAGGATAACGCTCGCTCGCATAGCGCTGTTGTAACCCAACATGCTCTACAGAGTGTCGACATGTTGCCGTGGCCTGCTAGATCACCAGATCTTTCTCCAATCGAGCACGTATGGGGCATCATCGGACGACAACTCCAGCGTCACCCCCAACCAGCATTAACCGTCCCTGTATTGACCGACCAAGTGCAACAGGCATGGAACTCCATCCCACAAACTGACATCCAGCACCTGTACGACACAATGCATGAAGGTTTGCATGCTTTCATTCAACGTTCTGGCTATTACACCGGTTATTAATGTACCAGCATTTCACATTTAAAATGGCTCTTCTCGCGCTTACATTAAGCTGTGATCTTGAAACCTTAATCGATTACATATGTTACCTATACACATGCATTGCCGCCATTTCATTCCTCTACAAGTATTTTTTCGTGGTGTTGGGATTTTTTTCCGTCAGTGTATCATCATCATCATCATTGTCAACCCTTATCAATCCACTGCTGGACGAAGGTCTCCCCAAGTTTCCTCCACAACGGTCTGTCTTGTGCCAGTCTCCTCCATGTCACCCCTGCATACTTTCGAATTTCATCCACCCATCTCCCATGTGGTCTTCTTATGTGGTCTTCGTCAGTGTATATATATATATATATAAAATCTCGTTGTATTTGGAAGAACCAAACTGTCAGGGTTTTAATGTCATTTTAGAAAACAGACCTAAAAATAACAAATATATATGAAAAAAAAAATGTCTTTCATGTTGTGTTGTTTTCCACAGTAAGCCACTCATTGTTTTCCAGTTGATATTTATAAAACTTTGCATCTCTATACCTGTGAAAGTTTCAGCTGCTGAACATGTCTAAATTGAAGTATTCTATATTAACAATTTTTTCCATATCTGGAAGCTAAACGCGTCTTTTGATGACGATGGTGCTACTAGCAAGAAAAGAAAGTTACCGATGGCACAGATATCAGTGGCTTAAATATCACCTGCAGTTTTAAAACCGAGAGAAAGATCATCAGTCACATGTATCGGAAAATCCTTCATTTCCTCAGGGGAAGAGGATATTTCTAAGCTTTTGTTAGATGAAAATCCGATGCTAACGACATTTCGTTCGTTCAAATGCACGTCACACACCTATACAGTAGTTTCTTAATGGCGCAGTCGCACTCGAAGCGATTAATCTATCATCGTTATCGGCACTGGAAAGATAAAACGGAATGGTAGCCATGACAAAGGGAAGACAATACTCCTGCAAAATGTTCTTACGCACTGCTCATCATCATAAATGCTCAGAAAAGCTTTTTTCTTTTAAGTGTGGCTATCCTTGTGAGTATCGAAGACTCGTAAGATTTGCCCCTTCCAAATTCTCAAACTGAATTAAGGAAGGAAGAGCTTCAGTATCGTAACGAAATATCCGTTCTCAAACTTAACGGAGCTTTAACTTTCAAGCCTAGCATACACAGTGCGTCAAAGAAATTTTAAGACTGGGCCTGTAAAATGAAATAGAAATAAGAAACTATAATTTGTTTTGGTTTTTTATTCAAAATAAGTCCCTCTAGCTTCAATACACTTGTTACAGCGATTAAATAATGATTCGAATGCCTGTTCCAGTTCACTTTGCGGAATTGCCTCCAAAGCACGCGTCGAAGCTGGTTGTATGGCCGAAATATCATCAAAATAACACCCTTTTAACGTCAATTTAAGTTTTGGGAACAAAGGAAAGTTGCAGGGTGCTAAATCAGGCGAATACGGTGGATGATTCAACACACAAACGTTATTTTTCGCCAAAAATCTGCGAACAAGAAGTGAGGTGGGACTGAGTGCATTATCGTGCAACAAACACCAACTGTTTTCATCTCGATATTCTGGACGAATGCGACGAATTCTGCCCATCAAACGCCTCAAAACATTTAAATAAAACTCACCAGTAATTATTTGTCCACTTGGAACAAATTATTTGTGGATAATAAATACCCTTACTATCGAAGAATGTAATGAGCATTGTTTTTGATTTTCGATGGAACGTTTCTTGTTTTTTTGGCTTGTGGCGAGTTTTTTGACTTCCATTCCACTCTTTGTCGCTTTGTTTTTGGATCATATTGAAAACACCATGTTTCATCACCAGTAACAATCGATTTTAAGAAGTTTGGATCATTTTCAGCGGCTGAATTGATGTCTCTGCAATGTGCACTTCTCCTTGATTTTTGTTCATTGGTTAACGTGTGTGGAACAAATTTAGCACAGACTTTTGTTTTGCCCAAATCTTCATGCAGGATGTTTCGAATCGTTTCTTTGTTGATGTTTAAAGACTCTTCCATCATTCTTAGTGACGCACATCGATTGTTTGCCACGAAATCACGCACTTTTTCAATGATCTCAGGTGTCCTAGATGAACTTGGTCTTCCGGTATGCTTATCAACTTCTAGCGTATCTCTTCCGTCCAAAAAAACAAAACAAAAAACGTTTGTGTCACAGGAAAACATTTGATCTACTTAAACAAAACTCACAGTAAACTTGTTTCATCATTTGGTACGTTTCCGACGCACTTTTACCAAGTTTTTCGTTAAATTTTATAACAGCCCTTTGTTCCATCTTAATAATTCAACATGGAAATAATTTTATTTCCCTATTGAACGGCCGTTTCGTTTGAGTTACTTTAACAACTGCGCAGTACTTTTGGCAGAAAGCAAGCAGATGGTCACGGTTTATAACGCATTCGCGATTACACTGGTGGCGCCACCATAGGCTGAAATCTAGCGACAGTGTTAAACATTCTTGCAGGATCTAAATAGAAAACTGAACATTTTAAAACTTATTTAGATAGAAAGTCCGTGATCTTTTTGTAGCTTTATTTTTTGTTTCATTTTTCTTATACTCCCACGAATTTTTAAAACTTCAATGTAATCAACATCTTCATGACATTTTACAAATTTAGGTAAGGTTTCTGCAGCTGTAAGTTTGCTGACCAATACCAAATTCGTTTGGAAGTGATGAAACACATTCATCTTTTTCATGTCTCTTAATATTTGGTTGATGCATAAGTTCATGCCGTTTTTTTCACCGTACTTCAGGAATGTATTACCTCAGAAAGGAAAACTGAATCAATCAACTATGTATCCCCCCCCTCCTTGTTTACGATGGTGTCCCAAAGCCAGGATGGGTCTGAAATTCCATTCTTGATAAAAACGCGCAGATTTTGCTGCGAAGAAATCATCAAGGAAATACTGGAGATCAATATCATTGTTGAACGTTCTGCCACAGAATGCATTCGACAGAGATCGGAACAGGTGATAGTCTGAAGGGCCGACATCTGGGGAATAGGCCGGATGTGGAAGGATCTCCCACTTCATGTCCTGAATGGCCATTTTGTTCATGTTTACGCTGTGAGGGCGTGCGTTATCATGTTCGAGAAGGACACCATGGCGCCAATGTGGTCGTTTCTGCTGAACTGCTCCCTCCACACGGCGGAGTTGCTCACATTAGAGTACAGCGCTGATGGTCCGATTCCTCGGTAGCATTTTCCAGTGAATAATGCTCTCCATGTTCCACCGGACAAACAACATGATCTTCGCAAGATGAAGGTCATGTTTTGGACGTGGCGTGGGCATCTTGTTTGGGCTGAACCATTCCCTCAAAGGCCTGAAATTCACGCGCAGGCACCACTTTTCACCTCCAGTAACAATATGTGACAAAAAGGGTTTGTGTTGCTGAGAACATTCGCGATAACGGGTGAACTAGGAGCCACATATGGCAAACAAGCTGATTCTTGTTGTCCTCGGTGAGAGTGTGAGCTACCCAAGACCCCAATTTCTGGACCTCTGCCATACGTTCCCGGTGTCGCACCGCTGCGGCCTGATCACAGTCCATCTCAGTGGCCAATTCGCGTGTGGTTTGACGCGGATCCAAGAGTATGAGATGGTTTAAATGATCCTCATCAAAGTGAAATGGAGGACCTGAGCTTGGAGAGTCGTTGAGGTCAAAATTGCCACCTCGGAACCGCTCAAACCATTTGCGGGCTGTCCTCGGAGCAATAGCATCCTCCCCAAATTCTCGGGTAGCCTCGGCGGCTGTGGATCCCTCGTTAAACTCGTAGAGGAACTAATGTCGGAATTTTTCATTCCTCTCTACTTGACACTCCATACTTCCAGACAAACCAAAAAAATCCACTAGCCATAATGAAACAACGTAATATGATTTAGTTACAAGATATTACTGGCTACATTTTGATATACGAATGCCCATCTGCACCGCCAGTACCGACCTGGAAAACACTCGTGAAATAAAACGGCATGAATTTAAGCATCATCCCAATAATCTCCAATTTCCTTCCCAGTCTGAAAACAACACTTTTTTCCAACATTTTACTGGTTGAAATGCTAGATAAATTTGTCACCCAGAAGAAGCAAGCGAATAAAGTTTTCGTAAAGCTCAACGGACAAAAGAGACTAGATGAAATTCGTAAAGCATTTGCCTGGGCACTCTGGCGGCAGAACGGGAAACCGCAACCGTGATGACCAAGGCCAAAGCCGTCTTGAGTACTAGAGGCCTAACCCTGCGCGATTTTGCTGTTTTTGACGTCACCAGCCAGGTCATAACAAAACAAACACGCTACGACTTAAACCGAGAAACAGTGCTTTTCTTTTGAGTGTGTCTTATACAGAGAGTGCTGAAGACTTAATGTGCGATATGGGGTTCACAGTGAAGTTAGCATTTTTATTAATTTAGATTGCATATTTCTTACGAATCGATGAACTAGGCTATCGTAAGAGTTCCCGCGAAATTAAGAAGGTTTATGTAACGTTTCATTTATTCATTAGGCTTAAGCAACGTGTCATGAATCATTAGGCTTAGCAACTTCTCATTAATCATTATGCGTTGTTTTTGTGTCCAGTGCGGTTTCCTTACTTTGTACGAAAATTTAGAAATGTGCTTTTCCCCGTTATGCTGAAATAAAAGAAATACTATGTATCAGTCGCACATTGTGTTGCTGAAAGAATATGGAACTACCACATCAATAACGGCAATTTTAATGTGATGCATGGAATGTTCCTCTTAACTTATCAGATAAAATTTTTAAGTTTTGCCCTTGCTTTTCTCCTTAACTTATTTATATGAAATAAAATATAATTTGTTTTAAAAAATGCATACTGCCTACGGTAATACCGGTGCATTTGTGTAAAACAACAACCCACTGTAAAAAGAAAATGTTAAATCTCTTTTATATCTGAATTAATTTGTAGATATGAAATAATCACTGAATTCATCGCTTCCATGGCTCATAAAAGTGTTCGCGTATCGATTTTTACCAAATGTTTTGCATTTACCAAAATTTAAAACTTTTTTTATCGATATTGCAAAGTTACGAAATATTGGAATCGTTATATCGCCTCGCTGCTAGCTTAAGATGGCAGTGACGACAGCGTTTGTTATGATCCTGATGGTGACGTCACGAATCGAGGCCTGCTAGTACCCGGAGACGGCTTTACCAAGGCTGAACTGTATCCCCTACCAGGCTCCAACACTGCGAAAACAGCAAGGACAAAAATGGATTCAGGACGCAGCGCCATCTATTGACGTATGACTTAGAAACACGCATGTTTTTTCTGTATCATTATTTACATCACTCGAACAGATGGATTTCATTTACATTCTGAACTTAGTTTACATCATTCGGGAAAGGGAAAATCCATTCTCGTTTAATACATACGTCATAAAATTATTACATAGTTTGCAGAATGAAACACGCGAACTGGCTACTATTTCTGCAAAACGCATTATTATGTTTAGCTAAGCCTAACATGGCTACTGATGGAATAATACGTGTTCAATTCAGTCATCTGACAGCATTTACAAAATGAACAACTCTGTATTACCCAAGTATGTCATCATTCCTTCGTTTAAGAACACATCTGCTACTTTTTTCAGGAGGCACTTTCAATGTGATGTGGATAACTTGGAAATATATAGGTGGTACAACATGCCCCTTCTGTCACTTGTACCACATGTTAGGTACGTAATTTCCAGAATGAAAAAATGCCTACAACAAATAACACTAGACGGTGACTTCGCATTTGGTTGGAAACCCTACCCAGATATTGCTTTTAATCGCAGTTGCTTCAGGATTGATCTATGGTAACTCATGAAATGACACACGCTCAGTTTTCTCTTTTGAAGACGTACATACATATCTGCAAACAGCGGTAAACCCGTATTTAAAATGGATTATATTTTGTTGTAAAAACAACGGATTGTTTTAAAACTGTAGTGAAAAGTTTTAACCACCTATTCAAATAAGGCAGAAACTGTATGGTTTATAGCTTGGGACGTAGCGCCAAATTATCTTTAACGCCACTGACCAATCACCAAAACTCTATTGTCTTTAATGTTATAACAAACAGAACTAACTCACTTATAAACGTGGAAAGATGACTTCTGTTTGATATTCCTAATCAACGTGAATTGTGCTGTGCTAGTTAATGTTATAGCCTGTTCTTAATCCAGTTCAGCCTTCGTAATGACAAATAAGTTCTGTTAGAAGAATGATACAATGTTGTCCAATTATAATGCAATGCTATTTAAAATATGCAGTAATGACTTGGGTTATTTTACGAGTCCACCTGTATAGAGAATTTAAAGAATAATGAAATTTTTATGTACTACAGACGAGCTCTCAATGAAACACACACACAAAAAAAGAGGAAAAGCTTTTGGAATTAAATTTTCGGGTTTTCCTAGGAAGAAATAATTAACGTGAGACCTTCCTATTATCGTGGAGACATGTATGTGAGTGGTTTTAAAAATTTACTTGTTTATGAATGATGAATAAAGTAACGAAATCGTAATGTCATTATAATGCAAAATAATTGAGACAAACAATCGTTATGACTTAAGTGCTGACAGTTAATTGCCTTTCCCGTTCTTTATTTTTGTGCTGATCATTACAGAGCACGGAACGAAAAAATTTATGCGTGGGATGATTTCTGATGGGGTAGAGCAGATATTAAAATAAAACATGATTTTTTTTTCTGAAAATGCTGAAAGATGCTCTTGAAATAAAAAGATGCTATTTTCATTTAGGTTTGTCGTGATAGAAAACAACGTGTGAATTCATTATACGCGAGACAGTAAAGAAAAAGAGGAGCAAAAGGTATGACTAAAGAATTCTATATACACTAGAGCTAAAAATTACAGGAAAATACAAATTCATAAGAACAGGGGTTTATAAAAGTAATAGAAACATTGTGAAGTGTAACGTACAACAGAGGTAAAGCACGTGTCAAAATTACAAGTCTGACTCGTGAACAAATCTGTAGCGATACATTCTGTCTGTGTAGCTTAGTTAGGAGAGCAACTTACACCGGAGTGAGGGGGCGCGAGTTCGAGTTCGATTCCGTCACGGACAAATCTGTGTTTTCACATTGGTGCCTGAACGTAAAAATGGATGTTCTGGCCGTTGGATTCTTTGAAAAATATGTGATGTTTGTTCCATACATCGTCGGGAATAAATGAAAAAATTCCTACTTAGCTTCAAATAAAAAAAGAAAGAAAACTAAGAGGGAGATGATGTGACGTACTACAGAGGTAAAGCACGCGTCAAGAAGAAAAATCTGCAGCGATATATTATGTCCGTGTAGCTTAGTTGAGAGAGCAACTTACTCCGGAGTGAGGGATCGCGGACAAATATGTGTTTTCACAGAAGAAAGTTTTATTAATAAGCCATAGGCCCACTTCGCTCTTTCAAAACAGAAACGATTCGACATGGAATAGAATTATACAAGCCATAACATATACGATAATTGAATTTGGGACCACTCTTTCTGTAAAATATGTCCCAACTATGCCAGTGATTTTGGACGTGGAAAGTGTGATCTGACCTTTCAAATGTGCAATAATATTGTAGTGGACATTGAAGCTGCTGTGCCTCGTCCTTAAGTCCTGCAAACAACAACCTGTCACGTTTCGCACACAATGCATGGTTGTATCAGCTGCCTGCGAAAATAGTGACCGTCGTTAAGAAATAATATCTGCAACATTGGGTGCAGGTGGTACCCAAGAATGGATTTCTACATTTCAGATGTGACACGAACCTGCAGAATAGCTAAAGGAATGCCATGATATGTCACCCCCAGAGCATCAGATATTCACCTCCATGCAACACAGTTGGAACCAAACTGTCGAGGTGGTACGCTTCTGTATGTTTTGGCCAGATGTACGCTATCAGTGGTGGGAAACACGATTCATCAGACCAGATGACCCCTTGCCAGTCTTTAGCAGTTCCAGTTTTTATGTACTTTGCACCACCTCACACATTTTGTTGCATTGATACCGGTAATCAGGGGTTTGTGGATTGCAGCAAGGCCATAAATACCGGCACGGAAGTTCCAGAAGAACTGTTATGACGGAAACGGGATCATTCGGATTGGTATTCAGCTCTGCTGCTATTTACGGTGCGGTTGTTGTGTATGTTTTGCAGAGAATCAGGGATGAAATACAGCAGCTATCCTGGCCACCCCAATCTCCAGACTTCCATCATTTTGATAAATCCCTGTTCATCGAAGTATTTGTGAAGAAACTTTACATACATACATACATATCACTCAGCTCTTCTCCCAGATTCATAGGTTAGCTCCACAAAGAGAGACTATCCACCAGATAAATGTTTAACTGATTACAGTAAAACCTGTCAACTGGGACACCTCTTTATGTTAGACACCTCTCTAAGATGGACACAGTTCGGTAGAACCGAATAAATTCCTATTTTGGTTCCACGGAAAATAGGAATAATACTATCTAACTCTCTAACTTGGACACCTCTCTATAATAAAAAGAGAGGTGTCCAAGTTAATAATACTATCTAACTCTCTATTGGACACCTCTCTATCGAAAATAGGAATAATACTATCTAACGTGGACACCTCTCTAACAATACTCTCTAATTCTCTAATAATACTCTCTAACTTGGAAACCTCTCTATCGTGGAAGATAGACGCTGTTTACATGCGAAGTTGTTCAAATTCCTTGAGATAGGCTTTTGTGCATTAAACACGAAAGAAGTTACCTGCTCAGTTATTGTGTGCACAGGCACTTAAGTGTATAGGCAATCGGAAGGCCATTAGTGTATGTTCTACTCCTTTTGACTTTCATTATCTATTCCTAGAGATAATTCCTCAGTTGTTATCACTTCCAGGAACATCTTAATCTGCCCCCAACTGTGGAGAGGATACTCTCAGTAACGTGTCCACTTTCCCCACATTCATTCTTGACTGTTGAGCAAACTCTTCTGACACAGTACTTTTCCAAACAGTAGAAATGATTACTGCATCAACTGGACTGCATCAATTCACCCTAAAATATGCGTAGTCATTGTTATGGAATTAAGTGTATATTATGCGGTTTTCTTGATTTTCGCTTTAAGTATGTAAGTATATAAATTTCATGGAAACATACTACATAAATATATGTATAGCTGTAATTACATTGTACGCGCAGTGCTTCTTTATGCTACATTGCTCTGTGATTTTGTAATAACAATTACAGTGTAATTCCAGTAATCTGTTTTCTACATATTATAGTCTTTTGACATGCTTTACTGAAAAAAAATATACTGTATATGTTCGATACCTCTTTAAGTTGGACTCTTTTAGAGGGAACCGTGGGTGTCCAACTTACATAGGTTTTTCCTTATTTACTTCTCTTGCCGTATCAAATGTTTTCATTAACAGCGATCTTGACACCTAGTTCGGGCTTCACTGATATCCATCACATGGGGTTCAAAAGACCTTCTGTACTTCATGCAGACACTCCTGAATCTGGTCTTCCCATGATTTTCTTGGCCTTCCTCTACTTTTCTTTCCTGACACTTGGGCTGAATTTTTTTCTTAGTAAGCATCTCGTCACTCATTGTTTCAACAGGGCAAAACCACCTAAGAATGATTATTCTCCACCTTATTGACAACATTTTGCCTCACATTACACAATTGCAACACACGTTCATTCCTCATATATGATCAGAGAGTGTCTTGCCACAAACCTCCTGGCATCTCTCAAGCACACAAACGACTCCCATGTCTCGTCTGCAGTACCCAGGTTTCACTCTGTGCTATACATAAGAGGAAGAACAAATACACTTGCTAAAGAAGTTCATTATAACATTACTAGGAAAGGAAATCATAATCTTACAATTTGCATGAGTTAAATAATGTTTTAGTGAGCATCTCATTACTCATCAGCCTTTAATACCCTAATCTTATAATGTACCCCAAACAGCAGTCCGTGGAACAATATTTGAAGTTCTTTGCTTAAAACGTGTGGAATTTTATTACGGAATATGATCACCTCTAATAGCCATGCAGAGACTCCTCATGAAGGATTAAAGACCACTCCTCAACAACAGCTGCTCTGTGTTTTTACGTGTTCTGTCAAGGGGTAGACGTAGTTCTCCCTAGAGCATACTATACATGCTCAGTGGGATTGAGATCAGACGATCTGGGTGGCCACTTCATTCGGCTAATATTTTACCCTTCGAGAAAATCGTCGACCAAATGAACTCTATGATGCTGGGAGTTATCGTTCATAAGATTAAAATGCAGACCGACGGCTCACTTGAATGGCCTGACTTATGCGCGCAGATTCTAGACTATATATTTCAGAGAAGTAACAAAGCAACTCTCACAAAGATGTGAAGGTGTGTGTGCGCCAGTTCGTCATTATACCTTAGCAGACCATCACGCCACCAGAGCAGTACCTTTTGTAGATATTAGAGGGACTTGCGCGCCCCCGTTCTCTCCAGATGAGAATATGGTGTAAATCAATATTCAACCTGAATCGCGATATGTGTGAAAAGAATATTCTCCCTCTTGTCTGGACTCAAAGTTTGATGTAGGCAATGTCACGATAAACGAGCTTGCATGGCGGTGAAAGATAGAGTAAAACAATAACTGGTCTCTTTGCTTAACGCCATTGTTAACGGAGACTTTTACAAACAGTATGCCTTAAATTCCTTGTTCCTGTAGCTATGTAAGAGTGGCACAAATAACTGGTCTCCTTGCATAAATGCATTGCTCACGGAGACTTTTACAAACAGTATGCCTTAAATTCCTTGTTCCTGTAGCTATGTAAGAGTGGCACAAATAACTGGTCTCCTTGCATAAATGCATTGTTCACGGAGACTTTTACAAACAGTATGCCTTAAATCCCTTGTTCCTGTAGCTATGTAAGAGTGACACAAATAACTGGTCTTCTTGCATAAATGCATTGTTCACGGAGACTTTTACAAACAGTATGCCTTAAATCCCTTGTTCCTGTAGCTATGTAAGAGTGACACAAATAACTGGTCTTCTTACATAAATGCATTGCTCACGGAAACGTTTACAAACAGTATGCCTTAAATTCCTTGTTCCTGTAGCTATGTAAGAGTGACACAAATAACTGGTCTCCTTGCATAAATGCATTGCTCACGGAGACTTTTACAAACAGTATGCCTTAAATCCCTTGTTCCTGTAGCTATGTAAGAGTGGCACAAATAACTGGTCTCCTTACATAAATGCATTGCTCACGGAAACGTTTACAAACAGTATGCCTTAAATTCCTTGTTCCTGGAGCTATGTAAGAGTGACACAAATAACTGGTCTCCTTGCATAAAGGCATTTCTCATGGAGGCTCCTACAAACAGCATGCCATGAAACCCTCGGTCCTGTACATAAGTAAGAGGTACACAAATAACTGGTCTCCTTGCATAAAGACATTGGTCACGGAGGCTCCTACAAACAGCATGCCTTGAAACCCTCGTTCCTGTACCTACGTAAGAGGTACACAAATAACTGAACTGGTCTACTTGCATAAAGGCATTGCTCGCGGAGACTTTTACAATCAGTATGCTTTGAAACCTCATTCCTGTACCTATGTAAGTGGGACACAAATAACTGATCTCTTTGCATAAAGGCATTGCTTAGGTAGACTTCTACCAACAGCATGCCTTGAAACTTTCGTTCCTGTACCTGCTATAAGCTCCATAGAGGCTTTCCTGGCGGGCATCTCCCTGTTGTGGCTGTCAGACTAATATAGCGATCGTATGCAGGAGTTGTAGCTCTGCGACGGCCTGTCCTTGTCGACGACGAACATCTCCTTCCAACTGAAACTGTTTCCAGAGTTCTGACTGACATTTTGTGGGACATTAAATGATGTGGAAACATCCGTCAGGGACTGACCTGTTTCCATCCTGCCAATCCCTCTGTACCTTTCATACATACGGTGTCTTTGAGACTTATCAGTTCGACGTGTCACTGAACTGAAAGCTAGAGTTGCTTAGAAAAGCTACAAGTTGCTTGTAGACTCTCGCGTCTTTCTAACGCAATCAAAATTTGAATATCCCAGCTTACCTGCAGCGTGTAAAATGTTCTGAAATTCACAAACCACTTTGCATGATTATTTTCTTGAATTAACGGAGCATATTTCTCATACAGCCTTTTCCGTGAAATGACAGGGAAAAACCAGAATTTCACGGATTTTTCGTGCTCCAGGAAAATTCCAAATTTTCAGAACCCTTTCCGCAATTCCTTTGTTATATTGACGGTAAATTGCCGTTTTGAAGATACGTTAACTGGAAATTCTGAATTTTCCGAAACCTTTCCTCAATTTCTGCCATATGTTAAGGGAAAAACTCCGTTCTCACTTTTTCCGTATCCATGTAACGAAAAATTCCGATAATAGGAGAGATTCGCGAAAATACTTTAGGTTTGATTAAAGGTTAAATTTCTACAGCTTGTCGAAGAATCTGATTTTGAAGTTTTGTAGCGAGATCGGATATCGTGGATTGCATAACGCACTAATTTTGGTTTTTGTGGAACAGAGTATTTCCTCCCCTCCCTCCCCCCACATTTTGTGCACCAGTTATCATTTTGTGCGCCAGATATCATTTTGTACGCCAGCTATCATTTTATGCACCATCTATCATTTTGTGCACCATCTATCATTTTGTGCACCATCTATCATTTTGTGCGCCAGCTATCATTTTATGCCCAGCTATCATATTGTGCGCCAGCTATCATATTATGCACCAGCTATCATTTTGTGCCCCAGCTATCATTTTGTGCGCCAGCTATTATTTTATGCACCAGCTATCATTTTGTGCGCCAGCTATCATTTTGTGCGCCAGCTATGCTATCATTTTGTGCGCCAGCTATGGTATCATTTTGTGCACCAGCTATCATTTTATGCACCAGATATCATTTTTTGCACCTGCTATTTGTGTTACCGTAAGAAACCGGGTACTTAAATTATTGTACAGGTGATTTGTACGATGTCTATGTATCAGTCTATGGAGTCCTTAGGACGAAAACTATTATAGCTTTCAAGAGTAAACTTTATATTTAGAAGTTCTGTGAAATAATTGTAAAACAGTACATTTAATTTTTTCTTAAAGATAATTGAAGGTTATTTTCAGTTAAAAAAGTGATCTCAAGTTCTAAAGCTTTGTGTTGCTTCGAAAAATCACGGTGAAAAAAAACTCATTTTGTGATAAATCCTCATATAGAGAAAATAAAATTATTATGACCGAATTAAAAAAAATATGCTACAGCAGAAAATAAAATTACTGAATCACTCGCATTAATGGAGGGGGGGGTCATCGCACAATGATTGTGATTAATGAGTGTGAGTCCGAAGGCATTCTTTCTGTCTCAGTGGTTAAAATGCGCGGTTTCTAAACCACAGGACTTAATTTCGATCCTCATTACCGGCGAAAAAGGACATTTAGCATATTCAGCATCTTCGGTTTTGTGAAATTTCTATATAAATACGGAACAACTTGAAACAGATTTTTCTGAAATAAATCTGAAGATACGGAAGTCAAAGCAAACAAAAACAAGAAAGATGACACCGTATTTTCGGGTGTAATAAGCACGTCTTTTGAATCCGTTCTGACGCAAATTAAATTTATCAAAGCTGTTCAAAGTCAATGAAACCGGTATGGAAAACAATAGATCTGAAGAAAGAAAGAAGATTTTCAATCGGGTTTTTAATCCCTCAGATATTGCTCAATACGGAATCGTGAGCTTACGAACTCTTAGAAACATAGATATCGACAAAAATAAGATGTGACTTTACGGTGGAAAAACCATGTATTATCTAAGGAAGAAAGTATTCTCAAATGGTTTACCTTTATATAAGTGGTATCGGTCCAAGAAAAAAAAAATTAGTCGAGATTTCAGGAGCCCAGATTTTGCTACAAATACATCAGAAGCAGAAATCAACACTTATGATCCATGGTGGCCAAACTATTCTTTACCAAACATAGAAATTATGTGAAAAATATTTTCCATCAGGTCTTGTATGCGATACAGGAAGAAGTTTTCAAATCGGAGCTTTAGGAGCAGAAATAACGCAGAAAACGCAATTTACTTTTGTGCCCCTAACGGAAAATCAATGATTTACTTGTAAATTTTGAATTTATAGGAAAAACATTTCGCATCGGAAACACTATCCAACAAAGAAGGAATTTTTCAAATCGGTCTCTTAAAAGTAGAGATATTGACAAAAATAAAATATACGTCTACGCCTCCTGGCGTAGAAACCATGCATTATTTTAAGAAGAAAATGTTTCTAAATGGTTTGTCGACATGAGTAGTATCAGTCTACAAAGGAAGTTTTTTTCAATCGAGATTTTAGAAGCTCATATTTTGCTGCAAATACATTAGAAGCGGAAATTAAGACTTACGCCACCTGGTGGTCAAACCATTTTTCTACAAAAATTAGAAATTATGTACAAGCGATTTCCCATCAGGAGCTGTATGCGGTTCAGAAAGAATTTTTCAAATCGGAGATTTAGAAGCAGAGATATGGAGGGAAACCCAATTTACATTTACGCCCCCTAGCGGAAAGTCTATGAATACTTGAAAATTTTGAAATTATATGAAACACATGTCACACTGAAAACACTATCCATCGGACTCCTAGTAGTAGAGATATTGACAAAAATAAGATATGCATCTACGCCCCATGACGTAGAAACAATGCACTGTTTTAAGAAGAAACTGTTTATAAAAGGTTTGTCGACATGAGTAGTATCGGTCAACAAACGACGTTTCTTTCAATCGAGAATTTAAAAGCTCAGATTTTATGGCAAATATATCAGAAGCAAAAGGTATCACTTACGCCCCCTGGTGGTTAAAGTATTCTTTACCAAAAATTTGAAATTATATGCAAAAGATTTTCCATCAGGAAATGTATCCGCTGACTTTTTTTTTTTTTTCAGATCGGAGTTTCAAAAGAAGAGTTATTAGAAAAAACGTAATTTACTTTGATGCCCCCTAGCGAAAAATCTATGCGTAATTTGAAAAAGTAACTATATCTAAAATACTGTTCGACATAAATGGAATCGAAAGATAAAAGAATTTTTTCAATCGGATTTTTAGAAGCAAATATGTGGAATGAAACGTATTTTTGAATTAGACATCTGCATTTACGCCCTCTAGCAGCGAAATTTTACATCGTAAAAAAAAAACGAAATAAAGGATCATCATTCGCATATTTCAAGCTTCCCAAGGCAAAAGAATTTTTCAAATCGGACTAATAGTTGCAGAGATATCGTGGGGATGGACGGACAAATAGATAACATAAGCACGATCTTTTTTTACAAAAGACGTGCTAAAAACGAGAACTTTTAAAAACAGAAATTTCTTAAAAAAACGGACAACTTAACGGCAACTTTGCTGCACGTTATTTTCAGAAATTTTACGCGAATTCAAAACACTTAATTTTTACAGTGTGAGGCAAAAGTAATGCGGGATATTTTCCGGGCAGCGAGATTTACAAGTTCTCCTTTTTGCAGTGCATTGTTTAACATGCAGTATATCGGCAGGAATGTAAGCTTTTGTAGGTTGTTCTGTAATTTTAAGCACCAGTGTATTTTCTGAAGTTCACAATTGAGATACACTATATTGACAAAAGTCACCAGACACCTAAAAGAGAAACACAACATAGCATTTATCGACATACATTAGTACAGTGTCGGTCCACCTTTGGCCTTAATGCATGCACTGACCCTTCGAGACATGCTTTCGACAAAGTTTTGGAACACAGCGATAGGTATGCGCTTCCATTCAGTACATAATGCTGCCTAGTAGTAAGTCTTGCTTCCAGACTTCTTAAGCGGCACACTAATTCATCCCATAGGTGCTCTATGGGGTTCAGATCAGGGCTCTGTGCTGGCCAGTCCCCATACGACACGGAATTATCGTCAAACCACATCGTAACAATCCTTGCTTTATGGTTCTCCTTGATGATGCGCCGAGCCATAAATGTTGCTTAGACCTACTACTAAGCAACATTTATGGCTCGGTGCATCATCCTGTTGGCACCAACAGGGCTCGATTCCATAGTATTGCCACAGAGTTGGTGGGGCATAATTGTCCAGTATATGGAGGTATAGACGTGCTGGTTAATAGGTTTGTCCACGATAAACAATAGGCCGAGACCATAACATGAACCCCCCCTAGGAGTACACTGCCAGGTACAAACCTGACCGTAGGAACAGCACACTGTGGTAAATAGAGTTCCCCTGGCTGCCGCCATACCTACACACGGCCATCAGACTGATGAATCGTGTATCTGGATTCATCTGTCCATATGACCCGTTTCCATTGATCTACGGTCCACGATATAAATGTTCTTTACACTATGCTAAACGACGAGTAGCAATCTGAATGGAGATGAAAGGCTTATGAGCAGCCGCACGACCGCGGTAAACCATGGAATGAAGTTCTCTGCGAATGGTACGTGTACATATCGAGATTCCATCATTTTTACTCACCTGTACACTAAGGACTTGTGCAGTACTCTGTCGATTAGCTGTAACGACTCTCCTGAGGCTTCGACGTTCTCTATCACGGCTTTTCTTTGGTCTGTTTGTACGTTTTGCTGCTTGAGGCACGCCATGTGTCTTCCACTTATTCAGTACATCCAAAACAGTCGACTTGGGTATGTTTAAACGACTCTCGGTTTATCTTACGGACAACCCACTAATATAACACCCAACAATTTTTCCTTTCTCAAAGTCAGTTCTCTCCCGCCACAACAGTTTCACTCAACCTCACAGTACGATATGATCGCGGTCAGCTGCAGGCTTGTTTTTATACCATTTGCAGCTGAGCTGCGAGTCTTAACAACGCAGCGGACCCGTTCATTTGCTTGAAGAGGTCTCCGGTGACTTTTGTCAAAATAGTGTATGTTTCACTTTTAAGTCAATAACTGTACTAATTTTGAGATCATGATGCTAAATCATGCGATCCCCCCCCCCCGTATATTTATGCTAGGTCACGTGATTTTCCTCGCATTTATTTTTCGGTCAGACATCTGTAATATGTATGAATTAATGTTAGATTTGTGGGTATTCAGACTCACGGTAAAATAAATGACGAGAGCTATCTGAACTGCCACACATAGTCTTTTGTAATTGTCAACCGTGTTTCATGAATGAGTGGCTTCACAGCAAAGAGGTCGTTTCATCTCAGTGAATTCGTCTATAGCAAAACTTAAGGCAACAATCATTTTGTTTATAAATGTATTTCAACATACTTCGCATATCAATTCTTACACATTTTTTTATATTTTCTGTAGCATTTCTTTTTTGTAGGAAATCCAAATATTTCCCTCTAAGAACACTTCGTTCAAAGAATATTGGAGTACGTGTTCAACATCACGTCCGTAGGATAAACGGTCGCCCTTTGTTTAAGGAAACTGTCAATTGAGAGCGTTGCTTTAACTTGTTCGAGTGGCTTCTTTAAAGGGTAGTCTTTTACATAAACATTCCAAGACCGTTAAAAACTTGTGTGAAGAGGAAAACGTTATCTTTACAGAAGGGATCACAAATGTTCAGCAAACAATCTCAAAATACAAAGGAAAATTTCAATTTTTAGGGAAAGAAGAAAGCAGTTTATGAAACAAAAATTAAAAAAAAAAGTGTCATACTGTTTGAAAAAGTACGTTGAAAACTGACAACGGGACCTTAAGTTTCCCTCCGGATTTAAATAATACTGTTTATATGGATAAGCCTTTTTTTTTTTTTTTTTTTCGAGTAGGCATTAACGACTACCGTTAGCAACTCAGTGGGCTGTAAGCAGTCGCCCGCCCCTACTTTAAGGCGACTGACTCCAGGGAAGGGAGAGAGAGTCAGTGCCGTAAGGTAAAAACAACATCCTTGCCTCATTTGGATTCGAACTGGGACCCATCTCGGACGAATGGTCATAATCCAGCGTTTAGATCACTGCAAGGATACCTCAGTATGAACCTTTATTGGGGAAAGGGAGAAAGCGCGCTTCTTAAAGGTCGTCGAGAAAGTCGAAGGTAAAAACTTCAAGAGCGACTTATGAGTAAGTTTTGCTTAGAGCTTCACTGAAAACCGCGTGGCTCCGAGGCAGCGTACCTGACTGATATTCGCGAGATCGCTGGTTCGACTCTTGAGTGAACTTTGTTTTATTTTTGAAATCAGAATGCAATGTGTACAAAAAAATAATTGTAAATAACATGGTTTATATATTCCGTCCATTTTTTTTATTAAAAAAATGTGCATTTCCCCTTTTTCACCCTCTTCCTTTAAAATTCGTTTTCGGAATTACTGTGTATTAAAAACAAATTTAGATATTTTTCTTCTAAAAATTAACAAATTCGGGCAGGTGATTGGTAATACAGATAAATAAAAATACGTTTATCATTCGTTGGAAGCAGATGGACCAGTACTTTTTTTTTTATTGGAGGTTTAACGACCACCGTGAGCAACTCAATGGGCTTATAAGCAGTCACCCGTCTCTAATTTAGGGTCACTGGTTCCAGGGAAGGAGAGAGCCAGTGCCGTAACACAAACACGACATCCATGCCTCACCGGGATTCGAACCCGGACCCCTTTCGGACGAATGGTCAGAGGCCATCGCTTAGACCACTGCGCCGCCGGACCAGTACCTTGAGGCAGGATGATATTAGTCGTAGAAGCAAGGGAAACAATAAGTATTACAACAACTTGCGTATCGTACAAAACCTGCTTTTTTACACTCACAGGGTTTGTTTAGAATATCAAGAGGAAAACATACTTCTGATTTGAAAAACAAAAGTTCACTCATTGAGAGTCGAGCCAGCGGTCTCACGAGTAAGAGTCAGGTATGCTGCCGCCGAGCCAAGCTGTCTTTGGTGAACCGCACCGCAATACTTACTCTCTGAATCCTCAGTCAGGATTTTTTAACTTCGATTTCTCGAATACATTTGGGAAGCGCGCTGTCTTCCTTGCTAAATAAAGGCTCATACCGAGGCATAAACGGTATTATTAAAATCCCTAAGAGGGAGGGGGACGTCGCAAAGTCCCCTTGCGAGACCAAAAACAAAACTTCCTTAATTCAATAGTACTCTGCTCGACATAGAAAATACCACAAAAGAAAGTGTTTGTGGGAGTACCATGCAAATTGATAGGCATCTTTTGACAGCTGGATCACATAAATAATCGCAGTTGTGAACCAATCACCTGATACGTGAAGGAGAAAAACGGGGTAAAACGACTGGGCATAGCTAAGGTTTGTCGCAGTCTTCTGGATCTAAGGCGTGTGACCCACTGCTATTCGACGCGAAAGCTCGAGTAAGCAGTGAGAACACCTGGGTGACGTCATCGGGAGTCTTATTACAGGGACACCTTTACCAGACGCTTGATCATAGGGCGACGTAAGTCTGACTGGCACCTGCGTCACATCGGGGCGGAAACACATCGGAATGCAGCAACCAAGGAGATTATATTACTGGAGACACCACTGGCTCTGCCGCCATAGGTCACAGCTAATCTGTGGTGTGACGTCACAAGCAGGCAAAAACGAACTAAATTATACCGTTGATGAAAGAGTAAGCTCGTGTATCATTGATAAAGATTATTGAATTACTCATTTTATCTGTTTATACGCTTAGATACTTTTGTTCCATTGGTTTCAAAGCAGCTTCTTTTCTGCGGCTGCGTCGTGCCTGCTCATGACGTCATTTGCAGCACGGACAGTGACTTATGGCGGTCAATGCTGCGTGGATAGGAGTGGTGTCTCCAGTAATATAACCTCCTTGGCAGCAACTGTCGGACGAATGTAGGGACAGTGGTTGGAGAAAAGCAACATACTGTACGTCGCAGTAGTGGGACTAGTGCACGAAGGCGAACGTCCGAACGTCTCAGGCAGCGCATTCAAAGGCAAGTCGTAGCAGCCCCACAATACACAGCGGAAACATTTTGTTTTTGTTTTATTTTGGGGTTTAACGGAGCAAATTGATGGGCTATAAGCGGTCGCTCTTCTATAATTTAGTGCCACTGGTTCCAGGAAAAGGAGGGAACCAGTGTCGTAAGGCAAATACAACATCCATGCCTCACCGAGATTCGAATCCGGACCTTTCTCAGGCGAATGGTCATAAGCCAGCGCTTAGACCAGTGCTCCACCGGAGCAGCCCATTTGATCCAGGGAGGGGGAAATAATAACTTTCACGACATTCTCTACTTCGCCCCAGTAGAGAATGTGTAGGACATCAGTAAGAAACAAAATCCATGCCCCTCCGGGATTCGAACCCGGACCCATAACGGACAAATAATCAGAAGCCAGCGCTTAGACCACTGCGCCACTGGGGCGGCAGTGGAACATTCAACGAGGTGTATAGGCATGCAGCTATGGACATCCTCGCGTTGGCACGGGCTGTGAATCGAAGATTGGCCGAAGTAAGTTTGCGCCCTCACCAGCCGTAGTGACCAGTGCCACTCACACAAGCACATCATCGCCCACGGTTGCAGTGGCGACTCACCAAACGTGCGTAGTAGGAAGAATGGAGCCATGCCATGTTCATCGCCGAGTCTGGCTTCTGTCTCAGCGCCGACGATTGCAGATTGAGAATCTGCGTTCTGGCTCATTTTGCTGCCATGCGTGAGCGTAATACAGGCCCACAATCCCGTAACTGAAATTCGAAAAGTTTCGAAAACCGAAGTTTTTCTTTGTGACGTGCCTGCCCAGTAGGACGCACACGATATAAAGGCAGATAGCAGCGATTCCGGACGTCCACGTATTCAATTGGTAGAGCAAATTATTCCGGAATGAGGGGACCCGGGTTCGAGCCCAGGCGTGGACAAAAATGACGGAAAAATTTACTTCGTTATAATGGCGCCCGAACTTTCCGGATGACCCGGCCGTTCAAGATCTCGCAATGGTGTGATGTTCTTTCCACACCGCGAGAGAGTAAAAATAAGAGAATCCCTTCTTCAGCGCTTCGAAAAATAAAAGTGTGTGATGTTGCATTCCACACACTAGATTGACTGGGAGTTCTCATGTGCACGTTCTACAGAGGATGGCTACCTACGGCGATTCATGGTCACGGCTGACCCGTGGGCCATGCCCCCGGCCCTCTTTCGGGGAGGGGTAGCTGTGACGTGCCTGCCCAGCAGGACGCACACGATATAAAGTCAGATAGCAGCGATTCCGGACGCCCACGTATTCAATTGGTAGAGCAACTTATTCCGGAATGAGGGGACCCGGGTTCGAGCCCAGGCGTGGACAAAAATGACGGAAAAATTTACTTCGTTATAATGGCACCCGAACTTTCCGGATGACCCGGCCGTTCAAGATCTCGCAATGGTGCGATGTTCTTTCCACACCGCGAGAGAGAAAAAATAAGAGAATCCCTTCTTCAGCGCTTCGAAAAATAAAAGTGTGTGATGTTGCATTCCACACACTAGATTGACTGGGAGGTCTCATGTGCACGTTCTACAGAGGATGACTGCCTACGGCGATTCATGGTCACGGCTGACCCGTGGGCCATGCCCCCGGCCCTCTTTCGGGGAGGGGTAGCTGTGACGTGCCTGCCCAGCAGGACGCACACGATATTAAGGCAGATAGCAGCGATAACGAACGCCCACGTATTCAATTGGTAGAGCAACTTATTCCGGAATGAGGGGATCGGGGTTCGATCCCCGGCGTGGACAAAAATGACGGAGGTCATTTGTTCAGGGTTTGCGACTAATTGTGGTTTCTGAAGGATTTGAAACCAATGAAGCCAAAATATGTGGAATTGCTCGAAAACAGGCTTCCTGGCGGGAACGTAGCGGAGTTGTGCAGTATGTGTCGTAAATCATTGGACAACAACAATATTCCGAAGTTTTCGCGATCGAACGGTTTCAAGTATCTACCGAAACCGATCGGTTTGGCACCGTTGGATACGATAAGTACCAGTATAAAGAAAATCATCCCAGACTTGGAGCCTCATTTGGAAATTCCGATCATCATCACCGGCAACGTGTCGTCAAATCGAGCTCTCATTGATTTCATGCAAGGCAAGTTTTGTCTGAGTTTCGTACCAACTGCTCGGACCACACTCGGCAAAACTTGTATCGACTTGACATTTGCTAGAAACACAGATGTATCTTGTATGGCATTTGTATCCTACTTCTCTTACCATACACCAATGATTAATAAACTTGTAATTGACTACTGAATTTGTCTTTCTTTCATATACTAGACCCAAATAAATACTATGCGCTAACGAGACGTATTCACGTAAAACCTTGCGGCCGTGCTCCGTAACAGCCTACCCGAGTTTTTACAAAATTAAAGGACTTGCCTCATGGAAGGGTAGGTCATGGGTTTGAGCAGTTTGGACATCATTATCGCCATATTTCACCATTCATGGTTTATCATGAAGTTATTTGAAGAGATTCCATTTAAGTCAAAGAGTATTTTAGATATACACTGGCGTGCAAAAATTAAGGATGAGACGGTTTTTCGAATGTACCGTCAAGCAGAAGTGCTCCACATCGACTCAAATCATACCATAAGATCCCCAAGATGTAAGAATATGGGACAAGTGAGCAAAACCGTCCAAACAAGGAATCCAAACGATACAAAGGCACTTTATTGAAAAGGTAGCTTCGAGCACAACTGGACAGAAGACAGAAACGTCCATGTGACAGACAGCTGCCAAGAAAAATCCAGTCTTTAGTAGGGGATGTAATCACCCTTGGCTGCGTTGCAGGATTTACAACGTCTGTCCATGCTGAGGACGAGGCTGTCAAGGAGCTTGTGAGGCATTGCGGCCAATTCCTCTTATAGCGCCATTTGCAGCTGAGGAATCGTTGCTGGCGGCTGGTGACGCGCTGTCAAGCGTCTCCCGAGAAGGTACCACACGTGTTCGATTGGATTTAGGTCCGGGGACCTTGCGGGCCAATCCATGCGTTGAATATCTTCACTCTCCAACAGCTCTGCGACAGCCACTGTACGATGAGGTGTAGCGTTGTCGTCCATGAAGAGGAACTCAGGACCCACAGCACCTTTAAACAGACGCACGTGAGGCAGGAGAACCTCGGTACAATAGCGAACACCAGTGACTGAACCTGCTTGGAAGATGTGGAGGTCAGTACGGCTACCAAGCATGATACCGCCCCAAACGAGAACTCCGCCACCTCCAAACCGGTCCCCCTTCGATGATGTTGGAGGTGTGATTGCGTGTTTCCTGCTCTCTCCAGATGTGTATACATCCAGAATAGCTCGTCAGACTAAATCGGCTCTCATCCGTAAAGAGAACTCCACCCCAATGCTGATGTGTCCAGTTCTTGTGTTCCTGGCACGACAGAAACCGCCGTCTCCGATGAGCAGGCGTTAATGACACACATCGTACTCGTCGTCGTGCAAATAGACCACCTTTGTGCAGCCTCCCGGCCACGGTAAAACGTGATAACGGACGTCCAGTTGTCTGTTACATGTGCTTTGCGATTTCTCCCGCTGTCTGCCGTCTGTCTCTTCTTGTCTGTAGGACAATATACCGGTCATCCGCTGCCGTGGTTGCTCATAGACGACCACTACTAAACTCTCGCACAGCTGTTCCTGTCGTTTGAAATGCTCTCCTAGCTCGTGAAACGATGCTGTGAGCGATCCCGAACTCCTCTGCCACACTTCGACTTTCTTCCAACTTCCCAATGACGCGACCTCGGCTAAAGTCATCCAGATGTAGTCTACTGAAATTTCCTGTTGGCCATATCACACGGTGGCAGCAACTCGACGTCGTTCAAACCGATGTACACCGTGCAATAGCTTTCACCGAATTGCTGAGCGTACACCGCCCGTGTGCTTTATACCCTTCCGACACCCCCCTCCTACGTCATGCTGCATATATGCGCATGCTCTATCGTACCGGACCCTAGTCTATCTCCTGAGTGGTCTTTTGGTCCGTTCTGCCTGCTCCTTCTGCTGTTTTGTTAATTTCTCCTCTTCGTCCTTAATTTTTGCACACCTGTATGTATATATGTATAGAGAGAGAGAGAGAGAGGGAGAGATAGAGAGAGAGAGAGAGAGAGAGAGATAGAGAGGGTAAGAGAGACTAATGGATCTATAATTTCTGATGACCCATCAGTCTCATTTCGTGTTATTTAATTATTTTGGACTCGAGATTAATAACATTATTTATGGTGATTGCAAAGCTTGAATGTGAATAAATTATACTTCAACTTTACATTCACCAAATTGCTACGAAAATGTTCTGCCTAAAATGCATTATTTGCTAACGGTGTTTCAAATATATTGTTATTCGATAACAGTTTTTAAAGAAATGCCTGGTTATTTGATAACAGTTATTCAAACATCTTGGTTATTTGATAACAGTTATTCAAACATCTTGGTTATTTGATAACAGTTATTCAAACATCTTGTTTTTTTTAAGAGTTATTCAAGTGCCTTATTTGATAGCAAGTACTCAAAAGCCTTGTTATTTAATAAGTGATTAAAATGTCTTATTTGATAACAGCTATTTAAATACCTTGTTATTTTTATTTGAAAATAGGTATTGAAATGTATATAATTCAAGACTACACACTTGTGATGTTGATTAAGAATAAATTAGCAACGTTTATTCACAATTAAATGCTTATTAGCATGGACTATAGTTTCGCAGAGCTTCTGGCTCGGCTTCATCAGGACGAATGGAGCGTAAACATTCAAATCATTGTGACATCAGAGTTCTGGCTGTCACGGTTTTTGGTGAGTTGTTTCCACGCGCTTGAAAGAAATGGAGTCGACGTCATGTCGTTGACAAGCAGTGAAGAGTTCCGGTATATGTGAAAAGCTCCTAATACATTAAGCTTGATCGTTGAATCGGGTTTATCAATGAGTGTAACGTTTCCAAACAGAAATTTATGATTCTTTTCTTGACAATGCTGGGCTATAGACGACTTCTTCAGTTCACAATTCCGTACGTAGGTCCTGTGTTCCTTCACACGGAAATTTAAAGCCCTGCGGGTCTCTCTTATATATGAAAGTGCACATTTACAAGGTATCTGATAAATTCCCCAGAAATGTATGTCTTCGAAGTAATCTTTTGAAAACCGATAAAGGAGGACAAGTTGTTATTCTAGACAAAAACATTTTGAAGTAGAGGTCGAAAAACCTATTTCCGGGTGACCGTATAAAGAAATAAAAAATGATCCGTCGGAGAAACATTTTAAAAGAAGTTTGGAAAGTGGTAACAAGTTGCGTTACTCTTGACCAAAGCTCAAAACGTTATCTGAAACCCTCATATGCCCGTTGTCCGCGTTTCTATGCACTTCCGAAGATAAACAAGATTGGCGTCCCTTTCTATCCCATTGTCAGCAATATCGGCTCTGCTACACATAAGTTGGCCAAATTTCTATCTTCGAAACTATCCACCTTAGCGACTTCTTCAAACAAAACTGTTGTAAAAAATTCTATTGAATTTGTCAATCTGCTTAAGCGACATCCATACAACGATCAGTTCATGTTATCCTTTGATGTGAAATCCATGTTCACAAGTATCCCAGTGAATGGAACTCTCGAATCATTGAAAGCAAGCCTCATTGAAGATCATTTCAGCCAACCGGAAGTTGAAGAAATTTTGAGACTAGTAGAAATTTGTATCAAACAAAACAATTTCCTTTTTCGCAGAAAATTTTTCCAACAGAATGAAGGCCTTGCCTTGCAATGGGTAGCACACTGTCGCCTGTTTTATGCGGAGTCTACATGCATCACTTTGAGAACAAACTCTTTCAGTTAGTTACATTCGACCTGTGGATTCGATATGTAGATGATACCTTTGTCCTCTGGAATGGCAGGAATTCGGAAATACCTAAATTTGTTGAAGTTATCAATTCAATTGTTCTTCATATACAGTTCACACATGAAACTGAAATTAATGGCTGCTTACCATTCCTGGATGTCCTTGTGTCACGCTCTGAATGTTCCTTTAGTACAACAGTTTACCGAAAACCATTTGCTGTTTCTTTACCCCCATATGCAAAATCGAATCACTCATGAAAACAAAAAGAAATCTGCCTTCTACACATACGTATATCGTACAATACGTATATGCTCAGCTGAGGATTCCTTGCAGAAAGAGCTTGACTTTCTTAAACGAATTGCGGTACACAGCGGTTATACACATTGCGTTATAGATAAAGCTGTCCAAAAATTTAGGAAACCGAAGCATGTCTGCTCACTCACGCCGGTAGACTGCCCAATACGACAGAATTGGGCGGTTATTCCATTTGCTCCACAGATTTGCTATGGAATTTCAAAAATTCTAAAGAGTTTTAATTTCAAAGTTATTTTCAAACCCATTAACAAGATAAATTTTTTCGGATCAAAAGATTACGTCGAAGACGTAAATTCCAGGGGAATTTATCAGATACCTTGTAAATGTGGACTTTCATATACAGAACAGACCCGCAGGGCTTTAAATTTCCGTGTGAAGGAACACCAGACCTACGTACGGAATTGTGAACTGAAGAAGTCGTCTACAGCCCAGCATTGTCAAGAAAAGAATCATACATTTCTGTTTGGAAACGTTACACTTATTGATAAACCCGATTCAACGATCAAGCTTAATGTATTAGGAGCTTTTCACATATACCGGAACTCTTCACTGCTTGTCAACGACATGACGTCGACTCCATTTCTTTCAAGCGCGTGGAAACAACTCACAAAAAACAGTGACCGTCAGAACTCTGATGATGTCACAATGATTTGAATGTTTACGCTCCATTCGTCCTGATAAAGCAGAGCCAGAAGCTCTGCGAAACCATAGTTGATGCTAATAAAGCTTTTAATTGTGAATAAACGTTGATAATTTATTCTTAGCTATTGAAATGTCTTATTTGATAGCAGTGATTCAGTATCTTGTTATTTGATAACAGTTATTCCTGAAAGAAATATAACTGGAACCGACAAAGAACGAAAAGGAAATATATTGGATGTGTTTTGCAAAACGCAGTAGAACTCAAATTCTAATAATTGATTGACTGTGCAAGCATTTTAGAATCGAAATAGAAAAGCTTCTTCTGCATGCAAAATTTCATCATTTGCTTTATGGCATTAAATCAGAATAAATTCCAACCTTTAGCAATAGGAGCACAGATAGCATACTTTCTGACGCAGGAAAGAACGTAATCCCAATAAACGTAACGTTGCTTCACTATGATTAGAGTAAATAAATGAAAGTGTTCAGTCATGGGACTGGTAAAGTTTTGCTTTACAAACTGTAAAGATCAAACTTCGTTCTTAAATTTTCATTGATGTCAGGGTATCTTCCAGGCTTAGGAGCAAACATACCGTATTTACCTGTTGCGCTCTGGATCAGAAATAAAATAATTCAGGTGATCACTTCTTTGCTTGGATGCAAATATCGGCACAAATCCTACGTAATACCAGCGTAACGTAAAGTATATCTTTATGTAAGATATGTGATCGTGGAAGAAAATCATGAATTTAAAATTGACATGTTTCAGAACGAGAACGTGCTTTTCGCAGGGCTCTGCAAATGTTCTATATGAAAATGCATTTAATCACCTCATTAGATAGTGAAAACACAAATTTGTCGGTGACGGAGATGGAATCGCGCCCTTCACTCTGGCGTAAGTTGCTCTCTTAACTAAGCTACAGGGATGGAATGTATCGCTACAGATTTGTCTTCTTGACACGTGCTTTACCTCTGTAGTACATCTCATCATCTCCTTTTAATTGTGTATTGTTTTTTATATTCAAAGCGAAGAAAGAATTTTCATTAATTTTAGACGATGTGTGGAACAAATATCACACATTTTTCGAAGAACCCAACGGCCACTACGCATTTATACATTCGGGCACCAATGTGAGAATGCAAATTTGTCCGTGACGAAATCGAATCAGCGACCCCTTACTCCGGAGTAAGTTGCTCTCCCAACTAAGCTACATGGACGGAATGTATCGCTGCAGATTTTTCGTCTTGACACGTCACGAGATCTCTGTAAATTTTTTTTTATTTATTTATTTACTTCTGTCGGGAAATTATACAATTCGTGCAGTTATGTCCCCAAAATTAAAAAAAAATATTTGGATGCTATCAAGGACTAGTAAAAGCTATATTAGATGGTTTTTTCTTAGAAGAAAAATCAGAGAATAGATGACGGATTCTGCAGTATTTTAGCTATAAGGAGATAAAATAGAAAAAGTTATCACATCCGGCTTATACCAGGTGATCGCTTTTTTTTTTTTTTTACCAATAGTGCAATTTTTCTTGTTAAATTCGTTTCTTGAACGCACTTTGTCTTCAGTTTGGAACATAAGTTATTATTTCTCGTTTCCATGTTTATGGCTTTTCGATATTGAACTTCATCATCAGATGTGTGTTTCAGGACATTCTGATATTCAAAGAAACAATCTTTTAAATAAATGCATTTCAAATTACCTCTTTATATGGAAAAAGAGAGTGTCTTATTTGAAAAAAGGATTCCAGGAGTTAGAATTATCTCTTGACGCTCATGAATAGTTTTACAAAGTACCCGCGCAAAGTCATAAAAACGGATGCAGTGTCAGCTCAAGTTGTTCTTTCCGGGGTCAGTTTTGATTTGAAAAAGCCATAAAACCCGTTTTTATTATCATAAGGTGTTTTATGATGTATCATTCGTTTTCAAAATGGAATTAGTTGTAAGATATATCAGAAAAGTAGTGAGAAACTCATGCAGCTTCAACATTTTGCAAAAAACAAAAGGCACCTTTACCTGCATTGCATTTACCAGAGCTTCTTCCGACTATCAAATTCTGAGCAACTGTGTTTTCTTTTCTTTAAGGCTTTAAAATGAAACGATTTACAATCTTTTTGAACATTATTCTTGCCTTCTTAGGAGATCAAGTGTATGTACATGTACACTGCAGTGCCAAAAGTCATGGGATAGCAGTATGCAAATTTTAACTGGAGCAGCTGTCGTATGAACGCTCGCTACGATTTTTATCAGTTGCGAGATATAACCTCTAGAGTCAGGCTGAACAACCGCCAGTAGGATTATGGCAAGCGGAAGTGAATTATCGGAGTTCGAACAAGGCATGGTAGTGGGAGCCACACGCATGGGATATTCAAGTTCCGAAGTTGTGCGAACATTCAACCAAAGAATATCTAAATGAGAAGAAGATCATATGATCATATGTAGAGGATTTTAGGAAGGAAATGTCCGACCCCAGGTCTTAAACAACCCTTAGAAATAGGAAGCTAGGAGATTTGGGCTAGAATGCCCGATAGGAAAGTAACACGGAAGCGAAGTAGAAAGGGGGAGGAGGACGCCCTTATTTATTACCGGGAGGCCAGTACCCGGGGTCCGAAGGCTTAACGTGCCCATCCGATGCACGGAGGATATTTAGTGGATCGAGCGCCCGTACCTGCCTGGGATTGAACCTGAGGTTCTTTCCGTGGCATTCACGAACCTTGCCCACTAGACCACCCGTGGCCCTTCTGAGAAGAAGGTAAGGCTCGGCGAAACTTAACTAGCGCCGCCATATTTTAAGAGTTAAAATGCAGTTCACAGAAGCCAACATACAGGCTGATGCCGGAACAGGCTGCGCATGCGTATTTCTGTTGACTTCAATTGTTTGAGTAAAGAACAGTCAACCGAGCTATTCACAGCACGGGACTGTTACCTTCTCGGTAGCATAATCCCTTCGCAAATCGGATATGCTAGTTTTGTTACGCCAATTTGGTTAGTTAAGACTTTTGTTTGTTCTTCAGATTTTTAGAAAGATTTTCAGTACTGTTAAATACTAGGGAATGTCTGCATTTTGTACGGATCCTTAGGCCTAACTATCATATTTGCTAAAATTTAATTTAAATAGTAATTACTAATGTTATTGCATATTTTTCTTACCAAAATAAGGGATGGGTGGGATATCAGAAAACAGAAAAAAAATGCTTTTAAGTAAATAGCCATCAGATCGAAGGAAACCATCATGGATCAAACAAAAGCTTCACTGCCGTAGTCCCCCTAACGTGTTTTGCTCCTGAATGTTAACTTTCCCGCAGAACATATTACCTCTTAAGATTTGGTGGCGCTGCTGTCGCCTGTTTTAGGTTATCTCTGTGAGAGTTGGCGTTCTTTAAGCTTTATATTCTTTGATTCAACATTTCTCGATCCACGGTGTCACGTGTGCACCGAGAATACCTCATAGAAGGCATTACCACCCACCGAAGACAACGCAGTGGCCGACGACGGGTGCTAAATGACCGTGACGAGCGGTGTCTAACACGAGTGCACAACAGACAACCGTCACAGGCTCAGAGAACATCCACATTCAATGCAATGCAAGTAGTACCACAGATCCATCAGGTCAGTGCAACGTAATTTAGCGTACCTTGGGTATGGGAGCAGAAGACCCATCAGACTGCCTTAGTTAACACCACGATATCCGACAAAGCGCCTCACCTGGGCTCGTGAACTCTGTAATTGGACCATGAAAGACTGGCAACATGTGGCGTGGTCCGATGAGTCACGCTACCAGTATTTTTTTTTTTTTTTTTTTTTTGGATTGGAGGTTTAACGACCACCGTGAGCAACTCAATGGGCTATAAGCAGTCGCCCGTCCTTAAGTAAGGGTCATTGGTTCCAGGGAAGGGAGAGAGCCAGTGCCGTAAAACAAACACAACATCCATGCCTCACCGGGATTCGAACCCGGACCCCGTTCGGACGAATGATCAGAGGCCATCGTTTAGACCACTGCGTCCCCGGGGTGACATGTTGGGTATTTAACGACCACAGTGAACAACTCAATGGGCTATAAGCTGTCGCCCGTCCCTAATTAAGGGTCATTGGTTCCAGGGAAGGGAGAGAGCCAGTGCCGTAAGACAAACACAACATCCATGCCTCACCGGGATTCGAACCCGGACCCCGATCAGAGGCCATCGCTCACACCACTACGCTACCGGAGCGGCCTACCAGTTGTTACCAGCCGATGGTAGGGTTCGGGTGTGGCGCAGATCCCATGACGTCATGTACCCAAGATTTCAACAATACACTATGCAAGCTGGTGGGCCACCCCGGTGGCGCAGTGGTCTAAGCGATGGCCTCTGATCATTCGTCCGAAGGGGGTCCGGGTTCGAATCCCGGTGAGGCATGGATGTTGTATTTGTCTTACGGCATTGGCTCTCTCCCTTCCCTGGAACCATTGACCTTAATTAGGGACGGGCGACTGCTCATAGCCTATTGAGTTGCTCACGGTGGTGGTCAAACCACCAATCTCAAAAAAAAAAAAAAAAAAAAAAAAAAAAAAAAGCTGGTGGTGGTGGTTCCATTCATGTGTGGGGTGTCTTTACGTGTAACGGTTTCAGTTCGCTGGTCCTCGTAAACACGGCATTAACCGGTAATCGCTTTGTTGCTTTACTGGGTGACCATTTGCAGCCCTTCATGGACTTCATGAGCCTAGAATTCTCCAGGCGGGCAATGCACCATGTCATCGGGCTCAAGTTATTAAAAATTCGTTCAAGGAGCATTCTACCCAGTCCCGACACGCATGGTGTGGCCACTGCGTTCGCCAGACATGAACCCAATGGAGCACTTATGGGACGTGGTGGACTTACAAATACCAGGGAACTGTGGGCGGCTTTTCAGACGGCATGGATCAACATCTCTCCAAAAATCTTCCGGTCACTTGTGGAATCGATGCCACGTCGAGTTGCTACACGTCGCCGGACTAAAAGCCTTACACGATACTAGGTACGTATCCCATGACTTTTGGCATTTCAATGTATAAAACAAAACTCAGTCTAACGATGTGACATACTATTTATCACATTTTCTTAATTTTTTTAAATTTAGAATTATAAAATTGAGGTAAATACGTTAATCAACATTCAAGTGGTTTCATAATAAACGCCACAAACATGCATATTAACCATCGGTAGACAACAAGCCTTAGGTAGGTATTCGATTGTTTGTTGCTTGCTTGATCGTTGCAAATTTCGTTACTTAACTGTTGTTGTCTTTGAAAGGACATCCAAAAGAATGATTAGTTAATACGGGTTGTCTCTGCAACAGTGTAGGCAGACCAACCATAAGTCCGATATAACATCAAATACATTCAAAGGTAATAGATTAAGCCCTACTAGCTCAAAAGGTGAAATCGTAATGACGTTAGCAATTGACGGTATTGCCATCTGTATTATGATAAAAGAAGCTTCTCCAAGCATTCTCGATGTGAACAAAGCTGCTCCCCCCTCCCCCGTTGCTACAGTCAATTACGTTACGATCAGTTTTCTCATCCACTCATAGATGGCGGCATGATTTATGTCTAGTGATGCGCATCCCTAAATCAACCTTCCTTTTTATGAGTTTTATTCATATGTAAATTATGTTACTTCGTCATATTTTTTTCTGAAAGGAACATTAGGACCTGTTTTATTTAAATCAGAAAATAGCCCCCGTATTAAATATAAATTCCAAACAGATCGTTTTTCTAGTGTACGTTCGCCTTCATAAAGCCTCCCGTTGGTAGGTGAAAGCTTGACATGATTAAATATTTTTCGCTATATACCATATCACGGATTTCTATGACTTTGTTGTCTCCTTAGTTATTTCTGGTGCATTTAATATCTTTTGGACATTTCCTTAAGATCCCTCTTTTTACTAAGTTCCTTGACCATACTACGCAGCTCTGAAGGGGTACTTCAAAAATGACTATGTCATCAGCAAGAAGAAGTTGCTTAAATAATATCCATTGATTTGTATCCCCTTGTCTTCCCAGTTCAGTGATTGAAAAGCATTGTACAATTTAGCATTGAAGAACCTCGAAGATATGGTGGTGGGTGTTTGCGGATCTGCACAAAAAAAAAAAAAAAAAACTTGCCTCAACGGGATTAGACGTTCCAGACCCGAGAACCCCTTTTGGCGACGATTCTGACGTTAAACATAAATTTGTTCGCAAGAAGTTTTTCATTTACCATCGCAAAACATGAAACGAAAGGAAAGATCTAGGGTTTCCAAATACAACGGCCGTTCCATAAAAACTGAGAGTAAAATAACACAAAATAAAGAAATATAGATACAACAAAATACACGTTATTCTTTCTCAAAGTATCTTAACTCGGATGATATACAACGGTCCCGTTGTTCAGTCCACTTTTCAAAGCATGTGGCGAAGGCATTTTGTGGAAGCTGCTTTTGTGACCCCTGTACGGCTAGAATAAGGTCAGCATCTGTATTGAATATTGCGTCACGGAACTTCTCCTTCATTGCTGGAAACAACCGAATATCGCATGGGGCAAGATCGGAACTGTAGGCAGGCTGTGGCACGATTTAAATACTGTAAGTTTTAACAAACTGATGAACACAAGAAGTCACGTGATGGCGGACGTTATCATGATGTAGGGTCCACTTGCCCACCAGTTTTGGTCGCTCAATCCATGTGTGTCGTGGCAGACGCTTAAAGACTGATATGTAATACTCAGCATTGACAGTAATTTGTGGAGGAACGGCATGCTGGTAGACTACACCTTTACGATCAAATTTTATCATCATTACACCTTCCCAGCTGATTTTGTTTGGCGGACTTTTTTCGGAGGAGACGAGCCTGTGTGTGTTTCAGCACTCGTTGCGCGCTTCGTGAGGTGGTTGAAATAGTGGATCCATGTTTCATCGGCAGTTATTACTGTGTTTAGAAAGTTTGGATCCTTTGCAAACATTTGTTTCCATTCATGACACACCTGAACTCTAGCTAACAATTGTTCTCTCGTCAGGTGATGAGGTATCCATCTGGAACACACACGATGCAGCAGTAATTTGGTGCGTAGAATGCGGACGTTTTTGAAATATTAATTGACTCCGCTGCCTTCACACGATATTCGTCGATCTTCTTGTAGGATTGCCCAAACAGTGTTAACAATAAACTCCGTAGCAACACTTTCTAGTCGACCAGGTCTAGGAGCGAGTTGTACTGACAAACGCTCTTTTTTGAACTCATGGTGTCATCTCACCCAAACATTTATCTTTGTAAGCTTTTACATTAAATCAACTGTTTCTGGAGCCGTTTTAGCCAAAAGATATCAAAATTTTATCGCACAACGCATTTCACTTCTTAACTCTGAATCACTCACCTCCATAGCTTTTTGGCGAAATGCAGACGTACCTTAAACAACTGCGCATTAACAAAACCAGAATCGTCTGCCACGGATAATAATTGTTGCCATAGACACTTCCGTAATTCAGTTAGTCGTCTGCGTTGTTATTTCCCCCCTTTGAACTATTGCTAAGAAAAAAAAGACTCAGTTTTTATGTAACGGTATTTGTATTTAGTACGCTTTTGGGTTCGGGAGTAAGGCATGTGGGTGCTTTGTTTTTCCTTAAAGCTCTGATTTTCCTACTTTCGTGGGACGAGCAGTTCTAAATTAGAGATAGGAGATTTGTTATTGCCAAATCTGAGGTCTTTGAAATCTGAAAAACTTTAAATCGGGGAATAAACTAAATAATACGATGTAGTTTTAAACGCAAGAGCAGATTTTCGTGAGAATAGGTCAAGGACTCATAGAGGAATTACTGTAATGCCCCTCATGAATTAGTGAGCGCAGACTCATTAATTTCATAAAGGCCCCATTGCGTGAGGAAAACAGTCTGAGGCTTATCTGTTTCCTCAGCAGCTACCGTCCAGTATTCACTGAGCAAATCAATAGCACTTAAATAATTGTGGGAATGACCTGCGAGACTCCAATATGCAAGCCAGGAACCCTCTTCGGACAACATCATATTCAGGCCACTATAATTTACGCCCAATCATCAACTCTCATCTTCCTTCGCAACAACGCAACACAACTCGCGGACAGTTGCCGTCGCTAATAGTTTAGTTGTTAAAGAATCTACTTTTAATTTACAGATTCTGATAAATTTTCTGACTGAAATTATAACTTACAATAAAAATTTAAATAATTAATTACGATATCTAATCAAGAGACCCCGCCTAATATTTAACAATGCTTTTGGTGGGCTTCATCGAGAAATTTTCCCAGTTTTATCATATTCATAGATTTTCTTGAATACTAGTTTCCCTAGTGGATATTTCTACGCCGAAAGTCTCTATTCCAGTTCGAAATGAGACATGAGCGCTATATTTGGTTCCCTACCGTACTATATTTGGTTACCTACAGTAAAATTTAAATAAAATGCTTATTAAATGCTATGTTAGAAGAATAACTTTAAATGGGGCGGAAACGTGGACAATTCAATTGAGAAGGAAGAAGCTAAAATGTTGGAGCCATTTGAAATAAGATTATGGAGAAGAATGGAAAAACTAAAGTGGATTGAAAAAATTACCAATGCTGAAGTATTGCAAAGAGTTGAAGAAGAAAGGAATCTATCAAAAACCATAAGAAAAAGAAAATATAACTGGATAGGACATTTGTTAAGAATGATAGAAAGGAAAATTGAAGGAAAGCGACCAAGAAGAAGGAGACGACTAATGATGCTTGATGATATAATAAGCACAGGAAGCTATCAATAATTGGAGGAGGAAATAAGGGACAGAGGAAACTGGAGAACGTGAACTTGCTGAGTTACCGTTGGACTTGTCAAGAGACAGAACACTAATGATTATGATGACCGTACTTGGAGTCAGTAGCTAGAAATAAAGAATGAGATACTTCTCTTAAATTCTGATTCTCAAAGTATCTTTAAATACGGCATATTTTACAGATTTCAATCAGGCATCTAAAATTCCTTTGATAATCTAATTTGAGAAAATGAAAATAATTTTGTTTTGTGTGCACCTCCCATTTTTCTCCTTAAAAAAATTCAACACGAGTAAAACTTAACCTGATTTAACCTTCCTTTTGAGTTTGCTCTGTCATTATTTCTAGTTATTTTTCGTGAAACGTTTTCTTTCTGAAAGACACATTACTTTCCTGAATAGCTTCTGCAATTTGGCAACACCGACAGTGTGTTCAGAGCGGCATGTAATTTTAACATTGAATGTATAAAGAGTAATAGTTGAGCGAAGTAGTTGATGCGAAATAGTTGATTTGGAGTTGTAGAGATTTTTATACAATAGGGATATAGCGTGTATACAGTCTGTGAGGAGGTTTACGTACGAGAATTGTTGTTGGATAATAAACAACTACACGTTATTATAACAGCGATTGATACATCATCGGATTGAATTATGTAGGAAGACCCGATGATCTAAGTGGATATTGCATTTCAGAGAATGAAGGATAAAGTGTTGGAACAACAGAAGTGTATTTTATATATAATGTGGAAGAAATATTCCTTTCATACGTGGAAAATACGTCATAATTATTAACACAACAATCAGAAATCTCTGAATTGACTATTTACTGTTAAACACGTAATATCAATCACATCAGAAAACTTGAAAATTTTCATCGCCCTGGAGCGGGAATCGAACCCGCATCTCCCGATTACCGTTCGAGTATGCTAACCGTTACACCACCCACGACGAGTTTTCTGATGCGATTGATATTACGTGTGGACCAGTAAATACAGTCAATTCAGAGATTTCTAATTGCTGTGTTAATTATTATGACGTATTTTCCACGTATGAGAAGAACATTTCTTCCACATTATATATACTTGGATGACTGGTTTGTTTGTTTGTTTGATTGGAGGTTTAACGACCACCGTGAGCAACTCAATGGGCTATAAGCAGTCGCCCGTCCCTAATTTAGGGTCACTGGCTCCAGGGAAGGGAGAGAGCCAGTGCCGTAAGACAAACACAACATCCATGCCTCACCGGGATTCGAACCCGGACCCCTTTCGGACGAATGATCAGAGGCCATCGCTTGGATGACTGGTGATATATACTTAACAACGCTAGGTGGCAGCACAGTTGCTTGATTAAGAATGCGATCGGACTATTTTCCGATGCTCTTAACACTCAGATACTTGTGACTTTCTCGTCCTGGGTGGTGTAACGGATAGCATACCCGAACGGTAATCGGGAGATGCGGGTTCGATTCCCCGCTCCAGGGCGATGAAAATTTTCAAGTTTTCTGATGTAATTGATATTACGTGTGGAACAGTAAATACAGTCAATTCAGAGATTTCTGATTGCTGTGTTAATTATTAAGAAGTGTGTTTTCTCATGCTGATTATATTCTCCAGCGGTTCATAATTAATTGCTTATTTAAGAGTTGAATACATGGCAACGATGCAGTTTCAAAACATATTAATCGTAGGTCATCCGTAAAGTAATACCCATTTGCGCATAGATGGCGCGTCAGGTGACACACGCCGCGCGGTCAAGGTCTCTTATCCTCAGTCAGACGTTGGCGAGATTCTTGGCAAGTGTCGTGTTAACGCAGTGATTGGAACCGTTGTTGTGCTTGTTTGAAATGGAGGAGCCAATTGAAAATCTCGCGGAGTACGAGGTGCGTTCTGCGATTCGCTTTCTGAATGCTGAAAACCTTCGCCCGAAAGACATTCATCGTCGGATTACGGCTGTTTATGGTGGAGAGAAGATGGTCGAATCATCGGTACGGCTCTGGGTTCGGATCTTTAATGGGGGGGGGGGAGCAAATGTGTGTGATGACCGGCGCTCCGGCCGCCCATCGCTCGTTACAGCGGACCTCAACGAGCGTGTCGATGATGCAATCACACATGAACGTCGCATCAAATTAAATGAATTGCATGTCCGTTTCCCCAAAGTTTCTCGCGCACTGCTTCATGAAATCTTAACGGAACACCTTGGCTACCGGAAAATTTGACCGAAGTGGGCACCACGAATGGTGACTAATGGTCACAAAAGGAACGCTATATGGGTGCAGCTTTGAGTTTTGTGACCCGTTGTGCACAAACTGGCGATGAATTTCTTGACCACATAGTGACAGGAGATGAAACGTGGGTCAGACATTTCACGCCGGAGAACAAACGCCAGTCGCTTGAGTGGCACCATTCCCGGTCCCCCAACCACGATTGTGTAAGCAAACGCTTCCGGTAAAGAAGGTCATCGCTACAGTGTTTTGGAACCGCAGAGGTCTCTATACTTCGATTCAACCTAAGATGACACTGAAGGGGAAGGTACGTAAAACCTATCGCCGAGACTAAAAGTAGTTCCCAAGATTTTCTTATTTTCTTGGAAAGCCAACGCATTTATTGCCCAGAATCATACTTTATATTATCCTGGTTGTTTACTTATCAGTACATATACAATAGTTGTTTTAAACAAATCTAAAAGTGATCTATTTTAAGAAATTAAGTTTTAAAATTAGACCAACACACGCATGCGTAGATATGCAGTGTTTGTGAGACAAGGATGCCAATGTGTTAAAGGGAAGTGATTGACAGCTGCTAACAGCAGGACACAGTGGGGAGTGACGCGAATGAACATAACTCTCGGCTGTCCCATAAGGCTCAGTGAGTGCGTAGGCTCTTGTACCTTAAACTGCAGTGTCATCGTAGGGTGAATTGAAGTATAGCTGGTAGAGTTTATGCCTCGAGGCACAAACATCAACACCAATGCCTATTGTGAAACAGTGCAGAGGCTGCGTAGGGCCATCCAAAACAAAAGACGCGGTATGCTGTCTAAGAATGTGGTGTTTCTCCACGATAATGCGAGACCTCACGTGGCACGTCATACCCAACACCTGCTTCAGGGTTTCAGATGGGAGGTCCTGGATCATCCGCCCTACAGTCTAGACTTGGATCCCAGTGATTACGATTTGTTCACCAAATTGAAGGGCATTCTCGGAGGACGCTGCTTCGCTAGCGACGATGATTTGAAAGACGAGTGCAACAGTGGTTGCAGGGACTGGAGAAAGAAGTATATGATGAAGGCATCCCAAAACTGGTCACACGATATGACAAGTGCCTAAACACCGGCGGTGATTATGCAGAAAAGTGAGTGACTATATGTAGTATTAGTGAAACTACAAAAACTCCGAAAACGTCTGCTTTTTTTGTTTTTATTTCATCTGGATGTCTGTCTGGATGACCCTCGTAACTAGTCGAGTCCTAAGTAAACTGAAAGCTATTAAATCAATACGTAAACAAAAAGTCATTAGTCATTACGTGAACTCAAAACTATTTAAATTTAAATCATCATGAGGTAGATTAATGGATAATTACAGTGGAACCTCGGATACACATTTTACTAGGGGGATTGCCGTAAAAACGTACAAATATAAAAAAAAAAACCAATATTACATAACATGATAAAGTTTTGTCGCAATCGAAGCAATTTTACATAAATTATGATGCATAAGGGCTATTGAATAGATCCCGCTTCTGTGTCCTAACCTTTGACCCCATTTCGCCCATTTTCAATAGGCCCCCAGGCAAGTCCCTACAATAGACTAACATTTCATCCAAATCAAAACATTTTTACGTAATTTATGATGCATAATGGCGATGGAAGTGATTCCGCTCCTATGTCCTGACCTTTGACGCCCATTTCGCCAATTTTTAATAGGGTTTGTCCCCAGGTGGTCCCCTACCACATACTAAAATTTCATCGAAATCGAACCTTTTTTACGTTAGTTACGACGCATAAGAGCAGTGGAATGGATCCCGCTCCTATGTCCTGACCTTCGAACCCATTTCGTTCACTTTCGATAGGGTTCCTTCCCAGGTGTTCCCCTACCACATACTAAAATGTCATCGAAATTGAACGACTTTTACGCGAGCTATCGTGCGGACGAACATACGCACACAACGCGTGACGTAATGAGGCAGATGGGAATCGCGACCATTTGCTCGCAAGAGTGTGACGTCATAAAATTTTAATAGGATCAACACACAACGCGTGACGTAATGAGACAGATGGCGTGACCGCGCGCCAACGTCTAATGGGACGACGCCATGATACTACACTAAAAACGTGGTGATTCGGGGTGGTTATTTAACCCACTGAACGAATTTTCCTAAAGTCGAGATCAGGCTAAATCGATTTCTAGTACCAGAAAACGGTAGGTTAACAACTTTCATCAAAATCCTTAGAGCTGTTTTCAAAATGAAATTTACATACATACAAGATTTGCTCCTTTAAGGTGAACGTCAAGTAATTTTGCTTTCTGTACTTCGAATGGAAAAATTTCTGTACACATTTTCTTCCCAATTAATGCGTTCCCAAGGATGAAAATTGGAACATCGATAAAAATATCTTCATTTTATAACTTGCAATACTTAATGTTTTCCAAAACATAACCATAATTATGCAATCCAACATTTGTTTGTCTACTGACGTCACGAAAATACAGGTCGCGCCTTCTTTTTTCTGGACAATTAATGCGTTCACAAGGAATAAAATTTGAACATCGATTAAAATATCTTCATTTTATAACTTGGAATACTTAATATTTTCTAAAACATAACCATAATTATGCAATCCAACATTTGTTTGTCTACTGACGTCATCAAAGTACAGGTCGCGCTATCTTTTTTCTGGTTTCAACACCACCAAAGGAAAAGATATTGATTTTTAATATAATTATGGTTATGTCTTAGAAAATATTAAGTATTCCAAGTTATAATATGAAGTTATTTTAAATGATGTTCAAATTTTCATCCTTGGGAACACATGAGTTGTGAAGGAAATGTGTACAAAAGTTTTTCCATTGGAAGTATAGGAAGCAAAATTACTTGACGTCCACCTTAATAATATGGGATAAGGGCGATGGAATGGATCGCAATCCTATGTCCTGACCATTTCTTCCATTTCCAATAGGGTTCGTCCCCAGGTGGTTCCCTACCACATACTGAAATTTCATCGAAATCGAACCATTTTTACGCACGTTATGACACATAAGGGCAATGGAATGCATCCTGCTCTTATGTCCTGACCTTTGACCCCAATTCACCCATTTTGAACAGGGTTTGTCCCCAGGCGGTCCCCTACCACATAGTAAAATTTCATTGAAATCGAATCATATTTACGCAAGTTACGACGCATAAGTGCAATGGAATGGATCCCGCTCCTACGTCGTGACCTTTGATCCCCATTTGTCCCATTTTCAATAGGGTTCGTCTCCAGGTGGTCCCCTACTACATACTAAAATGTCATCGAAATCGATCCGTTTTTACGCCAGTTATCGTGCGGACATACGGATGGACGGACGACCAGACAAAGCTGGAGCATATACCCTTCTTCAACCTACGGTTAGAAAGCGTAAAAAAAGATTTCAAGACAATGAGGAGATACAGCAGAATGCGACAAAGCTGCTGCTCGCTATTTCAGAAGATGACTTCAAAGAATGCTTCAAGCAGAGGAAACAGCGCTGAGCTAAGTGTGTAGCTTCGGCAGGAGACTTCAAATGCGATTAAATTTCAGATCTGAAAGCCTCCCCCCCCTCCCGTACTCCCCCCCCCCCAACAAATCTAGTCTGGATACTTTTTGGTCACACCTTGTATATCTATTTTAGTTATTTACGTCATTCACTGGAAAGAAATATCAAAAATAAAAATAAATCTAAAGTTCCCTTTTTGAAGTACATAGTTTCCTCGAGAATGTTGAGGTGAGAGAGAGAAACTAAGATTATAAATGTATGCATAGAAAAGTAAACTGAGCGTCTTAATCACAGTGGAGCATGAAAAAATTAATACGTATAAAAAATATTCATACCTGTTTTCATTGGTGAGTGGAAATTATTTGCCTCTTTATAATTGCTAAAATGACGTTCTTCGCAACAGGTTTATAAAACATTTTGCTATCTTCTCACAATAAGGGAGAGTGTTTAAGTAGGCACTGATATATTAATAAGAGTTTCGACACAGAATAATCTTAGCGGCGCACAATTACAGTTTTCTACGGAAACGAGTGACGACCACTGGCTCAACTAACTACGTAGTTTGCGATCGTGCGCACATCTGATGCGCATGAAACCAACAACGGGTTTTTCCAAAACGAACATGAGGTGGGTACGTAGCATTTCACTCGGCAGGAATTCTCTCAGGATTTCTCAACAGAAGGGTTTAATATTTAATCGGGGGAGAGGTATAATTTTTCCAAAGCCTCCCCCAGGCTGAAGTTGTAATTTAGTAACACTTTTGAATTCAGTGTTTTATTTCATACATATAAATAATGTATTTTAACATATTGATTATTCAAAATGAAATAAAATAGGTAAATGAGTTTAAAAGAAAACCATTTGTGATTGCAGCCTACGCAATGACTGTGCGTAATCTTATCTGTTATGTTACTTTATTACGTAATTGAAATGCATGTTAATTGATGAAACACGTGTAACTTTTGAGATACATATACATACACTGGCTACAGCACAATAGATCATATCCATGTGCTGAGAGAACTAATTGAAAGAGCGAGGGAATATGAACTTCCATTGTGCATGGCTTTTATCGATTATGAAAAAGCCTTTGATTCGGTGAAACCATCAGCAGTTACAATGGCTCTGAAAACCTGCGGTATTGAAGATGCATACATTAATATTATTAATAACATCTATGAAAATGCAAGTGCAAAGATTAGGCTGTTTGAAAATACAACACACATAAAAATTGGAAAAGGAGTGAGACAAGGTGACACCATATCTCCGAAGCTCTTTAATGCCACATTGGAAAATGTCTTTCAATCACTGAACTGGGAAAACAAAGGGATAAAGATTAATGGAGATTATCTAACCCACCTTCGTTTTGCTGATGACATAGTCATTTTGCAACTACCCCATCAGAGCTGCAGAGTATGATCCAGGAACTTGCTAACAAGAGTAAAGAAGTGGTATTAAAAATGAACTTTCAGAAGACAAAAGTAATGTTCAATGCTTTTACAAGAAATGAAGATTTATCGATTGATGGAGAAAAGCTGGAGATAACAGACACGTACGTTTATCTTGGACAGCAGATATCAAGTGAGGGTCACATTGGTGAAGAAATTAATCGGCGTACAAAACTTGCCTGGAGAGCTTTTGGAAGAAACAGCATAATTTTCAAGAGCAATATGCCATTATGTCTTAAAAGAAAAGTGTTTGATCAATGCATCCTTCCAGTGCTTACGTATGGTGCAGAGACGTGGACCTTAACTAAAAGAGACATACAAAGGCTGCAGACAACTCAAAGCAGCATGGAGAGGTGCATGCTTGGTGTAACCAGAAGAGATAAGAAGAGGAACTCGTGGATCCGAAAAATGACAAGAGTGGAAGACATCATGATCAGAGTTAAATCCCTGAAATGGCAATGGGCTGGACATACTGCCAGAAGGACAGATCATCGATGGACAGCCGAAATTTTAGATTGGATTCCAAGGGACAGGAAAAGACCCAGAAGAAGACCACATGGGAGATGGGTGGATGAAATTCAAAAGTATGCAGGGGTGACATGGAGGAGACTGGCACAAGACAGACCGTTGTGGAAGAAACTTGGGGAGACCTTCGTCCAGTAGTGGATTGATAATGGTTGACAATGATGATGACACTGATATTTAGCTTATTTTTGTACTGAATAACTGTCAGATCAATTTAACCTTCAACATGGGTAGAGTCTATAGAGGGAGAAAACTTTCAATGGCGTTCATTCCTCTTTTAGTAGTTTCAAAAAAAAAAAAAAAAAGGAAATTTCAGAAAAAGAAATTATATTGCATTAGCTTTGTCCTGTTTACTCTGTTTCAAGTCGATATTTAATTACATTGAACTTGTAAAGAACACCTTAAAGATGAAAGCATAGGCTGTTTCCACACGATAATAAATAGTTATTCAACCTCATTGAAAAACTGTCCTTAAAATACATTAAAAGACTTTATTTACAATAAAAAGGTTAAAAACATATGCGACAGATCTTCCGCGGTCACTCTGACCGCATCATCAGGCATGTTTCTTCTTCCATTTATTGCAAACATCAGCAGTGACTTCAGTTAATGCTTATATGTGTATTTGCTGTCTTTATCTTTCACACAAATAATTTTTTTAATAATGAAATAGTAATGCGGGATTGTTACATTCAGGAAGATGCCGACATGTTCATAATTCAGTGTCCTATTTAAAGATTAAAGTCTTTCAACACGCACAAATTAGTCACTTTTCAAAATGAAAGTGTGTGCTTTATGAGCCTGGGATGCAGTGCTATAAATCAATGAAGGAAGAAATATTCTTCAATGCGTGGAAAATTCACAAAATATTCAAGCAAAGCAAACTCAATTTGCTTGTAGCACTTACTGGTCATCCATGTAACACTTCTCAGAAAACTTGAAAATTTCGATCGTCCTGGACGAGCGGTAATCTAACCCGCATCTCCCGACTACCGGTCTAGTATGCAAACCATTACACCACCCAGGACAGTGAAGTTCCAAGCAACTGAGACGTAGCAAGGCTGAACTGGATCCTACCTGGCTGTAACATTAAGCAAAAACAGCGAGGACAGAAAAGATGAGTTTAGACTCAGCGCCATCTATTGACGTGGTTCGCATAAACAAACATTGTTTCCGTATCATTATTTACATTTGGTATTTTATTTATATTTACTTTCACGTGAACAGATGGATATTTATATTCTGAATTCGTAGTACTTGGGAAAGAATTTTTCTGTAGGAACTGGTGTAATTTATGTGTAAATCTCAGTCCTCCTTTATTTTTCAACGATCTAGGGCTGAGATTTTGGTAAATGTGTTGATTAGCGTCTTAAATTATTTTGTCGGAAAAATGTTAGTACCTGGAAAAAGTTCGGCTTACAGATTTTAGAGTATAGAAATTAATGGCAAATGGCGCAGAAATTTCGTATTTTAAATGTCTTTTAAAGATTTTTATCGTAACATTTACGTGTAAGTGCGATGCTGTGAAGAGACGCTGCCGTAGGTTAAAGATTTTTATCGTAACATTTACGTGTAAGTGCGATGCTGTGAAGAGACGCTGCCGTAGGCCTAACGCATCACTACCGCGATGTGAAGCGTCGCGGTAGCGATGCGTTAGACCTACGGCAGCGTCTCTTCAGAGCATCGCACTTACACGTAAATGTTACGATACAAATCTTTAAAAGACATTTAAAATACGAAATTTCTGCGCCATTTGCCATTAATTTCCATAATCTAAAATCTGTACGTCGCACTTTTCCCAGGTAATAATATTTTTCCGACGAAATAATTTAAGACGCAAATCTGCACATTTGCCCACTATTTTACTTAATATGAGTATATATAGTTGAGGTTTATTTTTTAAAATTGAATTAGGTGTATAGTTATCAGAATAAAAATGCTTACCACAAACAACAGTTGAAGGTGACTTGCCATTTGGAACAAAATCCTGACGAGATATTGCTTTCAGCCACAGTTCTTTTGGTTTTGATCTGAGGGGAACTCGTGGAATGAAAATCCCACGTATTTCTTTTCAGAAGATGTGCACATCGGCACACAGCAGTAAACCATTTTAGAAATGGGTTAGATTTTATTGTGATAACAATAGTTTGGTTTTAAAACTGTAAGGTTTTTTAAAAGAAACACAGGAAGAAACGACGAACATACACAATCCAGCAATTCAAAGAAACGTTCAAACCGAGTTGTTTATACCTTGGGACGCAGTGCCATCTAACGGCTGAAATCATCCCTAACGCCCATTGGTCAATCACTAAAGGTCAATTGTCTTCAACGTTAATGTTATAGCCTGTTCTTCATCCAGTTCAGCCTTGGACGTTGGAATCTGAAAGTCCGCAGGTTTTTCGCTAGTCGAAGCATCCATGCTTCCTCATAGGGCTTTGACCCAATTCCCATCAGGACAGATGTAGGTCGGAGCTCACCAGTACCACAGATAAATCAATGAAGGAAGAAATATTCTTCAAGAATTTAATATATATATATATATTTTTTTTTTTTTTGAAGAATATTTCTTCCTTCATTGATTTATTTGTGGTACTGGTGACCTCCGACCTATATCCGTCCGGATGGGAATTGGGTCAAAGAGCTATGAGGAAGCAGGGTAGCTTCGACTAGCGAAAATCTGATGACTTTCATATTCCTATGTCTCAGTGGCTTGGAATTTCACTGTCGTGGGTGGTGTCATGGTTAGCATACTCGATCGGTGATCGGGAGATGCGGGGTTCGATTCCCGCTCCAGGACGATTGAAATTTTCAAGTTTTCTGAGAAGTGTTACATGGATGACCAGTAAGTGCAACAAGCAAATTTAATTTGCTTTGCTTGAATATTCTGCATCACGGGGATACAGCGTTATACACTAAGGTGCCAAAAAAAAATGGGAAGGGCGCTTCCATTTCCGTTACAAGCCACCACAACCATTCGGTAAATGGTATCGTCCACAAGTGACGTATATGTAAGTGTAGATAGGAGTATCTCCGCAAGCTCAAGTAGTAGCATTTGCCGTTCAGATGGCAACTAATCGGGATTAAGTAGATTTCGAACGTGGAATGATAGTCGACACCTGGGAGATGGGTCACTGGATCTCGGAAATAATCACGAAATTTGGATTTACACGGTCAATAATTTCAAGGGTGTACCTGGATTATATAAACTCAGGAGAGAAAAATCCAGAGTGCGAGACTACTGTGGCTGTAGAAAAACTCTGGACGATCGTGGACAGGGTCGTCTGGCTCGCATCGTAACATGCGCCCGATGTGTAACATTGCCGTTAATCACAATGAAATTCAATGCTGAGGCCGGTAGTAGCATCAGCGTTCGGACTGTGCAACGTTCCCTGTGTTCTATCAGGTTCTTGAGCCGACGACCTCTCCCTGGTGCCGGTGATGACCCAAAAACACAAGGCTGTGCGCTTCGCCTGCGGGCACGGGAACACCGCCATTGGCGCAAGATGAATGGAAACATGTAGCCTTTCTTTTTCTTTTTTTCTTTGATTGGAGGTTTAACGACCACCGTGAGCAACTCAATGGGCTATAAGCAGTGACCCGTCCCTAATTTAGGGTCACTGGTTCCAGGGAAGGGAGAGAGCCAGTGCCGTAAGACAAACACAACATCAATGCCCCACCGAGATTCGAACCCGCACCCCTTTCGGACGAATGATCAAAGGCCATCTCTTAGACCACTGCACCACCGGGGCGGCATTGCATGGTTTGACGACTCGAGGTACAAACTGTTTCGGGAAAATGGGTGACTCCGCGTGTGGCGACCACCCCGCGAGGCAATGGATCCCGCATGCCTACAATGAAGGGTGCAGGCCGGTGGTAGCTCTGTTATGGCGTGACGTGTTTTCAGCTGGCTCGCACTAGGACCCCTCACACGTCTGCATACTGCTTTCACGGGTGGAGGTTTTTTTTTTTTTTTGGTTGAAGGTTTAACGACCACCGTGAGGAACTCAATAGGCTATAAGCAGTCGCCTGTCCCTAATCTAGAGTCACTGGTTCCAGGAAAGGGAGAGAGCCAGTGCCGTCAGACAAACACAACATCCACGCCTCACTGGGATTCAAACCCGGGCCTTTTCCGAACGAATGATCGGAAGCCATCGTTCAGACCACTGCGCCCACGAGGCGGCCAGGTGGAGGTTAGGTAACCATCCTTGGGGATCATTTGCACTCGTTCTTGTCATGCAACCACTCCGACGAGTGTGACCACTTTCACCACGACAATGTGCCTCAGCACACATCCACAGTCTCCCGACTATGCCTGGAGAAACATTGCACACAGTTTGGCATCCTCACTTGGCCCCCTTGTTAGCCGGATTTAAACGCCATCGAACACATTTGAGATACTGTTCAATGCCTGGAATTCTCCACCGCCAAATGTTACGGAATTGTGGGACGCTCTTCAGGAAGCATGGTATGCACTGTCTCCACAGTACTCCAGAGAGCTCGTAGTGTTCATTCTCAGTCGCATTGCTGCCATTATCCGATCACAAGAAGGGCCAACGCGGTATTACATTGGTTTACCAGTTGTTGTCTTTTGACATTTAGTGTACAGTACGCCTTTTCTTTCACGGGGGTGAAGTAGCACTTCCAAATAACATCCACAAGGAAGTCGAGAAATACTTAAATTGGGGTGCTTAAAATCATACAGGGACATTAAAACACCCTGCAGGAGAGGCGTGGGAGGAATCTCTGCTTCTTTGTATTTCTCTTTAGCGATCTTGTAAGACGTGATGTAATCTCAGGTTGCAGCTGTCGCTGCAAAAACCACTCCGATACTTTGTTAAGCCACTATTTTCAGAGAAAGCGGACAAATTAGGAAGCAGTGGCAGGCACGGTATCCGTATCTTACTTTATGATTTCGTTCTAGACCCATTAGCACAAAGGCAGAAGCCAGTGAGTGCCCTACAAAAATGTTTCAGTAGGCGTTTTCTCTCTCTCATTGTCTTCATGAATCCAATACATGTGACAATGCGGGTGAGTAATATTTTACATACGGTCCTACCCCAAATCGAAAAGAAAGTATTCTCGAGAAATAGGCTCAAAAGTTTGAGCTCTCAAATCTTACAATCTAATATCTTATTCCACATTTCGCCCGAGATAAATTCCGTTTAAGTAAACTTGTTTCCAACGTATTTCTTGATGCGGAAACTGTTGCCAATAATGCTACATTTACAGTGAATGTCCGTTTTTTTAGAGTATGTAAAAAATAAGGTAAAAATTAACAACGGAATAAAGTTTTCTTCCGTTACTACATCTCACAAATTTTCTGCATATTTACCTTCTTCCTGGCTTCAGAAATTATTAAAATAAGATACCTTTACTCCATGGGAAAGGAAATACCAAGTGCATAATTGTGGTGACCAAAATGGCAATAAATATCGTGCGTCAGATTTTAATTACAAGTAATTTTCCTTTGGGTAGCTGCTCTTAAGCTCACAAGAAGAAAAAAACTTAAAAAACTATCTGCTGGAAATACTACACGTCTCAGTTGCTTCAGCTTCATCTCAGGAATTTAGTTTCTCCAAATTAACCATAATTTATAATCTCCTGCCCATTTTTTAACAAGATATCATGCAATTAAATATCTCGTTAACTATTTATCATTCAGAAGAAAAGAACGGTAACGATTGGAATGCATGAAATTAAGTTTTTCTTCCATGACTAACTCAAATAAAGTACCCTCTTTTATTAAACACACGTAATTCAGTTTAGGGTTTGTAATACATGCTTTTCGAACCGTGAGCATACTTTTTTATCCTTTATGCAATCTTAAGTTATTAATAGAAGCTTTATTAAATCCGGAAAGTAAACTTGTGGGGTTTTTACTTTTCATCGAAAAGGCGATTAAGAAATACCTTCTAACCACGAGTAAAAAATTGAGAACCCAAAGAGTATCTTTTGCAGTTATTTATAGATTATTGGTGCTCTAAATATAAAAATTAACTTTTTTGATATAGATTTCTTACAACTAATGACAACACCGAAACAATAAGCTAAAAATACCGACTTCTAAACAGCCGTCCTCTCGCTAAACATCAATTCGTACTTTACATTTAAACCGTTTTCAGCATTTGTGGTCGCTGCCATGCAGAAAGCAGGCTCTAGCTGGCAAAGCTAAAATAGCCTGTACACATAAGAGACATAATATGCACATTTTACAAGTAGGTAAAATTTAAACTACAGAAGAAAATAATTTACTCTGGAATTTTTTTACTTTTTAGAGGCATTTTATTGAATGTATTATTATTGATGATTTGAAGAAACATCTTTCAAAAACACAGCATAAAAATCAGCGGAATTATTTTGTTTCTATGACAGGTTAACTTATTGTTATTGTATTTTGCAGTCTCTGCAATTGTTAATTAAAATAATTTTAGTAGCAATGTAAAATTTGCATTAGTTGTCAATTTATTATAACCACTTACTCAATAACTCGCTGAACCAACTTTGCTCTTCAGAGCAGCAACTATCACTGGGGAACGCAACTTTTGGTGTCTAAGATGTTAGACTCTTTTTGGGGTATTTTCGGGTCAGAGATTTCGAAAATGGCATTAGGGTTTGTCCATCAGATCTGCTTCTCACGATATGTCATATGCAGAGAAATCCCAAGAAGCCTAGAACACGAACAACAACCCACAAGTTTCGTCATCGAGACATTCTGCTGAACCTGCGTTTCTGTGATTTCCTGCGATGCAATGTTCCTGAATATTCGCGGTGGATGCTCCAACAACAGTCCGCTATGATATGCGTATCCCATTGTCCACGGAACGTTCTTCTTTCTTTTTTTTTTTTTTTTTTTGATTGGAGATTTAACGACCACCGTGAGCAACTCAATGGACTATAAGCAGTCGCCCGTCCCTAACTTAGGGCCACTGGTTCCAGGGTAGGGACATAGCCAGTGACGTAAGACAAACACAACATCCATGCCTCAGCGGGATTTGAACCCGGACCCTTTTCGGACGAATGATCAGAAGCCATCGCTTAGACCACTGCGCCACCGGGACGGTGTACCGTTCTTCCATGACCCTTATTTCCTGGTGAAATCGCTCCCCTTGTTCATCGCTGATATTACCAAGACAATATGGAAATCGATCCAAATGTCTGTGGAGGTAATGCAATTTGATGCTCATGTTACAACCAAGTGTACAAAACGCAGTGAGCATATTCTCCACGAGTTCACGGTAGTTATCGGCGTTATGGTTACCAAGAAAATTATGTACAACCATACAAAATGGCGACCACGCACATGCCTCAATACTGACCATTGTGTCTTGGAAACGCCGGTCTTTCACGAGTTCCCGGATTTGTGGTCCACCGAATATACCTGCTTTTATTTTCTCCATGCTCAGCGCTGGAAATTTTCTACATATGAAACCGAAACACATTTCATCTCTTTTAAGTGCCTTTACAAATTGTTTTAAACCAAGTTTCATGTGCGATGGTGGCAATATGATATTTTCTCTTTCAATCAAAGGTTGTGTGATGATATTTTTCTCTCACAGGCCACTGTCTTCTCACTCAGTGTTGATCTTTAGATCTACTGTCCGACAGACATACAAAGCACGGGTACTTGGTGTACCCAGCCTGCTGCCCTAGGAGAACATTCACCATGTTCAAATCCACACAGATTGGTGATCGCAGTATGCTATCTTCTGTAGGACTATGGCTATTGTCGCCCGATCTTCCCGTTTACTGAGTGGCTGATTGGAATTGATCTGTATCGGTTCCCGTTAATTAGAAGTACACATTTGAGGCTGCGTTTGGAGCTATCTATGAATAACCACCATTCACTGGGTGTGTATTCCCGTACGCCCAATTTCATCAGCAATCCTGGCATATTGCTGTAGGAAACGAAATCGTTTTCTTTTGTGAAGAATGGCAGAAACTTTTAAAAGAGCGACTGCACGTTGAAAACTAGTGTAGTAGCTAGAGCGTCCGTAGCCGCCCCGGTGGCGCAGTGGTCTAAGCGATGGCCTCTGATCATTCGTCCGAACGGGGTCCGGGTTCGAATCCCGGTGAGGCATGGATGTTGTGTTTGTTTGTCTTACGGCATTGGCTCTCTCCCTTCCCTGGAACCAGTGACCCTAAATTAGGGACGGGCGACTGCTTATAGCCCATTGAGTTGCTCACGGTGGTCGTTAAACCTCAAATCAAAAAAAAAAAAAAAAAAAAAAAAAAAAAAGAGCGTCCGTATCGCAGTCAAGATGTCGTTGGTTAGATTCCAACCGGGCTGAGGAAATTTCCTCAGTTCCGTAACGTCTGTGCACAAGTTTCGTTGGGAGAGAAAGAGGAGTTTTGCCTTTGGGTAACTGTGGATATGTTGTTGCTCTTTACTACTACTGGGAAATAGGCGCTCAAGGTTCGGCAAGCCATCAGTAAAGTCACGTGACTGCCGCCTGCCACTTCCGGGAAACTGAATGACCACATTAGACTAGCCATCATTTATAACACGCGCTTGCAGGACCGTTTAAGGGCGGCTTGTGGCAACCACTGCCAGTGATGGGTAACTGATGGCCCTGCTCTGGCATATGACAACTGATGGGGTGCCAACTGTTGGCCAGCTGCTGGCCTGAATTGTTGGCCCATGTGGTGGCCGCCGGGACATTTTATTGACGGTTAGGCAGCGGCAACATAGTGCTGGGACACTGCTGGCTTGAGTGCTGGCCCAGCAAGATTGTTTTTGCTAGGTAGCGCCGTAAGACAAACAACATCCATGCTTCCCCTGGATTCGAACCCAGTCTCATCTCGGACAAATGGACAGAAGCCAGCGTTCAGACCACTGCGCCACCGGGGGTAGCATTTCTTTACTTCAGTACATACTAATCATTATTTAATATCAACCAGGTAATGCTCGTAATTGTTTTTTGCGTGTTTTATTTCGCCACTGGATTTAGCTCCGAACGAACTATGCAGCGCGGGTGGCCTAGTAATACGAAGCGTTGGCTTCCAGTCATTCGTCCCAGATGGGTCTGACTTTGAATCTACACTGCTGGCCACCCAAATGCAACACCAAGAAGGAAACATCAGATTTTCCTGAAATTCGCAACATGCGTCGCCCGCGAGAGGACATGCAAACGATTAGCATTGCAGGGCATATGCAAATCATGTGCGCCCGGCACCCCACCGAGAAACACTATAAGAAGAGTGCACAGAAGGCGGGGTGTAAGTAGTGGAAATCTGTTGTGCTGCCGGACCTGAGCGTGGGAAGCTTCCTGATGTCTCGTCGCAGAATACGGCAGTCATTCCAGCTCGTTTGGGAGTTCGACAGAGGACGAATAGTGGCTTATCGCGACAGCGGTTTATCGTACAGATACATCGGCGCCCGTGTGGGATGACATCCAGCCACAGTGAGGCGAGTATGGATTCGGTGGGTGCAGGAGGGACGGACCGACGTGAGCGAATGTCGCAGCCGCGGCACACCACCAAACGAGAGGACCGGCATGTTGTGCGGCGGGCATCGCACCGCCACATCACGAACGTTAGCGCAGGAATTAGGGTGTGTTGCGCAACAACACCGGTGTCAGCACGTACTGTTCGACGTCGTCTGCAGAAGCGGGGACTTGTCGCACGGCGCCCGTTGCTCCGGTTACCATTGACGTTACACCACCGGCGAGTGCGGTGGCAGTGGGCCGTTGAACGCAGCACCTGGACTACGGAATGACACGACATTGTCTTCTCCGACGAATCCCGGTTCTGCCTGCAACACCACGATGGCCGAATCCGCGTGTGGCGGCACCGCGGTGAGAGACTGAATGACGCCTGCATTATGCATCGCCATACCGGTCCGTCGCCTTGGGTTATGGTTTGAGGCGCAATTGGATATGACACCCGCACCCCCTGGTACGCATCGCCGGTACACTCAACAGCCACAGCTACATCTCCGACGTTTTGGAGCTTGTAGTCCTCCCTTACCAGCAGGAATTGCCAGCGGCCACGTTTTAACAGGACAATGCGCGCCCGCACGTGGCACGCATCGTTCAAGAATTCTTTACGGCCCACCAGGTGTCACTGCTACCGTGGCCCTCCTGTTCTGCCGATGTGTCACCCATCGAACACGTCCGGTCGCTGATCGGCAACCGAATGGCTCGGCAAGCACCACCGGCGACTACGCCTGATGAACTGTGGCAACGTGTGGAAGCAGCCTGGACCGACCTACCCTAAGCCCACATCCAAAGCTTCTTTCGTTCGATGCCGCGGCGTATAGAGGCCGTTATTGCCAGCCATGGGAGCCACAGGAACTATTGATGTCTGCGTGTTTCGCAAGTCGCACGGGCCTGTAAGCTCAATCGTTTGATATTTGTATCTGTTGTTATGTGTCCAGTAAATCTGGCTTTGCTATCTCGTGTCCTTCTTGGTGTTGTATTTTGGGTGGCCAGCAGTGTAATTTGAGGCATGGATGGTGTAAGTTTTACGGCACTGGCTCGCTTGATCCCATAGATTCAGCAACCCCAAATTAAGAATGGGTGTATTATAGTTCAGTTAGTTGTTCACTGTGGTCGTGAAACCTTAAAAATGCCTCTACAGTTAGTGAGTTGCTCAATGCGGTCGTTAAACCTAAATGAAAACCTTGTAGCCAAGCGAGTTGCTCACGGCGTTTGTTAAACCTCAAAAATAAGAGAAAACAACTTTCAATCTGTTTAAATTTCATAAATCGCCTCAAAACAATAATATAATAAGATTAACAATATCACGTAACTCCTCTCGAATACTTTATCCTTCCAAAATTGATATACTATTGCTCTAGATATAAGAACTTTAAAACTGAAACAATTCGTTGGGTTCTAATAATGGAACTATCGTATTGTACGAATTAAAAATCAAGAAAGGGAACTATTTCTCAGGTTCAACGGGCTCGTCTTTTGTATCTGTTCCCACGCGAAAGGAGTTATTTATTCAGTGTAGATATTTGTAAAAACCGAAACAAAGAACAAAAACAGAATTGGATGAAAGTAAAAACAGATTTGGATGAATGTAAGACCCCAAATATTTACATTCCGCATTTTATGCAGCTTCTATTAATAACTTAAGATTGCACGAAGGATAAAAAAGTTATGCCGACGGCTCGAAAAGCATGCATTACAAACCATAAAATAAATTACGTGGATTTAAAAAAAAAAAAACGAAAAAACAAGATACTTTATTTGAGCAGTATTATATTCACAGTGAATAGAAACCACTGCGAAAAATAAAAATCAAATATTCAACCAGCTTCTGCAATCAGTAAAACAGATCCACAAAAGGCAGTTGCAACTTATACTTACTAGCGGTAGTAATGCATGTCAAGAAAAATAACTTGTAAAAAAATGATCCTCGCAAAAGTTAAACAATTATCCCTCATATAAATTGAAAAAATGTTCCTGAAATCGAAATATCAGAAGAACAAGATATGGAGCTGATAATAATATGAATTTACACCCCCAGCGCGAAAAGTGAGTTACTTGAAAAAGAAAATGGAAGGGGGGGGGCATCCTTCATAGCGAAAGATATCCTACCAAGACAGGAGTTTTTCGAAAGATTTTTTGAATGTGAAATACTCACTCCAGTAAAAATATACGCTGATGTCCCTTGGAAGGCGGAATTGTGAAGAAAAAGAGTAATATACACTATATTCACAAAAGTCACCCGACACCTAGAAGAGAAACACGATATAGCATTTATTGGCATACATTAGTACTGTGTCGGTCCCCCTCTGGCCTTAATATACATGCATTGACCCTTCGAGACATGCTTTCAACAAGGTTTCGAAACATAGTGATAGGTATGCGCTTCCATTCAGTAAGTTATGCTGCGGGTAACTGTTGCTTAGTAGTAGGCCTTGATTCCAGACTTCTTATGCGGCGCTCTAATTCATCCCATAAGTGCTCTATGGAATTAAGATCAGGACTCTGTGCTGGCCAGTCCATACACGATAAGGAATTATCGTCAAACCACTCCGTAACAGTCCTTGCTTTATGGTTTGGTAGATTATCCTACTGGTACCAACTAGGTTCGGTTCCATAGTATTGCCACAGAGTTGGCAGGGCATAATTGTTCAGAATATCGAGCTAGGCGTGGTGGCTAACAGGTTTGCCCACTGTAAGCAATGGGCCGGGAGCATACCACGGAAAACACCACCACAAGAGTACATTGCCAGCTCCAACCTTGACCGTAGGAACAATACACTGCGGTAAATAGCATTCCACGGGCTGCCGCCATACCCACACACGACTGGTGGATCGTGAATCTGGATCAGACTGATGGGTCGTGTATCTGGATTCATCAGTCCATAAGACCCGTTTCCATTGATCTACGGTCCACGATAAATGTTCTTCACACCATGCTAGACGACGAGTAGCATTCCGAGTGGAGATGAAAGGCTTATGAGCAGCCGCACGACCACGGTAATCCATGGAATGAAGTTCTCTGCGAATGGTATGTGTACATACCGAGGTTCCAGCATTTTTACTCTCCTGTACACTGAGGTATTGTGCAGTACTCCGTCGATTATCTGTAACGACTCTCCTGAGGCTTCGATGTCCTATATCACCGATTTTCTTTGGTCTTCCGGTACATTTTGCTGTTTCAGGCACGCCATGTGTCTTCCACTTATTCAGTACATCGGAAACAATTGACTTGGGTATGTTTAAGCGCCTCTCGGTTTCTCTTATGGACAACCCACTAATATAACTCCCGGCAATCTCTCCTTTCGCACAGTCACTTTTCTCCCGCCGTGACATTTTCACTCAACCTCACAATGCGATAAGATCGCGGTCAGCTGCAGGTTTGTTTTCATACAATTTGCAGCTGTACCGCGCATCTCAACAACTAAGTGGATCCGTTCATTTGGTTTTGAAGGTGTGTTCCGTGACTTTTGTATAAGCAAAACATTCTCTACAGCAAAAGTTACCTAATGGAAAAATAATTTTTCGAAGTGGTAGTTGTGACGTACCTGCCAGCAGGACACACACGGCATAAAGGCAGATAGCAGTCAGAACGAATATCCGCGTAGCTCAATTGGTAGAGTGACTTATTCCGGAATGAGGCGACCCGGGTTCGAGCCCCGGCGTGGATAAAAATGACGGAGAAATTTACTTCGTTATATAGTCGAATCCTGTTTGCGATTGTTTAATACTGATGCCACTGTCCTGTTAGTGGAGAGAAAACCTGAGTTGGAGAGAATGTTTTCCTGGATATACGACGTTTGTATGAAGTTGAAACCGAATATAAATAAGGGAAAAACCCAAAGTTATGGCATTTCAGGGGAACTGTCAGTACTGAACCAAAGATGAGTAAATGCTATAGAGATAAACCAGGTGAATGAATCTGTATATCTAGGAAGAAGGTTTGACACATAAAATAGATTAAATGATAAAATTTGTAGGCGTGCCAATTAATTTTCGTAAGTCATAGCCTATCTTAGGAGGATTTCACAAGACCGATGGGTTCTGAATGGCTACGCATGAAAGTGTAATTTTTCCTACTCTGACGAACGGCAGTGTAACATGGGTACTGAAGAAAAGACCATTGTCTGCCTTAGTTATGGGGGGGGGGATTGTGACAAAACACGTTCTGATCATGGGAGGAATGAAAATACATTGCAAAAGTACCATGTGAAGCAAAATATTGTTAGTAAGACGGAGAAAAATATTCTGCTTACTGAAAATTCTCTCAAAATGTTTTAGATGTTTACTGAAAATTTTCTCAGTGAGCATCTCACTATTTATTCCACGTTGAAACAATGAATAGTGAAATGCTTACCGAGAGAATTTTTTCTGGTCAAAGTGGCAGGAAAGAAAAGTAGACTATGAAAAAGGAAATTATGGGAGGAAACAGATTCAGGAATGTCTGCGTGAGAAAAAGATAATGAATATGAAGTACAAAAGGACTTGTATGAGACGTGCGATGAATGTTGAAGATCGAGTTGTGTACGTGGATTGCTCTAAATCGACTTTAGATTTATCAACAGCAAAATAAATTCTAGCACCATTAGTTTTGAACTTTAATATGGAAGATGAGCTTTCTTTTAGGAGCTAACCACTTAGATATATGTATTTATAACTGGAATGGAATCAAGAGAATTTCATAGAAATTGATTGCTTTGATTTAATGTTTTTCTTTTGTCTTTGTGCGGCATTGAAATGTTTCTCAGTTTATTTATTCATTCCATAAAGTCCTATTTTCTTTGATTGTAATCTTACCTAACTGAAATCCTTACCTGCGGCTATGAAGAATTCACTTCTGTCATTTTCCTGAGTAAAACTTATATTTTCTCCTATACCTTGCAATGTTCGTACGATTCCCCGCGAGAAATAAAGAAAAAATGTTTAAGATAATTCGACGCAGAATTTATGAAATATATCTATCAAAGTTAATCGAAAAATTAAAAAAATGCCAAGCAACGATCGGTATATCAAAGGAACAGCAAGCTAGAATACATGCCCTGAGAAGTTGAATTTCAATTCCAAGATTTTTTTTTCATAAAGGCTATTTTCAATGGTAGTATAGAAACCTCAGTATCCTGTAGATCAATGAAGATTAAAGTTTGTTTGATGCAACGGAGAAATGAGCCCAAGTAAAGGAAACCTATCCAAGGGCAATATTCCTGTTGCCTTTTGGCAATCTGTTTTCCATTCTCTGATCCATCAGAGAAATGAGTTTATGTCGGAAAGAGCTATGCAAAGCAATATACGCGCCGCCTTTTGGCAATCTGTTTTCAATTTCTCCTGCAGTCGTTAAAATTTTATTACCTGGAAGTATTTATGTAGCTCGGAATGTTATCACACGTAGCTGCGAAAATTATTTAATGCCAAACGAAGCAAGAACACGGAGTGAAATCAATTTTCCAAACTAGGTGCAAAGTAAGCGAACTAGTGATAGACCATTCACGAACGATTCATTCAAAACGAATGACTTTTTCACCTTGAATGGTACGCCCTCACGGCTCTGAATGAGCATTGAATCGGCCACACACTGAAATCGCAGAACGTAAGTTTTCTTTAGCCCCCATGAGTTCGGAAAACAATTCCTCAAAAGAGAAGTAACGTTAAACTAGACGAAAACCAATTTAAAAACTCAAGGTTATTGTCTCGGTTTTGTCACAATCCAATAATGCGGAAGCTTAAATAATGATTTCTTTGCCCAGGGAGTTATAAGTTTCATTAGATATAGACAATCTTTTAAAGCACTTAGTCAAAACGATGATGAGTTTTGATTTGTAACATCCTGCATTTCATTTGTGTGTAGTGTTGTCATTGTACTTCGTCATGTTGTGCTTACTTTCTAATTTGTATAAAAATCGGATATCTTGCTGGTACAAATTTCATTGACAAAAAGTGCGTGCGTGCCCATTGAATTTCACTCTGATAAATTAAATCTATGTTTATACGACAGCTTAGTATACTCTCGAATGAAACCACAGCACATCTATGCATGAATTAATGATGAATGTTTCCTACAAAAACATTCATGTATGTGTGGGGGCTTCTTACATAATACTAGATGATAGGCCTGTGCATATGAAGATCCTTCACATGCTTCCTATGAGGTATCTTTATGTGACTAGCGTCCAGTCTCAAAATAAAAAGTTACCTAGTCAAGAAATCTTGACATCACATACACGAAGAAAGTTTAAAAAGTAGTGAGACCACTTGCAGCTTCTAGTATTAAATAGTAGGAAGGCAGCAATTTGTAGAGCCACGAATATCGGATTTTGAAAGAAGCTGATCTCTGGTTTTTAGCGAAAGATTTCTAGTCAGTAATATCAGATTTCAAATAATACCAGTTTCGGGTTTAGAAAAGAAAGCCTTCCGCCACATATGAATCAATCTTCGATTTAAAGGTAATTGAGCTCCAATTTAAAGATAATCAATCTTCTATTTAAAGATTATCAATTTTTGATTTAAAGATAATCTCCGATTTAAAGGTAATCTTCGATTTAAATATAATCAATCTCCGATTTAAAGAGAACTAATCTTGTAAAACATAGATTTCATATCATCTGCAACTGGAAAAAACTATAGATCTTTCACCTATCGCCGATTTTAAGATCAATCTCTTATTCCGAAAACAAAAGAGCTCCCCACTTACAAATATCTCTTGTTATCAGTTACTGGTTTTCAAAAAAAGTTGCGTATGATTAATATTCTGCGATTAAAACAAAAACTTCCTTTCACCAACTTTGGCCAAACGGCGTGTTTCGTTCTGAATTTATCCTTTCATCGGCCTTCCTCTTTTTTACGGTTCAGGTTTGTAATCCACTCTTTTCCTAGATACTAATTCCTACGGAATTCTTCTAACACTATATATCGATTTTGCCGGTATTTTTGTGTTATTGTTTTTAGTAATGGTGTCTAATTTAGTTTTCCTTTTATTAATATATATCTTAATTTTTTTGCTTAACAAGTCTTGTTTATTCTTCAGGTTTTCTTACAAATCTCGGCTCTTTCGCGGCGATTCTCGTCCTATTTCTCTCATTGTCCATCACTTTACTGCCACGTAGGATAATTGTTTTTTATATAGTAATATTCAATGTTACTCTGCCCTTTTTAGTGACTAGAACTGGTCTTAGAATATTATTATTTCATTGACTCCGGAGAATCTATTAATTTTGTTGGAAATATGTTTATATTCTATGTAACTTCCCTTGTAGCCTAAATAATAAAAATTGACTTCTTTGATTAATTTGTTATCTACAGCTTATAGCATATGTAACTTTTTTGCCCATGGTGGAAGTCGAACCGATGTTTTTTTACTCCGGAGCTGCTGTTCTCCCAAGTGAACTACACAGACAGTACTTTGAAGTCTTTATCGTTCTTTTCCAACCACTCTCGAACATTTCTAGCTGTGTGACACGTCGTATTGTCGTTCTGAAAGATCCACTCGTCCCAGAGAAGACAATAAGGATGGATTCATAATGAATTCGGTCCACAGTGCCTTCCACAGGTATGAGTGGACCCAGGGAATGCCACGAAAATATCCCGCAGACCATAGCGCTGACCCCACCAGCTTGTGTTCTTCCAGCAATGGTTAAAGAGTGTCTGTTCTCCGATGTTTCCCGCCTTATACGACAACGTCCATCCGTTCAAAGAAGCAGAAAACGTGACTCATCGGAGAAAGCAATCCTTTGCCAATCAACAGAGTTCCAATTCAGATTCTATCGTGCAAATGTAGCCTTTCCTGCTGATGCCCTTTTGTTGGCATAGATGCAGTGACCACCCGTCTGCATCGGAGCCTCATAAGCAGTAGGGTTTGCTGAACAGTGGTTTTAGACACACTTCCGGTAGCCCGCTGGTTCATTAGGCCAGTGAATTGTTCCAGTGTAACGTGTCGATCGGCCCTCACGCAGCTTCGAAGCCGACGTTTACCTCTCACATCAACGGCATGTTGTACTCCGCAGTTTCCACGTCACTCATTCGCAATGGTTCCATGTCTCCAATCACGATACACTTTAAAAACAGCAGCACGCGAATCGCGCTGTGTGAGAAATACTGCCACCCTTGGCTTGAAAGCCGATAATGATACCTTTTTGCAAATCTGATAAATCACTCCTTTTATCCATGACAGCAACGAGTGATATGTTTTCAGGATACTTACAGCACACCTTATATACCCTTCAAGACAGCTTACGAAACGTGGCTTCTTTCATTGGCTACGTGCTGTTGACGTCAAAAGTAGGAGGTTGTCACAATAATGTGACTCGACTGTGTTTAACCGCCTCCAACAGCTTGCACTGAGGAGACCATGCAGGATGCACTGTGGAGACCATGCAGGATGCACTGTGGAGACCATGCAGGATGCACTATGGAGACCATGCAGGATGGATTGAGTGCTTCATGATGTTTGCGCCAAACAAGTTGACGATCATTCATGGAGTGCAGTGAAAAACGCAACTCATCAGACCTGCGCACTTTTTCCCAGTCATTCTACTCCCAACTTGCATGGTCTTTGAAACAGGCGAGTGTTTTCGCTGATGAACGGTGGTTAGGAGAGGATGTCGTCGGAGTAGTCTGCTGCTACACTATCTACCAACAAGTAATTGGACACCTGTGATAGCAAAGGAAAACGAAGTTTATTCACCTTCAATAGTTGGTGGAGCCTCCACGAGCGGCAATTACAGCTGCGACCCTGCAGGGCATACTCTCAACCAGGCGTTGTACGACGGCTAGTGGTATTTTCTTCCACTCGGCTTGGAGAAGACAGGTCAGTTCCTTCACCGATTTCGGACGGTGGGGGTACCCCTTAAGTCGACGCTCCAACTCGTCCCAGATGTGCTCGATAGGGTTAAGGTCCGGCCTCTGCGCAGGTCAGTCAATTCGATCTACCCCATTGTCACCATACCAAGCCATGGTGGACCTCGCAACATGACAGGTGGCAATGTCATCCTGAAAGTAACATGGGTCCACCCCGTAATACCGCCACAACGTAGGAAGCGCATGGTCATCCAAAATGGTGCAGTAGGTCTCGGCGTTGAGTCTACCAGGAATTGCGACCAAGGGTCCCGTGCCATACCAGGAGAAACACCCCCATAGCATAATTCCACCGCCGCCGAACTTCACAGTTGGCACAATACATTCCGGCAGGAGGCGTTTTCCAAGCAGACGCCAAACCCAGACCCTGCCATCCGAACGGTAGAGGGCGAACCTTGATTCGTCGCCCCAGAGAACTTGTTTCCACTGTTCAACGGTCCACTGTCGACGTTCTTTGCCCCACATTAGCCGAGCAGCGCTATTGGACTTTGTGATCAAATGCTTGTGGGCGGCAGCACGTCCATGATAACCGAGCAGATGGGCTTCCTTACGGATGGTATTCATCGAAAGAACACTCCTGGATGCCTGTTGAAACATCTCGCGGATGTGGCCCATCGATTTGGTTTCGGTTCTTCCGTATTTCTCTGGCCAGCGGCGGCAGTGACGTGTATCAGGACCGCAGATATCGTCGATTGCAGGGGTGTCCAATTACTTGTTGGTAGATAGTGTATAAGCAATATATACGAGTGTGTGACGCATTGTCATGACAGATTATGTTACGGGTTGATCTCTGTTGTATTGGGTAGACAGCTGTCGAACACTGCTGAGTCTGTTGGCCTGGACGAGTAGTCGAATCCTGCGCTCACATCAGCCTTTCGCTGTCTTGTGCGGTTTTGCCTCAGAGTCGTAGTTTGACCATTTTCGCACCAGTCCTGATGCACTTTAACTACGGCGGCTTACGAACAACCCTCCAGTTTAGCAGTTTGGGAAATCGAGGCATCCATTCCCCTAGCACCCACAATCTGTTCTTTCCCAAAGTCCGAAAAATCCTTCCGTTTACCAATCACGCTCCGAATTTTATTCCCAATTGCTCCACTCACAAGTTGTAATATGCTGAGTCGGTCGACTAATCGCGTTCTCTTGGAGATCAAGGGGTTCAACCGGCCGCATGCGTTTCTGATAGGGGTTTATCATAATTCAGTGATCACACTGTTCATATGATAAAGTTATTTTCTGCTTAGCTCTAAGAGCGCAGTACATGTACGAATGGTTCGCAGAGCATAAGGAAGACTGTCAGGTATTGCTCTGGTTTCCGAATTCCCCGGGCATCAATCCAATCGAACATCTGTGGTTTCCCCGGGCATCAATCCAATCGAGCATCTGTGGTTTCCTGGGCATCAATCCAATCGAGCATTTGTCGTTTTAGTTGGAACAGCAAATCCGATCTGCGGTGGCAAAACCACGTTGCTTACAAGAGTTAACATTTATGCTAAAATATTCAAAAATGAAATGTCTCCTATTTTTTTGCCACATATTTAGTACCAACACTGGCAACGTGCTGTTTCTTGATACTACACGGCACCTTTAGTTATCTTGTAGCGTCTACCCCTCGCCGGGTAAGAGCTGTTTTGGCGGCACGGCTTGTAGCGTCTAGGTTTCGCCGGGTAAGAGCTGTTTTAGAGGCACGGCGTGTAGCGTCTAGATCTCGCAGGGTAAGAGCTGTTTTGGAGAACCAGCATCATATTCAGCAAGTGGTCTTTACATTTTGGCTCGTAAACATCAACGTTCCGGAGGCCTTCAATTTCATATTTTGCACTCCATCATCTGAATCATACGGAAAATGCCCAGGCAGCATGCGATCTCATGAATGCCTTCTTGTAATTTCTAGGACAGAAAGATCCTGGGTTCCTGATGTTATTTATTAATGTAGGTTTTTAGTAAACAAATGCCCAGGTGGCCATTTATTGTTTTCCTAATCACTACACCCAACAATTTAGCAAAATCATGCAATGCACTGATCATGACACGCTTTCCAATATACTAGAAATCATTACTCAAGCTATTACTCAAGTTATGAGGAAAATGGCTGTGGAATAAATCTCACCCCTGTGCCCTGACCTTTGATCCATTTGGATGATATTCAACAGAACTGGTTCAGTGTATCTCATAAATAACATGATAAAGTTCTGTCGCAATGGAAGCAATTTTACGGAAGTTATGAAGCATAAGCGCTATGGAATAGATCCCGCTCCTGTGTCCTAACCTTTCACGCATTTTCAATAGGATTCGTCCCAGGAAGGTCCCTACAACATACCAACATTTCATCCAAATAGAAACATTTTTACGTAAGTTATGACTCATAATAGCGATGGAAGTGATTCCGCTTCTATGTCCTGACCTTTGACCCCATTTCGCCCATTTTTGAAAGGGTTTGTCCCCAGATGGTCTCCTACCATATACCAAAATTTAATCGAAATCGAACCTTTTTTACGTTAGTTATGACACATAAAAGCAGTGGAATGGATCCCGCTCTTATGTTCTGACCTTTGACCCCATTTCGTTCACTTTCAACAGGGTTCCTTCCCAGGTGTTCACCTACCACATACTAAAATTTCATCGAAATCGAACAATTTTTACGCAAGTTATCGTGCGGACAAGCATACGCACACAACGCGTGACGTAATGAGCCAGATGGGAATCGCGACCATCTGCTAGCAAGGTGTGACGTCATACAACTTTAATAGGATCCACAAACAACGCGTGACGTAATGAGATAAATGGTATGACCGCGCGCCAACATCTAATGGGGCGACGCCATGACACCACACTACACTACAAACTTGGTAATTTATGGTGGTTATTTAACCCACTAAACAAATTTTCTTAAAGTGGAGATCAAGTTAAATCGATTTCTAGTACCAGAAAAGGGTAGGTTAATGACTTTCATCAAAATCCTCACAGCCGTTTTCAAAATAAAATTTACATACATACAAGAATTGCTTCTTTAAGGTGAAAGTCAAGTAATTTTACTTCCTGTACTTCGAATGGTAAAATTTCTGTACACATTTTCTTCCCAATTAATGCGTTCCCAAGGTTGAAAATTTGAACATCGATTAACATATCTTCATTTTATAACTTGGAATACTTAATATTTTCTAAAACATAATCATAATTATGCAATCCAACATTTTTTTGTCTGCTGACGTCATGAAAATACAGGTCGCGCGATCTCTTTTCTGGACAATTAATGCGTTTACAAGGATGAAAATTTGAACATCGATTAAATTAGCTTCATTTTATAACTTGGAATACTTAATATTTTCTAAAACATAACCATAATTATGCAATACAACATTTGTTTGTCTACTGACGTCATCAAAGTACAGGTCGCGCCATCCTTTTTCTGGTGTCAACATCACCAAATGAAAAGTTATTGATTTTTAATGTATACATTAAAAATCAAAACTATAGTTATGGTTATGTTTTAGAAAATATTAAGTATTCCAAGTTGTAATAAAGTTATTTTAACCGATGTTCAAATTTTCATCCTTGGGAACACATTAATTGTGAAGGAAATGTGTACAATAGTTTTTCCATTGGAAGTATAGGAAGCAAAATTACTTGACGCCCACCTTAATAATATGGGATAAGAGCGATGGAAATGATCGCATTCCTATGTCCTGACTTTTGACTCCATTTCGTCCACATTCAATAGGGTTCGTCCCCAGGTGGTCCCCTACCACATACTGAAATTTCATCGAAAGAGAAGCATTTTTAGGCACGTTATGACGCATAAGGGCAATAGAATGCATCCCGCTCTTATGTCCTAACCTTTGACCCCACTTCACCCATTTTGAATAAGATTCGTCCCGAGGTGGTCCTTTACCACATACTAAAATTTCATTGAAATCGAACCATATTTTCGCAAGTTATGACGCATAAGGGCAACGGAATGTTTGTCTAATGGCGGAATATTTTCGATTTTATTTTAACACTGTCCCAAATGTCGTGAAGGGCCAATGTTTAATGTCCTTCGGGTTACTCGTGCTGAGTGATAAACCACGGAACAAACAAAAGTTATGTTTGTATAGAGCATTAATAAAACCTATAAAAATTAGATATGGGTAAATATTTTTTTAATTATGGATAGTTTAATCTTTTTTCCTTACTTATATAGTCTATAAAATCCAGATCTTTTGAAAAATTGAAATTTCTTCTTTTCAGTAGTAAATAGTAACACTATACCAGTGATGCGATTTATTGGCGTAGGAAATAAATACATAAGCGTTTCCAAGCTTTCGCACATCAACCAAATGGCTTTTTCAAGGAAGTTAGACAGAAACTGCAAACTGAAATATAGAACGCTTAACAATTTGAACAGCCTTGATTTCAGCCTATTTGAATAGGTTGATATCAACTCGTTATAAATTTCTTCTTTTCTTCTGCTAATCTTTTCAGAGAAAAGATTGAATCAATTGGTATCTTTCTTTTCTAAATCAGTTTTGCTCTGCGCTCATAATATCTTTAAGGATAGGGCAAATTTTGTTTTTCAATATTTTAGCATACATTTTATAATCTTTTAGGACGCTTATGCCTCCTTTGTTTTCAAACTTATTCATTTTGTATTTTTAATAAATATCGGAACCACTAATGCATGGTTTCAGTCACCGAGAATTGTGTTGCTACAATGAATTTCATTTATCTTAGCTTAAGAAAAAAAGGCAATTTTTTATTATAAAAAGAGATGCCCAGTTATGAATTCCCGAAAAATATCAATGGTTTTAAAAGAAAGATATCTCTAGCCACCAATCTCTGAATTATCATCTGCTAAAAGGGCTACAACAGTGGAGTAGTACCTATGAAAGGAGAGCGCAGATTTTTCAATCACTTGTCTCTAAGCAGTCGGATGATGTCGGTGCCAAAAGAACTAACTCTTCCACATCATGCCTTGATATTTGTGTAGAGGATATTAGGAAGGAGTGTCTGACCCCGGTATTAAACAAGCCTTTGAAGTAGGAAGCTAGGAGATTTGAGCTATAGTGCCCGACAGGAAAGTCACATGGAAGCGAGTTATACAGGAGGAAGATGCCTTTATTTACAACCGGGGCCAGGACCTTGATCCGACGTGTTAACCTGTATATCATAAAACGGCGGATATTTAGTGGTTCGAGCGTTAGTATGTAATTGGGATCGATTCTGAGGCTTTTCCGTGGCAGTCCCGAACGTTGACCACTAGGCCATCCCCACCCCTCATCCTGCCTTGGGCCATGAAGCAGAGCATAAGACTAGGAAGGAGCGTTTATCAGCTGGGAGACAGGTTTATTGTCGGTACTGCTGTTAAAAGAGGGGAAATATGAAGTACTTGGTGTTTTCCTTTTTTTTTGATTGGAGGTTTAACGACCACCGTGAGCAACTTAATGGGCTATAAGCAGTCGCCCGTCCTTAATTTAGGGTCACTGGTTCCAGGTAAGGGAGAAAGCCAGTGCCGTAAGACAAAACGCAACATCCATGCCTCACCGGGATTCGAACCCGGACCCCTTACGGACGAATGATCAGAGGCCATCGCTTAGACCACTGCGCCACCGTGGCGGCCTTGGGGTTTTCGTAAAACCTGGTTGCTATGTAAGCATTTCTTTTTGGGGTGTGCAGAAAATGTTGTATACTATTTAGACCAGATACATTGACTTCTTAAAGGGTTAAAAGAGAAAATATTGCAGAAGTTTGCAGATTAGAAGTCTTCAGTTAAACAGAAAGAAAACAAAAACATTTTAAATTAAGTTATCTTCTTAAATAAAAACAAAAATCAAAGAAGGTTCGAAATATTTTGGGATTGAAGCCGCTTTTTTTTTTTTTTTTTACCCTTTCACCTGCATTTGAGAGTGTTTTCCTGAGGACAGCTAAAAATCGAATTTCGTCACTTGCTACATACCTCTACGGAAACGCCAAGCATGTCATGGAGTATTATCGGGATTCGTGATTGATGTCGTCGATGCACCGCTGGGTTTTCAACCCAATGCAAATTTTCCACAAAATGCAATGCAAAGAGCGCTTTGGCTGTTGGTGCTTCAGCCTCCATTGATAAGAAAGGACAAAAAGTCCGAAGCGTAACATTACGGAAAAGATCTGCATCGCTGAAGACACACCGCGTTTTCGTGACACATATTGAATCTATTCGAACTCACGTTTCGGAAACTGTTTTCCTTTTTGTACTTGTGTGAAAAAATCTCAGGAGATTAAAAGGCACGTAAAAGTCACTGACAAAGAGCCTAACTTTAGAATGATAAATATCGTCCTTTCTTGTACGGTGTCTCACGTTGCGAAACAGATTAAACGCAACGAGTTCCGTTCTGCATGGATACGTCAGACCAATATGAAAACCAGCTACGAAAAGAAAATTAGCCGTAGCTAAAGACCTGAGAACTGTCATCACTTCTTTTATATTATATTGACCAATCCCTTCGGAATTTCTTTTATAGTTCAAGCACGAGTGCGTGCCTGCTCGAAATAAATCAATGGTGACTTACAGAGGGAAGCGTTCAAAACTAATGCTTTGAAAGCAAGTCACGCATGTTTTTGAGAATACAATACCATCATTCATGAATGCACAAAGATTCCAAAATCTACACAACTGATGTGTCTTTAAATCGAATAAATCTATAAAAGAAGTAGTAAGTAGTGTCCCGTTGCATCGCAATTAAGCTGAAGCAAATCCAAGCTTCTGAGGAAGCGCGTCCGGCTTCGTAGATCAATTCCTTCAACTCAGAATTCGTTTCACATGGAACAAAATTTGCCGCCTATTAGAAGAAGACACTAACTTAAGAATGAATGTAGTGATTATCATAAAACAAACGATACTATTTAGATGTAAACTTTAATTTGTTTTACAAGTTGTAGTTTTACACTGTTGTTACGCTAGAAACGTTCACTTATGGAAACTATTATCCTATACTCCGGAAAGGATATGTTCATATACAGTAGAAGCAGCTGCTACAATTCCCCTTTTGAGTTCTTTAATGTAGTTGATAGAAAGGATGACTAATACACTTGATTCTTAATGTAACCCCCATATGAAAAAAAGCAAATGATGCAAATCTGGGGACTTTGGAAGCTTCCCAATCGGTTTTTCTTGACACACCCAAGCAATGGGGTACTTCAAGTCTGTAATTCCTCACTTCTAAAACGAAATGCAGGAGTTTTCTACCAACTGTGACACAAGGATGCAGTATGTCCACGCAAATGACAGTTTCTCCCACAAATGCTCCTTAAATCTTCTTTTGCACAAAGCTGTGCATTCACTTCGGGATTGACAAGTACGTGTTGCACGACATAGAGTGGGTTCTCCATTCACCATACCTGCACGTTTCGCTTTTATGCCTTATCATTCTCGTCGCAAAGGACAATTCGCTTCAGAAATCACCTTTCGACTAAAACCATTCGCTGATGTTGCTACGTAATATAGTTTTGTTTAAAATTCTTTCAGCTGTGACCTCATCAAACTTGTGTTCCATTAGCTGCTCAGTTTCGTCATTAGAAACAGATTAAGGTCGGTTCTTGTGGACTTAGTTCTCAGGCGACCTTGACCAGCTATTATAACGATCCCGTTTCCTGTTACTTCTTTAATGTTAAAAGGAGATTTTCTCGACGCACTGCGTCATCGTATCCCATCTCCCCTGAGACTATCCTGCTATCTCAAGGAATCATCTAAAAATGACTTGCCATCTTCAGTATTGCTGAAGTGTCTAACTTCAAAGGTTCAGGAATTTTTTGTTTTGTTTGATGGTTTAACGACTACCATTAGCTACTCAATGGACTATACAGCAGTCTTTCGTTCCTAATTTAGGGCCGCTGGTTTGCACCAGGATTGGTAGAGAGCCAGGGCTGTAAAAACACACATTTTGTTCCATACCATTAGCCGGGATTCGAAACCAGACCCATCTTGGACGAATGACATTCGGAAATAAGGCTGTGTGGTAGAAACCATTGTGTGACGTTTATCTCAAATATAACCCTCCTTTTTGATTTATATTTTTTTTATGTAAATTTTGTTATTTTTCCATAATTTTGTTTTTAAACGGCATGTCACTTCCCCGAATTTCCTTATACTTTTTGGCAACACGAGTGAGACTAAGGTAAATAAATAAAAACTACGTACGGAGTAAAAAGCGTGCGGTGAGAGTGGTGGTACGAGCGTTAGAGAAAGGATTTACTGAATGATTACTGAATGAATATAGAATTTACTTATTGATTTACTGAATGATATATAGTAGACCAGTGGTGGTGAACCTCAGGTCTGTTGAGTGAATCCAAATTTTGCAGAACAAATCCTTTTATCTTTATTAATGTTTTTATTAGTCTTTATTATTTTTATTTTATAATACCAAAGAGTAAAAGAATATTTAACGAAATATTGCTCCCCGACTGATGGCCACAATTAAAACATCAGAATGTCATAAAGGCTATTTTGAAACCTACGTTCGTGATTTCATTTTACGGTTCCTAAAGAATTACAGATGTAATTAATTGAGCTCTCAGAATATGACATTTTAAAGTCCTTATTTGAAGTTAAAGATCCAGTTGAAATATGGAAAAATGAAATAGAATTCCCCGCTTTCGGCAACATGCACGAACAAGAAAGATGACACCGAATTTTCGGGTGTAATAAGCGCGTCTTTTGAATCCGTTCTGGCGCAAATTAAATTTATCAAAGCTATTCAAAGTCAATGGAACCGGTATGGAAAACAATAGTATATATCTGACGGAAGAAAGAAGTTTTTCAATCGGGTATTTAATCACTCAGATATTGCTGTAAACGGAATCCTGAGCTTATGCCCTCTGGTTGCAGACTTGTGTGTTAAGAAAAACGAATTTATATGAGAAGCATTTCGCACCGGAAACGCTCTCCAACACAGAAATAATTTTTCAAATCGGACTCCTAGAAACAGAGGTATCGACAAAAATAAGATGTGACTTTACGTCCCCTGGTGGGAAAATCATGCATTACTTAAGGAAGAAATTATTCTCAAAAGGTTTCTCTATATGAGCGGTATCGGTCAAAAAAAAATAAAAAAATTAGTCTAGTTTTCAGAAGCCCAGATTTTGCTACAAATACATGAGAAACAGAAATTAACACTTATGCCCTCTGTTGGCCAAACCATTCTTTACCAAACATTAGAAATTATGTGAAAAATATGTTCCATCAGGTCTTGCATGAGATACAGGAAGAATTTTTTAAATCGGAGTTTTAGAAGCAGAAATAACGCAGAAAAAGCAATTTACCTTGTGCCCCCTAGCGGGAAGTCTGTGATTTCAACATTTCGCATCGGAAACACTATCCAACAAAGACGGAATTTTTCAAATCGGACTCCTAGAAGTACAGATATTGACAAAAATAAAATATACATCTAAGCCCACTGGCGTAGAAACCATGCATTATTTCAAGAAGAAAATGTTCCTGAAAGATTTGTCGACATGAGTAGTATCAGTCAACAAACGACTTTTTTTTGTAATCGAGATTTTAGAAGCTCATATTTTGCTGCAAATACATCAGAAGCGGAAATAAAGATTTACGCCACCTGGTGGCCAAACAATTTTTTACAAAAATTAGAAATTGTGTGCAAAGGATTTCCCATCAGGAGCTGTATTCGGTGGGGAAAGAATTTTTCAAATCGGAGATTTAGAAGCAGAGATATAGTTGGTGGGGGTATCTTTACGCCCCCCTAGCGGAAAGTCTACGAATTACTTGAACATTTTGAAATTATGTAAAAAACATGTCACACTGGAAACACTATCCAACAAAGAAGGAATTTTTCAAATCGGACTCCTAGAAGTAGAGATACTGAAAAAAATAAGATATACATTTACGCCCCCTATCTGAGAAACTGGAATATTTTAAGAAAATAAATCGATATTTTAGAATCTCAGATTTTATGGCAAATACATCAGATGCAAAAAAGGCCCTCAGTCTCCGGCAGCTGGAATGTACCTGGCCAAGGCAGCGGCCAGTGCGACATGAAGGCAGAGGGTGCTAAGAATCCCCGGAGGACCGGACTAGGCTGCCATTTGATGCTGACCTTGGCAACGTACAACGGACGCTCCCTATCTTCTGATTCAAGGCTTCTTGAATTGGAAGAGGAACTACAAAGGATCAAGTGGGACATCGTCGGACTGAGTGAGGTAAGGAGAAAAGGAGAAGATCTCATTGAACTGAAAAGTGGACATCTCTTCTATTATCGTGGGACAGATACTGGCAGAACTAGTGGTGTTGGATTTATAATAAACAAGAAACTGAAGGATAAAGTGGTAGAAGTTGAAAGTTCCTCTGACAGAGCTGCACGACTCGTTATCCAAGTATCGAGAAGATACCAGGCTCAGATTATTCAAACTTATGCACCCACCACAAGTCATCCTGAAGAAGAAATTGAAGAATTTTATGAGGAAATTCGTCATCTAAATAATAAAGGTAAGCAGCACTTGAAGATAATTATGGGAGATTTCAATGCAAAAATAGGGCACCGGCAACAGAATGAAACTTCAGTAGGTAAATTCGGTCACGGCAACAGAAACCAGCGTGGAAATACTCTCGTTGAGTTTGCAGAGGCAGAAGGATTTTTCATCTTGAATTCCTTTTTCAAGAAAAAGCCACACAGGAAATGGACATGGAGACATCCAATTGGGACGACAAGTGAAATTGATTTTATTATGTGTAACAAAAAATTCGTCATCGAAGACTGCAGTGTGCTAAACAAGTTCAACACAGGTAGTGACCATAGATTGGTGAGATGTAAGATGCACCTCAACACTAAACTGGAACGTGGCAAGCTCATAAGACAAACAAAATGTATTGACATAACCAACCTTAAAAAACACCATAATACTTTCAAGTTGGAACTGAAGAACAGATTCTCTGCTTTAGAAGGCCTAACATCGGAAGAAGTGGATATTTCTGAAGTTAACAGAAAAGTAACCAAAGCTCTTATGGAAACAGCAACAAAATTAGCTGGGTCTAAGAACAAGTTGCATGTAAACAAATTATCAGGAAAAACCAAAATGTTGATGCAAAAAAGAAGAGAGATGAGGACAACTAAAGAAGATGTGACTTCCAAAGTGGAATATATAGAGCTATGCAAGACAGCACGAAAAAGTATCACTGAAGACGTAAGGAAATTCAACTGTGAGCTAGTGAGGAAAGCAATTGAAAACAACCAAAGCCTAAAGATAGCAAAGGGACATCTCAGTAAGGGAAGAAAACAGATTATGGCTCTGAGAAAAGAAGATGGTTCTATAACAAGAAATAGAGGCGAAATTTTGACAAGAGTGAAAGATTTCTACTCCAAACTATATGAAAGGGATGATATATGCACTCCAGACATCACGAAAGGTACCAGAGTTCTTCCAGTCCTCCCAGCAGAAGTTGCTCATGCAATCAAGAACATGAAGCGGGGGAAAGCTCCAGGAGAAGATGGAATTACTATAGACATCATACAAGAAGCAAGTGGAGAAATTGAAACAGTACTCGCCCAAATTTTTACTCGATGCCTTAATGAAGGGAAGATTCCTGAGGATTGGAACAATGCTACAATGATCCTGCTACATAAAAAAGGTGACATTGAGGATCTCAGGAACTACAGACCTATCAGCCTCCTATCAGTGGTTTATAAAATCTTCACTAAAGTTCTTTCACACCGCTTGAAGGTAACACTGGACATGGCTCAACCGAGAGAACAAGCTGGATTCAGGAGTGGCTACAGCACAATAGATCATATCCACGTACTGAGAGAACTAATTGAAAGAGCGAGGGAATATGAACTTCCATTGTGCATGGCTTTTATCGATTATGAAAAAGCCTTTGATTCGGTGAAACCATCAGCAGTTACCACGGCTCTGAAATCCTGCGGTATTGAAGATGCATACATTAATATTATTAATAACATCTATGAAAATGCAAGTGCAAAGATTCGGCTGTTTGAAAATACAACACACATAAAAATTGGAAAGGGAGTGAGACAAGGTGACACCATATCTCCGAAGCTCTTTAATGCCACATTGGAAAATGTCTTTCAATCACTGAACTGGGAAAACAAAGGGATAAAGATTAATGGAGATTATCTAACCCACCTTCGTTTTGCTGATGACGTAGTCATTTTTGCAACTACCCCATCAGAGCTGCAGAGTATGATCCAGGAACTTGCTGACAAGAGTAAAGAAGTGGGATTAAAAATGAACTTTCAGAAGACAAAAGTGATGTTCAATGCTTTTACAAGAAATGAAGATTTATCGATTGATGGAGAAAAGCTGGAGATAACAGATACGTACGTTTATCTTGGACAGCAGATATCAAGTGAGGGTCACATTGATGAAGAAATTAATCGGCGTACAAAACTTGCCTGGAGAGCTTTTGGAAGAAACAGCATAATTTTCAAGAGCAATATGCCATTATGTCTTAAAAGAAAAGTGTTTGATCAATGCATCCTTCCAGTGCTTACGTATGGTGCAGAGACGTGGACCTTAACTAAAAGAGACATACAAAGGCTACAGACAACTCAAAGAAGCATGGAGAGGTGCATGCTTGGTATAACCAGGAGAGATAAGAAGAGGAACTCGTGGATCCGAAAAATGACGAGAGTGGAAGACATCATGATCAGAGTTAAATCCCTGAAATGGCAATGGGCTGGACATACTGCCAGAAGGACAGACCATAGATGGACAGCCGAGATTTTAGATTGGATTCCAAGGGACAGGAAAAGACCCAGAAGAAGACCACATGGGAGATGGGTGGATGAAATTCGTAAATATGCGGGAGTGACATGGAGGAGACTGGCACAAGACAGACCGTTGTGGAGGAAACTTGGGGAGACCTTCGTCCAGCAGTGGATTGATAATGGTTGACAATGATGATGATGATGATGACATCAGATGCAAAAATTAACACTTACGCCGCCTGGTGGCCAAAGTATTCCTTACGAAAAATTTCAAATTATATGTAAACGATTTTCCATCAGGAGGTGTATCCGGTGAAGGAAACATTTTACAAATTGGAGTTTTAGAAGAAGAGTTATCGGGAAAAATACAATTTTCTTTTACCCCTCTAGCGGAAAATCTATGCGTAATTTGAAGAAGTTAGTAAAATCATGCAATGCATTGATTATAATACGCTTTCCAACATACCAGATATCATTACTCAAGTTATGAGGTTAATGGCTGTGGAATAATTCTCATTCCTGTGCCCTGACCTTTGATCCCATATCGATGATATTCAACAAAACCGGTACAGTATACCTCCGAAATAACATGATAAAGTTTTGTCGCAATCGAAGCATTTTCACGTAAGTTCTGATGCATAAGGGCTATGGAATAGGGACGTAAAAAGCTGTAGCATATACGCTTCTACAACCTACGGTTGGAAAGCGTAAAAATGTAACTATATCTAAAAAACTCTTTGACTTAAATGGAATCGAGAGACAAAATAAGTTTTTCAAACTCATGTTTAGAAGCAAATATGTGGAATTTTGAATTCTACATCATCTGCATTTACGCCCTCTAGCGGCGAATTTGTACACCGTAAAAACAAAACAAAATGAAGTATCATTCGCATATTTCAAGCTTCCCAATGCAAAACTAATTTTTGAAATCAGAATAATAGTTGTAGAGATATCATGGTTACAGACGGACGGACGGACAAACCGGTAACATAAGCACGATCTTTTCTTACAAAAGACGTGCTAAAAATGCTTTCTTGCTTTTCAACCACTTATTGCTGCGGATGTGCATTCTCCTACCTACCCAAAATCAAGACATTAGCAGCCCGGTTATCCGCTATTCCAGACGATCTTAGGAAAGTCGCCAGATTACCACCAGGACCTCAGATCCCAAAGCTCTTCGGAAGACTTAAGCACCATAAGCCCGAGAACCCACTGAGACCCATCGTATCCAGGAAGTCTGCACAATCGCACTATTTAGAGAAAGCACTGTCCAAATCCCTACGTAGTTTTCTTTCTGAATCGGACTTAGTAATAAATCCCACTCTGGATTTCATAACGAAAGCCAAGAAACTGACTGTCCTGCCAAGCGACATTATCGGCAGCTTCGACGTGGTTTCCCTTTACCCCTCAATTCCCGTTCCAGAAGTCATCAGAACATTAAAGGAGGTCATATCTAATTCAACATTTTATGCGCAGGAATCTTCAAATTAATAGACTTGGTCACTAATATTAGCTTCTACAGTTTCCAAGGACAAGTATATAAACAGAATAATGGCGCTCCGATGGGATCCTCACTTTCACACGTCCTTGCAGAAGCAATACTTCGTCTAATTGAGCGGAATATATTCTCCAGCATTACCCCACGGCCTACCACTTGGCTGCGTTATGCAGACGACGTATTTTTTGTATGGCCCCACGGAAAAGAGACACTTCCAATTTTCCTTGATAAAATCAATGATATACATTCTACGATCAATTTCACGATGGAGCTTGAAAGCAACAACGCTTTACCTTATCTGGATGTTTTATTGAGGAAATCGTCTGACAACCGCCTCGGTACACAAGTCTACTATAAACCCACGGCCGTCCCCAACCTGATGCTCCGCAGCTCTTTCTGTCCCGCAGAATACAAAGCAGCTATCTTCCGTTCTCGAATTCAAAGAGCCTTCGCCGTTTCTTCTGATACCCATTCTAGACAACACGAAATTGAAAGCGTCATCAAATTAGCCACTGATGCAAGATATTCATTGAATCAGATACGTAGCTTTATCCAAACAGCCAGAGCCTAACATTCCAGTCTTCCTGTGCCGCAGCTACGTTATTTAGGCTCAATTCCCTGCATACCAAGTGTGTCTCACAAACTCAAAAACGCCCTCAAGAAGATGAACTACGGCGTCGGCATAAGGTCCCCTGCATCTTTACATACTATACTAAAGAAAAATAGTGAAAAACCACCTCTCTCCTGCGATGCAGGCGTTTATGCGATCCCCCAACAGAATCCGAACGGCTCTAAACGATACTACATTGGAATGACCAAGCGTTCGCTTGGAATCAGAATCAACGAACATAAAAGGGACACAAAATACGGTAAAGTAGCCATGGCACTATCCAGAGAAGTCAAATTCAAGTCAGCTACTCCTATGTGGGATGATAAAGAAATTAGCTAGCTACTCTACCCCTAAATGTACAGCCATTCGGGAAACCTTGGAGATCATTACCAACAGCGATACTTGCAATGATTGTGTCTCGCTTGTGTTGCCACGAATTTGGAACCAATTCTTCAAGTAACGCTTTTTCTCTACCAGGATCCCGCGTGCAACTAACGTGATGCCTTGTATCTTTAAATGAATATAACGTCGCATCTATTTATTGTCAAGTTCCCGCGTTCAAATTGTTAAGCGTTCTATTTTTCAGTTTGCAGTTTCTGTCTGAATTCCTTGAAAAAGCCATCTGGTTGAAGTTCGAAAGTTTGAAAACGCTTATGTGTTTATTACCTACGCCAATAAATCGGATCACTAGTACAGTGTTACTATTTACTACTTAATTGGTGTACTGTTCCTCGTTATAAATGTGCTTATGTTATCGTTTGTCCGTCCGTCTGTAGACAGGACATCTCTACAACTAATAGTCCGATTTGACATTCTAATCCGTATATTTGCTTCAAACATTCAATTCAAAAAAATTCTTATACTTTTCGATTCCATTCAAGTTGAAGATTATTTTAGGTATTATCACTTTTTAAAGTTACGCATATAATCTCCGCTAGGGGACTTAAAAATTAATTGCTTTTCCCCAAATATCTCTGCTTCTAAAACTCCGATTTAGAAAATGTTTTCTTCCACTGATACAGCTCGTGATGGGAAATATTTTGCATATAAATTTTTAATTTTTGGTATAAAATGGTTTGGCCACTAGGGGGCGTAAATGTTGAATTTTGCTTCTAGTGTATTTGCAGCAAAATGTTAGCTTCTAAAATCTCGACTGAAAAAATCTTTCGTACACAGATATTAGTCACGTAGACACACCTTTCCAGAATATTTTCTTTTTGAAATAATGCATGGTTTCTCCGCCAGGAAGCTTAGACGCATTTCTTGTCTTTGTCAATATCTCTGCTTCTAATGATCCCATTTGAAAAAAATCTTTGTTGGGCAGTTCCGATGGCACATGTTTCTAATATAATTTCAAAATTTTTAACTAATTCATTGACTTTCTGCGAGGGGTAGTAAAGGTAAATTGCGCTTTCCCCGATATCTCTGCTTCTAAAACTCCGATTTGAAAAACCTTCCAGCACCAGATACAACTCTTAGTGGGAATTTTTTTATTGTAATTTCTAATTTTTTTATAAAATATGGTTTGGCCACCAGGGGGCGTAAGTGTTAAATTTCTGCTTCGTAGGTGTTTACAGCAAAATCTCAGCTTCTAAAAGCCCAATTGAAAAAATTGTTTCGTGGACCGATACCCCAATTTCCATAAACATTTTCGAATATTTTCATCTTAAAACAATGCATGGTTTCTCCACCAGAGGGCGTAGATATCTATCTTATTTATGTCAATATCTCTGCCTCTAAAAGTCGGATTTGAAAAATTCTTTTGTTAGATTGCGTATCCGGTGTAAAATGTTTCTCATGTTCTTTCTGTATCGGACACAGCTCCTGATAGGAAATTCTGAGCACATATTTTCTAATATTTGATAAAGAATGGTTTGGCTACCAGGGGGCATAAGAGTTAATTTCTGCGTCTGATGTATTTGCAGTAAAAACTGAGCTCCTGAATACTCGATTGAAAAAATTCTTTCATGGACCGATACCGCTCACATCGAAAAACCTTTTGAAAATACTCTTTTTAAAATAATCCATGTTTTTCCTGGTTGGGGGGAAGGGGCGTAGATTCATATCTTATATTTGTCGATAACTCTGCTTCTAAGAGCCCTATTTGAAAAATTCTTTCTTTGTTGTAGAGCGTTTCCGCTGCGAAATGTTTCTCATATAAATTTAAATTTTTCTTAACGCACAAGTCTGCCATCAGAGGGCGGAAGTGGACGTTTCCGTTTACAGTAATATCTGCGGGATTAAAAACCCGATTAAAATTTTTTTTAATTTGTTTTACATACCGGTTCCATTGATTTTCAATAGCTTTGATAAATTTAATTTTCTTCAGAACGGATTCAAAAGACGTGCTCATTACCCCCGAAAATTTGGTGTCATCTTTTTTCTCATGCAGACATTCTCGAATCTGGTCTCCTCATGATTTTCTTGTCCTTCTACCTTTCTCTCCTGCCAGTTGGTGACTACATTCTCCCAATAAGCATTTCTCCTCTCGTTCTTTCAACATGGCCAAACATCTGAGAATATTTATGTCTACTTCACTAACAGCATTTTGCTTCACATAACACATCTGTGACACTCCTTCGTCCTCATGTAACTAGAAAGTATTTTTGCCACCTTAGGTAACTCATCTCTGCAGCAGACAAATGAGAAAGGAATGAGATCAAGTGGGAAAAAAACAAACATTCAAATAAGTGAAAAATAGTCAACAAACACTTCGCCTGAGATATTCTTCAAATGCAAGTTTTTTCGCTCATCAAAAAAGGTGTTTACCCTTTTTCGGGATTAAATAAGCAGCAAACAGTAGCAGGAGGATGACAGAAAGCTATCCGTTCTGTTGACTACTACCTTAAATAACTGTTTTAATCCCCAAGAACAATATCCTGAACTCTGGTTCGAAACAACAAGAAGATATTATTAATAACGTTCGTATTATTAATCATGAATCTTAGGAAGAACATCAGTTACAAATTTTTAGTCAAAATATTTGCTGATTTTGTTGTAGTGATGCTTAACTTATATCGTTTATGTGAGCTTATTAGATAATGTAAATTGCCCAGATTAAGGTGGATCCACTAAAATCTTTGCCTTGTATTCCCATGGGCAAACTTCAGTAGCCATTTTCTTCACAATTAATGCATTTCCAAGAATGAAATTTTGAACATAGATAAAAATAGCTTCATATTATAACCTAGTATACTTAATGTTAACACATACTAACACATTTCTTCTTAAGGTGGATCCACCTAAAATCTTTGCCATGTATTTCCAACGGGCAATTTTCATCACAATTAATGCGTTCCCATGGATGAAAATTTGAACATCGATAAAAATAACTTCATATTATAGCCAAGTATACTTAATATTTTCTAAAACTTAACCATAATTATATTAAAAGTCAATAGCAGCAAACAGATGGCGCTACACTTGCATGTGACTTCCTAAATACAATCACGTCGCGTTTTTTTCAATAATTTCATTAATTTTTGGACTGCAATCAGCACTTGTGTCCATCCATGCGACAGGCCGGAATGTTTAGAATGATTCGAGCCGTTTAGATTAAATATTCCAACATTAATTTAGCTGAAAATGTTGAAGAGTGGGCATTCTCGTTTATTTCGGAATTAAAAATCAGCAGCATCTACAATTATGTTAACGTTTTCAGCTAAATTATTATCAGAATTTTAAATATAAGTGGCTGAAATCATTATAAACATTGCAAACTTTCGCATAGATGCACTCAAATTTAGATTTCATTCAGAAAATGATTTTTTTTTAAAATGCGACGTGATAGCATTTGTAAGTCACATGTAGATGTGGCGCCATCTATTTTCTGGCCTCAACACCACCAAAGGAAAAGTCTTTGATTTTTAATATCATTATGGTTACATTTTAGAAAAAATTAAGTATACTAGGCTATAATAGGAAGCTATTTTTATCGATGTTAAAATTTTCATCTTTGGGAACGCATTAATTGTGAAGAAAATGGCTACAGAAGTTCGCTCATTGAAAATACAAGGCAAAGAATTTAGGTGGATCCACCTTAAGGTATTCGAGAAATGCTTTTTCGAAGAGAAGACTTAATACTACCAAACACTCAGTGTCAAAATTGAAAATGATAATTTGAAGTTCTTCATGGGCCAATATGTTTGCCCACATCTTAACATGATAATGACATATTACAGACTAACTGAAATCTTACGTACAAAATGTTTCACATGAATCAACGGAATAATACAGAAAGTAATTTAAAATAATGCCTTATGTACGTCAAGCTACAAAGCAATTCTTAGAAATGCATAGAATTCAGTCGCAGGATCGCTGAACATTATCACCGAACATATCAGAGTTAGCTGTTGCAATGATTAGTAGCATTTATGGATTTGCTTGTAACTCACTTTTGAATTTTTTTTTACGGAGTTTAACGACCACCGTAGAGAATTAAAAGCTGTCGCCCTTCCCCTAATTGGGAGAGACTGTTTTCAGGGAAGGGACAGAGCCAATGCTATTAGACATTTCCTTTGTAGGTTTAACGACCGCGTTGATCAACACGATGTGCTTTAAGCAGTCACCGTCCCTAATTTAGTCACTGGTTCCTGAGAAGAGAGAGAGCCAGTGCCGTAAAACATAGAATACCCATGCCTCATAAAGAAGTCGAATAAAGGCTTATCTCTGAAGAATGATCAGAATCCAGCACCTTACACCATCCGGCAGCCGGGACGGCTCACTTGCCTTCAAACCTTCTAGGCAGTCATTCTGTTGCATGCCAATTTACATTTCTCTTCGTATCCTTTGCAACTTTAGAAGTCAGGAAATCCAAATACTGTAGTTCGTTTGGATCTTCATAACATCAGATAATATGTAGAGAATTTTAGGAAGGGAGTTTCTAACCCCAGGTCTTAAACAACCCTTAGAAATAGGAAGCTAGGAGATTTGGGCTAGAGTGTTGAATAAGAAAGTGACACGGAAGCTAGGTAGAAACGGGGAGGAAGACGCCCTTATTTATTACCGTTGGGCCAGTACCCAGGGCCCGGCGGCTTAGCGTGCCCATCCGACTCACGGCGGATATTTAGTGGTTCGAGCGTTCGTACCTGCCTGGGATAGAACCCGAGGTTTTCTTCTCCGTGGCAGTCAGGAACGCTAACCACTAGGACACTTATGACCCAATCTTCGCAACATTATAAGGAAGAATATATTTAAGAATTAACTTTCTGAAAAGACCCTATAATGACAAAATGAGGAACGGAGTTGATAAAAAAACAACAACAACCGAGTACTTTTCGAAATGGAAATTCCATTAAAAGACTGACACTTACCGACAACTTTGCTGTACGTTATTTTCAGGAATTTCCCGTGAATTCGCACCACTTATTTTTTACAGCGTAAGAGCCTTCACTGAATGTTTCCGTAAAAAAATGGTTTGTCTTATAAACCAGCTGTTTTTGTTGAAATCACTTAGATGTAATGACTAAGATAGGCTAGGTTATATAACTTAGAAACGATAAAGAGTTTGACGCTTGTCGGATATACATATAAGAAGTTGTAGATGGTGCATTAAAGCCCTTCTAATGCGAAGAAAATTTCTGACGCATCATAGATTTGTTTATAGAAAGTACTTCTGCTTTAGTCATTTTGAAGCGAATCCACTTTTGCTTCTTTTTTTATCTTACTTTTCCCTTCCCTCCTTCATGCAAATCCATGACTGCATCATAATATTCTGGAAAGTGATTATGCCTTAATATCTAACATTATTATTATTCAGCAATTTTTTTCATGTCAAAAAGAAAAATATCGAAATGCTCCATAAAGCAAAAGCGAAGTAGAGCGTATCTTCAGGGATGATGAATTTTTCTTCTAGAGTATCATAAAATGCAAAATGATTTGTTTGTTTCTTATAAGAAACGATTCTGTCCTATGTTACCTCAGTATTCAGTGCTTTACTCAGAAAAATGCTCTAGAGACTACTTCAGAGTGGATAGAAAGTAAGCTTTCCGAGAATAAATAATGAAATTTCTTATCCGAAATGTTTATCCCTGGGAGCGATTTATGCACACACACACACCAGTTATGCTCGTCATGGGTATTGTGCGATATATTTCCACTACGCTCAACCAACTAAAGCTAGAGAGCTAAAATGGGAAATCTAAGCACTGATTTTTTATACACTTTGATATTTAACATCAAACAAACGAAAGAATGAATTCCAGAGATGGAATAAAAAAAGAAATCATGAAGTCGTCTAGCAGTAAAGCTGCTTATCACTTTTGTAACAAAACGTTTCCCACTGGGAAGACAAATTTTGCGTATCGTTTGAGTTAAGTTATGTTTATATACTTACTGATTCTGCCGCTAGTGCACAAAGAAAATCGCCAGAAGCAATATATCATAAGTGATCCTGATTTACACTGATCAGCCAAAACTTTAAAACCACCTACCTAATATGATGTAGGTTCTCCTCTCGCTGTGAAAGAGCTCTCACCCGAATAGGCATAGGTTCAACGAGATACTGTAGGTGTCTTTTGAAATTTCGCATATCGTTTGAGTTACGTTATGTTTATATACTTACTGATTCTGCCGCTAGGGCACCAGGAAAATTGCCAGCAACAAAATATCATGAGTGTTCCTGATTTACACTGATCAGCCAAAACTTTAAAACCACCTACCTAATATTATGTAGGTTCTCCTCTCGCTGTCAAAGAGCTCTCACCCGAATAGGCATAGGTTCAACGAGATACTGTAGGTGTCTTTTGAAATTTCGCATATCGTTTGAGTTACGTTATGTTTATATACTTACTGATTCTGCCGCTAGGGCACCAGGAAAATTGCCAGCAACAAAATATCATGAGTGTTCCTGATTTACACTGATCAGCCAAAACTTTAAAACCACCTACCTAATATGATGTAGGTTCTCCTCTCGCTGTGAAAGAGCTCTCACCCGAATAGGCATAGGTTCAACGAGATGCTGTAGGTGTCATTTGAAATTTCGCATATCGTTTGAGCTAAGTTATGTTTATATACTTACTGATTCTGCCGCTAGGGCACCAGGAAAATTGCCAGCAACAAAATATCATGAGTGTTCCTGATTTACACTGATCAGCTAAAACTTTAAAACCACCTACCTAATATGATGTAGGTTCTCCTCTCGCTGTGAAAGAGCTCTCACCCGAATAGGCATAGGTTCAACGACATGCTGTAGGTGTCATTTGAAATTTCGCATATCGTTTGAGCTAAGTTATGTTTATATACTTACTGATTCTGCCGCTAGGGCAATAGTAAAATTGCCAGGAAAAAAATATCATGAGTGTTCCTGATTTACACTGATCAGCCAAAACTTTAAAACCACCTACCTAATATTATGTAGGTTCTCCTCTCGCTGTCAAAGAGCTCTCACCCGAATAGGCATAGGTTCAACGAGATGCTGTAGGTGTCTTTTGAAATTTCGCATATCGTTTGAGCTAAGTTATGTTTATATACTTACTGATTCTGCCAATAGGAAAATTGCCAGGAACAAAATATCATGAGTGTTCCTGATTTACACTGATCAGCCAAAACTTTAAAACCACCTACCTAATATTATGTAGGTTCTCCTCTCGCTGTCAAAGAGCTCTCACCCGAATAGGCATAGGTTCAACGAGATGCTGTAGGTGTCTTTTGAAATTTCGCATATCGTTTGAGTTACATTATGTTTATATACTTACTGATTCTGCCGCTAGTACACTAGAAAAATTGCCAGGAACAAAATATCATGAGTGTTCCTGATTTACACTGATCAGCCAAAACTTTAAAACCACCTACCTAATATGATGTAGGTTCTCCTCTCGCTGTCAAAGAGCTCTCACCCGAATAGGCATAGGTTCAACGAGATGTTATAGGTGTCTAGTGATATTTGGTACCATGACGGCAACAGAAGATCCCGCAGTTCCCGTAAATTACGTGGTTGGGGTGATGCTGCTAGGGCCCATTTCCTCAACTCAAACCACAAATGCTGAATAGGATAAAATTGAGAATTTGTGGGTCCTGGCAATAAAAGGAATTCCTCTTCATGTTATTTGAACCATTCCTGAACCTTCGTCGGTCGCAGTGTGGCATGGAGCATTATCTTGTTGAAAGACGCCATCTGCGCCAGAGAATACAGTCGCTATAAAGTGTTGTACTTGGTCAACCATGACGTTCAGGTATGTAACAGCTCTACTATGATAATACACTGACTGAAAAAAAAAGTCCCAACACCAAGAAGGGGTTGTGTTAGATAAAAGACAGTTGGTAGGTGGTGAGAATACATCTGTAAGATGACGTCAATGCAAATTTCGCACTCGGCGCGTACGTGTGGCGCTAGTAGCGCCCCTAGGAACATGCAAAGCAGGTTTTCTGTAAATACGCGCTGTAACGTTCGTGAGCGTTAGTTATCGTTGAAATTCGACGTAGGGTGTTGATGTTAGTCAAGAATGCCTTTAAGAAGACGAAGAAGCCATTATCAACAGCTCACGGAGTTTGAACGAGTTCGTGTAATAGGGCTACGAAAAGGTGGATTTCCTTTCCGCAATATTGCAGGACGACTTGGCAGGGATGTAGCCACTGTGCAAGATTGTTGGCAGCGGTGGTCCAGGGAAGGTACTGCCTCAAGAAGACCGGGTTCCTGCCTGCCACGTGGTACTACTGAGAGAGAAGACCACCGTGTATGGCGTATGGCCGTGGCGCATCGTACCGCGTCTGCGGCAACAATTCGAGCTGCAGTTGCCACCACAGTGACACAACGAACTGTTACAAATCGGTTACTTGAAGGACAGCTCCGAGCCTGACGCTCTGTAGCGTGCATTCCACTTACTCCAAACCACTGCCGTTTGCGACGTCAGTGGTGTCAAGCTAGAGCTCATTGGAGGACGGAGTGGAGATCTGTTGTGTTTTCTGATGAAAGCCGGTTCTGCCTGGGTGCCAGTGATGGCCGTGTGTTGGTTAGAAGGAGGCCAGGTGAGCGCCTGCAACCAACCTGTCTGCGGCAGAGACACACTGGACCTACACCTGGAGTTGTGGTCTAGGGAGCAATTTCCTATGACAGCAGGAGCACTCTCGTGGTAATCCCACGCACCCTGACGGCAAAGTTGTACGTCGGTCTGGTGATTCAACCTGTTGTGCTGCCATTCATGAACAGCATTCCACGGGGTGTTTTTCAACAGGATAACCCTCGCCCGCATACCGCTGTTGTAACCCAACATGCTCTACAGAGTGTCGACATGTTGCCGTGACCTGCTAGATCACCAGATCTTTCACCAATCGAGAACGTATGGGACATCATTGGACGACAACTCCAGCGTCACCCCAACCAGCATTAACCGTCCCTGTATTGACCGACCAAGTGCAACAGGCATGGAACTCCATCCCACAAACTGACATCCAGCACCTGTACGACACAATGCATGAACGTTTGCGTGCTTGCATTCAACATTCTGGTGGTTACACCGGTTATTAATGTACCAGCATTTCGCATTTAAAATGGCTCTTCTCGCGCTTACAATAAGCAGTGATCTTGAAACCTTAATCTATTAAATATGTTACCTATGCAAATGTATTGCCGCCATTTCATTCCTCCACAACTATTTTTTCGTGGTGTTGGGATTTTTTTCCCTCAGTGTAGATCCAAGTGTTCCCCAGAAACTATTGCTTAGACTATCATAGTCCCATCAGGAATCTGGGTCCATCCCACACCCAGCAACTTTGAAATGCTGTAAAAATTCCATGAAATTTGATTTAAAATTAAGAAGAGCCAAAGTCTGATACCATGCTTTTGTCAAACCGTATGCATCGACGTCACGACCTTGTTCTAAATCGTAAAACACTTACGGATCTTAAATTACTTTTTCCCCCCTTAATTAATTTACTTTTCCCATTCTTTAATTTTATGTTCAAAAAATGATTTTATAGACTCACCGTTCGGAGAACGGCCATGACTGCTAGTGCTTGTGTTTATACAATTCTCCAAGGTTTTTAGCTAGGTAGACTTTTCGCGGAAGCCTCTGGCTAAATTAAATGCAGGGGCATTTCTTGCAATTTGGCTTATCTAATTAAGCATCGCACATCGCAACAAAGAAGGTATCTCACATGAATAGCATTAAGTTCAGAAATCACTTTTAAAGTTTGCATGTTTCGGAAAAGTCGATTGTGGCTTTGATTTTTATTATCCTTGGACAGAAAGAAATCTTATTATGCTTGCTTCAGATGATATTTAAGGTAAATGGCGGTTCAAATAGATATCAGTTTGTTTCCTTTCTTCAACCGATATGTGCCCGAAATTCTTCGAGAGAACGATGGCCAATCGAACTCAATGTCGTAAACCAACATCATAAGATTTCTTTTTGCCCATGAAGAGAATTTATAGTAGAGGGAATCTGAGATAATGAAGTTGCATTTGTTGATTGCTCTACGTCGAAAAAAAAACTAATTCTGGTCTTCCTTTCATTTGAGATCTAAAACATCAGAACCTCTATAAAAGAGAAAAATACACCACTCAGTCAAATACAAAAAATCCTGTAGATCCATGCAAATTTAACAAAGCTTGCTGTGATTAATACGGTATAATAAAGATTCCAGTTTTTAAGGTCATTTTGTGATATAAATCGTCTTCTAGTTAATAATATAGTTAGTAATAATTCATGTCTCCTAGAAATCCACTTTTAAGCCAGTCTTCAAAATGTTACTGCACTCGCTACCACCTAGCTGCAGTTCATCACGGAATGATCTCAGATTCAAGTAAGAAGTTCTGCCGCTGGTAAATTCTTAGGACATTATTGATCTCTTTACAAGTTGTATCTGTGTAAATAATAGATTTACGCAGTTGTCTTGTTTTCCGTAATCAAGTTACGTGATGAAATAGTCTTTCATGCTGTGTGAAGGTTGTACAACGAACAGTGTCTTCAGAAAGGTGTTGGTCAATTTTTATGGCGCAAGGGCCATGTTTGGCCAAAGAGCGCCATAAAAATTGAAAACAGAAAGGTGTACCAACTGCTGTGATCGAAATAAAGTTATTAGTGCTTATTTATTTCAGCCACTTCCGTTCCTTAGTGTTGGGATTATTTGATCATTAAGGTTTAAATATGCTGAAGTGATAAGTCAATAGATTATACGGTGTTTCAGATACTATATATATTTTTTTTGATTGAAATTTTAAAGACCACTGAGAGCAACTCAAAGGGGATAAGCAGTCGCCCTTCCCTAATTTAACGCCACGACTTCCAGGGAAGGGAGAGAGAGAGAGCCAAGGCCATAAGACAAACACACATCCATACCGCACCAGGATTCGAACCCGGACCTATCTCAGACGAATGATCAGAAGCCAGATGTTAGACAACTCTGCCACCTGTACGACTACTATAATTTGATTACAGCATTTGAGAGATTCAACAATCTAAGCGTTTGGAATTGAAGACAGGACAGGACAAGGAAATTTCTGGAACGCTCTTTCAGCTATGTCGGCTGGGCTTACTCTCTTCATCAAACGTACTATCGCCGGAGGGAAACAAGATGCGCTGGACTGAAAGAAAGTAAGCATAGTGCAATAAGTCCTCACGATGAGGGAGCCCTTTGACCCCACCAATAGGGCTACGCAGTCCCAGAAGAAGACTTTGAGCACTATAACGTGATGTCATCTGCTGAGTTTTGGGTGTGCTAAATACGCGGGTCTTTTTATTTATTTTTTTGATTGGAGGTTAAACGACCACCGTGAGCAACTCAATGGGCTATAAGCAGTCGCCCGTCCCTAATTTAGGATCACTGGTTCCAGGGAAGGGAGAGAGCCAGTGCCGTAAGACAAATACAACATCCATGCCTCACCGGGATTCGAACCCGGACCCCTTTCGGACGAATGATCAGAGGCCATCGCTTAGACCACTGCGCCACAGGGGCGGCTACGCGGGTCTATAGAATCCTCGTGATTTAGCAAATAGCAGAGCGTACGGTCTACGTGTTGTAGCAGATATCTGCTCTAACCAGACCAACAAACAATTTGTCAATAACCAACGTCTCGGTTTTAACATTATTGACACTATCAACAGAAGAGGTATGCATCTACTAGTGACATCAAGATGCCGAATGGTGTTACGTTTATGTATTCCACCCGTTGCACAGTGCGACGAAGTGTTTATGTACAATGCGATGAACACTATGCACATAATGTGGTGTTTTCTGCATTGTATTGCGAAATCATAGCATTCACGAAAGTCAGCGTACCAACGGGCACTGGATGAACGCGTCCACTGTCCACGAGCCTCTCACACCCCGTGGGGTAACAGCGCGTTTCCTATTCCAGATAAATGATTTCCCTTCATTTTCCATCTTTATTCAAGGTACTATGCCAACCAGACATTCATGCTGTTTCGAAATGGGCGATCATCCCGTTTCAAAATTTATGTCAAAATGCACTCTGTGTCGTACTTATCTCAGAGGTGACACACATGTTAAGAAAGCAAAGTTGCAACGACAAACTCAGTCGGTGTAGCTTAATTGGGAAAGTATTCAGCTCCGCAGCAAAAAAATACGGTTTTGATTACCACCACAGGAAAATGACTTTAACGCTATATTGGCGCCTGAAAGTAAAATGGAGCTACTGGCCGTCGGGATCTTCGAACAGTGTGTGATGGCCGCTGGGATCTTCGAAAAATGTGTGATGGCCGCTGGGATCTTCGAAAAAATGTGTGATGGCCGCTGGGATCTTCGAAAAACGTGTGATGTTGATTGGGATCTTCGAAAAACGTGTGATGTTGATTGGGATCTTCGAAAAACGTGTGATGTTGATTGGGATCTTCGAAAAACGTGTGATGTTGATTGGGATCTTCGAAAAACGTGTGATGTTGATTGGGATCTTCGAAAAATGTGTGATATTCGTTCCACACATCTTTTGGCATTAGACCGAATTCCTTCTTGTACCATGAGTTTTCCTTCATGCGTTGCTTGTCGGCTGCCCCGGAAACCTACGATTCTATTCCATCCATTTCGCAAAATGGGGTGGGGTGGGGGAGGATATGTAGGACGTACCTATCTCAGAGGTAACGCCCATGTTAAGACAGCAAGGTTGCAGCGACAAACTGCGTCGGTGTAACTGAATTGGAAAAGCAATCGGCAGGCAGCAGAATGATGTGCGTTCGATTCCTACCAGAGGCAAATAGTCTTACGCTATTTTCACCATAACTCTCATCACGGGCTTATCACGCCACCACAATCAGTTGCAATTCTCTTCTAGTGGAAAAGGAAGTTTACTGAGTGGTTCTATTTTCCACGCAATGTCGATTCTGGACAAGAAAGCGTGTGTAGTGTTATTTTGAAAAATCAGTAAATATGAGGGGAAATACGTCCCAGCCACACGGGATGTCTTTTCGTTAGACGTTCTGCAATGGATGTGGAAAACACATACCTGAAACGCAGCAGCTTAGGGCATTCCTTCAAATGACAAACACAGAAAATGCGAGGTCAAAGTCAATGAAATCCACAAAAGTAGTCATCCCACGATGAAAATGTGTAGAATCTTGGGTGAGTTAGAGCGCACCACAAAAACGAAAGTCATGGACCGAAACGCAGCGCACAACCATATTTAAAAAAAAAGGAAGACTTCTAATTCGATGTTGGACGATTACGTTTCTGCAATGATGCGACACCTGCCTATCTTTTTATTCAACTGGATACAAAGCAATCAGATGCCATTTCCACCATGTCGGACGTCCAACTATGCTACACTGTTGCTTATAATTACTGTAGCAGTCCAGGATAAATAGTCTTTAACAAAATAGGAAAAACAATATGCCAGAAGGGGGGATGGATAATGACACAAGAGCTAATAAGATTTGTTCTAAATGTCTTCGAGTAAAAGTAGATGATGCTTGCAACTACTACTTCAAATTGCAGTATTATATATATACGTAAACAACCATCATAAACTTTGGGATAAAATATTATTATAGTGAAAGGCAAGATAGATATTGTTTGTTAATACAGCAGAGGTTTGAAAATCCGAACGTCAGAAATACTAACAAGGTCCTCCTACACTTTTTTTTTTTTTTTTTTTTTTTTGCAGTGGTGGAAAGTTTAAGTATAATCCGTTCATTTTAACTTGGCACTTGATGATAATGGAATCGCCTAATTTTGGGGTGCGAGCATTTTGGCAGCGACGTATTGAAGGTGGTGACTTCTGATATGAGAGACGAAAGGCGAAAACTTCCCCAGTCACTTGTTCCTAGCGGGGCTAAAATTTTACGACCCATTACTACGGTAGTACCACCCTTCGTTTTATTCCTTCGCCCCATTGTTCACTGTGAGCAGAGAGGAAAGTTATTCCCTCTGCGCTCAACATAAAATACACTCCTTTGCAATTGGAACCAGCGTGTAATAATTGGCAAATTTCGGAATTTGTACTTTATGTTTAAAAATTTCATAGCAGTACTAAAAATGTCAAACTTGTTTCGCAATGCATAGTAACAAAAGAAAACTTCGTCTTATGTAGTTTTTTTTTTTTTGTATACAGTTGCTTATTTTTTGGTACATGTATTTGGATAATATAATGTAAAAATGTTAGCGTACTTGTATTTTTTTTATACGTGTTCGATAAATAATTCGAACACATCGAAAATCCAAACTACCAGTGGTCCCAGTTAGTTCAGATCTTCGAGGCTCTACTGTAATTTCAATCAAAATTTACGCAGAGTTCAAACAATTTGGTCAGAAGGCTGACAGGTGGGGAAATATAGAATCTAGTGATATCTGACACGTATCATATATTACCTAAGCGAAACCCATATCTAGCTTCCTATTCGTGGTTCTCCAAAGTGAAAATCCTCCAAATACGTGGCGTCAGTAAAAAAACAAATACATCGCTCTTTCCACGTTCCAGAAACACATAGCAACCAAAATTTTTGTATTCGGACACCTCCGGGGAATTTAACTGCTATAATTAATGGATTTAACTGCTACAATTAATGGATTTAACTGCTATATTTAATGTTAAGCCAGTTCCGTTAGTGCCCACCAGATGGAGACGTCTCAGTAGCTGAGCCCATCTTACGGATTTATGATGTCAGAAGTTGACTTAGAAACACACACAGCACAGTGGATTGTTGGCCACCGTGGTGTAAGGCTAACGCGCTCGGCTAGATATCGAGAGATCCGTGGATTCAATTCCCCGACGGTGACCGAATAACAATTTTTCGGTTGCTCTGTGTTTCTGGAACGTGAAAAGAGCGATGTATTTGTTTATGTTTTCGTGGTTCTCGTTGAAATTTACTTCATAGAACTTTGCTTCCTATTCGTGGTTCCCGATAAAATTTACTGCATAGCACTTTGTTCAGTACGCTTGGTCCTCGAAGAAATTTTATGCATAGAACCTTTACTTTACCCGTGGTTCTCGTTGAAACTTATTCCATTGAACTTTGCTTCTTACTCGTGGTTTTTGTTGAAATTTACTGCATTGAATTTTGTTCCGTACACGTGCTCATTGAAGAAATTTAATGCATAGAACTTGTACCTTACCCATGGTTCTCGTTGAAACTTATTCCATAAAATTTTCCTTCCTATTCGTGGTTCTCGTTGAAATTTACCGCATATAGTTTTCTTCCGTACCCGTTGTCCTCGTTGCAATTTACTGTACAACACTTTGTTCGGTACCCGTAGTTCTGATTGGAATAGCATTGTTCGGTAACCGTGTTCTGGTTACTGCATAACATTTTCTAGTTTGTTTTAAACAAACTAATTTTACTGTATAGCCTTTTAAACCAAATTCCAGACAGAATTAAAATTAAATGCTTTACACTTTTTGCTGAATCTCGAACATGACAATTTTCTTTAGTAGTCTTGGTTAAAATTTGTTATATAGCGTTTTTACTGTACTAGGGACAGGATAAAAATTTTTCGCATAAAGCTTCCACTGAATTCTTGACATGATCAAAATTAACTGTATTAAATTTGTCCTGTACTCTTGGCTGTAGCTGAAATTTACTGTATTCCGCATTTTTAACACTATCAAAATTTTCTTAGCGTTTGGTACCGTATCAAACATACAACAAAAATTTACTATATTCTACACCCTTGGACCCCAGTGAAATTTACCACTCGTTTTGCTTTGGAAATCATTAAAATTTACTGCATAACCTTCCCTCCGTATCCTGGGAAACATCACACGTGTCAAAAACATTTGATCTCAAAGGGATATTTTTTGGATCTAAGACAATGAGTTAATGTGGTAACATGTTTTCGTGAAAATAACTTACCTGGGCAACAAGCACAGACAAATATGAATGGACATAAAAATCCACAAAAATTCATAAAATCCGCTTACATGGTGGAACGTATATCTCCAATTTAACCAGTAGCGTCTGACATGCGGGAGAAAAAGGGGAGCTTCCCCGAACTCATTCGCGAGTGGGGACGAAACATCACATTTGCCCTTCACTTTTCTACCTTTTCCATTATGGTCGTAATCGGAAATCGGATAAATACTTGGATTTTTCATGTTTTCATTTTATGCTATAAAGGTGGTTCCACTTAAAAAATCTGCTCTATGTTTTTAATTGGAAAAAATTGTGTAGACATTTTCTTCGCAATTGATTTATTCCCAAGGATGAAAATTTGCACATCCATAAAAACAATTTTGTATAATAGCCTAGTATACTTAATATTTCCTAAAACTTACCAATGATTCTATTGAAAATTAAAATTAATAACTTTTCCTTTAGTAGCGTTAAAATATGCTAAAAGATGGCGCCACATGTACACGTGACTTGTTAAACGCAATCGCATCGCAGTTTTTTTTTTTTGATAATTTTATTACTTTTCCGAAAGGAATAGACATTTGAGTCTATCCATGCGATTGTCTGGAATGATTTGAGCCACTTACATTAAATTTTCTGACAATGTAGCGGAAAATGTGGCAGAGTGAGCTTTGTCTTATTTTGGAATTAAAAATTAACAATACCTACAGTTCTGTTAATATTTTCAACCAAATTATTGTCAGAAAATTTAATGTAAGTGGCTCAAATCATTCCACACTATCACATGGATAAACTCAAGTGTTGATTCCGTTCTGAAAATTAATAAAACTATTGGAAAAAGAAATGCGACGTGATTGCATTTAGCAAGTCATGTATATGTGGCGCCATCTATTAGCAGATCTCAAAGCTACCAAAGAAAAAGTTATTGATTTTTAGTGAAATTATGGGTAAGTTTCAGCAAATATTAAGTGTACAAGGCTATAATATAAAGTTGCTTTTATCAATGTGCAAATTTTCCTACTTAAAAATACTTTAATTGCAAAGAAAATGTCTACAGAAGTATTTACCGTTGGAAACATACTGCACAGTTTTTAGATAGATCCACCTTAAAATTCCTCCTGCTAAAACTAAGCTTTTAATTATTAACCATCTAGAACTTAGAAATTCTAATACCATTCTTGAGACGCAGATTAAACTCACCTGGCTTATTAAATATGAAAAAAATAAGTTTCATAAAGTACCAATCTTGTAGTTATTAAGTAAAAACCTGCCTCATGAGTTTTTTTATTTTTCTGGGACAAACGACAACCATCAGCAGTTCTAAAGTCGTCTATAAGCAACCGCCTGTCTCCAATTTTGTGCCACAGGCTCCGAAAAAGGGAAAGTCAGTTACCTATGACAAGGACACCATTCATGCCTCATGTGAGAATCGTGCGAGCGCCCTCTATGCTCAACGTTCAGAAATTACCGGATAGAGCACTGCGCTACCAGGACGACCGTCTCACGAAGTACCAGCCTTAAGTAAACAGTTATCCTGAAATTCTTGAAAGGTATTGTGTTTTTATAAGAGCAGGAACGCTTTTTCATTTAAGTATAATGAAATCGGTCTGTAATGAAAGGGGAAGTGAAGAAAATGGATATACACTCATCGTCAAAAAAAAAAAAAAAAAATTGCACCCAGAAGGAAGCAACCGACAGGAGTGAAACGTGTTTGGTAGGTTCGACATCGTGAGTCATGCAAATGATTCAGGTATCACACTCGACCGCATATTGACACCAGAAAGGAGGGGTCGTATCGCTGTGCTTGACCGGCTATATAAGGTCCTCCCGTTTGGCGTGCTTGCTATTCTGACTCGTGTTGTTCTGTTGGTTGTATCCTTTGCAAGTGACGTATACCTCGGAAAATGTTTAGAAGCAATTCTAGCAGTTGGAGAAGTTCGAGAGGGGCCGCAACGTCGGACTCCCGGAAGGGGAATGGTCTTATTGTCATATTGCGCTCCACACCGGTCTTGCAGATATCGGCAGTGGACAAGACACACAGCAGCGACAGGAAGGGTCTGGGAGACCTAGACGAACCACGGAGAGAAAGACGACTGACGGGTTGTCCGTCATACGTGGAGTGACCCAACAGCTACTATTGCGGATATTCAGCGAGCATTGGTGCCCTCCATGCATCGTCCAATTAGTGCCAGCACCATTGGCAGATGGCTGCACTGCGCAGTACCACACGCATGCAGACCGTTACGACGACTGCTCTTAACACCATCGCATCGTCACCAAAGACTACAATGGTGTCGTGCCAGACTGTCATGGAGCCACTCAGATGGCAGCGGGTGATCTTCAGTGACGAGTCCCGCTTTTATCTTGGAGGAGACGACCAACGAATCCGTGTGTGGAGGCACCGTGGTCAGCGCCAAGATGAACGGTTTGTTGTGGAGCGTCACACGTCCAGAAGACCTCGTGTCATGCTGTGGGGCGCAATCGCCTAAGATGCCAGATAACCTTTGGTGTTCATTACAGGCAGTTTGACAGCCCACCGTTATGTTAATCAGGTCCTGCAACCAGTGGGCCTAACTTTTCTGAACGATCACTCCGGTGCGATTTTTCAAGAGGACAACGCTCGTCCACATACTGTTGCTGTCTCGAGAGCTTGCTTTCACGGCATTGACACTCTGACATGGCCAGTCCCATCGCCAGACCTTTTGCCAATTGAAAATGTGTGGGATGCTATTGGACGCGCTATCCACACTTCACCCGTACCGCACAATACGCTGGAACTGCGTGAGAAGATACAAGCTGCATGGGTTGGCTTATCTCAGGACACTTTTAGGAACCTGTACAACTTCATGCCCAGACGTCTGGCATGCTGTGTGAGCAAACATGGCGCCCTGACGCAATACTGAGAGACACTTCTTATCGGCGTGTAGCTCAATAAATATTGCCAATATAAGGCTCAATATTTAATCATTTCTTGTTCCTGATAACCTTATCTTCCTCCCGAATAGCATTGTAATCCGACCCGTCTTTCTGGGTGCAACCATTTTTTGACGATGAGTATTTTTATAGGTATGTTGTTTGAAGTACAAAGTAAAGGGCTATGGTTTTTCAATGGAATTCCTTCTCATGTGGAGGTGTCTAAATCAACAGAGATTAAAATCGTTTATACCTACGTAATATGAGCAAAATACAGGGCAATTCAAAATTATTCATCTGATTTCAAAAAAGCATAATTCCATACCTGTCATCCGTGTATGGCCTGGTGATATACCAAATGAAAGAGGAAATCTCCGAGTTTTAGTAGGTCACCAAAAGAGGGCTCCACTGTCTCTGTGGGGCCGCCTCATTGGCATTGTGCTGTTCACTGTTTCTTCAACGAAGTGCTTCCTTGCCATTGGATTGGTCGCAGTGGACCCCATGACTTGGTGCTCTACAACTGGCCACCTAGGTCACCAGAACTTACACAGTGCAACTTCATTTGGCAATATGTACATACTGTGTATATGCCAACTTTGCCTACAACCCTGGATGCGCTTAAAGACGTATTATTACTGCGGTGGAGTCACACTTTGAAATGAGAGTAGCGGCGGGGGGGATACACTATCGTTTCGACGTTGCGAGTGTAACTCAGGGAAGTCACACAGAGCACTTACAAGATGAGAAACAAAACTCGGCCAGTTTTTCTTTATCACTACTCACCTTGTATTTGTAAACTTCGAAAATATAGTCATTTGAAATCGGATGAATCTTTTTGAATTACCCTGTATTTTATTTCAAAAAACCTTATCACATTGATATAAAATTCAACACTGTTAAAAAATCTACTTAAAAATGAAAACCTGAACCTACTCGTTTTATCGTAGGCGTGTACATGACATACTCAAATATAAGTAACCATACATACCTACAAATAACTGCGTCAATAAATATAATCTCGTATTACTTCATTTTAGATATTATAGATTTCAAGAGAAATTGTTTAATAAATGTGTAAAGTGACACACATAAATAATTGGTACAACAAAGTCACTAATCACAAGTAATTTAATTATGCATAAAATATATTTGTATGCGTTTTTACATTAACTATATTTGTGTCAATCACAAAAAATAATATATTGTCGCTTCATCACTATATTTGTCAAAATCGTGCGGTCCATTTGCCCAGAATGTGAAAACGAGTATATCTATTATCCCAGATGTGCCATCGAATAATATACTTTGATTCTATGAATAAATGGGTATGTATGGAGTACAGGTATTCCATATTTGAAATCGAGCCGCGGTTGGCTTAGTGGTTAGAGATTCAGACTACAGATCGAGGGACCCCAGGTTCAAACCTAGCATGGTAGCGCGAATTTCTAACAATCGCTGAACATCCGCCATGCATTGCACGAGCACGTTAAGTGACGGTCACAGGGTAGCAATCTCTCGGTTAAGGTTCCTACCCCCCACCCTAATTTCTCTGTCTTCTATGTGCAACATCGTACTGTGACGCCATCAAGTGTGCTCACTTACAAACTATCCGGTCAGAATCGCTAGATTCGCTCTAACTTCCTTCAGCTACTGTGCACTGCCCGTAAGGGCACAGAAACTGAATGAAGTTAGAACACATATATTACTTTGAAATATGGATTTTTTGAGTACATGTATTTGAAATATGTACTCAAAATGAACACATATATTTCAAATTAGAAATGCCAGATATATTTACAATTGATTCCCTGTATACTCAAAAATGAGTACGTGTCATTTTCACAAACGAGGCACAAGTACTTGGAGCTATTATAAGCCCAGGAAGTACCCAAAAACGAGTGCATTTTGCTTCTTTCTAAGTACCAATTTTTAACAGTGAAGTTTTGCATTATTCAGATTTTATCGATATGACCGTTTTAGCTGTAGATAGGGCTATCTATAGCTTGGAGGCCGCCAAAGGAGGCCGAGCCTCCCCTGAAAAAGTTTCAGCCTCCCTGAGAAATGCCCAAGGAAGAGTAAAAATTAACATATACCATTTTTCAAAAAAATCTAACGAAAGAAAACTGAATATAACACACTCCGATCAGACCGAGTGAAACAGCACGTAATCCTTGCGATACAAAAGCATGTCCTCATCAGTAGAGAAACTGGTAGTGTTAATACACTGAATTGGTTTTACTGAAAATTTTTATAAACACAGTAATGCAGTTCGCAGATCAATTTGTCGGTCTGTTTTCCCTGAAAAACTCTTACAATCGTTCACTATGTTTTCATTCAATTTCCCGTGCTGCTAACGATTACTCATTTTTCAATTGCTCTTGCACTCAGTAGATAGTGAAACAATCTTATCTTCGTATGAATGGAGTTTTTTTAAACAAAAATTACTTTTCTTGACTCTCATCTCAAACAGAAACACCTTTATCTGCAGTAATGACTATCTTACTCAGTACATTGTGAAGAAAACACATACCGAACCGCAACTGCAGTAATGCATGTTCCTGTCCGAGGGGAATTTTAGTAAATCAGGTTGTGGCACCAAAAAACGATCAAGGTGTATGAGCAGCTGAACTTCAATAGCGGTTCCTTCTTATTCGGCAATATTTCCACGTAAATGCCACAAGTTAATTAACTATTTGATATATCAAATAAATAATCAGCTGATTTTCTATTAAAACTGTCAAAGACATATCGTCTGGAAGTGTTTTAAAAGTTTACATAGGAAACAATGATAATACTATAAAATAATCAGATGATTTTATATAGATTTATATACACTCAGTAGGCAAAACATTTGATGTAGGCGTGACAGGAAGTTGACTTGGGCATCCAAACGCGTAGAATCGAACACACCCAAACCGAACGCAGGCGATAAATTGTGAATTTTTTGAGTACGTATTTCAAATACACTGACAGAAAAAAAAAATCCCAACACTAAGAAGGGGTTGTGTTAGAAAAACGACAGTTGGTAGGCGGTGAGAGTACATCTGTAAAATGACGTCTATGCAAATTTCGCGCTCGGCGCATACGTGTGGCGCTAGTAGCGCCCCTCGGAACATGCAAAGCAGGTTTGCTGTAAATACGCGCTGTAACGTTCGTGAGCGTTAGTTATCGTTGAGATTCGACGTAGGGTGTTGATGTTAGTCAAGAATGCCTTTAAGAAGACGAAGAAGCCATTATCAACAGCTCACGGAGTTTGAACGAGGTCGTGTAATAGGGATACGAGAAGGTGGATTCTCTTTCCGCAATATTGCAGAACGACTTGGCAGGAATGTAGCCACTGTGCATGATTGTTGGCAGCGGTGGTCAAGGGAAGGTACTGCCTCAAGAAGACCGGGTTCCTGCCGGCCACGTGGTACTACTGAGAGGGAAGACCACCGTGTATGGCGTATGGCCGTGGCGCATCGTACCGCGTCTGCGGCAACAATTCGAGCTGCAGTTGCCACCACAGTGACACAACGAACTGTTACAAATCGGTTACTTGAAGGACAGCTCCGAGCCTGACGCCCTGTAGCGTGCATTCCACTTACTCCAAACCACTGCCGTTTGCGACGTCAGTGGTGTCAAGCTAGAGCTCATTGGAGGACGGAGTGGAGATCTGTTGTGTTTTCTGATGAAAGCCGGTTCTGCCTGGGTGCCAGTGATGGCCGTGTGTTCGTTAGAAGGAGGCCAGGTGAGCGCCTGCAACCAACCTGTCTGCGGCCGAGACACACTGGACCTACACCTGGAGTTGTGGTCTAGGCAGCAATTTCCTATGACAGCAGTAGCACTCTCGTGGTTATCCCACGCACCCTGACGGCACAGTTGTAAGTCGATCTGGTGATTCAACCTGTTGTGCTACTATTCATGAACAGCATTCCAGGGGTGTTTTGCAACAGGATTACGCTCGCCCGCATACCGCTGTTGTAACCCAACATACTCTACAGAGTGTCGACATGTTGCCGTGGCCTGCTAGATCACCAGATCTTTCACAATCGAGCACGTATGGGACATCATTGGACGACAACTCCAGCGTCACCCCCAACTAGCATTAACCGTCCCTGTATTGACCGACCAAGTGCAACAGGCATGGAACTCAGTCCCACAAACTGACATCCAGCACCTGTACGACACAATGCATGAATGTTTGCGTGCTTGCATTCAACATTCTGGTGGTTACACCGGTTATTAATGTACCAGCATTTCACATTTAAAATGGCTCTTCTCGCGCTTAGCTGTGATCTTGAAACCTTAATCGATTAAATATGTAACCTATACGAATGTATTGCCGCCATTTCATTCCTCTACAACTATTTTTTCGTGGTGTTGGGATTTTTTTTCCCGTCAGTGTATATAAAAATTAAGAGGCAGCAGGGATTCCCAATAGTTAGAGTAGTAACAAAAAAACGAAATTCGTGGGGTAAATTATGAAATTTCGTGAAAAGTGTGCGGCCTATGATATACACTAACATTTCCCCCCCCCCAAAAAAAGAAGTCTGCTAAGTTATGAGCAGTAATACAAATGACTAGTACGTAACTAAATAAGCATTATAACTTCATAAGTTTTTAAAATTGATACTTACATTTATAAGCCATTCAGATTCTGGCAATATTATCAACGCCGTTACACGAGATCTAGATTTCCACTTAAGTGGACGGCATTTTGATACATTATATTATACATACACAGAATTTCTTCTTTATGCTGTGTCTGTTGTGCTGTAACACGTTTTTAAATTTAGAAAAGGATCGTTCAGTATAGACACTGTTTGTGGGTACTAAAAAACAACGGATGGCGACGCTATGTAGCTCAGGAAAACGACCTTGTTTCGTATTCCAGAAGTCCAACAAACCTTCGCTGACACGAAATTCTTTTACACTCGCTTTATATGCACGAAATTCACATTTTAGTTTGTCCTTATCTTCGAACATAGGAATGTGGCTGAAAACAAACAAATCTTCGTCGTCGACTAAAAGGTCCAAATAATGCCAGCGGTGGTACCACACCCTATTAGGCACGTTAAACTTTCTTTTTATAGATGTTCACATTATTCTGTCCAACGCCAGAATAATGTGAACACCTAGAGGAAAAAAAGTACAATTTCACAGGCCTCTTACATTTAATTGCGCAGGCCTTTATGTAATTGCACTTATATAAGAAAGTAAGTACAATTTCACAGGCCTCCCTTTATTTACTAGTAACTTCCCCTACAATGCACCTCTTTTACGCTTTCCAAACGTAGGTTGAAGAAGTGTATATGCTCCAGCTTTGTCCGTCCGCCCATACGTACGATAACTCCCGTGAAAATGGTTCGATTTCGACGAAATTTTAGTATATTGTAGAGGACCACCTGGGGACAAACCCTATTGAAAATGGGCGAAGCAGGGTCAAAGGTCAGAACATAGGAGCGGGATCCATTCCATTGCTCTAACGCGTCATAACTTGCGTAAAAAATTGTTCGATTTCGATGAAAATTTAGTATGTGGTAGGGAACAACCTGGGGACGATCCCTATTGAAAATAGGTGAAATATGGTCAAAGGTCAGGACATAGGAGCTGGATCCATTCCATTGCCTTTATGCGTCATAACTTGCGTAAAAATTGTTCGATTTCGATGAAATTTTAGTATTTGGTAGGGAACCACCTGGACACGAGCCCTATTGAAAATGGGTGGAATGGGATCAAAGGTCAGGACATAAAAGCGGGATCCATTTCATTGCCTTTATGCGTCATAACATGCGTAAATATGGTTCGATTTCGATGAAATTTTAGTATGTCGTAGGGAGCCTCTGGGGACGAGCCCTATTGAAAATGGGCGAAATGGGGTCAAAGGTTAGGACACTGGAGTGGGATCCATTCCATTGCCCTTATGCATCATAACTTACATAAAATGCTTAGATTGCGACAAAAATTTATCATGTTGTTCCTGAGGTATAGTGAACCGGTTCTGTTGAATATCAACAAAATGGAGTCAAAGTACATTGCCAAAAGCCAGATTTTTTCCACAGCCATTATTCTCATAACTTGCGTAAAACTGCTTCTATTGCAACAAAACTTTATCATGTTTTTCCGGAGGTATAGTGAAAAGGTTCTGTTGAATATCATCAAAATGGGGTCAAAGGTCAGGACACAGGAGCGAGATTTATTCCACTGCCATTATCCACATAACTTGAGTAATAATTTCTGGTACGTTGTAAAGCGTATCATAATCAATGCATTGCATGATTTTACTAACTTGTGTTTTTTATTGGAGGTTTAACGGCAACCGTGAGCAACTCAATGCTATAAGCAGTCTTCCTTCCCTAATTTAGGGTCACTGGTTCCAGGGAAGGGAGTGAGCCAATGCCGCAAGACAAACAACATCCCTGCCCCACCGGGATTCGAACCCAGACCCATCTCGGACGTGTGATCATAATCCAGCGCTTAGACCACTGCGCCTCCGGGGAGGCCTACAATTCATCACTAGTTACGGCCCCGTCTTTAGAATGTTCAAATGATGTCGTCACGACCTATTTTACAACAGCACAGTACGTTTTGGGATCTCACAAAAGACAAAAAAGAAAAAGAATGTTTTCCCTGATATCTTGCCCCCCTATGCCAAAAAATAGTTCCGAGGTCCCTGAATGTAATCATCGTTTGAGTTTCTGTTTTTACGTAGATTATGTTACATCTGTTATATTGTTTTTGTGTATGGCACATGAACATCCCCAAATTGACTTATGCTTTTTGGCAGCGATTGACGGTGAGCGAGAGGTCAATAAAACTCCACTCCCAGTGAAAAGTGTGAGGTCGTAGGAACGTAAGTGGATTTACAGTTGGAAATAGAATCGCATCTTATCCTGACAATGCGAGAGTTCAAAGATTATCTGAAAGTGCCATTGCATGTTATCGTGAAGCTTCTACAATCGTGTTACTTCAATAAATGGCAAGGAAATAAAGTTTACTTGGACTTTTAACTTACGTTTGCAATTTATACGAACTCTGACCGTACTTTATTTGTTAATGTTAAAGTGACTGCGTTGCTTCAACAAACAATCTGAAAAAACACAAAAGCGTCATTAAAACTCTATATCGGGTAGTCTGCGGATAGGGTCTATAAAAATAGCTAAGCTGAAACCACCCTGAAATGTTCTCAAGATTGGGCATTCTGTTAGGGATGCAGTTTGATTAGATTAATCTAACCAGAAAGGAATACTTAACACAATTTTTCGATACAAATCTCTGTTCTGTTATTGATTCAATTCTTTGAGTAATGCCGTAATTAAAGATGCTGCTCTGTGTTGATGATGTGGTTATGATCGAAATCGGAGAAGCAGCAGCATTTAACGACACACTTTCATTACTTTTATGCAGACATGTCTCCAATAATTACAACATGTACGTTATGATTTGCTTTAATTATAGGTAACCAACACTTAATGAAACGAAGAAATTCCTTTCTGAAGCGCACGAATCAGCAAAATATTCTGCTTAATTGGCCTCGTAATTATCAGGAACACTTGCTTGTCGGGCGAACCTAACCAACTGTTTCCCTCATAAGGAAATTACAGTAAGGGCAATTAATCACGTGAATCATTTTGTGCTTTCATCTGCATCGTCGTATGTTTTGGATGATATGTTGCTATAATCATTATCAATGGCGCTTTTTCATCAATAATCTTTAACATCCAGGATTATAATTCTGAAACTGTTATGGGCCAGAAGAAAGAATTTATGAAGAACAAAATTAGAGACATGACAGACTTGATTTGGACAGTAACTTTCATCACTGTATACCCCGCGCCTCAGTGAAGACTCCTTAAGATTACAGGGGTTCTGACAATGTATATAAAAAGATTCTAATTGATGTATTTTTACTGCCGTGCTGAAATTTTAGGGGAACCCCCCCGTTTAGAAACCGTAGGTTTTCTGGAGAACTTTCTTAAACAAAATTTCGACTTTTTAAACAATTCAGCCATGGACTAGCATGGACGAATTCCCCAGCGTTGTGCTATTGTTCTAAGCACCAGTCTGTGTTGCAAATACAGGAGGATTTTTTTCAAAGTGAAATGAGTAAAACATTATTTGCAAAATACCATGGCTGAAATTTGATGGTCACATCTGACCATCATCATCATCTTCAACCATTATCAATCCACTGCTGGATGGTGTCTCCAAATTTCTTCCACAATTGTCTGTCTTGGGGCTGTCTCTTCCATGTCACTCCCGCATACTTTCGAATTTCATCCATCCACCTCCCATGGGGTCTTCTTCTGGGTCTTTTCCTGTCCCTCGGAATCCAGTTGAAAATTTTGGTTGTCCATCGGTGATCCGTTCTTCTGGCAACATGTCCAGCCCATTGCAATTTCACTCTGGTCATGATGTCGTCCACTCCTGTCATTTTCCTTATCCACAAGTTCCTGTTCTTATCTTTCTTGGTTACACCGAGCATGCATCTCTCCATGCTTCTTTGAGTTGTCTGCAATCTTTGTATGTCTTTTTTAGTTAAGGTCTATGTTTTGGCTCCATACGTAAGAACTGGCAGGATGTATTGATTAAACGCTTTTCTTTTGAGACATACTGGCATACTGCTCTTAAAAATTGTACTGTTTCTTCCAAAAGCTCTCCATCAAAGTTTTATACGCCAATTAATTTCTTCATCAATGTGACCCTTACTCGATATCTGCTGCCCAAGATAAATGTAGGAATCGGTTGTCTCAAGCTTTTCTCCATCAACCGATAAATCTTCGTTTCTTGTAAGAGCATTGTACATCACTTTTGCCTTCTGAAAGTTCATTTTTAATCCCACTTCTTTACTTTTGTCAGCAAGTTCTTGGATCATACTCGCAGCTGTGAAGAGGTAGTTGCAAAGATGACTAGTTCATCAGCAAAACGAAAGTGAGTTAAGTAATCTCCATTAATCTTTATCCCTTTGTTTTCCCAGTTCAATGATTGAAAGACATTTTGCAATGTGGCGTTAAAGAGCTCGGGAGATATATTGTCACCTTTTCTCACTCACTTTCCAATCTTTATTTGTGCTGTATTCTCAAACATCCGATCCTTTGCACTTGCATTTTCATAGATGTTATTAAAAATGCTAAGGTATGCATCTTCAATACCACAGGATTTCAAAGCCATTGTTACTGCTGATGGTTTCACGGAATCGAAGGCCTTTTCATAGTCAATAAAAGCCATGCATAATGGGAGTTGATATTCTCTTGTTCTTCCAATTAGTTCTTTCAGTACATGGATATGATCTATAGTGCTGTAGCCACTCCTGAATCCAGCTTTTTTATAGAGCAAGATTATTGTAGCATTGTTCCAATCCTCAGGAATCTTCCCTTCATCAAGACATCAGGTGAAAACTTGGGCGAGTGTAGTTTTAATTTCTTCACTTTCTTCTTGTAAAATGTCTACGGTAATTCCATCTTCTTTTGGAGTTTTTCCCCGTTTCGTGTTCTTAATTGCATATGTAACTTCTACAGGGAGGATTGGATGGACTTTGGCACTGGTACCTGTCGTAATGTCTGGAATAGATGTATCATCCCTTTCATGTAGTTTTGAATAGAAATCTTTCGCCCTTGCCAAAATTTCGCTTCTATTTCTTGTTACAGTACCACCTTTTCTCAGAACCATAATCTGTTTTCTTCCTTTACTGAGATGTCCTTTTGCTCTCTTCAGGCTCTGGTTGTTTTCAATTGCTTTCCTCGCTAGTTCACAATATAATTTCCTTATGTCTTCAGTGATCCTTTTTCGCACTGTCTTGCATAGCTCTATATATTCCACGTTGGAAGTTACGTCTTTATTTGTCCTCATCTCTCTTCTCTTTTGCGTCAACATTTTTGTTTTTCCTGAAATTTTCTTCATATGTGACTTATTGTGAAAGAAGGAAAATGTGAATTTCAATACCGGTGATAGTTGCACTGTGCAACACTGAAAATTTGTCTAAAATCAAAACATTTTTTTACGCTTTCTAACCGTAGGTTGAAGAAGCGTATATGCTCCAGCTTTGTCCGTCCGTCCGCCCGTCCGCACGATAACTCGCGTAAAAATTGTTCGATTTTGATGAAATTTTAGTATGTCCTAGGGGACCACCTGGCAACGAACCTATTGAAAATGGACGAAATGGGGTCAAATGTTAGAAGATAGGAGGGGGATGCATTCCATTGCCCTTATGCGTCATATCTTGCGTAAATGTAGTTCGCTTTCGATGACATTTTGGTATGTTGTAGTGGACCACCTGCGGACGAAATTTATTGAAAATGGGCAAAATGAAATCAAAGTTCAGGAAAAAGAAGCAGGATCCATTCCATTGCTTTTATGCGTCATAACTTGAGTAATAACTTGAGTAATGATTTCTGGTATGTTGGAAAGCGTATCATATTCAATGCATTGCATGATGTTACTAACTTGTTAATAATTTCCAGGAGATAAACATGATTATTACATTCAAAATTGGCGATTGGATTTTTTTTTCAAAATATGCTGCTTTCATATACAGTAACATATTGATTTGAGTATTTCTGGTGCTGATCGAAGCGCCTAGGTGGCACAATTTCTACAATGAAAACAGCCCGTTTTCAACAATTTTGAGGTGCTAAACACGATTATGACATAAATAAAAAATTAGTGAATGGCTTTTGTGAGGAAGATGGAGCGAAACAAGTTAGCAGATTACAGCTCGAACGTGACGAAAGATTCTCAAAATTCGGTATATACGCGACAGGTGAATTAGTGTAGACCGATATGCAACCTTTACGAGTTAAGTGTATCTCGAAAATCTCAGCTGATCAAACATTTTTGTTGCCAATTTCGTGTTTAGCACCTCGAAGTGTACACTGCTGGCCACCCAAAATGCAACACCAAGAAGGAAGCATCCGATTGGCCTGAAATTCGCAACATGCGTCGCCCGCGAAAGGACATGCAAACGATTAGCATTGCAAATCATGTGCGCCCGGCACGCCACCGAGAAGCACTATAAGAAGGGTGCACAGAAGGCGAGGCGTAAGTAGTGGAAGTGTGTTGTCCTACCGGACCTGTGCGTGGGAAGCTTCCTGATACCTCGTCGCAGAATACGGCAGTCATTTCAGCACGTTTCGGAGCTCGACAGAGGACAAATAGTGGCTTATCGCGACAGCTGTTTATCGTACCGAGACATCGACGCCCGTGTGGGACGACATCCAGCCACAGTGAGTCGAGTATGGATTCGATGGGTGCAGGAGAGACGGACGGACCGACGTGAGCGATTGCCGCAGCAGCGGGCACACCACCGAACGAGAGGACCGGAATGTTATGCGGCGGGAATTGACGGCTCGCACCGCCACATCACGAACGTTAGCGCAGGCAATAGGGTGTGTTGCGCAATCACCTGTGTCAGCAAGTTTAGTTTGAAGTCGTCTACAGGAGCGGGGACTTGTCGCACGGTGCCCATTGCTCCGATTACCATTGAAGTTACACCACCGGCGAGTGCGGAGGTAGTGGGCCGTTGAGCGCCGCACCTGAACTACGGAATGGTACGATATTGTCTTCTCCGACAAATCCCGCATCTGCCTGCAACACTACGATGGTCGGATCCGCGTGTGGCGGCATCGCGGCGAGAGACTGTATGACGTTGCATTATGCATCGCCATACCTGTCCGTCGCCTGGCGTTATGGTTTGGGGCGCAATTGGATATGACACCCGCACCCCTCTGGTACGCATCGCCAGTACACTCAACAGCCACCGCTGCATCTCCGACGTTTTGGAGCCTGTAGTCGTTCCTTACCTGCATGACCTGCCAGCGGCCACGTTTCAACAGGACAATGCGCGCCCGCACGTGGCACGCATCGTGCAACAATTCTTCACGGCCTACCAGGTGTCTCTGCTACCGTGGTCCGCTTGTTCTCTCGATATGTCGCCCATCGAACACGTATGGTCGCTGATCAGCAACCGAGTGGCCCGGCAAGCATCACCCACGGCTACGCCTGATGAACTGTGGCAACGTGTGGAAGCAGCCTTGACCGACATACCCCAAGCCCACATCCAAAGCCTCTTCCGTTCGATGCCGCGGCGTGTAGCGGCCGTTAGTGCCAGCCATGGGGGGCCACACGAACTATTGATGCCTGCGTGTTCCGCAAGTCGCACGTGCCTGTAAGCTCAATCTTTTCATCTTTGTATCTGTTGTTATGTGTCCAGTAAATCTGGCTTTGCTATCTCGTGTCCTTCTTGGTGTTGCATTTTGGGTGGCCAGCAGTGTACAAGACGCGGCCGTTTGCACTTCAGAAGCACACCGATGGTCAAAACATTTGCTGTACAATGATTTTTTCCAAGTTCAACTGTTCATCACTTGCATAAATTCGAAATCAACTATAGTTGAAAGTATTTTTGTGTAACCGATATCAGGAATAGTTATTGATGTAAGACTTACATTGTCAGTTGTGACAATATTGGTAAATTTTATTAAAGACCAACGAAGGTACTCGGCTTTTCTCCGGGTTTAACAAAAAATACATGAATCAGCTTCTGGGCTAGCGTTTTCGGAGATTTCCTGAATTTATGAATATGATGTATTGCACGGAAAAATTTAACTGAAATGTGTTCCGGTAATGAACAAAACAGCAAACGAAGTCTATTCTTATATTCAAAGCAAATTGAATTTGCTTGTACCACGTACTGGTCATCCACGTAACACTTCTCTGAAAATTTGAAGACTTCATGATCCTGGACCGGGAATCGAACCTCGCATTTACAGATTACCGGTCGAGTATGCCAATCATTACACCACCCAGGACAGTGAAGCTCCAAGCAACTGAGACATAGGAATCTGAAAGTCCTTAGATTTTTGCTAATCGGAGCATCCATGCTTCCTCATAGCGCTTTGACCCAATTCACCACAACCATTGCACCACCCAGGACAGTGAAGTTCCAAGCAACTGAGACATAGGAATCTGAAAGTCCTTAGATTTTTGCTAATCGGAGCATCCATGCTTCCTCATAGTGCTTGGACCCAATTCACCACAACCATTGCACCACCCAGGACAGTGAAGTTCCAAGCAACTGAGACATAGGAATCTGAAAGTCCTTAGATTTTTGCTAATCGGAGCATCCATGCTTCCTCATAGTGCTTTGACCCAATTCACCACAACCATTGCACCACCCAGGACAGTGAAGTTCCAAGCAACTGAGACATAGGAATCTGAAAGTCCTCAGATTTTCGATAGTCGAAGCATCCGTGATTCCTCATAGCGCTTTGAAACAATTCACCACAACCATTACACAACCCAGGACAGTGAAGTTCCAAGCAACTGAGACATAGGAATCTGAAAGTCCTTAGATTTTTGCTAGTCGTAGCATCTCTGCTTCCTCATAGCGCTTTGACCCAATTCACCACAACCATTGCACCACCCAGGACAGTGAAGTTCCTCCAAACAACTGAGACATAGGAATCTGAAAGTCCTTAGATTTTTGCTAATCGGAGCATCCATGCTTCCTCATAATGCTTTGACCCAATTCACCACAACCATTGCACCACCCAGGACAGTGAAGTTCCAAGCAACTGAGACATAGGAATCTGAAAGTCCTTAGATTTTTGCTAATCGGAGCACCCATGCTACCTCATAGCGCTTTGACCCAATTCACCACAACCATTGCACCACCCAGGACAGTGAAGTTCCAAGCAACTGAGACATAGGAATCTGAAAGTCCTTAGATTTTTGCTAATCGGAGCATCCATGCTTCCTCATAGCGCTTTGACCCAATTCACCACAACCATTGCACCACCCAGGACAGTGAAGTTCCAAGCAACTGAGACATAGGAATCTGAAAGTCCTTAGATTTTTGCTAATCGGAGCATCCATGCTTCCTCATAGTGCTTTGACCCAATTCACCACAACCATTGCACCACCCAGGACAGTGAAGCTCCAAGCAACTGAGACATAGGAATCTGAAAGTCCTTAGATTTTTGCTAATCGGAGCATCCATGCTTCCTCATAGTGCTTGGACCCAATTCACCACAACCATTACACCACCCAGGACAGTGAAGTTCCAAGCTACTGAGACATAGGAATCTGAAAGTCCTTAGATTTTTGCTAATCGGAGCATCCATGCTTCCTCATAGTGCTTGGACCCAATTCACCGCAACCATTACACCACCCAGGACAGTGAAGTTCCAAGCAACTGAGACATAGGAATCTGAAAGTCCTTAGATTTTTGCTAATCGGAGCATCCATGCTTCCTCATAGTGCTTGGACCCAATTCACCACAACCATTACACCACCCAGGACAGTGAAGTTCCAAGCTACTGAGACATAGGAATCTGAAAGTCCTTAGATTTTTGCTAATCGGAGCATCCATGCTTCCTCATAGCGCTTTGACCCAATTACCATCCTAGCGGATGTAAGTCGGAGTTCACCAGTACCACAGATAAATCAATTAAGGAAGAAATATTCTTCATAATACATGGAAAATCGAGCATACTCGACCGATAAATTTGCAAATTGGACTGGTAATCGGGAGATGCGAGGTTCAATTCCCGCTCCAGGACGATGAAATTTTCAAATTTTCTGAGAAGTGTTTCATCCCACACAGCACAGAATATTTCGTATATGTTACAAGTACGTAGCACTGAAACATTGAGAGTTTTTAGATACTTTCACAATGTAACAGTAATGTTTCAGAAACCTTACGGTTGCGTCAAAATGCCCTCAAACGTTGCATAATTTTGAAACATAACCAATAAGTTACAGTGAAAGGTCTTTGTAAGTTCAACATACCGAATTCATGTTACTCTTAAGTATTTGAAAGATATTTGTAACTTTGCTGCATCAGAGTTACCTATTTGAAAAATATTTGTGACATATTACGGTTGCGTATTTACTACGTTGAACAATATAGTTTTAATAAACTTTGTAAAATCACAATAAACACTTGTCAGCTGTTTCAAAAGCAACAACAGTCGTATTACGAGTTGTTTACGTTTTCACAGGTTCAACGCAGTCCCACTGGGAACAGTGATAACAAAAGAAATAAAAATCGGTCTCAAAGAAGGGTGCCGAATTTCTGTTATACTTTGGAATAGACTATATTTCAGCGAAAAATGGAAAAAAATCAAAATAGTCATTTCTCTAAATATCTACCAATATGAAATTTCTCAGCTTCAAGTAAAAAAAGCATGCTGGTAGAGTATACCAATACAACAACACAGCCACCTGCTTAGATTCTATAAAACACGTTTTAGAATTCAAAAATTATAATAATCAAAACAATTACTTTCAGATGGTCTTGAATCACAAAAAAAAAGGATGAAATATTAAATCAACTAACTAGCTAATTCGAGTACGACAGTATCACCAAAAAATATTCCAGTAGCACGTGGAAATACGACAACGAGAGTGCTTCGGTGAAATGGCACAAATGCGCATGCGCATCCACCAAACCAAAAATCTTAAATATCGCCGGAATGTAACGTCAATTATGTACAATGGAAACTATAAAACAGTAGTACCGGTGAAGGCTATTTTTAACGTAACCGTAATGTACAAAGAGTTCTGTTCCAAAATAGATGTTGCTGAAACGTAATTGTAAGATATCTCTGAAAGTGTAACGAAAATGAAAGATTGTAACACTATTAATGCATATCTGAAACGTTTCGTGCTGTATGGAATGGAAGACCAGTAAGTGGTACAAGCAAATTCAGTTTGCTTTGAATATTCTGTCGATTTTCCATGTATTATGAAAAATATTTCTTCGTTCATTGATTTGTCTATACTTATGCCGGCAAAATTTGTTTAAACCAGCGATCTGTATTGCCGTGAATATAAAAATCTTGAACTATCTGACACATCTACATATTTCTATCGTGCTACCATCAGGGTAGTTAATTAGAAGCGCAAGTGTATCCTTGAAGATTCTCTGGATCAACGATGTTGAGTGTTCTTTTACACGGTCGAGTCACATTATTGTGACCACCAGCTAATATCCAGAGTAACCGCCGTGTTCCGAGCGAAGAGCAGCTAGACTGGCTGGGAGTGACACAATAAGGAGCTGGAAGGTGTTCACAGGTATTATAACGAAGTAAATTTCTCCGTCATTTTTGGTCTACGCCGGGATTCGAACCCGAGGCCGCTTATTCCGGAACAAGTCGCTCTACCAACTGAGCTACGCAGACTTTTGCTCTGAGCCTTTATGTCGTGTGCGTCCTGCTGGCAGGTACGGTACGTCATATCTCCCCCCCGAAAGAGGGCCGGGGGAATGGCCCACGGGTCAGCCGTGACCATGAATCGCTGCAGGCAGCCATCCACTGTAGAACGTGCACTTGAGAACTCCCAGTCAATCTGCTGTGTGGAATGCAACATCACACATTTGTATTTTTCGAAACGCTGGAGAAGGAATTCTCTGATTTTTCCTGTCTCGCGGTGTGGAAATAACATCACACCAATGCGAGATTTTGAACGGCCGGGTCATCCGGATAGTTCGGGCGCCATTATAACGAAGTAAATTTCTCCGTCATTTTTGGTCTACGCCGGGATTCGAACCCGAGGCCGCTTATTCCGGAACAAGTCGCTCTAACAACTGAGCTACGCAGACATTTGTTCTGATTCCTATCTGCCTTTATGTCGTGTGCGTTCTGCTGGCAGGTACGTCACAGTATGTGAAGCCATGCTGACTGCAGTACATCTGACAGCCGCTGCAGGGGCCGTGGTGAAGGATCTATAGAGCGTACAACACGATCGAGGTGGTCCCACAGATGCTCAACTGGGTTCAAGTCTGGAGAATTAGGAGCCGAGGAAGTACTTTGAAGTCTTCATCGTGCTCTTCCAACCACACTCTGACATTTCCAGCTGTGTTACACGTCGCATTGCCGTTCTGGAAAATCCCATCCGTCCCAGGGAAAACCATTAGTATGTATGTGTGTACGTGGTCTTCAAGGATGGATTCATAACCAATTCGGTACACAGTCTCTGCCACAGGTATCAGTGGACCCAGGGAATGCCACGATAATATTCCCCACACCGTAACGCTGCTCCTACCAGTTTGTGTTCTTCCAGCAATGGCTGAAGAGTGTTTGTTCTCCGATGTTTCTCGCCTTATACGTCAACGACCATCCGTTCGATGAAGCAGAAAACGCGACTAGTCGGCAATCCTTTGCCAGTCAACGGAGGTCCAATTCCGATACTGCCATGCAAATGTAAACCTACTCAGCCGATGCATCTTCGTTAGCATAGATGCAGTGACCATTAGGGTGGGCCGAAAAAAACGTTTTTTTTATTTGCATATTGCCTAGTGCGGAAAAGTTGTCATTTGGTTAAACAAGAATAACAAATGATTTTTTTAATTCGATTAATATCTTACGTCTCCGCATGGCACACCAAGTTCGCGTTTTTCCGACCGCATTGGGCCGTAAGCAAAAACGGATGGAACTTTTTTGTAATTGAAATCGAGTAACCACTAGTGCTGGAAAACGTCCTTTAGTGTTCCCAATAACAGTGAAAAAAAGTTTTGAAGTTGATCAATATCCTATGTATCCGCACAGCACGCAAAGTTCACCAGTTTCCTTCCACATTTGGCCCGTGGGCGTAGACTGGGTAAAGGCATCCTGGCAAGTAGGGCATCTGAGGCATGTAAGGCATCTGAAAAATCAGTAAGAAATTGCACTGTTCTGAGTGCACCATGCATGTGCATGTGTAGTGCACTCAGTTTGCTTTGCAATGTGTCGAACTGCGTCAGTGTGTGGATTTGAAGCTAGAGATTCGTTCATAAGAGAAACAATTGCATCACGGCATTTAATATCAGATCTTTCGAGTAAAGCGGATTACCGAACAAGACATACCGCGTAGAAATAAAATTATGAGCAGGAGGGAGGGTGGGCGTAGCTCGAAGTGTAGCCACCTCCTCGTGGTGAGTTCTGGGTTGTTTCCATATGTGACATTGGAAGCACCTGAAGAGCTACACGGTACACACATACACATGCATGGTGCACTCAGAACAGTACAATTTCTTACAGCTTTTTCAGACGCCCTACATGCCAGGATGACTTTACCTAGTCTAGGCCCACGGGCTAAATGTGGGAAGAAAATGGTGAACTTCGCGCACGGTGCGGATACATGGCATATTGATCAACTTCAAAACTTTTTTTCACTGTTATTGGGAACACTAAAGGACACTTTTCAGCAACAGGGGTTACACGATTTCAATTACAAAAAAGTTCCATCCGTTTTTGCTTACGGACCAATGCGGTCGGAAAAACGCGAACTTAGTGTGCCGTGCTGAGACGTAAGATATTCATCGATTTAAAAAAATATATTTTGTTATTCTTGTTCAACCAAATGGCAACTTTTACGCATGAGGCGATATGCAAATTTAAAAAAAAGTTTTTTCTCGGCCCATCCTAGGGACCATCCGTCTGCATCGGAGCCCATAAGCAACAAGGTTTGCTGAACTGTCGTTTTAGATACACTTCCGGTAACCCCCGTATTCATTCGGCCAGTGACTTGCTCCACTGTTACGTGTCGATCGGCTCTCACGCACCTCCGTAGCCGACGTTCACCTCACACATCAGTGGCACATGGTGCTTGCTCCGCAGTTTCCACATCGTTTATTCGCATTGGTGCCATTTCTCCAATCACGATACATTTTAACCCCAGCAGTTCACCACCTTCGCTGTTTCAGAAATACTGCCATCCTTAGCCCGAAAGCCGATAATAATATCTTTTTGCAAATCTGATAAATCGCTCCTTTTATCCACGACAGCAACGAGTGATATGTTTCCAGAATGCCCACAGCACACCTTATGCTCCATGCTGAACGTCTATTCTATTTCGTTATACCACTAAAGCGATTTTGAAAAGCACACCTTATGTACCCTCAAAGCCAGCTCACGACACGTGCCTTCTTTCATTGGCTACGCCCTGTTGACGTCAAAAGTAGGAGGTGGTCACAATAATGTGACTCGACTGTTTTTGGAACCCAGTAACTTTTCCTGACAAACTTTTGTGTTTCGAACCCAGTAACCTTTCTTGACGTAACGTTTCTTGTGCCGTTAAGCCCCACCAGATGGAGACGTCTCAGTTGCTGAGACCCCATCCCTACGGATTTGTGAAGTCAGATGCTCACTAATAAACACACATAGCGCTGTGGATTGTTGGCACCGTAGCGTAAAGCGAATGCACTTGGTTAATTATCCAGAGATCTGGGGTTCGATCCCACTGGTGTCGACATACAATTTTTCTGTTGCCATCCCTACGGATTTGTGAAGTCAGATGCTCACTGATAAACACACATAGCGCTGTGGATTGTTGGCACCGTAGCGTAAAGCGAATGCACTTGGTTAATTATCCAGAGACCTGGGGTTCAATCCCGGCGGTGTTGACATACAATTTTTCTGTTGCCATCCCTACGGATTTGTGAAGTCAGATGCTCACTGATAAACACACATAGCGCTGTGGATTGTTGGCACCGTAGCGTAAAGCGAATGCACTTGGTTAATTATCCAGAGACCTGGGGTTCGATCCCACTGGTGTCGACATACAATTTTTCTGTTGCTGTGTCAATTAAAGAAAAACGTAGAAAGAGCGATGACTGTCTATTTGCGATCAAAAGAGATTATCGTAGTGAATTAGCGTTCACGTATAATCTTATGCCTAAACTCTCTCATAACACTAAATATAAAACTTCACATAACTCGTTACAAAGGAGTTGCTCCTCTAAGATTGCCTAGCTAACATTGCCTCTCGCAAACTGACTGATAACATTGCCTTTTACAGATTTATAACGCTGTCCTTTTGCAGACTAAACACCCTCGTTCTTATCTTTTGCTTTGCACTTGTTTCGCAGTCTGCTGATCCTCTCAACAAATTTGTTTTGGCAACGCTGATCTGATACCAGCGTTGATAAAACACAAATTTATCGAGAAAGAAAACGTAGCATTTAGATTGCAAACTGCTAAACGACAATAAACCAAAATTTACATAAGGCAGGAACTAAACAGGAAGGTTAAATTAGATTAGATGCTACAACAGTGGTTTCAGTGTGACATTTTATTTTTTAAGTTTCACACGAAATTATGAGAAAAATCGCATCTTCGGTAATACAATACTGCATTCACCGCATTTAATCAGCTACTAATTATGCTATACATTGGGACATTGCATAAAAGATTTGAAGTACAATTTGTTTTCGTTGTATTTCAAGCGACAGTTTTTAAAAAGATATTACAGTGACTGAGAATGTTCTTTTCGTTATAAATATTGCACTGCCGTGCCATTAATATCCAGACAGCTGTATACCTGCAAATAATGTTTACAGAAAATTTAATACGTGTTTTGGGCTGAAATCTTTTGCTGTTACAGCCTCAGATCTTCATAATATATTCTCCAATAACGTTTTAAAAATGTTTAGATATATTCTGGACTTTAAAGCAGTGAGCAGTTCAGTTTTGTTGGCCTATCTCCAGGCTTGACGAGAGAGGGCGGGAGGGGGTGGGGCTGTAGCACCGGGGCCCCAAATGGTGCACAGAGCCCGTTTCTAAAGTAATTTTTTTCTAATTATTATTTTATGGTGTCCGAACATTTTTCAAGCTATACCATCACCAGGGTTGGGAAGTTACGCGTAAAAAAATATTTTCTACGTGATGCGTAAAAGACGCGTAAAAATGCGTAATTTATGTCATAAATGTAAAAAATGTAATATCAGAACTTGCTTTAAATACAATAAAAAATTGAAGAGTTGCAATTGGTTGGGTTGTCGGGAAGTAGGGGAAATGGTGGGTGGGGTGTAGGTAAGGAAACGGAAATGTGGATTATGTGGTTAGTGGAAGAGCCGAGGTGGGGGGACGGGGGGGGGGAGATTTTATTACACTGGGACCCGAGCTCGCTCTCCACAGCCCTGCCTATCTCCTCTTTCAACCCCCCGACAGCCCAACTTTTCGAGGCTCGTGTCCTTAAATCAATCTGTAACAAAATGAACTTTTCCCTGCCGATACAGGTATGGGCTTTTTCCAAAACACTGACACAACGTTAGTGCATTGTCCTGGTCGTGTAGGTAGAGCTCGCCATTCGTGGTTTTGCACAAAAAAAAAAAAAAAGGAAGGCTGATGGGTCTGAAGACGAACCACGAAAATAAGGTCCATACCATCGCTCTGCTTCCACCAAACTTTACTGTGCATACACCACACCCAGGAACGACTATTAGACTAGTACACTGTGTACTGGGCCTTGTGAATCCAAAGTATGGTGTCCTATTGGACTGACTTTCCTTTAGCCAATCTAATGGGTGTGGGACATTAGTCAGAACGATTAGCTGATTGTGGGTGACTGCTCAACCATAAGCTGTGTCATGCAATATCCTTGACAGTGTACTGGTGCTAACATTAGCTCCGAGACACGGTAGATTTTCGTTGTAAGCATGCAGTCTTTTCCAAACCCCTGATATAAAATTCTGTTTGCTCCGGAAGTCTGCAGGGTCGTTTCTTGAAAGATTCTGCCTCAGTCAGCTTTGACCTGGGGTCTTCAATGTTGCTGAAAAGTCGCGTACGGAGCAATTATTTATGTGGCACCCAATTATCAATAAAACAAAATTAGATCTGTCGATCGAGGCACCTTAAATAACCAACTATAATAGCTCTTATAAAAAACCACCCAGCTGTAATAGCTCTTCAATCGTATTTATAGTTTGGGGTCTGTGACATGGTGCTTGCGTAGGATTTAATTCACTAACAATAGAAGGGTATTCGGATATTTGAGATTTATGTAGAGGTTTGTAGAAAGGGATCAAATCATCATATGTAGAGGATTTTTAGGAAGGGAGTGTCTGACCCCAGGTCTTAAACAACCCTTAGAAATAGGAAACTAGGAGATTTGGGCTAGAGCGCCCGATAGGAAAGTGACACGGAAGCGAAGTAGAAAGGGGAAGGAAGACGCCCTTATTTATTACCGGGGGGCCAGTACCCGAAGTCCGACGGCTTAACGTGCCCATCCGACGCACAGCGGATATTTAGTGGATCCAGCGTTCGTACCTGCCTGGGATCGAACCTGAGGTCCTTTCCGTGGCAGTCACGTACGTTGCCCAATAGGCCACCCGCAGCCCTTGTAGAAAGGGAGTTTCTTATTCCAGGTCTTAAACCTCAGAAGGAGAGAGCTAGGAGATTTGGGGTAGATTGCCCGACAGGAAAGTCACGTGGAAGCGAGGTAGAAACGGGGAGGAAGACGCCCATATTTATAACCGGGTAGTCAGTTCCCGTGGTCCAACGGCTTAACGTGCTCATCCGACGCACGGCGGATATCTAGTTTTTCGAACGTTTTTATTTGCTTGGGATGTATCCTGAGGTTTCTCCGTTGCAGACACGAACGTTGTCCACAAGGCCATTCGTGGCGCAATGTACCTGATATTAATGGTAGGGTAATGTATATAGGAAACTTATAGTGAAGTGGCAACTCACATGGCATTTTGAACTGAAATTTTTAAATTCGTGCAAATATTTTTATGTGGCATCACGATTCATTAGGAACGCAGTCAACTCGACATTAACCCGGAAAGGATTTAACCGTAGGGAAAATACACTATATTTACAAAAGTCACCGGTTATCTAGAAGACAAACACAACATAGCATTTATTGCCATACATTAGTACGGTGTCGGTTCACCTTTGGCCTTAATGCATGCACTGACCCTTCGAGACAAGCTCTCGACAAGGGTATGGAACACAACGATAGGTATGCGCGTCCATTCAGTACACAACGCTGCCGCTAACTGTTGCTTAGTAGTAGGCCTTGGTTCCAAACGTCTTATGCGGTGCTCTAATTCATCTCATAGCTGCTCTATGGAATTAAGATCAGGGTTCTGTGCTGGCCAGTCCACACACGATACGGAATTATCGTCAATTCACGCCGAAACAGTCCTTGCTTTATGGCTCGGTGCATTATCCTGCTAGTACCAACAAGGCTTGGTTCCATATTATTGCCACAGAGTTGGTAGGGCAGAATTGTCCAGAATAAAAAGGTAGACGTGCTGGTTAACATGTTTGTCCACGATAACCAATGGGCCGGGACCATACCGCGAAAAAACCCCACGAGTACACACTCAGCTCCAAACTTGACCGTAGGAACAGTACACTGTGGTAAATAGAGATACCACGGCTGCCGCCATACCCTCACACGGCCACCAGACTGATGGGTCGTGTATCTGGATTCTTCAGTCCATTGGACCCGTTTCCATTGATCTACGGTCCGCGACAAATGTTCTTTATACTATGTTAAACGAGGACTAGCATTCCGAGTGGAGATGAAAGGCTTATGTGCAGCCGCGCGACCACGGTAACCCATGGAATGAAGTTCTCTGCGAATGGTACGTGTACATTCCAAGGTTCCAGCATTTTTACTCACCTGTATACTGAGGTCTTGTGCAGTACTGCGTCGATTAGCTGTAACGACTCTCCTTAGGCTTCGACGTCTTTCAGCACTGATTTTCTTTGTTCTGCCGGTACGTTTTGCTGCTTCAGGCATCCCATGTGTTTTCCACGTATTCAGTACATCCAAAACAGTTGACTTGGGTATGTTTAAACGCCCCTCTGTTTCTCTTATGGACAACTCACTAATATAACATCTAACAATCTTTCCTTTCTTAAAGTCAATTTTCTCCCCCGCGATATTTTCACTTAACGTCTAATTGCGATATGATCGCGGGAGCTACAGGCTTGTTTTTATACCGTTTGCAGCTGTACCGCGCATCGTAACAACGCAGTGGATCTTTTCATTTGCTTTTGAAAAGGTGTCCGGTGAATTTTGTCAATACAGTGTATAACAACGAACAATTGTAAAATCCACGGTCCAGTTATCAGCATTCTAATTCCCACGGGGTCAGGAGGTTTACAGAAACAGTTTCGTTCTGAAGCACAATCGATGAAAACGTCCAAAAGGACTGCGCAGTGTTGTGGACAACTCCTGATCTTTGCAATTGTTGACGCACGCGATTAGTGCTTAAATCCTTTCAAGCATAAACGCGTGTTTTTTTTTTTTTTTTTTTTACGGTGAAATGTCGGTGCGGCATTTTTCAGCCTTCCCCTGTCTGGAAATTTCATCGGAAGAAAACTTTGTAATTACAATGACTGAGTGAAGACAAAATGCGATTTGGAAATTACAAAAAAAAAAAAAAAAAAAAAAAGAAAAGAAAAGACGGGAAAAAGAAGGGAATTGTTAAGCAATTTACGTTACAATATGGAAAACAAACGGTTTGTGATTTCAAAGAAAAATTAGAATTAATTTCTCTTCCGGCGTCGACGAGTTCTTCAAGCAACCGAAAAACTGAAAAGATAATGAAACAGTCTGACCTTGATAAGGCGATGATGGTATGGTCCAATCAGCAATGGGCAAAAAGGACGCCATTGTTTGGACTAATTTGCGATCTAAACAAATATTAATTTTTCTTTGAAACTAATGCAATAAAAGACAACTTTAACTTGTTTACTAGATAGTTAATCAAACAACGTCGGCGCACAATTAGGATTAAAGATGTAAAATTAATTTTTTATTTTTTGCATAATCTAAGCACAAGTTCGTAAAATTCTTTGAGTTTATATGTTTTGATCTTTTCTGTTCATTTCACTATGCTCAAACAATCAAATAGTTTTTCTCCTTGTAATCCACATAAATTCGCCCGTTAGGGACTGTAGGTTTGTAACGTATACTCTCGATTCACTTTCCTTTTGATTTTACTATCTCTGGTTATTTTATTTTTCTATGTAAATTATCTTCTTACTGAACGAGATGTTATTTCACCCGCTGAATGAGATCTGGCAATGAGTGTAAGTCATGACGTGGTGGTAGCCAGTATAAATAGGCGCGTTCAACGATACCTGAGGAGAGGAGCCGCGGATGGCTTAGTGGTTAGTGTTTCAGATTATCGATGCTGGGTCCCCAGGTTCTAGCCTGGGCTGATCTTTCAGAGATGGTGTGATTTACTAACAATCGCTGAATATCCGCCGTGCATCGGATGAGCACGTAAAGTGACGGCCCCCAGGCTGGACCCACTGGTTAAATGGGTATCCTTTCCTATGTCTTCCCTGAAATTCTCTCACCCATCTATGTGCAATATCGTATTTGTACGGTGGCGCCATCTACTGTACTCTAAGCTCACTACAAACTGTTCTGTCAAAAGTCGCTAGACTTGCTCTCATTCCTTCCGTTTCTGTGTCCTGCCCAAAAGGCGATCTCGCTGTAGGTGGCTGGGACCTAAACTCTACTCCCTGTGGACGGAAGTCCTACATGAAAATGACAAATGCTCTCAGATACCTGAGGAGAGCGTTGTTGTTGTACGGGAAGAGCGTTTATTGTTTTATAGGGAGAGCGTTTGTTGTATAGAGAGAGCGTTTGTTAGAGCTTCGTTCATGTGCAAGGAGCTACATGTTATTTGATTAGCTATGTGTGATGATACCAGTAGAAGTTCATAATAAAAAGTTTTTTACGTAAGTACGTCTTTCTCAGTTCATAATACTGTCAGACCTCTGTCTGGCTGTTAGGTTTATTTCATTTAGTGTTATTAGTAACAACCAGCATAAGACTTTATTCATCTTAATTACTACTACAACATTACTACCAGTTATAAGTTTGTTCATTACTATTACTACACTACTAGCAGGAGACTTTATTCATGATCTTAATTAACTAGTAACAACAACCATTTGAATTCACTATTAGAAGCTTAGTACAAGCATTGAATTCATTATAATATTAGTGAAAGCTATATTCACGATAATAAGCTTGGTAGTAAAAGCCTTATTCATTATAGGTTTTTAATTAGTGGAAGGATTGAAAACAATTTACGACAAAACGTTTGTTCAAATATTTTGTGTCGAATACCGTAAAAATTGTATGCATGTATGTATGTTTTAAATATTTCCCCCTAAAATTTGCCTTCGGGAGCAACCATCTCATCGAAGTCTGCGGAAATCCAACTAGTTTTTTTATGAAAGGTCCGACTGGATTCCAGTGAAAGCGCTCGTTTTTCTGTTTTTACCCACTCAGCCAGACGACTCAGGAACCGTGGGCCTCCTTTTAAACGATCATTATGTTTCAGGAGTTAGACATAATAACGTGAACACCTAAGAAAACAAGGTTTTACGTACCTAATATAATATGCGTCCACCTTTGGTGTTCAAAACCACCTGAATCCTCCTTGGAATGAACGCATGCAAATCCTAGATGGTGGTTAGTGGGATGTTGCACCATTCTTCATGCAGAAACTGCAGCAGTTTCTTGAGAGATGCAAGAGGAGGATAAAGTGGTCACACTGTTTTCCAACACAGACCACAGTGGCTCAATGATGTATAAATCTGCTGAGTGGAAAGGCCAAGAAATATTTGAAAGTTCGTCCAGATGTTCCTCAAATGATGAATGGGCATTCCGAGCTCTGTGAATTCGGGCGTTATCATCTTGATGGATGGCATCCCCTGCAGGAAAGAATGCCTGAGCCATTGGATGGACTTAGTAGGCCAAAATTGTTTCTTACGCCCTGCCAGTCATCCGTCCTTTCAAGGTGATTAATGGCTCTGCTGAAAATCATAAAATACGACGATCCAAAGCATGACAGAACCACCACCGTGCTGCACTGTTGAGAGCAGACAGTCTGGGTTGTACGCTTCTGACGGTGTTTACCACATGTAAACACGTCCTGTATTGGGGAATAGTGTGAATGCGGTTTTATCCGACCACAGTGTACCCTATCGTGCAACGGTAGTCCGCGTTGTATTCTCCTGGCACCACTACCGTCGCCGATGTGCATTCATCCGTGCCACCAGAGGTTTTGCAATAGCAGCTCTGCCATAAATATTTTGTTTGTGCAGTTTCCTGAGTTCTGATTTCGTTGATATTAGGATCTGGGGATGCAGATTTAGCTCCGCACTAATTTTCGACGCCTTGGTCATCTTATTAAGGTTAACAATCCTCTTTAATGGTCCTGTTTCTACCAGTCAGGGTCATTTTCCGGCCGCTCTTGTGCTTCTCAGACGAGGTTCCGCCACGAACACTATGTGCTGTCGTAACGATATACACAGTAGCTCATGATACCTCCCTCAAATGCCTATATCGATAAAAGCCTTGACAGATTACTGAGGACCCATCAGTAAAAGTAAGGCAAACACTACAATATATCTTTTAGTTATTTACATCGTAACGTACCCAGTTTTGCTGGAAAATTTGATCGCTATGTTTCACATGAAAAACTATCAAATGAGAGGGGAGGTACATCCTTCTGTTGTATTGAATGAAACGAAAAATAAGCCCAAATTGTTTTGTCCAGCCTAACAGTTGCAAGTCTTACTACTTTGATTTTTAGTCCTTTCTGCAAAATCCACATCCATTTGCTTCAAAATTTAATCTTCTTTTTGCTCTCGTTTCTAAAATTTGTGTTCTTCCTCAACGTTACGTTCAAAGGTCTCGGTCACACTTTCAAAACTTATTTGTTTAACTTGTGCAGAAGATGGAGATGTACCAGTGCTTTTGGAGCTTTCCAATTGTAACACAGAGAAAGTTGTGATTTTCGCACATGACAGGGCTCCCATTCTTCTCTACCGAACGTCTTTCTCTTTTCTTAAATCTTAAATCATGTCATGACTTCAGTTTTTAAGAGGCTTTTATTCCATGATAACCCACAAAAAAGATCGAAGTTTGAAATTCACCCACTTTTAAGTCATTTTACGCTAAAAGTGTGAGCACGAATGAACAATTAAAATATGGACATAGAAAGATGGTTGAACATGAGTAGATTGATCAGTGCTCAATACCAGTGGCGTAGCCAGAAATGTTTTAAGGGGGAGCTTCATTTAGCATTACTACTCACTGTAAGTTTATTGCAGAAATTAAAAATGGAAGAGCGCCGAGAGAGATCGCTGTGATCAAAACTTATTCGAGAGAGCTGTGTTACGAGCTCAGTAAGGTCATGTGGGTGCGAAGCTTAAGGCTTACGAAAGGCTCTCCCTGCTAACCAAACTTAGTAATTAAACAATAGTTCTTGATATCTAAAAACTTAAATTTTCTTAATTCTTACCTCAGTAAAGAAACATTACGCACGAGCCGAATATGTTTCACACGCATAAAATCAACAACAAAATCGATCACTCAAGTCCCATAAACAACTAAACAGCTGATTTCCACTGATCCAAGGGTGCCACAAGACATGGCCACACGGATCATGGAATAGGTGTGCCTTCCCTCCCACTGTCGCCAGGCACCGATTGACCCTTTTTGCTGAACATTCCCCAACCCTAAACTTGTGCTCACTTTAAATTTGCCTCCACCTCGTCTTTATTATTTGAACAATATTTCGAATTTGAATTTCTTATTTTCATCATTTCAATTTTTTATCGCCAAGAGACAGGAGGAAGTTGAGCCAAGGGCCGGTGGTCCAGTTCGGGCCTGGTAAAAACTAGAAGGATGCGCTGATTAAAGACTTATAAGACATACACAATCGTATCAGAATAATATGACCACCTACCTAATAATGGGAATAACCACCTTTGGCCCAGATGACAGCGATAAGAAATTGTGGCATGGACTGAATGAGGCCCTAGATTGCCCGAGGCACACGTGCCCATTCCGACAACAGCAGAGCACGGAGGTCCCTGGGAGGACGTGGTTGTGGATCGGTACGTCAAACCTGTCGATCCAAATAGTTCCACAAGTGCTCAATGGGATTGAGGTCTAGCGATTTCGCCCGCCATGAGAGAACGGTGACATCGCTGTCCGTGTTCCTGGAACCAGTTACGCACCCCCTTAGAGACGTTACATGGCGCATTGTCCTGTTGGTAGACACCATCACCACCAGGGTAAACTTCTAACATGAAAGGATGCATGTGGTCAGCAAGGATGGACAGGCAGCCATTGGCGTTCAGGGACCATCCAGGGATGCCAGTGTCCCAGGTGATACCATGAAAACATCCCCCAGACACACACATTCCCACTACTGGCCTGTACTTGACCAACAAGTGTGTCCGGGTATTGGTTCTCGTGTGTCTGACGCCATATCCGCCACCGCACGTCACTTATGTCGAGTAGAAACCTTGATTCGTTGGAGAAAGCAACCTTTTCCCACTCTTCCATTGTCCAATGACGGTAGTCCCAAGTAAATTGCATTCGTTGTTGCCAATGGAAATGGGTTAACATGGGCTCCTTGACACAGGGTAGACTCCGGAGACCTATGCATTACAGGGTTTACTCTACCTTTATCAGGGGCACGTACCTGGGTGCCCCAGCGTTCATTTGCGTAGTCAATTGTTGCTACACTGTTGCGCATCGATTGCCCTTTACCAGTCGAGGGAGGTGGCGTTCTGCTCTGGGGTCGATGGCCTTTAGGGCTCCACAGTTATGACGTCGGGACGTACTCGGTGTGTCAGCGGTCCACACCAACCCTTACTATAGCACCTCGTCAGCAGCTCACGAAGTCTTGTTTCTCAAATGCTTCCACCTTGGCGTGGTAGCCGGTGATATTTGCTTTTTGAACGTTCATCAAATCACTTCCTCTGCCTATTGTGCTCACGTCACGTACTATCGTTTATCTGTTCTGGCCGGCCACTTATACCTTCGTGTGGTTGACCTTGTCACGTGCACCAGGCGGGTACACTGTGATTCCGGGGATGGTCACATTATTCTGATACGACCATGTAATGGTAAATTTCTCAAAATTGTATTGTTTCTCCCAAATGAACTCCAGTCAAGGAATGCCAAGGTAAGCATTGTCCGCTAGTGTATTGTACAAGTTTAATAAAAACAGTGTCACCCAAAAACTACGGGTGATACAAAAATTCTAATTACATTTTTGAATTCAACTTAAAAGATTACTTTAGAAACATTATGTTCCATGAAGAGAAAAGTCTTTACTTTACCGGTGTTATCCAGCAAAGTTCAGTGGAGAGAAAAATACGATACAACTAATTTACCTTGTGCGAAAATTTCCCTAGTTTGAAAGGATATTTAGACCACATCATATATATTTATTTTAAAGTTGGAAAAAAAAACAGTTACTTTTCCCCAAATTTATTCAACTCATTCTCAGCAGTTTCTTAAAGAAAAAAAAAACAAATAAGAAAAACTTGTATCTATAAACATTGAAGTTATGTGTTTTTCTACGATGGCAAACGAGGTTTCAGAACTGGCTTCGTGGCATTCATGAAACGCTTTTCTCTCTGCTTCCTTTCTTTCTTTCCCATAATGCTTTGCGTGTCGAGATTCGCCAGCCTTACTATGTTCACGCTCCGCCAACTAAGACACAAGTTTCAATGAAAGTTCTCGTGGGCGCTGAGACAGGAAGAGAATGCTGCTTCATTATTCCGAATGCAATGCTGGAAGCTTTCGTCATGGAGTTTAATTACGGATTTCGAGAGCCACCAGACGTAGGAGAGAGAGAGAGAGAGGATTCTTATGGGAATGCAATCGCTGGGTTGCCTTTCGAATAATCCCTAAACGCACCTGCGTCTTTGAGACCATTAGCTTTCCGTGTTAAGCGGGAAGCTTGCGCTGAAACTTTATTTATCACCATCTAGTAAAGGGATTTTAAACACATTAAGGCCAATTCCTTTTCCTGTCTTCATGATGTAGTACGAGAAAGTTCAGACAAAATGTAAAACTTAAAAAAAAAAAAAAAAAAAAAAAAACATTTTCTACTAAACTGGACGCATAACACGATAAGCGTGAACGAGGAACACAACAAAGCTAGCATATCTGAAAGTACGACAATTTATTCTTTCCTACTAAGGCTATTAAGAATGCATAATGTCTCTAAAACAGATTTGGGAACCATTTGAATTTTCTACCACGACTGTCGCGCGTGTCTTCTTCACGCACTTCAACATTATGCTTCACTTGCACTTAAAAATAGCTTTCCTTTGGAGCTCTTAGTCTAGTTATAACGTTTTCCCGCGGAAACGCAAGATGATAGCGCTTCCTTATTGAAAAGTTAATCTTTGTTTACTGCTAAGTTTCAGAGTATCTCCCAACTTAAATCACAGTAACTGCAAAAAATTGCGGAGTAACAGTTTTTCGAAACAAACGTAACCGAAACCGAAGAAAATAAAAAAGATGACATCGAATTTTCGGTGGTAATGAGCACGTATTTTGAATAGTTTCCCACACGACTAAAATATTACAAAGTTACTCATAGTCAATGAAACCCATTACAAAAAAAAAAATAAAAAGATCAACCGCATTTCTATATGGAAATTAAAAGTTATTTTCTTCCACTAGCGGTTGAAAAGCCAAACGAAAATTAACACATTGTGCACAAAACGTTTCTTTCAGCTGAAGGAACGTGTCAGGGAAAGCGATTTTCAAATAGAGCAGTTAGAAGAACAGATATAGAGGAAAAAATGATAAATTTACTCCCTCTAGGGGAAGAGCTTTGAATAAAAAATTGAAAATATGCGAAAAGTATTCTTCATAACTAAGGAAAGAGAATTTTTAAATGTCTGTTGGAAGCAGAGATAGCGAGAAAAAGGTTTTGACATTGTTGCCTCCTGGCGGGTAAATTGTGCATCATCAAAAAAAAAAAAAAAAGAAGATATCTCCCATCTTTTTTGTAGCAAATAGGATTTTCAGAAGCGGAAGTACAGTATCGAAAAAAACCCCACTAACACCCCCGAGCGCTAGAACTATGAACTACTAAACTCCACGAATACAGGCAAAGTGTTCCACAAAATGAATGGTATACGACGTGTAAAGAAATTTTTTTAATCGGACGTTTAGAAGCAGAGATGTTGACAAAAAGCGACTAGATATTTGCATCCCCTAGCGGGAAAATTGTGCAGTACTTTGGAAAGTGAGTGTACGCAAAATGTTTCGGCAGTTAGTATCTGAACGAAGCAGATTTTTCAGTCGGATTTCAGACGCGCAGATAGTGCTGCTAATATGATGCTAACGGAAACAGTTACTTATTTTCTCTGATGGCACACTTATGCGTTAAAAAGAATTTAAAATTATAGGCAAAAGATTTCGCACCAGAAACGCTGTCCGAGAAAGAATTTTTCATATCAGACTGCTAGAAGTAGAGATATCAATAAAAATAAAATATACATCTACGCTCCTGGCGGAAAAATCATGCACTATTTTAAGCAAAAGGCATTCATAAAAGGTTTGTCTTGGTGGCTGGCATCTGACCGCGACTAAGGTTTTTAACTCGAGTTTTCAGAAGAGCAGGTATTGCTGGAAATACAGCGGAAACAAAAATACACACTTACGCTTCTTGTGGCCAAATAATTGTATTTCAAAAATCCAAAGTTATATGCAAGCAATTTCCACTAGGAGCTCTATCCGATGAAGAAAAATTCAAATGGAATATTTTGAAGCCGAGATATCGGGAAAATCGCAATTTAACTTTACGCCCCCTAGCGGAAAAACCCTGCATCACATGAAAAAGAAACTACCCAAAAGAGTTTTCGTTATAAATGAAATTAAATGGAAGAATGTTTTCAGTAGGATATTCAGAAGCAATTACATGAAATAAAATTTATTTTGAATTCGATAGCATTTACCTTTACACCTTCTAGAGGCGAACTTCTGCGTCGCAAAAAACCGGAAAGCAAGATTCGTCGTTCTCACATTTCAAGCTTTCATATGCAAAACGAATTTTTCAAATCGGACTACTAGTTACATTGATATGGTGTTCACAAATGGATGGACAAAGTGATAACATAAGCACGATATTTTTTTGCAAAAGACATGCTAAAAACTGAACAATCCACGCACTTAAAAAGGATTTTAGGTAGCTGAATAAAATTCTTAACTGTTACACTTTTTTCTTAGCCTTTTAGTACTCTCGGGTATTTCTTAACTTCGAAGTTACTTTATCACCTTCATCAGTAATGCATATTGAGTTTTCCCATCATATTTATTACTAACATGACATTTCGAGTCCCTCCATCACTTTCATCACTAATATGCGGTCCATACTTCTGGCATTACCACAGATAGCACGAGTCTTCGAATTTCGCCCTCATTTGTTAATAATACATACAACGTCTTAAGTTCTGCCATCTTATTTCTTAAACCACTCATCTCGAGTTCCTCCATCGAAGTCATATAATAAGATTACTCTACCCCAGGACAATGGTTAATAGATTATACACTAGAATATCAAGCTAACGAACTATTAATCTGAAGCCAGATACAAAGCCTAATAAACGATTCGTGGAAGCATTGGCCCAGCACCCCCATATCACTAACACACTATCTCGTATCTGTTCAAAGCATAACATACAATTCGGCACTCGCTCGAAGAACCTCCTATCATCAGTTAAAAAGGATCGAGCAACAACAGATTATAATGAATTAGCTTTATAAATCTTTTTGCTAAGCTAATTATTATGAATGAATAATGCTCTAAGCTTCAAACTAATGAATTCCCAAAAGGGTGTTGTTACTCGTTAATTATGAACTTAAACAAAGTCTCAACGCTGGTTATTTATATTAAGTAATCAAAGTCATAAACCTAACAGCCAGACAGAGGTCTGACAAAACTAAGAATTGAGAAAGACTGAACTTACTGAACAACTATTTATTTCCGAGACTCGTGGTCAACTAAGGCACTCATATATCTTGTACATAATAATGAATAAACTTTCCTCTTATAGTACGCACACCACCAACACAACTCCAACACAACCTCAACTCCAACGCAACAACACAACACCACTTCGTCTCGATGAACGCGCCTATATACGAGCTACCACCACGTCATGACTTACACTCATTGCCAGATCTCATTCAGCGGGTGAAATAATATTTCGTTCAGTAGGAAGATAATTTACATAGTAAAATAAAATAACTAGAGATAGTAAAATCAAAAGGAAAGTGAATATAGAATATACGTTACAAGATATTATGAACAAATGGGGTGTGTATAATATCCCACTGCTGGACCCCTCAACAGGAGAACATGTTAACAACTACGTAGGCTCGACACGAAGAAGTTTGGGTATCCGTGTCCAGGAACGCAAATATGATATCCGAACCAACAGCAATAATACAGCATTATCAAGGAATGTGGTAAACTGAATGCTAAAACGAGACTGGGAAAATATTAAACTACTGGACACTCCAGCATTTATACATTCGCTGCATTTTGTCGAAAGCATGTACATCGACGCTTTAGGGGACAAATGCTGTAATGACTACTTGCCTGTGGACATATCAAAAATCTGGAAAGAGCGTATTACCAACTTGAACTTTAAATTATAATATATATTAACAATTCCAACAATATATAAAATTGATCATAACTTTGTATTTGTAACAAATCCTTGTATTGACATGTGAAACTAATAATTTGTGAAATTATACCCGTTACACGTTGTAATGGCAACGGTCACGACCCATGTGACGTTTGATGACTTATACCCATAATGCATCGTTGCAGTACTATATAAAGGAGTACTGCATTGCCTCTGTTCCACCTGATGATAGAGTGAATGTTACCCCGAAGGTGCTATTGGGGTATTTCAACTGTAAATATCTTTCGTATTTTATTAAATATCGTACATAGACGGTGAGGTTTTCATTTCATTTAAGATTACTCTAGTTTCTTCATTTCCTCAGTTAATAAGACATTTCGAATTTATCCATCACCAACGTCAATAAGGCATCTGCGGAATTTTGATTTAAAACACGATGCTTGGAGTTTATTCATTATCTTCACGACTTCTCGAGTTTCGCTCTAATATTTCACAAAATAACAGTATGTTTTGAGTTTCTTCGTAATCTCCACTAACAAAACCGAGAGTCAAGTTCCATGAATAATACGATGTGTAGGGCTTTCTCTTGGTTTTTTCAAAAGCTAAGATATGTCATGAGATTTCCAAAATCTTAATGTGAGATGTTTTACTGAATTCGGCCATCGTCTCAAGCAATAGCACAATTTCTTGAATTTTTCCATTATCGTCATTAACAATACGACGACTCAAGTTTAATACCTTATCTTCATTGATTGTACATCATTTGGATTAATTCCATCATCCCTCGTAAACACTACGAACTCCTGAAATTTCTCTGTCAAGTACATTAATTTAATAATGTATTGAGTAGTTTACTCACCGTCCGAGTTAAGGTCCTTATCTGTTGAACATTATGACAAGAGATTCCCGTGAAAATTGTTATTTTAGAGAAAACAAAAAAAGCTGTAATTTCTTCATTTTTACGAACAGCTCCCGTCCTTAACATGCAAAATCTTGTGAAGTACAATTGCCCGTACGAAAAATTTGTGGAAATCACTCCGATCACGCATACATAAACCAGGAAAGGGCTAGTATTGCTATTTAATGTAAAAAAATTGGCAAACTCTTTTCTTTGTATTGTCCACCCCTTTTCTATTGTGATATGTTAGATCGATTGATTCAGGATCCTAACAAGCGGACTCTCTGTTGGCACGCAAACGTCGTCCCACATCAAGTAAAAAACGAACAGCTGCTTCCGCGAGAGTTGCGTTAGCAAAGCCACGTTAGACTCGAGACGCATGCGTACACGGAAGAGAAAAATTCCTCGTCTGCGAAAGAAACTGCGCAATTTGTGGCTCCAGTGTAAGGAAGAAGGAATCCTTCAACCCGTGTGCCTAATGTTTAGGAATTTGCCCTCAAGTTGAGAAGTTGAATTGAACTATGTAAAATTCTTAGCATGTGATTGATATTAACAATGTATTTGCGATACACGAACTGTGGAATCAGGTCTTTATTGACAAGAAACACTACGCATTTACTTAAGGTATCCCACTACGTTGGGGGCACTTTTTTTGAAAAAATGCAAGACAAACTCAAAATATTTTCTACTACAATTTTATGCACAAATAGTAAGACTAATCTACAATTATTTCCAAACTTCCAGCCTTTAAAGTGTTGCTTCCCGTTCGTTTGACACCTGGGTTTAGATATTCCGATTGCTATAACTCTGTTTCTATTCATCGTAGGCTAGAAACAAAGGCAGGTTTGAAATCCTAAAGAATGGGGCTTTAAAATGAATGCATTTTTACAAAATGTGAAATTTGGCCCAAAACGACCTTTTCAACGTAGTGGGATACATTAAGTGCTAAAAATATTTTATTTCGCCTTTCCACATCATATACACTGGGGTGCAAAAATTAAGGACGAGACGGTTTTTCCAATGTAACGTCGTGCAGAAGTGCTCCACATTGACTCAAATCATACCATAAGATCCCCAAGATGTAAGAATATGGGACAAGTGAGCAAACCGTCCAAACAAGGAATCCAAAGGATACAAAGGCACTTTATTGAAAAAGTAGCTTCGAGCACAACTGGACAGAAGACAGAAACGTCCATGTGACAGGCAGCTGCCAAGAAAACTCCAGTCTTTAGTAGGGGATATGATCACCCCTGACTGCATTGCAGAATTTACAACGTCTGTCCATGCTGAGGACGAGGTTGTCAAGGAGCTGTTGAGGCATCGCGGCCCATTCCTCTTGTAGCGCCAATCGCAGCTGCGGAATCGTTGTTGGCGGCTGGTGACGTGCTGCCAAGCGTCTCCCGAGAAGCTCCCACACGTGTTCAATTGGACTTAGGTACAGGGACCTTGCGGGCCAATCCATGCGTTGAATATCTTCACTCTCCAACAGCTCTGCGACAGCCACTGTACAATGAGGTGTAGCGTTGTCGTCCATGAAGAGGAACTCAGGACCCACAGCACCTCTAAACAGACGCACGTGAGGCAGGAGAACCTCGGTACAATGGCGGACACCAGGGACTGAACCTCCTTGGGCGATGTGGAGGTCAGCAAGGCTACCAAGCATGATACCTCCCCAAACGAGAACTCCACCACCTCCAAACCAGTCGCTTTCGTTGATGTTGGAGGTGTGATAACGTGTTCCCTGCTCTCTCCAGATGTGTATATGTCCAGAATCGCTTGTCAGAATAAATCGGCTCTCATCCGTAAAGAGAACTCGACCCCATTGCTGATGTGTCCAGTTCTTGTGTTCCTGACACTACAGAAACCGCCGTCTCCGATGAGCAGGCGTTAATGGCACACACCGTACTCGTCGTCGTGCAAATAGACCACCTTTGTGAACAACACAAAGGTTGTCTATTTGCCCGACGACAAGTACGGTAAAACGCGATAACGGAAGTCCAGTTGTCTGTTGCATGTGACTTGCGATTTCTCCCGCTGTCTGTCTTTTCTCGCCTGCACGGCAATTTACCGGTCGTCCGCCGCCGTGGTTGCTCGTGGACGACCACTGCTAAACTCTCGGACAGCTGTTCCTGACGTTTGAGATGCTGTCCAAGCTCGTGAAATGATGCTGTGAGCGATCCCGAACTCCTCGGCCAGACTAGGCACACTTCGACCTTCTTCCAACTTCCCAATGACGCGATCTCGGGTAAAGTCATCTAGATGTAGTCTACTGGATTGCCTGTTGGCCATATCACACGGTGGCAGCAATTCGACGTCTTTAAACCCGATGTACACAGTGCAATAGCTTTCACCGAATTATTGAGCGTCCGCCCGTGTGCTTCATACCCTTCTGACACTCCCCCCCTACATCATGCTGCATATATGCGCATGCCCTACCGTACCGGACCCTAGTCTATCTCCTGAGTGGTCTTTCGGTCCGTTCTGCCTTCTCGTTCCGCTGTTATGCTAATTTCTCCTCTTCGTCCTTAATTTTTGAACACCAGTGTAAGTGTTTCATTTATTGAACGGCATTCACACCTAAATACAACAAATAAATCTATGTAAATTCCGTTAGTCGGTGTGAAGATATAATTAAAGATGAAATACTAGGGGAAAAATTGCATCTCCCGAGCGTTCGCTCTCCCACCGGAAGGCTTTCTCAAGGACTACAAACGTTACTAACAAGTCTGGCGAACACAAGTGTTTCGAAATTTTTTGTTTATTCTTGCCAGACTTGTTAGTAACGTTTGTAGTCCTTTAGAAAGCCTCCCGGTCAGAGAGCGAAAGCTCGGGAGATACAATTAAAGATGAAATACAAAAGAAAAAATTGTATCTTCACACCAATAAACGGAGTTTTACATAGATTTATTTGTTGTAAGTGTTTCATTGTTCGTCTTTTGCAGCTACCTGTATGTAACGGAAGAATTGGATAGACATACACCAGTAATAATAAAAACGCTGAAATCCGTTTAATTGGTGTAGTATTAGAAACACTAGTACAAACACGCTAGCTTTCAACACGACGGGTGGCTTCTTCAGGCATAAGTATTCCAATGCAAAAACAAAACAAACACAAAACAGTTCCAGTTATGAATTCAAAAATAGAAGTTTGCTATAGATATTATAGAATGTGCGCGTCATATTCTAGATGTGTGACTATTTCTTAAAAAATTCCCTAAAGAAACTTGGTTTCGGCATAGGGTTACCGCAACTAGGACAATAGCATCTTGTCTCGCATCAACAAAAAACGGCGGCGTGGACCTGGAAGATGCGGGAGTATACACTATACCCCTCTTGTACCCGGACGGAACAAACAAGAACTATGTGGGCATGACCAAGAGGTCTCTGATACTAAGACTACACGAACATCAAAGAGATGTCAAAAGAGGACTTCTCGCTACGGCACTAGCGCGGGAAGTCACCAACAACTCTGCAACGCCTCTGTGGGGACAAATAAAGAAAATCGCACGATACACAATAACCAGAGCCACCCTCCTCAGAGAAACTATAGAAATCCTATCCAGTCACGGGATATGCAACGAGGAAACGTCAATGGAACTCCCACATGTATGACGCACGCTCATTAATACGCGCACTCCTAATCACACATCTAGAATATGACGCGCACGTTCTATAATATCTATAGCAAACTTCTATTTTGGAATTCATAACTGGAACTCTGTTTTTTGTTTGTTTTTGTTTTCGCATTGGAATGCTAATGCCTGAAGAAGCCACCCGTGGTGGTGAAAGCTAGCGTGTTTGTACTAGTGTTTCCAATATTACACCAATAAAACGGATTTCAGCGTTTTTAGTACCTGAATGTAATATTCAGTTAAAATTCTTCTCTTATTCACTCTACGTGAGATATCATTTCAAGGTGGGTGACATTCCGTTATTATAGCATAAAAAAAAGTATGAATTCGTCCTATTTTGAGGCTTTTCCGCGTTAGCTTTGCTATTTCTATAAACAATACGACGTTTCTATTTTCCTGAATTAAAATCATGTGGTATGATGTGTGAGTTTTTCCATAGCATCCATTAAAAAAGTACGTCTCGAGTTTGTCGATCATTTTCATTGATAAGATCACATTGAACGTTCCTCCATCACCTAACTTGATAACGGGGGACGTCTCAAGTACCTCCTTAACCTTTCTTAATAAAAGGATACTCTGAGCTTTTCGACCATATAAGTCAGTAACACATTCTATTGAGCTTTCCCATAATCTGTCGCAAACAGTACGAAGTATTCAGCTTTTCCATCGTCTTCACTGGTAGTCCGGAATTTTTTCATCTTTCATAAGCATACCAGGTTTCAAGTTTATTCATATTTTTTTATCTATAATAAGATCAATAAACCTTCCTGAGCAATTTTTCCTAAAAAGAGCTATGTTTTCCTTTCCTCTGTCATAATAATATGACGTCTCGAGGATATCTCCACCCTCTCCAATAAAGAGTTTGGAGTTTGTGGGTTATTGTGATAAACAACACGGATTCTCAAATTCTTGGATAATCTTTCACGGACAATGCAAACAGAATTTTTCAGTAATCTTCATGGCGCGCAGTCTTGCATTTCGGCACGATTTTCATCTTCACACGACTTTGAGTTTCTTGGTGACCCTTTTATATAGAGCGCGTCATATTAGTTTTCTCAGTCATCTTCGCAAACAATACGACATCTGAAGTATTTTCCTTTAACGTAATAAATAACACAACGTAATTAATTATTCGGTCAATTTATGACACTTTATGCCTGAAAATGTCAAGTTCGTGAGATGAGGCAGCCCTGTGAGTGTTAATGTAACGGCTATGTTTCCAGCATCAGTTTTCTAGATGATATTTGATATTGTTTACTGAGGACGTAGTTTTAATACAATCGTTGTATCAAACAGGTGGCCCTCTCCTTGCCATTTCTCTTAATCCATGCGTGGGATACAACATTTCTTAGTATGTCGCCAGGAAATTTACAGTCAGTGAGAATATCTTCCATCTCGGACTATCATCAGGTGTCGTAAAAACTAACACCCGTAAAGGTGAGAAAAAGTGATCCGTAGACTCCCACAATATTGATTTTTCTTTCGTATTAAATTAAAATAAGGTTTAAGTTACTTCTCCGCCATCAACACCCAACAAAATAAGTGAAAAATGCTCCAGTGATTTCGATTCTTCTACTAGCATAGTAGAAGAAGAAAGAAAGAGATACTAGTCTTTTTAAATCTACACTGCTGGCCACCCAAAATGCAGCACCAAGAAGGAAGCATCCGATTGGCCTGAAATTCGCAGCATGCGTCGCCCGCGAGAGCAAATGCAAACGATTAGCATTGCAGGGCATATGCAAATCATGTGCACTCGGCACGCCACCGAGAAGCACTATAAGAAGGGTGCACAGAAGGCGGGGTGTAAGTAATGGAAGTGTGTTGTGCTGCCGGACCTGTGCGTAGGAAGCTTCCTAATGCCTCGTCGCAGAATACGGCTGTCACTCCAGCACGTTTCGGAGTACGACAGAGGACGAATAGTGGCTTATCGCGACAGCGATTTATCGTACAGAGACATCGGCGCCCGTGTGGGACGACATCCAGCCACACTGAGGCGAGTATGGATTCGGTGGGTGCAGGAGAGACAGATCGACGTGAGCGATTGCCGCAGTAGCGGCACACCTCCGAAAGAGAGGACCGGCATGTTGCGCGGCGGGCATTGACGGTTCGCACTGCCACATCACGAACGTTAGCGCAGGAATTAGGGTGTGTTGCGCAACAACCTGTGTCAGCACCTACCGTTCGACGTCGTCTGCAGGAGCAGGGACTTGTCACACGGCGTTCATTGCTCCGATTACCATTGACGTTACACCACCGGCGAGTACGTCGGCAGTGGGCCGTTGAACGCCGCCCCTGGACTACGGAACGGCAGGACATTGTCTTCTCCGACGAATCCCGCTTCTGCCTGCAACGCCAGGATGGTCGGATCCGCGTGTGGCGGCACCGCGGCGAAAGACTGTATGACGCCTGCATTATGCATCGCCATACCAGTCCGTCGCCTGGCGTTATGGTTTGGGGTGCAATTGGATATGACACCCGCACCCCTCTGGTACTCATCGCCGTCACTCTAGCCCAAATCTCCTAGTTTCCTACTTCTGGGGGTTCTTCAAGACCTGGGGTCAGACACTCCCTTCCTAAAATCCTCTACATATGATCTGATCTGATCTCTAATCGGCGCACAGATAAAAGTCTGTATCAATAGGTCCTCTTAGTTCAAAAACTTTCGTATCCAAAAGACAGAAAATTTAAGGCAAACATTTTTATAGCAAGTAGAAAACCTCTTGTCTAAAATTAAATTGCTAAATAAAAAAATACATACATAGATCTGGGCCCCTAAAATTCACGGGCCTCCTGCAACGCGGGGCTTGCGGGGGCTATTTTTACGCCCCTGGACTGCCAGAAGACCGCAGTCTTTGGCCAATCAGCGAAGAGCTGGAAACCGGGTTATACCGGTACCGACAGGCGGCAGACGGGCATTAAGTGATTCATAGCAAGCGTTCTCGTCCCATTTCATTTTAGCCATGGAAGAGCAGAGAGTAAAGATCCGTTTTTCTGGGAAACTTGGAAAATCAGCTACTGAAACATACAAAATGTTAAAAGCGTATGGAGACACAGCATTACCCGCAGCAGAGTTTTCGAATTGTATGCACGGTTCCGTGACGGGCGGGAATCCTTTGATGACGATCCGAGATCTGGGCTTCCCTCCAGTATACGAGGTACCAATCTGGCATTAAGTTTTCGTTTTCCTTGATCCTCGCGTAGAATTTCATGAAGACAGACTTACTCATAGCACTGACTTACACAAAAATCTCATTGTAATTCGGCGATCTTTCTTTAACTGAGTGAGCACTTCTTCGATTTTTTTCCGATGTCCTCACACTTGAGGGGCGCTCAGATCTCGGATCATCATGGAAGGATTTCCATCGGTCACGAAACCGTGCATACCATTCGAAAGCTGTGCTGTGGGATAAATCTGTATCTCCATACGCTTCTTTCAACATTCTGTAAGGTTCAGTAGTCGATTTATCATATTTCCAACAAAAAGGATGTTCACTCTCTGCTCTTTTTGATGTAGTACTGCGCCTAACTCCGCGGATAGTATGCAGCGACTAACTGTCTACCACATGTGACAATAATAGGTCCCAATCGAAATCATTACAGCGTTAAAAATACGTGCCGCACACTAATCGTGTTAGCATATCCGTAAATAGCATGGAGTCCAATTCGTGTACTGCGCAATACAGAGAGCGCGCGACGCTCCCTGTTCGCACGGGAGATGACGCAATATTTCTCGGTGTGCCACTGCGTTTGACCCAGTCTATATCCGCAACCGTGAGTGCAACACGACTGTGCGTGGTATCGATATAAAGCTCTCGACGAGATCTATTCAAATATACGAAGATAATTTGGCTGTGGTTTGAACTGAACATTTTAAAAATTGTTTTCTTGTGAACCGGTGAAAACTTTCGACAATATCGCGTTTTATCTGGGCAACCGTAAGTGCAAAACGATTTTGTGTGGTGCGGTTTTAAAGCACTCGACGAGATCTATTCAAATACATAAAGAACATATCGCAATGGTTTAAACTAAAATTAAAAAAATTATTTTCCTGTGAACGGGTTAAAATTTCCAACACTGCCGCGGAATTCGCAGAATGAACGCAGGCAAGAGTGGAGAAAATCAAAAGGAGAGGCAAGAGCAAGTGATGAGAAGATAGAGCATCACGTTGGGTAATTCGTTTATCGATCTGCATTGTGTTCGCAATGTATCCAACATTATTTGCAAAAATTGTGTAAGATTCTTTTCACATCGTGGACCTGTGTTGGCTATAACAAATTAAACAAATGCTTGGAAGCCATACTCCACTAGCTCATTTCAACTCTCCGAACACCGCCCCGGTGGCGCAGTGGTCTAAGCGGTGGCCTCTGATCATTCGTCCGAAAGGGGTCCGGGTTTGAATCCCGGTGAGGCATGGATGTTGTGTTTGTCTTACGGCACTGGCTCTCTCTCCTTTCCCCTGGAACCAGTTACCCTAAATTAGGGACGGGCGACTGCTTATAACCCATTGAGTTGCTCACGGTGGTCGGTAAACCTCCAAAAAAAAAAAAAAAAAACTCTCCGATCTGCAAGTCGCAGTCCTAGGTTCCAAACCGACTGCTCAATCACAACTGAGCCTACCTGTTTTGTTTTTTGCTTTTTGCTTTTTTGGGGCGGCGAGGGGAGGGGCTGAGCGACCACCCTGGGAAACTCAGTGGTCTATTAGCAGTCGCCCGTTCCTGATTTAGTGAACTAGTTCCAGGGAAGGGAGAGAGTCAGTGCCGTAAGACAAACAACATTCATGCCTCACGGGATTCGAACCCGGACACATCTCGGACGAATAATGGCTCTCTGCTTTTCCATGGTTAAAACGAAATGGGACGAGAACGTTGCTATGACTCCCTTAATGTCCGTCTGCCGCTTGTCTGTACCGGTGTTAACCGGTTTACAGCTGCGGCTTATCTGTACCGGTGTTAACAGGTTTTCCAAGGATTGCTGTCTTCTGGCATACACGTGATGTTTTTATCCCACTGCTGTTTCATCAGTTATGCGGTCAATCCTTGAACGTTTCGGACGTAAGTTGTATAGATTCACTTTTGGTCTTTTTCCCTACTACTCAATATAGGTGATAATCATTTCATTGTTTACTTTCTTCCTCTTTGGAGACTCAACAGGGAAACAAACGCTTATGTTTGATTAGGAGGATATCTCTGACGGGAGCTTATTCTCGAAAATTTATCCTCTCAGTAGCATCGTTTTAAGTACGAGCGCAACAGGTTTAACACTGGTAGCTCTATCCTTCTCTGTCTCAAGGTAATGAACATGAAGTAGGCTGCCAGACCATGCCGGTGACAGAGAAAAATTACTTTGTACTTGATACCAAAACACAGCAAATGACAATGACATTAGTCACGGCTTCTTTTGTTAATTTCTTGTTAACGACACGTGAAATTTAAGCCGATGCTAATCGTGCTTTGGATATGCGATTCTGATCTCCACAAGGCGTGAAATTCGGACTCCCTAATTATTCTCTCGGGAAGAGATTATACATCCATCTAAATCCCTCAGACCGCGTTGCATTTAAACGTCCATTATATGTTGCAGCATGACATTTAAGACACATACAGTCTTCATTGAAAAGTATTTAAATTCCTGCGCACAACAATCAAGCCGTCGTAAGTTGAGTATCACGAATAATTTTTCATCAACGTATTCTACCTGATTTACGGCCTTGTATATTAACGTCACATGACCGAGTAGTTAATCAGAGCATCCCTCTTTCCAGATGTGCAGAAATTTTGGGAAGCCATTTATAGTAATTGGTAATGGCGACTTCGAAACAAGGAGTATGCGGATTTGTATCTCGTAGCAGAAAAAAAAAAAAAGAACTGAACTGCTTAAGAAAAAGAAATGGCAATTATTCTTTTGGTGCAACGGGTCTTTTGGAAAACAATATAGGAGGTGTGATTAAAAAGTATCCAGACTGGTTGCATAAGTTCGGAATCGCGCGAGACGGCCGGAAGGGGTTTAGCATAGGCCGACCTTGGAACTTACTAATTATGTACCTTGAGTTACGTCTCTTCTGCTAGTCAGTTTTGACGTAGGACTACGTCCAATTGTGCGGATAGTATGGGGCGACTTACGGCCGACCGCGTATGACAAAAATAGGTCTCAATTGAAATCATTATAGCGTTAATAATAAGTGCCACACACTAATGGTGTTAGTATATTCGTAAAAAACATGGAGTCCAATTCGCGTACTGCGCAATACATCGTACGCGTGACGCTCCCCTCGCTCCCTGTGCGCGGGGGAGGTGATGCAATATTTCTGGGGGTGCCGCAGCGTTTGACTCAGTCTGCCTCGCCAACCCATGAGCGCAACACGACTGGGCGTGGTATCATTTTAAAGCTATCGGCGAGATCTATTAAAACATATCGCAGTGGTTTAAACTAAATTGAAAACAAATGTTTTCGTGTGAACAGGTTAACATTTTCGACAATGCCGCGGAATTCGCAGAATGAACGCAAGCAAAAGTGGAGAAAATCAAAACGAGAAGCAAGAGACGAGGAATGTAAAGAGCCCATGAAGACAGAGCACCACGTTGAGTAATTCGTGTATCGATCAGTTTTGTGTTCGCAATGTATCCAGCATTATTTGTAAAAATTATGTAAGATACTTTTCATATCATAGACGTGTGTTGGCTATAACAATTTATATAAACGCTTTGGAACCATACTCGTCTAGCTCTTTTCAGCTCTCCGATCTGCAAATCGTAGTCTTACGTTTCAAACTGACGGCTCAGTCAGAACTGAGTCTACCTGTATTTTTGTTGTTGTTGTTTTATTACAGTAGTGCTTTTTTATTACGTGTGTGAAGCTATTCAATGCATTTATCACGTCGGAAAAATCTGATCAGCGAATTTGCATCCGATTTGGTCAAGAACTTGGCGAAATCTGTAAAGACACACTCTTAAAATTACAGAAAGTCTACGGGGAGGATTGTATGTGTTGCGCAAGATTAAGTGGTAGAAACGTTTTAAAGATAGTCGTGAAAGTGTTGAGAGTAATAAAAGGTCGCGGAGGCCCGCAATCAGGAAAAGTGAAATGTCGAACTTGTGCTGTGAGGGAAAATCGCTGAATCAGTATTCGTGAATTATCGGAAGACATCAGCATTGGTTTCGGTTCAGTACAGTCGATTCTTACCGCGATTTGGGTATGAGGCAGGTCTCAGTCAAATTTGTCCAAAAATTGCTCTCAGCTGAGCAAAGTAAAAAACAAGAAAGATGACACCGAATTATCCGGTGTAATAAGCACATCTTTTGAACCCGTTCTGACGCAAATTAAATTTATCGAAGCTATTCAAAGTCAATGGAACCGGTATGGAAAACAACAGTATCTGACGAAAGAAACAAGTTTCTCAATCGGGGTTTTAATTCCTCAGATATTGCTGTAAACGGAATCGTGAGCTTACGCTCTCTGTTTGCAGACTTGTGCGTTAAGAAAAACATGAATTTATATGAGAAACATTTCGCACCGGAAACGCTCTCCAACATAAAAATAATTTTTCAAATCGGACTCTTAGAAACAGAGATATCGACAAAAATAAGATGCGACTTTACGTCCCCTGGTGGGAAAACCATGCATTATTTTAGGAAGAAAGTATTCTCAAAAGGTTTTTCCATACGCGCGGTATCGCTGCAAGAAAAAAAAATTAGTCGAGTTTTCAGGAGCCCAGAGTTTGCTACAAATACATCAGAAGCATAAATTAACACTTATGCCCCCTGGTGGTCAAACCATTCTTTACCAAACATTAGAAATTATGTGAAAAATATTTTCCATCAGGTCTTGTATGCGATACAGGAAGAATGTTTCAAATCGGAGTTTTAGAAGCAGAAATAACGCAGAAAACGCAATTTACCATTGTGCCACCTAGCGAAAAGTCTATGATTTACTTGAAAATTTTGAATTTATAGGATAAACATTTCGCATCGGAAACACTATCCAACAAAGAAAGGATTTTTCAAATCGGACTCCTAGAAGTAGAGATATTGACAAAAATAAGATGTACATGTACGCCCCTGGCGTAGAAACCATGCATTATTTTAGGAAGAAAACTTTTAAAAGGTTTGTCGACATGAGTAGTATCGGTCTACGAACGATGTTTTTTTCAATCGAAATTTTAGAAGCTCTTTTTTTGCTGCAAATGCATCAGAAGCGGAAATTAAGATTTGCGCTCCCTGGTGGCCAAACCATTTTTTTACAAAAATTAGAAATGATGTGCAAACGGTTTCCCATCAGGAGCTGTATCCGGTGCAGAAATAATTTTTCAAATCGGAGATTTAGAAGCAGAGATATAAGGGGGAACCGAAATTAACCTCTACGCCCTCTAGCGGAAAGTATATGAATTATTTTAAAATTTTGAAATAATATGAAAAACATGTCACACTGGAAACACTATTCAACAAAGAAGGAATTTTTCAAATCTGACTCGTAGAAGTAGATATATTGACAAAAATAGGATATACATCTATGCTTCCTGGCGGAGAAACTGGAATGTTTTAAGAAAATATTCCGCAAAGGTTTATCAATGTGAGTGGCGTCAGTCCACGAAAGGAACTTTTTCAATCGATATTTTAGAAGCTCCGATTTTATGGCAAATACATCAGAAGCAAAAATTAGCACTTACGTCCCCTGGTGGCCAAAGTATTATTTACCAAAAATTTGAAATTATATGCAAAAGATTCTCCATCAGGAGGTGTATCCGCTGAAGAAATTTTTTTTTCAAATCGGAGTTTTAGAAGAGCTATGCGGAAAAACGTAATTTGTTTTTACGCCTCCTAGCGGAAAATGTATGCGTAATTTGAAAAGGAAACTATATCTAAAATATTCTTCGACATAAATGGAATCGATAGATAAAATAATTTTTTCAATCGGATGTTTAGAAGCAAATATGTGGAATAAAACATATTTTTGAATTCGACTTCATCTGCATTTACGCCCTCTAGTGGCGAAATTATACATCGTAAAAAAGGAAAAGAAATGAAGGATCATTATTCGTATGTTTCAAGCTTCCCAATGCAAAAAGAATTTTTGAAATCTGACTAAGAGTTGCACAGATATCGTGGGTACAGACGGACGGACGGATAAACCGGTAATATAAGCACGATCTTTTTTAACAAATGACGTGCTAAAAATGACTCGTGTTTCAGCTGCTAGTGATCTGCTTGAGTGCGTCGAAAACGACGAAAACTGTCATAACTGGTGATGAATCACGGGTCTATAGGTAGACACCAAAACTAAGGCCAATTATTCACAGTGAAAGACACCAAACTCTCCCAGCCTGTAATGTTCGTTTAAGTAAAGCTCTCTGAACACTGCATAGATCAGTTTCGCAAACTTCACCTACAGTGAAACAGGAGTCCACCAAGAAACTTCAGGAAAGGTTACTTACCAAGAAACTTCAGGAAAGGTCCTTATTCTGCTAACTAGTCCTTTGGCACTTCAACAAGGTATATTCAAACGAACGTGAGTTAATAATGAAAATAGTAACACTTGGTTAAGTCTTTTTATTGGAGGTTTAACCACCACCGTGAGCAAGTCAATGGGCTATAAGCAGTCGCCCGTTCCTAATTTAGGGTCACTGGTTCCAGGGAAGGGAAAGAGCCAGTGCCGTAAGACAAACACAACATTCATGCCTCACTGAGATTCGAACCCGGCCCCCTTTTGGACGAATGATCACACTGAGACTACTGCGCCACCGGGCCGGCACATTTGGTAAACCGAATAACACCAACACTAAAATAGAACACGCAGCCTTCAAATAACTCAAACTTCAATTTAACAAACGTCTCTTCCACAATTAGTATGATAACTTCCATCATCTCCGCATACTGCTGCTTCTCAAACATTATGTCGTTCAGTTCTCATCTTAAACGTCCACACGTCACGCGTTCTGAGCTCAAGTTGTTGCCAACCATACTCTTGCGAGAGAGAAGATATCACGTTAAGTTTGGAAAATGCTAAGGAGAACAAACTGAAATTTACAGAGAGAAAGAAACTAAAAAGGAAAGTTAAATTAGAGTATACGTCACAGGTCCCCAAAGAGCACGACAAAGCAGCAGCAATGTCAAGACGATGCTGACTTTTTTTATTTCAATCATGAGGAAACTGTGCGTCATGACAATAAACAAGAAGTATTACTGTCAAGTTTTGCAGTATTTGAGGAATGCCGCTCTTCGCAAAAGTCCGGCATTTCATGAGTGGCAACTTCATTGTACACTCATCATCAAAAAAGTAGTTGCACCTAGAAGGTATCAACCGACAGGAATGAAACTTGGTGGGTAGTTTTGACATCGTAAGACATGCAAATGATTCAAGTATCACGCTCGACGGCTCATGTGACGCAGGAAAGGAGGGGTCGTAGTGCTGTGCCTGCCCGGCTATATAAGGTCATGCCGTTGCGCGTACTTGCCATTCTGACTTCTGCTGTTGTGTTGGTGGCATCCTTTCCAAGTGAAATATGCCTCGGAAAATAGTTCGGAAGCGATTCGAGCAGTTGGAGGAGTTCGAGAGGGGCCGTATAGTCGGCCTCCGGAAAGCGGGATGGTTTTATTGACGTATTGCGCGCCATACCGTCGTGTGTATATCACCATAGCACGCTGTTGGCGGCAGTGGATAGAGCAAGGCACGCATCTGCGACAGGAAGGGTCTGGGAGATCTAGACGAAAAACGGAGAGAAATGACCGACGGGTTGTCCGACATGCTCGGAGTGACCCAACAGCTACGATTGCGGATATTCAGCGAGCAATGGTGCCCTCCATGCATCGTCCGATTAGTGTCAACACCATTGGCAGACGGCTTCACGACGTAGAACTACACTCCCGCAGACAGTTACGACGCCTGCGCTTAACTCTATTGCATCGTCGCCAAAGTCTGCAATGGTGTCCTATCAGACTGTCATGGAGCCATGGCAGCGGGTGATCTTCAGTGACGACTCCCGCTTCTGTCTTGGAGGAGACGACCACCGAATCCGTGTGCGGGGGCACCGTGGTCATCGCCAAGACGAATTGTCGGGCGTCACACGTCTAGAAGGCCTAGTGTCATGGTGTGTGGTGCAATTGCCTAAGATGCCAGATCACCTTTGGTGTTCAATACAGGCACTTTTGTTTTTATTGCAGGTTTAACGACCACCGTGAGCAACTCAATGGGCTATATGCAGTCGCCCGTCCCGAATTTAAAGTCACTGGTTCCAGGGAAAGGATAGAGCCAGTGCTGTAAGACAAACCAACATCCATGCCTCACCGGGATTCAAACCCGAACCCCTTTCGGACGGCTGATCAGAGGCAATCGCTTAGACCACTGCGACACCGTGACGGCAGAGATACTTTGACAGCCCAGCGTTACGTTAATGAGGTCCTGCAACCAGTGGCCTTACCTTTTCTGAACGCTCACTCCGGTGCAATTTTCCAACAGGAAAACGCTTATCCGCATACTGCTGCTGTCTAGAGAGCTTGCCTTTAAGGCACTGACACTGCTATGGCTAGCCGTATCGCCAGACCTATCACCGATTGAAGATGTGTGGGATGCTATTGGACGTGCTATCCACACCCCACCCCTACCACACAATCTGCAGGAACTGCGAGAGAATATTAAAGCTGCATGGGATGGCTTATCGCAGGACGCAATTAAGAACCTGTACAACTCCATGCAGAGACGTTTGGAATGCTGTGTGAGCAAATATAGCGGCCCGACTCCATACTGAGAGACACTACTTATTGGAGAGCAGCTCAATAAATTTTACCCGTATCAGTCTCAATGCTTAATCATTTCTTGTTTCTGGTAACCTATATCTTCCTCCCGAATAGCATTGCAATCCGACACGTCCTTCTGGGTGTAACTGGTTTTTTTTTACTATGAGTGTGATAACGCACCTGCCCATGCATCGCATCTTGTGCAGCAGTTTTTTGCTACGCGCCACATTGCGCAGATCCGATAGCCATTCTATTCGCCTGGTTTTAATTTCTGCAACTTTCTCTTCTCAAAATCAAACTCTACTTGAAAGGAAAAAGATTTCAAGATGTTGAGGGGATACAACAGATTGAGATGAAGCAGCTGTTCACTATTTCAGGAGGTGACTTCAAAAAATGCTTCGAGCAGTGGAAACAGTGCTGGAGTAAATATGAGGCTTCTGAAGGGGTCTACTTCAAAGACGATTAATTTTCAAATCTGTAAGTCTTGTACTTTTTTTTATAAAGCCAGTCGCGCTACTTTTTGATCACACCTTGCATACAGTAAACAACAAGATTGCATGCAAGCATTGGGATATTCTCAGCAAGATCTCAGAATATTTGAATGTTTTAGCTATTGAAATAATATTGTGATCTTAAAAATAAGACGCATCAGCAATTCTGAATCCACTGCTGGATGATGGTCTCCCCAAGCCTCTCCACAACTCTGTCTTGAGCAATTTTCGTCCATGTCGCTCCAACATGCTTTCAAATTTCTCCCACCAATCTACCACGTGGTCTTCTGGGTATTCGCCTTTCTTTTGGTATGCATACCAGTATTTTAGTTGTACAACGTGGACAGATCTAGTAATATGTGCAGCTCCTGTGGTCACATAGTGGCCTTTACTTTGACCATGACTCCATCCGCTCTTGTCATTTTCCTGATCTATGACTTTCTCCCCTTTTTCGGTTACACCAATCATTCATCTCTTATTTTCCAATGGTACAGCAGTTTTGTTTTATGCAAATTTATCATTAATCCCACTTCTTTACTCTTGTCGGCCAATTTCTGGATCATAGTTTGCAGTTGTGAAGAAATCTTTCAAAATGGCTATGTAGAAACACGAAATGCCTGATGTCAAAGTTTAAAAACCAACCTCTAGAAATTAATGTGATATCCCATTGAAAATATTAATTTAGGAATATCAAGCCGGATAATTTTTTTACTCGAAGGTAGAAAATCCTCGATAAAGTTCTGACAATTTCCTCAAAAAATTATTTCGAAATTTAACATTTAAAAACAACTATATTTTTCCAAATACATATACACTATCTACCAACAAGTAATTGGACACCTGTGATCGCAAAGGAAAACGAAGTTTATTCACCTTCAATAGTTCGTGGAGTCTCCACGAGCGGCGATTACAGCTGCGACCCTCCGGAGCATACTCTCAACCAGGCGTTGTACGACGGCTAGCGGTATTTTCTTCCACTCGGCTTGAAGAAGACAGGACAGTTCTTTCACCGATTTCGGACGGTGGGGTCACACCTTAAGTCGACGCTCCAACTCGTCCCTGAGGTGCTCGATAGGGTTAAGGTCCGGGCTCTGCGCAGGCAAGTCTATTCGATTATCCCCATTGTCACCATACCAAGCCATGGTGGACCTCGCAACACGACAGGTGGCATTGTCATCCTGAAAATAGCATGGGTCCACCCCGTAAAACTGCCACAACGTAGGGAGCGCATGGTCATCCAAAATGGTGCAGTAGGTCTCGGCGTTGAGTCCACCAGAAATTGCGACCAAGGGTCTCGTACCATACCAGGAGAAACACCCCCATAGCATAATTCCACCGCCGCTGAACTTCACAGTTGGCACAATATATTCTGGCAGGAGACGTTCTCCAGGCAGACGCCAAACACAGACCCTGCCATCCGAACGGTAGAGGGTGAACCTTGATTCGTCGCTCCAGAGAATCTGTTTCCACTGTTCAACGGTCCACTGTCGACGTTCTTTGCACCACGTTAGCCGAGAAGCGCTATTGGACTTTGTGATCAAAGGCTTGTGGGCGGCAGCACGTCCATGATCACCGAGCAGATGGGCTTCCTTACGGATAGTATTCATCGAAAGAACACTCCCGGATGCCTGTTGAAACTCCTCGCGGATGTGGCCCATCAATTTGGTGCGGTTCTTCCGAATTTCTCTGGCCAGTACCCGTCGGTCTCTAACTCCAATTTTGTGGGTCTGCCGGGTCGGGGCACATTCCGACAGTCACCTCTCATCTTCCACTTGCCAATCACGTAGGCCACTGTCGATTTTGGATACTTCATCTAGCTGGATATGTCACGTATGGATCGGCCATTTCTGTGATACCCGACAATTACACCTTTCTCGAAATCAGAGAGCTCCGAACTGCATGACATCTTGCGTACGACTGGTTGCGTTGTTGTATCCTACACGATGTTTAACGGCAGCGGCCGTGACGTGTATCAGGACCGCAGATATCGTTGATTGCAGGGGTGTCCAATTACTTGTTGGTAGATAATGTATTTTCTACCACCACTTAGAGGGAAATCAATGAATCTGAAAAAAAAAATAAGTATGTGGATGATGTTTATCGTAATGTAGATTATCCAATGTCACAATATTTTTTTCAACTCGAAAGAATAAAATGAGATATAGTACAAAAAAAAAAAAAAAAAAAAAAAAAGGAGAAAAGAGCACGGCACACGCACTTTCGAGAAAATTCATAAAAAAGCTTTATCACTGCTGCAGATGTTCGAATCATTTTTCAAGTCAAATTTTGAGCAAGAGATATTTTCATAAACACGTATTTGGGCTGTAATGTATGTACATTTTTGCAATCCAGGTGAAAATTATAAGCTGTGCGCAATAGTGAAAACAATTATACCTATTATTTAAACTACCTGATTCCATAGGATTTCAGTTAGATTTTGTGGAAGTGGATAGCACAAAAATAAGCTTATTATTGTTAGAGGGAAAACTGTGCATTGATAACTAAAAACATACTGAAATATTTATTCTCGCATTCGGACAGACCGGAACGATATTGTAATGCTATAAACACAATTTATTTTAATAATTAGCCAAACTTTTTAGCATCAGGTTTCATTGAGCTGGGGCAATTGCACTACATGCCAGATAAAATAATTATTCAGGTATTTTTGTTAGACCCCTTACACACAGAGAGAGAGAGAGTTTTTCGAATGTAACGTCGTGCAGAAGTGCTCCACATCGACTCAAATCGCGGCCCATTCCTCTTGTAGCGCCAATCGCGAGCTGCGGAATCGTTGCTGGCGGCTGGTGACGTGCTGCCAAGCGTCTCCCAAGAAGGTCCCATACGTGTTCGATTGGATTTATGTCCGGGGACCTTGCGGGACAATCCATGCGTTGAATATCTTCACTCTCCAACAGCTCTGCGACAGCCACTGTACGATGAGGTGTAGCGTTGTCGTCCATGAAGAGTAACTCAGGACCCACAGCACCTCCAAACAGACGCACGTGAGGCAGGAGAACCTCGGTACAATAGCGGACACCAGTAACAACCTCTTTGGAAGATGTTGAGGTCAGGACGGCTACCAAGCATGAAACCGCCCTAAACGAGAACTCCGCCACCTCCAAACCGGTCCCTTTCGATGATGTTGGAGGTGTGATTGCGTGTTCCCTGCTCTCTCCAGATGTGCATACGTCCAGAATCGCTCGTCAGACTAAATCTGCTCTCACCCGTAAGCAGAACTCGACCCCATTGCTGATGTGTCCAATTCTTGTGTTCCTGGCACCACAGAAACCGCCGTTTCCTATGAGTAGGCGTTAATGGCACACACCGTACTGGTCGTCGTGCAAATTGACCACCTTTGTGCAGCCTCCTGGCCACGGTAAAACACGATAACGGACGTCCAGTTGTCTGTTGCATTTTCCTTGCTATTTCTGCCGCTGTCTGCTGTCTGACTCTTCTCGCCGGTATGACAATATACCGGTCGTCCGCCGCCGTGGTTGCTCGTGGACGACGACTGCTAAACTCTCGGACAGCTGTTCCAGTCGTTTGAAAAGCTCACCAAGCTCGTGAAACGATGCTGTGAGCGATACTGAACTCCTTGGCCACACTAGTGACACTTCGACCTTCTTCCAACTTTCCAACGACGCGATCTCGGGTAAAGTCATCCAGATGTCGTCTACTGGATTGCTTGTTGGCCATATCACAGGGTGGCAGCAAATCGACGTCGTTAAAACCGATATACACCGTGCAATAGCTTTCACCGAATTGCTGAGCGTACACCGCCCGTGTGCTTTATACCCTTCCGACACCCTACGTCATGCTACATATATGCGCATGCCCTACCGTACCGGACCCTAGTCTATCTCCTGAGTGGTCTTTCGGTCCGTTCTGCCTGCTCGTTCCGCTGTTATGCTAATTTCTCCTCTTCGTCCTTAATTTTTGCACACCAGTGTAGTTCCGTACGCAGATGTTGTGTTCCTTCACAGGGAAACCTAAAGCCCTGCGGGTCTGTCCTATATATGAAAGTCCACATTCAGAAGGTATCTGATAAATTCCTTAGGAGTTTATGTCTTCGACGTAGTTTTTTGTACCGTAAAAATTCATCTTGTTTATGGGTTTGAAAATAACTTTGAAATTAAAACTTTTGAGAATTTTTAAAATTACGAAGCAAATCTGAGGACAGTTCTCATATATACAACACAGTTCACATCTGAGACTGGAAATAATGGCGGCTTACCATTCCTGGATGTCCTTGTGTCACGCTCTGGAGGAGCCTTCAGTACAACAGTTTATCGAAAAAACCATTTACGGTTTCCTTACCTCTACATGCAAAATCAAATCGCCCATAGAAACAAAAACTTTCTGCTTTTTACACATACGTATATCGCGCAATACATATATGCTCAACTGAGTATTCCTTACAGAAAGAGCTGGATTTTCTTAAACGAAATGCGGTACGCAGAGGATATGGCCTTTCCGTAATAGACAAAGCTGTCCAAAAATTTAGGAAACCGAAGCCTATCTGCTCGCTCACGCCAATAGTCCTCCCAATACAAACGAATATGAGCGTTATCCCATTTTCTCCTCAGATTTGCTTCGGAATTTCAATAATTCTAAAGTGTTTTAATTTCAAAGTTATTTTCAAACCCATAAACAAGATGAATTTTTACGGATCAAAATACTACGTCGAAGACAAATACCTGAGGAATTTATCAGATACCTTGTGAATGTGGACTTTCATATACAGTATAGGACAGACCCGCAAGCTTTACGTTTCCGTGTGAAGGAACACAAGACTTACGTATGGAACTATGAATTGAAGAAATCATCAATAGCCCAATATTGTAACGAAAATAACCATAAAGTTGTTTTTGTTTGAAAATGCTATGCTTTTTGATGAACCTGATTCGACTATCAAGCTTAATGTATTAGAAGCTTTCCACATATACCGGAATTCTTCGCAGCTTGTCAACGACATGACGTAGACTGCATTTCTTTCAAGCGCGTGGAAACAACTCGCCATAACCCGTGGAAACAACTCGCCAAAACCCGTGACCGTCAGAATTCTGATGATGTCACAATGATTTGAATGTTTACGCTCCATTCTTCCTGTTGATGCAGAGCCAAACGCTCTGCGGAACTATAGTCGATGTGAATAAAACATTTTATTGTGAATAAGCGAAGTAGTAGCATTCGAAGCTCAGATGTCAGCTTATCAGGATTTAAGGTATCCCCACTGCGTTGAAAAGGTCGTTGTGGGCCAAATTTCACATTTTGTAAAAATGAGTTTGTTTTAAATCCCCTTTCTTTAGGATTCCAAAACTGCCTTTGTTTCTTGTCTACGAGGAACAGATACAGAGTTGTAGCAATCGGAATATTAAACCCAGGAGTCAAACGAACGGGACGTGACACTTGAAACGCGTTCCATTTTGGGCCGTAGGAGCAAAATGGAATACGATTTGCGGGCCACATGACCAAAATGGAATACGACTGGCCGGCCACATGTCCAAAATGAAACACGACTGGCGGGCCACATGACCAGAACGAAATACGACTTGCGGGTCAGATGACCAAAATGGAATAAGACTGGCAGGCCACGGGAACAAGAGCAAAACGCATGTAGTTATTATGAATATCAGTTATTTCAGAAAATATCTTAATTCTGAAGCCTAACCTTAGGATGAAGGACCGATGTGTTTAGCATGATACTTATGTTACAAAGAAGTACGATGTATTAGGTGTACAAATAAGTTTTAAAGCGTTTTAAGACAACGCAACATGTAATTTGAGAGAAAATAACAATACCTTTACAAATCCATAATATTGACGTCATTATCTATCACCTTCCGCCATCGGTCTGGCAGCTGACGGATTCCAGCCATGAAGAATACTTTGTCGTGTGACGCGATGAAGTCGTCAACCCATTTTTGCCCTTCGTCACATGTCCGGAACCGTACAGAAGACCAAACCGTGTTTTATCGATCGGAACAAATGATATTCTGATGGGGATATCTCAGGACTATTCGCCGGGTGCTCCAAATTTTCCCAGCCAAGCGTCAAAAATGTTTCCTTGACAGATTTCGCGACAAGCGTTGTCATGCAGTAATTTCACTGGACGCAATTCTTTGACTGTGAATGGACATTGCAGGCAGATTTCCTGGTTCAATCGCAGCAATTGTTGCTTGTAGCGATCAGCAGTAAGAGTTTGACTCTGTTCCAATAGTTCATAATTCGAGTGAATACTGCATTTCGGTGTCGAAGTACTTGCTTCACCGGGGTCTAACCCTTTTTTTTTTGCGTTTGGGATTGCCGTACCATATCCACTTTTTATCACCTGTAACGATTTTCCACAAGAAAGACTTTGTGTTGTTTATTCAACAGATTCAAACACTTCATGAAACGCTCATCCTTGTTCCTCTGGCTCAGGTCATGTGGCACTCATTTTCCTTCCTCCTTAATCTTTCACATTGCGCTTAAACGATTGGAAACGGTTTGTTGAGTAACCCCCGTTGTTCAGCTAGTTCATTTTGCATTTGAGATGAATCTTCATCCAGTAATGCTTGCAGTTCCTCATATGAAACCTTTTGAGGGGCGCCACTACGTTCTCGATCGCTAACATCAAAATCACCTGCCTTAAACCATCTAAACCAAAACTCACACGTGCTTTTCGATATAATATTCCGCCTTAGAACAGAACAGATCGATGCACATGTTTTTGCAACACTATTTCCTTGGCGAAATTCGTAACGAATGCAGTGTGGAATAAATGAAGTATCGCTTGCCATTTTTCACCTACCGATGAGCAAGTGCGTTTGACTGTTGGGAAAACTTCTATGTCACATTTTATACTCTAGATCAATTACGGTCACATGACAACAACGCGCGGGAGAATGTCAGATATGTAAATTAGCGGTATACGTCACACAAAAAGCGCTTTAAAACTTATTTGTACACCTAATATTTGCCTGTTCTTCCTACATTTTGAAGACTGCTTAAAAATTTAAAATATGTAATTTATCATAAAATAACTCATTGCGGATTTGGAAATTCAAAGTCCATGAACCCAAGGCATACACTGTGAAATAACCGTCTTTAAAAGCTAAACAGGTATATAGAATAACTAACTACTCTTGAATATAAGGCATACAGGAGAAATAATATGGAAACGGGTATTATTAATGAAAGGGAAATAAATCGAAATTAATGTAAAACGAAAAAACTGCTGAGAAGGAATGAAAAAAAAGTAGTAATTTAATTAATTTATTTTTATGTATCTATATTTTTCCCATTTTTGAATTTAGGTGGGAAAAATTTCGCGGGCAAAAAAAAAAAAAAAAAAAAAAAAAAAAAAAAAAGGGAAGAAAGAAAAGAGCTTCAGGGGATATGAATGGCAAGCCGGACAAGGTTTGAAGCCAACTGATCTAGAATGAAACAATAAAAGTAGAAAAAAAGGAAATTTTATACTCGAGAACTATTTCATAAAGATTGAATTTCATTAAGACTGAACTTGTTAGGTGGTAAATTTCTTTACGACAAGAGTTAAATGTGATAATTCCGTAACCGTTACTTTATAAAGAAATACACCTTGTAATTATTCTCAACAATGCATCGAAATCTCTTGAATGCACAAACTAAAAGTTTTGTTGATCTCACATTTGGTTTTTTTTTCGTATATTACATCCAGGTTATATTTTCAGAGTGACGATAATACACTGAGTTTTTTGGAGTGCAGGTCGAGGTGGTGGTCATCTAACTTGACCAAGAGTCTTACATGCTTAACTTCGAGCAACCAGTTCCAGCACCGTAAGAAAAAACACAACGCCGATACATCATCCGAGACTCGAACCCGGGCCAAATTCGCACGATTAGCCTGAAGCCTGCGCAACTGTCAGTCGGCTAACGAGGCGATATTTTCGCCTATGTTCCAATAATATCTTATAAGAACATATTTTTTTCTCAAAAAGGTGATTCTATAAAGTTCCATGATAGGCAATTAAGAACGGGGAAGGTGCTTTTTTTTTTTTTTTTTTTTCTAAAGTATTACTATTTCCTTGAGTAAATTCAAAATTCTGCACAACGAAGCGGTTCTTCACTAACGATGCTAATTATTTGGTTCGTTAGATATCTCGAAAAAGTTACTGCAATCTTTTAACATGTTTTTTTATTAACATTTATTTGTTAAGATAGAAAATAATGAGGAAACTTCTGAAGGATGACTACTTCGGGCAAATCGCAAACGAAGAAGCCAGTGACTAAAGATTGAGAAATATAACACCGGAAAGGAGCCGATAGTCAAATGCAAAGAATATAAGAAATACACGAAACAGTAGAACGCATAACGAGATAACGATCTTCCGATTAAAAAAACAAAACAAAAAAACCAAGATACCATGTAACAATCCAGAACAAAACACTTTAATATTAAATAATTAGGCAACAACAAGAAATGAAGCTAGCAATCAATGATATAAAAACAGTTACAACATCACGAGAATCGATCCCATTAAATTCCTCAATAAAATACCCAAAAATGTATGATTAAATGTTGAACATTACCAAATTTTTAATTCATTTTATAGCTAAGAAAGGCCTTTTCCCAGATGGTGGATGGGATTCAAACTCATGTCTCCATGCTCCGGAGCCGGGCATTCTCCCCACTAAACTACGCCGGCATAGCTTATCGCTGCAAGTTGCAGTTTTGATTCTTGTGACATCTCAGTGGTTCATCGCAATTTTTTAATCAGAAAATAAAAAGGTGTTCCCGTCATCTGACAAGATGTAGAAAAATGCATCAATGAATGTCTATCATTTTTATACAGCGAAACCTCTATTAATGGACACCTCCGAATAATGGCAACCACCAGCAACGGCAAGTTTTGATTGGAATAGAACAGCTGCCGTAGGGACTTCCGAGAAACGAAACATCTCAACAGCGACCAACGGACACCCTAATCAATCCCGAAAGTTATTTAACGGGCACCTTGTCCTTTATGATTTTACGGAGTTCTTTCGATACTTCTGCGAGAGGGACAATATAGGGACACTATTGGTAAAGGAAGTTTATTTCGAAAACGATGGGTTGGATTATGGCAGGTACAATGATGTGCTTAAGTGAAAAGAAAGGAGTCAAAGTTTAGTTATACGTGAGGCGAGCTATGTATGTTTCAGTCGTAACCTAGGGGCGAAGGATGGGGCGTTGCTGGTGTCTGAAATGTTTTCCATCGGTGGAGGCATATCCTTGTTTGGTCCCTGTGGCTTGTTCCTATTTTTCAGCTAATTGTGCAGTTCGACTTCACGGTCTAGAATTTTTCTATTTCTTTCCTTTAGTTTACCCTAAACTTACCCTCTTAGCTTGATATTTCTAAGGGGAAGTTTAGGACAACGGGACAGACACCACTTTCCTGAAATCCTCTACACCATGTGTTTTTTTAATTGTTATTTTGAGCTTTATTCTGCATTTGAAGAAATCTCTAAATCCAACAGATATTTAGCGATGGCCACACAGCAGAAGAAACAAATAGGAGTATAAAACTCGATTGGAAGTCATTTGGAAGAAACAGTACAATTTTCAAGAGCGATTCACCATCATTGCTTAATAGAAAAGATTTTAATAAATACATACTTCCAATTCTTACTTATGAATCAGAAACGTGGACAGTAGTGAACACAAAAAGCCGCCCCAGTGGCGCAGTGGTCTAAGCGATGGCTTCTGATCATTCGTCCGAAAGGGGTCCGGGCTCGAATCCCGGTGAGGCATGGATGTTGTCTTACTGCACTGGCTCTCTCTCTTCCCTGGAACCAGTGGCCCTAAATTAGGGACGGGCGGCTGCTTATAGCCCATTGAGTGACTCACGGTGGTCGTTAAACCTCCACAAAAAAACAACAAAGGGAAAATGACATACAGAGAACATGTAGATAACTCAAAGAAGCACTTGCAGGTGTATGCTCGTTGTAATCAGGAAAGGTGGAACAGCACATGAATTAGAGCAATGACAAGAGTCAAGATGACATCATGATCAAAGTGAAGACCCTCAAGAGGCAGTGGACTGGCCATATTGCTATATGAACTGACTGACCACCGTTGAACAATTGAGATATTTGATTGGATACCAAGAGGGAAGGAGCGATCCAGAAGAAGACCTCGTGGATGATGGGTAGATTAAATTCAAAAGCCTGCATGCTGGAGTGATTTAGGAAGAGGCAGGCTCAACACAGAAAGTTGTGAAAGACTTGGGAAGACCTTCATCTAGCAGTGGTTTGATAATGACTGCTGCCTATTATGATATGAACGAATACATATATATACTACGGTTCTCTCACTTATTTTAAGCTTTTGGGGAAGTTGTACCGTGGACCCCCTCTCCCTCCCCCTCCCTAAAATAATTAGGTTCCGCCGCCCGTAGCAGACATGTACAAAAACTAGTGGAAAGTATTGCTCGAAGACCAACCAGAGACTGTCATAATGGGTCAAAGGTTTCAGTACATTATTATAAATTTATAAAGACTATTTGCAGATATGCGGTGTTCAGATATTAAAGGCAGGGCAGTGTAGATGTTGATCACTTCGTTAGTGGGATTACGCAGAGTTTCGTTATGTTTTCCGAAGAGAACTGATTCGCATGTGAAAAAAACACCAGACAAATTTTGTGCTGACTATAATGAAATGACGTAAAAATACTCTATCTTATGCACGATTCAAAAAACTTGTCAAACAGTCGTGATTCCAAGCCTAACGTTATACTTTAATCACTATGTTTAAAATTACAGGTTAAGAAACTTTAAAAAGACGACATTAAAGTTCGAAATCTTTCGAAGGCACTGTGCCTTCATCGTCAGGAATTGAAAGAAAACTTGCGGCGTTTAGCACACATCCAATGAGTTATATAAGTTATTTAGATGTTATTTTCTAAATAAGTTATATAACCCATTGGATGTTTGCTAAACGCGCAAGTGTTCAATTCCTGACGATGAAGGCACAGTGCCTTCGAAAGATCTCGAATTTTAATGTAATCCTTTTTAAACTTTTTAACCTGTCATTTTAAACATAGTGATTAAAGTGTAACATAGACTTGGAATCACGATTGTTTGACAAGTGTGTTGGATCGTACATAAGACAGAGGGTTTCTACTTCATTTCATCCAGAACAGATTCCTTTATTAAAAGAAATGTGCAGCGCATCGGCTACGCTTTATTTTGGTAACTCCTTGCAAATCGGTATTGAATGACTACTAGTATCTTGGTTGACACATATGGACCACAGTGTATCCTTCAAAACTGGAAATCATTAATTGACCAGTGTGACGTCATAACGGCATATATCGACACCCAATACCAAATGAATTGCAATTAACATGGTCAAAAGTTGAATTCCAAAGCATGCATGTGAATAACATGTAGCAACAAAACAGTGGGAGTTCAAGAGCTGATTTTTTTAATACATACTTTTGAGTGTGCACTGTGCATGTTATTTAAAAGCATCATGGCCGCCTAGGGGTTCACGAAGTCCTGAGAGGCTTAAGTTTCTGACCAGTTGTCTTATCAGGGCCCGGGTTTGAGTAACGAATGAAGCATGGGCGGTCTGTTTTACAGTGCATGTGCCCTTTCCGGAACTAGTGGCTCCCAAATTAAGGAAGAATGACTGCTTGTAGCTCTTAGAGTTGCTAACAGTAGTCATTAAAACCCCAAAAAAGACACCATGGCAACCAGTGGCGTATCTTGGGTCCGATACCTGGGCTATATCAACCCCGTCCCCAGTACTGTTTTTTTTTTTTTTTTTTTTTTGTAATTGCAAAGTTTATATTTCAGTTGTTAAGGCAGTAGAAGGAACTTTTTTCTAATTTTTAGATACATGCCATTGCTAACATGATACCAAATAATTATGAGGATTAGGATATGAGCCCTTATCTGTACATGAACTCCATTCTTCTTCTGAATACTTTATTTGTACGTGAACTCCATTCTTCTTCCCTTTTGTGTGGACTTGAATGTTACGTTTTCATAAAATGTTTCTTCAGAGTATATTTTCATATAAAAAAAAATGTTTTTCTCTATTGACAAAACAGCCTACTTGCTCAAATGTACATGTCCTTGTGGGGCTCTAAGATATATCTTGATTCTTTTTAATGCAGAAAAACTTCTTTCGGCAGTTGCGGTTGTTGATGGAAACTTTAATATTCGGTCTGCTGATTTGTACAACTTACTAAACAAAATGTCCAACAATTTATTCAACTTTATGTAACAAGAAATGCCTCTTACTGATTTCTTTTTGCATTCAGCAAGGGAATAAAACACCTTTAGTTCATTTTTTAGTCGAGCTGTATCAAAATTTGAAGCATAGAGTACTTTAAGTTATGACAGTAGGTGTTCGGGAAAGCTTTCACAAAATTTATCAACACAGTTCGAATCCAACAAAGCGACGAATTTAAGATACTATATCATTGAATTTAATTTGCACAAACTCTCGCGAAACACATATTGTTACCGGCGGGAGCATGCGATTGACTAATGTAGTCCGAGTCTTCTCTTTTCTGAGCGAACCGTTGCCAAAGCATTCCCCTTGTCATGGAAACGCTAACTGGTGATCATCTCGACGATCTCTGGATCGGAACAGCGAAGACTGACTGATAGAGCTGTTTGTGTTACGATGACACTATCCCGCCACTAGGAGACCCGTTGGTCTTCGCTCGCCAGACTGATTCTCTTAGTTTTCGCAGCAAAAGCAACGGTATTATCTTAATACGTTGCTAATTGACTTTTATTTGGGTGTATTTAATTAACTTCTATTTGTGCATTCTATGGGCATCTCAGCTAGCCTAGAATAAACACCACTGATGTCAACTGAATAACAATTTTGCAGAATTTCTCATTGAAAAAAAAAAAAACATAAGAGGTCTAATCCGTCTTTCCTAACAGGTGCTGAGTAATTACGTAGTTAGTGCGGCATTGCAGCAAATCAGTAACATTTCTTCAACGAAGCACCAGACGTGAATTCTGCTTTTAGTCTGATTTTATATCATATGCGTCATAACTGTCAAAGTCTTGTCACACAAAATAGGGATTAGCTTATTAATCAGTGATTTATGGTGGTGAAGAGCGACAAGTAAATCAATGAAAATTATTTACAAATGATTTTGCACCGGCTTTAGCACACGAGCACTTTAAAGCTCAGGTTAACTGCTCATTGGAATTTCTTAATTGCCTAAGTCGGCATGGATTATTGATGATTAAGATTTTGGCCTGCTCCGAAATTCTTGTAATTGTACGGATGACTTTTTGACATTCCCACGAAGACGAATCGGTCACCATGACTGCGCTTGAATTTTTGAAGTCTTGACTGCTAGTTCAAGTTCTTAAATTAGATATGTCCAGTGTTTTACTTCTTCCGTTGGGATGATTACAAGTGTAAAACTCAATTTTTATCAAGACCTGCATATCAACATTCAAGAAAAATATAAATGGCATATATGGAACGCTGAACAATTGCATTTGTGATTTTATATAGGAGCCAAAATGATCATAAAGCTGCAATGAAGTTCTGTGTTAATTATTATCGATCAACTGAATGGCATAACGTATGGACAAAAGTTACCAAAGGAACAAACCCAAAGGAACAAACCGATGATGTACAGGTTGAAAAAGCATGAAAAGAGGCATTGTGGTTAATTTATTTCGTACTTTAATTTTCCCACTCCAGAGCCAGAAGTTTCAACGACAAAAAAAAAAAAAAAAAAAAAAAAAAATTAAAAAAAAAAAAAAAAAAAAAAAAAAAAAAAGGAAATTCCTGCAAAGCAATTCCGCTGATTAGACGCTATTTAATTTGGTAGGGACTGGTCAAAATGTTAAGTATAGCAACGACACCTTCATTTCTAGAGGCAAGAAATTTCCCTGTGAAGACATTGAGACTTCGAAAACGAAGTTGTGACAATTAGGAAACTTAAAAATGCAAATGATTTTCACTGTGCTCATTGACTATCTTCCACTTTTGTGACAGCTCATTTGTTTAGGAAAACAGTACTTCTAGCTCATTCTTCTTGGGAAACAGCCTTAAACTCATTCTTCTAGGGAAACACTATTTCATGTAACCTCATAATGAAATAGGGGATATTCTTTCGAATTTTAAAATCATTTTTAGTAAATAAAAAATTAAAGAATTAATACAATTAAATATGTTATGCAAAGCTTCCACTCTTTGAAGACTACACTGAAGAGCAATTGAATTAGAGACAGCTGGTGTTATGCAAATATGGCGCTGTGGGCGGCCCTGTAGACGGAAACTATATGACGTATGCAGCGATCCGACAATATAAGGAGTGATGAGACGGGGCAGTATGCGTAAGACGAAGGATCTAAGCGCATTTGATCGTGGGCAAATTGTCGGGGCCCGACGAATGGGTCCCTCCGTCACGGAAGTCGTGCAGGCACTGGGATTTTCACGAGACACTGTGTCACGGGTGCACCGTGAGTACATCGAATCCGGTAAAACCATCCCTGCAAGAGCCAACTGCCGTGGACAACAGCGTGTGGATGAGCGGGGATCCTCGTCGGCTAGCTCGCATTGTAACAGCGGGTAGACTGGCCACAGTACAGGAAATCACTCGGCAATTTAACGCTGGTGCACAAAAACGTGTAAGCAACCACACCATCTAGAACTATTTCATCGCTATGGGGTACAGAAGCCATCGTCCCATGAGGGTGCCGCTGCTTACCGCACATCACAGGGTGCAAAGATTAGCATGGGCGTGGGAACATCGCCACTGGACCCTAGACATGTGGGTAAAATGTTGCCTGGACTGATGAGTCCAGATTCACGTTGGTACATGCGGATGGCAGGATAAGAGTACGGTGCAAACCACATGAAGCGATGGATTCTTCTTGCCAGCAAGGTACTCTTCAAGCTGGAGGGGGTGACATTCTCGTCTGGGGACTGTTTACGTGGACTGAAATGGGATCCCTGGAACGTGTGACATCGTCCTTCACAGGTCAACGTTGCCGGGATATCCTTGACAACCATTTGCTCCCGTTTGTGTGTCTTGAACATCCCACTGGGACCTCATCCTGCAACAAGACAATGCAGCTCCCGAATTGTATCCGAATGGTTGGATGAACACTTCACTCGCTTCCTTGGCCAGCTAAGTCACCTGACCTCAATCCCATCGAGCACATCTGGGATGCTATCGAGAGAGATGTTTGAGGCTCTGACTCATCCTCCATCAAATCTTCGTGAAGTGTGGGAGCTTGTTCAGGGGTAGTGGATCCGTATGGCTTCCCAACGCTTCCGGTGGCGATGAATTTGCACTCGACTAACTGAGTCGGCGGCGAATTGATGGAAGACCAACCCAAGCTGCCAACAAGGCACTGTGCAAGCTGGTGGTGCCTCCAGATATGTGTCGGGTGTCTTTACGTGACGCGGTCTTGGTTCTTTTGTCCTCGTAAACACGTCATTAACCGGTAATAGCTTTTCTGTTCTTCTGGGTGACTATTTGCAGTCCTTCATAGACTTCGTGTACCCCAACCGCGATGGGATTTTCCATTAAGACAATGCACCATGTCATCGGGCCCAAGTTTTCCAAAATTAGTTCGAGGTGCATTCTGGACAGTTCGGACGGATAGTGTGGCCGCCACGTTCGCCCGACATGAACCCAATAGAGCACTTATATGGACGTGGTGGAAAGGTCCATTCGCGCCCAAGATCCTGTACCTACAAATACCAGGGAACTGCAGGCGGCTGTTCACATGGCATGGCTCAACATCTCTCCAGATATCTTCCGGAGGAATCTGTCGATTTGCTGCTTTTCGCCGGGCTAGAGGAGGTCGTACCCTATACTAGGTACGTATTCCACGACTGTTGGCACTTCAGTGTATATATGGACTGTTTGCAACATACAACGGTCGTCCTTTGCTGTACTTGCTACTGGACGGCCTTGATCTTGCCTTCTTGAAACACTTTCCTTATCCTGGAGTCTATTTCACAGTCGGGAAATAACACTTCGTGAGAGTCCAATGGCTTCTTCTACCACCCGGTGAGTATGCGCTGCTTCCAGCCTTCCAATAGCTCTCCAAACCGTTGATTTCTGTAAATCATGCTGTTGAGAGGTTGTTCGAACCGAAGACTTCAAGAAACGAAATGTTACGATAAATGTAGAAGAATAAGGGAGCTCCCGAAAAAACTTAGTTTATTATTTCAATCTGATTTAGGCAGACGCTAATTTGTATAAAGACGTGCATGATTCGGCTGTCAACGTCACGCTCGAATTGCGGTTTCCACGCTTCGGTAAGGTACCATTCGACTGGTTTGCTTAATGTCGCCAAAGTCACTTGCTATACTAAATATTTTAAGCAGTGTACATTATTGTATTTTGTTTTTCTGTTTGGAGGTTTCACGACCACTATAAGCAAATCTTAGGGATGTAAGCAACCACAAGTCCCTTATTTGGGGAAATTGGTTCCAGGGAAGGGGAAGATCAAACGCGATCGGACAAACGCAAAGCACCGCCCATGCGAAAACCAGGACTTCCAAGGGTGAATGATCAGGCTGCCCCTCGGACACCTTTGCCTTTACAGCGGCAAAGTATTGTATTCTTTTACGACTACGACCTCAAAACGTTCGGTGAAATCAAATATATTGCTAAGTTTCGAATTCTAAAACGCAAAAGCCCAGTGGTTGAAACTCTTGGAGAACAGTCGCAAGGTATGTATGTGTCCATAGCAGAGGCGCCGACTTCACCAAATTATTGAGGGGGCAGGTGTGAGAAGAGATCAGACGTGTAAGGAGCACATCTGTTCCTTTGTCAGGAGAAAAATAAAAATTAAAAAAGTGTGGGGAGCAAAAAGATAAACTACGAGATTCGACGTGTATTTTAAAACGTAATTGCAATTGCTCATCAGCAAATGAACAAGAAAGTAGAAATATTCTTTTGCTGAATATTAATATTTTTAAAAATGAAATTCAGCCTGCGATTTAATGAAAATATTCCGACAGATTATGTTCCCAAACGTTTATCAAAAATATGAAAAATTAGCGCTATTACTCAAACAAAGAACGAGAAGCGCAAAACATAAATAGATACATAAAGACGCTAGAGATTATATACGTTTCCGTATCTTTATTTTATTCTTCATAATTGTTTTAAACATCACTACCAAAATACGGGACTGACAATCAAATTTCTTACCAAATAAGCAATGCTAAATATAGGAAAATTTGTTATGTATTTATAAATTTTTCGGAAATAAATCGCTTTGGTCTCATAAGGTGGAACTTGGTCCACTTGATGAGGCCAAAGCAATTATTTAATTAAACAGGACGAAAAATATTGGGTGGGCACTGCCCCCTAATAAAATTATTAGGGGGCAAGATTCACCTTGCCCCCTATAGTCGGCGCCTATGGTCCATAGAATGCGTTAGAGCACGTATAAATTTTAATTTTGCGAAATGCGAACACATTAGGCTGTTTAAAAATTAAAATGAAACTGATTACGAACATTTTTTTCCACGTCTGGGGGTCTAACGACCATCGTGAGCAACTGAATCGGCTATAAACAGTCAGCCGTCCCTGATTTAGGGTCACTGGTTCCAGGAAAGTGAGAGAGCCAGTTCCGTAAGGCAAACACAACATCCATTTCTTACTGGGATTTGCACAGGGAACCATCTCGGAGGAATGGTCAGATAAAAAAACAAGAAAGATGACGCCGAATTTTCGGGTGTAATAAGCACGTCTTTTGAATCCGTTCTGACGCAAATTAAATTTATCAAAGCTATTCAAAGTCAATGGAACCGGTATGAAAAACAATAGTATCTGACGGAAGAAAGAAGTTTTTCAATCTGTGTTTTAATCCCTCAGATATTGGTATAAACGGAATCGTAAGCTTACGAACTCTTAGAAACAGAGTTATCGACAAAAATAAGAGGTGACTTTACGTCCCCTGGTGGGAAAACCATGCATTATTTTACGAAGAAAGTATTCGCAAAGGGTTTATCCATATGAGAGGTATCGGTCCAAGAAAAAAAAATTTAGTCGAGTTTTCAGGAGCTCAGATTTTGCTACAAATACATCAGAAGCAGAAATTAACACTTATGACCCCTGGTGGCCAAACCATTCTTTACAAAACATTAGAAATTATGTGAAAAATATTTTCCATCAGGTCTTATATGCGATACAGGAAGAATGTTTCAAATCGGAGTTTTAGGAGCAGAAAACGCAATATACCTATATGCACCGTAGAGGAAAGTCTATGATTTACGTGAACATTTTGAATTTATAGGAAAAGCATTTCGCATCGGAAACATTATCCAACAAAGAAGGAATTTTTCAAATCGGACTTTTAGAAGTAGTGATATTGACAAAACTAAGATATACCTCTACGCCCCTGGCGTAGAAACCATGCATTATTTCCAGAAGAAAATGTTCCTAAAAGGTTTGTCAATGTGAGTAGCATCGGTCAATAAAAGACTTATTTTTCAATCGAGTTTTTAGAAGATCATATTTTGCTGCAAATACATCAGAAGCGGAAATTCAGACTTACGCCACCTGGTGGCAAAACCATTTTTTTACAAAAATTAGAAACTATGTGCAAACGATTTCCCTAATCAGGGGCTGTATCCTGTGCAGAAAGAATTTTTCAAATCGGAGATTTAGAAGCAGAGAAATAGTGGGAAACGCAATTTACCTTTACGCCCCCTAGCGGAAAGTCTATGAATAACTTGAAAATTTTGATTTCATGGGGAAAACATGTCACACTAGAAACACTATCCAACAAACAAGGAATTTTTTAAATCGGACTCATAGAAGTCGAGATATTGACAAAAACAAGATATGCATCTACGCCCCCTGGTGCAGAAACCATGCACTATTTTAAAAAGACAATGTTTCTAAAAGGTTTGTTGACACGAGTAGTATCGGTCTACAAACGACGTTTTTTTCAATCGAGAATTTAGAAGCTCATATTGCTGCAGATACATCAGAAGGGGAATTTAAGATTTACGCTCCCAGGTGGCCAAACCATTTTTTTTTTTACAAAAATGAGAATTTATGTGCAAATGATTTCCCACCAGGACTTGTATCCGGTGCAGTAAGAATTTTTCAAATCGGAGATTTAGAAGCAGAGATATAGGGAGAAACGCAATTTACATTTACGCCCCCTAGAGGAAATCTATGAATTACTTGAAATTTTTGAAATTATGGGAAGCACATGTCACACTGGAAACACTATCCATTAAAGAAGGAATTTTTCAAATCGAACCCCTAGAAGTAGAGATATTGATAAAAATAAGATATACCTCTACGCCCCCTGGCGTAGAGGTATATCTTATTTTTATTTTTAGTTTCCTAAAAGGATTGTTGACATGAGTAGTATCGGTCTACAAACGACGTTTTTTTCAATCGATAATTTAGAAGCTCATATTTTGTTGCAAATACATCAGAAGCGGAATTTAAGATTTACGCCCCTGGTGCCCAAACCATTTTTTTTTACAAAAATTAGAAATTATGTGCAAACGATTTCCTATCAGGAGCTGTACCTGGTGCAGATAGAATTTTTCAAATCTGAGATTTAGAAGCAGAGATATAGGGAGAAACGCAATTTGCCTTTACGCCCCTAGCGGAAAGTCTATGAATTGCTGGATAATTTTAAAATTATATGAAAAACATATCACACGGAAAACACTGTCCAACAGAAAAGGAATTTTTCAAATCGGACTCCTAGAAGTAGAGATATTGACAAAAATAAGATATACATCTACGCCCCTGGCGGAGAAACTGTTGGATATTTTAGGAAGAAAATATTCCGAAAATGTTTATCGATGTTAGTGGCATCAGTCCACGAAAGAATTTTTTCAATAGATATTTTAGAAGCTCAGATTTTATGGTAAATACATCAGAAGCAAAAATTAACGCTTACGCCCTGTGGTGGCCAAAGTATTCTTTACCAAAAATTCTAAATTATATGCAAAAGATTTTCATCAGGAGATGTATCCGCTGAAAAATGTTTTTTTCAAATCGGAGTTTTAGGAGAAGATTTATCGGAAAAAATATAATTTACTTTTACGCCCCCTAGCGGAAAATCTATGCATAAATTGAAAAAGAAACTATATCTAAAATACTCTTCGACATAAATGGAATCGAAAGATAAAAGAATTTTTTCAATCGGATCTTTAGAAGCAAATATGTGGAATAAAAGGTAATTTTGAATTCGACATCATCTGCATTTACGTCCTCTAGCGGCGAAATTGTTCATCGTAAGAAAAAGGAAATAAAGGATCATCATTCGCATATTTCAGGCTTCCGAACGCAAAAAGAATTTTTCAAATCGGACTAATAGTTGCAGAGATAGCGTGGGTACAGACGGACGGACAAACCGATAACATAAGCACGATCTTTTTTTACAAAAGACGTGCTAAAAAAAGCCAGAGCTTTGACTACTGCACTGCCCCGACTTTACCCTATAGTTTTACCCTACGAAATTTACCCTATGGTTTTTTTAGTACGTTTATCTCAGTGAAAGTGTTTACAGTACGAGATGTTCGGTAAGCGCACTTACATTAATCTCTGGAATTTCATAGAATGACAGTTCAAGGAACAAGTTTTCTTTGGCGGCGACGGGAAGGGTTGTTAAGCTGGGTTTCGTGAGAAACTTTGAGAGTTATAAACAGTCGCCTGTGTCAAATTTATGGCCACTAGTTCCAGAAAAGAGGGAAAGACAGTACCGTAAGATAGAAATACTCTTTATGCCTCATTCGAGAAGACTCGAACACAACTACGAGATTCAGCAAGAACCCACGCTGTTGACCACTCGGCAACCTGACTGAAAGTTAGAAATACTAAAACAGTCAACTTCATGCATTCATATACACTATATTGACAAAAGTCACTGGACACCCCTTTCAAAAGCAAATGAACGGATCCTCTGCGTTGTTAAGATGCGCGGTACAGCTGCAACCGGTATTAAAACAAGCCTGCAGCTGACCGCGATCACATCGCACTGCTAGGTTGAATGAAAATGTCCCAGCGGGAGATAACTGACTTTGAGAAAGGAAAGATTGTTGGGTGTTATATTAGTGGGTTGTCCACAAGAGGAACCGAGAGGCGTTGAAACATACCCAAGTCAACTGTTTTGGATGTACTGAATAAGTGGAGGACACATGACGTGCCTGAAGCAGCAAAACGTACCGGCAGACCAAAGAAATCGGTGATAGAGGACGTCGAAGCCTCAGGAGAGTTGTTACAGCTAACCAACGGAGTACTGCACAAGAGCTCAGTGTACAGGTGAGTAAAAATGCTGGAGCTCGGTATTTACACGTACGATTCTCACAGAACTTCATTCCATGGGTTACCGTGGTCGTGCGGCTGTTCATAAGACTTTCATTTCCACTCGGAATGCTACTCGTCGTTTAGCATGGTGTAAAGAACATTTATCGTGGACAGTAAATCAATAGAAACGGGTCCAATGGATTGATGAATCCAAATACACGATCTGTCAGTCTGGCCGCGTGTGGATATGGCGGCAGTCGGGGAAACACTATTTACCACAGTGTACTCTTCCTACGGTCAAGTTCGGAACTGGCAAAGTACTCGTGTTAGGGTGTTTCTCGTGGTATGGGGCCATCCCATTGGTTATCGTGGACAAACCTGTTAGTCAGCACGTCTTCCACGATATTCTGGACAATTATGCACTACCAACTCTGTGGTAATACTAGAAACCGAGCCTTGTTGGTACCAGCAGGATAATGAACCGAACCATAAAGCAAGGACTGTTACGGCGTAGTTTGACGATAATTCCCTATCGTGTGGACTGGCCATCATAGAGCCCTGACCTTAATCCCATAGAGCACTTATGGGAGGAATTAGAACGCTGCATAAAAAGTGTAGAACCAAGGCCTACTACTACTAAGCAACAGTTAGCGTCAGCATTTTGTACTGAATGGAAGCTCATACCTGTCGCTGTGTTTCAAAACGTTGTCGAAAGCATGTCTCGAAAAGGTCAGTGCATACATTTTGGCCAAAGGTGGACCGTACCAATGTATGTCAATAAAAGCTATGTCGTGCTTCTCTTCTAGGTGTTCGGTCGGTGACGGTTGTCAATATAGTGCGTGATATGCGTGTAAACGTTTCCTCATTTTGCAAGCTAATAAAAAATAGGTTGGCGTAACTGGAAGTAGGTCTTTTTTCTGGGGGGGGGGGGTCTATACTTCTAGAAGTATTTAAGGCTATAAAAAATATCCCATACCTACTTTTGTGCCACTAATTCTAAAAAAACAGGAGGACAGCTGGTGGATCATGGACGACACCAGTATCCATGTGGTGGCCTGAGTTCGAACCCATACCCAGTACTCCGAAGACTGTGCCCTAGACAGACTACTGGGACACTGAAGACGTCCTGGCGGCGTCTGCATAAATCACAGTCTAGAAATAACTAAGTGAAATAATATGACTATTTTGAGAGGGATCAGCAGTTTCATGAACTTAACCGTTTATTCTTCATGAAATAAAGTTTCAATATCCCATACACATCAATTGACTATTTTCAGATCGTATTCCAATCAAAATGACTTTATATCAATCGCATGTATACATATAGAAATCTTCAAATAATTATAGCACGCTATTTATCTACAACAAACTTTTCATCTCCTTGATACTAAACTATTTCATTCGCACTATATCCACCTTTTTTACCCTTTTCAACCGTAGGTTGAGGAAGCGTATGTGCTCCAGCTTTGTCCGTCTGTCTTACCGCACGATACCTCGCGTAAAAATGGTTCGATTTCGATGAAATTTCAGTAAGTGGTAGGAGACAGCCTCGGGACAAACCCTATTGAAAATGGACGAAATGGGGTCAAAGCTCAGGACATAGGAGCGGGATGCATTCCATCGCTCTTATGAGCCATGACTGACGTAAAAATACTTCGAATACGACAAAATTTTAGTACGTTGTTTCAGAGGTATTTTGAACCAATTCTGACTATAATATCAGCGAAATCGGATCAAAGGTCAGGGCACAGGAGCGAGATTTATTTAACAGTAGTTATCATAATTTGAGTAATAACTTGAGTAAAAATGCTTCTATTGCAACAAAACTTTAGTATGTTGCTCCGGAGTATACTGATCGAATTCAGTTTAATATCGTCGAAATGGGGACAAAGGTCAGGTAACATAAGCGAGATTTATTCCACAGCCATTATCCTCATAACTTGAGTAATGATTTCTGGTATGTTGGAAAGCGTATCATAATCAATGCATTGCATGATTTTACTAACTTTTTACTATACTATTTCATTTGCACTATTATCCACTTTTTTTACGCTTTCCAACCGTTGAAGAAGCTTATGTGCTGCAGCTTTGTCCGTCTTACTGTCTGTACGCCCGATAACTCGCGTAAAAATGGTGCGATTTTGATGAAATTTTAGTATGTGGTAGGGGATAACTGGAAACGAACCCTACTGAAAAAGGGCGAAATGGGATAAAAGGTCAGGACATAGATGCGGTATCCATTCCATTGCCCTTATGAGTCATAACTTACGTAAAAATACTTCGATTGCGACAAAACTTTATCATGTTGTTTCGGGGTATACTGAACCGGCTCTGTTGAATATCGTCGAAATAGGGTCAAAGGTCAGGGCACAGGAGCGAGATTTATTCCACAGACATTATCCTCATAACTTGAGAAATGATTTCTGATATGTTGAAAAGTTTATCATAATCAATACATTGCATGATTTTACTAAATTGTTTCCATTCAACGTGGTCTGTTTCCTCCTGATTCACTCTCAGCGTTTGTATAACTTTTCTGAAGGTGGAATTCGAGCACACGTCTTTCTACTCCACGGCTGCTGATCTCTAAATCGAACTACGCCGGGAGGCTTAACGCTGCTTCTTTGTCGATGTGATTTATCTCAGCAGTACGTCATAACACGTAGCACGTTACATCAGTTCCACCCTTCAGAAAGGCGGCGGCCCGAAATCGCCGGTTTGGGGTCAGTCATGTTCGAAAGACAGCCTCATTGTTGAAGAACTAATTTTTATTAGTTACATGCATTATGTGAAAGAATCATCACAAGTATTTCAAACCTAACGGCCAGGAAATTCATTTTCGTCCACGAGCAAATGTAACGTTCTTTTTTGCCGGCAGTGGAATTCGAATCAACATCTTCCTACTCCAGAGCGGCTGATCTCCCAGTTAAACTGCGCCGTCAGGGTTTTTGCGGCTACACTGCCCATTTGAGTCATCCGCCACCTCAGTAGTATATATCCTACGTGATGTCACATAGTACGTTACCCGTTGCCTAAAAGTACAAGCTGTTTAGGAAAGTAACGTGCCGTTGGGTGAGAAAATATTACATCAAAATGTAACGAAATTTATATAAGAAAACAAAAGCAAAAGAAAGGTTAAATTAGAAATATTGTAACCTTTAGAGTGCTTATTATATTATACTGAAATACTCATTTGAAACGCTAAGCCATATTTTTATGATAGTAATGTTTGACACAAAACCAAGCTTTCAATTATTGTGTGATAATAATTTATGATGCTAAATTTAATATTTTCAAATATTATTTTTGCAGACAAAGCACGGTGTAGGAATAAGAATTTTAAAATGCTGTTATGTTGTTTTGCGACGGTAATAAACTAACTTCAACTTATCTATAACATGTCTTTTGTAAAGAAGATTGCGTTTATGTTATCACTGTCAGTTTATCCGCCTGTGAGCACCATATCTCTGCAACTAATAATCCAATTTGAAAAATTATTTTTGCAATGTTGCAATGGGAAACTTGAAATGTGAGAATGATGACCTTTGCATTACGTTTTTCGCCCCCCGATGCATAACGTCGCCGCTAGAAGGCGTAGGTGCAAGTGATATCGAAATCAAAACACGTTTTTTTTTTCATGTATTTGCTTCTAAATATCCGATTGAAAAACATCTTTTTCCTTTCGATGCCATTTATATCGAAGTCTATTTCAGGTACAGCCTCTTTTTCAAGTAACGAATAGATTTTACGCAAGGGGTGCAAAAGTAAATTGAGTTTCCCCCGATATCACTCCTAAAACTCCCATTTGAAACATTCTTCCTGCATCAGATACAGCTCCTGAGGGGAAATGTTTTGCATGTATTTTCGAATGTTTGGTAAAGAATGGTTTTGCCACCTTGGGGGGTAAGTGTGTTTCTACTTCTGATGTATTTGCAGCAAAATGTGAGCTTCTGAAAACTCGAGTGAGAAAGAATTCTTTCATGGACCGATACCGAACACCTCTGAAAAACTTAAGAGTACCTCCTTTTTAAATAGTGGACAGACTTTTCGCCAGGAGGCGTAGATATACATTCTTTGGTGGATAGCGTTTTCGGTGATAAACCTTTCTCAATTTAAAATATTTCTTAAAGTACAAGTGTGCCACTGGAGGGCACACGTTCACATTTCCGTTTACCGCAAGATGTGCGAGACTAAAAGCTCGAGTGAAAAAAAAATCCTTTTTCGGTTATATGCTATTAACTAGGAAAACATTTTGTGTGTATTCCTTTCCCAAAAGTAATGCACGATGCTGCCGCTAAGGGCGCAAATGTTTAATGCTTTTCACGATATTTCTGCTTCTGAATGTCCGATTAAAAACATTTTAACACTGAATACCATTTACCTTGTAAAACGCTTTAGGTTAGTATATTATGAGTTTTATAGTTCATACCCAGCAGAAAAACAAGTGTTGGGAAACTGCTAGCCACCCGCTGTCAGTGATGGGTCACTGCTGGCCAAAATCTGCCACTCACGGCCCGGTAGCTGTCCGTTGGTGGCAGCGCCATAAGTTGGCAGCCATTGATGGTCCTGCAGCATCGCCGTGAATTGCGGGCCTCCAACAAGTGCCACTAGTGGCCCATAGCTGGCAAGCGATGCAACCCCCAACACCAGGTGGAAGCAACGGGACTGCGCATGCGCAGAAACAAGATATGCTGTGTCTCTTGTGGTACCAGTTAGTTAAAGACGACGCTATTGCCATCGTGTTATTTTAGTGGATGTTAAGAAAAAAAGCCATATGTAGAGAGGCGAATTAATTTCCTAATGAAATGCCACGTCGACGAAGATACCAGATTAAGCCATGAAATACTAGATTACAGCCATGAAATAAACCCACTCCATTCGCATGAATAACAAGAAATAATATCTGTGTAATCTTTCGTTTAAACATACACTAAACCGCTTGAAAAAACAGTCCTGGAAATACATTAAAAAAAGTTTGTTGGAAAAAAAAAACCGAATCATACAATTATTTGAAAAAAAAAAAAAAGCAACGATATGTGGATATAATGTACTTATCCATGGGTTGAATACCCAAACCCGGAGGAATTCGCTACTAAAAATAACGAGAAGTAAAATAAAATATATTTCCTCTTTAAAAAAAAAGTAGCTTCGGACAGCGCAAAGGAAAGATACAAAGTTAAAAATGTAACAGAATGTGGCATGAACGGGTAAATATATTAATTAAACAATCGCCTTTCAAGACCACAAGGACAGCACAAGACTTTGGAAAGCGCGTTTAAGTTGGGACACTCCTTGAAAAGGAGCGAAGTTCCTTTAAGGTAAAAAAACTATCGTTACGTTGAAAAAATAAATTTATGAATTATATGAAACTGACATTTATGAAAAATACCTCGCAATATTGTAAAATTAAAGAGAGAACCAGTCGATTACACATTCCACAGGAAAGAGACTCAGCTTCAAGCTAATCCTCGGGCGTAACAAATCAATCCAATTCGCAGAGAGAGCGATTCCCACGCAGATTCCCACGCAGAGAGCCCTTGGTTCATTTCCAACCAGATGCAAACGGACGTTCTTTCCGGTCTGTTGAGAAAATTTCCCCATCGCAGTGCTATATTTCAGAAGTTTCGTAAGGGGGGAAAAATTTGTAGTTTTGGGAAATTGCAGTTATCCTTGTTTTTTTTTTTTTTTTTTTTTATGTCTACCACTGGTGGACAAGATCCGGCAAGCCATCAGTCACGTGATTGCCGGCTGCCACTACTGTGAAACTAGCGGGACACATTACGCTAGCCATCATTTATGGCACGTGCTTGCAGAGCCGCTGAAGGGCCATTTGTGGCAGCTACTGCCTGTGATGGATAACTGATGGACCTGTTGTGGCATATGACAACTGATGGGGGTGCCAACTGTTTGCCTGGTCTAAACTGCTGGCCCTTCTGTTGGCCGGCCGGATATTTTATTGACGGTTTGGCAGCGGCAACATAGTGCTGGGCCAGCAAGACTGTTTTTGCTGGGTAGTTCTGTCGCTAGGTGGTGCTTGTGCACTTTGTTTACATCTAGCTGTATCTACGCTTCTAAAAATCAAATTAAAAAATTTCGTTTTTTACTATACTACATGCATAGATGGGGAACATTAACCTCTTTAAATAATGTACAACTTTCCGGCCATGGGACGGAAAGTTGTACATTATTTAAAGAGGCTATCTCTCTTGCGGCTATCTCTCTTTTTCCAGCTATCTCTCTTTGCGTGAAACGTATTTGAAAAATTATTTTTCCTTAGCATAGCTTTTGCTATATGAAGAATACTTTTCGCATAATTTGAACTTTTCCGTTAAGCAAAATTATGTCACTTGGGTGTGGAGAGTTGTATCATGATTCCTACTAATATTTCTTCCTTTAACTGTTCCATTTAGAAAATCTGTCTCCGATATCTTCGTTCCGCTATGAGAAAATTTTGTGCATCATTTGTCAATTTTAGTAACTTACTTTTTAGACGCTGCAGGGAGTAAGTAGCTGTTTCTATTTTGGATGATTTTTTTCTGATTAGTTTCAGAGACTATGAATGATTTTGGAATATTTTATTCGCATGGAAAAGGATTCAAAAGACGTGCTTATTACAACCGAAAATTCAGTGTCATCTTTCTTATTTTTTCATTCCCTTAGCTTTATTGGACTGCTGATCCTTTGAGATCCGCTGCTGAGTTTAGAAGCTCTTTGAGTTTGGGTTATTGCTTGCATTTCTAAGTCATGGGAGATTAAGAAGCCTTTCTTCTTTCTTAGAGTAAGCATGCTAAGCAGACATACGTAAAAGGTCAAATAATTATAAAAACGCTTTGCCTGAAATTTTTATTTTTACTTTTGCCTCAAATATTTATTTTTACTTTTGCCTCAAATATTTATTTTTACTTTTGCCTCAAATATTTATTTTCACTTTTGCTTGAAATATGTATTTTTACGCATATTCCAATATGCAGTTGCATATAATCCCGACTCTACATATCACACATAACTCTTAGAAGTTTTGTAAATATTGGGAAACTGATTCGCACTGTGAATTTTGCTTCAAATTATATTTTTATTTTTAGTTTAAATTCATAGACCTGTATCCTAATTTTTGAATACCTTATCCTTCTCCTCCTCACTAAGATATTTTTATCCGCATTTTTTTTTTTTTGCGAATGTGTTCAATCAGTCTTCGAAGATCTAAATTTTTACACTTTTAACAAGTTAAAATTGTTTTTTCACTCTAATTTTTCGGAAATGATTTCCACCGAGTCTCCTGGCGTTTCTCCAAAAACGCTACGTGTAATTTGATAAACATTCCTCAGAAGAAATCAACTTTACATCAGAAATATAGTCAAAGGAATAATTACTAAACAAACAGCTGTTCAATTTAAAATAGCTGGAAAAGTGTGTTTACGTGCTAGGCAGTTAAAGCACTGATACAAAAACAGCATTATTAGTATATCATATTTTCCATTCTAAAACAAGTAATTGCACAGCGGAGTCTTCTCCTTTTAAAAAGAAGTTGTTCCATAATTTTTATAATTAAAATCCAGTACTTTCAAAACTTTTAATTACTGTGTGAAGCATAAGATTTTTTTAAAGTTTAACTATTCCTGGGGTTTAACTTCAGTTAGAAGTATTCAGAATCCTTCAAAGACAAAGCGCATTACACAAACAAAACTAGCCCTTAGGAATTTCTTCGACATAAGAGTAGCTTCTATAAGTTTAATTATTTGAAATATTTACTGAGCATGCTATTTGAAATTTTTTTCAGTTTTATCAATTTATTAATTAGATTTAGTTCGACAAACTTTGTATATACGATGCAGGAAAATAAAATTTATTATGGTTTATTCCTAAATTTCAGTGAATGCATTGATTTCCAAAACAAGCTTCCTTAAGATTACATACGTCGCTTCACAAACTACCACAGATATGTTGTAACGTACCAGGAGATGTGACGTACCTGCCAGAAGGACGCACACGACATAAAGGCAGATAGGAATCAGAATAAAATGTCCGCGTAGCTCAACTGGTAGAGCAACTTATTCCGGAATGAGGGGACCCGGGTTCGAATCCTGGCGCGGATAAAAATGACGGAGAAATTCACTTCGTTATAATGTATGGAAACACCACACGATATCACTTCCTAAATGTTTCAGTACATATCGCAAAGTGTCATCTATAAATGAAAAAGTTGCTTTTAAAAATGTTATATATATATTGTTGCTTTACAATAATCACACTTATACTAGTAATCACTCAGAGTTCCGGAAGATACGAGGAATATTTTCAATATAGATATTTTTTGGCGGCCACATAATTTTTACAAGTTGCATTTTCACAACGTGGCGAGGTTATTGAATTGTTTCCAATATTTGAGTACAAAAATAACGAGAAAAAATAGTTTTTTCACTTCAAAAAACGAGCCACGAGAGCCAACTAATCGTGACAATGCACTTTGCCATATAGGTTAGCCGCGAGCACAGGCCTTGTCAATACGACAGCCTTGCCAATGCGCCTTTCCACAAAGGGTAGAATCACGGATAATCCTTACACACACGGCAGCAGGGAAAATGCGACTTGCCACATGGTAGCCGCGAGGACCATCCTTGCTCATATTGCAGCCGTGACAATGCGCCTTGCCACATGGGATAGCAGTGAGGACAATCCTTTCCCATAGGGCAGAAGTGACAATGCGCCTTGCCACATAAGGTAGACGCTAGGATAATCTTTGCACACACGGCAGCAGTGACAATGCGCTTTGTCACATGGGTTAGCCGCAAGAGATGAGCCTAATAGACATGATAACTGTGACAATGTACATCGTCACATGTGGTGCCTATGGCCATATGCCTCGCCACACACCAACTGCGCTCATTACTCACGGAGCTGCGACATTGAACCGTTCCACACACGATATCCACGGCAGCGTGCTACGTCCCACACATGCTGGCTGTGATCATCACACAGAGAGCCGTAACAATTTACATCGCCACACGCGTTAGCTATGGCAATTGCGACTTGTCATGCACAAATGTTTGAGCAAACTCAGCACCATGATTATGCTTTTTTCAGATTCCATAATGCTGCTTGCAAAAACTAAGAAACAAAGAGTGAGAAAAGTGAGAAGACAGGAAGTTGATAGCAGGTTCAACAAAATTATAATTTATGGGATGCAACAAATAAAGGAGAATTGCGTTGATGTTGCTGACAAAGGGAAAGAAGTGACTAAAATTGTAAAAATATACTGGACTCGTTTTGGGGAAAGGTGGAGATTTCGAAGAAGTGAAGAGCAGGTGTGCTTGCAAGGTAGAATAACTGGAGGTAAAGCCTAAAATGCACTGTGTGTCGGGTCCTAGTGAGACTTAAAAATGAAATTTTCGATACTGAATTTCAATGCTGTTCAGCATTAGCGTTCAACTAGTGCTTCCAGAGCCGCATGTGGTCGCCTTGAGGGCCCGTCAAAAGATATCGCAAGAGGAAGATTTATTTAGAAGCAATAGATGAAAACAGCTGAGCAAACAATATGCAATGCTGACGCTTTTCAGAGAATGTCGGGTGCTATTAAAGTTGTTAAAATTGCTATTCGCAGCCATAGAAACGCATTCTTCTGGAGCTATGTGAACCGCAAACTGATCCCTTTTTCCAGTTCTCCTCGCTTGAAGCGAGATCTGAGTTCTAGAAACGGGTTTAAAGTGATAAATTCCCAAGACTTAAGTGACTTATCTAGAACTATTTCCATGTGTCAATGTGCATCTTCCTTAATGAAAGCGCTCAGATGCTCTCAACGAAATCGATTGGTTGACGGTCATCTTCAACAGCTTTTACAGTCGTCTTGGATTTCATCAAGGCTGACTCTGAAAAGCTTGCAAACTCTTTTGCTCCTACAATTGTCTTATTAGCCGAATTCATACACTGCATCAATATGGAAGTTATTTTTTAATTTGATTTCATATCTCTTTAAGCTTTGCTTACACATTTCTCATTCACTCTCTAATGTCTAATACAATGAAACCCCGATTTAAGGTACCCGTATTTAGTGAATATTTTTTCTGATTTCAACCTCCCTACAAATAATGTAATATTTTCCCTCATTTAGTTAATTTGTCTTAAGTGAATTGCCCACATTGCAAATTTCCTGAAATCCTCGATTCAATGGAAAAATAATGCAAAATTTAATGTATGTTTAAAATCCTGAGGCTGATGGTGCGACTTGAGTAACCTGCTATTTTTATTGATGTCATAATCATAATCAACCATTATCAATCCACTACTGGATGAAGGTCTCCCCAAGTTTCTTCCACAACCGTCTATCTTGCGCCAAGTCTCCATGTTTTCGAATCTCACCCACCGAACTCCCAGGAGGTCCTCTTCTGGGACTTTTCCTGATCCTTGGAATCTAGTCTAGAATTATGTTGTCCATCGGTGGTCAGTTCTTCTGGCAACATATATTTATGACATCTAGTTGGAAAGCTGTGAATCACAAAAATTCGAAAGCACATGATTTATCATCGTTATGCTGTTCGCGTCCTGATGCTAAAAAGTTTTTGAATTCGATTTATAAATGTGGAGATATTGTATTTTCAGACGTACAGATAAATGGAGAGAGAGAGAGAGATAAAGTATTACTCGTATTTTTTCGCCATTTTGCCCCGACAGTCGTGAGTTAAAAGACAGCATGCGAATGTACAGCAAATGTATCTCCAAGACGAGTTTGAGGACAATTTTTAGGTGATTTCAAAAGCTGTAACAGTCAGTTGTCTAAAATCCTGTTCGTGGAGGGAGTGGAAGGTTTAGCAGCCGAGGTAATCATCTAGCGTTACAAGCAGACGACTTCCATCCCAGACTTGGGGCTGCTGGCTCGAGGAAACAAAGAGAATCAGTATTATGCACTGTCCAGCTGCTCAAACCTGGGCACCTGCTCTGACGAGTGGCAAGATGCTCGCGCTTCTGCTCACCCTACCATCTAGTTTCCAGATTCCTTTTAACAAATATGAATATTTCACATTATAGTCTATGACGTATATTCTAATTTAAGTTTTATTTCTAGTTTCTTTCCCTATGTAAATTTCGAGTATATTCTCTTTAAGCATTTCAACCTTAAAGCAATATGCATTTTCTCACTCACTGAATATTTAGCAACAATCTTGAGGTCAGGTCTGAATGACGTGTGCATGCTTTGACAAGATAATGATGTATATAATGTGTGGAACAGCAGTGTTAAGTGTAAGTAGATCAATGCAGCTTTTGAGTTTTATACCTTCATCATGACTAGCTATCGCACGCAGTTGTCTAAGCGCTAACTTCTGACCATTCGTCTGAGTTGAGTTCATATCTCTGTGAGGCATAGATATATGTTGTTCTTTCCTTACGGCTCTCTCTCTCTCTGAAAAAATATATATATATTTATATATATATATATATATATCATCATCGTCAACCATTATCAATCTACTGCTGGACGAAGGTCTCCCCAAGTTTCCTTCACAGCGGCCTGTCTTGTGCCAGTCTCCTCCATGTCACTCCCGCATACTTTCGAATTTCGTATATATATATATATATATATATGCTCGATGGACAGCAGAAATTTTAGATTGGATTCCAAGGGACAGGAAAAGACCCAGAAGAAGACCACATGGGAGATGGGTGGATGAAATTCGAAAGTATGCAGGGGTGACATGGAGGAGACTGGCACAAGACAGACCGTTGTGGAGGAAACTTGGGGAGACCTTCGTCCAGCAGTGGATTGATAATGGTTGACAATGATGATGATGATGATATGCTCGATGGGATTGAGGTCAGGTGACCTAGCTGGCCAAGAAAGCAAGGTCACGTCGGTGGAGTGTTCATCCAACCACTCAGATACAATTCGGTAGCGATTGCACGGTGCATTCATTGTCTTGTTGCAGGATGAGGTCCTCAGTGGGATGTTGAAGACGCACAAACGGGAGCAAATGGTCTTCCAGGATAACCCGGTAACCTTGAGCTGTGAGGGACGATGTCACACGTACCAAGGGTCCCATTTCAGTCCACGTAAACAATCCCCAGACGAGAATGCCACCCCCCACCAGCTTGAAGAGTACCCTGCTGGCAAGAAGGATACATCGCTTCGTGTGGTTTGCGCCGTACTCGTATCCTGCCATCCGCACGTACCAACGTGAATCTCGACTCATCAGTCCTGGCAACATTTTCCCACATGTCTAGTGTCCAGTGGCGATGTTCCCGCGCCCATGCTAATCTTTGCACTCTGTGATGTGCGGTAATCAGCGGCACCCTCGTGGGACGATGGCTTCTGAACCCCATAGCGGAGAGATGGTTCTGGATGGTGTGGCTGTTTACACATTTTTGTGCACCAGCGTTAAATTGCCGAATGATTTCTTGCACTGTGGCCCGTCTATCTGCTGTTACAATGCAATCTAGTAGACGAAGACCGCGCTCATCCACACGCTGTTATCCACGGCAGTTGGCCCTTGCAGGAATGGTTTTACCGGATTCGATATACCCATGGTGCACCCGTGACACAGTGGGTCGTGAAAATCCCAGTGCCTGCACACGACGTTCGAGATGGAGTGACCCATTCGTCGGGCCCTGACAATTTGCCCACGATCAAATGCGCTTAGATCCTTCGTCTTACCCATACTGCGTCAGACTCTTAATAAATCCCGTCGCATCACTCCTTATATTGTCAGATCACTGCATACGTCATGTCGTTTCCGTTTACAGGGCCGCCCACAGCGCCACATTTGCATAACGCCAGCTGTCTCCAATTCAATTGCTTTTCAGTGCATACACGGTCAAGTCACATTGTGACCACCAGCTAATATCCAGAGTAACCGCGGTGTGCACCACGGACAGCAGCTAGAAAGGCCGGGAGTGACTCAATAAGGTGCTGGAAGGTGCACACAGGTGTGTGGTGCCATGCTAACGACTGCAGTGTATCTGGCAGCTGCTGCAGGGTGCGTGGTGGAGGATCCATAGAGATGACAACACGATCGAGGTGGTCTCCACAGATGCTCAATTGGGTTTAAGTCTGAGGAAGTAGGGCTCCTGGGTAGTACTTTGAGGTCTTCAGCTCCCGGGAAGTACTTTGACGTCTTCAGCTCCCGGGAAGTACTTTGAAGTCTTCTCTTCCAACCAATCTCGGACATTTCTAGCTGTGTGACACGTCGCATTGTCGTTCTGAAGGATCCCATCTTCCCAAAGGAAAGACAATCAGCATGTATGGGTGTACGTGGTCTTCAAGGTTGGATTCATAACGAATTCGCTTCGTAGTGCCTTCCACAGGTATGAGAGGACCCAGGAAATGCCACGAAAACACTCCCCAGACCATAACGCTGCCCCCACGAGCTTGTGTTCTTCCAGAAATGGCTGAAGAGTATTTGTTCTCCGATGTTTCTCGCTTTATACGCCAACGTCCATCTGTTCGATGAAGCAGAAAACGTGACACATCGGAGAAGGCAATCCTTTGCCAATCAGCGGAGGTACAATTCCGATACTGCCGTGCAAATGTGAGCCTTTTCTGCGGATGAACCTTCGTTACCATAGGTGCAAGACCATTCCGTCTGAATCTGAGCCCCATATCCAGCAGGCTTTGCTGAAGTGTCGTTTTAAACACACTTCCGGTAGCACTCTGGTTCATTCGGCCAGTGAGTTGTTCCAGTGCAGCTTGCCGATCAGCCCTCACGCATCTTCGAAGCCGACGTTGACCTCTCACATCAATGACACGTGGTGCTCCGCAGTTTCCACATCGCTTATTTGCAATGGTGCAGTTTCTCCAATCACGATACACTTTAACAACAGCAGCACTCGAACATTTCACAAACTGCGCTGTTTCAGAAATACCGCCACCCTTGGCCCGAAAGCCGATAATCATCGCTTTTTGCAAAACTGATAAATCGCTCCTTTTATCCATGACATGAACGAGTGATAGTTTTCACAATGCCTACAGTGCAGCTTATATACCCTCCAAGCCAGCTCACGGCGAAGTCAAAAGTACGAGGTGGTCACAAAAATGTGACTCAACTGTGTGTATATATATCATCATCATCACCACCATTGTCAACCATTATCAATCCATTGCTGGATGAAGGTCTTTGCAAGATTCTTCTACAATTGTTTGTCTTCGGATTTCATCCATCCATCTCCCATGGTGTCTTCTTCTGGGTTTTTTCTGTCTCTTGGAATACAGTCTTAAATTTCAGTTGTCCATCGGTGGTCTGTTTTGAAAATGACAATCCGATTTTTGGCGTAAATGTGACAAGGATGGTAAGTCAGATAATATCCAAAAACTTGAAAATTTTCATCGTCCTGGAGCGGGACTCGAACCCGTGTCTCCCAGAAAACGCCCGGGTATGCTAACCACTACACCACCCAGAAGGACCAAGTTTCAAGTTTGATCGGAAACGTGAAACTTGGTCCTTCTGGGTGGTGTAGTGGTTAGCATACCCGGGCGTTTTCTGGGAGACACGGGTTCGAGTCCCGCTCCAGGACGATGAAAATTTTCAAGTTTTTGGATATTATCTGACTTACCATCCTTGTCACATTTACGCCAAAAAATCGGATTATCATTTTCAAAATTTGTATTATATGGCGTAATCCCGTATTTCTTTCATTTTGGCCTGTTGTTCTGGCAACATGTCCAGCCCATTGCCATTTCATTAATTTCCCTCTGGTAATGATGTCGTCCACTCCTGTCATTTTCCTTATCCACAAGTTCCTCTTCTTATCTTTTCTGGTTACACCAAGAATGCATCTCTCCGTGCTTCTTTGAGTTGTCTGCAGTCTTTGTATATCTTTTTTAGTTAAAGTCCATGTCTCTGCTCCATACGTAAGCACTGGCAGGATGCATTGATTAAACCCATTCCTTGTAAGACATAATGGCATACTGCTCTTAAAAATTGTACTCTTTCTTCGAAATGCTCTCTATCCCAGTTTTATACGGCGATTAATGTCTTCATCAATGTGGCTCTCACTTGATATCTGCTGTACAAGATGAATGTAAGTAACTGCTGTTTCAAGCTCTTCTTTATCAATCAATAATTCTTCCTTTCTTGCGAAAACATTGTACATCACTTTTGTCTTCTGAAAGTTCATTTTTAATCTCACTTCTTTACTTTTTCAGCAAGCTCTTGCATCATAATCTTCAGCTCGAAAGGAGTAGTTGCAATAAATGACTAAGTCAGCAGCAAAACGAAGGTGAGTTAAATAATCTCCATTAATATTTATTCCCAGTTCAATGATTGAAAGACATTTTGCAATGTGGCATTAAAGAGTTTGGGAGATATGGTGTCACCTTGTCTCACTCCCTTTCCAAGTTTTATTAGTGCTGTATCCTCAAATATCCGAACCTTTGCACTTGTACTTTCAAAGATGTTATTAATAATGTTAATTTATGCATCTTCAATACCGCAGGATTTTAAAGCCATTGTAACTGCTGATGGTTTCACGGAATCGAAGGCCTTTTCATAATCAATAAAAGCCATGCATAATTTGGGAGTTCATATTTTCTTGTTCTTTCAATGTATATTTGTATATATAATTTTATTGAATTTATTGCTGTGTACTGTTTAAAGATACCCCGTTAGTTACCAATTTTTACCGTTGATGAGCTATCAAAGTGATGTCCTATATAGAACAATGAATACAATTTCCGTAAGTAAAGACTATTCTGATTGTATAACGAAGTAAATTTCTCCATCATTTTTGGTCTACGCCGGGATTCGAACCCGAGTCCGCTTATTCCGGAACAAGTCGCTCTACCAACTGAGCTACGCAGACATTTTATTCTGATTCCTATCTGCCTTTATGTCGTGTGCGTCCTGCTGGCAGGTACGTCACATCTCCCCCCCCCCCCGAAAGAGGGCCGGGGGCATGGCCATCGGGTCAGCCGTGACCATGAATCGTTGCAGGCAGCCATCCAATGTAGAACGTGCACTTGAGAACTCCCAGTCAATCTGCTGTGTGGAATGCAACATCACACATTTTTTATTTTTCGAAGCGCTGGAGAAGGAATTCTCTGATTTTTCCTGTCTCGCGGTGTGGAAATAATATCACACCAATGCGAGATTTTGAACGGCCGGGTCATCCGGATAGTTCGGGCGCCATTATAACGAAGTAAATTTCTCCGTCCTTTTTGGTCTACGCCGGGATTCGAACCCGAGTCCGCTTATTCCGGAACAAGTCGCTCTACCAACTGAGCTAAGCAGACATTTTATTCTGATTCCTATCTGCCTTTATGTCGTGTGCGTCCTGCTGGCAGGTACGTCACAATTGTTAGATAGCCTAATATTGCTCATTATGTAATTAAGGATTTTGTGCTAGTTACTCAGAACATGACGTTAAGAAAGTCTAGTGTTACAAGTATCGCAGATGGAAGATAGTTAATGTTTTAACGGTAAACCAGGGGTGGCGAAGCTGCGGCCTTTTGGTGAATCTAGAGTTTGCAGAATAAATCCTTTTATTTTTATTAACGTGATTTTGTTAGTCTTTTATTTTAATTTTGATCTTAAAATGACCGTATTTAAAATACCAAAGAGTAAAAGAAGATTCAACGAAATAATGCTCTCCCACTGACGGCCACAATTAAAACATCAGAATGTCGTAAAGGCTATTGTGAGACCTGCTACGTTCGTGATTTCTTTCCATGGTTCTTGAAGAATTACTGATGGAATTGATTGACCTCTCAGAAGATGACATTTTAGAGTTCTTATTTGACGCTAAGAAAGATGCAGTTGGAATATTGAAAGATGCAATCGAATTCCCACGCCTTCGGCAACATGCACGAAAATGCTTTCTTGCTTTTCAACCACTTATTGCTGCGAATCTACATTCTCCTACCTAACCCAAATCAAGACGTCTTTAAGGTTACAAATGAGGGATTCCCATCTAGAGGATCAGCTATAAGCGCGGACCTCCATGTTAGAACCAAATATTGAAATGCTTGCCAACAAAAAGCAGTCACAGCAAAGTCATTAAAAGGTTAGTTAACTTTAGATTTCATTTTTTTTTCAGTTTTTGAAGTTAGTACATAGTAAGATTTTTACAAAATAATGTACATTTCGAAGCTCAGTCGAACCCGCTTAATGGAATAGCCTATTTGTCATAAAACAATATTCCAGTAAGCTAGATATTCCATTATCTGTGATTTCTCCAAATAAATTCACATACGTATGCACTTACATACGAACTCAAGTACTGTGACGTACTAGAGGTGAAAACATGTGTCAAAACGACACACCTGCAGCCAGACATTCAGTCCGCGTAGCTCAGTTGGGAGAGTGACTTACTCCGGAGTGAAGGGACATGGTTTCCATGTCCTTCGTGGACAAATTTGTGTTTTCACATTAGCGACCGATTGTGGAAAATGGATCCACTGGCCGTTGGGTTCTTCGAAAAATGTGTGATGTTTGTTCCACACATTGTTTTGGAATTAATGGAAAATTCCTACTTTGCTTCAAAAAAAAAAAAAAAAAGAAAAGAAAAAAGAAAAAGAAAAAAAGAGGCAGATGATGAAAACATGTGGCAAGACGACACATCTGCAGCGAGACATTCTGTCCGCGTAGCTCAGTTGGGAGAGCGACTTACTCGGGGGTGAGTGAGCACAGGTTCGATGCCCGTCGCGGACAAACTTGTATCTTTACAGAACGTATAACTATCTACGTAAATACGAAGTGAAGAAAAAATGCTTAAAGGACAGATAAAAACTAAGAAAAATGTTGTTTTTTAGCGACTTAAAATTTTATGCAGTACTGTACACATAATAGCGTACAATTTGATAAAATCTAGTACAGTACTGTAGATGTAACATTCATGGCTTGGCAAAATGATCAGTTATTTTGCAATGCTTTTTTCGGAATTTAATTCGTTACCTGATTTTTCAGTTTATAATGTGCGAAGAAGTCCATATTCTTATTTTCCAAGAAACATCTTAAAATGCTGCATGCATTATTCACTTCCGTACGAGAAGGTACTTCAATATCCACATGATTATCATCTATAATCTCCACACTAAGAACCGCACATTGTACGCGTGTTTCTGTCTAAACAATCACAACACAAATTCCAAGAAAGATGCCTTTAATAAAGAAACTGCTTTTCTACTTTGTAACCTTGAAAGATCAAAAATTTATTCCAATGACCGGGATTAATTCAATATTCTTATTCTATTAACCGGGGCGTTTAATCATTATGTACAAGGGTTGCGGTTTGGGACACAGGCATTTTATTCTTTTAAGCGGGATATTCCACTATCCGATATTCTATTAAGCTGATTCGACTGTATATCTAATTGACGTTTCTTGAATGCGGCCTTGTTAGATTACAGCTAACTTAACGAGGTCTTCCAACATGAAAAGGTGCCCTACCTCTGCTTTATACTGTAAGCCCATAGAATAAGTACAAGTACTGTATATACCATTTAAGTACATTATAAGTCTTGTAAATTCCTGTCCGCTTTTGCCTTTGTCGTAAAGGACACTGAAAGTGTATACATCTCATCAGATAAACCAAGATAACTGTTAACGTTGAAAGCGAACCTTCGTATCATAATCGCAATGGGGATATTTTTATGGTTACTTCATGCACCACAAAATATGTGATGGAAAGTCGGTGAGTGTTTATTATCTGTACGAGAGAGATTATGAAGGACATTATAGCTCAAATAATGGGCCGTTACAGGAAAGTAGCTTTACTCTGAACAATTTTGGTTTTCCGGGTAGATAAGCAAGTGGTGTTCAACCAAACAAATACCATTAGCGTAGATATTTTTTCCCTGAGAAAGAGAATCTCCAAAGGTAGGTATAAAACAACCAATTTATGTACCTACAGAGAAGACACTAAAACGGATTATTATCTCATGCACGGAGTTTATCTTTTTGCTCTGAGGAAATACGTGCTGCATACTGTTAAAACAATCTTAGATTGTCCAGGTGTTTCGTGTATATTCAATTTTATATGTATGCATATTGTTTTATATGCCTCTGAAAACAAAATTTAGAAGGCTTCCGTGAAAAGTACTGAAATTTTTATGCGCCGTACTGTATATTTTGTCTTCAAAATCTAAGCATGCGGGTTATACGTTATTACCATGCGGATTGTACGTTATTATTGTTATAAGCATGCGGGTTGTACGCTATTTTTTTATATTCAAAGCGTAAGATATACGTAAAATTGTACTCTAGTTTCTGCGGAGCGTGGATATCCCTTGATCACGCAGAAAATTCACATTCTGAAAATGAGAAGTATTATACGAAGGTTGGAATTTTAATAGTGGCACCCCTGTGACGCAGTGGTCTAAGCGATGGCCTCTGATAATTCGTCCGAAAGGGGTCCGGGTTGGAATCCCGGTGAGGCATGGATGTTGTGTTTGTCTTACGGCAGTGGCTCTCTCCCTTCCCTGGAACCAGTAACCCTAAATTAGGGACGGGCGACTGCTTATAGCCCATTGAGTTGCTCACGGTGGTCGTTAAACCTCCAATAAAAAATATAATAATAATGGCAACACATATGTAGAATCGGAACGGAAAGCAAGAAGTTTATGCTGCATACGTCACACGTTGGTTGGATACCTAACACCTCACTGTGAAACGGATTCGCTCTTCCAACTTCATGCACATGCGCAGTAACGAGAAGAACATGAGCTGTCGCTACCCGTCAGTCTAGTCACGATGCTTTCGAAATTGGAGCAGCGGTGTTGGATAAAAATTCAAAGTGCCAGAATTTGAACTGCACGACAGGGTCATCGAGAAATTTTAGAGTCTTGTGAGGAATCTGAATTGCCATACAAAACAGTTGCAAGATGGGTAAAAGCCTTCAATGATGGACGCCAAAATGTGAAAGATGAGCTTCGGCCAGGTTGTCCCAGTGCAAGTGAAGAACAAGTGAGTGCTGTTTCCGTGATACTGGAGACGAATCGGCACTCTGCGATTCGTCCGATAGCCAATCAGACAGAAGATTTCGCATACAACTGTGCTACACATTGTGAAGGAACGTCTATGAATGAGAAAAAATTGCATCACAATGGTTTCTGCACGCTCTGATTGAGATCCGGAAATGGCAACGATACAAGGCTGCTTGTGTCCACTTGGAATGCTACAAGCGCGAAGGAGAAGCTTAGCTCTCCTTCGCCGTATCATCAAGGTGCATGAGACATGGGCTACATCATGTGAGCCAGAAATGAAACTCTAATCTGACGAGTGGCATTATTACGGGCCACCGCGCAAATCCCAAATTTCGTCGAAACCCCAGCATTTTGAAGGCTATGCTTATTCTCGTGTACGACTGCGATGGTGTTATCCCGAGGCATGCCGTACCCCAACGTAAGAAAGTCACTGCGTAGTATTACTCTACATTTTTGGGACAAAATCTGCGACCACCTTCGAGGAAGAAGCTCATACACTTTATGCAGAACACACCCATCATTCTGCCTGACAATGCTCGAGCGCATGTTACATATGCTGTGGATCAGTTATTCACTCGATAGGGCTGGGAAGTGCTCTACCACCCTCCGTACTGTCCTGATCAAGCCGCTGTGACTTCGACTTGATCCTTAAAATTGCACGGCTATGTTTTTGTATCATCCCTTCCTTTCTGAAACACTGAAATGCTTCTATATATAAGCAAACTGTGAAAGGGGAATAAGGAAATGGATAATGCAAAATTAATAAGTTTTTTTAATTCCCGAAACGTTAGAGAAAAATCCGAATACGTAAGCAATGAAAACACAAACCTCAAACTTGACTCGCTTAACATCGTCGTTAAATATGCAGGTTAACCCTTTAATGACCATAACGCCAAAACGCCCGTACGTACAAACGGCCATAGCCGTCCGAAACGCCTGTTTATAGTGAGCCAGATTTCCTACCCTTACGTGTTCTTCAAATTTTCTAGACCTATGAGGGATCAGCAGGAGTCACCCTCAGTCACTATTGTTGTTATTAAACAAAGAAGTGAAACATCAGACAATTTCGGGCGTTAAGGTATTTAGAGTGATACAAGATTTCTGGGTCATGGTGGTTAAAGGGTTAAACATACGAACTAATTAATATTTCAACGCTTCCAAGCAGACAATATTTGTATTGTTTCTAATCGCCCAAGCTACAAGATTTTACTGGCCGTGTATATTATTTTGTAATGAACCTGTTAGAAACTGTTTAACCTTTCCTAAAAAAAAATATTCAAAAATTGTAAAAATTCAGATTTAAAACGCTAAAAACCAGTAAGCCGCTTATTTGGCAAAAACAAAGAGTAAAGTTTTCAGGATTTCGCGCATCAATCAGATGGTTTTTCACGAAGGTGAATTCCAAGAGAAGTCTTTCCGCTTGGTAGTTTCCAAATCATAATCGCTTGGTAGTTTCCTATATGGAACGCTTATTGGTTTAAAAAATTGTGATCTAAAAAACATCAGGTTTCCCGAAGTGAGCCTGACTCACCCTAAGAAATATATCCCACTCGTTTTGATTTCCTTAGGTAAAAAAAGTGAATTCAGCGTTTTTTACTTTTCCCCCTGGATTTTACTTTCCCCCACTAAAACAATCTACAAATTGATCAAAGCTTCGCACGAATTTGGTTTGGATAAATGCTTGAGTGAACTAATACGTTGTGTCATTAAATTGTGCGAATAAAAATTTAGTCACTTAATTTATGCAATGACAAGACATATCTAAAAATATTTAATAACAGCTGAAAAAGTTCTACTAAAGATTTCGTTCGTCCTCAAAGCCTATATTTTAAACAAATCAACGGAAGACTAATATATATATATATATATATATATATATATATATATATTTTGTTCGCGTGCCTACACATAACGTTCACTGCACGGCAATGATCTCTGCTAATTATTGTTCTATTTAAAATATTCCCTTCTTTTCTGATATCGCACTGTATGAGTAACATATTGCGTACTACGTCGGATTTTCGTAAAGAACATTTATGCCACGAGGGTGGTGAAGGGGGGGGGCAACTATCTATTGCTACCAGGAAATATTCACCGATTCTATTAATCCGTTCTCAAAGAGCACTGCCTACCACAGAAAATGTGCAGTTCTTTCGCTACCGTCAGGAATGCACTTCCGTATTTTGCTAATTTCCTCTTTTTCGAAATATAAGCTTCGGAAGAAAAAATGCCAGAATGAATTCAAAAGGTGTGCTCATTGCACCCAAGAAATCAGTGCCCATGTTTTTATTATTATTATTATTAATTCCAGGTCTTATCAAGTCACGTGAGCATCCCTGGAAGTAAGAAGCCACCAGTTCCTGAATGTCCAGAGAAAAGCCAGAGCAGATCAAATCATATGTAAGGGATTTTAGGAAGGGAGTGTCTGACCCCAGGTCTTAAACAACCCTTAGAAATAGGAAGCTAGGAGATTTTGGCTAGAGTGTCCGATAGGAAAGTCACACGGAAGCGAAGTAGAAAGGGGGAGGAAGACGCCCTTATTTATTACCGGGGGGCCAGTACCTGGGTTCCGACGGCTTAACGTGCCCACCCGACGCACGGCGGATATTTAGCGGATCGAGCGTTCGTACCTGCCTGTGATCGAACCTGAGGTCCTTTCCGTGGCAGTCACGAACGTAAGCCACCCGCGTCCCTAAAGCCAGAGCCAAAGAACAGACACGCCGCTTATTCTCCATCATGGGCTCGCACCGACCCAGATTTGGTCGACAAGCCCATAGCCCCAGCCGTTGTCCACTCGCCCTCTGGCGCACCATAGGCACAGCCCCGGCGGCAAAAAAAAAAAATTGAGCGATGTCTTAAAAGCAATGTTATAATCTGTTCATTTCATTATATTTCGTGGCTTTAAAGTTATGATTTAATCACCAGTGATGCAGTTCTAAATGAAAAAGTCCCTTAGCTGTGAAACGGACTGCGAAAAATGCCCTCAAACTTTTCAAAATGTGATCCGTTGTTTTTGTTATTTATTATTTTTTAATTTTCGTTACTAATTACCAATATCAATTTATATTAAAATTGTGTCATCTGAGCAATTTTAAATATGCATTCGGAACATTTTTGAACTAACAGAGTAACATCAATTCAATATGACTAATGCGTCGTTTTTATTAAGATTATCTGGTACGTGTGGAAAATGTTTGCGTTGCCCGTATAAAGTGAGTGAGCTCAGGAGATTACTTTTATTAGAGCCGATGACAGTACTGGCGAGTTGTTTAATACAAATGTCCATCACTAGCGTTTCCTCTCTGAGTACTGCAATCTCAACCCCAGTGAGTAGCCATCTTCTACAAATTTATTTTGACTGCCGTCTGAACAAAGGAGTTCACATTTTCTTCGTGATAGAATCTTATGATTTCTGAGACATGCTACTTCGTTATCCAACTATGTACATCAATGTACAAAGTATTTTTTGTTTGTTTGTTTCTGGGTTTTGGAACTACCATGGGCAACTCGTATGGTTATAAGCAGTCTCCGGTCCCTAATTTGGGGTCACTTATTCCAGGGAAGAGACAGGACCAGCATCTTTGGCCATTTTTTTTTTTTGATTGGAGGCTTAACGACCACTGTGAGCAACTCAATGGGCTATAAGCAGTCGCCCGTCCCTAATTTAGGGTCAATGGTTCCAGGGAAGGGAGAGAGCCAGTGCAGTAAGACAAACACAACATCCATGCCTCACCGGGATTCGAACCCGGACCCCTTACGGACGAATGATCAGAGGCCATCGCTTAGACCACTGCGCCACCGGGGCTGCCATCTTTGGCCATTCACCCCATCCGTGACTCATTCTAGGTTGGGACTCAGTCTTAGTTCGGAAGAGTGGCCAGACACCTACGCTTCAAACCTCTGTACCACAGGGGCGGTAATTTCTCTATATAACACTCAGTTAAGATTCAAGTATATTTGAAATGCAGGACAGTTTTTCCTATTTTTACATAAATGATCATCTTGAAAAGTTCCTTTGCCCAGATTGTCATACCATGTAACCACTAAAACTACCTTAGCGGCGCTGAGCTTAGAAAAATAGCGCTATAGCGCCGCTAAGGCGCTCTAAGTCCCTTCTACATCACTGTTAATTAATATCAACAGTCCGACCTGAACACTGACTAATACGTTGCGAAATTTTCGGCATTTTCCCTACTGAGCCACGTCGAGGGGAAATGATATATTACCCGAAACTCATCCTTATTTCTCTTAAGACTTCAGAAAGGAAGCTAATAAAGGAACGTAATGTCTCTTATGAACAATTTACTCACGTCGCCTTTAAAATCACTATTGTAATTTATGTTTTGGGTTGATCATGGTGTAGGAAATCTCGCCTTTTGTCATACTTGACTGTGTGGCTCTGTTAAATGTGTCAGATACCATTTCACGTTTACACTAACCAAGAATTAATTACGTCGGACATAGTGCTCTTCCGTGAAATGATGTGCTGAACCTTGGTGAGATTAATAGCTTAGTTTTCCACTTTTCCTGTTCGTTTGAAAAGTTCACATTCAGAGATCTTCCATTTCAATCAGCTATGGCTCTTAAAACTTTCTGGTTTAATGTTCATAACGAACGGGATAAAAAATATTGAGATATTTCCATTTTTTTCGTTTTAGAAAGCACCCGAGCCGTAGGAATAAAAATTTTCGGAGAATATGCTGACAAACTATGTTGCCAAAAATGAGGATGATGAGAAACTGGAAAAAATAAGTAATATGAATTCACGGAAAATTTCTGAAAATAGCGTGCAGCAATTTTCCGGTAAGTGCCCGTCTTTTAACGACACTTCCGTTTTTAAAAGTGCCCGTCTTTTAACGACACTTCCGTTTTTAAAAGTGCCCGTCTTTTAACGACACTTCCGTTTTTAAAAGTGCCCGTTTCTTTCAACTTCCGTATTTTGACAGATCTTCCGTAGTTGGGAATTCAGTTTATTCTTAGGGAAGTCCGTTAAGGGTTTTCCCGTATTTGTACAGAAATTTCGCAAAGTCCCAGAATTTGTGCTCTTACACCAAAAAATACTTTCCCTTTTGCCGTGATGATGAGATACGATACACGGTCGTTTTGGTTGGATCAACACAAGCCGCGCGTCACACCGATAACTCAGAAGGAAACAGAAATCACAGTCGCGGTCAAGGTAGAACTCTAAGCAATGACGAATTTATTTTCCTATTAGAGCTGATAGATTAGTCATTTTATGTTCTATTTGAGCCAGAGTTGTGCAAAATCGTAATTGAATTAATCGGTAATGCATTACATCGTAATGGTAATGGGAACAGGAACTTAGCGTTACCATTACATGGTAATGGTGAACGTGTCATTAGAATTACATGGTAATTGTAATGACATGTAGCAGTTAACCATTATAATCGTAATGGTTAATGTTTAATTATATGTTGGTAATTAACCAATAACTTATGGGTAACAATACAACGCCAATAAACCAGCAACCAGTACACCCTTACACGTTCTGTAGGTTATTTGACATTTGTTCCACCCCTCAGACCTCTAATGCGTGTATGTAGGTATTGGAGATTGTACGTGTATGAAATGAGTAGTTGTCCCGTCTTCGCCGCAAGTAAAGTGATTTTAACAAAATAATACATATGAAGTAGGTAGTAATGGAATGTTAATTTCAGTTCGAAATACTCATTTCATCCATCTCCAGTACAGTATTCACGTCCATTACATACGTTTCACTGTCCACAATAATTACCCCACTATAGCCACAAGCACATATACTGTATTAGCATTACACTCACAGTTCAGCAACTTAAGGTACACTGCCGAATATTACAGAAATTTGCGAACTTTTGGCATTTCTGCCATACTTCACAAGTGTTGTTGTCCATTACTTGTCCGATACGAACACTGGACTAGCGAGCAACTGACTCCTTTATATATACTTCACGACAGGAACCTGAACCTTCTCGAATATTCTTGATTTACAAAAAGCTCTCCAACTTCCCACTGCGCGAACATTCTGGAACATTCTACAAACGTCTAACCCATTCTTGCCTCTTCTAGGACGTTTTACAAGACACTTCGGTTTCTGTCTGCTCTGTTACATGGCCGACTTTTCTAGACATAGCTTTTGGAACACGTACATTTCTATAAACTATTAGTATGTAATTATTATTTGCAAATTGTGTAGTTTCATTACCAAATAATTCCATTGCATTTGAATGGCATTATTAAATAACTGAATTATATCCTCTTCGTTGTAATGCCTTACAGATTAATTCCGTTACCTTGTGCAAACCTTACTTGGTATTACCTTGTAATGCATTACCTCTTACTGCATTACCTTGTAATGCATTACACGTTAATTTTAATGTGTACTTCCATTACTTTGTAATGTATTCCTGCCCAACTCAAGTTGGAGCTTTTTTTTTGAATAGGTTTGTAATTTTTTCTTGTAGGAGAACCTATCACAAATTAAGTATTTTTTCATGGTATCAGAATACTTTGAAACAAATCTTTTTAAACTGACAACGACTTTCAATTAACTTCAGGAAAAAGGGAAATGCACTGCTTTATACATTATTGCACAAAACTACTAAATATAAAATTTATTCTTGATAGCTATATAATAGCTTCTGTTTAAAGGGCTCCACAGACTGATACATAGACATCATATAATCACTTGTACAATAATTTAAGTACCCGGTTTCTTACGGTAACACAATATATAATAGCTGGGGCACAAAATGGGGGGGAGGAACATCAGCTACAATAACCAAAATTTCATACAATATGCTACCCACAATATCTAGTCTCGCTACAGAACTTAAAAATCATGTTTAAAATACGTATTTACACGTTGAAATGCAACATCCTTCTAAAAATCCATTTTGCAAATGAAACGTTTTTGTTTGTATGCAAGATTTTTTTTTTGGTGGTTTAATGACTACATTGAACAACTCTAAGGGCTATAAATAGTCACCTAACCCTATTTAAGGCCGCTGGTTCCAGGGAAGGGTCAGAATCAGTGACATCAGACAAGCACACCACTTACGCGTGCCTCACCCAGAACTCGAACCCGGTCTCATATGGGACGAATGATCCAACGGCTCGCGATTCAGACAACTCAGCAACTGTGGCGGCTTAGTACACAAGAACGGCATGTACAGAAAACTATAAAAACCAGGTGATATACAAGCCTTTCCGGTATTATATAATATTTTGACCTTCAGAAATCTGCATCTTTGAAATTGTCGAAATGTGTTACATATGAGCAACAGACCTAAGAGTTAAATACGAAGTTAAATTATTTCTGCAATTTGCCTCTGTATTTAGCTCTCAATCCTATATGTATAGGAAAAGGTACGTGCATATAAAGATTTTTGAAATTTGTACCTTTAACTTAAACCTAAAGGTAAAAAGGTAGCTAAGAAGCACCGAAAGTCGCTACTTCTCTGAAAAACAGTGGTGTAGCTAGCTACTTCTCAGTAAAAGTAGCTGTAGCAAGCTACTTTTTCAAGAATCTAGTTGTAGCAGTAACTTGCTACTTTTAAAAAGTAGTTTTCCAGTCACTAGTTGAATATACTTTCATCAAGTTAATCAGATGACTCGTAAAATTAGTTTTAAAAATCAATTTGTAGTCTTACCTTGTACTTCGTAGTGTGTTTGTTGAAGAATGCTGTCCCTTCAGTAAGCGCCATGGTAGGTAAATATCACATCTTCGGAGTATTCAACTTGTATTCGCATCACTGAACAAACAGTGGTTGGTTTTACAGTATGCTTATTCGATTGTAAGCCTAAAACTACCGTGAAGGTCGAATCAACGACTATATCCAGGGTTTTTCTTTTCTTAATTCCTGTTCTCTGCAGTATCTTTGTTGAGAAATACTGTTCAGTTAATAGGTACTGTGATAGATGAATGCCGTAGCTTTGTAGTAATCCGTTCTGTATCCATACGAGAAAACAATAGTTGGTTTCTTTTCACGCTAACTATTGCGTAAGCCCAACTCTAACGATAAGATTCGAGCCGACGTCTGTGCCGACAGTTTAGTGAACATTGCTGATGAAATTTACAAATCTTGAAAACTTTGACGAGCACATTAAAATTTTAAACCATGAGAAAGTCATAAACATTCGTATCACCAAGCATCTATATCCACACGAAGTCGCGTAGAACGCATTTCGCTAGCACTAACTACAGCACGCGCACTTTCAATGGAAACTGGTGTGACCATGTAGGTTTGTCTAAGGAGTCTTCTGAGAATATCTGTCCTGTGCTTCTTCGTTCATTATCGCCATGGTAATGACAACTGTGTTTCAGAGATGTGTTTAATTTCATATTTTTGACTTTTTTTTTTAAATTTATTGCGCAGCGTTTCTTTTTCTTCTTCAATTATAGGTTTAACGACCACCGTGAGCAACTCAGAGTGCTATAAGCTGTTACCCGTACCTGACTTGAGGCCATTAGTTCCAGGAAAGAGAGAGAACCAGTGTCGTAAGATAAACCAAATATCCATGCCTCACCGGGATTCGAACCCAGAAACATCTCGGACGAATGGTCAGAAGCTAGTGCTTAGCCCACTCGTCACCGGGGCTTCTTCTTCTTTTTTTTTTTTTTTATTTCGATTCGAGATTTAACAACCACCGTGAGCAGCTCAAGCAGTCGCCCGTCCCTAATTTAGGACCACTGGCTCCAGGGAAGAGAGAAAGCCAGCGCCGTAGGACAAACAACATTCATGCCTCACTGGGATTCGAACCCGGACCCCATTAAGGACGAATGATCAGAAGCCATCGCTTAGACCACTGCGCCACCTGGGCGGCTTCTTTTCTTCTTCCTCCATAATATTGCTCGATGCATAAGATAATAGTTTTGCCGCCCCGGTGGATATATATATATAGTTTTTGCCGCCCCGGTGAAGCAGTGGTTCAAGCGATGGCTTATGACCATTCGTCGGAAAAGGGTCCGGGTTCGAATCCTGGAGAGTGATGGATGCTGCGTTTATCTTACGGCACTGGCTCTCTCTCACTTCTGTGGAACCAATGAACCTAAAATAGGGACGAGCGACTGCTTATAGCCCATTGAGTTGCTCACGGTGGTCGTTAAACCTTCAATCAATCACGTATAGTTTCTTGTCTCGATCCATATTGCCTCTGCTCCGGTCGGCCATAAGTGTCAGGTAAAACGGATGAACCTTATCTGCAATCATGGGCAGATACGGGGGGGGGGGGGGGGGCGTTCGGAGGAGGGGTATCCACCTGTATCCGGAAACCAAGAGTTTCCTATAAAAACATTTCCCAGAGCATTACAACACAGTTTTCTGCCTGTTCCCATGATGTCATGAAAGCTTGTACAATCTTCAGCGCAGCTATTTCAGTAACTCACTTCCGTCAATCCGCTCAACAACACGGTAAGAAACGTAATTGATTCAAGCAGCTTTCTTCCTATTTTTCACATGCCAATGTTGTCTGGCAAACTTCAATCGTTGTGGCCTGTGACGAGTTGACGTGAGAGGTGCTGTGATCGCGCCTTTACTCCGTGGCCCATATAGTAGGAGAGTCGTTGCTCTGTTGTAGGGGATACAATCTCCTGTGCTCCCCTGGTGGCGGACCATGGTCAGCTGTGCCAAAGTAGAACGGCTATTGTACGGCAAATACACCCAGAGGCTCCTCTTTCCCCGAGTATCAAGCAGTCGTGACCGTCCAACGTGACCCTCTGGATATGCGTTTCGCCTCTTTCCGCCCACTCTCGGTTCACTTTAAATACGTCAGCCCTTGACGAGCCAACGAAGTTCGCCACTTACCGGATATTGCCACCCTTTGCTCTGTATCCGATGATCATGCTCTTTTCCAAAAGGATCAAACTTCGTCTTTCATCCATTACCCACCGTTTCAACTGCTATTGATACTGTGTCACAAATAGCGATCGCAACATACGCCCTTGACCTTGACACGTGTGCATTGCTGCTCCGAAAACGGTCCAATGCCAGACATGGAGTGCGGAAGTCAATGTTTTTCACCAACCGTTTGAGTATTCTCCTCCAAAAACCTTACTTCCGGACTGGACTGTTTCTGCTACCGTTATTCTATTGAAAATAAGTCCAACTCAAACAGGATTTTGTTGGCAAAAGTACGTGTACATGTACACTATAGTACCTCAGCATATTTGACTTCGATGTCTTTTTTTACACACATACGAAGATAAGAGATGAGGGTATTGATGTGTCCAAGGAACTTGCTGTTCTCTTATTAAATAACAAGGAACTATACATCAACTGTACTTAAATATTATAGCTATACTAGTGATCCGAAATTTCGTGGTGTACAAAAAGAAATGAAAGTTTCCAAGCTTTTGCACAGATGGCTTTTTCAAGGAAGGTAGACAGCAAACTGCAAACTGAATATATACTTGCTATCTACCTTTCTTGAAAAATTCGTTTGGTTGATGTGCGAACGCTTGGAAACTGATTTTTTTTCTACACCAAGAACTTTTGGATTACTGGTATAGTTATACTACACTGCTGGCCACCCAAAATGCAACACCAAGAAGGAAGCATCCGATTGGCCTGAAATTCGCAGCATGCATCGCCCGCGAGAGGACATGCAAAGGATTAGCATTGCAGGGCATATGCAAATCATGTGCGTCCGGCACGCCACCGAGAAGCTCTATAAGAAGAGTGCACAGAAGGCGGGGTGTAAGTAGTGACAGTGTGTTGTGCTGCCGGACCTGTGCATGAAAAGCTTCCTGATGCCTCGTCGCAGAATACGGCAGTCATTCCAGCACGTTTCGGAGTTCGACAGAGGACGAATAGTGGTTTATCGCGACAGCTGTTTATCGTACCGAGACATCGGCGCCCATGTGGGACGACATCCAGCCACAGTGAGGCGAGTATGGATTCGGTGGGTGCAGGAGGGACGGACGAACCGACGTGAGCGATTGCAGCATCCGCGACACACCACCGAACGAGAGGACCAGCATGTTGTGCGGCAGGCATTGACGGCTCGCAACGCCACATTACGAACGTTAGCGCAGGAATTAGGGTGCGCTGCGCAACAACCTGTGTCAGCACGTACCATTCGACGTCGTCTGCAGGAGCGGGGACTTGTCGCACGGTGCCCATTGCTCCGATTACCATTAAAGTTACACCACCGGCGAGTGCGACGGCAGTGGGCCGTTGAACGCCGCACCTATAGTACGGAATGGCACGACATTGTCCTCTCCGACGAACCCCGCTTCTGCCTGCAACACCACAATGATCGGATCCGCGTGTGGCGTCACCGCGGCGAGAGACTGTATGACGCCTGCAATATGTATAGCCATACCGGTCCGTCGCCTGGCGTTATGGTTTGGGGCGCAATTGAATATGACACCCGCACCCCTCTGATACGCATCGCCGGTACACTCAGCAGCCACCGCTACATCTCCGACGTTTTAGAGCCTGTAGTCGTCCCTTACCTGCAGGACCTGCCAGCGGCCACGTTTCAATAGGACAATGCGCGCCCGCACGTGGCACGCATCGTGCAACAATTCTTCACGGCCCACCAGGTTTCACTGCTGCCGTGGCCCGCCTGTTCTGCCGATATGTCACCCATCGAACACGTCTGATCGCTGATCGGCAACCGAGTGGCCCGGCAAGCACCACCCGCTGCTACGCCTGATGAACTGTGGCAACGTGTGGAAGCAGCCTGGACCGACATACCCCAAGCCCACATCCAAAGCCCCTTTCGTTCGATACCGCGGCGTGTAGCGGCCGTTATTGCCAGCCATGGGGGCCACACGAACTATTGATGTCTGTGTGTTCCGCAAGTCGCACTGGTCTGTAAGCTCAATGGTTTCATCTTTGTATCTGTTGTTATGTGTCCAGTAAATCTGGCTTTGCTATCTCGTGTCCTTCTTGGTGTTGCATTTTGGGTGGCTAGCAGTGTATTTAAGTTGCTGTTCTCTTGATTCCGTATCATCTGCTGATGGGCTTTTCCTTTGTGAATAGAAAGGAGAAGTGACATCTGTCTCTCTTTCTTTCTCCGCTGTGTTGTTTAATAAAGTATGTGACATTTGTGCTCAAAACGATATAGTTTTCTCTGCTGATTTTTTAATTTTTTAAGAAACCATTTTTATAGTTTCTCTGTTAAAAATAGTATTTTTCACGTCCCTGCTGAACACTTATATCAAAATTGGAATTCTCTTTTAATTTGTTATTATTGGTAGCATTGTGACCGATATTTTTTTATTTAAATAATTTTAATTTTGAAATTTAAAATTTATGGATCATATCCACCTTCCTGACATTTACAAACAACCTAAATTCAATTTATTTTGCCTCTCTCTTCTGTCTTCCGTAATGCTTAATCGTGAAATATATTGCGAGTGAAAAGAAATGTTTGCCTCAGATATGAAAATCAAGATAGAAATGTTCCTTATTAACACATAGGATAATCGTATACATATTCATGCAACAATCAAAATATTACTCTGAATTGCTTGAGTTTACTGTTCGCGATGAAACATCATATCGGAAAACTTAAAAATTGTTAAGTATGGTAAAACTTCATTGTCCTTGGAAATGTACGCATGCTCAATAGGGAGATACGGGTTCTATTCCACGTCGATGTAACCTTTAAGTTTTCTTAAATCAGGTTACAGAATGAACTAGAGCAATTCAAGATCATATTCTGATTTTTGCACGGATACTTATGGTGGAGGTCTAGTGGTTTGCTTCCTATACTTCCAATGGGCAAATTTCTGTACACATTTTCTTTACAATTAATGCGTTCCCAAGGATGGAAATTTGAACATCGATTAAAATAACTTCATATTATAATTTGTAATACTTAATATTTTCTAAAACATAACCATAATTATGCAATCCAACATTTGTTTGTCTACTGACGTCATCAATGTACAGGTCGCGCCATCGTTTTTCTGGTCTTAACACCCCCAAAGGAAAAGTTATTGATTTTTAATATAATTAGGGTTATGTTTTAGAAAATATTACGTACTACAAGTTATAATATGAAATTATTTTAATCGGTGTTCAAATTTTCATCCTTGGGAACGCATTAATTGTGAAAAAATGTGTACAGAAATTTGCCCATTGGAAGCACAGAAAGCAAAATCACTAGACTTCCACCTTAATTGTTGCCTATAGCACCAAACTTAAAAACATCTATTTTCAATGTTGTCACATTTTTTTTACTTTCTCTAAAGTATTCGCATAAGCTGCTTAATTTAACAAGTTAGTAAAATCATTCAATGCATTGATTATGATACGCTTTCCAACATACTAGAAATTATTACTCAAGCTATGAGGATAATGGCTGTGGAATAAATCTCGCTCCTGTGTCCTGACCTTTAACCCCATTTCGATGATATTCAACAGTACCGGTACAGTATACCACGAGAATAACATACTAAAGTTTTGTCGCAATAGAAGCAGTTTTACGCAAGTTATGAGAATAATGGGTGTGGAATAAATCTTGCTTTTGTGCAATGACCTTTGACCCCATTTCGTTTATATTCAACAGAACAGGTTCACTATACCTCCAGAACAACATGATGACGTTTTGTCGCAATCGAAACAGTTTTAGGTAAGTTATGATGCACAAGGGCAATGGAAAGGATCCCACTCCAGTGTCCTGACCTTTGACCCCATTTCGCCCATTTTCAATAGGGTTCGTTCCCAGTGGCTCCCTACCACATACTAAAATTTCATCGAAATCGAACCATTTTTACGCATATTATGACGTATAAAGGCAATGGAACAAATCCCGCTCTTATGCCCTGACCTTTGACCCCATTTCGCCAATTTTCAATAGGGTTCGTTCCCAGGTAGTTCCCTACCATATACTAAAACTTCATCGAAATCGAACCATATTTATGCATGTTATGACGCATAAAGGCAATGAAATGGATCCCGCTTTTATGTCCTGACCTTTGACCCCATTCCGCCCAATTTCAATAGGTTTCGTTCCCAGGTGGTTCCTTACCACATACCAAAATTTCATCGAAATCGAACCATTTTTATGCAAGTTATGACGCATAATGGCAACGGAACAAATCCCGCTCTTATGTCCTGCCTGACCTTTGACCCCATTTCGCCAATTTTCAATAGGGTTCGTCCCCAGTAGCTCCCTACCACATACTAAAATTTCATCGAAATCGAACCATATTTACGCATGTTATGACGTATAAAGGCAATGGAATGGATTCCAATTTTATGCCCTGACCTTTGGCCCCATTTCGCCCATTTTCAATGGGGTTCGTCCCAAGGTGGTTCCTTACCAAATACTAAAATTTCATCGAAATCGAACCATTTTTACGCACGTTATGACGCATAAGGGCAATGGAATAAATCCCGCTCTCATGCCCTGCCTGACCTTTGACCCCATTTTGCCAATTTTCAATAGGGTTCGTCCCTAGGTGGTCTCCTACCACATAGTAATTTTTCATTGAAATCGAACCATATTTACGCAAGTTATGACGCATAAGGGTAATGGAATGATCCCGCTCCTACGTCGTGACCTTTAACCCCATTTGTCAAATTTTCAATAGGGTTCGTCCCCGGGTGGTCCCATACCACACACTAATATTTCATCGAAATCGACCCATTTTTACGCCAGTTATCGTGCGGACAGACGGACGGACGGACGGACAAAGCTGGAGCATATACGCTTCTTCAACCTACGGTTGGAAAGCGTAAAAAATGATTAGAATCGATTGCCGCTGAGCACATCACATATCATCAGTTTGATCGGAACGTGAAATTGTACGATTGTTTGTTAGGTGACACTATAGAAGCGTTTCAAATTGGTTCTGAATATGTTACCCATTGGTTGTTCAGCCCCTCGCGACTGCATGGTACGTTACTTTACTTTTCGAAATGCTGCACTCGTGAAAGAATTTCATTCTTCGTTACAGCTCTCTACTGTGTTGGTCATCTGCCTTATTCTCCTTCTCTGAAAGTAATCTTTGCCTGTGCTTTAGCTGTGGGTTCTTGCCATCTAAATCAAAAATGAACAACGATCTTGTGGCAAACATAAAATCCGATTCTCCGACAGTGGGTGCTCCTGATGGAAAACCTTCAGTGTTGGACAGCCAGCAGATTGGCGTTAATTCCGAAGAACTTGGAAGGCTGGATGGTGGTTTCAGGAATCCTCAGGCTATCGGCAACGGCATCAACGCAGTTGTACCAGAGAAGAAATCCCTTCGAAAGCCTGCTGCCAAGAAAGGTGTCCTCCCTGATGGAGACAGTGTCAAGTACAAGATGGCTGCTAGACGAAGACGCAGCAAATCTCCCAGAAAACGCAGGCCTGCTGCCAAGTCTCCGAAACGTCGAAGGAGGAGCCGCTCCAGAGGCAGGAAGACAAGAACACGTTCTAGGAGCAGGAGGAGAAGAACTGTTGCTGCCAGAAAGACAAAGGGTCGCTCCCGAAGCAGAAGGCGAAGAACTGCCGTGTCCAAGAAGGCAACCAAAGGTCGTGCTGGCAAAAAGACAGGCAAAACTGGTAAGCGACGGACTGCAGCCAAGAAGACAACTGCTGCAAATCGCCGGAAGACAGCCAAGAAGGCCACTGCTGGGAAACGACGAACCAGAAAGCGTACTGCTGACGATGAGGACGAAGAGGAATGAAGTGTTCTCTCCCTCCTAGCATTCCAGAGTTTTATCGTTTCAGCGCCTCCCTTAAACGAATGCTTGCTGTTGAAGAACTTGTCTCACCTATCTGCATTTGGTAAAACTTTTAATTTCCAATTCTGTGTAAGGGAGAAATATAGAATTCTTAAACATCTACATAATAAAACGCAATTTTGAAAAAAAATTGCATTCGCAAATGCATGTGTCACCAGTTACTTACATTAGGAAATTATATTATCTCGAAAAATCACTTTGTTTCTTAAAAGTTTTATTTATAAAAACTGTGGCCTAAAAATTGATTTCAAAATTCGTTAATCCGGTGGCTTATTAAGAATTTTTTCCAGAAAATTGCTAAATATTATATATTAAACGGCATTTTATTTTCAAACTCCGATTCGAATTCCTAACTGACTTTCCATTGCTTTCAGGCACTGCATAATTACAAGATTTTGCGAGGGCTGAGAGTTCTTGGGTCGGAGATTGCAAAAATGTTTAAAGGTAAATAACCTCGTGCAGTGAATTGCACTGCATTCTATATGCTTAAGCTCAGTAAGTTAAGTTTTAAGTACTCATAAGTACTTTACTATACGTGTTTCGAAAGTTTCACCCAAATGGGAGTGTGGAATTTTGATAATAATCATTTCTTCGAAGACGGAACTAATCCGTATGTGAAATTTTTGAGAAAAAACGAATATTTCTATCAAAAACGCCACTGATCGACAGTAAGTAACGTTGTTCCGATATTTTTATCATTAAGAGAGTGATAACTGTTTTTTAACATTTTCCACAGTTAAACGTCACAAAATATCGCTAGTTGTGGAAAGCAACTGTAGAGTTATATTTAATTTACATTCAGTTTCTATCTGAGCTATGTGAAATAAAAATTTTTGATGACTAAATTTAAAAAAAAATTCTCAGACAGTTACATCGCAATTCTTATGTGATGTATTTTTTATAAAGACACCATAAAATCCCCTACGTTGTGAAAAGGTATTATATCGTGTGATCCAGGGTGTAATTTCCCACCTTTGACATTTAGAATCTGTTCCTTTAAAACATTGTATTGAATAATTTGTTGTGTACATGATACCGTTCAAAATGGCAAAGTCGTTCAAAGGTGGCGCAGTGGTCTAAGCGATGGCCTCTGATTATTCGTCCAAAAGGGGGTCCGGGTTCGAATCCCGGTGAGACATGGATGTTGTGTTTGTCTTACGGCAGTGGGTCTCTCCCTTCCCTGGAACCAGTAACCCTAAATTAGGAACGGGCGACTGCTTATAGCCCATTGAGTTGCTCACAATGGTCGTTAAACCTCCAATTAAAAAAATGATAAAGATCTGCGTGCATGGTTGGTGCACGTTTGCCTTTTAATGGTGTGCCATTTTTCTACTCAGGGGACAAGTGTTTTTTTTTTTTTTTGCTCCATTTGGGATCATATCTCCTTTTGCGAAAACCGCCTAAAAAAAAGTTGAGCTATTCTTTCTCAAACCGACGCGTTGCATGCAGACAGTAAAGCTGAGAGAGCAGACAGACGAAGCAATCCACACATGCGCAAACGTAGTCTCTGATCGTAAGATAGGTAAGACGCAGCTACGCGAGTTCGTTGCTGCTGAAAGGTTTGGTGTGTTTTGGAGTAGATTATATGTTTTTTACAACAGGGTTTGGCGGAATTCGTCCTATTTGTATATGAAATTGAGACAGATAGAATTATGTCACCTGCTGAGAAAAAAAAAATGGTTTGTTTTCAAGTGAAACGTTCTGGTCAGAATGACACGAACTGGTTCTGCGCTGAAAATAATGTGGCCTGTCTTCTTCTCGTGACAAAAGCCGTGCATAAAGTGGCAAAGAATGCATTCTATTCGAAAACAAAAGTTAATTCTTTTCCAGAGTGTACTAACACGTACTGTTTTGAAAATATCTTGGACCATGACTTTAATCATGATAAAGTAATTAACGATAGTTGTGTGTTTGTGGATTGTTCTGTTTTTTAGTTTGTAAATTTATTGTTTCTTCTGCGCAGTTGTTACGGTGACAAACGCATTTCAGTAGTAAATGAAAAGTCGTTTATTCTCTTAATGTAGTGTTTTGGTAGGCACGTGATATACTGTGCAAGAGAAAGCTTCGCTGAATCAATTATATGTAATTAATGCTTTACACTATAAAATAAAATAAATTTAAAAATTCACTTTCATTCTGCCCAGCACAGTTGTTTACTCGCTACGGAGGCAAAGCGTTTTGCCCGAGAACTTGATAATTTACATATTGAGGAGTGAAGCCGTAACAATTACACGGAGAACACATGCGTGGCAATAAATGATCTCCAGTAATCGTTGAGCAATTGAAAACTGAGTTCTTTTCTAAATGAGTTTCGTTCAACGATAAATAACGTGTTGTAAATGTTGTGAGTTTCCCCAAAAGGAACTCTTGCGCTCACCATTGAAAACGTATGGAGAGAAGTGAGAAGAAATGGTTTTATGGTTTAGCAGAAAGCAAAAGAAATACACTACATTGAATATCTAAGCGAATATTTGTTTAAAAGAGCGTACCAACTCTATACATTGAAAATTAATGCTATGGAAGGCCACGGCAGAATTATACACTTCAAAGAAAACTTAATCATATTCAGAAATATGTGTTTTAGACCATTCCGCCACTTATATGATATAGTCACCTGTAAACAGCATAATTTTCAAGAGCAATATGCCATTATGTCTTAAAAGAAAAGTGTTTGATCAGTGCATCCTTCCAGTGCTTACGTATGGTGCGGAGACGTGGACCTTAACTAAAAGAGACATACAAAGGCTGCAGACAACTCAAAGAAGCATGGAGAGGTGCATGCTTGGTGTAACCAGGAGAGATAAGAAGAGGAACTCGTGGATCCGAAAAATGACAAGAGTGGAAGACATCATGATCAGAGTTAAATCCCTGAAATGGCAATGGGCTGGACATACTGCCAGAAGGACAGACCATCGATGGACAGCCGAAATTTTAGATTGGATTCCAAGGGACAGGAAAAGACCCAGAAGAAGACCACATGGGAGATGGGTGGATGAAATTCGAAAGTATGCGGGAGTGACATGGAGGAGACTGGCACAAGACAGACCGTTGTGGAGGAAACTTGGGGAGACCTTCGTCCAGCAGTGGATTGATAATGGTTGACAATGATGATGATGATGATGATATAAGGTTGATACAGTTATAACGCAACTGGCGAAAGGTTCTGTCACACACGTGTTTCTGTTATGATTCATTTCGTAGCAAGGCCTACGTACAGAATACGCAGCAGTGCAAAGACGGCATAAGTTTTTTAATTCTGTCTAAAAATGTAATACATTAATTAGGCATAAAATCCAACTACGTTTTGTTCACAGCTAAGCTTTATGAGTCTGACATCATTTTGTTATTAACTTCTGTTTTCTATGGATAATAACTTTCATGTAAGATTGTTACTCAAAAGAAAAAACGCGGGGGGGGTAATTGCATAGTTGAATTGCAGTTAGTTAAATTATGCATCTTTTCTTATTGCAGAAATAATTCGGCGCTCTGCGAACATCGCAGGCTCGTCTGCTAAGGTAAACCTATTCAGCATAGTGGACATATATTGTGCAAAACGATTTCACAGCCATAGATCCAAACGGAAATCAGCAGGCCGCCATGGACGAACGAACTGTTTTTCACTTTATTCTTTGAATAAAAAGATTATGAAACTATAAAAAACAATTAAATTTGTTTTTATCAAAGCTTCCTCTATTAGCTAATGTATGATTATTTGTGTATCAGTGTGTAGGTCTCTTAAGACAAAAGATATTATAGGTATGAAGAGTGAATTTTGTACTTAGGAGTTTTGTGAAATACTATAAAGCAGTGCATTCTCCATTTTCTTAAAGATCATGGAAGTCACTGTCAGTTTAAAAAGATCGAGTTCCAAACCATTGCTATTTCGCTTAGACCACTACTGCGCCACCGCCGCCCCGGTGGCGCAGTGGTCTAAGCGATGGCCTCTGATCATTCGTACGAAAGGGGTCCGGGTTCAAATCCCAGTGGGGCATGGATGTCGTGTTTGTCTTACGGCACTGGCTCCCTCCCTTCCCTGGAACCAGTGACCCTAAATTAGGGACGGGCGACTGCTTATAGCCCATTGAGTTGCTCACGGTGGTCGTTAAACCGCCAATCAAAAAAAAAAAAAAAAATCCCGATGAAAAAAATACGCAAACACAATATTATATTCGGAGAGCAATCACGCATTCGTCTGACCAGTTTTCTGAGGCAAAAGAGACTAAATGGATTAAAGAACTTTCTCGTAAATATGGTTTTGGAACTCACATGGTGGATAAATTGTATGACAAGATCAGACACCAAGTAAATGGTGAAACACTAAGAATCAGATATAACCAGACGACGAAATATCGTGGAAAGGTTCCATTCATTCCAGCTATAAGTGGAATACTGAAAGCCGAATGTCGGAGAGCTGATCTCACGATAGCGGAAACTGTTAAAGATATCAGTACGATATTGACCCAAAAACCGAGAGATAGGCAATGTTGGAACAAAGCAGGAATATATCAGATTCCGGTAAAAACAAAGGATGGACTAGGGGATAAAATCTATGTAGGAAGCACTAGAATGAGCCTAAAGACCAGAATAAAAGAACATCATAGTAATTGGAGTAAAGTCCAGCAAACCACAGCTCTGGTCCAATATTGTTTAAACAATGATGCTGTACCTTATTGGAACAATACCAGACTGCTAACATACCATGCTAATCCAAAGCAGATTTTGATGTCTGAAGCTGTGACCATTGAAAAAAACAAGTCATATGAACTGTAATAGTAACACATCTGTAGAGTTGCCTTCAGCCTGGAAATATCTAGTTAAATCTGAAAAGCAACGTCAGACAACACAAAAAAGAGTAAATAAGAGGAATAGACGATTTACGTCAAATCGGTCAAGTAGAACAGATGCGGGTTACATGCGCAGATGACATTTCTTCCCGATAACACGAGATATAAATAATATTGATTTGGTCGACCTATGATGGGGCTAATGCAGGTTCATTACAAATTACGGCCACTGAAGATGCCCTCGACAAGGAGGATGAAACGTGTTTGGCAGGGAACACCCAATGGAGTATAAATGTATGTGTTATTTTCATGTTTGTGAGGACCATCCAGGTATTTTCCTTCAGACCGAATGGACATTCTGGACTGATATGTGCGTACTGTTGGATATAGCTGTTGTCAATTATCCGGCCATACAACCTTGACACGATAGTATGGAATTATAATAGATATTAATCTTCATATTTTAATTTAGCATCAGTTTTCACAATCAGCGATAATATTTTAACCGGCATGGCGAACGCCAACAAGTGATTAATGAGCATTTCTATCATCATGTTTGCATGGACCATATACACTGAAGAGCAATTGAATTAGAGACAGCTGGCGTTATGCAAATGTGGCGCTGTGGGCGGCCCTGTAAACGGAAAGGACATGACGTATGCAGCGATCCGACCATATAAGGAGTGATGCGACGGGAATCACTAAGAGTCGGACGCAGTATGGGTAAGACTAAGGACCTAAGCGCATTTGATCTTGGGAAAATTGTCGGGGCCCGACGAATGGGTCATTCCATCTAGGACGTCGTGCAGGCACTGGGATTTTCACGAGCCACAGTGTCACGGGTGCACCGTGAGTACATCGAATCCGGTAAAACGATCCCTGCAAGGGCCAACTGCCGTGGACAACAGCGTGTGGATGAGCGCGGTCATCGTCGGCTAACTCGCATTGTAACAGCGGATAGACGGGCCACAGTGCAAGAAATCACTGGGCAATTTAACGCTGGTGCACAAAAACGTGTAAGCAGCTACGCCATCCAGAACCATCTCCTCGCTATGGGGTACAGAAGCCATCGTCCCACGAGGGTACCGCTGCTGACCTCACATCACAGGATGCAAAGATTAGCATGGGCGCGGGAACATCGCCACTGGACCCTAGACATGTAGAAAAATATGCCCTGGACTGATGAGTCGAAATTCACGTTGGTACATGCTAATGGCAGGATGCAAGTACGGCGCAAACCACATGAAGCGATGAATCCTTCTTGCCAGCAGGATACTCTTCAAGCTGTTGGGGTTGGCATTCTCGTCTGGGGACTGTTTACGTGGACTGAAATGGGACCCCTGGTACATGTGGCATCGTCCCTCACAGGTCAACGTTACCGGGATATCCTGGACGACCATTTGCTTCCGCTTGTGCGTCTTCAACATCCCACTGGGGACCTCATCCTGCAACAAGACAATGCACCGTGTCATCGCTCCCGAATTGTATTCGAATGGTTGGATGAACCCTCCACCGACGTTACCTCGCTGTCTTGGCCAGCTAGGTCACCTGATCTCAATCCCATCGAGTACATCTGGGATGTTATCGAGAGAGATGTTCGAGGTTCTTACTCCCTTCCATCAAATCTTCGTGAACTGTGGGAGCTTTTAAGGGGTCGTGTATCCGTATGGCTTCCCAGCGCTTCCGGTGTCTTGTAGAGTCCATACCGAGACGAATCGTGGTCATCATCAAGACGAAAGGTGGTGCTACACGTTACTAGACAGGTATCTCTAATTCAATTGCTCTTCAGTGTATATTTAAACTACAACACTTAATAACAAAGGAGAGGTGAGCGTTCCACGGTTGTTCTATTCCGGACTTTATGAAGTACTTTCAATGTGTTGCAGGCAAGTTAATAGGTAACACTATTATGTGTCAAAATAGTTAAACTATACAAAAAAAAAATCAAAAAGATCCGAAATTTCTTGGTGTCGAATACAAATAGAACTTTCCAAGCTTTCGCACATCAACCAGATGGCTTTTTCAAAGACTTTTTTTTTGTATAGTGATACTATTTTGAGTATAATTTGGTGTACAGTTCCTTCTTATTGAACTATCATGTGTCCTGCTTGCGAATATTGCATTATATCAACATGCTTACGCATATTAGATACAACTATAAATGACCTTTGAGTAGGACTGTTGGTAACTACTTACCGTCTCAACTGTAGTGCATGGCTTCATCAAATTTATTATTCATGTTTCTTGTTTGATGTATTTAATGTATATGGTTAATTGGAATCTAAATGTTTTTTGATTAAATTGTTTGGTACCTAGGTTGGTATAATGGCTTACGCATATTAGATGCGACTATATGTGACGTGTTTCGGTAGAACTATTGGTAACTACTCACCATTTGAACTGGATTGTTCATGTTTTAATCAGATTTATTATTCTTGGTTCTCATATGATGCATTTAATGTATATAATGAATTGAAATCTAAGTCAGGGTTTTTGATTAAATTGTTTAGTACCCTAAGTTTAGTATAATGGCTATGTTTGAGTTGGTTTAATTGAGGGAGTTTCATTTGGCGTAAGGCTTAATGCGGGATTCGTCGCGGATGTGTGTAACACAGAAGTACTCCGGGGTGTCGTTTCTTTTTTGTGGACAAACGTGTGAAACAGAAATGAAACGAATTTTTATTCGTCATAACCCAAACGTACATTTCCACGTATTATAGCATTAAGAACATCTTGTTCTTGAGCTACATACAAAAATACGCAATTTTTTATTTGTAATAAATCCTCCTGCAAAACTAAATAAAAAAAAATAACGTTTTCAGAAAAATAATAAATAAATACTATAGAAGCATCGCGAAGTTAGTGTTGTACCTTGCACGCGAGGAGTGTTGTAGCTCCTTGGTAAGACACGCGCTCCACGATCCTAAGATCGGTGGTTCAAATCCCGCAGGGGTGACTGAGCAAGGTTTGGTTGTGCCAGATTGGTACGCTATAGGGAGGAATGTCCCGTGAATTTACTCCTTACTTTTTTACAGTGTAGCACACATCTAAACTTCTTTTTGGAGATTTAATGTACAATCTAGGCTTACACGAACGTCTATATACGTAACATGGTGGACGAGCATTAGATGTCCCGATGAAGTGCGATGGACGTAATCTAGATTTCCATGCACGTCCATTTAGCGTCTATATGTAACATCTAGTGGACGTATATAAGAAGTAATCTAGAAGGACATTGGGCAGCCAATTAGATGCTTCGATGACGCGTGATAGACGTAATCTGGACTTACATGGACGTCCATTTAGCTTTTATACGTAACATGGTGGTCGTCAAATGGACGTCTATTAAAAGTAATTGTGTTGTGTGGGTATCCTTCTGTCATTTTGTTATTTCTCTCGCGAGATATATCTTTTAAAGAGATTCCCTTTACTGTAAACAATTAGCCATACTTTAAACGATCTAGCTGTATTGGGTGGTCTTTGAAATAAGAACGATTTTCTAGTAATTCCCGACTTCGCGTGTATTGTTCCACTTTGCTTACATACAACCTGCTCACACCCAGCGCGAAGCCGCAAATGCTGCCACCGGTGGCGCAGTGGTATAAGCGATGGCCTCTGATCCTTCGTCGGAAAGGGGTCTGGGTTCGAATCCCGGTGAGGCATGGCTGTTGTGTTTGTCTTGCGGGACTGGCTCTTTTCCTTCCCTAGAACCAGTGACCCAAATTAGGGACGGGTGACTGCTTATAGCCCATTGAATTGTTCACGGTGGTCGTTAAACCTCCATCCAATCAAAAAAAAAGCCGCAAATGAAGTAGTTCAATTTAGTATTATGAGGTGGGTTTTTTTTGTAGAATTTCCCTATATTAGAATTCTACGCTTTAATTACTTTTTTTATGAAAGAAATTTATCGAACAAAAATACTAACATTTTTTTTTGTCCCGTGGTATTTTTTATATGAAGTTAATTCCATCTATTTTCCGTGTAATTGAAGCTGCTACGACTGATTTATTTTTATTTCTTCGAAAAAATGATTGCCAAAGACATTAATTTTCTGTAACTTGCAAAGTACTACCAACCGTTCTGAACGAAAGGTTGCACGGGGAAAAGTTTAACTCAATGAAAAGGGCGTTTCATTAAGATTCTGTATCGAATTATGGTGTATAAATCTTGTATATGAACTAAATAGCTATTTATATATTAAGATAATTCAACGTAGTTTGTCACAAATATTTATTTTTTCATGCCGACCATGGCTTCGCTTGGTATTGTCCTAGCTTCATCAAGACAAGTGGCAAGTAAATACTCAAATTATGTATGATATCATAAATGGTGTTTACAGTCACGTGTTTTGGTTAGATGCTTCCACGCGCTTGATAGAAATGGCGTGGATGCCTAGTCATTAAGGTGGACGTCAAGCAATTTTGCTTCCTATACTTCCAATGGAAAACTTTTATACACATTTTCTTCCCAATTAATGCGTTCCCAAGGATGAAAATTTGAACATCGATTAAAATAGCTTCATTTTATAACTTGGAATACTTAATATTTTCTAAAACATAACCATAATATGCAATCCAACATTTGTTTGTCTACTGACATCATCAAAGTACAGGTCGCGCCATCTTTTTTCTGGTTTCAACACCACCAAAGGAAAATTTATTGATTTTTAATATAATTATGGTTATGTTTTAGAAAATACTAATTATTCCAAGTTATAATATGAAGTTATTTTTATCGATGTTCAAATTTTCAATCTTGGGAACACACTAGTTGTGAAGGAAATGTGTACAAAAGTTCTTCCATTGGAAGTAAAGGAAGCAAAATTACTTGACGTCCACCTTAAGATTCTGTATCGAATAATGGTGAATAAATCTTGTATATGAAATAAATAGCTATTGTTATTTTCCGTATAGAATTATTATAAAAGTAGCGATGAAAGTAAGAATTGGAGGGAACCGTGAACTACTTTCTTTGCCGTTTCATACTGGATGTAAGCAGGTTGTATGTAAACAAAGCGGAACGATACACGTGAAGTCGGAAACTACTTGAAAAGTCTTCTTTTTCGGAAGACACCCCTCTGTTGAGTATTAACAAATTTTATTGAACTCTTAGGCATAAAATAATACAAGCGCACCACAAAGTGGGAAAAACAATAATTAAACAATGAATGAAAGTAATGACAATATCAACAGATGAATGCGGCTACGCCGGTCAAAATAATATGAAAACAGCTAAACCCCACAACAAGGTGGTAAAATACACGATACACAGAGACAGCAAAGTACACGAAAGCATTTACAATTGGCAATAGCCAGGAGTAATCGAGGAACACCTAACAACAGAAAAGGACATCCAACACGGCATTCTATTAACAATCAGGAAAACCGGAAATAGAAACGATAAATACAGTAAGCACTGTAGACCAACAGCGCGCAACAAACCGGGTAAAATTCACATGAATACCACTCCAGTGAGTGATTCTGAAGACAAGATTAAAGCGTGCCACACTGAGCGATGCTAAACAATGAGAAAGCAGATCTACAAGTGAACGGGCAACACCACTCAAGAACATAGAGGGAAAAACATAAAGGAACAACATAGCATCACGCACAATTCATAAAACGGTACAAAACAAAATATGAGCCCAATGACACCGACTCGAACAGAAATCACACGAGGTTTGAAGATACAATACAAAAAGCCAAAAACGCAAGTGCAAAAACCCCGGGGCACATCGGGGATACATAGCAAACAAGAATTACAAATAGCACGGTGCACTGAGAACAGGGAAAATACGCGTGAGAGATAATTGATAATGACAGCAAGCACAGTACGAGAGAAATAATGCAGATTACGGTAAGTTACATGATACGCACTACAGGGTAATGGCAAGCGCCAACTAAAGAAAAACCGAACAATAATTTATACAACATTTATAGTGACCCTGGACTCAACCGAGCACCAAAGAATCACAAAGGAACTAGTACCAACAGAAATGCTGATGAAAAAGTACAATATACATACAAGAAAAAATAAAAAGCTGAATATATTCATTAAGCACAGTATCAAGCACGAGGCATAACCAACACGGTACACGTAAGCAATGTAGCAGTGATAAAACCTTGCAAGCGAGTGCAAAAAGTAGAAACTGTACCTGGTACCCGATAACATGGAGCTTTGCGGTAAAATATTTGAAGGAGACGCCATAATCGAGAGGGCCTATAATTAGTAGCGAAACGAAGAAGAACTTAGATATCTTAACAAGGATTTCGTAAACTTTAAATCATAATCGTAGCTGAAAGTAACGTTTTACGGCCGCTTTGGGTGGTTGTCCGATTTAAAACGCTTTCACGTATTTCTCGATTTCGCGTTTATCACTGCGCTATGTTTGCATACAGCCGGCTCACATTCACATCTACGAGCAGAGGAACTTGTTCACGATGAATTTTATGTGAAGTTTCTTCTTAAAATAATAATAGATCAGGTGCTGTAACGACTAGAATTTATTTGAAGGAGGAAAATAAGAATTTATTTTATGAAGGAAAATTATCAAATAATAGTACACCGAACTTTTTTTTGTGTGTGTGATCGGAGCATCATTTAAATCTTTTTGATAAGTTAATCAAAGTTATTCGATCTCCAGGGTGGGGGAAATTGTTTAAAAAAACATTTATTTGAGAACATATTGCCCTTTTGAGAACAAGGTGGCGGAACGTAATAATTTCAGAGGGAGTCCATCTTCTTCCAGGGCTAAAACAATAAAAAAAGAAACAAACATGACTGAGAGAGGAAAAAATACCCCAATAGGATATAATATATATAAACTCCCAGATCCGTCTGTCTCTCTGGAACGTTTGGCGTCACAGTAACGTCTGCATTGTTTCGCCGTCACTTATCGGACAATTCGTGTGTGCTCTCGCGATGTCAAAATGATTGCCTGCTATACAAATAATAGCACGCGAACACTTTTCAGATGTCAAGGTAATCGCGTGCTAATTTAAAAACATTGGATTATTAATGAATCGAGTTTCGTTTTTCCAATCTACAAAATTCGAATTGAATTTTTAATATCACAGCAAGTTCAGTTTGCAGACAATCACATTGAGATGTCAAGGTGATTTCCTGCTAATTTAAAAACATTAGGTTATCAATGACTCGTGTTGTATTTATCCGATCTACAAAATTCGAATTAAAATCTTAATATTAGGGCAAGTTGTATTTGTATATTAATTTAATTTAGCACAATTCGAATATTAATTTCTACGCTTTAATTTTTTTTTACTTTAACTAACTTTCCGAGTTTAGTGCGATTATATTACAGTATATTTGCAAAATATCGATCTATCTAAACGCTCTGACCTACAAAAAAAAAAAAAAAAAAAAAAAAAAAAAACTGAAATTTTGAGATGTCAAAGTGAGCAAGCTGGCATCTAAAAGCAGATGTCGCCCCAATAGCACATTCTCGAGAATTTAGATAGTTCCGATTTGTAATACCAGATGTCGCATTATTTTGTAGAAAAAGCTTTGTTATGAAGTGCGTCGAATAGGACAGACTAAAACAAGCTTCGAAGGGAATAACAAGTGTGCCGGAGTAAAAGTCATTTAACGCGAAAGATCAAAGTTAAGGTTAGTTTACACGGAACAACTTTCAGAGTTTCGTGCTGATTATTTTACACATTTTGCAAAATATCGATCTATCTAAAGAATCAAATCTACAATTGTTAAACAACAAATATTTTACACAGAATGTTATTTATCGCGAGGTCTTTTAAAAACTGAAATAAATAGCATATAATTTTTAGTTCTAACATGAATGAGTTGTTACTATATAAGTTTTTACTATATTTACTTACAAAAATCCGGCGTCTATTTGATTTGTTTTCAATCTGCATTATTAAAAATTTCACTCCGTCACAGGACGGGCAACATCCCCTATATATTGATATTTATTTAAAGCTTAAAAACAACCGTCCTAGGACGGACTATACGCTAGTATATATGTATATATACACTCGTATATATCATCCAGGGAATTTAATAAGGGGGGGGGAACAAGGGGCCTTGCTCACCCTAGTGTTTCATTTTTTTGTTAAAATGCGACTTACCTTAAAAAAATGCCTTAATTTAATAAAAATGTATCAACTTAGTTAGAAAATAATGCTTTAATTTTTTCTTCTATTTTCATTAACTGTTATTCTGATGTATTTCAAAAACTTTCCTTTTTCTTAACGCCCTCACCTCTCCAAAAAATATTTCTGTATACGCCTCTAAATTATATCATCAATCATTATCAATCCACTGCTCGATTGTCTCCTCAACTGCCTTTCCCAAATTTCTGTCTGGAGCTTGTCACTCCAGCATTCCGAATTTATCCACCTATCTGCCACGTGGTCTTCTGGATGTTTTTCTGCCGCTTTGTATCAGTTGTTCAACAATGGTCAGTTCTTCTAGCAATATGTCCAGCCATCATTGCCATTTGTGAGGGTCTCTCAACGAAAGCACACATACATTCATCCAGGCTCGTTTATCTTCTTTGTGACAAAACTCCAAGAAAGACCTGTGTACAACAATCAGCAGTATACTTACTGCTTAGTTTGATTTCGAATTATTTTTTGTTCATTTATTTATTAGGGAGATGTATTAGGTTTCCTGATCTCGAGTCAGATTCGGACTTGAAAAACAGAAAACACAAAGAGGGAGAAAAACAACTCGTCCTGGTTATTACTTTTAAACAAGTTGAAGAATTCTTGAATGTTCTTTTTTAAAGAGAAAAACTGAACGCTGAATAACTGTTCACCTTATTTGTGCAAAATTACTTTTTTTTTTGTGCTTCAAGCGTTTTCCAGTAAACTGTATATCGTGGTGGAATATGATTACTCATAATATGTGAACCAGTAATCTTTCCTAGAAAGAGCCCCAGTGAGGAGGACGATGAAATTCCAGGGGGGACTCCAGACCCCCGTGTTCCCTACGTCCAGCCATTCCTATTTGAGAAATCGGTATTGTGATCAGCTCCTGTTATGCAAGAGCTTGCAGCTGCAGATTTCTTAACATAAAGTGGGCAGTCCAGGTGGCGCAGTTGTTTCAGCGATGGCTTGTGACGATGGGTACGGGATTCAAACTTTACGGAATTTGAATCATCACAGGATTCAAACTTTACGGAATACCAACCCCCATCGTCCGAGATGGGTCCGAGTTCGACTCCCGTAAGCCATGGATGTTGTCTTATAGCATTGGCCTTCTCCCGTCCCTGAAACCAGTCAGAGTTGGAAAGTGGTCAACAATTTTGGACGCTGACCCGACCGTCACACAACTGGACCCAATGTCCCTTCTAAGATGCGCGCGGCCGCGCAGCGCCTTAACTTCCTCCCCCGCGGTGACTTAACTTCCTCCCCTGCAGCGACTTACTCCCTCGGTGCAGTAAGCATTTTAGATTAAATTTCCAAAACCCCTCATTAATTTTCAGAAATCGCAAATCAATTACTTGCAAAAATATAATAAATAAATAAAGTTCTGGCTCTCATAAGTCAAAACAAAACTTTTCTTTAATGTCGTTCGCCTCCAAACTAAGTTCGTCTCATTGTCCTCTTTATTCTCGAAGGCTTCTTGCTTGCAAAGTAACCTCGTGCGAGCAGACAGTGAACGCGAGAATGCGGACTAGTGATTTTCCCACGCCGAGAAAGAGGCAGATAGTGAGTCTTTTCTTAAAACAACAAATCAGCGCCAGCCAATCACAGCAAACCGTAGCCAAGTTCATTGTACAAAATTGTACTAACTAATGCATCCATGCCAGTTGGCAGGGGAAAGGCCTTCCGGCCAGTGAAATTGTAAGCCACTGGTGAAAGGGGTGATTTATTCCTTGAAATGACTGTCAGATCAGAACGATTTTGCACTTGTTCTATTTGAACTAATTATTTTGCATTTAGTTGTTATTTTGTTTCTTATTCTCCTTGGTATTTTGATATGGAAAGAAACTGTGTATTATGCGTAAACATGCTTTTCCTAATTTCCAGTGTTTTTATTCCAGAAGTACGTTTGAGCTTCCAGATTCGCTAAACATAACAGCCGGTTTCTTCGACTAGCGAATCCTGTGATGGTTATATTCAAATTAATCGGAAACTTGAGACTTGGTCGTTCTGGGTAGTGTAGTGGTTAGCATACCCGGGCGCTATCTGGGAGACGCGGATTCGAGTCCCGCTCCAAGACGATGAAATTTTCAAGTTTTCGGATATTATCTGACTTAACATCCTTGTCACCTTTTACACCAAAATCGGATTGTCATCTTCAAAATTTACATTACATGGTGCAATCCCGTGTTTATTTCATGGTTCCAATCCAAGTTCCAACTTCTACTGCATTACTAAAAGAAGCTGAGAAAATATTTTTTTTTTGCCAAAGTGGTTTTGATGACTGACGAGCTCATTGGTTTAGGCGCACATTGGTTTAGGCGCACATTGGCCATAGCCGCTTAGAGGAAATATTTAACTGGACCCGACCTGGACTCGGACATCGCATAACTGGACCTGACCCGGAAAATCTGCTTTGAACTAAAAATTCGAAACTCAATTTATAATTATACATAATCATATACATATATACACAGGGCTTTCAAAATGTCTCTGCGCAGTAGGTATCGTAGGTTATACGGAAATCATAAAAAAAGTGTTACGAAAACGTATAATTTACTGACTTACAGAAAGTGTTGAAACTGTGATCATTCATATAACCTAACTGTTTTACACGTTTTCAAACACATCTGCAAGAATCAAATAGTCCCTCCGCAGTAATGTTAAGGCTGTTCCACTTAATTTTGATGTTGCTACAGTCAAAATTATTTTTGAATTAGTAACTTGTTGCATATTTAATTTCCGTTTTTGTTGTTTTCTTGATAACATCAAGTTTTAGAATATGTGAAAGTTGGTGTTGCTGTGAAACACATTCTGGTTCCTTAATGAGGCAAAACAACTTCCAGCATTAACTCTTCCCCTTTTTGTTTTCAACAAGAACATATTTTTGGTCCTCCATGCCTTTTTCAATCTCCTTAATATTAAATTCATCCATATTAACAAATAAGGCATTAAATCCGACATGACATGCAATGGAATGGGATGTTATCTCGTCAAACAAAAACCTCTGAATGCTCAATGCAAAAGATGCGATGTGAAAAGTAACTCTGAGTCTTACGCATTACAATATGACACGCGGGGTGTGCGAGAATGAATCACCAGAAAATCAGGCCACAGTCGTTTGCCAGTACCTTGCCCAGGACAATCGTACTGGAACAAACGTAATGCAAAGTATCGTTTTACGATACGGTATCGTCGGTCGGTGGAAATATTCTTTGCTTTAAGAAAGAGACGTCACTATTTTTGTATGACAAATCATTTTTCACTCCGCTGGCAGCAGCATCCTGCACAAAATTCCACAGTACGTATTTTTCTTTTAAAAAATAAAACTGAAATAAAACCGGATCGAAATCTGGTCAGGAACACCTTGACCCGACCTGTTTGACCCGTTTCCATCTCTGGTACCAATGACCCTAAATTAAAGACGGGTGACTGCTAATAGCCCATCGAGTTGCTCACGGTGGCCGTTAAACCTCCAATAAAAAAAAACAACCGGAACATAAAGTGGATATCAGTAGTCTATCGGAGCCGATGGACTCATGGGAAAAGTTCTACGGAATAAAATGCGCGATCGTGCTTAATCTGTATTTATTTAAAAAACTTTGTATACTGAATAGATATTCTGTGGTTATTTAGTATAAAACCATTTCTGAGAGTAAAAAAAAATTCATATTATTACACAATTTAAATTGTTATTTTTGTCTGCGAAAATTGTGCGAATGAATTTTATGTGGAACTTGTACCTTTACTTGTTGATTGTGGCTGTAAGCCGGCTGTATGTAAACATAGTGCAGTGATACACTAGCAGTTGGTAACTACGTTGAAAGAGTTTGTAATCGGAAGACTGCTCCACAAAAAAAAAAAAAAAAACACTTATAGCACTTGTTACAGATACTGTTAGTTTCAAAACTTCATTTGAAACCTGGGTAGCTTGTTACACAACAATCTAAATTCCACTAACTTGGTACACATTTTTTTTGCGTAGAAATTATTAGAAGTTATCCGTAACATGCTGTGACGTACTACAGAGGTGAAAACATTTGTCAAGACTACAAATCTGCAGCAGGACGTTCTGTCCGCGTAACTCAGTTTGGAGAGCGACTTACTCCGGAGTGAGGGAACACTGGTTCGATGCCCGTCGCGGACAAACTTGTGTTTTCACATTGGCGCCCGATTGTGGAAAATGGATCCACTGGCCGTGGTGTTCTTCGAGAAATGTCTGATATTTGTTCCACACATTGTTTGGAATTAACGAAAAATTCCTACTTCGCTTCAAAGAAAAGAAAAATTAAGAAGGATATGATGTAACGTAATGTAGAGATAAAAACGCGTGAAGACGACAAATATGCAGCGAAACATTCAGTCCGCGTAGCTCATTGGAGAGAGCGACTTACTCCGGAGTGAGGGGACACGATTTCAATGCCCGTTGTGGACAAACTTGTGTTTTCACAATGCATAACGTAGACAAAACACATTAGAGATAGGGGTGATGTGCAGTTGACATGGGCATCCCCCGCGCAGAGTAGAACATCCCCAAACCGAACGCAGGCGATAAATAGGTGGATAGCACGGCTTCCCAACAGTGATTCGCAATCGAATAACATGGGTAAATCTGGTGATCTGAGCGACTTTCATCGTGGAAGAATTGTCGGCGTAAGGCAGATGGTTCATTCTATCTCCAAGTGGCAAGAGGCCTAGATTTCCCAATGGAAACCGCATCAAGGTTATACCGCGAGTGTACCATCGACGGACGTTAACAGCACGCAGGGGTCAAGCGGTGACCGACTACACGCCATTAATGACCGTAGACTATGCTGGATCGTATAGACCGACCAATTGCCAATGGCAGTGCTAATGACATCTAGGTTAAATGTCCGATGACAGAGCAGCGTCAGAGAGTGAACGATGCGTCGCACGCTGCATAGCTTGGGCCACGCGAATTGACGCCCTCCTCGTATGCCACTGTTGACTGCTCGTCATCGGACATTACCTTTCGCTTAGTGCATGAAATATCAAAACTGGACATATGCAAAGTGATGCATGATCGTGTGGTGACACAAATCCCGTTTTCAGCTGTACCGAGCTGACGGGAGGGTGTTGGTGCGACTTCGACAGCAAAAAGCTTGTCGTACTAGATCGGCTCTATTCAAGGTGGTGGCGGCTCTGTGATGGTTTGAGGAGCCTTCGCATGGGACACATTAGTCACCTTAGTGCGTCTGGAGAGATCCCTTAAAGCTGCGCGCTACCAGCATGTGCTGCCTGATCACCTACATGTTTTCATTGCATTCGGGCATCCTGCGGTCAATGCTCCCTTAGTGTGTCAGGATAGGTCCTGAACAACTGCATGATACAAGCATGTGCTGGATGATCACCTACACGCTTTCATAGTCATCGGGCATCCTGCGGCCTATGGTCCCACAGTGTGTCAGGAGAGGTCCTGAACAACTGCGTGCTACAAGCATGTGCTGGATGATCACCTACACGCTTTCATGGTCTTCGGGCATCCTGCGGCCTATGGTCCCACAGTGTGTCAGGAGAGGTCCTGAACAACTGCGTGCTACAAGCATGTGCTGGATGATCACCTTCACGCTTTCATGGCCTTCGGGCATCCTGCGGCCTATGGCCCCTTAGTGTGTCAGGATAGGTCCTGAACAACTGCGTGCTACAAGCATGTGCTGGATGATCACCTACACGTTTTCATTGCATTCGGGCATCCTGCGGTCAATGCTCCCTTAGTGTGTCAGGATAGGTCCTGAACAACTGCGTGCTACAAGCATGTGCTGGATGATCACCTACACGTTTTCATTGCATTAGGGCATCCTGCGGTCAATGCTCCCTTAGTGTGTCAGGATAGGTCCTGAACAACTGCGTGCTACAAGCATGTGCTGGATGATCACCTACACGCTTTCATGGCCTTCGGGCGTCATGCGGCCTATGGGCCCACAGTGTGTCAGGAGAGGTCCTGAACAACTGCGTGCTACAAGCATGTGCTGGATGATCACCTACACGTTTTCATTGCATTCGGGCATCCTGCGGTCAATGCTCCCTTAGTGTGTCAGGATAGGTCCTGAACAACTGCATGATACAAGCATGTGCTGGATGATCACCTACACGCTTTCATAGTCATTCGGGCATCCTGCGGTCAATGCTCCCTTAGTGTGTCAGGATAGGTCCTGAACAACTGCGTGCTACAAGCATGTGCTGGATGATCACCTACACGTTTTCATTGCATTCGGGCATCCTGCGGTCAATGCTCCCTTAGTGTGTCAGGATAGGTCCTGAACAACTGCGTGCTACAAGCAGGTGCTGGATGATAACCTACAGGCTTTCATGGTCTTCGGGCATCCTGCGGCCTATGGTCCCACAGTGTGTCAGGAGAGGTCCTGAACAACTGCGTGCTACAAGCATGTGCTGGATGATCACCTACACGCTTTCATGGTCTTCGGGCATCCTGCGGCCTATGGTCCCACAGTGTGTCAGGAGAGTTCCTGAACAACTGCGTGCTACAAGCATGTGCTGGATGATCACCTACACGCTTTCATGGTCTTCGGGCATCCTGCGGGCCTATGGTCCCACAGTGTGTCAGGAGAGGTCCTGAACAACTGCGTGCTACAAGCATGTGCTGGATGATCACCTACACGCTTTCATGGTCTTCGGGCATCCTGCGGCCTATGGTCCCACAGTGTGTCACGAGAGGTTCTGAACAACTGCGTGCTACAAGCATGTGCTGGATGATCACCTACACGCTTTCATGGTTTTCGGGCATCCTGCGGCCTATGGTCCCACAGTGTATCAGGAGAGGTCCTGAACAAATGTGTGCTACAAGCATGTGCTGGATGATCACCTACACGCTTTCATGGCCTTCGGGCATCCTGCGGCCTATGGTCCCTTAGTGTGTCAGGATAGGTCCTGAACCGCTGTGTGCTACCGGCATGTGCTGGCTGATCAGCTACACGCTTTCATGGCCTTCGGGCATCCTTCGGCCGATGGTGTGATTCAACATAACGGTGCCCGCCCCACAAGGTGGTAGCCACCTAACCATGGTTCCAGGAACACTCATCTGAATTTGCAACTATACAGTTGACCCCAAGGTTCTCGGATTTAAACCCTGAAGAAGCTGTCTGGGAGTCCGTCGTAAGGAACATCAGGGCCATGGATCCTGGTCAGATGTCTAGGGTGGAGTTTTGAACAATGCTGCAACAGGCATGGCTGGTATTACCCAGAAAGCTCTCCGGCATTTGGTGGAGTCGGTGTCTTGGTGTGTAGAGACTACTGTTCGCGCTACAGGAAGACCAACACGCTATTAGGTAGGTATCACAAATATTTTGTCCTCTGTGTGTGTGTGTGTGTGTGTGTGTGTGTGTGTGTGTGTGTGTGTGTGTGTGTGTGTGTGTTTTGTGGCACTGCATTCCGCGTGCCAACAAATATTTTTTGAGTACCAACTGAGGCGCGATCTCCATAACTTCACGACTCGTGATCTAAAGAGGTACTCGCCGCCCAGGTGCTGGCGCAGTGGTAAAAGCGCTGGCTTATGATAATTCTTTCGAGAAGGGTCCGGATTCAAATCCCGGTGAGGCATGGACGTAGTGTTTGTCTTACGGCACTGGCTCTCTCCCTTCCCCGGAACCAGTGGCTCTAGATTAGCGACGGGCGACTGCTCATGGTGTGGTCGTTAAACCTGCAAAAAGAAAAAAACAGAAAGAGGCACTCACCATACTTAATTTAGGGGGCCTGTGCATCCAAGGAAAGGAAAAACTTAGCTCAATAGGATAAGCACTCTACCCGTGCCTCATCTGACAGTATCAAGCTGGTCGAACCATGTACCGAAAATTTTTTATTTTCACTGTCACTATTTAGAGCTCAATTAGAGCTAATTAGTGCCCGAATTGCACAATTAGTGCTGCAAAATTGAACAAGGTATTAAGATTTTAATGCGGCGGGCCAGCATGACGTCAAGCTATCCCGCCGCATATTGAAAAAAATTAGTATTTTCAGAATTTCTCTGCGTGAGCAATTAGTGCCCATTTAGTTCCATAATGTACAATTAGTGCTGCAAAATTAAGCAAGAGTTTGAGATTTTAATAAAGCGGCGAGCTTGACGTCAAGCTGACCCGCAGCATTAAAATCTTTATAACCTGCTTAATTTGCAGCTTTAATTCGGCGATTCGGGCACTAATTAGCACTAATCGAGCACTAAGTAGTGACAGTAGAAATTTAAATTTTTCGATATGTGTTTCCGCCAGCTTGACACATTCACCTCATTCGGGACTCTGGATCATGCCTAACACGGAGCAGTGACCTAAAGCCCACGCCACTGACCATTCTAGCACATGGGTGACGAAGGGTTGGAACAACTGTTGTGTGGGAGATCGTGCAAAGTCAGCTGTGTTCTGATTTTTTTTCCGTAGAATATTTTTGACCAAGGAATTAAAGGTATCCTTTCAGTTTTTGTCTTTTAGGAAACCGAGACAAGCAAGCTATTCAATTAATCTTTTTTTTTTTTTTCACGCCCTTAAATAAGTATATATCGTAGATTCGGAGGACAATGAAGATTGAGAAGCGAGAAGAATCTGAAAAAAATGGCATACAAATCAAATAATTGCTCCCAGTAGGATTGCAGCACATTCCGTAATTGTTTCCGTGAGCTGGCTGAGCGAACAGAGACCGCCACTTAACGAGCTCACGACTTTCGAAACAACTGATGAGAAATCCATAACAACTGATTTTGAAGTGACCCAAAATGGCAGAAAGTTGTGTGGTTTTAAAATATGATGAAACTTAGAAGGTTATCGAAAACGTGCGTATAACATCTCCAAATAAATGACTCGTGTGTGCGTTTGGGTTACCAAGAACATCAAAGCCATTCAAGCACTATAAATTGATAAATCTGTGATGTCACATTAAGTACGAAATTCTGATTTCTGCTATTAAAATTAAAAAATATATATATAATGTACGAGGGGGTGAATCGAAAAGTAAATTTTTTTTTGGCAACAGTTATTAGATAGGCAACACAAAATATATACACATTTAAACTACATCTCTTAGCTATTTTTCAACATAAGAAGCGAGACGCTCGAGACATTTATGCCAGCGTGGTAGCAGTTTTACTATACCTTGTTCATAAAAGTCCGCTTTCTGGGCGAATAGACATTTCTTAGCTATTTTTCAACATAAGAAACGAGACACTCGAGACATTTATCCCAGCGTGGTACCAGTTTTAATATACCTTGTTTATAAAAGTCCGTTTTCTGGGCGTATAGACATTTCTTAGCTATTTTTCAACATAAGAAACGAGACACTCGAGACATTTATCCTAGCGTGGTACCAGTTTTAATATACCTTGTTCATAAAAGTCCGTTTTCTGGGCGTATAGACATTTTAGTTATTTTTCAACATAAGAACCGAGACGCTCGAGACATTTATCCCAGCGTGGTACCAGTTTTAGTATACCTTGTTCATAAAAGTCCGTTTTCTGGGCATATAGACATTTCTTAGCTATTTTTCAACATAAGAAACGAGACACTCGAGACATTTATCCCAGCGTGGTACCAGTTTTAATATACCTTGTTCATAAAAGTCCGTTTTCTGGGCGTATAGACATTTCTTAGCTATTTTTCAACATAAGAACCGAGATGCTCGAGACATTTATCCCAGCTTGGTACCAGTTTTATTATACCTTGTTCATAAAAGTCCGTTTTCTGGGCGTATAGACATTTCTTAGCTATTTTTCAACATAACAACCGAGATGCTCAAGACATTTATCCCAGCTTGGTACCAGTTTTATTATACCTTGTTCATAAAAGTCCGTTTTCTGAGCGTATAGACATTTCTTAGCTATTTTTCAACATAAGAAACGAGACACTCGAGACATTTATCCTAGCGTGGTTCCAGTTTTAGTATACCTTGTTCATAAAAGTCCGTTTTCTGGGCGTATAGACATTTCTTAGCTATTTTTCAACATAAGAACCGAGATGCTCGAGACATTTATCCCAGCTTGGTACCAGTTTTATTATACCTTGTTCATAAAAGTCCGTTTTCTGAGCGTATAGACATTTCTTAGCTATTTTTCAACATAAGAAACGAGACACTCGAGACATTTATCCTAGCGTGGTACAAGTTTTAGTATACCTTGTTCATAAAAGTCCGTTTTCTGGGCGTATAGACATTTCTTAGTTATTTTTCAACATAAGAACCGAGACGCTCGAGACATTTATCCCAGCTTGGTACCAGTTTTATTATACCTTGTTCATAAAAGTCCGTTTTCTGAGCGTATAGACATTTCTTAGCTATTTTTCAACATAAGAAACGAGACACTCGAGACATTTATCCCAGCGTGGTACCAGTTTTAATATACCTTGTTCATAAAAGTCCGTTTTCTGGGCATATAGACATTTCTTAGCTATTTTTCAACATAAGAAATGAGACACTCGAGACATTTATCCTAGCGTGGTACCAGTTTTAGTATACCTTGTTCATAAAAGTCCGTTTTCTGGGCTTATAGCCACATGCGGACAACCGATTTGACTTCGTCAGCCAAATCGAAGCGTTGGCCGCTCAGGAAACTTTTCAAGGGACCAAACACATGAGAGTCCGCAGGAGCCAGGTCCGGATAGTACGGTGGGTGCTGGAGCACCTCCCAGCTAAATTGCTCAATTTTGTCACGAACGTGTTGTGCAATATGTGGGCGGGCGTTGTCATGAAGCAGTCTGATACTTGCAGCGTTTCTGTTGGGTCTTTTGTTACGAAGGGCACGACGCAACTTTGTCAGTTTGTTAGCGTAGGTTTTGGCATTCACTAGTTCACGTTGAATGAAACTACACCAGGAGAACTCCATGCATGTTTCAGTACACCGTGATCAGGACGTTTTGTGCAGATTGGGTTACTCTGTTTTTTGTTTTTTTTTTTTGATGGCGGGGAGTCCAGATGTTTCAACATCATAGTGGCCATCTTTGTTTCGGGAGTGTAGTGGTACGCCAAAGACTCATCGCCCTTCACTACATCTGCCAGAATTTCATGTCCTTCTGCGTAACACATCAAGTGGTCCAAGGATGACATCATTCCCTGTCCCTGCTGGTTGTCTGTCCAATCCTTGGGCACACATTGCGCACTAACCTTGCAAAACTGCAATTTGTCATGCACAGTATCTTACGCTATACTATACAAAATGTTGAACTTCTGTGCCAATGTGCGCAGATGAATCCGCCCGTCACTTAAAATTGCCTGTTCAGTGCCTCTCAAAGTGGCAGGTGATGACGCGGTTACAGGGAAACCGGAATTACCTGTTCAATGCCTCTCACAGTGGCAGGTGATGACGCGGTTAAAGGTCAACCGGAATTACCTGTTCAATGCCTCTCACAGTGGCAGGTGATGACGCGGTTACAGGACAACCGGTATTATCTGTTCAATGCCTCTCACAGTGGCAGGCGATGACGCGGTTACAGGTCAACCGGAATTACCTGTTCAATGCCTCTCACAGTGGCAGGTGATGACGCGGTTACAGGACAACCGGTATTATCTGTTCAATGCCTCTCACAGTGGCAGGTGATGTCGCTGTTACAGGTCAACCGGAATTACCTGTTCAATGTCTCTCACAGTGGCAGGTGATGACGCGGTTACAGGTCAACCGGAATTACCTGTTCAATGCCTCTCACAGTGGCAGGCGATGACGCGGTTACAGGTCAACCGGAATTACCTGTTCAATGCCTCTCACAGTGGCAGGTGATGACGCGGTTACAGCACAACCGGTATTATCTGTTCAATGCCTCTCACAGTGGCAGGTGATGACGCTGTTACAGGTCAACCGGAATTACCTGTTCAATGTCTCTCACAGTGGCAGGTGATGACGCGGTTACAGGTCAACGGGAATTACCTGTTCAATGCCTCTCACAGTGGCAGGCGATGACGCGGTTACAGGTCAACTGGAATTACCGGTTCAATGCCTCTCACAGTGGCAGGCGATGACGCGGTTACAGGTCAACCGGAATTACCTGTTCAATGCCTCTCACAGTGGCAGGTGATGACGCGGTTACAGGACAACCGGTATTATCTGTTCAATGCCTCTCACAGTGGCAGGTGATGACGCTGTTACAGGTCAACCGGAATTACCTGTTCAATGTCTCTCACAGTGGCAGGTGATGACGCGGTTACAGGTCAACTGGAATTATCTGTTCAATGCCTCTCACAGTGGCAGGCGATGACGCGGTTACAGGTCAACCGGAATTACCTGTTCAATGCCTCTCACAGTGGCAGGTGATGACGCGGTTACAGGACAACCGGTATTATCTGTTCAATGCCTCTCACAGTGGCAGGTGATGACGCTGTTACAGGTCAACCGGAATTACCTGTTCAATGTCTCTCACAGTGGCGGGTGATGACGCGGTTACAGGTCAACTGGAATTACCTGTTCAATGCCTCTCACAGTGGCAGGCGATGACGCGGTTACAGGTCAACCGGAATTACCTGTTCAATGCCTCTCACAGTGGCAGGCGATGACGCGGTTACAGGTCAACCGGAATTACCTGTTCAATGCCTCTCACAGTGGCAGGCGATGACGCGGTTACAGGTCAACCGGAATTACCTGTTCAATGCCTCTCACAGTGGCAGGCGATGACGCGGTTACAGGTCAACCGGAATTACCTGTTCAATGCCTCTCACAGTGGCAGGCGATGACGCGGTTACAGGTCAACCGGAATTACCTGTTCAATGCCTCTCACAGTGGCAGGCGATGACGCGGTTACAGGTCAACCGGAATTACCTGTTCAATGCCTCTCACAGTGGCAGGTGATGACGCGGTTACAGGTCAATCGGAATTACCTGTTCAATGCCTCTCACATGGCAGGTGATGGCGAGGTTACAGGTCGGCCTGAACGTGACAAATCGGTAAGGCTGCCACGACGACCCTCTGCAAAGGAACTGCACCATCTGGAGATGTTGTTTGTCCAGACAATCACCACCATACACTTCGACCATTACTTTGTGAATTTCAGTCGGAGTTTTCAGTTTAGCCCACAAAATCAAACGACACCGCGTTGCTTTTCATTCGTAGACTACGCTAACAAACGCGGAATCTTTGTGCTGTCGTTCACGCTGTCTTCCACCACAACTCCTGGTTCAGCCAAACTGGTCTCTAGCGCGATATTCAAACTCTTTGTCTGCCAAAGTGCAACCGTCTCCTTGCAACTTGCAAAGAGAAAAAATTGCTGTACGTTACTTTCCTACTCTCCTTAGTAATTCCTTGCCATCCGTGCATATCAGTGTTTAAAATGATTTCAGCTGCAGAATGGAATTTAAATAAATGAACGAAAAAAAGAAAAGTCACTAATAACAATTTATCCATTCCACGTCGTTCTGTAGGCACGAGATCTTGGCTGTCAGAGTCGAAAAATTATTTTGATTTGGATAGAGGTACCCCACGGAGATGATAATTCATGCACTTTCGAATTTGTGTCATGCCCAGTAGACAGCGTAAAACTCCGAATCACACGTCTATCTTTAGTTCTTAAAAACGAATTGGAATTTTTATTCTTGAATTCGATTGGTAAAGCTATATGAAAAATTCTTTACGCATTTTTTAAAGATGTATTATGCACACTTTTATCGCTAGATGTTGCAAAACTATTTTTCTAAGAGGTTACTTAAATCTGTTATTGCCTTTGGAAATATACCTTTTCATCCGCAAATAAGTTTTGTGGAAGTTATTCTAAATTCAGTAGCTGTAATTACGAATAAAAGATTACGGGCATTTTTAAGCTCTTTGTGATTTCAAATATTCAAGCTTGTCACATAAATTTGAATTCTCAGATCACTTGTATCTCCGGATATAATTGTTAGATTGGTAACGTTTTTTCTTTATTGCTATGTTCCATAAAATACCTGAATGATGCATGTAGAAAAAGTATACGTGATTTGCCTGTCACCCAGTTTTACATGTAGGAGGTGTCGCATTTTAAACTATATCTTTTTTCCAAACCGACGGTGTGGTCCACGGATGGTAAAATGGTTAACGTTCGTGACTGCCACGGCGAAACCTCAGGTTCAATCCCAGACAGGTATGAACGCTCGAACCAATAAATACCCGCCGTGCGTCGGATGGGCACGTTAAGCCGTCGGACCACGGGTACTGGCCCTACGGTAATAAATAAGAGCGTCTTCCTCCCTCTTTCTACCTCGCTTCCGTATCACTTTCCTATCGGGCACTCTACCCCAAATCTCCTAGCTTCCTATTTCTTAAGACCTGGGGTCAGACATTCCCTTCCTAAAATCCTCTACATATTAACTGATGAAACCGACGCTGGCGCAGTGGTCTAAGCGCTGGCTTCTGTCAGTTCGTCCGAGATGTGTCCGTGTTCGAATCCCTGTGAGGTACGGAAGTTGTGTTTGCCTCACAGTACTGACTCTCTCCCTTTCCTGGAAACAGCGATTTTAAACTACAGACGGGCGACTGCTTATAGCCCATTGAGTTGCTCACGGTGGTCGTTGAACTCCTGAAGTAAAAAAATAAACGGACTTGGAAAGCTCCTTATAGAACGATATTTATACAAACTGACTTCCCATTTTCGTCTTTTTTTTCAGCGTTTCTGACGCGCAATTTTCGTATTAGGTGGAGTACATTTCGAGTTTTGTAACCTCAGAACTTAGATCGGATTGCGAACTTTTATTGAACGCTGGCTAGTTCTGATCTCAGTCAATATCATATGCATGGCTCTGATTTTCAGGTGTGGTTTTAATTTATTAGGCCCTTCCCAAAGTCCTATTTTAAAAATATTTCCTGCATTCAATTGGCATAAATGTCACAAAACGTTCTCTGAATTTGCTAGACCATCTAATGCGAAATTTACCGCTAAACCCACATTTTTGTACAACCGTACTCTTTGGAAAGCTTAAAATTAAAAAAGCAGAGATAATATTACTCCGGTGAAGCTGGTGAAGATAAAAAAAAAATCCTCCAAAATGCATTGTAAAGCAAAGAACCTTATACATACCTTTTTATCGGAGAAATACCATATTCAACCGTTATGTTTTAACCATTTCTTTGGAAACTGGAGCGGGAATCGAAATCGCATCTCGTGTTTTCCGTCCAGGCCAATTTCAGTTATAGGGCTTTAGTCAACGTCAAATGAAGTACGGGAATCTGAATAAACACTCAAACCATTGGTTGCTTTAATCGATGCAGCGAATGAATCCTCGCAGCGACAACTGCATTCTTATCCAAGAAAGGGTGCCCTTTGACGTGAAATGAATACAAAAAGCTTTTGAAATTAACTTGGACAGTTTTGATGGCGAAATCAATAATATTTCGGCTCTGAATTTCTTTCTCGCAGCTTTTAAGTGAGATTGTGCTTTTGTATTTTTTTTTGTTTTCGTTTGAGCAAAGTGTTTACGAAGGGCGAAAGAGTTTTCTTCACTTTCCAAGCAAGTTCATTTCTCTAGAAAGTCTGTGGTCAATATAAATAAATACTTGTTAAATATGGTATTCTGATGCATAAAGAATTCAATGCGTTTTCTGCCACCTATTGGACACGGAGTGTGCATTCACTAAATAGGTGATCAAGCAGCAGCGCTGCAGAGATTGCAAAATTATGTTTTTCTCTCCCGAAACCTTATTTTTTGTTCAGATTTTGTATCAATGTTCCTTTTTGTTTCCTACCTTCAAATATATAAGATGCTTAATCAGTATCAATTTCGATTTTTAGCAGATAAATCTACAGAATTCGCATTGCTTCAATTTCAAAATGCTATACAAAATAATTTTACTCAAAAATAAATATACAATAGCTTTATTTCTGCATTTATCAAAGGCATTTGATACTTGAAATCATGATATTCTTTTTTCTAAATTGCAAAATATAGGAATCAGTGGTAACACTTATACACTTTTTAAAAAGTACTTGACTAACAGACAACAATATAGACAAATTGAGCATTATCGATCCTCATTTCAAATTATGAAATCAGGAGTACCTCAGGTTTCTCCTCGGCTCTTTATTGTTTAATATGTATATTAATAATTTGTTTTCACTTTCAACTCATACGGATCTTTTTCTGTATGCGGATGATACAACTGTCCTTATAAAAGAAAAAAATTTAGATGAAATACTAAGACAATGTAATAATAAGTTGCCAACTACCTTCGACTGGTTAAATTCAAATGATTTAATAATTTATGTTAGTAAAACAAAAGCTACGATTTTTCTACTACGTTATCTCCATTAACACCAAATGCACAAATATCCCTTAATAATAAAAGTATTTATATAATACCTTTATTCAATTACATGGGAACTATAATAAATTTTGACCTCAAATGGAATAAACATATTTTCTTTTAAGTAAACTATCTAGAAACATTGGTATATTAAGTAATATTCAGTTTGATTTTACAACTAAAACATTGATCTCATTGTATTACACATTATTTCAAACTTATATTAATTATTGGATAATATCTTGGGGACAAACAACACAATACGATATTAATAAATTACAAATTCTACAAAATAAATTTATTAGACCAATGTATCTTAAATCACAGCCTAATGTTCGACCTTTAATAAATTTTGAAGCAAAAGTGTATCCTAATAAATATAATATACTAACTATTATTCAGCTATATTATTTTGACCTTGGTAAAATTATGTTCAAACGAATTAAATATAATTTATATTCCGATCTTATATAACTTAATACACATGCACATTCTTATAAAACACGGAATAAATTACAATTAAAACCTATTTTTCCAAAAACGGAATTAATGAAACTTTTAAGTTACATAGGTTCTCATTACTGGAATTCTTTACCCAGTAACCTGAATAATTTTAATTTATTAAAAAAAGCAGCATATTTTTTCTTCAATTATTAGAAAAAAAATTTGCTAAAACTCCTTCTGATTGTCTGACTTAATGTGTCTATCTGTTGTTTCATTTGCTTTTCTTCTTAGGGTAGTATAAGGGCTATTTCAGGTCATTTTGGCCTTTTCCCTTGTCTTCCCTCTTATTACAGCACATGTTCACCATTCATGAATTCTCAATTTCTTTTCTAGTTTCTTTTTTTTCTTAGAGCATGTAAAAACAAAAATAAATAAATGAAATGAAATGCATAGTCGAGCTTCCTGTACAGGTATTTTCTGTCCTGTACGAAATAAAACTGCTCTGACAAACGTGAAGAGGTGAAATGAAAATTATTCTTTCGTTTAAAACTGATCATCAAGCATTAATAGGCTGATATTATGATGGAATAATTTTCAGATATTTAGAGCATCATTCGTACACTTTCCTTATTTCCCTCATGCAGTTATTTTGTTTTCTTGTTTCTGTTTACGGATAATAAATTAGAAGTTATCAAATAGAAAGTTTGGATAGTAAACATTTTCTGAAGACTGGTATTTTATTGGGTGCCGTTTTGTTTTTTCTATCTCCACCAGACGCTGGTACCCCTTGCTTCAGTCCTTTGGTGATTTATTCAATAAAGAAAATAATACTAGAAGTACTTTTAAATACAATTAGTATAAAACTGTGATTTCAAATGAAATGAATATCAGAAAATGTTCCTTTAAATGAAATTTTAAGTCAAATGAAATCAATGTAAAAAGTACTTTGAAATGCAAAATGTACTTTGCAATTAAATGAGTACAAAAAATAATTCGAAACTGCCATATTAGGTTTGACACTTTTGTGAAAGATGCACTCATTACACTTGAGAATGTTTCTTGTTGCCGTGAAAAATAACATTTCAATTTAACCCCGTAAGAACACTTAGCTCAGTGCAAGAAAAATATTCATAATTACATTTTCGAAGAAAACTTCTACTACAATTTTTGTTTTGATTAATGACAGCTGTTTCTTTGTTGTTTCGTTTTTGTGTTTTTCCAGAAAGAGCCGTTACTGTAAATCTATTTTATAGTACTTCAATTAAATGGTTTTATTATTTTTGCGCGTCTGTAACAGATTGTGTTTAAACGATTAATAGGTTTCGTCCCGCTGAGTGCTTCTGGGGAAATCATGCAAGAGCCATGCACTGTACTTAATGAAATAATTTCTCGTTAGTGATGTGCTGTTATTTGTCATGTTCTTTTATGCAATATTATCTTTGTTGCGATTAGCAAATGAAATGAAACAACGGGAGAAAAGTTTTTCTGTTGATCTCGTTAAAAAGTTCCTGAAATATTTCATTTCTGTTTCGATGAAGTAAAACTGAGAAGACGACTGTAACGAAAAAATTTATAAAGGATGCTTTTGTTAGAAAGAAAAAAAATACAAGTAGGCTCAGTTCTGATTGAGCCATCAGTTTGGATCGTAGGACTGTGACTTGCAGATCAGAGAGTTGAAATGCGCTAGTCCAGTATGGTTTCAAAGCGTTTATTTAATTTGTTATAGCCAACACAGGTCTATGATATAAAAAGTAGCTTGCGTAATTTTTACAAATAATGCTGTGGATATATTGCGAACACAAAGCAGATCGGTACACGAATTACCCAACGTGTTTCTTGGTTTTCTTGGGATTCTTACATTCCTCCTCACTTGCTTTTGCCTCTCGTTTTGATTTCCCCCACTTTTGCTTGCGTTCACTCTGCGAATTCCACGGCATTGTCGAAATTGTTAACGCGCTCACACGAAAACTATTTTTAAAAATGTTAGTTTAAACCACTGCGATATGTTCTTTATATACCAGAATAAATCTCGTCGAGTTTTAAAACGATACCATGCACAGTTGTTTTGTACTCTCGGTTGCCCAGATAAACCACGATACTGTCAAAAGTGTTCACAGGAAAACAGTTTTTAAAATCTTCAGTTCAAACCACTGCGAAATGTTCTTCGCATATTTAAATAGAACTCATCGAGAGCTTTAAAAAGATACCACGCACAGTCGTGTTGCGCTCGCGATTTCCGAGATATCAGGTCATCCCAAAAATACTGTCGTTTTTTTCAACGTGTGAAGAAAAGAAAGTAAAACATACCTTGAACAGATGTTTTAATCCTTAAAATAAGCGCACCGGTAGTTACAGCCTTCTCCCATCGATCGACAAGTTTTAAAATCCCAGACTTGTAGAATTTCATGGGTTTTCGATGCAAAAAAGGCAGAAAGGGTTCGCCGTACCTCCTCCACATTTCAAAGTGCAGTCCCAGCAAGATGGTTTTGCAGGCTGCGAAAGAGGTGGTAGTCGGATGGCGCGATGTCAAGGGAATATGCTGGATGCGAAAGTTTTCCCCATCCGAAGTCCTGCAACGTGGCACTGGCCATTTTCGTTGTGTGTGGTTTTGCGTTGTACTGCTGCAGCAGCACGCCTTTACGATTCACGAGTGCTGGACGTTTATCCTGCAAAGCAGTGCGCAGACGCTGCAGCTGCTGACAGTAAGCCTCCCATGTAATGGTTCTGTTGGGTAGCAGCAGCTCGTAATGGATTATGCCTTGCATATCCCACCACACAGACATCAAAACATTTTGAGGAAAACGTCCTGGTTTCACCACTGCTGCAGGCACATTCCTTTTGGGAAGCCACTGCCGCTTACGCTTAATATTGTGATAAACTATCCATTTTGCATCGGCCGTGACAATTCCGTGCAAAAACGGCTCGCTTTCTTCACGGGAGAGCAAAGAAGTGCAAACGTTCACACGCTGTTGCAGCTGTTGTGGAGTGAAATCATGGGGTACCCACGTATCCAGTTTCGACACATAACCGAGGTCCTGCAGATGCCGATGAACAGTGGAATGGGTTGAATGAACAAGTGTGGCCAATTCCTCGACTGTTGCCTGCGGATTTGTCTCAATAGCAGCTTTGCCGCCCCGGTGGCGCAGTGGTCTAAGGCGATGGCCTCTAATCGTTCGTCCGAAAGTGGTCCGGGTTCGAATCCCGGTGAGGCATGGATGTTGTGTTTGTCTTACGGCACTGGCTCTCTCCCTTCCCTGGAACCAGTAACCCTAAATTAGGAACGGGCGACTGCTTATAGCCCATTGAGTTGCTCACCGTGGTCGTTAAACCTCCAATAAAAAAAAAAAAAAAAAAACAGCAGCTTTCAGCACATCGTTATCCAGCTCAACAGGCCGTCCGGGTCGCTGCATATCCTTGAGGCTGGTGTCTCCTCTTTCGAAATTTTGGAACAAGAGTTGACATTTCCTGACCTCCAGGATACCTGGTCCATATATGGCATTGATGTTTTGTGTTGCTACCGTCGCTGAATGTCGATGGTGGAACTCTTACATGATAATGTGCCTAATGTGGTCTTTTTACACTGCCATTTCCTGTGCGGTTTATGTACACAACGACTGCACCTAGAGCTCCCGTTTGAGGGCTCAAGTCACTTGAAGGTCTGCTCGCGTGATCCCTCATATAATCACCGTGGTCGACGTCATAGCCTGGGCACCAGGGGAATCACTATTGTTGGGCTTGCGCAAAACGACATTACTTTTGTGATAATCTTATAGAATGAGTCAAACGCGGCGGCACCTCCAGAAATATTGCATCACCTCCCTCGCGAACTGGTAACAAGGGGAGCGTTTCCCGCACGATGTATTGCGCAATACTCGAATTGGACTCCATGCTGTTTAGGAATATGCTAACACGATTAGTGTGCGGCACGTATTTCTAAAGCTATAATGATTTCCTTTGGGATCTAGTTTTGTCACACGAGGTCGGCCGTAAGTCGCCCCATACTATCCGCTGAGTTAGACGTAATCATACGTCAAAACTACGTGCTGCTGGTATCACTTTGTCTGCCTGTCCGTCCGCCTCTGGGAACAATATCTCTGCAAGTATTTGCTCGATTTGAGAAACTCGTTTTGCATTGGGAAGCGTGATATATGGGAACGATAATTATTGCTTTCCGGACCTTTCCGGACGCATAACTACGCCGCTGGAGAGCGTAAATGCAGAAATTATCGAATTCAAAAACATCCTATTCCATACCATTGATTCTAAATATCGACTGAAAAAAATATTTCCTTCCTTCGCTATCATTTATGATGAAAATTATTTTAGATACAATTTTTTTAGGTAGTGCCCAGAAGCAGTAAAGTAAAATTGGAATTTCCCGATATATTTGCTTCCAAAAATCCGATTTAAAAAATAGTTTTTCTATCGAATAGAGCTCCAGGTAAGAGATCATCATCATCGTCAAACATTATCAATCCACTGATGGACGAAGGTCTCCCCAAGTTTCCTCCACAACGGTCTGTCTTGTGCCAGTCTCCTACAGGTCACTCCCGCATACTTTCGAATTTCATCCACCCATCTCCCATGTGGTCTTTTTCTGGGACTTTTTCTGTCCCTCGGAATCCAATCTAAAATTTCGGCTGTCCATCGATGGTCTGTCCTCCTGGCAGTTAGTCCTGCCCATTGCCATTTCATGGATTTAACTCTGATCATGATGTCTTCCACTCTTGTCATTTTCGGATCCACGAGTTCCTCTTCTTATCTCTCCTGGTTACACCAAGCATGCACCTCTCTCCATGCTGCTTTGAGTTGCCTACAGCCTTTGTATGTATCTTTTACTTAAGGTCCACGTCTCTGCACCATATGTAAGCACTGAAAGGATGCATTGATCAAACACTTTTCTTTTAAGACATAACGGCATATTGCTCTTGAAAATTATGCTGTTTCTTTCAAAAGCTCTCCAGGCAAGTTTTGTACGCCGATTAATTTCTTCATCAATGTGACCCTCACTTGATATCTGCTGTCAAAGATAAACGTACGTGTCTGTTATCTCCAGCTTTTCTCCATCAATCGATAAATCTTAATTTCTTGTAAAAGCATTGAACAACACTTTTGTCTTCTGAAAGTTCATTTTTAATCCCACTTCTTTACTCTTGTCAGCAAGTTCCTGGATCATACTCTGCAGCTCTGATGGGGTAGTTTCAAAATGACTACGTCATCAGCAAAACGAAGGTAGGTTAGATAATCTCCATTAATCTTTATCCCTTGGTTTTCCCAGTTCAGTGATTGAAAGACATTTTCTAATGTGGCATTAAAGAGCTTCGGAGATATGGTGTCCCCTTGCCTCACTCCTTTTCCAATTTTTATGTGTGTTGTATTTTTAAACAGCCGAATCTTTGCACTTGCATTTTCATAGATGTTATTAATAATATTAATGTATGCATCTTCAATACCGCAGGATTTCAGAGCCATTGTAACTGCTGATGGTTTCACCGAATCAAAGGCTTTTTCATCATCGATAAAACCCATGCACAATGGAAGTTCATATTCCTTCGCTCTTTCAATTAGTTCTCTCAGCACGTTGATATGATCTATTGTGCTGTAGCCACTCCTGAATCCAGCTTGTTCTCTTGGCATAGCCATGTGCAGTGTTACCTTCAAACGGTTTGAAAGAACTTTAGTGAACATTTTATAAACCACTGATAGGACGCTGATAGGAGGCTGATAGGTCTGTAGTTCCTGAGATCCTCAATGTCACCTTTTTTATGTAGTAGGATCATTGTAGCGTTGTTCCAATCCTCAGGAATCTTCCCTTCATTGAGGCATCGAGTGAAAATTTGGGCGAGTACTGTTTCGGTTTCTCCACTTTCTTCTTGTATGATGTCTACAGTAATTCCATCTTCTCCTGGAGCTTTTCCCCGCGTCATGTTCTTGATTGCATGTGCAACTTCTGCTGGGAGGACTGGAAGAACTCTGGTACCTTTCATGATGTCAGGAGTACATGTATCATCCCTTTCATATAATTTGGAGTAGAAATCTTTCACTCTTGTCAAAATTTCGCCTCTATTTCTTGTTACAGAACCATCTTCTTTTCTCCGTGCCATAATCTGTTTTCTTCCCTTACTGAGATGTACCTTAGCTATCTTTAGGCTTTGGTTGTTTTCAATTGCTTTCCTCACTAGTTTACAGTTGAATTTCCTTACGTCTTCAACGATACTTTTTCGTACTGTCTTGCATAGCTCTATATATTCCACTTTGGAAGTCACATCTTCTTTAGTTGTCCTCATCTCTCTTCTTTTTTGCATCAACATTTTGGTTTTTCCTGATAATTTGTTCACATACAACTTGCTCTTAGACCCAGCTAATTTTGTTGCTGTTTCCGTAAGAGCTTTGGTTACTTTTCTGTTAACTTCAGAAATATCCACTTCTTCCGATGTTAGGCCTTCTAAAGCAGAGAATCTGTTCTTCAGTTCCAATTTGAAGGTATTATGGTGTTTTTTAAGGTTGGTTATGTCAATACATTTTGTTTGTCTTATGAGCTTGCTACGTTCGAGTTTAGTGTTGAGGTGCATCTTACATCTCACCAATCTATGGTCACTGCTTGTGTTGAACTTGTTTAGCACAATGCAGTCTTCTATGACGAATTTTTTTTTACACATAATAAAATCAATTTCACTTGTCGTCCCATTTGGATGTCTCCATGTCCATTTCCTGTGTGGCTTTTTCTTGAAGAAGGATTTCAAGATGAAAAACCCTTCTGCCTCTGCAAACTCTACGAGAGTATTTCCTCGCTGGTTTCTGTTGATGTGACCGAATTTACCTACTAAAGTTTCACTCTGTTGCCGTTGCCCTATTTTTGCATTTAAATCTCCCATAATTATCTTCAAGGGCTGCTTACCTTTATTATTTAGATCACGAATTTCCTCATAAAATTCTTCAATTTCTTCTTCAGGATGACTTGTGGTTGGTGCATAAGTTTGAATAATCTGAGCCTGGTATCTTCTCGAGAGTTGGATAACGAGTCGTGCAGCTCTGTCAGAGGAACTTTCAACTTCTATAACTGTATCCTTCAGTTTCTTGTTTATTATAAATCCAACACCACTAGTTCTGCCAGTATCAGTCCCACGATAGTAGAAGAGATGTCCACTTTTCAGTTCAATGAGATCTTCTCCTTTTCTCCTTACCTCACTTAGCCCGACGATGTCCCACTTGATCCTTTGTAGTTCCTCTTTCAATTCAAGAAGCCTTGAATCAGAAGATAGGGTGCGTCCGTTATACGTAGCCAAGGTCAGCATCAGATGGCAGCCTAGTCCGGCCCTCCTGGGATTCTTAGGATGCTCTGCCTTCATGTCGCACTTGCTGCTGCCTTGGCCAGGTACATTCCAGCTGCCTTAGACTGAGGGCCAAGATTTAAGTTGTGTAGTCATTTTGGAGGGGTTTGGCCATAACTCGCTACGCCGGCCAAGCGGGCTAGTGAGTGTGGGATAACATTTCCTCTAATCCCGATGGTATAGTTATACCGCTATTGCAGATATTCTGCATATAATCTCTACATTTTGGTAAAGAACAGTTTTGCCATTAGTGAGCGTAAAAGTATGTTCCTTTTTAGCTGTAAAAATAAGCTTTAAAGCGTTTCTCCTGTGTGACGTATACCTTAATTTGCATATCCAACATTCCCCCACGTTGTTGTTATGTGACCGTAACTGGTCTAGAGTATAAAATGTGACACAGAAGTTTGCCCAACAATCAAATGCATTTGCACATCGGTAGGTGAACGATGGCAAGCGATACTACATTTTTTCGACACTGCATTCGTTTCGAATTTCAAAAAGAAAAAAGTGCTGCAAAAAAAATGGGCATCGATCTCTTCTGTTCTGGGGAGAATATTGTATCGAAAAGCACGTGTGAGGTTTGGTTTAGACGGTTTAAAGCAGGTGATTTTGATGTTAGCAATCGAGAACGTAGCGGCGCCCCACAGAAGGATTGCACATGAGGAGCTGCAAGCATTACTGGATGAAGATTCACCTCAAACCTGAAAAAAACTAGCTCAACAACTGGGGGTAACTCGAGAAACCATTTCCAATCGCGTACGCGCAATGGAAAAAGATTCAGAAGGAAAGAAAATGGGTGGCACATGACCTGAGCCAGAGGAACAACGATGAGCGTGTCATGAAGTGTTTGAATCTGTTGAATAAACAACACAGAAAGTCTTCCCGTGGAAAATCGCTTCGAGTGATAAAAAGTGGATATAGTATGACAATCTCAAACGCAAAAAGCACTGGGTAGACTCCGGTGAAGCAACGACGTCTCCACCGAAATTCAGTATTCACTCCAAGAATTTCTGCTGTGCATCTGGTGGGACAAGAAGGGTGTGTTCTACAATATGATGGACTGTTGGAACAGGGTCAAACCGTTACTGCTGATCGCTACAAGCAACAATTTCTGCGATTGAACCAGGAAATCTGTCGGAAACGTCCATTCAGCCGCCCCGGTGGCACAGTGGTCTAAGCGGTGGCCTCTGATCATTCGTCCGAAGGGGTCCGGGTTCGAATCCCGGTGACGCATGGGTGTTGTGTTTGTCTTTCTGCACTGGCTCTCTCCCTTCCCTGGAACCAGTGACCCTAAATTAGAATTAGGGACGGGCGACTGCTTATAGCCCATTGAGTTGCTCACGGTGGTCGTTAAACCTCCAATAAAAAAAAGTCCATTCACAAGACAAACGATTGCTTCCCGTGAAATTACGGCATGACAACGCTGTCGCGAAATCGGTCAAGGAAACATTATTGACGCTTGGCTGGGAAGTTTTGCAGCATTCGGCGTATGGTCTCGACATAGCCCCTTCAGTCTGTCATTTATTCCCAACGATGCAACATGGTTTGTCTGCTATACGGTTCGAGAGATTTGACGAAGTGCAAAAATGGGTTGCCAACTTCATCGCGTCATACGACGAAGTATTCTTCATGGCTGGAATCCGTCAGCTTCCCGACCGATGGCGGAAGGTGATAGATAATGACAGCGCATATTTTGGGTCGTAAAAGTATTGTTGTTCTCTCAAAATTTACATGATGCCTTGTCTTAAAACGCTTTAAAACGTATTCGTACAACTAATATTTGATGTTTTTGCAGCAATGTCTGCGCTTCTAAAAACTGGATTAAAAAAAATTATGTTGTGATCAGATACTGCTCACCACGAAAAAACTTTTCAGAATATTTTCTGCTTAAAATAACGCAGAACTTTTTCCGCCAGGAAGCGTAGTTATAGTATTTTTATCGATATCTCTGCTTTTGGTAGATCGATTTGAAAAATTATTTCTTGGTCAGACAGCGTTTCTAGTGAAAAATGTTTTGCATATAATTCAAATTTTTCTTATCGCACACGTTTGCCATTAGAAAGCATAAGTTCATGTTTTGTTTACAGTATAGTTACAGCAATATCTGCCAGTATATACACCCTATTGAAAAAATCCTTTTCAGTCAAATACACTGGTGTGCAAAAATTAAAGACGAAGAGGAGTATTTACCATAACAGCGGAACGAGCAGGCACAACGGACTGAAACACCATTCAGGAGATAGACTAGGATCCGGTACGGTACGGCATGCGCTTATATGCAGCATGACGTAGGGGGAGGGGCGTCGGAAGGGTATAAAGCACACGGGCGGTGTACGCTCAGCAATTCGGGGAAAGCTATTGCACGCTGTACATCGGTTTGAACGACTTCGCGTTGCTGCCACCGTGGGATATGGCCAACAGGCAATCTAGTAGACGACATCTGGATGACTTTACCCGTGGTCGGGTCATTGGGACGTTGGAAGAATGTCTAAGTGTGACTAGTGTGGCCGAGGAGTTCAGGATCGCTCACAGCATCGTTTTACGAGCTTGGAGAGCATTTCAAACGACAGGAACAGCTGTCCGAGAGTTTAGCAGTGGTCGTCCACGAGCAACCATGGCGGCGGACGACCGGTATATTGTCCTATGGCCGAGAAGAGACAGACGGCAGACAGCGGCAGAAATCAGAAGGAACATGCAACAGATAACTGGACGTCCGTTATCGCGCTTTACCGTGGTCAGGTGGCTGGACAAAGGTGGTCTATTTGCACGACGACTAGTACGGTGTGTGCCATTAACGCCTGCTCATCAGAGACAGCGGTTTCTGTGGTGCCAGGTACACAAGAACTGGACAAATCAGCAATGGGGTCGAGTTCTCTTTACGGATGAGAGCCGATTTAGTCTGACGAGCGATTCTGGACGTATACACATCTGAAGAGAGCAGGAAACACGCAATCAAACCTCCAACATTATCGAAAGGGACTGGTTTGGAGGTGGCGGACTTCTCGTTTGGGGCGGTATCATGCTTAGTAGCCGTACTGACGTCCACATCTTCCAAGGAGGTTCGGTCACTGGTGTCCGCTGTTGTGCCGAGGTTATCCTGCCTCACGTGCGTCTGTTTGGAGGTGCTGTGGGTCCTGAGGTCCTCTTCATGGACGACAACGCTACACCTCATCGTACAGTGGCTGTCGCAGAGCTGTTGGAGAGTGAAGATATTCAACGCATGGGTTGGCCCGCAAGGTCTCCGCACCTAAATACAATCGAACACGCGTGGGACCTTCTCAGGAGACGCTTGGCAGCACGTCACCAGCCGCCAGCAACGATTCCGCAGCTGCGATTGGCGCTACAAGAAGAATGGGCCGCGATGCCTCAACAGCTCCTTGACAACCTAGTCCTCAGCATGGACAGACGTTGTAAATCCTGCAACGCAGTCAGGGGTGAACATAACCCCTACTAACTACTGGATTTTTCTTGGCAGCCGCCTGTCATGTGGACGTTTCTGTCTTCTGTCCAGTGTGCTCGAAGCTACCTTTTCAATAAAGTGCCTTTGCATCCTTTGGATTCCTTGTTTGGACGGTTTTGCTCACTTGTCCCATATTCTTATATCTTGGGGATCTTATGGTATGATTTCAGTCGATGTGGAACACTTCTGCACGACGTTACATTCGAAAAACCGTCTCGTCCTTAATGTTTGCACGCCAGTGTACTACTAACTACAAAAACATTTTCTGTACAGAATAAAGCACGATTTCTCTGCTAGGAGGCGTAAGTATTAAATATGTGTTTTTCAATATCTGTGCTTCTTCTAAAATCGCATACCATTCACCATGTAGAGGGTATTTTGTGGTTAACAGTCCTAGGGCTAGTTCGTGTTAGTGGGTATTTATATTTGTAACCATACAGGAGTTTCTCCACCTAGGTGGCTCAGCGGTCTGAGCGCTGGTTTATTATCCTTTGCCCGAGATGGGTCCGGGTTTCGAATCCCGGTGAGACATGGATGTTGTGTTTGTCTTACGGCACGGGCTCTCTCTTCCCTGGAACCAGTGCTCCTAACTTAGGAACGGGCCACTGCTTATAGCCCATCGAGTTGCTCACGGTACCCGTTAAACCTTCACTGAAAGAAATTGCCGTGAATAGTCAGTGTGTCACCCGGATTAAGACTGTTTACAGATCGTTCGCACACCACCTGGCGGTCAACCATAAATTTCCGGTAGATTAAGTACATGTTCACGGTGTTTGAACTGTTACTGTATTTTAACATTGGCAATCTGGCAACGTTCTTCTTAAAGTGGCTATGTACTTGTTTTTTTCATGTGCAGTTAGACATGTTTGTCGATTGGCAACACCTCTGTGGGCAACACGTTTTTATTTCCCAGTCAGTAGACATATTATTTATTCCCAGTTATTGGACATGTTAATGAACATTACGGCATTAGGAGTTTTTATTTCCTCGCCATTAGACATGTAAATGAAGATTACGGTATGGTACTGTAAAATTACGGTTTATTGACTGGCTAGTCAGCTGCCGGTGTATCTACCGTAATTTGATACTGAAACTTTTTACAGTGTTCAAGAAAAAAAATCCTACAGGGGTTTCTCAAAATAATGGAAACAATTACTGTTTGTCGCGAACGTTTTATTAATAAGATATAATCCCTCCTGGGGTTCCCGATCATGACAGTCTGAGGTAATACAAATTGTGCGATTCTTACATTTCAAGAATCATATTGTGCAGCGTATCTCATTGCGTTTTGCTTAAAACAAATATGCAAATAATAGATTATGCGAGTTGTATGTCTGGTGATATATTTCTCATATAATTTATGCAACTGTTGAGAAATATTATAACTGGGATTTTACTGGCAAACGAACTATGTAGTTACGTTGTTTTAAGTCATCAAACTGTGGCATTTGAAGCATATACAGGAATTAAAACAATTAAATAGAAAAATGTATTTTGTGTATTTTACAGGAAGAGTAATTTTTACAAACTCGATACATTGTAAAACGCTCTCACTTACTTTACTTCCCTCCCCCCCCCATACAATCAAATTTATGCACGTGCGTTTTTGGAGAGAAAATTTAATTACTTGCGCCTAGAAGAGGAATATCTCAAAAACAGTTTTAATATTAAAGTGATTCCGGTGGAAGCAGGAAATCATAGCTCCCAAAACTTATGGCACTCACACCTTACTGGGAAGAGAAGTTGAAACTAACTTAAATTTCCGCCACACTCCTGATTTAGAATTGATTCGGTGAATTCATTTTCCCACACTCTTAATTTAGAAATGATTTAATGTGTTTAATCTTTTATACTTTTGATTTGGAAATTACTTCATAATATGTTTAATTTCCCATGCTGCTGATTAAGATCCGATTTAAAATATTCAGTTTATCATGCTCTTGATTCATAATCAATTAAAAAAAACAAATTTCTTACATTCTTGATTAAGCACTATTTAATATGTTTAATTTCCCATGCTCTTGATTTAGAACTGATTTGAAATATTTAATTCCCCGTATTCTTGATTTTAGTTTATGTTTAATTTTTTATGCTCTTGATTTAGAAATGATTTAATATGTTTAATTTCTCATGTTTCCGATTCAAAATTTATTTGAAAGATTCAATTTCTGATGTTGTTAATTCACAAGTGTTTTTGAAAACTTATTTTCTCACATTCTTCCGAAATGAAAATCCTGCATATACGTGGCGTGGCGTCAGTGAATAAACAAAGACATCGCTCTTTCCACGTTTTAGCAACACATAGTAACCAAAAAAACTTTTATTCGCTCACCGCTGGGGATCCGAACACCAGATCTCTCGATATGTAGCTGAGCGCGTTAGCCTTACACCAAATTGGACAACAATCCACGGCGCAATGTGTGTAAGGCTAACGAAGCTTGAAGAAAACACACATTGCGCCGTGGATTGTTGTCCAATTTGGTGTAAGGCTAACGCGCTCGGCTACATATCGAGAGATCTGGTGTTCGGATCCCCAGCGGTGACCGAATAACAATTTTTAGGTTGCTATGTGTTGCTAAAGCGTGGAAAGAGCGATGTTTTTGTTTATTGTTTATTATCACACTCTTAATTTAGAACTGATTTAATATGTTTTGTTTTTCATATTCTTAATTTAGAATCCACTTTAATATGTTTGATTTCCCATACTCTCGTTTCAGAACTCATTTGATATGTTTAGTTTTTCATGTTCTTGATTTAGAATTTATTTAATATATTTTATTTCCCATACCACCGATTCGAAACTGATTTAACAAATTCAGTATCCCAGGCTTTTGATTCACAACTGTTTCAACAAATTTGGTTTCCCCCGCTCTGGATTTAGAAGTATTTAATATGTTTGATTTCCGATGCTCTTGATTTATTACTGATTTGAAATATTTAATTTCCGTATCCCTGATTTAGAAGGAATTTAATAAACATAAATTTTCACGCTATTGATTCAGAACTGACATGATAATTTTTTACTCATACTCCTGAAATATTATGAGTGATGACGGATATAGCTTTGTTTACGTGGATTCCTTCCGGTCCGACATCCTTTAACCTTTGCTAGCAAATAGCGGATTCCCTCCGGTCCGACATCCTTTAACCTTTGCTAGCAAATAGTGGATTCCCTCCGGTCCGACATCCTTTAACCTTTGCTAGCAAATAGTGGATTCCCTCCGGTCCGACATCCTTTAACCTTTGCTAGCAAATAGTGGATTCCCTCCGGTCCGACATCCTTTAACCTTTGCTAGCAAATAGTGGATTCCCTCCGGTCCGACATCCTTTAACCTTTGCTAGCAAATAGTGGATTCCCTCCGGTCCGACATCCTTTAACCTTTGCTAGCAAATAGTGGATTCCCTCCGGTCCGACATCCTTTAACCTTTGCTAGCAAATAGTGGATTCCCTCCGGTCAGACATCCTTTAACCTTTGCTAGCAAATAGTGGATTCCCTCCGGTCCGACATCCTTTTGCTAGCAATATTATGAGTGATGACGGATATAGCTTTGTTTACGTGGATTCCCTCCGGTTCGATATCCTTTTGCTAGCAATATTATGAGTGATGACGGATATAGCTTTGTTTACGTGGATTCCCTCCGGTCCGACATCCTTTAACCTTTGCTAGCAAATAGTGGATCCCCTCCGGTCCGACATCCTTTAATCTTTGCTAGCAAATAGTGGAATCCCTCCGGTCCGACATCCTTTTGCTAGCAATATTATGAGTGATGACGGATATAGTTTTGTTTACGTGGATTTCCTCCGGTCCGACATCCTTTAACCTTTGCTAGCAAATAGTGGATTCCCTCCGGTCCGACATCCTTTAACCTTCAAATAGTGGATTCCCTCCGGTCCGACATCCTTTTGGTAGCAATATTATGAGTGATGACTGATATAGCTTTGTTTACGTGGATTCCCTCCGGTCTGACATCCTTTAACCTTTGCTAGCAAATAGTGGATTCCCTCCGGTCCGACATCCTTTAACCTTCAAATAGTGGATTCCCTCCGGTCCGACATCCTTTTGCTAGCAATATTATGAGTGATGACGGATATAGTTTTGTTTACGTGGATTCCCTCCGGTCCGACATCCTTTAACCTTTGCTAGCAAATAGTGGAATCCCTCCGGTTCGACATCCTTTTGCTAGCAAATAGTGCCCCTCGGTAAAAATAACTTAAGTTTTGTGTGTTTACATATCAAACTATGTGATCACTCCATTAAAATGTCGTGGGAATTTTTCTTAAATTTAATTATGTGCCAGCTAGTTGACAGAAATTTCGGTATTCACACTTTGCCCTTGAGCTAAAGCAACAGACCAAAAACACACAAAAACTTTAGTCAAATATCTTTATTCGAACCCAGAAGCAAATACACACAAACAAGAATTTCGAAAGTGCTTTTATACTTACATAAATTATTTTTCACTTTTGAAACGTGTGCAGGAGGTTTCTACTTACAAATGTTTGCTAAACCTAAATGCAATGTGAGGAGAGATAAAAATACGGGTGCAGCACTTTTCATTATAATTAATCACTACATAATTATATTTACCAACAGGCGCTTCAAAATTGTATTTTCCCACAGACCGTAAAATGCTGAGTAGTTTCATTATCAGGTTTTTCCGCCAGCAAGAGAAAACAACTACAATGGTAGAATAATCCTTCCTTTATAAGGTACGAATTCAACAATCCTTCCTTTGGCAGCTTTAAATCGTGCTATCATCTTTTCATTTTAATTGAACACATAATGAGTATGTGATTAAGTGCCTTCATGGCCACAATGCAAACATGAGAGATGCTAGAAAAGTTTGTGAAATTCATTGATCAGAAGCATAATAGAAAATAGAAAATTGTGATTTTAAATATTTGCATTGGAATAACAGTTGAACAGCAGTACGCTTGTAATGACTTAGAATTAACTTTAACTGAAATTTCCTCATATATATATAATAGCACTTTCTTCAGTGCTTTATTCTGATTTCCATAAATCATGAGATCAAATAATTCTTTTTTCTGCACAGGTTCCTCAAGAAATATATTAAAATTTATGGAAATATTTTTTCAAAAAGCTCAGATTACGGAAATCACGAGAGTGGAAGTTCACATTTTTTTAAGCAAGAGCTAAACTCAGAACATGTTAGAAAAGGTAAAAATATTCAGGGATCGGTAAATAAGTTGAAATCGCAATGGTCGCATCACTCTCACATATATATTAAAAAATAGGCAACGCTGTAGGGCATACGGAATGGTTCATTTGCAATTAGTGCTTTTCATTCAATTAGTGCTTTTCCATTCCTTTTAATAGTATGACATATGTGAGCACTGATTTACCATGTTCTAAAGTTAGTTTTTGGTTCTAAGATAAAAAAACGCAACTTTTAAATAAAATTATAGTTCGCAGAATTTCTTACGTTCAACTGCATAATATTTTCATCATTCAGAGATCGTCTTTATTTACATTGATAATTTTTGCTCACTTAATTATTTTTGTGTTCTTAACGGTGTTCGGTACCTTATGAAAAATAATAGAAGTTTAAAAATGAGAGGGATATTTTTCACTTCCATAAAAATAAAGCTAGGGAAATAATTTTTGTTTTGAACAAGAAGAAGTATGCGAAACTTAAAGGTATCAGAAATTGTTTACGATATAGCCGACAAAGTGCTTCGTTTTGTTTCGTAAGAATTTAAATTTACAAAATGTGTCTTACGAAGGAAAGAAGAAAAACTACCGTGTTGTTTTCACTACAATAAGGTTACGGTGTTGGAAAGTTTTTTACATGCAGAAGAAATTCTGTATTTTATTAAGAATATAACAATTGATATGTTTTCTAAAGGAGAGGAAAGTTTCGTTTTTTCTTACGGTGTGTAAGGTCCGTTGAACATTGTTCGGAGAGAGAGAGAGCATTCATTTCTTTGCTTTCTCAGAATGCAAAAATTTCAAGATGCTTGCTCACAAGGAAAAGAAAGCACTATTTGTCTTTACGAAATGTTTCTTTTAAGAAAAAAAAATCGCGTTTTGTACTTTTGAACACAAAACAATTGAAAAAGCTTTTGAAGGAAGTTTTTTTTATTAGTACGAGAAAAGAAATTATTGTTACCTACTAGGAAAAGTATTTTTTTATTTTTTAAAAGTGAAAATCAAATCAGTAAAGTCGCTTACAAGAACAAAAAGAACTTACGTGCTTTTTAAGAGTGTTGCAAAATGCAATGATATTCTAATTTATTGCTTCTAAAATTTTATAAAACGAAAAAAAAATTGCTAACAAGGAAATAATGCAATTTTTTTCTGAGAATATGAATATTGCTAAAGAAATGTAAGCGTCCTGTTTGCTTTTTAATCAAAGGAAAATTTACAGAAATGTTGCTTATGTCAAACACATGCCTTCTATGCTTCCCAATAAAGTAACATACTTGCAGGAAGAAAAAGCATTTTCCCTTTTCCGTTACTTGGGTATACAGAACATCTGACAAACACTGGTTATTGATAGAGAAAGAAAATTAGTTGTGTTCCATAATAAATATCAAATATATGTTATATACTGGAGAGGAGAAAATTCAACGTTTTCTCGGAAAGTGAAAAAATTGTAAAATTGTTTTTTGAAACAAAATGTAATATTTTTATTTTAAGAACACAGAGGACGACATACTTTGGATGCGAGAACAATTATACTTTCTTTTATTTTTTAATGAAGCAGAAAAGGTTTTTGCAGCTAAAAGTAAATATTTTTTGGTTAAACGGGAAATCATAACAGAGCTGCTTTTATTAGAACACGCTACCATTAATTTCTAAAGCCATAATGACACAAAGAAAGCAGCGTCCGAAAGAGGGATAAGCATCTTTAGATTTACAAAAACTTATAAGAAATATTTCTTATGGAAAAGGAAAGGCTGCGTTACCTTCCCAGTAAGTACAAATGACAGAAACATTTTTGATAGAATCAAAGAAATATTTGCTTTAAGAAAAATTGAAACGTGATAGTTCATAGTTTCGTTTGCTATGAACATAATGAAATAATACATATCTTACTGGCAAAAATATCTTTCTTCCTGGGGTTTTCATTAGTGTACCTATGTAGAAACTTCAAAATGGAGGCATTTTAGAAAGATAACGAAGTATTATCATTAAAAGGACGTTAAACGGAGGTTCTTTCCAGGAAAATGTTTGTTTATGTAAAATTCAAATAATTACAAAATATTAGTAAAAGCGAAGTTTTCATTTCCAGAAATACGAAAGATAATGATGTAAGTAATTTGCTTGCCGGAAGATAACATTTTGTTTTCTACGAATGTAGCGAGAACGCATAAGTTGCACAGAGAGCGGGAATAACACGCTTTTTGTAGAGAATGTCAAAAATGTAATAATGTTGATTTGAGGGTTATTCTAGTTTTTTACGATTTATAAGAAGTACTGAAATGTTGCAAAATAGAAAAAGAAAATGTTTAATTTTCTAATAAGGTAGAAAAAAATATTCTCTATGCTCTAAATAGGTTGAAAAGTGCAAGAATGTGGCTGGCAAGAAGAAATATTCTGTGCTTGTTTCCCAGAATTAAAAAAAATTACAGAAATTTTTTTTATTGGCAGAACTCTATATTTGAAGACAAAAAAAGAGATAAATACTGTGTAGAAGGTCGAAAAAAGTTTCCTTATGTTGCAATAATGTAAAATATTGTGGTACTGTTTGTTATAGAGAGAGAAAGAGAAGAAATATTTTTTCTCTTTTCTAAGAATACGAAAATTGCATAATTTATTCATTAGATTTGTAGTTAGAGAATAATGAATTTAGCTGAATTCTTTTTGCCCAAAAATGCACCATGGTTTACTTTCAGTTAAAAAAAATATAAACTTCTTTTACAAATATTTACAATCCTTCTTTGACTAAAAAAGTGAAAATAAAAATTCTCTGAAGTAAAAACAAGTCTTCTATGATCTAAAAGAAATAATTTTATAAAAAGGAGTAAGAATTATTTTATTTAAAGGAGGAAGAACACTGAAAAAATTGCGGAAGAAGATCCTTCCTTTCTAAGAAAACGATAAGGAATTGATCGTTGTATAACGTTTGCGAAATCCAACATTTCCTTGTGAAGTAAAGGAATATGAAATGAGTGTTTTTAATAAATGTGTATTAATATCAAATCGAGAAAGATTTTTTTTCTGGCTGTACACCTTTTTAAATGCTTTTATTTCTGTGCGACAATTTCTCACCAAAGGCATTACTTTGATGAATATTAGGACATCCAAAGGTGTGTCTATTTTATTCCTGCGGGAAAACAGTGTCCTTCCTAACTAACGGAATCGAAATTTGCATCTCTTATGTTTCAAAAGACAACCGGAAACGTTGAGAAAAGAATGAAAAAAGTCATGAGGTGCTATGTGGAACGTAATAATGCAAGCAAATGTAATAAAATTTAAATTTTTGATTACTACTAATTTTTGTTTAAAAACAGAATGCATTACGATTTCAAGGAAGCATGCCTACATGCGTAATCTTTTCCATTAAATAACCTCTCTTTTTTGAAACGGCTTTTATGATCTTAAACTACAAATTGGGAATTCTTTATCGTAATGGATGTTTTAAATTATCTGTAAATAAATCTTTCCAGAACTTTCCTCCTCAAATGAGTTATTTTTCGTTTTAATCAACTGTATTTGTTTAAGTTCAATATTTAATTTCATAATTAGAAAATATTTTTTCGATTGTAAAGTATAGATATGTTTTTGAATCGCATAAAAAGGAGGGTTTCTCAAAATAAATGGCGAGAATCCTTGTTATAATAAATTACTTTTACCCCATTCAATGAGATATTTCCCAATAATGCTTTACAAAAACTTTCGTGAAAACACAGGTTAATTTTAATAATAAAAATTTATTATTGAACTGCACAAAAAATGTAGCATCGAGGAAAACAATGAGGTGATCTTTATCTGTGGTAATTATTATTTCTGAACCTTTTTAACCATATTAGAAATTTCTTCGCAAGGTAGGAATTGTTTATTGTAATAAATTTTCGATTTAATCAAAGATTAAATATTCCTCAGAAATTATTTGCTTAGGGATTACAATATGATTTGGCCATTTTGCAAAGATAAAGTATTTTCAGACTTTTTTACTGCAAAGACATTTTTTTTTTATTTTTATCAGTTAAAAATATCCATTCGGCAATTGTACCACAAATGGGGGAATCCTCCAAGACAGTGAAAAGTTTTTTTTCCGTTAGTGAAGAAATGTTCCGGTATTTTTCCCGACGAGTGAACTTTTTAATTGCAAATAATAGACCGATTTTTGTCTTCATCCATGAAGGCCTTTCACGGTAATTGTTTTATTTAAATCACAGACGTTATTCACTATAATAAACGGCAATCTTTTTTTGTTTTCATCAATGACTGGTCATTGCTAAAAATTATTGATAGCTTTAGATACTATCAATATAATTGAAATACTTTTTATCAACTAAAAATATAGTGAAAGAAATCATGAAAGAAATACGGGATTACGCCATATAATACAAATTTTGAAGATGACAATCCGATTTATCTGCTTCTCCGGGCAATCACGGGATAGGATTATTAACCTCCAGATTCGCTAAACATGAATGCCGGTTGCTTCGACTAGCGAATCCTGTGATGGTTAAATTCAAATTGATCGGAAACTTGAAACTTGGTCGTTCTGGGTGGTGTAGTGGTTAGCATACCTAGGCGTTTTCTGGGAGACGCGGGTTCGAGTCCCGCTCCAGGACGATGAAAATTTTCAAGTTTTCAAAAATTATCTGACTTACCATCCTTGTCACATTTACGCCAAAATCGGATTGTCATCTTCAAAATTTGTAAAAATATAGTTGTTCACATTTTTTGCCAACATCATTGAACATTTTTCTAAAGGAAATATAATATTAATCTTTTTTGAAGCGCCTGGTGTGCAAACAAAAATACATGATTAACATACTACTCGTAAATTCCAAATATCTTTACCTACAGTCAAAAATGAACTAGAGAAAAATAGCTTCCTTCCGAACATTGTTGAGTAACAGCATACATATTAAAATGCTCTCGGTATCAATCGTGAACAGTATACAAATGAGGCATACACATGATCAACCTTTGTAGCTTGCTAAATCTTCTACTAAATTTTACGTTGAACGAACAGTTTCCTTTATATACATACACTGATGACAACAGTTTTTAGCATGCAACTCAATATTTACATCTATCTACTTTATTCTTTTCATCTAATCAACAGTCGTTGCAAATTTACTGTACACAAAATTTTACATTTATACACACAAATAGTCTTCCTTTGCACCATAGGAAAATATTGCTATGGAATTATCAGAATTCCCTAGTACATGACCTGAAATTCGGGAAGTTTTATCTTTATCAAAATGACTTCCTTTTTGTGTGAAGGTATATCCTTTATTCTCTTTGGTTGGGGTATGAGCTTTGGGAAAATTCTACATAAAATATTTCGGTGATACGAAATTTTGTATATTGAAGACAGGTAAGAATATGAAATTTAAGCCTCATATGCTAATGATAGTAACCACAGGTATTGAATATTTCTTAAAAGTTATGGAATGTGAAACTGTGACATGATTACGTACGGGATTCAGCTCTGTAAATGAATGATATTAATAACATATTAGGCTTGAGAAGTGAAATTCACTTTTAAAACCATCTTTTCTATTAAAACTGTCAACATTAATTTGGTTTTATTCTTTTGTTTTGTTTGTTTCGGGGTATAGCGAGCACAATGAGGAATTCAAGAGAACTATAAGCAGCCGCCCTTTCCTAATTTGGGGTCACTGGTTCCAGGGAAAGGAGACAGCCAGTGCCATGAGACAAACATACTACCCATGCCTCATTCCGGACAAGGGCCCAAGCCCATCTCATGTAAATGGTCAGAAGCCGCCGCCTCGACATTGCCGTACCGTTGGCCGAGTAGGAAAGGGGCGCTGGCTACTAATCATTCGTCCGTGTGGGATTCGGTTTTGAGTTTCGGGTGAGGTACATATAGTGTGCTTGTCCTACGGCACTAGCTTCCTTTCCTGGAACCGATGTCCCTAAATTAGGGACAGGAGACTGCTCATAGTCCATTGAGTTGCCCACGGCGGTTGTTAAACATCAAACAAACAAACAAACAAACAAACAAAAAAGCCAGCGCATCATTCCACTCGGCCACTGGGGTTACATTTTAATCTTCGAAAGTAACTTATGACCAGTTAAGAGCATATTTTTTCACTGTTAGAGAGAATAAAATGTAATTTCTCACACCTTTAAAACAATAATGGATCGATCCGTTGTTTGCCGCCTCTACAGACAATTTCAAGACACTGAACATTTTTCAAAAAGTCCTTTGAAGGACGAGGAAGGATCACCACTTCTGAACAAGACCACTTATTGATGTTAACCTCAAAGGACAATCCAAGCAACAAGGCATATTATTGCCCCATGCGTCCACTGCGGCAAGTGGGTGGACTGCATCCCGACATGTGGTATATAGAATATTGCATAATGATGGTCTGTATATGCAAGACGGTCTGTTGTGTGTGTTCCTTTGAGCATATGCAAAATGCTGGTTTGTATGCAAGACGGTCTATCGCGTGTGTTCCTTTGAGCGTATGCAAAATGAGAGTTTGTATGCAAAACGGTCTATTGCGTGTGTTCTTTTGAGCGTATCCCAGGGAAGAGCTCGCAAAGAATGGTGTTTTAAACTTGTTCGTTGGACCCACCAAGAACAGGCACGTTTATCACTCACTGATGAGAGCAGATTCTGTTTGCAAACACATTCTGTGAGATAAATTATATAGCGAGGACATGGACTACGACATCGGCAATGAACGTACTGAAACGAGAACATTTCGGAGGTGGTGGTAGTATAATGGTTTGGGCCGGAATCTGTATTTCGGTTATTCGACTGTCCACATAATAACCAGGAAAAACTGTCGAGGTCTAACTGCAGCTCAGTATGGCAACAAGAACCTGAATCCTCGTGACTGTCCTTTTAGAGGTGCAGGAGGTGGTCCGAAATTCCTGTTAATGGACGACAACGCTTGACCTCATTACGGCTTCGCTGGTCAATGAATATGCAGTTGTCGATTGGCCAGTGCGCTAAAAATATTTTCATTCGATTGAGCATATTTATTACATTTTAGGTCTGCTCGTTTTACCTTTCCTCATACAGCACTAACGGTGTGCTCTTCTAGGAGAATGGAATTTAATCCCACCGTTTTTTGTGAACACCCTGATTCAAGTATGTTTCAATGCCGTGAAACTTGCAGTGCTGCCCGTGGTGATTGTATTCTGTATTAAAGGCTGTGGTGCCAATTTTTTTCCTGATTTATGTGGTGTTGTTTCAGAACCATCTTAGTTCTTTTGTGTTGACAAGTGTGAAACTCTGTGCCACGCAGCATCATAAAGTTCCTTTTCTTACATTCATTACTTAGCCAGCTACTGTCTAATAACTTGGTTTTTATTCTCGTTATTTAAATTTTATAACCAGTGTATTTTGAAACAGTTTTACAGTTAATATATTGATATTTCGAAAAATGCAAAGTTATGTGAGCAAATCTCAGAGCGTAAATATTAAATAATAAAACAATTATGCCACTTCTTTAGACTTTAAGCGAATAAAATGACGAGGAGTTCTTTCAAATATTGCACTATCAATTTTTCTCTTTAATTAAATCTCCGGTGTATTAAGTGACTCAATAAGTTGTATGCTAATTCAAGCCCAGGAAACATTTTAATTATTTGCGTAATTTGTTAATTTGCTTAATGGTGGTGTTTTGGAAGTCTCAACAAATGCACAATTTTAGAAAAACAGAAATATTCAAGTTATGTTTTGTAGATAATGATTTAAAACACACACACAAAAATTAGGTAACGGTGCTTTAAAGTACATAATATATTGACAAGTAAGTCTTGCTTCATTTGTACGTTCTGTTTCAGTCCTCTTTTTTAAATTTGAATTTCTTGAAATTCTTTTTTCCAAATTGGAATTTAAAAAAATGCATAAAGTACCACGGAAATGTTTTAATGTTAACATGAGACGCAAGTAAAATGTTTCGGGATACGCTCACAGAAAATAAAACGTGTGCAATAATTTTTCATTGAGAGTTCTCTCTTTGTACAGCTTAATAAACATTTCTATATTAAGTTACACAGTTTGATCCACGCTCCACGTAACAGATTTTTAAGTTTGTTAATATGCACTCGTTGAAATGTTATCGGTAAGGAGTTTCGTCACAGGAAAAACGTCTGCATTTCTGCAATTTGATTTTCTCTGTATAAAGGAAAATTTGCCATGTTCTCACGCTGTTATAAATCACCTACTTTTGTTTATAAAATTTAAAAACACTTTACATTACATAATCGCATAAATCAATTGTTTACGTCTGTGTTAGGTACATGAGAAGTAATACATTAAAAATAACTACATTTCTAATATAAGAAGTGCATTATATGTAGGTTTTGTTTCTAGCACATTTAAACTGCGTAATACATTTACCTTTAATCAACAAAAAACATGGATATCTTAGTTTCAGTTGCATGTGATGGAAAACCTAATTATTAACGTATTTGATATGTCAAATATTTTCTAATGAACATGAAATTCTGACCTGTAAAGCGTGCAAAAGAAAGTTTCCAGTTTATGTCACCAAAATGATGAATCATGTAATTTTTTTTATATATGTTAGGTAAATAGCATGTAATTTAGTTTCCCACACAAAGTCTATGATTCGTATTTTCAACTTAACGTGAATATATTACGCGTGTGACCGCATACTATTTTCCTTTGTCAGTGTGCATGTGACTCTTTTCCAAACTACCTATCGAAGATTAGTTACTTAGTTTTGTTCAGAGGTAATGGAAGTCTTCAAATATTCTACAACCGTCACTGCTTACTAAATAAAAAAAAAAGAAAATATAATTCTCATAGGGTGTTTAGTAACTTTAACAAGTCATTTGCAAAAGTTTAAGACTACATAATATTTTTCCAGTTTTCACTGGTATATTTAAACATATAACTATTTGGAAGACATATTTCAAATATATATACAAACCATATTGACCCAGAGACTTATTTTAAAAGAAGACGTAAAATATTTCACATGTAGTGCCTTCCTATGGCCTGCTTTATTGAGAATTACTGCGCGAGAACGATGTGGTATGCTGAAAATGAGAGTTTCGCAGTTATGACTGGAAGTTTTCTTACACCAAACGTACTAGATGGTTTCAGTCAAGACTTGTATTTAATCGTTGTTTTTCACTGACGTTATGTTTCAAAACTATCCGTAGATTGCCATGGAAATAAAGATTGCGCTATTACCGGACCACTCGAGCGCAGAGGTCTTCATCTTCGAAAATTCTTTACTGTCTTGGATCTATGGAATGGAACACCGATCTTCATGAATGTGGTACAACATGAATGTTTTCCTGTAACATTCCATATACCTAGGCCCTTGGTGGAGGAAATATAGAGCAACAGTACCAGATGTAGACGTAGTACATTGTATGACCTTTCTTGGAGAATGTTTCAAGGTAGCAGCGACGTATTTCTGATTAAATCTCCTTCCTCTTGAACGTCGGACATGTCGTGTGCGCGGTACAAATTGTTGCAAAGTCAGTTCATCTAAAAACAAGTTTCACTTTTCAGCACTCCAAGATTGTCTCCTAACGAACTCTAACTTCTTATTTTTCATAAATTTAGTCGGTTGAGGCTAACGTGCAGGTTTATAAGACTTTAATCCAAATTCTTTGCTCAAATTTCTCGAAACAATGCTGACATAAACTTCCGTTCCTTTAGAATGCAGAGACGTCTAAATCTCGCAGGAACTCTTTGCGGAATGTACAACGATTCATCGTGTGGTATGGTCATCTCAGGGCATTGCTTTCCTTGGGCATCCACTCCTCTTCCGATCGTTAAATGCCTCATTCTCTTCAGATTTAACGACCTCATTATGGATAAGTCTTTCTACCGTTAAACTTTGTGTTTATTTCGCGTTGAGGATATCTTTCGTGGTGTAAAGTCACGATTTGCATCCTCATGAATACACTCAGATGTTTTGCCCATAAAAATGCTAATCATAATCTCTCTCCACGGAAACCAGAGCTCAACTGAACTTCAAACGCTTGATCGACTCGAAAAACCTTTGCTGTAAACGTATGATGCTATCACCAAATGAAATGACACAATTACGAAATTAGAGAATGTAATCCGATGAAATGGCCAAAACCTGGTTGGTTGTCTTAAACCTTTGCAAACGAGTGAAGTATGTACATTAGTAATCACGTGTGGAAAAACGAATTTGAGACCGTATAATATCAAATAAAGAGTATTATCAACTTCACAATGTCTCAACAACTTATATTTGAGAAATTTCAGGAAATTCAGTGACTTTTAAAAGTTTTAAAGTTGATCTTCGCACCCAGTTAGCTTTCTGTGCTGCTATATTAACTTGGCAAACATCATGTCAGACACCATTTCAGAGCTGCAGAAATTCAGTCTTCATTTAGGCATCATTACCTAGCTTTAAAAACTGATTCCCAAATTTGCTATGACACGAAATGTTTTCTGCATTGCCCATTCATGGAAAGCTTAGAAATTCTAGTAATATAAAAATCCATTTAATGCTTTAAAAACTGAACACCTCCCTAGCCCCCCCCCTCCTCCCAAAAGAAAAAAAAATCAACAAATAGCTGCTCTTTTCGGACCACCTTTAGAAGTGACTTAAGTTGCTCTGAAAGTTGACGTTACTGTACGATCACGACTATTAATATCTTTTAGTTTCGTTTTGCTGTGAACGAGCTATTATATTTCCTTATACCTCCGCCTGCGCACTGATAACTTCTGACAAAATTGCGAAGTGAAGAAGGAAGAGAATTTGTTGTTGTTTCTCTCGTAGAACGAAATGTTATACTCTAACATTGCACTCTATGTATGAAGCCTGCCATTTATTATGGATGTTTCTTATAAAATTTACTTTTTAGGCTTTTGGATTATATAAAAGTACCATGGAAAATTTTAATATTGTTTTATTTCTATTTTTGCACTTCTGGCAGAATTATATTCACACGTCTTTCGGGGGAATGAAGCCTTCAGACGCAAAGCTTTTAGAAAATAAATACGTTGTGTAATGCAATATAAGAAGCCTTTTATTTTCACATGGATCCTTGATTAGCGATAGAGGAATTATACGTCGTGTTGTTTGAAAACAAAGGCAAAGGTATTCATTTACCTAGGAGTAATCTTTATTGTCACAACAGCAAGTTATAAAAATTTCAATCAGAACTTAGTTGCTACTGCCAATGTTTCTATCAAGTCTTTTTGTATCGAAGAATTTGTAAAGAAACTTCCATGAGTGTTGCGTCTGGTACTTAAAATTGTTATAGCATCAATCTTTTCTCAGTCATTATATATCTTTTTCCTTATCGTAAAATTTGTCACTCGTCTTTCCACTTTACTTTCTGGATGTGTCAGCAACGAGTTTTAACAAATTTGTTTTTACCGTATCACTTTTCTTAAGGCATCTTCTGTAATGAATGGGAGGCGATGTTTTCCTTCCACACCCGGGAGGCAGCTGTCGAGTTAAATTTTCAATAATCTAGTTAGCACCTCTTAAACCATATTCTTTATAGCCGGGAATTGTCAAACATCGTTAGTGTGGACCTGAAAAGTGCTTTCAAAGTTTGAGTTAGTGGTGCCATATTTATGTTACATTCCAAGCACATGATTAAGGATCGATGATACGGAATTATATTTCTTTTTTCCTAACTGTAGCATTTCATTATTCATCGTATGGAAGCAGAGAATCTTAATTCCTTTTGACCGACATATTCAAGCGGCAACAGAGGGATCCTAATGGGACGCCACCATGCTAAAATATCACGTGATTTGAACCTTAAAATACATACACATACATTTGAAAATTAATGTAATAAATTTTATTTATTTGCTTCTGCGTTTTTGTACTGTGATGGTAACACTTAGAGTTAACAGAGCATTGGTCTGAGGTCATATTAAAAGAAAGTTCTGCAAATCATTTTAGACCAACTTCAGAATAGTTACATGGCTATCAAATTAAGCCACCTTTTTGGCATCACGTTGAATAAACAGAAAAATTATCTCAACATCATGTCATTATTACATTGTGCTCGTGGCGTCATATCAGAATTTACACAAAACATTTCTTGATGTCAGATCACTTCAAAGAACATTGTCTTCTGTGCATCATCTCTAACCATTAGTTTCATTGTATGTGCCAGAAAATATTATTTAGGCAACACATCAGAGAACTTTCCAAGGTGATATCATTAATGTTCTTTAATAAGACAGAAAAACTTGCAGGACATCTGTAACTGCTATTAAACTAGTGTTTTCTGATCACCATATCTTTCGAGTTGAAAAATTTCTTGCTGTCGTAGACATGAGATTAGAAAGCACGAGAAATTCAGGTTACATTACAAACCATTTTCAGTGTGTTTACTAGGCATTTTACTGGAATCCAGAATTCGATACGTTTGAAATGTTATTAATACACGATACATCAGCTGTCACTGTTCTATTTATGATATGTTCTGATGATTTACTATGCTTTCTAAAACCTCGGTGTTGTATTAATGTCTGCATGGAGCTTTTCAGACTCCTGATACTTTCTTAGCAACAAATTTAATAAGAATACGTATTCTATTAAAATTCGAATGCGGAAAGGCACAAAAAGAACTCCGAATTCGAATTAAATCAGGCGTTTAAGAACTGTGTTCTTGTAATAAAAATCCTCCATTTTTAAAGTTAGAGCCAAATACTCTTTTAGAACTGAGTGATTTTGCATTCACTTTATATCAAATTCATTTTAGTTCTTGACAGCTTTGGTTAATGTATTATCAAAAGGAAGCGCATAGGAATAAAGGTGTGATTTGAAAACACGTGGTAGGTTGAATGTAGAAGTTGTCTATTTAGTGCGTAGTAATGCTCAGTTTTTCCAATTTGGGATCCTCATGTCCAAAGCTCTGGCTGAACTCTCTAATTTCAAAAATTCGAGTTCTCCAGCATTTTCACAGACCATGATGAATTGATGCTTTAAATGAAGGACTGAAGACTAAGACTAACATAACTGTGTTCTTTAAATTTTGCAAACGAAAGGGACTGGAATTTTTCTTTCTTTACCTTTGAATTCAAAAGTAGGATAAAGAGCATCAGGCGACACTAAATGAAACGTATTGATAATATCCTAGCACGTTTACGTTATTTCTTAAAATCTTTTTTTAAATTTAACTTCTCAAATAACACTTCACAAGGAGAACCTGCCATTGCTTCAAAAGCGTAAGAAAGTTCGTTGCAGTGATTTTAATATTGCGGTTCTTGAAATAGTTATATGTTTTTGATTTGATATATTGACAGAAGAACACGTGAATATACAATTAAACGGTTTTGCTTTTTGCTGGCTTTATATGTCTAATTGAGATATAGAACGAAACCTCCTTCATTTGTCGGACTTGTCGGATCATCATATAGAGCGAAACCTCCTTCATTTGTCGGATTTATCGGATCATTTAATTTTATTGTTAATTTACCGGAGGATAAGACTGCGACTATTAAGATTGTCTTTCACAGGCCTGAACTCTGTGTATGTATTTTGTAGTAACATGCAATTTGACAGAACGTTTCATACCTTTGGCAAGAGAAACGACATGATTAATGAAGTAATTTAAGGGGAAGTGCTCATCCAGTGACGAAAAGCATCTCTAAAAACATATGACAGCTCAAAGCACAAATATCCTATAGTGTAATATCTAGCTTATGAGAAATACGATGGAATATCTTAAATAATCAAGATCAATACTCAAATCGTGAAGGTGACCTAAATTAGTATTCTGTGATTGTATAACTGCAGTTACAACAAGGCATAAGTCTGAAATGAAAACAAAATACGAATTTTGATCCCAACAGTTTCTAATATATGGTATCTCAGTCTGAAATTGCTTCCTTGTTTTGTTGTTCTCCGCTCCTTCGATTCTTCCGCACAACTTTAGAAAATTGCCTAAAACCATTCGTTCTAAATTATTTTAAAATTTCCGTATTTCCTTTGCAGCACATTTTTTTTATTGACTGCGAGTAAATTTTTTCCTTTGGAAATAGGACGAAGACTCGCAATTCCTTCTCCTTTATGATTTCTTCGTAAAATTACACACACAAACAAGATCGTCAGAAATAGTGCACATTTTGCATCGTATTACTTCCTGCAGCCTGGAAAACACAAGCTTAAATGCCAATAGTATATACACAGTCAAGTCACATTATTGTGACCACTTCCTACTTTTGAGGTCAACATCGCGTAGCCAATGAAAGAAGGTACGTATCGTGAGCTGGCTTGGAGAGTATATAAGGTGTGCTGTAGGCAATCTGAAAACATGTCAATCGTTGCTGTTATGGATAAAGGGAGTGATTTATCAGATTTGCAAAAGAAATGATTATCGGCTTTAGGGCCAAGGGTGGCAGTATTTCTGAAGCAGCGAAGTTTGTGAACTGTTCGCGTGTTGCTGTGGTTAACGCGTATCGTAGTTGGAGAAATGGCACCATTGCGAATAAGCGACGTGGAAACAGCGGGACACCACGTGCCATTGATGTGAGAGGTGAACGTCGGCTTCGAAGGTGCGTGAGGATAGACTGACATGTTACAGTGGGCCAATTCACTGGCCGAACGAACCAGGGGACTACCGGAAGTGTGTGTAAAACGATTGTTCAGCAAACCCTACTGTGTATGTGGCTCCGATGCAGACGGATGGTCACTGCACCTATGTTAATGAAAGTGCATCGGTAGAAAAGGCCTACATTTGCACGGCAGTATCGGAATTGAACTTCCGTTGATTGGCAAAGGATTGCCTTCTCCGATGAGTCGCATTTTCTGCTTCATCGAACGGATGGACGTTGGCGTATAAGGCAAGAAAAATCGGAGAACAAACACTCTCCAAACACTACTGGAAGAACACAAGCTCGTGGGGGCATCGTTATGGTCTGAGCAATGTTTTCGTGGCATTCTCTGGGTTCACTCATACCTGTGGAAAGGCATTATGGACCGAAATCGTTATAAATCCGTCTTTGCAGACCACGTACACCCACACATGCTGATTGTCTTCCCTGGGGCGAATGGGATCTTCCAGCACCGCAATGCGACATGTCACACAGATATAAATGTCCGAGAGTGGTTGGAAGAGCACGTTGAAGACTTCACACTACTCCCTTGTCCCCATAATTACCCAGACGTTAACCCAATTGAGCATCTGTGGGACCACCACGATCATGTTGTTCGCTCTATGGATCCTCCACCACGTACCCTCCAGCAGCTGTCAGATGCACTGCAGGCTGCCTGGCTCCACATACCTGTGAATACCTTCCAGCACCTTATTGAGTCACTCCCAGCATGTCTAGCTGCTGTCCTCACTGCACAAGGCGGTTACTCTGGATATTAGCTGGTGGTCACAATAATGTGGCTCAACCATGTAAATACCTATATGATTACTCCTTCCAGTGAACTCAAACAGGGATATTTGCCATCAAGGATCAGTGTTTGCTTCACTCGACCAGAGTTTAACATCTGCTGAAAATATGGTTACAAGTGTCAAACAGCAGTAGGTTTTCCATCGGATAACTGTTTGATATCAGTATATCATGGACCCTTAAAACACCGATGCCAGTCAATTTAATCCCTGGGTAACAGTAATCTAGTAAACGTAAGGGAACAAAAGTATGCTAGCACTGACACCGAGATATCATAGCGGCCAAACAGTGATTGACTGGCATCAAAACGAATTATACTATCAGTTAAGAAAGTTTAATATCGTTGAAACAGTGATTTATTCACGCCGAGGCGGAAGGAGTCTGGAATAATCAGCTGATATCCTAACTGAATCGTAAAATGTCACGCACAGAGAAGTCATCAATGGTACATTGTACCGCTCAGGTAGAAGTCTTGGCTAAGAAGAACCTCATCGGAAGGGTTTGACAGTGACAGAGCTATGTCATATAGCACTCAACTCTGAGATAAAACATAGAACTTCAGCTAAAAAGCATTGTATTTCCATTGAGCAGTTGTTTAATATTAGACAATCTGCAGCTGAAAACCTGTGATATAATTCCAATGACTATAGATGTAGACCAGAAGTTTACCTCCTGTAAAACCTTACCATGATGACATTATAAGGGAATAATTTGGCATAATCGACTTTCTGTAACACACGTTTAAAACCAGAGTTTAATATTACTCTATTAGCGATCTTCTATAGTCGAATCCCAGAAACGTTGAATATTAATATCGCTCTAGCAGCAATTAACTGGTGTCGGGTTAATGAGTGGTCAAAACAGAACTTAATTTTGTTCGAGCAGTGGCTTACTGACAAGGATAAGCATCGTACTAACCGTCAAACAATAATTTAGAATTGACTGCGCAGAAATCCAGGAGCGTCCGATAAGCAGTCTACTACCATTCAGATCGCAGCTTAATATCCGAAAAGCTATGATTAGCTTTGCATTGGTGTCTACTCTGATTTGTAGTAGTTAATACGCATCGCACACTGACGCACTCCATTCGAATAACTACCAATTGTCGGAAAAACTATGGGTCAGCATTAATCGAATGATGTTTTAGTGATTCCCATGTGCAGTCGGTTGCCAGTCAAATTTTACATTTGTGCCGGTCAAAAAATTATCCGCTTTCACAGTCAGTCAAAACATAGTTTAACCTCCGTCGAGATAAGGTTTAATAGCATCCCATACCAGCATGCTGCAGCTCAAAATTGACCAAAATGTGGTTTCTGATTTACAGCTTAATAGTGACTAAACAGGGTTTACTACGGTACAGCCGCAAGGTAATGCATTGCAAACCGCGGGTAAATATCGGTCTAACATTGATTCACAAGCTTTAAACAGAATTGTAGTTTAAGCCAAACAGAAGTTTAATTTCCGTCTTAACAGCGATTTAGAGGCTTTGTGTAGTAGAATATTCGCAACAAAGTTACAGTAAAACATTGACCGAATAATGATATGCTAACATCAGACATCTGTCCATGCTTTGCTAAATACAATCTAACACCGGCGGAACAGATGCGTATTTGATGCTCCACAAATTTCAGGGAAACATCGTCTTTTTTGTGTGAAAGCAAAACCAACGTCTACCATCCGAACCCCGTAACACCACCACATTGGTTGTTCAATAACAGTTGAAGTAAAGTTAAATTGCATTTACTCTCAAAGAACTTCGTAAGACAAATTGTGGATTGTTATAACAAATTGTTAATTAATGGGTCTAGCTCTGTGAAAACTGTTGAAATGTTTTTGTTGTACATCTTTCAATATCACAAAAGCAACTCTCCTTTTATTGGAAACTATTTATGAGGACAGTTGCTTTTGCGTTTTCAATGCCACTCAAGTTCATTGTTTTTATTGGAACCATTTAAGAGGACAGGTCAAATTTAAACAAATAATTTAATAAACGCGTAAGAATCCTTTTGTGAATTTTACGCGTGTATTGAATTATTTGTTTAAACTTCTATGCAAACAGGTTTTTTCAGTAGTGTTGTTTTGCATAATTTTCCTATAATTTAAGCCTTCAATTAAATTTTCTATAATTCAAGCCTTCAATTGAGATCGTTTGAAGAAATGTGAAAAAATCAATTTATGCACGATTATCTGGAGGAAAAGTGTTTAGCGTATCCACAATGATTTTTGCATGTCCGTCAACATATTTTAAGATGGCGCTTTCCTAAGGTGGTCGCTTTTCTATATTTCTTCTATTTAATATATCTCAAGCAAGAAAAGCAACGTATTATTTATTTCACAAAAGCAGAACGGAAACTAGTGAACTCAATAAAGATAAGTACACGAAAGAAAGCAATGCATCCATACGTGTTACATAATTCTGTGCACCAAGAGCATCAAAACGGGTGAAACAGCTGATAAAAATTTAATTTTTTTGCGTTTACTTGCGAATCATGATTGGTAAAGATGAAAATTATCCTGTATTATGTTTAGATTCATGTTGAGCAAACAAGAACAGCTTCCTGATCAGATCTACATCCGTCTAACAAGAACAGCAAATGTTCAGGAACCACTTTTTTTCATTTAATCTATGATATGGCATAAAGTTTTTGATGCAACTCACAATATATATGGTGCAGTGTGGAAAAGGGAACAAATAAACTACACAACGAGATAGTATGGCCAATAGAAGATGTTGAAGATGAGAAACAGAATAGGAAACCCAATGCGGCAGACCTGGTCGATTCTCTTGGCCGAGATCTTGTGAGTGCCACCGTAAGTTTTAGCCATGGGAACTGGTGGCGGTTTATCGGATGACAACTCATCATCTTCAGACTCTAGCTTCATAGGCTACAATGCAAGAAAAAAAGGAAAATGATCTGGTATTCAATTAAAACAAATATTAAACTTCCAAAAAAAAAAAAAAAAAAAAAAAACTCACACGCATTCATGATGTGTGCCACAAAAGTAAATAACAAGAAAGATGAAACCAAATTCTCGGGTGTGTGACGTATATTCTAATATAACACTCTTTTTTAGTTCCTTTTCCTATGTAAATTTCAGTTTGTTCTCCTTTATACTTCCAAACTTAACGTGATATCTTTTCTCTCTCACGAGAATGAGGCTGGCAACACAATTGAGGTCAGAGAGAAAGTGATGTATGACTGTGATAAGAACGATGGATAAAAAGTTCGATACAACAGTTGCTAGGTGTGGATGTATCTGTGTAGACGTTCAATTAGATAAATGTAATCTGATATCTGCTGTCTTATATTGTGGAGTTGTATTGAAATTCGTGCTGGATCAATAAAAAGTTATCGTGAGTTGACTTCTGTTTATGTTTCGTCTGGCCGTAAAATCTTAATTAGGAACTATTGCATCGTATTCTTATTTAGTTCAACATTACTTAGTCATGGTTTTAGACATAGTATAACACCAATCTTGCTGACGAAAAAGACATTACGTTATGGATGTAATGAGCATATATTTTGAACCCTTTTCGTAAACAAAAAATTATTTCAAAGCAAACTTAGTGTTTTTCTCAGTGTATTGAACCTGTAACCAAGACCCCCCCCCCCAGATGCGTGCTGTGTAAAGTCGCAAATCGTGCACAAAACATTTCTCATAACGGAAGGCAAAGAGGTTTTTCATGACTTTTTTTTTACTTCGATACTGTTCGGAGTATGGTACAAATAGAAGTGAACACTTGCGCCCACAGGGACGAAACTATGAGGTACAACAATCGGCGCCCCGCCCCGGTGGCGCAGGGGTCTAAGTGCTGGCTTCTGATCATTCGTCCGTGAAGGGTCCGGGTTCGAATCCCGGTGAGGCATGTATGTTGTGTTTGTCTTACGGCACTGGCTCTATCCCTTCCCTGGAACCAGTGACTCTAAATTAGGGACTAGCGACTGCTTATAGCCCATTGAGTTGCTCACGATGGTCGTTAAACCTTCAATAAAAAAAAAACAATCGGCAAATGAATGGAAAATTCTTGTCACCAGCGCAATCAGTAGCAAAAAGATTTTTTTAAGTCGGACTTTAGCAGAAGAAATATCATCATCACACAGATTTACATTCGCGCTCTCTACCGGAAAAACCAAACATTATTTGGAGAACAAAATTACATGGAAATGCTTTTCGCGGTGGCATTTGACTGAAAAACACTTTTTTCAGTTCGATTTTTAGAAGCGAATATACGATTACAAAGGTATAAAAAACAGAAACGTGCTTTTATGATTTTTAGTGTCAAAGCATTTTGTCACAAAATATTGTAGAATGCATGCAAAAAATATCCACCGTCGTCACACATATCTAATGCAAAACAATTTCTAAAATCAGATTTTTGGTAACAGAGATTTCGGGAAAAACAAATTGTACATTTGCGTCTCCTATCGGTGACACTGGGCACAATTTGAAGGATAAACTTTACATAAAATGGCTTTCGTGTTAAAACGTGTCAGAGGTAAAATGGAATTTTTTGAATCGGTTTTTCTGAAGCGATTGTATAGGGTGAAATATACTCATATTTTGAACTCAATAGCATTTTATTTTACTCCCCCTATCGGCGAAGTTGTGCATAAGAAAAAGACCAAAACGCGCGGATCGATTTTTTTAGGCATTCGTTTGCGAAAATAATTTTTTGAATCAGGCAGAGATATGGCGTCCAGAGAGAGAGAGGAACGGACAGACGTAGTGTTATTATAAGCACGAATTGTTCTTTAAAAGACGCGTTAAAGAGGATCTATGTAATACAGTAAAGAGAAAATGTCCACCGGACGCAATAAAAAGCAAAGTTCAACACAAGCATGTTATAGAAAAAGAGCAATAATTTGTTTCAAAAATGACACAACAAATTCTATACCGGTCTGCTGTATGAAGAAAATCGTAGACTGCGTTAAGCTTTACAGTTACAGTGAAATAACATTTCATAGGCAAAATAAAAACGTTAAGTACGTAAGTCTACCTGGGTTTTGCAGCCTAAAATTCAGTAAAAAGGGAAAATTTGCTAGAATGCAATACAAACGTAACCATTTTAGGCTTTTGCAGGATTCAATACAAGAAAAAGGTTTATACCTACGGAAAACGAGTACATACTACGGGAAAATGCTAATTTTTCTCGATTGCACATGCGGGAAATAAAATAAAAGCTTTATAAACATCAAAAATAAAACCGAACCAAAAAAAAAAAACAAAAAAAAAACAACAACAAGCAAACAAGCTTTTGTAGATCGAAAAAAAAAGCAAAGAACAAAAACATATATAAATAAAAAACACAAATGCACACAACAGATATTTTTCTATAATTTAAGAAAGTGTGTGTGTGTGTGTGTGTGTGTGTGTTTGTCAGCTGTAAGTAGAGGGAAATGACCGGTTCTGCCCCAGCAGCAGGATGCAAGAAACGTGAACGGGTGGCCTTATCTGGCTGACGGAGGGCTCGTGGTTGGATCTGACTAATGCAGAACCGCATTTCCTCATACTTCAATGTATGTAATAAACACTCCTTTTACATAATTTTATGAAGTTATATATTTCGCGTTGTGAGCGAATGTGTGATGTTTCTCTTTTTTCCGTTTTCGTTAGTGTGGAAAAATACGTTAATGAAACTTTTTTTGAAAACTCTTAACACATTCTTGAGTCTGTGATATCATGAAGATATATTTTGCGTGGGAACGTTGAAAGGTTAACTTTTCAAGTAACATTCTTACTCATAAGAAAAAAATGAATATTAGAAATTGGTCTGACGTTTGTAAGAGTTTCCTTTAAAACGACAGTCAAACATCCCCATTAAGACTTTTAATGTCATTAGAACTTTTTGTATTGAATGACTGTGGAATATTTTCGTTAGTGCTAATGAGCTAAACTCGCTTAATAGATCAAAACTGCTAAAATAATTCTGCTTAAAATTAAAGAGTTGGCAACAAGGAATACCATGTAGAAATCAAACCCAGGAGAACAGTCAATCTGGCAATAGCAAAGAGAGAATGATTTTTACAGCGGTTTACGAGGAAGATCAAGACTAATATGTTAAGGAGATTTGTAGATTTGACCGCGCCTTCAATCTATCTGCGCCTCTAGGTTGAACTTTCACTAATAGAACTTCTTCTTGATATCATCATATCTTTTCCTTGTCTGATCATGGAGTGTTTCTCCAGGTCGGACATCATCGAGAAATCAGTAAAACACGTGAGTTAATACCTTACGTCTTTATATTTTTCTCTTTGAAGGGATAAATAAATAATAAGCCAAGGGGAGTTCTAAAAGTATGAGTACACATCGTTATAAAGCAAACCCTTAAATTGGTGGTTCGCATGACATCATTTAAAACATTAACACATTGCTATTGCACTGCAAAAAATATTTATACATACAAAGTATAAAAAACAAATATCATCCATGGTTAGGGCCCCTAGGAATTAGTACTTAACAACATTATAATGCACTGCTGTAAAAATCACAATACGCAGATTGCATATTAATAGTTACACCGCGGTAACGCTGGGTACAGTTCACGTACACTGAGAAAAACGTTTTGTTAATTAAACAAAATTTTTTTGTTGATATACAGTCAACAAAACTTTTTGTTGAATTTGCAAAATTATTTGCTACAAATTTTTGTTGATTTAACAAAATTTATTGTTATCACGAGAAAACGTTCTGTTCATTTAACAAAATTTATTGTTATCACTGAAAACGTTCTGTTCATTTAACAAAAATGATTTGTCAATTTTGAGGAATTTGTTTAATCCAAAAAAACATATTGTTATCATGAAAAACTGTTTTGTTGCTGCAACAAAACATAGTGTGTCACGATAACGATATGTTTTGTTGATCAAACAAATTCCCCAAAATCGACAAATCATTTTGTTAAATGAACAGAACGTTTTCTGAAGATAACAATAAATTTTGTTAAATTAACAATAATTTTCAACAAATAATTTTGCAAATTGAACAAACATTTTTGTTGACTGTATATCGACAAGCATTTTTGTTGGTTCAACAAGATTTTTGTTGAATTAACAAAACGTTTTTCTCAGTGTAGTAAATGATAATCATAAATAAATCTTATAAATCGAAAAAACCATTAAAAAGGCTTCCTGTAAAGGATCTTATGAGGATAGTAGATTTAAAAAAAAGGTTTAAGAAGAAAAAGGAAGATAAATCAAAGATTTACTTTCATCATTCCTGTATGTACTACACACATCACGTATTGAATTCCACTCAGAAGAAAATTTGAACACCAGGAGCGAATGTCTGTACCTGAATTTTGTATGCAGATTTATATGTGTGTTTAATTATGTGTTTTCAAATTTATTAAAGAACATTTCATTGCAAAACACATATATGCACTTATCACTAAGCTGTTCTCTGAGATTCAGTGTTTTGCTAACCAAAGAAAAATCATTTGTCAAATAAAAGGTACTATTGATGGTAGATTTTATCTAATGCTTATGTATCAAATCTGTCCATTTACAGCGATATCGGCACACAACCCGGGCTTCACGGATATCCATCACACGTCTCACACATGATCTTTTGTACCTTCATACACATAATCTTTCTCTTTGGTTGCCTTCCTGGATGTGGTCATCCCATAATTTCCTTGACCTTCCTGTACCTTTCTTTTCCAGTAGTTGGGTTGAATAAATGCTCTTAGTAAATAACTCACTATTCATTCTTTCAACATGTCCAAACCATCTATGAATATTTGCTTCCATCTTACTAACAACATTTTGCTTCACATTACACATCTGCAATTTCTCTTTGCTTTTTTTTAGTCAGGTAAGTACATCAGTGTAGGGATTAGCCCACAACTGTAACATAAATCTAAATGGTACAGTGTTTGATTGACCAGGTGAATGAGTTTGGGTATTTAGGAAGCATGTTTGACAGAGAGAACAAATTGGATCGTGAAATTAGGAGAGTGGATTCTTCATTGAAAGTAATAGCTGCTCTGGGAGGTTTTCACAGGAATGATGGGTTCTCTAGAGAGTCCCGCATGGCTCTTTATGAAAGCGTAATTGTTTCTACATTGTATGGCAGTGAAACATGGGTGCTATAGAAGAAACATATAAGTCATTTGTGCGCTGGAGAATCGCGTTACTTACAGAGGATTGGTGGCAATACACGTCCTAATCGTGTGAGGAATGAAGATGTGTTGCAGTTGTGTAATATGAAACAAAATTGTTAGCGAGGTGGAGACTAATATGCTTCGGTGGTTTGGCCATGTTGAAAAAATGAGTGATGAGATGCTTACTAAGAAATATTTTTAGCCCAAGTTGCAGGAAGGAAAGGCAGAGGAAGGCCAAGGTAGCCATGGGAGGATCAGATTCAGGAGTGTCTGTATGAGAAAAATATCGAGTATGAAGTATGGAAGCTCTTGTGTACGTCGTATGATGGATGTCGGTGAAGCCCGAGTTGTGTGTCAAGATCGGTGTAAATGAAGAAGTTTGATACGGCAACAGCAAGTAAATAATCATTCAAAATTTTATCTGGTACTTTGTATTTCTTTGTGGAGCTAACCTCTGAATCTCAGAACAGCTTAGTGATATGCATGTATGTATGTATGTACACATTTGCAACGCATTTTCATTCTGAACTTGAGCAGAACGTGTTCCTCCACAAAAACCCTGTAAGTAAAGCATCTGCCAAGTACCCACAGACTACTTCTGTGTATCGTTTGCCGTATCCAGGTTTAAGCACTGAACATTGTAGGAGCAAGAATAAAACTTTCACACACACATCCATTCGGAATCTTTTCGAGAACACATCAATCCTTTGAAGTTCTTCTAAAGCAACTCCGACTTTCAAAGCTGAATTCACTCGCCCATGGCTTTCACCATTGAATCTTTTTTACGTCAAACATGCTCTCCAAATACACAAACTCATTCATCTGGTCTAATTCTGTACCATTTAAAATCCGATCTTGAACTCAGTACTAAGATTTGCTTGCTAAAAACCCCTTTGTTTTTCCTTAGTTATTATGTTGGAATTTCATACAAACTTATTAAATTCGGGGCAACATACTCTGCAATTAAGTTTTGCTACTCGTCAACGTCGCGAATCCCAAGCCCATGTCGAGAGTGCGAATTCTCTCATTGAAAACGACCAAAGGATTTCTGCATCTGCTATGTGTGGTATGTATATTAGACATAAGTTATGATCCTGCCTATAGAGTGGTGTATGTCGAATTAGGAGACCGCAAATTGTGTGCCAGTGGGTCTTGGAGCAACTGTCCGATGAACACAAGAACGCGTGTGAAAATTTTCACCCAGTATTTGTAATGTTATAGGACTACAGGAAAGTACTGTAGCTCGGCACGAGACCTTAGCGCATCATTTGGAATCTAAAGCAACAAAGTATGCAGAGAAAACATGCTTCAGCAAAAAAAGAAGCTAAAAAAGTAACTTTGTTTTGGGATGTGGATTTGACTATTTTGAAACATTAACAGGAATACGGGTAGATGCGCAACTCATGAAGAAATTCCTATTTGAAACATTAACAGGAGTACGGGTAGATGCGCAACGCATCAAGAAATTGCTATTTGAAACATTAACAGGAATACGGGTAGATGCGCAACGCATCAAGAAATTGCTATTTGAAACATTAACAGGAATACGGGTAGATGCGCAACGCATCAAGAAATTGCTATTTGAAACATTAACAGAAATACGGGTAGATGCGCAACGCATCAAGAAATTTCTATTTGAAACATTAACAGGAATACGGATAAATGCGCAACGCATCAAGAAATTTCTATTTGAAACATTAACAGGAATACGGATAGATGCGCAACGCATCAAGAAATTCCTAAAAACAAGTTGAAATACCAGTTCGCAACAAAAGAAGAGAATTGTTCTTTCCATCAAGGCTCTCTGATGCAGCAGCTGCAACCATGGAGATAATTCAAAACATCATGTTTCAGGTTATTCCGCATCCACATTATATCCCTGAACTCACACCTAGCGATTCTCATCTCTTTTTTTCCCTTCTTAAGGAAACAAGACATGAACAGCTGTTTCGTGGTGATCAGGAGATGAAAGGAGCGTTGAATTCACCGCTTTTTAAATATCAAAAAACCTTCTTTCTCGGTGGGATAAAGAAGCTTGTAAACAGTTACTAAAAATGTGTCAAATTGCAGGGAGACTACATTGAAAATTAAAGCTACCATTATTTAAGTTTCACTGGCTTGGCTTCTGGAAAATACAATGAAATTGCCTTTACGTTTTCATTTAATCTGTTACTTTTTTTGCTGAGGAAGTTCAGCTCAGCCATCACAACCAAAATGTCTCTTTCCTTTTGGTGTTGTCAGTATTTAATCAAAGAGTACAAAGCTCGAAAAATTTACTAATTATTATTTAGTAATTGCCCTTTAAATGCTTTTTAAAAAGGAAAAAGTGCACTTATTATTCATAGACATAACAAAAGCGTATGATAATATACCTATTATAAAATTACGGAAAACATTAAAAGAAACCAGTATTAATACTACGATCATCAATGCAGTCAAAGAACTTTATCAAGGATCGATAACAAAAATAAAAATGGGCCAGAAAACTTCAAAAGTATTCCTAGTGACTAAAGGACTAAGACAGGGATGTTGCATATCTCCAACATTATTTAAGATTTATGTGGAACAGTCTCTGAAAGAATGGAAAAGTGTCGAGCAATGGGGGACAAATTTAAATGAAACGATGGTATTTACTTTACAATTCGCTGAACATCAGGTACTTCTTGCAAAATATAAATTTGATTTGGGGTATATGACCAGAAAAATAAGAGAAGAATATGAAAAATGGGATTAACTATGAATTTAAATAAAACGAAATATTATTGCATTGGAAGTAATGAAACAAACCTACAGCTAAAAGATAACGAAGAAATTGAAAAATGTGATCATTATAATTACTTAGGTGTTAAAATTACACATGCAGGTAGAAATGCAATGGAATTAAGAAATAGAATTGCACAGGGAAGGAAAGCTGTTAAACGTACGAATGGAATCTGGTGGAGTGAAGAAATAACTAGAAAAAGGAAATGGGGTATTTGTAATAGTATTGTTAAGAGCATCTTACTATATGGGGCCGAAGCCTGGCGATTAACAGAAGCAGGTAGAAAGAAAATAACAGCCGTAGAGATGGATGTTTTAATAAGATCATGTAAAATGTCAAGAAGACAGAAAATAACGAATGAAAGGATTTAAAGAATTAATGCAAGTGAAAGAAACAGTTTTGGAAGACATACACAAGAGGCAGTTGCGTTATTTTGGTCATGTAAAGGAATGACCAATGAAAGACTTCCCGAAATTGCCATGGGATTTAAATCAAACAAACAAAAAAATAGAGCCTGACGTAGGAGAACATGTTCTGATGGAATAAAGAGAGCATTTAGTCAAAATGGCTTGTTGGAAAAACGGTGTTTAGATAAAGAAAGATGGAAAAAACTCTTGGAGATCGGAAGACGACGTCAGACGCCATAAACCGATTATATACAGTAGTGGCCAAAATTGTAGAAACTTTAAGAAAATAGTGTATTTTTGAGGTTTGATGGCTCATAACACCACTTTTTATTGGAGTAATACCATACAATTATGCACTATCTACCAACAAGTAATTGGACATCCCTGCAATCGACGATATCTGTGGTCCTGATACACGTCACGGCCGCCGCCGTTAAATATCGTGTGCGAAACAACAACGCTACCAGTCGCATGCAAGATGCCACGCAGTTTAGAGCTCTCTGATTTCGAGAAAGGTGTAATCGTCGGGTATCACAGAAATGGCAGATCCATACCTGATATATTCAGCGAGTTGAAGTACCCAACATCGACAGTGGCCTACGTGATTGGCAAGTGGAAGATAAGAGGTGACTGTCGGAATGTGCCCCGACCCGGCAGACCCACAAAATTGGGAGTTAGGGACCGACGGCTGCTGGCCAGAGAAATTCGGAAGAACCGCACCAAATCGATGGGCCACATCCGCGAGGAGTTTCAACAGGCATCCGGGAGTGTTCTTTCGATGAATACCATCCGTAAGAAAGCCCATCTGCTCGGTTATCATGGACATGCTGCCGCCCACAAGCCTTTGATCACCAAGTCCAATAGCGCTTCTATGCTAACGTGGTGCAAAGAACGTCGACAGTGGACCGTTGAACAGTGGAAACAGGTTCTCTGGAGCGACGAATCAAGGTTCACCCTCTACCATTCGGATGGCAAGGTCTGGGTTTGGCGTCTGGCTGGAGAACGCCACCTGCCGGAATGTATTTTTCCAACTGTGAACCTCGGCGGCGGTGGAATTATGCTATAGGGGTGTTTCTCCTGGTATGGCACGGATACCCTTGGTCGCATTTCCTGCTAGACTCAACGCCGAGACCTACTGCACCATTTTGGATGACCATGTGCTTCTTACGTTGTGGCAGTTTTACGGGGTGGACCCATGTTACTTTCAGGATGACAATGCCACCTGTCATGTTGCGAGGTCCACCATGGCTTGGTAGGGTGACAATGGGGTAAATGGAATGGACTGGCTTGCACAGAGCCCGGATCTTAACCCCATCGATCACCTCTGGGACGAGTTGGAGCGTCGACTTAAGCGGTGCCCCCACCGACCGAAATCGGTGAAGGAACTGATCTGTCTTGCCCAAGCCAAGTGGAAGAAAATACCGCTAGCCGTCGTACACCACCTGGTTGAGAGTATGTCCCGGAGGGTCGCAGCTGTAATCGCCGATCGTGGAGGCTCCACCAACTATTGAAGGTGAATAAATTTCATTTTCCTTTGCTATCACAGGTGTCCAATTACTTGTTGGTAGATAGTGTATATCAATGGAAATATTGCATTTCATTCTTGATGAAATTATAACATTTATGAAGAAGTTTGTATTAGAACAGCAGTTATAAAGTAGAAAAGTGAAACACATAGAATAAAGTGAGATATACAAAAACTCTCACCATGTCAGTTAATACTTAGTTGGGTAACCTTTAGCGTTAATTACGGCTTTACAACACCTTTCCATGGAGTGAACCAAGTTTTTTAGTTTTGCAGCTGTTATAATGTGAAACCAAGATTGAATTATTGCTTCTATTAATTGGGTTTTATTGCTAGGTTGCATCTGACTAACAAGTTTCTATAGTCGGCTCCATAGATTTTCGATGGGATTAAGGTCAGGCCATTCCAGCAGTGGAATATGATTCTCTTGAAAACACGTTTTACACACAGAAGCAACATGACATGAAGCTGAATCCTGTTGAAATATAAATGTTTCATTATCTTAGAAAAACTCACGAGCGTAAGGCTTCAGTTTGGGTTCAAGTATTTTATTAACGTGTTTTTGGCCATTTATATTCCCATTAATCACGCAAATTCTGCCCACACCTTTTGATGTCATACAACCCCAGATCATAACACTAACTGGGTGTTTCACGGTACATGTAATGCAATCAGGATGCAAATCTTCACCGATTCTTCTCCTTACGTATTTTATGCCATCACTACTAAACAGGGAAAGTTTGGTCTTAACACTCCAAATAACTCTGTCCCATTGTTCCGCTGTCTAGTTAACATGATGTTTAGCGCAGTTTAATCTTTTCAACCTTTGTTTGAGAGATAAAAATGGCTTTTTTCGTAGAACTCTAGCTTTTAGACCAAATTCCTGCAGTCTGCGCAGAACAGTTCTTGCACTCAACTTCACATTGCATTCCGCCATTTCCTCTTGTATACACCCAGCTGATTTTCTTCTGTCCGTTAGGCACATTCTCTTAATTCTTCTATCATCACTTGCTGTTGTGCACCTTTTCCTGCCTTTACCAGTATGGTTTTGTAGTGACGGAGTATCCTTATACCTCTTCAGAAATTTAGAAATGCCACCTTTGGTTAAGGTTCCACCAATTTTTCTTCTAATTTCTTCATAACTGAAGCTTTGTTCACTTAATAGTACTGTTTTACATCGCTTTCTGCGTGACCAGTCAACTCTTTGCGCCATTTCTCTAATTTTATTACATTTCACAAGCCCACTAAAGGAAAGAACACACAAAAAACCAAAACCAACTTGATAGCAATCACATACAACACTGACAAATATCCTCCTTTTAGCTCCAATACATGACTCAATAGCTGAATCCGATTGTGACGTGACTGGATCATTGCAAAAACAAGATGACACCTGATTGGCTCTCTAAACACTCATGCTCATTGTCTACATTTAAATGAAGAAAGCTACTTCATATCAACCTAAGCAAGTTGTGCTTCATTCTTCTGGTTATTTGGCTATAACGTTTCATAAAATATAGATAATTGAACAAACCTTTGTTGCATTACATCCTTTATGAAATTATATTTCCATTGATATCTAATTTTATGGTATCCCCAAAAACCAGGGGTGTTTATGAGCCATCAAACTTTAAAAATGCACATTTTCGAAAAGATTTGCACAGTTGTGGCCACTACTGTATATATATCTATCGAAATAACTATTTACCCTTGATACATACCCATATCACACTAATACCACGCAATGCAGCTGGAAACCAAGAGTGAGCATTAAATTCATATATAAATAACCACAATCAAAACCTCTCAAACATGCACATAACAGCCACTGAACACCAAGCCCTTTTCAAAAGAAAATCAAGTTAGTAAAATCATGCAATGCATTGATTATAATACGCTTTACAACATTACAGAAATCATTACTCAAGTTATCACTCAAGTTATCAGAATAATGTCTGTGGAATAAATCTCGGTCCTGTGCCCTGACCTTTGATCACATTTCGATGATATTCAACAGAACCGGCTTGGTATACCTCCGAAATAACATGATAAAGTTTTGTTGCAATCAAAGTATCTTTACGTAAGTTATGATGCATATATGCTATGGAATAGATCCCGCTCCTGTGTCCTAACCTTTGACCCCATTTTGCCCATTTTCAATAAGGTTTGACGCCTACTACATACTAAAATTTCATCGAAATCGAACATTTTTTACGTTAGTTATGGCGCATAACAGCAGTAAAATGGATCCCGCTCCTATGTCCTGACATTTGACCCCGTTTCGTTCACTGTAAATAGGGTTCCTTCCCAGGTGATTCCCTACCAGATACTAAAATTTCATGGAAATCCAACGGTTGTTACGCGAGTTATCGTGCTGACGGACATACGCACACAACGCGTGACGTAATGAGGCAGATGGGAATCGCGACCATCTGCCCTGCCGCAAGAGTGCGACGTCATAAATCTTTAATAGGATCCACACACAACGCTTGACGTAAAGAGACAGATGGCGTGACCACGCGCCAACGTTCTCAAACGCGAGTTGTGACGTCATAAGATTTCTAAGCATTGGTAACATTAATGGAACAACGCCATCACTAAAAACGTTATAATTCGGGGTGGTTATTTAACCCACTGAACGAATTCTTCTAAAGTCGAGATCAAGTTAAATCGATTTCTAGTACCAGAAAACGGTAGGTTAACGACTTTCATCAAAATTCTTAGAGCCGTTTTCAAAATAAAATGTACATACATACAAGAATTGCTACATTAAGGTGGACGTAAAGTAACTTTGCGCCGCCCCAGTGGCGCAGTGGTCTAAGGCGCTGGCCTCTGATCATTCGTCCGTAAGGGGTCCGGGTTCGAATCCCGGTCAGGCATGGATGTTGTGTTTGTCTTAAGGCACTGGCTCTCTCCCTTCCCTGGAACCAGTGACCCTAAATTAGGGACGGGCGACTGCTTATAGCCCATTGAGTTGCTCACGGTGGTCGTTAAACCTCCAATCAAAAAAAAAAAAGTAACTTTGTTTCCTATACTTCCAATGGAAAAGCTTTTGTACACATTTTCTTCACAATTAATGCGTTCCCAAAGATGAAAATTTTAACATCGATTAAAATATCTTCATTTTATAACTTGCAATACTTAGTATTTTCTAAAACATAACCATAATCATGCAATTCAACATTTGTTTGTCTACTGACGTCATGAAAATACAGGTCGCGCCATCTTTTTTCTGGACAATTAATGCGTTCAGAAGGATGAAAATTTAACATGGATTAAAATAGCTTCATTTCATAACTTGTAATAATTAATATTTTCTGACCCATAACCGTAATTATGCAATCCAACATTTTTTTGTCCACTGACGTCATCAAAGTACAGGTCGCGCCATGTTTTCTCTGGTTTCAACACCACCAAAGGAAAAGTTATTGATTTTTAATATAATTATGGTTATGTTTTAGAAAATATTAAGTTTTCCAAGTTATAACTTGGAAAAGTTATTTTAATCGATGTTCAAATTTTCATTCTTGGGAACACATTAATTGTGAAGGAAATGTGTACAAAAGTTTTTCCATTGGAAGTATAGGAAGCAAAATTACTTGACGTCCACCTTAATAATATGAGATAGGGACAATGGAATGGATCGCAATCCTATGTCCTTACCTTTGACCACATTTCGTCCATTTTCAATAGGTTCGTCCCCAGGTGGTCCCCTACTACATACTGAAATTTCATTGAACTCGAACCATTCTTACGCACGTTATGACGCGTAAGGGCAATGGAATGCATCCCGATCTTATGTCCTAACCTTTGACCCCACTTCACCCGTTTTGAATAGGGTTCGTCCCCAGGTGGTCTCCTACCACATAGTAAACTTTCATTGAAATCGAACCATATTTACGCAAGTTATGACGCATAACGGTAATGGAATGACCCCGCTCCTACGTTGTGACTTTTGACCCCATTTGTCCCATTTTCAATAGGGTTTGTTCCTAGGTGGTCTCCTTACACATAGTAAACTTTCATTGAAATCGACCCATTTTTACGCCAGTTATCGTGCGGACGGACGGACGAAGCTGGAGCATATACGCTTCTTCAACCTACGGTTTGAAAGCGTAAACAATAGACGATACTTAAACAGACAGCAAAAATACAGAAAGATACAAATAATGAAGAGAGAAAACCCCAATAAAATATCAAGTGATTCCGAACTCCCGAACCAATCATCAGGGAAAGACATCCGGGAGCCCGGAGCCATATATATATATATATATATATATATATATATATATATATATATATATATATATATATTTGCTTTTTACATATTTTACATATTTCTCGAATAAGCTATAAATCCAGATTTAGATTATAAAAATACGCAAAATTTCAGTTTTGTGTACATGGATTATTAAATCTTAAATTCTGTGTACATGGATTATTAAATCTTAAATACTGAGAGCTTAAGTGCGAGACAAATAAACGAATATCGAAATCAGTTAATTCCCACGAAATATCTGGCGTTTGGATACCGGTTTCCTAATTATTGTAATATACGAGTACACAAATGCGTTAATTATAGGGTTGTTACAGTTTTGGTTGCTTTACTTAGTTATGAGTGCAAATGCTTTCAGTTTCCAAGTACCTCACTTCATCAGTGTGTAGGTTATTATAACTTTCGCTGAACTTTCAAAGTTTTATAGTGTATAAGGTATACACGGCAATATCTTTTACAAACTGCGCAGTTAAGGATTTTAAAATTCGAAATTAACAAATCCTAGAGTTAATGGAGAGTACTTACTCTCTTGACACCATTGCGTTCATCTTTGTCTTCGTACTAAAAACAAAAGAAGTAAAGCAGAAACTGTAAGACAAGTAGATGCACCAGGAAGAAAAAAAAACTTTTAAATATCTTCATAAATTAGCAACATTTGTTTTTCGATAAACTTTCTAAAAAATATACTCGTGAGTGTGCAAAGCATTTATTTTGTAAACCGACTATCAAAACTCACTGAAGTTGCTACTATAGATCTAAAATTTGCGCTTTACTTCTAAGTTATTGGAAAATGGAATTCATAAAAAAAAAACCCAGCGTGTTTTTAAGTATTTGTCTGGACAGCCACCAGATTCTCGCATTATTCAAGTTATACGCAGAGAAACTGATTTGTTAGAAAGGGAATAATCTGAAAATCCCGTTTTCGACACCAATTCTTCAGTTCCGCTTTATCCGAGACAAAATAAAATTGCCAATATTCGCTTACGAATTTAAGATTGTGTTTTAAACTACAGTTTTCATCGAAAAATCATATAGACGTTCTTACGAGACCAATATTCGGCGAAGTTGCTATTCAGTTTTTTTATCCCGCAGTCGTTACACGCAAGGAGGTTATATATAACCTCCTTGGTTACACGTTATCTTCTTTGTTCGTCGTCTTTTCTCCCCCGAAGCCATTTCTTGCGTCACACGCTCGGTCGTGGTGAACGAGATAACAGGTGAAAACAGCCATCCTCCAACGCTGCAAATTCGATGTATTTATAATACTACTACGGTCGATACTCAATCAGATGTTTCTTCCTACTGTTCAGCTAAAACTATCATTTTACTGGTGAGCTTTGAATTTTCCTGTGGCGCAGTGGTCTAAGCGATGGCCTCTGATCATTCGTCCGAACGGGGTCCGGGTTCGAATCCCGGTGAGGCATGGATGTTGTGTTTGTCTTACGGCACTGGTTCTCTCCCTTCCCTGGATGGAACCAGTGACCCTAAATTAGGGACGGGCGACTGCTTATAGCCCATTGAGCTGCTCACGGTGGTCGTTAAACCTCCAATAAAAAAAAAAAAAGTGGTCCGGGTTTGAATCCCGGTGAGGCATGGATGTTGTGTTCGTCTTACGGCACTGGCTCTCTCCCTTCCCTAGAATCAGTGACCCTAAATTAGGGACGGGCGACTGCTTATAGCCCATTGAGTTGCTCACGGTGGTCGCTAAACCTCCAATCAAAAAAAATTCCTGCTCTGTGGTGCCATCCACCGGTTTAAGTTGGCGTGAAATTCCATTTGGATAATGATTTTTGCAATTTTCTTTCGTTTCCATGATTAAATTTGCAGCCCCGGTGGCGCAGTGGTCTAAGCGATGGCCTATGGTCATTCGTCCGTAAGGGGTCCGGGTTCGAGTCCCGGTGAGGCATGGATGGTGTGTTTGTCTTACGGCACTGGCTCTCTCCCTTCCCTGGAACCAGTGACCCTAAATTAGGGACGGGCGACTGCTTATAGCCCATTGAGTTGCTCATGGTGGTCGTTAAACCTCCATTAAAAAAACAAAAAAATAGTCAAATTTCTTCATGCACAAAAGAGCGGACTTCGATGTTTTGTTGCAGTATGTTTCCCTAATAGATTTAATCGAAACACTGTCTGTTGTACTTGCATCCCACTTTTTGTGATGTGCGCATATCCCTTCAGCAAATTATGAAAACCCGGAACTGACACCTAATACAACGTAAACAGTCGAAAACACGCGAAGGCGAAAGTATTGGGGAAATTAGCTGAAGCGAACAGAATACGCCAAAACAACTGAAAAATGTAAATTTAAATGGCACTTCAAGCAAAATATGAGCAACAGAGTACGGCACAAATCGTACAATGAAGCAATGTTTGGAACACACCTAAAATGTATGTATACGACAGTCGTTACAGCGCAGCCTTTAGAATGATCACGGCACCAAGAATATGGTTAAAATATTACCAAAATAAATCTCACTACTTGTGTAACAGCAGCAAGTGCAGGAATGTCGACAGAAAGAAGTTAAAGAATTTAACAGAACTAAAAAAATAGAAACTTCCATGCCAGTCATCCGTGAATCTTCGGTGAAAGAATATGGTGAAAATCAAGAAGAAATACGTTCAAAGAAATGACAATCAAAGGAGACAAAAGGGTGTCTTTAGCTGGGTTTTCCTTATATATTGTGTAAGGGTGTCTCTGCTGGGCTTTCCTTATATATTGTTCCTTTGCATAAAGCCGCTGAAATTCACGATCCTCCACTTCTTGACGATGAATTGAGCTTTCAGATAGTTTAAATATTCATATTTAAACTGACATATTTTTGCATTAATGAATTGAAAACAGGGTATACGTATTAGCTTCATACAAAATGTCCTTTCCAGTTTCAAGAAACATATTTTCGTTCTCTCTCACTGCAGATAATTTAGAACAATCTTAAGTAGAGTTTGACAAGGAATTGCGGAAGTTCTAATATTTAACGTTAACTGAAAATAGTAAACCGCTCAGGCATGTAGAGATTGTATAAAATGCTTTTCGCTCTGTCACTTTTGTCTGGTTTTTTGTTTTTGAAATTTCATATCAACAACACACCATTAATTTTCGAAATTAGTGAAAATGTGCAATATTTTTACAAAATCTTTAAAATTGCACCTGATTTATGTCCTTTTAAAGACATGAAATATTTTAAACATGGTTTGGTCATCTAATTATAGATAATTATATTTATAACTATTAGAGTCACTTGCCAGTGCTTCATTTCTACAGCATCGGAATACATTTGATTTAGCTTGCTTGCAAAATAAATATCCGATTAAAGTGAATTATGAAAGTACCACTTCCATTTTAATGGAAAATTCAAGATTAGATTGTATTGGAGAAAATATATTATCTTTCAGATTATTATTGACAGTTATGCATAAAAACTAGCGCAAGTGGCCATTCTAGTTTGACATACACTATATTGACAAAAGTAACCGGACACCCCTTCAAAAGCAAATGATCGGATCCATTGCGTTGTTAAGATGCGCGGTACAGCTGCAAACGGTATAAAAACAAGACTGCAGCTCACCGCGAACATATCGCACTGTGAGGTTGAGTGATAATGTCGCGGCGGGTGAGAACTGACTTAGAGAAAGGAAAAAGTGTGGAGTGTTATATTAGTAGGCTGTCCATAAAAGAAACCGAGAGTTGTTTAAACATACCCAAGTCAACTATTTTGGATGTACTGAATACGTAGAAGACACATGGCGTGCCTGAAGCAGCAAAACGTACCGGCAGACCAAAGGAAATCAGTGATGGAAGACGTCGAAGCCTCAGGAGAGTGGTTACAGCTAATCGACGGATTACTGCACATGACTTCAGTGTATAGGTGAAGGAAAATGCTGGAACCTCTGAAGGTACACGTACCATTTGCAGAGAACTTCATTCCATGGGTTACCGTGGTCGTGTGCGGCTGCTCATAAGTCTTACATCTCCACCCGGAATGCTACTCGTCGTTTAGCAAGGTGTAAAGAACCTTTATCGTGGACCGTAGATAAATGAAAAGATGTCCTATGGAGTCCTGAATCCAAATACACCATCCATCAGTCTGATGGCCATATGTGGGTATGGCGGCAGCAGGGGGAACGCTATTTACCACAGTGTACTGTTCCTACGGTCAAGTTTGGAGATGGCAGTGTACTCGTGTGTGTGTGTGAGGTGGGGGGGATGTTTTTCGTGGTATGGTCCCGGCCCATTGGTTATCGTGGACAAACCTATTAACCAGCACTTCTACCTCGATATTCTGGGCAATTATGCCCTACCAACTCTATGGCAATACTATGGAATAGAGTCTTGTTGGTACCAGCAGGATATAGCACCGAGTCATAAAGCAAGGACTGTTACGGTGAGGTTTGACGATAATTCCATATCGTGTGTGGACTGGCCAGCACAGAGCCCTGATCTTAATTCCATAGAGCACCTATGGGAGGAATTAGAGCGCCGCATAAGAAGTTTGGAACCAAGGCCTACTGCTAAGAAACAGTTAGCAGCAGCATTATGTACTGAATGGAAGCCCATACCTATCGCTGTGTTCTAAAACCTTGTCGTAAACATGTCTCAAAGGGTCAGTGCATGCATATTAAGGTCAAAGGTTGACCAACACCGTACTAATGTATGTCAATAAATGCTATGTTGTGCTTCTCTTCTAGGTGTCCGGTGACATTTGTCAATATAGTGTATTTCATACCGGAAATTGTTGATGGCAGATATCAACCTTTCCTAAAACACTCAACTTTATTTCTGCAAGCCTTAATTTGGGTAAATGTTTTACATTGCTTAGAATGTTGAGTTTTATTATGGACATTCTAGAAGTGAAATCATTTTATTGCCATGTTTAAAATTAAGTTATTATGAAAAACTATATGTGAAGACAAACGCTAGTGCCAAAAATGATATTTCATTTTTGGCACTAGCGTTTGTCTTCAAAGTTTTGTTGTTAGCGGAAGAAGAAAGTTTGGAAGATTCTCTTTTTAATTACTCTGCTCAAAACATTTAGGAGATAACGCAGTTTATACTTTATACTCTAGGGCACGAAATGTTTGTGTAACTAAAATGTAAACTACAGGCAAGTTAATGCACGTAACTGAACAAAATTTGCTCACGGAAATTAACGAAATCAATTTTAGTGACATTTGCTGCAATAAATGAAATTCGTCAAGATATGACATACGAATACGAATACCAAGAAATGAAATTACGTGGGGCTGAAGGGCCTTTGGTAGGGCGTATGCCTTCCTTTAACGGCTAACAATGCAGCACACCGGTTTGGCATGAACTGAATACAGGGATTTATGAGTTCTTGTGGAATTCTCCGCCACTCAATCAGAAGAGAAGTTTTCAGTCGCTGAACAGTCCAGAGAGGTGGATGTTCAGATGCAAGACGTAGTCCAAGTATATTCCAAACATGTTCAATAGGAATCAGATCTGGGGAGCTTCAAGGCCACTTCACACTTTGGAGATCCTCCTCAGAAAAGAAGCGGTTCACAAGCTGTGCTCGATGAGATCCACAGTTATCGTCCATAAGAATGAATGCATCTTCAATAGATGCAGCGTAAAAGAAAACAATGGGCCGTGGGATTTTATCCCTATACCTATTGCCAATCAGTGTACCATTCCAGATGGCACAGAGGCCTGGACGACCACTCATAATGCCTCCCCATACCATCAGACAACCTCCACCATAGAAATGCCAGTCTTGCTCAGAAAGAGGACTAATCCGTGTTTTTTGCTTTCTCCATAAGAGCACTCGCCTACTGTCAGGCTGCAAAGGGGAATCAAGACTCGTCAGAGACCAGAATATTAATTCAGTCTTCACATTCCCAGTCACGATGCCCCAAAGCCCATTCGTAACGGGCAGAACGGTGACGTACGGTTGATGGAACACAAACTAGAAGTCGGTGAGCACACAGGCAAACATAATGAAGGCGTTTGCGAATCGTTTGTATTGAAACATTTAGTCCTGGGGCCATACAAAGCTCGTGCTGCAGTTGGGCTGCATTTAATCTCCTGTTCCTTCTAGCGGTCAGTGATAAATATCGGTCTTCATTTGGCAAAGTTGAAGATGGACGACTTTAACATCGACGAGCACTTTATAACGTAACCATTTTTCGTGTGCGAGATTGGTGTTACGCTATGTTTAAAACCATGAGTAAGGAAATGTTGAACTAAATGAGAATACGATACAATAGTTGCACGGGAAAGCTCAATTTAAGGTTTTACAGCCAGACGAAACATATACAGAAGTACAACTTACATTTAACCTTTCATTGGTCCAGCACAGTAGATGAAATCCCAATTATTTTATTATCTGTGAGTTTTACAGTTCACAGATGATACCTTAACTATCTGTCGTATAATCTAGCTTAACAAAGATCGAACATCTCCACACACACACACACAGATACATACTAAGAAACTGCTGTATCGTCCTATTTATCTAACATTCTTATCACATTCATACGTCACCCTCTCTGACCTCAGAAGTGTTGCCAACCTCATTAACGTGAGAGAGAAGATATCACATTAAGTTTAGAAAGTGCAAAATAGAAAACCTCAAATTTGCATAGGAAAATAAACTAAAAATGAAAGTTAAATTAGAATATACGCCACAACTTCCAATTTGACGAAACAGATACCACAGTCTAGAAATGACGAGTTTTGAAACTCCACAGGCTTTGGCGACGATTTGCCGGGCTTACCCGGCTTCCAACCTACCGATAACTCTCCACGCTGTGGATTCGATATAACACTCAGACATCATTGATTTGGCATTATCAATCACATTGCCGAGACATCATCAACAGAAAACAGTTCTGCTGGGTTTTGGTGCGATAACACACTCCTAACGTCTGATTTTTTTATCCGCTTTTGATAACACGTGATTCGGAATGTCACAAGCAGTAATTTACATCTTACATGAGTGCTGACTGAATTTACGGTTCATTTAGAATGAACTTATCCAACCTAGCTATGCTGTCTGGTGTCTGTGCTACGATTTTGTGTCGAACCTCCATTATCCCTTAATTGTTTTGAGCAGTGCATTTTAGTACTTTCTTGTGGGTCGGCTGGGTAATGACGTTCGGAAAAATATCCCACTCCTAATTTAGGGGACATCTGGCCAGGAAAGGAAACGAACCAGAAGTAAAACAAAAAACAAACTGTATTCGGCTCGCAAACGCTGGATATCTGTCTGAACAATCAGCGACAGATACCTAGCGAACTGGAGCATTGTTCACATGCTCTCGTTTATACACTACAACGAAAACACGGAAAAACTGCAAAACTGAAAACAAGAGCCCCCCTTCCCCGCAGGGAAGACTACTAATTTCTGTCAAGCTGTGTTTTCCCACTTACAGTGAAATTTAATTAGAGTTCTATTACGTTGTATAAGATATTTTCTCTTAGGAAAGGTAATGAGGATTGCACGAAACACACGACTAATGCTCTGCATCGAACAGTTTGTTACTATACTGGGGGAACGGGGGGGGGGGGAATCCGTGCACATCGGATTTCCCATGCCACAGTGGTGAAATCCTCACTGGGAATTGCAAATTGTTCGGGAAATCGGGTCTGGAGATTATTATCAACTTTGGCGTTTATGTAGTTAGATAGTAAATACAGAGATTAATGATCCTGAATTTATATATTGCTAATATTACGGCCATTTTAGACGAGCAAGAATAATCGATCTTCATCATTGGATTGTCTGCTGTAAATTAGCTACCCATGGCATTTCCTGTAAAATACACGGTGATACGAATTGTTCGGCGAAATGAGCATTATTTTTTGATCATATAAAGTGTAATTTGTAAGAGTTCGTTTAAACGTTGCTAGAAAGCAACAAAAATGTGAGAAATATAAAATTTTGTATGGGTTAGGCATGAAGTATTTGTTTTAGCTGACACAAAAGGGAAAGTAATGTATTCGAATATATTCAAATATTATGTGAGAATGTATAAAATACTAAGCGTTCCGGGCGAAACTTACACCGATTGGTTAAAGTTTCTTATTTAGATGGACGGGTATTGTGTTTTAGGTGTAACATTTTTTGATCAAAGACTAGAGTAACGTAGCACTGGCATCCCGTAGCCTTCCACCAGCCCTACCACTGAGGGCATGCGAGGAGATTGCTAGGAAGGACCTCGAGATCCCTGTAAATAATACTGCGATGAAAAGCTACGGTGATCTATCCTAATCATGTGCAAAATTAATTTTTGTTCGAGTTAGGGACCCTGCATAATTTTCGAGGGCACACCATCCCCCACCGCTATTTCGCGTTACGTGATTAAAAGAGTTGTGCGAGTTGCCAAAATTTTGAGTTTCTTCTGGAGCACTAACTGATCATGATCCTTGACATAAAAAATGTGAATATCCTTGAAAATGAGGTGGTTTTTCATTTTAATAGAGGCACAACATCATTAAAGGTAGGTCTACTTTTGTCACTCATGTTGCAACATGCCTGGTGGGATTTCTCTGTAGTTATCTGCGGGCTCATAGCCAGACAGAGTTGGGAGGGCCGCTTAATATGACTGAGGTCGGGAAAAGGCAATAAAGGAGGGCGGGCAAAGAATATAAAGGAGGGCGGGCAACGACTATTTTTTTTTTTTTTTTTTTTTTTTTTTTTGATTGGAGGTTTAACGACCACCGTGAGCAACTCAATGGGCTATAAGCAGTCGCGCCCGTCCCTAATTTTGGGTCACTGGTTCCAGGGAAGGGAGAGAGCCAGTGCCGTAAGACAAACACAACATCCATGCCTGACTGGGATTCGAACCCGGACCCCTTTCGGACGAATGATCAGAGGCCAGCGCCTTAGACCACTGCGCCACCGGGGCGGCGGCAACGACTATAAAGGAGGGCGGGCAAAGACTATAGAGGAGGTCGGGCAAATCCTCTAAAGGAGGTCGAGCAAAGACTCTAAAGGAGGTCGGGCAAAGACTATAAAGGAGGTCGGGAAACGACTCTACAGGACGCCGGGCCACGACTATAAAAGACGCCGGGCCATGACTATAAAGGACGGCGGGCAACGTCTGTAAAGGAGGTCGGGCAAAAAGATATACAAGAGGTCGCGCATCGGATTGTAGTGTGAGTCGCTAGGACCAACAACACGAAAAGCAGATCGGAAACCACCTGGCCTGGCCGCCCCTAGCTGCTGCCCAGGCTGGTCAAATTGTCCACTGTACTTTTCTGCAATTTCAGTAGCAGAGCAGTAATTTATATATTGATAATAAAATGAATAACAATGTTGAGTTACACGTTTTCAGAAACCAGAAAATTTCCATGGAGTTTACGGTTAAATCGCTTCAAAAGGTACAATTTTAAACTTCTATCCTAACGTGGTTATTATTCACGGAGAGCTGTTCCGCGCAGGTTTGTATTGCGCCACTGATTACACATCCGACCCTCCCCAAATTTCAGATTTTCATTTTGAATGCTGTCTCACAAAGGGACTTCGCTAGACTTCGAAAACAGGATGGGCGACGGGTGGGCGAGCATTATATTTGGTGGGGCGAGCTTGATAGCAACTTTATTTTATAAAACACTAAAAGAACGAATTTTAAAGCTTTTTTTTTGTTGTTGCAGTTTGAACGAACACCGTGAGCAACTCAGTAGGCTATAAGCAGTCATCCGTCCCCAATTTAGGACCACTGACTCCAGGGAAGGAAGAGAGCCAGCACCGTAAGACAAACACAACATCCGTGCCTCACCGGGATTCGAACACTGACCCTTTTCGGACAAACGGTCATATGCAAGCGCTTAGACCACAGCGCCACCAGGATGGCTTTAATGCGTTTCACTACCGGCTACAAAGGAATTCGTGCAATGCCCACCCCTCCACCTGGACACACATATATACACAGATGTGACTAGTTACGCCACTAGTGTAAGATACGAGTGTTGGTAGAATGTAGTGTTACACCTTTTGCTGACTGTGAATGCATTGTCTTAAATTACTGTACAAAATTTTACATTTTTGCTTACGAAAATAGTACTGTACCTAGAACAACTTATTTAAAAGAAAATGTTTTTGTTTATCGAAATCAAATTTTTACATCGTGTCACGCAGACACAATATCTCTCCTCCTTAACTCTCTTTCTGTAAGCCAGCGACTTTGACTTTGCGTAGCACTCCTTTCCTAGAAAGCAGTCATCAGCCATTTTCTGCACTTTCACTGTCCCGGGGGCAGTCTTAAGAGCGTTAGATTCCCCTTTCCTTGCTGGAATCGCCTATTTTGTAAAAAGACAAAAAAAAAAAAAAACAACAAAAAAAAACATCATAGCAATTAGTTGGAAATCCCCCCGCCCCCATTGAATTCCTATCTACCCTACTGATTAGCCTCCTGGCCACACAAACATGAATAAGAGGATTACACTAAGGAATTGGAGGAGTGGAAAACAACTGAATTTTCATGTCCCGGCGGATGCTATTTCGATAACCTGTTTTTTTTTTTTTTTTTTTTTGAGACGTGAACAATGCACTTCTTAGGGAAAATTACGTAGGGCTACATGAAATAAAACACAAGACTTATTATTAGGCAAAGTCCAGATTTTACTTAAAACTAAATATACTAAAAAATGGCATATTTTGAACTAGGTGGGCAAGACAAATTGTTTTTTTTTTATTGGAGGTTTACCGACCACTGTGAGCAACTCAATGGGCTATAAGCAGTCGCCCATCCCTAATTTAGGGTCACTGGTTCCAGGGAAGGGAGAAAGCCAGCGGCGTACGACAAACACAACATTCATGTTTCATCGGGATTCGAACCCGGACCCATTTTGAACGAAAGATCAGAAGCCATCGCTTAGACCACTGCGCCACCGTGACGGTCGTGATTTTGTACAGTGTTGATTTAGGTTCTGACCGATCAGTCATTTGCAGAGCTCTCCTGTTACGTTATGATAGATTCGGAGATTTACCGAGTCATTCGTCTGCCATTTGCATTTCACATCACCAACCGTAGATTTAGGAATCTCCAACGCTGCTGAAATTCATATACGGAGAGGTTGCTTATGTAGCATCACGTTATCAATCCGCCCTGAAAGAAATAAATCTGTCGATCGAGGGATCTTGCATTCACAGCCGTGCTATTGCCTCACCATAGCTCTACAAGCACATTTATATATGAGTCTGTAAGGTGGAGCTTGCTAATGGCTGAATTCACTATCAATAAATGGATGGGTGGATACTAATGGTAGAGAAATGTATTTCCAAAGCAGTTTTCCCACGTTTTAGACAAAACGTGGTGAATACTTGCTGTGCCGCCTCGGTGGCGCAGTGGTCTAAGCGATGGCCTCTGATCATTCGTCCGAAAGGGGTCCGGGTTCGAATCCCGGTGAGGCATGGATGGATGTTGTGCTTGTCTTACGGCCCTGGCTCTCTCCCTTCCCTGGAACCAGTGACCCAAAATTAGGGACGGGCGACTGCTTTATAGCCCATTGAGTTGCTCACGGTGGTCGTTAAACCTCCAACCAAAAAAAAAAAAAAAAAATACTTGCTGCTCGTTTACGTCATCAAATTATAAAAATTCTCCATACGACTGGAACACAACACTCAATAAAATAATAAACGGGGACGAAAATAAGTGCAAACCTGAAATTGTGCATGGCATCACGCAAATCTTCCACCGTCATATCTATAAACAAAACTCGCATACTTAGCAGGGAAACTATGGCTTTAGGGCCCAAGGGTAGATTTACGACTAGGTTAACCTAGAGCAACCGGGCTGTGATAATTTCTAAAAGTACAGCGCGAAAAGCAATTAACTTCACTCTTTCCTAACCTGGACAGTGCGTTAAATTTTTTTCTTGAGAATAATGACTTCTAATGCATCTAATGAAAGGTCTTTTGGTGCTCTTAAAAGAGTTAATAATTATCTTAGGAACGCATTCACGGATTTAAGACTCTTCAGTTTGGCTAGTTTTGCTGCAAATGCCGAACTTATAATATTGTGTTGTCGGAAAAGTCATGACTTATTTTGGCACAAGATGGCGGTTGGGCGGATTTGGAAGTACTAGAGACATACGCAGCTCTGTTATCGCTATGGCATTCGACAGGTGCCAGTTTTAGCTGCAGTCTAAAAGGGGAATAGTGAGCGATTTGGTTGATTTGTGGAGATTTGACATGAAGTTGAAGATGGAAGACTAAGCTGTGCATTTTCGCCATATTTTACTGTTTTACTTCCGTAAAGGGAAGAATGCGCGTCAAGCTTGTGAAAAGTTGCGTAAAGCGTACGGTGATAATGCTCTACAAGAACGTCCGTGCCAGCGGTGGTTCGCAAAATTCCGTGCGGATGATTTTGACCTCAACGATCTTCCTCGGTCCGGGAGGCCCACCGAGGATGATGACGACCAAATTAAGGCATTGATCGAGTCAAACCCATGTTACACGACACGAGAGATTGCAGACACATTGCACATCCATCATTCAAGCGTTCACGACCACCTGAAGGAGCTGGGATAGGTAAGCAAGCTCGATGTGTGGGTTCCTCATGAACTCAAAGAAGCTCAATTGACGGCGCGTATAAACATCTGCGGTATGCTCATTAAACGTGAGGAAAACGATCCTTTTTTGAAGCGACTGTTAACTGGTGACAAAAAGTGGATTGTGTACAACAATGTGCTGCGCAAACGGTCTTGGTCCCGACGTGCTGCTTCGCCTCAAACGACATCCAAAGCAGACATTAATCAGCGGAAGGTTCTGGTCTCAGTGTGGAGGGATTGTAAAGGTGTCGTGTTTTTCGTGCTCCTACCACAGAACCAAATAATCAATTCGAATGTGTACTGTCGGCAATTGGAGAGTTTGAACGAATCCATCATCCAGAAACGTCCAGAGCTCGTTCATCGTAAAGGTGTTGTGTTCCATCACGACAACGCAAGAAAACACACAAGTTTGATCACCCGCCAAAAATTATTGTAGCTTGGGTGAGATGTGTTGCCACACTCAGCATACTCGCCTGACCTTGTGCCGTCGGACTTCCACTTGTTTTGCTCTCTTTAACAGTCCTTGCGGGGTATAACGTTCAATTCAGATGAGGCTGTAAACTAGCACCTTGTACAATTTTTCGCTACGGAAGACAGGTCTTTCTATGAACGAGGCATTCTGCAGCTCACTGAAAGATGGCAAAAGGTGTTATCGAACAAAACGGGCATTATATCATGGATTGATCTTTGTTCTTTCTATCAATAATTGACCTATGCAAAACATGGCTAAAATACATCATGACTTTTCCGACAACCCAATAGAACTTGATTTTGAATATACGAGGGTTGTACCAAAAGTAATGCAAAAGTGGGCATAAATTTTTTATTAACTGAGAGAGGTTGTTCAAATTGCATGTTGGTAGAGTAACTCTTCCTCTATTGTAACCCTTTCACTGCAAATTCGAAGGAGAGAAGGATGGAAGTCTGCTCTGATCTGTTGGAAGCGTTTGAAGATAACGAAGATCCCTTTTTTTATCAATCTGGTTACATGGGATGAAACGTGGGCGTATCTTTACGATCCGGAAATGAAGATTCAATCGATGGAATGGCGTCACACCTCTTCACCAATGCCTAAGAAGTTCAAAAGCCAGCGATCAGCACAGAAAGTCAGGGTGACTGTTTTTTGAGATGATAGAGGTGTAATTCTCCTTGATTTTCTGGAACATGGCCGTACCGTGACCAGCGAGCCGTACATTGAGACATTCAAGAACCAGCGAGCGGTACATTGAGACATTCAAGAACCAGCGAGCGGTACATTGAGACATTCAAGAGCCAGCGAGCGGTACATTGAGACATTCAAGAAGCCTAGAGAAGCCATAAGGAGGAAGAGACCGATCAAGAATCTGAAAAGGATCCACATTCACCATGAGAATGCGAGACCACATACATCTTTGGCAACAAACTAGGCTGTACGGTGGTCCCCCATCCACCGTACGGTCCAAATCTGGCGCCTTCCGACTTCCACCTGTTCGGCCTAATGAAGGACAGTCTCCTGGTACAACGATTTGATGACACAGATGAGGTGAAAGTGGCTGTGAAGAAGTATGTACAACAGTCAACACCTGAATTTTTTCAAAGAGGATTCGAGAGTTGGGTTCAAAGAACTGGGTACAACAGTCAACACCTGAATTTTTTAAAAGAGGATTCGAGAGTTGGGTTCAACGATGGCGCAAATGCATCGCTTGTGATGGAAACTATGTTGAGTAGTAACTTTGTATAGAGAAAGAGTTACTCTGCTAGCATGTGTAATTGAAATGACCTCTGTCAGTTAATACGAAAGTTATGCACACCTTTGCATTACTTTCGGTACCAACCCTCTTATTGAAGTCTTTGCTGCATGAATTCGCGTCGATACCAGAAGAGGAATCATTGTTTTTTTTTCTTTTTTTCCAATACCGATAACAGTTCAAGGGGAATTTTAAAACTTTAATGTTGTCAGACTTTTTTAACTAATTTTTTTAAATTAAATTTATTGTAGATTGTAGCTGACTCGTTAATATTTTATTTAAATATGGTAACAAAGTATTTAATTTTTTTCTTTTCCTCTCAGCGTTTTTGTTATGATAAGAGACATCCATACGCAATTTGAAAGGATACGTACAAAAATAATTGTAAATAGCCAAAATGATCAGTTATCAACTTAAGTTTGTTAAATATTATGGAGTGCGGAGGGGAACCTCCAGGTAAGTCTAGCTTAGAACCCTCCAAATTTTAATTCCCCCATTGCAAGCAGCTACGTTTTGAATACGCCTTGTGTAATCCATTTTAACGCTATCCAAATTTTCAAATTTCTGTTTTGTATCTGCCTAAATATAAACACCAAATCATAAAGAAAATCCGAAGGTAAGTTATGTTTTTGTAAACACACACATCAGTTCTCGTGACAGTATAACCGGAGACACGTTATGAGTGTTGGTGGCAATACTGCCAATGCATTTTTTTCACAAAATGATTGGGGTGCCTATTTCCTAACGCTTTCGGAAAGTTCTGTGATCGCGGCCATACACCAATCACCGCTTTACCAATTAGCGGATTCAAATACCAGTCTGACTTCAGGATTTAATTTTGAGATATTTAAATTGATCGTGGTTTCCAACATAAAATATTTCATGTTTCGAGCATTATTTATGACCGTATGTTCAAATAAAAGCGTTTCCAGTCAGTTCTCGGGAGAATAACACGAGCATGCCGCATATAGCAAAAGAAAATAATAAATTTGCATATCAGGGATACATTAATTATTTAACAAATAAAATCTAGTTAGTTAGTGGTTGTTAGTATTTTTTTAATTTGTTTCTTACGCTAGAACTTGAAAAACATTTCACTGCATACGTGCACATTTAGTTCGTGCAGAACTAACCAAAGAATCAAACAGCATCAAAGTTCTGAATGGTTAAGAAAATTCCTTTTAAAGCCAGTGTAATTTCAAAGAATAGTTACGATGTTCTTTACTCTGATGTTCATTTACTTTGTTATAGCTGAAAATTGTGTTTGAGGGATTTTCATATTTCCCCTTATTCTGTCTTTCCGATACGTTCTAAAGTTTGCTAACGGCGAATTTGTCACACGCGAGGATTTGCGTGTCCCTCATTGCATTATTCCTTAAATCTTTTATAATATCTTTTAAATTGTTACTGGCTTATTAAATTTCTGTAGTTAATTACTTAATTGAAAATGCTAATCTACTCTCACTTGAGAGAATATACCAACTGGTAGGATCATCATCATCATCATTGTCAACCATTATCAATCCACTGCTGGACGAAGGTCTCCCCAAGTTTCCTCCACAACAGTCTGTCTTGTGCCAGTCTCCTCCATATCACCCCTGCATACTTTCGAATTTCATCCACCCATCTCCCATGTGGTCTTCTTCTGGGTCTTTTCCTGTCCCTTGGAATCCAATCTAAAATTTCGGCTGTCCATCGATGATCTGTCCTTCTGGCAGTATGTCCAGCCCATTGCCATTTCAGGGATTTAACTCTGATCATGATGTCTTCCACTCTTGTCATTTTTCAGATCCACGAGTTCCTCTTCTTATCTCTCCTGGTTACACTAAGCATGCACCTCTCCATGCTGCTTTGAGTTGTCTGCAGCCTTTGTATGTCTCTTTTAGTTAAGGTCCACGTCTCTGCACCATACGTAAGCACTGGAAGGATGCATTGATCAAACACTTTTCTTTTAAGACATAATGGCATATTGCTCTTGAAAATTAGGCTGTTTCTTCCAAAAGCTCTCCAGGCAAGTTTTGTACGCCGATTAATTTCTTCATCAATGTGACCCTCACTTGATATCTGCTGTCCAAGATAAACGTACGTGTCTGTTATCTCCAGCTTTTCTCCATCAATTGTGTAAATGGAACTTAAAACTTTTATTCTGTCCTCAGTCGTGTTTTACAATTCATTTGACACACTACACTCTTTAAAATCCGAACATGAACAACTTCAGTTGGTAGAAATAACGTAACGTGAACAATATCGTTAGCTCAAATATTCGGAATCATAAGTATATAACTACCGATTGTACTCATTCGTCACACACAATAGCAGATAACAATCCTTTTACAAGACTATAACACCTCGTTAACTACAACATCTTAACTATAACCTTTACTATATCCTTTTACAGAATATAGTGTTGTTGTCTACCCCTCGCACCTAGAATATTCGTTTTTATTTACCTTTCGACAAGCTGTCAGTTGTTACCAAAACGTATGAAAAAATTTAAAAGTTAAGATGTGGTGTTGAAATTGAAAGTACTTCTAACTAGTAACAAAATGTACGTAAGAAAATGAAATTCAAACAGCACTGTTAAAATGGAGAAATGAGCCAGACTTTATTGACTGCGAATTCTCCACAGAGAATATAGAGTGTAGAAATTTAGCACGTACTTCTAACTCGTCAAATCTTAGAATACCATTTACCAAACCGCAGCTAGGAACGGAAAACTTAATAATTATTCTTATGCTTCAGCATTAAAGCAAGAGTTCTGCTGCAAGGTATTTCATGCGAAGCACTAATTCTTTGCTTACCAAAGTCGTATCTCATAAGTTGTAACAAAATTCCTGAATTTCGAGTTTGACAGTTTTTCAGTTACACGCAGAGAAATCTCCTTGATCCGTAAGAAATGTTGTTTTAAGGAGTGAGTGAGTCATCTTCAACAGTATGGCATGCTGGATAACCATACGCACGCACGCACTTACATGACACTGTCGTCCAATTGATTAGAATCACCTCATGTTACATCTACTAAATGGAAACATTCATCGTCAGTGTAACAGTTTTAAGAGTTTTGAGGAAACAAATGCGGCGAAGCATAGTTGAGCGCTTTATAAACTACTTAAAGCTTTCAGACAATACATCAGTTACTCATTAAATCCGTAAAATACGGGAGCTCAAACTTTAGAAAACAACTTCACCAGGATCGAAAACTTTCCCCTTCTCATTTTGGACGAAAGTTTAAAAATATTTCCCACCCACTGTTTCACATATAATGAATTCACGCAGATAATGACGTCCTTTGAACATTTTAATTAAGCGAAGGAACAAAATATGTGAAGCAGTATGTAACGTGCAATTAATTCCAGTATTATTCAAAAGATAAATGTTTTACGCAGTTTCTTCTGGTTTAATTTTTTAAAGTACATATCTAATAGGCGATTATTTCAATAATTATATTACTGCGAATGTATGTCTTTACGGCTAATAAACTGCAATATATAGTTTAACCTTAGAAAGTAAATTCCAATTTTGTAAGCGTTTATTTTTGCTGTTTTAGCTGATAAAATTTGTTAATGTAGAAAGGAGTCACAATCATAACAGAATTAATGTAATACACGTAATTAAAAGAAGTGCGAATGACACTAACTGCGGCAAGACCAGGGTGGATTACAACACTTAATTTGAGTCATCGTTAAGTTTTACGAACGCTTAACAGGTCCGTGACCTGAAAAATAAGATGTGTTCACAATGCACGTTTCGAAGATTGAAAGCAATCCTCACTAGTTTTGTATTGTTTACGACAAACTAACACCAGTTGTAAAATTAAGAAACAAACAGCATTATTTCACAATTATTTTATTTTTCGTGTCGATCAAGATTTTGCTGTGGTTTGGCTCCACATCTTCAGCACCATAAACATTCGAATCGCATGCGATATAATCAACGGTGTTGGTGATGACGGGGTTTTGTTAGTTGCTTCCACGTGCTTCATAGAAATTGCGTGCATGCCATGTTATTGACAAGGTGCAAATAATTTTGATTTATGTGGAAAGCTTCCAAAATATCAAGTTTGATGGTAGAATCCGGCTTGTCGATAAGTTCCGTTTCACAAAGAGAAATCTATGGTCATTTTCATGACGGTGTTCACTCATCGACGATTTCTTTAGATTAGAGTTTCGTATATAAGTCTTATGCTCCTAGAATCGATAACGCAAGGCCACAGCAAAATGTCTTAACTCACAGCTCAATTTATATACTCTAATGCAAGTAACCCCTTTTAGGTACTAAGTAAAACTTCAGTTCCTTTCCATTTTGAGTAAAACAAACCGTACTCTAACCCAGAGCCCACTCAGTCTATTTTGATGTCGTTGAACAGTTTATAACTTAACACTTACCTCAAGCAATGATTTTAAGCTAGGATATAACGAAGTAAATTTCTCCGTCATTTTTGGTCTACGCCGGGATTCGAACCCGAGGCCGCTTATTCCGGAACAAGTCGCTCTACCAACTGAGCTACGCAGACGATTATTCTGATTCCTATCTGCCTTTATGTCGTGTGCGTCCTGCTGGCAGGTACGTCACATCTCCCCCCCCCCCGAAAAAGAGCCGGGGGCATGGCCCACGGGTCAGCCGTGACCATGAATCGTTGCAGGCAGCCATCCACTGTAGAACGTGCACTTGAGAACTCCCAGTCAATCTGCTGTGTGGAATGCAACATCACACATTTATTTTTCGAAGCGCTGGAGAAGGGATTCTCTGATTTTTCCTATCTCGCGGTGTGGAAAGAACATCACACCAATGCGAGATTTTGAACGGCCGGGTCATCCGGATAGTTCGGGCGCCATTATAACGAAGTAAATTTCTCCGTCATTTTTGGTCTACGCCGGGATTCGAACCCGAGGCCGCTTATTCCGGAACAAGTCGCTCTACCAACTGAGCTACGCAGACGATTATTCTGATTCCTATCTGCCTTTATGTCGTGTGCGTCCTGCTGGCAGGTACGTCACAAGGATCAAGCTACCTATGAAGGCTAATTAATAGATAACTTTCGATGACCTTTGGCAGCATATGAAAGATGTGTAAGACGATGTCTCCCAGCGTCATTTCACTCTCCTGATTGGTGGGCATTGCTTGGCACAGTCTCTGAAAAACAGAGTAAAGTGAAAATGACTGCCTATCCGGAAACATGATTTCACTCCGAGGTACACTCCCTGGTCAGGCTGAACGATGTGACTCGCGGTACCGAAAGGAACATCTGCATTTGTATCAATCTGATGCAAAGTCACACTCTGTCTTTCCGCATCAAAGCTTCCACACACGTCCCGTGCCTGTCTATTTTTGATGTAGAATGCTTGCCACTGCGTTTCTCATCCGTTTAATCCATGCGCCTTTGTTGTAATTTTGAAGACCGTTCTAACACTCTCCTGGCCTGGGAGCCATATACGTTTTGCATTTGGCGATATATCCCGACTGACAGGCGTTTACCATTTCCAGAGATACCAAATCAACGCGCGAACCTCCGAGTGAAATTATGTGTCCAGAAGAGTCGACCATTTTGCTTAAACATTTTCTCCAGCACTTTGCCTTTTTATTCAAACTACTGTGCAAAACAACACCCTCTAGCCAGAAGATGTAATAACTTTGGGAGACAGATTTGCTTTTCCCTAATACATTGTCATAGATCATTTGAAGTTGTTTGATAATAACTGATTGTAGAGTAATATTTGTTTTATAACCCAACATATAATTAACTGCAAAACATTCTTCTGACTAAAGCATAAACCTGTTACAGTACGTAGTGACTTGCTTCATTGTAATGATTACTGAACTACTTGCCCATTTCCGGATAGCTTTACATCGTGCAGCTGTGACCCTACTGCACTAACATGCTTACTGTAAAGATGCCGTAAGTTGTTTACTGTAAAGCTGCAATAACTTGCTTCGCTGTCAACGTTGGTGAGTTACTTTGCCTATTCCCAGAAAGCTTCACATCGTGCATTTGTGTCTATTGCACTAACATATTTACTGTAAAGCTGCCGTAACGTGATTCACGGTAAAGCTGCAGCAACTTGATTCACGGTACAGCTGCATTAAATTGCTTCACTAAAAAGCTTACTGAATTACATAGCTTCATATCGTGCAGTTGTGTACATACTGCACTAACTTGCTTACTGTAAAGCTGCCGTAACTTGATTCACTGTAAATCTGCAGCACGTGGTTCACTGTAAATCTTACTGAATTACATAGCGTATTCCCGGATAGCTTCACATCGTTTAGTTGTGTACTTACTGCAGTAACTTGCTTACTGTAAAGCTGCAGTACCTTGTTTACTCTAAAGCTGCAATAACTTGCTTCGCTGTAAAGCTTATTGAGTTACTTTGCATATTCTCGGAAGGCTGCACATCGTGCATTTGTGTATCTATTGCACTAACTAACTTACTTACTGTAAAGCTGCCGTAACTTTATTCACTGTAAAGCTACAGCAACTTGATTCACGGTAAAGCTGTAGTAACTTGCTTCACTGAAAAGCTTACTGAATTACATAGCCTATTCCCGGATAGCTTCACTTCGTGCAGTTGTGTACTTACTGCAGTAACTTGCTTCACTGTAAAGCTGCAATGACATGCTTCACTGTAAAGTTTGCATAATTGCATAGTCTATTCTCAGACAGCTACACATCGTGTAGCTGTGTACTTAATAACATGAATCAACTAATCAAGCACTCAAACCAAAATGGCTAGATGGATATCAGATGATTCGTACGTACAAGGTTCAGTCTCTTTATTGGTCAAGAGGGAGTAGCAATACGCCAAGTTTCGCGTTAATCGCACGTTTTTTTTTATTGATGCGTGGATTTTTATGACAATGAGGATATTTTCGTTTCTCGTTTCAGGATGATGTAGTTTTTAATTTTTCTAAAGCATGTCTACTCGCTTGAATAATTTGGTATCCATCTGCCTGTAACATCTGTTTGAATATCGTTAGTATCATGTGTTCTGTCGTAAATGTTTTGAACTCGTGGCCATATTCGTTTTTGTTCATCAGGCAAATGAATTTTTATATTGTCTATATACTTTTGGAACGTCCTGAATCACCTAATCCAAGCCTCTAAGCAAATCAAGATGGGAGTTAGGAAAGCAGCGTAGTGTTTTCTCTTACACTTCAATTAAATAGCCATGTGATAATAGACGACGCTGAAATCTTAAGAATCGCATTTGTGAGAGGAAAACTTTGCCATTCAAATTAGAGTCGGAAATTTTCGCGAGATAAAAATGACGCTGCGTTTGATCCAACCTCTTTCAAGAACAGGCGGTTCTGTCTCATTTCCTACATTTCAATAATCACGTTACAAGACCTACCGTCTTCGAAGTTCTGTTTACAGACGATAAGATCGTTATTTGCACTTTACTTTCTGTCGAATAGCAGAAACACCGTAAGATAAATGCTCGGCAGTTGAATGCATGTGGACCATTTAAATTAAAATTATTCGTGTTTGATCAAACGAAGCGTCTTGTAGATATTCCTGAAGATAATTCTGCTTTCCGATGAAATTAAGTGTGTTTAATGTATCGCTAAAGATCTTAGCTTCAGTAAACAGAAGTTGTATACCGTTGGCTCTCTTCCGTATAATAGAATATTGAACTGATTTCAAAACAGTATTCTTACCTTGTTAAGTACGAATTGTTTTCATAATCTTTTAGTAATGTACATTCAAAATACCAATGCTTAAATTTTTAAGTTTGGTGAATGTTCTTTGTTAAGATTAACCGTTTACACAACTTCAGCGCAATTGATTTCATTTGCTATAGACGAAGTCATAATAGAAGTCCCTGACTTTGTAGCAGATTATGTATTTAGTAAAATATTACACTACGTTTTCACCCATGGAAATAACTTCGAACTAAAATTTGGCTTAAAAAGCAAGAAATTTAAGATCTACAGTCATTGAGAGAACATAATCGTATACACTAAAGCAGGACGTTATTACGAACTAGGAATAACGTGTTGTGCCGTCAGTGGCCCTTGCAACAACCAGGATTTCGATGTGGTATGGATACAACGCGATACGGATATATTGTTTTACAGGTATACTCCGTGAAAACACAAATTGGTCCGTGACGCCAAACTCTGGAGAAAGTTGCTCTCACAACTAAGCTACACGGACGAAATGCATTACTGTAGATTTGTCGTCTTGACACGTGCCGTACCTCTGTATTACGTCACAGTTCAGTCAAGCGAAAGCGTCAGTCCATTGGTGAATGTTCGCTGGAGGAGGATCTCTATTAAAATTTTATCCCTGAATATCATTGCTCAGGTGTTCAATTAGGTCAAGATCCGGGTATTGTGGGGGTCATTTTAGCGCTTTGAAGACAGTGCACTGCTCCTCGTGACACTGTGTGACGGTTCGAGCCTTGCAGCATGGAGCATTTTCCAGCTGGAAGTAACTCCCTCCGTCAGAAACTACCATGCACATGTACGGGTGATTCTGGTCCGCAGTGATGTTAAGACGTCTCGTGGAATCCAAATGCTGTGCAGAGGTATTAAGGAACACAATTCCTGCCGTCAAAACAGACCCCCCCCCCAGACAATTACGTCGTCTCCGCCACAAGGTAATATTAGGTAGCTGGAATCCATCGATTTGTGATGTCAGTGCTATATTTTGCTCGGTTTATAGGGGTGCATTAATTAAAAAACATGATTTTTCGGACTAATCGACATTTTCCCAGTCCCCAGGGGCCGTTTTTTGTACACTAGAGTGCAAAAATTAAGGACGAGACGATTTTTCGAATGTTACGTCATGCAGAAGTGCTCCACATCGACTCAAATCATACCAAGATGTAAGAATATGGGACAAGTGAGCAAAACCGTCCAAACAAGTAATCCAAAGGATACAAAAGCACTTTATTGAAAAGGTAGCTTCGAGCGCAACTGGACAGAAGACTGAAACGTCCATGTGACAGGCGGCTTCCAAGAAAAATCCAGTCTTTAGTAGGGGATATGATCACCCCTGACTGCGTTGCAGGATTTACAACGTCTGTCCATGTTGAGGATGAGGTTATCAAGGAGCTGTTGAGGATTCGTGGTCCATTCCTCTTGTAGCGCCAATCGCAGCTCCGGAATCGTTGCTTCCGGCTGGTGACGTGCTGCCAAGCGTCTATCGAGATGGTCCCACACGTGTTCGATTGGATTAAGATCAGGGGACCTTGCGGGCCAATCCATGCGTTGAATATCTTCACTCTCCAACAGCTCTGCGGCAGCCACTGTACGATGAGGTGTAGCGTTGTCGTTCATGAAGAGGACCTCAGCACCCACATCACCTCTAAACACACGCACGTGAGGCAGGAAAACCTTGGTACAATAGCGGACACCAGTGACTGAACCTTCTTGGAAGATGTGGAGGTCAGTACGGCTATCAAGCATGATACCGCCCCAAACGAGAATTCCGCCACCTCCAATCCGGCCCCTTTCAATGATGTTGGTGGTGTGATTGCGTGTTCCCTGCTCTCTCCAGATGTGTATACGCCCAGAATCGCTCGTCAGACTAAATCGGCTCTCATCCGTAAAGAGAACTCGACCCCATTGCTGACGTGTCCAGTTCTTGTGTTCCTGGCACCACAGAAACCGCCGTCTCCGATGAGCAGGCGTTAATGGCACACACCGTACTGGTCGTCGTGCAAATAGACCACCTTTGTGCAGCCTCCTGGTCACGGTAAAACGCGATAACGGACGTCCAGTTGTCTGTTGCATGTGCCTTGCGATTTCTCTCGCTGTCTGCCGTCTGTCTCGTTTTGTCTGTATGACAATATACCGGTCGTCCGCCGCCGTGGTTGCTCGTGGACGACCACTGATAAACTCTCGCACAGCTGTTCCTGTCGTTTGAAATGCTCTCCAAGCTCGTGAAACGATGCTGTGAGCGATCCCGAACTCCTCGGCCACACTAGTCACACTTCGACCTTCTTCCAACTTCCCAATGACAAGACCTCGGGTAAAGTCATCCAGATGTCTTCTACTGGATTGCCTGTTGGCCATATCACACGGTGACAGCAACTCGACGTCGTTCAAACCGATGTACACCGTGCAATAGCTTTCACCGAATTGCTGACCGTACACCTCTCGTGTGCTTTATACCCTTCCGACATTACCCCCCTACGTCATGCTGCATATATGCGCATGCCCTACCGTACTGGACCCTAGTCTATCTCCTGAGTGGTCTTTCGTTCCGTTCTGCCTGCTCGTTCCGCTGTTATGCTAATTTTTCCTGTTCGTCCTTAATTTTTGCACACCAGTGTACTACCGTGCGCACTGCAGACAAAGGTATCGGTTTTCATCATAGATGTGTGATAGCCGAAGGTGACGCTTGCTGTTATATCCAATTCGTGCTATTGTACGGTGAAATGTGTATGCTAAAATTCTTCTTTCCGTACTACGTTTGTACCCCAGCAAAAACACAAGTGCTGGAAAACTGCTGGCTGAAATCTTCCGCTCACGGCCCGGTAGCGGTCCGTTGCCTATCAGGTGGCGAGCCACTGATGGCCCTGCAGCATGGCCGTGAATTGGGGGCCTGCAAGCAAGTGCCACTAAGGGCCCGTTGCTAGCAACCAATGCAACCCCAACAGCAGGTGAAAGCAACGGGACTGCGCACGCGCAGAAGCAACACTTGCTGTGTCTCTCATGGCATCAGTTAGTTGAAGACTACGCTATCGCCATCGTGTTATTTTAGTGGATGTTAAGAAAAAAATGCATATGTGGAGAGGCGAATTAATTTCCTAATGAAATTCCACGTCGACGAAGATATCAGATTAAGTCATGAAATACTAGATTACAGCCATTGAGTACATCCACTCTATTCCCATGAATGACAATTCATGGAATGGAATGGAGTGGGTGAATACCAAAAAATTGAAACCGCTTGAAGCAAATGTCCTGGAAAACCATTAAAAAAACGTTTGTTGAAAAAAATGAATTATACGCTCATAAAATTTATTAATTATTTGAAAGAAAAAGACAGCAACGCTATGTGGATATAATGTACTACTCCATGGGTTGAATACACAAGACTGGGAGGAATTCGCTTCTAAAAATAACGAGAAGTAAAATAAAATATCTTTCCTGTTTAAAACAATTGTAGCTTCGGACAACGGAAAGGAAAGATAGAACGTTAAACATGTAACAGAATGTGACATGAACCCGGGTAAATATATAATAATTCACAATCTCCTTTCAAGACGACAAGGACAGTAGAAAACTTTGGAAAGCGACTTTAAGTCGGTACACTCCTTAAAAATGAGTGAAGTTCCCTTAAGGTAAAAAAAACTATCGTTACGTTGAAAAAATAAATTTATGAAATATATGAAACTGACTTTTATGAAAAATACTTCGCAATATTGTAAAATGAAAGAGAACCATTCGATTACACATTTCGCACGAGACAGACAGCTTCAAGCACATGCTCGTGCGTGGCAAACTAGTCCGGTCGGTAGAGCGCTGGACTCCCACGCCGACAGCCCTGGTTCGTATCCACCCAGATCCAAACGGGAGTGTTTTTCTGGTACGCTGAGAAAATTTCCCCAGCGCAGTACTGTAATTCATAAGTTTCGCAAGGGGAGAAAAAAAATTGTAGCTTTGGGAAACTGCGGTTATCCTAGATTTTTTTTTTATGGATACTTCTGGGAGTTTGGTGGACAAGATTCGACAAGCCATCCGTTACGTCACGTGGTTGCTGGTTGCCACTCCCGGCAAACTAGCGCTCCACATTAGGCTAGCCATCATTTCTGGCACGTGCTTGTAGGGCCGCTGAAGGGCTACTTGTGGCAGCTACTGCCTGTGATAAATAACTGATGGCCCTGTTGTGGCATATGACAACGGATGGGGTGCCAACTGTTGGCCTGAGCTGCTGGCTTTTCTGTTGGCCGCCCGGACCTTGTATTGACGATTTGGCAGCGGCAACATAGTGCTGGGCCATTGTTGGCAGTGCTGGCTGCCAGCAATGGCCCAGTGCTGACCCAGCAAGACTGTTTTTGCTGGGATTTTGAGCAATGAAGCTAATCTATTACCTCGCACAATCCTCTCCAGTTGCCGTTGCCATCGAACATCGACCAGTAGTTTCTGCCCACAGTAAGAAGGCTAACCGCTTAGTTAGTTATTTTTGTACCACTCATTGTTTACCCTTGATACAGTTACCCTTGCACAACCGTTGCGAATTCTTTGATACCATTCTTGAATTAAATGTGAACCCTAATATATGAAATCGTATAAAGCACGATTCTCAAATTACATCACAGCCACCAATGTTTAAGATCATGTGAACAACCCAAATCACGGTAGAAAAATTGTAAAATTATACTAGTAATCTGAATTTATTGGCGAGAATGAAAATAAGTTTTCCAAGCTTTCGCACATCAACCAGGTGGCTTTTTCAAGGAAGGTAGACAACAAACTGCAATCTGAATGCTTCATAAATTTGAACGCGGTGACTTGGCTTGACAATAAATTGATACGACGTAATATGCCTTTAAAGACAGGAGGCATCACGTTGGTTGTGCACGCGGTATGCTTGAAGGGAAAAGGCGTTACTTGAAGAACTAGTTCCTGTTGGAATTACGGCCTCTAAAAAAATAAAAAACGCAGATCGTCAGAGATTTGCCTCCGCTCCAAATGGATTGCGACATCACTGCGTGGTAGGCGCAGCTGGACACTACATATATGTCTTGAAACCACACATCCAGAACTCTCATGCCTCTCTCTGAGGTGAACGTGATCGCGAAGAGAACTCTTTGTGCTATGGTCAACGCTTGTGAAGATCGTGTGTGTTCAATGATGTCGGTGTGTGTTTTTCGTTAATAGAACTAATTACTCCTGAATAAAGGAAGCGACTTTATTAAATGTAATGTTCCCTATCATTTGAATCAGTTACGCTACAAGGATGTGTGCTTTTCATATTATTAAGTGTTTGCTCCAACAGCTACGCATTTATGTTACAAGACTGCAGTCTACTTCTACAACAAACATGGCGTCAGTAACAAATGCTTTATGAGAGAAATATCATGAGAGAAATACGGGATTACGCCATATAATACAAATTTTTGAAGATGACAATCCGATTTTTGGCGTAAATGTGACAAGGATGGCAAGTCAGACAATATCCGAAAACTTGAAAATTTTCATCGTCCTGGAGCGGGACACGAACCCGCGTCTCCCAGAAAACGCCTAGGTATGCCAACCGTGTGGTGGTTGGCATACCTAGGCGTTTTCTGGGAGACGCGGGTTCGTGTCCCGCTCCAGGACGATGAAAATTTTCAAGTTTTCGGATATTGTCTGACTTGCCATCCTTGTCACATTTACGCCAAAAATCGGATTGTCATCTTCAAAAATTTGTAACAAATGCTTTATTGTGTCATCGTGGAGCAACTGTGTGTTGTGAACAAATTACATCAAGTTGGATATCACTGAGTCTTTGTATCATCATTTGTATTATAATTAAATGTTTTTCTATTTGCATACAGCTCAGGTCAGTATATGGTTTTATTATTACTAGTATGAAGTGCCCTTTGCTCTATTATAGTTAAGTACACATTCTTCCGTTTTGAATGAAGGTCTAGCGAAAAACCTTTTTCTTTTCTACTGCGTACGGAACCGATTGGAGTGTTGATATTAACCATTTAACTACATATCCAATTTAAGAATTAAATTCAACAGTTCCAAATTCGTGGCAACTCCAGAGAGACGCTATCATTGAAAGCGTCACTGTTGGTAACGAATGTTTCTCGAATGGCTGTTGATTTAGGTGTAGAGTAGGTAGCTAATTTCTTTATATCATCCCATATAGGATGATAATTTTTTTCTTCTGTATGGTATGATATAAAGAAATTAGCTACCTACTCTTCCCCTAAATCTATAACCATTTGAGAAACCTCGGTTCCATCATTATTTGAACGTTTTCTTTTCAAGTGCACGTCCTATTGTAATCTACCAGGTATTCACTATGTAACGTACCATGTGACATAACTCAGATGACGTATAACCGCGATGACGCATGAGCCAATAGAGATGAAGCAACGTAGTTCAATTGGGAGAACAATCTCTCCGGAATAGGAAGAAATGTGCTCGAATCTCACAACTAGTAAAGAAAGGTTACATTGGCTCCCGAGCAAAAATTAATCTCCTGGCAGTGCGGTGCGAAAAATGTATGTGACGATTCTTCCACACAACGCATGTAATTAATGAAAACTACTTTTTCTTTAATGAGGTGGTTCTTCGAGCACAGTTACCGGATAACTTTAAACCGGCGATTTCGTGCCCTTGCCTTTCTCAAGGGCGGGATAATGTAACATACTACGTGACAGGACATAGATGGCGTATTGTTGAGATGATGCATGAGTCAAATTGGCAATGAAGCAGCGGTAAGCCCGTCGGCGTAGTTCTGTTGGGAGAAGAGCCACTCTGGAAGTAGGAAGATGTGAGCTCGAAACACCACCTGCAAAGAAAGGTTACAACTAATGCTACGTACACTCCCTCAATCAATATCAAATTGCGGCTCCTGACCGTTAACCTGAACGGCGAAATTAGCATATGTACGAACGCGGGAAGTACATCATTCGGAGCTTTTAACAAAACTGTTCTTAACTACATCCACTCCAGCGTGTTCCGTTCCCGGCTAGCAGACATGCTGTTTTGAATTTGTCTCCATCTCATCAAAACTGCTGCGAGATATCATTCTTTCCAAAGTGGTGCGTTGAAGACCCGTAAGCAGTTTGTGTTAAGATATCAGTGAACTGCTCCTCTTTGGGTAACCCGTGTAGTGCAATGTTTAGTCTTTATTGAGAGGCGGGTAAAGGGTAGCGAGACCCATAAGCGTCTGAGGATATAACCGGTCGCTTGTCCTTAGTTTAATGCCACTGGTCCCGATATGGATAGTGAGCCAGCACCATAGGAGAATAGCATTTCCCATGCCTCATGAAGAACTCGAACCTATGCCCAATTCCGACGATTATCCCATTACTGGAAATTTCATTGAAGATACCAGCCATAAATTTAAATCTGCTGTATGGAGAATTATTACCAAAGTAGAATTTCCATGAGGGAAAAGAGTAACGAGGAAAATCTTTACATAGCCTGTTTTCTTTCTTAGTTTAAATTGTTAGCTTTTAGAAATGAACGAAAACTTGAGATTCCGCTTTTAGACCCACTTGTGACTGCTTCGTGGACTCAGAAATCAAGACTTTTGCTAAGAAGGAAGTGATTACAACTTTTTGTGATGTTCCAGATTTTCCTTTTACGCATTTACAAAACATGTTATGTAAATAAACCGAGAAAGTATTTTATGTTTTAAAGGCAGATCATCAGGATTGTTTTCCTGATGGATCTCAATATGTATTGTTACGTATAGATTACAACACTTGATAACCAAAAGCAATGGAGAAAATTCCTTTAGCTGGATAATGGAGACGTCTATCAATCAATCAATCAATCAATCAATCAATCAATCAATCAGTCTGTTCTCTGAAATTCAGAGCTTAGTTCTACAAGGAAAGGAAATCGTCCATATAAATCTTTAACTGAGTATTTACTTACTGTTGCTGTATCCAACGTCTCCATTTACAGCGATCATGACACCCACAGTTCGAGCTTCACTGATATTCATTGCACAGCGTACACATTACCTTCTGAGCTTCATATTAATAATCTTTTTCTCATGCAGACACTCCGGAATCTGGTCTTCCCAGATTTTCTTGGCCCTTCCTCTACATTTCTTTCCTGCCACTTGGGCCGAAATTTTTTTCTTTGTAAGCATCTTATAATTCATTCTTTCAACCACCTAAGATGATTAGTCTCCACCTTAGTGACAACATTTTGCCTCACATTACACAATTGCAACACATCTTTATTCCTCATATGATCAGAGAGTGTCTTGCCACAAACTCTCAGTAAATAACGTATCTATCCAGCACACAAAGGACTCCTATGTCTCTTCTGCAGTACCCAGGTTTCACTGCTATACGTCAGAGTAGCAACAATAACATTCTCATAGACAGCCATTCGAAACACTCTTGAGAAACCATCATTCCTGTGAAATCTTCCCAAAGCAGCTATGACTTTCAATGAAGAATTCACTCGCCTACTAATTTCACCATCTAATTTGTTCTCTCTGTCAAACGAGCTTTCTAAATATACAAACTCATTCACATGGTCAATCACTGGGCCATTTAAATTCATCTTGCATTCAGTACTGACAGTTTCTTGCTCAAAAATCATAACTTTAGTTTTTGCCTTATTTATACTTAGTTTGAATTTCATACAAACTTCGTACATCTGGTACAATATACTCTGCAACTCACATTTTCTCTCTGTCATTCTCTCTCTCTCTCTCTCTCTCTTGTAACGCTTATTGCCTTTCTTAACTCTCGCTTTGGTTGAATTGTGTAAATTTCGGTTGCTTCTCCTTATGCTTTCCGTACTGAGCATTAATCTGAACTCCCATGAATTTCTCTCTTTTTGGGCTATGACGGCAATCAATCAAATCTCTCCTATGAATATGAAGTTATAAATACACAGACCGTGCAAAAAACAGGTCTGTTCTGACTGATTAGGTTTCCGGTTTACGTCAGTGTCTATTGTGCCCTATATATGTGATCTACTATTTGTGGTTACTACTTTTTTTATTAATTACTGTTTAGAATTTGTTACCAGTGGTGTTTACGACAGGAATTTAGCTGACGAATAAACCAGCTACTCTGAGGATTTGGTGTAAGTGAACTCATTGTTTGCCGCCCCGGTGGCGCAGTGATGGCCTCTGATCCTTCGTCCGAAATTGGTCCGGGTTCGAATCTCGGTGAGGCAGGGATGCTGTGTTTGTCTTACAGCACTGGCTCTCTCCCTTCCCTGGTACCAGTGACCCTAAATTAGGGACGGGCGACTGCTTATATAACCCATTGAGTTGCTCTCGGTAGTCGTTAAACCTCCAATAAAAAAAAACAGCAAAAAACCTTCAATCAAAATAACAATTTCATTGTAATAGCTTTTCGGACCTATATTCATCATATTGTCTCTCTATCTCTCTCGCTCTCTGTCGCTCCCCCCCCCCCCTCTCTCCTCCCTCTTCGAGAAACGCAGTCTCTTTATTTTCAGAAAAATAAGTAGTAATACACTACGAAACACAATCGCCTAAACAGCCGCTCGATAAGAAAATTTCGAATGAAGATGGTTTATGCTTAGCAGCTCAAAATTTCGGAAACCCCTTTGTCACGTGATTACTTCACTGAATATCTTCATTTGGGGTTATATGAAGGGCCAAGTGTTAATCTCACCATTACCATAAAATGCAAGTGAAGTGAAGTTATTCTAAAGACGTAATATGAAATTTGTTTACGCATCCATACCCGGAAATTTATGGTATAACTGATGTATACGAAGGACCTATGCAAGATTACACTTGACAGCCATTTATAGTCTTTTGTGTTGTGCTAAAAACTCATAAATGCTCAGCTACAACGGGTGAGATTGTCTGATTAATAATATTTTAGATTTTTCCCTATCATAACTATTTGAGCACCTTATATTCATTTCTATTTATCCTTCACAATCGTTTCTTAGGAATGGATTTCGTATTTTTCACGGTATTCAGTTGCTGAATCATCAATAACTTTTCTCTCTCTGAACAACAGTTGAAGCATTTTTTCTGTAGAAACTTATGAATCGCTGCCAAAAGTGGAGGACAGTTTTTTTCTTTTTATGTATCCTCCAATACTAAAAGAAAAAAAACCAGTCAGTTACTCTGAGAGATCTATTAACTTCTAGCCCATGCTACCTCATCATCCTCAAAGAGGAAGTCGCGTTTTTATCCCCTGCTGAGCTCCCTAGGCATTCTCGGGATCTTATTGCTCTATACTCTGAACTTGGCTTCCTTCTAAGCAATAAAAGACCTGATAGTAATGTCACGTGTTCTTCCCCAAGGGAAGTAACCTTACTTTTTTATGTTGCATCATCTAATGTGAAAGTAACACGGTATATGCATTTTCCTCTCATCTGATGTCACAATTGTTTGTGTTCCACAAAGCGACGGTTTTATCTCGCAAGAAAAAATCTTTGAGTGTCTTTCATTAGGGATCTGGCTCTTCCGTTTTGATGGAAAGGAAATGGTTCTGATTGCAAACAATAGCCGTCGAGTGAAATGTAGGATAAGTTGTCCCCAAAGGAAAGCTGAAAACCTATTCAAGATCTTGGTGAAAGGAAACTGTGCTTAAAGTGATGCATAATGACAGAAATTTGGTACAGAGAGACCTCCGTTATACGTTTATATAGGGTGTGACGTACTACAGAGGTAAAGCAGGTGTCAAGACGATAAATCTGCAGCGATACATTCCATTCGTGTAGCTTAGTTGGGAGAGCAACTTTCTCCGGAGTGAGGGGGCGCGATTCGAACACCGTCACGGACAAACTTGTGTTTTCACAAGGGGATGGTCTTAAGAAACGTATAAATATGAAAAACGCATAAACGAAATTTCAAAATGTTAATTACTATTATAAAATGTATGCTTAAAAGAAGTATAAAATGTTCCTTAATAATGATTTTATTTAAAGTCGAATCGGCGTTGAAAGGGAAAAAAAAGTCGTTACGAATTATAATGTACTGTATTTTCCCGCATTGCAAAAATAATAAAACCTACGAAAATCAGACTTCCTTTTTGACAACTCAATCTATCTATAACAATCTTGATTGTAGATTAAGTGAAATCCTCATGACTAAGTTTCTGAGAACAGTTGTTCTGTATGGAACTCAAGAGTCAACAGAATTTCTTTCTGCGGGTCCTGAGTTCGTTCATGTGAAACCAGAATGTTGAATATTGATGGTACATTTAATATTCTATTCTATAACGGTACGAAATACTGCAGTAACAAAGTTACGTCAAAGAGATTTACAAATTTTTAAACAGCGAATATGTGCGTGTCATGAAATGCGACACCAATTTTTCATCCAAATCCAAAATAAACAACATAGCATTCCCGGATGGAATCAAGGTTAAACTTTGGCTGCACCAAGAAGAAACACCACAGAGCTCTCTGAATTTCCTCAAATTTGTAATATACCGGGTTACGTATATGAGAATAACAAACCTGTGTATTTTTGATAATCTGAAATTCAAATTGTAACATACAGTATAATTGCAAAAAAGCGTATAAATCGTATAAATGAATTACGTACGTATAACCGAGTTAAAATCGCGATAAGAACTGCAGTAAGATATCGGGACTTACGCAGAATTACGTATAAAAGTAAAAAATGTATAACTGAGAAATATATGAAATGTCCGGCTCGAACGAGCAGTGGAGACAGGCCCCCACCAGAACAAGAATGGAACGACACACAGATGTTGCGGGTATTACGTCCTAGAGTTACTATAAATAGCTAGCACGTGTGTGAAGAACAAGGTTCAGGCTTGGTTTGTTTGGACGTGACGTGGCTTGAAAGAGAAAGATGCAGACGCCGGATTTGAGAGTCATCTTTCCGAATGAATTTAAACTGAGTCATTCTGCAAAAATTACCACTCAAAACGTTAACAAAGCATTTGGGGAGAATACAGCCAACGAACGAACCATTCGGCGATGGTTTGTGAAGTTCCGAAGCGGAGATACGGACCTGCAAAACGAAGCACGTGGACACCGACCTGTTGCTGTTTCTGACGATGTTCTGTTACGTGTGGTTGAGGCGGACCCCAAAAATCGTGTCGTGAGATAGCGGCAGAGGTAGGTGTCCACCACACGACAGTTGTTCGGCGTCAGGCTGAGGCGGGGTAAGGTCAAAAAGTTGGACATGTGGCTGTCGCATGAGTTGACAGTCTGCACGTCGCCGCTTGCCAGGAATAAACAGGAACATCTACTGCATCGAATCGTCACCTGGTACGAGAAATGGATCCTTTATGACAATAGGAAACGATCTGCACAATGGTTATGCAAGGCACAGCCTGCTGGACGGTATCCTAAGCCACCCCTACACACCAAGAAGTTGATGCTCATTGTCTGGTGGTCCACAGCCGGAATAATTCATCGGAGTTTCTTGGCAAGAGGCCAAACCATAACAGCAGAACGTTTTTGTGCTGAATTACACCAGATGCACCGGAAATTTCTGCAGAAACAACCAGCTTTGGTCAACACACATGGTGTTCTTCTGCTCCAAGACAACGCCCGCCCTCATGTAGCACAACGAACGATGCTGACACTAAGTGCCTTGGGCTATGAAGTACTGCCTCATCCTTCCCATTTCCCGCAATTGTCTCCGACAGACTATCATCTGTTGAGAATACTCCAAATACGTGGCGACAAATAAATAAATAAATACATCGCTCTTAACCACGTTTTAGAAACACACAGCAAACGAAAAATTGTTTTTCAGCCGCCGCTGTGAAATTGAACCAACAGAGCTCTCGATACCTAACCGAGTGCGTTACATATACGCCACGGCGGCCAACAATCCACGGTGCTATGTGTATTTTTAAGTCAGCTTCTGACATCATAAATCCGTAAGATGGGCTCAGCTACTGAGACGTCTCCATCTGGTGGGCATTAACGGCACTAGCTATATATATATATATTATAGCAATTAAATCAAAGGGCGAGATACAAGTTGAGAATACTCCAAATACGTGGCGACAAGTAAATAAATAAATACATCGCTCTTAACCACGTTGTAGAAACACTCAGCAACCGAAAAATTGTTTTTCAGCCGCCGCTGTGGAATTGAACCAACAGAACTCTCGATATCTAGCAATAGAAAACAATTTTTTCGTTTGCTGTGTGTTTCTAGAACGTGGTTAAGAGCGATGTATTTATTTATAGACTATCATCTGTTTCGTCGCCTGGATCACTTCCTGTCTGTGAAACAGATCACGACAGACAACGAAGTTCAACGTGCAGTTGATGACTTCAGGTCCCAGCCACAAGACTTTTCTTGTTCCGGGATCATGGCTTTGCTGGACCGATGTGTTGATGCCAAGGGGGAATATTTTGCCTAGGTAAGTTCTCTTACTTTTCCGTTCTCGCCGTCTACGTGTTCCGGTCCTTTGCCGGACATTTCATTCGCACCAACCCAATATTTAGCTCAGATAATTAGAAAAATCAGACAGAAATGAGAGATTTCCTTTCTTCCAAACAGAAACACTGCTAAGCTAACTTATCGCGCCATCTAACGCCAAATTGGAATACTTTCGAGTCAGATTAATTTAATTTTAAAAACAATTCTAACAATGTTTTTTGAATAATAACTGGGGCATAATATTATCCATGGATCGTTTTTATTTGTGCTCAAAATTTCAAACACTACAAAGTAATAGTCTTAAAGAAAATCTGTACAGAAGAATTTACATTGCAGGTCTAGGACAGAAGATGAACCCCAACACTCATTCAAAGACAGCCTTAACTGCTCCAAAGGCCGGTCTGCATCCCAAGAAGGTGTGTGGTGGAACTGAAAAAGATTTTTGTATTACGAGCTGCTTCCAAGCAATCAAACGATCAAATACCATAGGTAGTGTTCCCAATTAGACGAGCTAAAGATAGTAATTGATGAAAAATGGGCTAATTCAACAGGGTCTTGCGTCTTCAGATTTCCATTTATTCAGATCTCTGCAGATCTCGCTCATCAAGGGAAATATTCGCTTTTCTAAAGGCCTCCAAAATTCCTTTTGACCAATCCTTTGCGCCAACGTCTGCAAAGTTCTGTGTATGAATGTAATCCACGAGCTCCTCGATAGATGACAAGAGCTATTGGAAAATAATAATGCCAACATTACTAAATAAAGTGCTAATGATTCGTAAATGTTTTGTCTTTAACTGCGAAGAGACGTCTTGCACAACACGGTAGAACAATGTTTTGAAAATCGCATGGTTACTGAAAGGACTTACCAGCCTTAATGCTATGTTCTCATCGGCAACTTTGGTGCTTGGGGGTGGTGTACCCCTTTTACGCCACAGATAATTCACGAAGGTGAATTCCAGCAGAGCAGTGAAAACGAATGTGGTGCAGGCTCCCATCCACACGTCGATGGCCTTCACGTAGGACACCGGTGGTAGATTGCTCTGGATACCGGAACTCTTTGAAGAGATGGTCAGCAAGGTGGTCACGCCCAAGGTGATTCGTGCTGGGATGGCTTCGACGTCCAACCAGAACGATACCCAAGAGATGACCACTATGAGGACTGTCGGAAGGTACGACTGTACCAAGTGGTACCCAATGGATCGCTGAAGATGGAATTCGGCCTTCAAGCAACTGTACTCACCTGTTGAAGAAAATGCTTTGTTATGGATAGCAGTAAACAACTCATAAAATCAACAGGATAATTATCTACAAAACATCAAATGTTTAAGCTTATGCTAAATGCTAAATTTTCTCTTTGTCATTGCATTTAGCAAATATTTTTATGAACAGAAAGATAGATGTGTTGGTTGCTCTGTGACGGTCCGTGATAAAAAAAAAAATATAATCAGCACATAGAGAAAGCACTACAAGAACTGAAAGTAGCAGCATTCTAGCATCTACAATTTTAGCGCGAGGTGCAGACGACCTAAGCACTAGCAGAGAATGATTGCTGATTTGTTTTTTCTTTATGACGAAACAGAGAAATATTTGATGATAGAGTTTTAAAAACAAAGCGAATTATCAAAATGGACAACTAGCTCGAAATATGGAGAAGTTACACTACAGCGAAACAGCGAACTAGCTGCTCCGGAGCCTGAGTTAGTTGTTGGGCAGAAAAACTGAAATAGGACCAGACTAGGTGCAGTTAACTAGAGATGAATCACAAATAATGTCACTGTTATTTATAACTTTAACTGAAAAACACATTGTCACCGTTAAGACCAATGGGAAAAAAGGAACAGTTTCAAATTCAATGTTAAGAATGTCCCAGTTGGAAGTGTCTGCTTGTGATCCAAAATCACTGTTAGGTCATAGTTTTGGTTAACATATCTAAACAATTCGTAACATTTTCTTTTGGAACATCACAGAGGTCGCTAGTGATGTGAGCTTTCTTTCAGTCTCCCCTTTTTCTCACGCTTAAGATAGTTTTGTTTTTGGCTTTTGCTGTGCTTTCGTTGGCAAACAAAGAATGCAAAGCCAGCTGGTTTGTAATAGGGATTTTGTCACTATTTCAAGCGAGACGGTGACTCGTCCTTCCGTTACTGCTCTGTCACCACTGTCATAATTGGATATTTTGTCACCGTTTAAAGTCAACGTTACTTCCGTGGAACTGTCACCGTGATACGGTGACAGAAAAATTACTGTTAAGCCCACCTTTACAGTAAATATTCTAAAAAAAGTTTCATGTTTCAGGCGCCTTCAGTACCATTTTACTTCTGAGTTAGTTATGTGGAATATTTAGTCACCTATCTTCAATTTAGAGCCATCAGTACCGTAAGGAGAAACACAACACCTCGTTCCTGCAGTAAACGAGCCAGTTCTAAAGTTACAGCCCATTTAACCACCACCCAACTAATGCATGCTATATCTAAACGTTGCATGTATCACAGGAGTTCTGGTGAAAAACCATTTAAATGAAAGAGATACCTGTAAATGTCTAGAATGATAAAAAAATGTCTTTTACTGTGCAGTGTTTTCTAAAATATAATTAATTCTCCACATACTTCTTAATACCAAGCTAACGACATATATTGTTACACACAGTCGAAAGTGAAGAGTATGTGAGACGGCATTATTTTACACTTCAGCTGTAGGGGTAGAAAAATTAAATGAAAGTTTTAAAAGTGCCTCATTTTTAAATCGTGTGAAGAGGTGATTGTGGACGCAAAGAATCTGAGATAATTATTCACTGTTTTTAAGCATTGCAGCAAATTTGGGCTACTTGGGTTTCGGAAACGAAATACTTCGTGGATAATCACTGGTTGGCTGCTGACTACGTCAGCTACTCAAGCTGAGAATATGAATTCGGTAATCAACGTACCGTTTTTAGCACGTCTTTTGTAAAAAAAGATCGTGCTTATGTTATCGGTTTGTCCGTCCGTCTGTAGACACGATATATCTGCAAATAACTGTCCCATTTGAAAAAATTCTTTTTGCATTAGGAAGCTTGTAATGTGCGAATGATGACCCTTTATTTTGTTTCTTTTCTACAATGAACAATTTTGCCGCTAGAGGGCGTGAATGCAGATGATATCGAATTTAAAATACATTTTATTCCATGTATTTGCTTCTAAGAATCCAATTCACAAATTTTTTTTGCCTCTCGATTCCACACATGGCTAAAATTATTTTAAGTATAGTCACTTTTTCAAGTTACGCATAGATTTTCCGCTAGGGGGCGTAAAAGTAAATTGCCTTTCCCTCGATATAAAACTCCGATTTGAGAAATTATTTCTGAAGCGGATACAGTTCCTGGTGGGAAATACTTTGCATATAATTTCTGATTTTCGGTATAAAACGGTTTAGCCACCAGGAGGCGTAAGGGTTAATTTCCGCTTCTGATGTATTTGCAGCAAAATATGAGCTTCTGAAATATCGATTGAAAAAATTATTTCCTGAACTGATACTACTCACGTCGACAAACCTTTTCGAAATATTTTCTTCTTAAAATAATGCATGGTTTCACCGCCAAGGGGCGTAGATGTGTATCTTATTTTTGTCAATATCTCTGCTTCTAGAGTCTTATTTGAAAAAAAATCTTTGTTGGAACCAGTTTCCGGTGCGAAATGTTGTTCATACAATTTTGAAATCTTCAAGTAATAAATTGACTTTCCGCTAGGGGGAGTAAAGGTAAATTGCGCTTTCCCCGATATCTCTGCTTCTAAAACTCTAATTTGAAAACTTTTTCCTGCACCGCATACAGCTCCCGGTGGGAAATGTTTTGATTGAAATTTCTAATTTTTTATAAAATATGGTTTGGCCACCAGGGGGCGTCAGCCTTAATTTCTGCTGCGTAGGTATTTCTAGCAAAATCTTAGCTTCTAAAAGCTCGTGTAAAAAGAAATCTTTCGTGGACCGATAGCGCTCATATCGATAGCCATTTGAGAATATTTTCTTTCTTAAAATAATGCATAGTTTCTCCGCCAGGGTGCGTAGATGCACGTCGTTTTTCTGTCATTGTCGGATTTGAAAAATTCCTACTTTGTTAAATAGCGTTTCCGGTGTAAAATGCTCTCATATAATTTCAAAAATTCCAAGTAATATATAGACTTTCTGCTAAGGAGCATTATGGTAAATTGCGTTTTCCCCGATATCTCTGCTTCTAAAATTTCGATTAGAAAAATTCTTTCTGCACCGGATACAGCTGCTGATAGGAAGATTTCCCCTGTTTGATTAAGAACGCTTTGGCCACCAGGGGGCGTAAGTGTTAATTTCTGCGTCTCATGCATTTGTCGCAAAATCTGAGCTTCTGAAAACTCGCTTGAAAAAATTCTTTCGTTGACGAATACCGCTCACATCGAAAAACCTATTGAAAATATTTACTTCTTAAAATAATGCCCCGTTTTCATACCATAGGGTAAACGCATTGCCCATGCCTCACGCGATATTGGAGGCATTTCTATAGTTTAAGGATGCTGGTTGTAGGGTGGGATCCAGTGCCGTGGGGCAAACACACCGTCCATACCTCACGTGGGATTAGAGGCCTGGCCATAGTTTAGGGATACTGGTTGTTATGTGAGAGCCAGAAATAACGATGGGGAAAACACAACATCCATGTCTTACGTGGGATTAAAGGCCTGGCCATAGTTTAGTTATACTAGTTATGTGAGAGCCAGTAAGTACCGTGGGGCAAACACACCGTCCATGCCTCACGTGGTATTAGAGGCCTGGCCATAGTTTAGATATACTGGTTGTTATCTGAGAGCCAGTAAGTACCACGGGGAAAACACACCATCCATGTCTCACGTGGGATTAGAGGCCTGACCATAATTTAGGGATACTGGTTCTTATGTGAGAGCCAGAAAGTACGATGGGAAAAACACACCATCCAAGTCTCACGTGGGATTAGAGGCCTGGCCATAGTTTTGGGATACTGGTTATGTGAGAGCCAGTAAGTACCATGGGGCAAACACACCATCCATGTCTCAGATGGGATTAGAGGACTGGCCATAGTTTAGTGATACTGGTTGTTATAGGGGAGCCAGTAAGTACCATGGGGCAAACACACTATCCATGTCTCACGTGGGATTAGAGGACTGGCCATAATTTTGTGATAATGGTTGTTATGTGAAAACCAGTAAGTACCATGAGGCAAACACACCATCCATGTATCACGTGGGATTTGAGGACTGGCCATAGTTTAGGGATACTGGTTGTTATGTGGGAGCCAGTAAGTACCATGGGGCAAACACACCATCCATATCTCATGTGGGATTAGAGGCCTGGCCATAGTTTAGTGATACTGGTTGTTATGTGAGAGCCAGTAAGTACCATGGGGCAAACACACCATCCATATCTCATGTGGGATTAGAGGCCTGGCCATAGTTTAGTGATACTGGTTGTTATGTGAGAGCCAGTAAGTACCATGGGGCAAACACACCGTCCATGTTTAACGTAGGATTAGAGGCCTAAGTACCATGGGGCAAACACACCATCCATGTCTCACGTGGGATTAGAGGCCTGGCCATAGTTTAGGGATACTGGTTGTTATGTAGGAGCCAGTAAGTACCATGGGGAAAACACACCATCCATGTCTTCCGTGGGATTCGAGGCCTGGCCACGTCGAACGAATGGTCCAAAGCCATTGTTTCGTATCACTCAGCCATCGCGGCGGCCTATGCGCTTTCAACAAGATAGGATAGGAAGGAACCACTTGAATAAGGTGTCGGACAAGCCACGGACACATGCTTACTTAAGAACACGATAAAGCTTATGAAGTTAGTTAAGCTTATCAAATAAGATTCCATAACCTTACTATGGACTGAGTATTTTAAAACCCTTACATTCTTTTCAGCTATGTTATTGCGGATTTACATGTTCTCCTATCTGTATCAACACTGGAACATTTTCTCTGGTTGTCATACTGATCAACAACAGGTGGACTATTTGCTGTGCTTTTCGTTTTAGATATTGCGAAGTTGGGAAGAAAAACATCAGAAACTCATATTTCACCTCCTACTCGAATACAACAAGTGCCCTTGTCCGATCGGCACAGGCAGAAATCTGTCAGGAGTAACGTCTACGTTTTCCAGTTGCAGCACCGCAGTCAAAATCGTGTATTTATTTCCGGCAACAAAACAACGCTTTTCATGAGAAACAAAAAAGGAATATCGTTTCAATCACAAAATATCTATCGTATCATCCAAACATTAACGGGAAGAACCTATCCAGATAAACATGGGAATTTTTTCCCCTTGAATATCTACACACCGTCTAAGTATAGTAGTTAAAAAGAAAAGAAATAAGCGGAATAGGTGCGTTCATGAACATTGAAAATGAAATGCCTGGCATATTGATTTTGTATTCATGAACGGAAATACCTTTATTTATTTTCCTTATAATTGTCGCACTGTGACTGCTGGCCGAATTCCGACATAGCTAATTTTTGCCTACTAAATGAAACATTTTCTTCCATTTAAAACATTATTTACTTGCTAGGTGGTCACATGTAATAAGAAATCACGTTAGAGGGAATTATTTGGTTTTCAATTTCTTTATGCCTTATGCGCCAACAGGAAATTAGATACTGCCGCTTGTGTTTCATGGACACCTTTTGATTGCACTTTTTAATAATAATTTCTTTTAAAATAAACGGGGACATTACTGCAATTGACTGAGTCCTGCTTCTCATTCCATGAGGTGCAACGTCTGTTTCATTTCGTCCTAGTTAAAAGCTGTTTTTGCTGCAAAGGAACGGCATTGTTAATAACAGCTGCTTTTCATGAGCATACTTTGAAACGGTGTCATGTGACCTTCCAGCGTGAAATCATTTATCCTTACCCTTTCACCATCCCCTCATTAAAAGCCAATTTGAAACACTGACTATGTCGTCTTTCTAAGGTATAATATATGGATGTTAATAAATCACACAGGAACGAAATAAACAGGCTTGCACATTTTATCAAAGACACATTGTTGAAAAAATATTTTTGCGCGAAATATCTTCGAAAACAGCGTTATGCACATCAATTTTGCTCTACGTGTTGATCATTATTACCTTTGACCAGTTTTTCTTATTTGCTTTCTGCAATTTTTCACTATATTGATTTTCATTTTGTCTCTTTCTAAACATTGCTTAAAGTTTATCACCACATAGTAGCGAAAGCAAGAATTCTTCAGCATCTTGATTAGTAACAGAGAAACTCAAACGTGCATATGAATGCTAGAGTTGTGTGAGGTATTTGATACAAGTATTTATTTTCTTTAGAATTTACTCATATCTACTTTTTCAAATGTAATAGTATGAAAAAAAACCCAGAAGAAATCTGTAAATTCTGTAAGATTTCAGGATAAAAAATTTTGTAACGCAGGAAGAGAACATAAGATTTCATCCTAATCTCCAGCTTTCGTGGTTCGTGATAAAACTAGGTTTCAGAACTGTTTGACACCGTTTTACAAACGCGGGTTTGATGATCTCAAATGAGTAAACTTCCCTTCCATATGTCAGCGCATTCTTAAACATGTAGATACCCATCTGCAGTTCCACAGATGCAGTGTTCATTCCTTTTATATTACACATTTCTTCCACGACAACCCCCATTCTTTGATAATTCTGTAGCTCCCATGATGTAAGTTTCAATCCAATAAACCGCTACCATGAAATATATTAATTCAGGAATAAACTGACTTGCCATTCCAGAGACCTGTATCATTCAAAATGTTAATCCAGTAAGAATATGACTTGCCATTTCTCCTTAAATAGGTTTCATGTAATATATTCTTTCAGGTTGTGAAACTCAAATTAGCCGGTAGCGACCGCGAACCTACCTTTCTCTGCTCTGGAGACGAATGTGTTACCAATTAAACTACACCAGCACGGACATACTTTGCCGGTGTAATTATCCTTGCCTTCTTGACATTTGCGTCACTTCTGTAGCAAGTCACATACTCGAATATCCCCCACTTGATAAAGGCCGGGGTGGGGCACGAAATCGCAGGTTTCGGGAACACAGTAAACCATGCTTGAAGTACATTGAGTGATCACTGAATTATGACCGTCTGCCGGATACTTCGTAGGTCCTCCTTTCTCCCTCAGTTCAGCAGCCATCCGACGTGGCGTCGATTCAATAAGATGCCGGAAACAGTTGGGAAGTATGGCCAACAAAGCTGTGCGTAACGCGACCTTCCATGCAGGCATGGAGGAGATTGGTGTATGCCGACGCCTGGTATGCCTTTCTATTATGTCCCCGCAAGATGTGAGATTGATATCGGGGGAGTTCGGAGGGCAATCGATATTCTGGAAGTCTTAATTGTGTTCCTCAAACTATTCCTGCACAATACTGGATCTGTGGCTCGGCGCATTATCATCTTGGAAGACACCGTCGCCACAGGAAAACAAATTAACAAAATCATGCAATGCATTGATTATGATACGGTTTCCAACATATTATAAATAATTACTCAAGTTATGAGGTAATGGCTGTGGAATAAATCTCACTCCTGTGTCCTGACTTTTGACCCCATTTTAATGATATTCAACAGAACCGGTTCAGTATATCTCCGGAACAACATGTTAAAGTTTTGTCGCAATAGAGAGATTTTTATTCACGTTATGAGGATAATGGCTGTGGAATAAATCTCGCTTTTGTGCCTTGACCTTTTACCACATTTCGATGATGTTCAACATAACCCGTTCGGTATACCTCCGGAACAACATAAAGTTTTGTCGCAATCGAAGCATTTTTTACGCTTTCCAACCGTAGGTTGAAGAAGCGTATATGCTTCAGCTTTGTCCGTCTGTCCGCACGATAACTCGCGTAAAAATGGTGATTCGATGAAATTTTAGTATGTCGTAGGGGACCACCTGGGTGCGAACCCTATTGAAAATGGGTGAAATGGGGTCAAAGGTCACGACATAGGAACGGGAGCCATTCCACCACCCTTGTGCATCATAACGCGTAAAAATGGATCGAGTTCGATGAAATTTTAGTATCCGTTAAGGGACCAACTAGGGACGAACCCTATTGAAAATGAGCGAACTGAGGGTCAAAGGTCAGGACATAGGAGCGGGATCCATTCCATTGCCCTTATGCGTCATAACGCGTAAAAATGGTTCGATTTCGATGAAATTTTAGTATGTGGTAGGGAACCATCTGGGGTCAAACTCTGTTGAAAATGGACGAAATGAGACCAAAGGTCAGGATGTAAGAGCGAGATTTTTTCTACAGCCATTATCCTCATAACTTGAGTAATGATTTCTGGTATGTTGGAAAGCGTATCATAATTAATGCATTGCATGATTTTACTAACTTGTTACTTAAGTTATGAAGCATAAAGGCAATGGAATAATAACGCTCTTATGTCCTGACCTTTGACCCCAATTCGTCCATTTTCAAAAGGGTTCGTCCCCAGGTGGTCCCCTACCATGTACTAAAATTTCATCGAAATTGAACTAATTTTTCGCGAGTTATTGTGCGGACGGACAGACAGACGGAGAAAGCTGGAGCATATACGCTTCTTCAAGCTACGGTTCGAAAGCGTAAAAAAGTGCAACACTGCTGAGTGTACAGAGTCAACAAGCAATTCACGATAGTGGGCACCAGTCATACGTTGTTCCACATGCACCAGGAGTTCAAGTTCCTGCCAGGTAAACATGCCCCACACCATACAACCGCCTCAACGAGCATACTGTGTAGATACAATGCAGGATGGATCGAGAGCTTCATGTTGTTTACGCTAAATACGTACACGACTATCCACAGAGTGGAGTAGAAACGCGGCTCGTCAGAGCAGCACACTTTCTCTCCAGTCGTTTGACGTCCAACTTGCATGACCTTTCCACCAGGCGAGTCTTTTGCGCCGATAAACCGAAGTTAGGAGAGGATATCGTCGGAGTCGTCTGCTGTTATAGCGCATGCATGCGTGCGAGCGTGCGAAGCTTGGTCATGACAGATACTGTTCCAGGTTGGCCTTTGTTTTACTACGTACTCAACTGTGGAACAGTCCTGCGTGTGTTGACCTGTACAAGTCCTCGGAACCGAGGCTCACCTCTTATATCAACCTTTTGCTGTACTGTAAAGTTTTGCCTACGGGTCGTTGTTTGACTATTTTTGCGCCAGTCCTGATACACTTTAGCTACGGCAGTTCGCGCACAACCTACCAGTTCAGCCGTTCGGGAAATCTATACACCTGGTGTCTGAGCTCCCACAATCTGTCCTTTTTCGAAATACGATAAATCCCACCGTTTACCTATCATGCTTCAAAATTTACTGCCTACTGCTCCACTCACACCTTATATGTATATGCTACGTATGTCGACTAATCACGCCCTCTCGGAAATCACGTGGTCAACAGGTCGCATCCACTTTTGATAGGGGTGTCATAATTCAGTGATAACTCCTTGTAGCTTTATTGTAGAAGAATGAATTTTTCATTAATTCCGGACGATGTGTGGAAGAAACAACACATCGAAACATCAGAAGAATCTAACGGCCAGTAGATCTATTTTTACGTTCCCACGCCATGTGAAATTTCAAATTTTCTGAGGATGAGACTCGAACCCACATCCTTCTGCTTCTGAGCCGAATGCTTTCCCAATTAATCTACGCCTGCTAAAGCTTATCACCCCTACTTGTCGTATGGACATGTACGTCACTTTTGTAATACTTCACAATGTGCAAAGTGACATGCAAATCCTGCAATTGTTATAATTAAAAATGTTCTTTAAGGTAGAAGCTTATTTTCCATTCCTTAAACCGGTTTGATAAAGTATATTGATTCAGGAAGAATCTGACTTGCCACTCCTTAAACAGATTTTATAAAATATATTCATCCAGATAGAAACTGGACTTGCTATTCCTTAAACCAGCGGTTTAACGACCATTATAAGCAACTCGGATCTGTATAATTAATCGCCCTTCCCTAATTTGTGACTACTGGTTTCAGAGGGACAGTCAGTGTCATTGGACAAACACGCCACCCATCTCGGTCAAATGGCCAGAAGCAAACACATCAGAAAACATCGACACCGGGGAGATCTTAAACCTCTTTTCATTAAATATATTCGTCCAAGTGGAAAATGATTTCGTGTTCCTTAAACTGGTTTCAATGTATACCTCCATGTAGGAAATGATGTTCCACTTTTTGTTTGTATAAATCTGTTTCATTAAACTCATTCATTCAAATCAAAACTTGCTTGCCGTTCCGAGAACCAGTTTCATCAGTCCAGGATGAAAGTAACTTGCATTCAGTGACTGTCAGAGTGCATTTCTGTTTGCAAAATTATTCGGCTTTTGAATCTCCAATTAAAAATATTGTTTCTGTCATAAAGAATATTCTGTACCCATTTTCTTTAGGTAACGCACAGGCCAATAAATGGCGCGCATTCCAACCACCAGGCCATTCGTGACTATTTTGATTTTGGAGCTGTTGTTCTTTGTTTTAGTTTTTCCTACATGAATACCGCACTAATGTAGCGCTGAGATGCTTTGCCCGCACATAACACCTATACGTTCCTTCGTGTGTCGTTCCCCTTTCCTGAAATTTCGAATTGCAGCTAAGACCGATCCCTTAGAGACATGCTTCCACCCTTCTAAATCTTTGGCTTGTGAAAAAAATGATTGCTCCCTTGTGAAGTGCTATGGGATTTCTATGCCTTTTCAATTGTTTTGCTTACTAACGAAGGGCTTTCTCGACACCCCTTTCTCTCACGAGCTCTAGGTGCTGAGGGGCTTGTTTCCCTACTCAGAAAATCGCGATTGGAACGAGGGTGCCGAACGAAGAAGCTTGGGGCAAGAAAGTCCTACACGGAAGGCACTACAATGATCTTCAATCGGACCATGTGGATACGAGTGCTTCTAATTCATGGCTAACAAACGGATCACTCTTCCCCGAGACCGAAGGGTTCCTGATGGCTATAGGAGATAAAGTTGTAAACACCAGAAATTACCGGAAGCATATCCTGAAGGACATGTCAGTGGAAAGCGACACATATCAGCAATGCCATCAAGCGCCAGAGACCATCCAACGTATCACCGCGGGGTGCCGAATCCTCACACAAGCAGAGTACACGAACAGGCACAATCAAGTCGCCAAGATTGTCCATCAGAAATTGGCAAGAAAGCAGCACTTCATTACAACAGAGCCTGTGCCCTACTACAAGTATGACCCAACAACGCTTCTAGAGAACAGCACCCACAAGGCGTACTGGGACAGATAGATCAAAACAGATAAGACTATTTCTCACAATCGGCCCGGCGTCATCCTGGTAGACAAGGAGAAGTCAACATACCTCATTGACAGAGCCGTGCCCAGCACTTGCATTATCCAAAAGACGCACGGAGAGAAGCTGTCAAAGTATCACGACCTACGACACAAAGTCAAGGATATGTGGCATATGGAGAACGTCACCATCGGCCCCATAGTAATATCAGCCACAGGAGTTGTACCTAAGACCATTCACAGCTCTATACAGACACTAGAGCATCAATCTAACACCGACATGGAATTACAAAAGGGAGCTATCCTGAACACTTGTAGATAGTAAGGAAGTTCCTGGACAACTGAGAGAAAGAAATACCACTTTACAGACTTGGTACGTCGTATTCGTCCCGGAAGAAAGAGAAGAAAAACCTCAGCAAGAAGTGGAATCTTTGTTTTCTTTTATAATAATAATAATAATAATAATAATAATAATAATATCAAGTGAATTAATTAAGGAAAATTTACATACTAAACATCGTCCTGGAAAACAACAAAAGAAGAAAAATACTTTTATTTAGCAGAAGGTTTTGATTGCTCTTCAACTAAAATTTTCTGTTCAATGAAAAAAAATTATAAATTTTGAAACTTTGTTACGTTTCTCTGGTATCAGTGTTGGGGACTGCTTCAGTTTCATCACTTCCCGCAACCATGACGTCACTGGAGATGACATCTATATTATCTTCCGCTGAATATAGAGAAGCTTGACATTCAAATGTAAAGAACAGATAAAATATGCATTCGTTCACAATTGAATATTTAAATGTAACTAAGTAATGCTGGATTTGATTTTCTTCGGGTAGATTTTGTCATTTGAAGTTTTCGATTTTTGTAATTAGAAGTTTCCGAATTTTGTCATTAGAAGTTTTCGACTTTCTTTGGTTTATTTTGTCATTAGAAGTTTTCGATTTTCTTTGGTTTATTTTGTCATTAGAAGCTTCGCTTTGGGCTGTGTTTATGGTATGAGAAATTCTCAAGTGACACAGTTACTTTTCCCTGAAGATTTGTCTGGGTTGCTTGAGTATTTTAGTTAATGCATGTGACTAATGTTTTTATTTGAACTTTTGCATTTCTAGTTTGAAAAGTAGGGAATTTTGTCATTTTTGAAATTAGACGTTTTGTGTTTAATTTTGGGGAAGTAGAGGATGAAATTGTCGGTCTGTTTAGGGTGTTATTAATTATTATATATATATATATATATATATATATATCATCATCATCATCATCATCATTGTCAACCATTATCAATCCACTGCTGGACGAAGGTCTCCCCAAGTTTCCTCCACAACAGTCTGTCTTGTGCCAGTCTCCTCCATGTCACCCCTGCATACTTTCGAATTTCATCCACCCATCTCCCATGTGGTCTTCTTCTGGATATTTTCCTGTCCCTTGGAATCCAATCTAAAATTTCGGCTGTCCATCTATGGTCTGTCCTTCTGGCAGTATGTCCAGCCCATTGCCATTTCAGGGATTTAACTCTGATCATGATGTCTTCCACTCTTGTCATTTTTCGGATCCACGAGTTTCTCTTCTTATCTCTCCTGGTTACACCAAGTATGCACCTCTCCATGCTGCTTTGAGTTGTCTGCAGTCTTTGTATATCTCTTTTAGTTAAGGTCCACGTCTCTGCACCATACGTAAGCACTGGAAGGATGCATTGATCAAACACTTTTCTTTTAAGATATAATGGCATATTGCTCTTGAAAATTATGCTGTTTCTTCCAAAAGCTCTCCAGGCAAGTTTTGTACGCCGATTAATTTCTTCATTAATGTGACCCTCACTTGATATCTGCTGTCCAAGATAAACGTACGTGTCTGTTATCTCAAGCTTTTCTCCATCAATCAATAAATCTTCATTACTTGTAAAAGCATTGAACATCACTTTTGTCTTCTGAAAGTTCATTTTTAATTCCACTTCTTTACTCTTGTCAGCAAGTTCCTGGATCATACTCTGCAGCTCTGATGGGGTAGTTGCAAAAATGACTACGTCATCAGCAAAACGAAGGTGGGTTAGATAATCTCCATTAATCTTGATCCCTTTGTTTTCCCAGCTCAGCGACTGAAAAACACCCTCCAATGTGGCATTAAAGAGTTTTGGAGATATGGTGTTACCTCGTCTCACTCCCTTTCCAATTTTTATGTGTGTTGTATTTTCAAACAGCCGAATCTTTGCACTTGCATTTTCATAGATGTTATTAATAATATTAATGTATGCATCTTCAATACCGCAGGTTTTCAGAGCCATTGTAACTGCTGATGGTTTCACCGAATCAAAGGCTTTTTCATAATCGATAAAAGCCATGCACAATGGAAGTTCATATTCCCTCGCTCTTTCAATTAGTTCTCTCAGTACGTGGATATGATCTATTGTGCTGTAGCCACTCCTGAATCCAGCATGTTCTCTCGGTTGAGCCATGTTTAGTATTACCTTCAAGCGGTGTGAAAGAACTTTAGTGAAGATTTTATAAACTACTGATAGGAAGCTGATAGGTCTGTAGTTTCCGAGATCCTCAATGTCACCTTTCTTATGTAGCAGGATCATTGTAGCGGTGTTCCAATCCTCAGGAATCTTATCTTCATTAAGGCATCGAGTGAAAATTTGGGCGAGTACTGTTTCAATTTCTCCACTTGCTTCTTGTATGATGTCTACAGTAATTCCATCTTCTCCCGCAGCTTTTCCCCGCTTCATGTTCTTGATTGCATGTGCAACTTCTGCTGGAAGGAACTGGAGGAACACTGGTACTGGTATCTTTCATGATGTCTGGAGTGCATGTATCATCCCTTTCATATAATTTGGAGTAGAAATCTTTCACTCTTGTCAAAATTTCGCCTCTATTTCTTGTTACAGAACCATCTTCTTTTCTCAGTGCCATAATCTGTTTTCTTCCCTTACTGAGATGTCCCTTTGCTATCTTTAGGCTTTGGTTGTTTTCAATTGCTTTCCTCACTAGTTCACAGTTGAATTTTCTTACGTCTTCAGTGATACTTTTTCTTACTGTCTTGCATAGCTCTATATATTCCACTTTGGAAGTCACACCTTCCTTAGTTGTCCTCATCTCTCTTCTTTTTTGCATCAACATTTTCGTTTTTCCTGATAATTTGTTTACATGCAACTTGTTCTTAGACCCAGCTAATTTTGTTGCTGTTTCCATAAGAGCTTTGGTTACTTTTCTGTTAACTTCAGAAATATCCACTTCTTCCGATGTTAGGCTTTCTAAAGCAGATAATCTGTTCTTCAGTTCCAATTTGAAGGTATTATGGTGTTTTTTAAGGTTGGTTATGTCAATACATTTTGTTTGTCTTATGAGCTTGCCACGTTCAAGTTTGGTGTTGAGGTGCATCTTACATCTCACCAATCTGTGGTCACTACCTGTGTTGAACTTGTTTAGCACACTGCAGTCTTCTATGACGAATTTTTTGTTACACATAATAAAATCAGTTTCACTTGTCATTCCATTGGGATGTCTCCATGTCCATTTCCTGTGTGGTTTTTTCTTGAGGAAGGAGTTCAAGATGAAAAACCCTTCTGCCTCTGCAAACTCAACGAGAGTATTTCCACGCTGGTTTCTGTTGCCGTGACCGAATTTACCTACTGAAGTTTCATTGTGTTGCCGTTGCCCTATTTTTGCATTGAAATCTCCCATAATTATTTTCAAGTGCTGCTTAACTTTATTATTTAGATGACAAATTTCCTCATAAAATTCTTCAATTTCTTCTTCAGGATGACTTGTGGTGGGTGCATAAGTTTGAATAATCTGAGCCTGGTATCTTTTCGAGAGTTGGATAACAAGTCGTTCAGCTCTGTCAGAGGAACTTTCAACTTCTACAACTTTATCCTTCAGTTTCTTGTTTATTATTAATCCAACACCACTAGTTCTGCCAGTATCTGTCCCACGATAGTAGAAGAGATGTCCACTTTTCAGTTCGATGAGATCTTCTCCTTTTCCCCTTACCTCACTTAGCCCCACGATGTCCCACTTGATCCTTTGTAGTTCCTCTCTTCCAATTCAAGAAGCCTTGAATCAGAAGATAGGAGCGTCCGTTGTACGTAGCCAAGGTCAGCATCAGATGGCAGCCTAGTCCGGTCCTCCGGGATTCTTAGCACCCTCTGCCTTCATGTCGCACTGGCCGCTGCCTTGGCCAGGTACATTCCAGCTGCCGGAGACTGAGGGCCAAGATTTAAGTTGTGGAATCATTTTGGAGGGTTTTGGCCATAACTCACCACGCTGGCCAAGCGGGTTGGTGAGTGTGGGATAGAATTTCCTCTAATCCCGATGGTATAGTTATACCGCTATTGGCGGTCGCCAGAGCCCCTTTAGTGGGAACAGGATGTACCACGAGAAGGCGGGGTTGACATTTGTCAAGGAGAGGCATTTATATATATATATATATATATATATATATATATATGAGATGTAAGGTCAGGTGATGCGTAACATCACAGTCTCTCCTTGACAAATGTCAACCCCGCCTTCTCGTGGCGCATCCTGTTCCCACTAAAGGGGCTCTGACGACCGCAAATCGCGTTATAACTATACCATCGGGATCAGAGGAAATGCTATCCCACACTCACCAACCCGCTTGGCCAGCGTGGTGAGTTATGGCCAAACACCTCCAAAATGACTCTACAACTTAAATCTTGGCCCTCAGTCTCCGGCAGCTGGAATGTACCTGGCCAGAGGCAGCGGCCAGTGCAACATGAAGGCAGAGGGTGCTAAGAATCCCGGAGGATCGGACTAGGCTGCCATTTGATTCTGACCTTGGCTACCTACAACGGACGCTCCCTATCTTCTGATTCAAGGCTTCTTGAATTGGAAGAGGAAGTACAAAGGATCAAGTGGGACATCGTCGGGCTAAGTGAGGTAAGGAGAAAAGGAGAAGATCTCATTGAACTGAAAAGTGGACATGTCTTCTATTATCGTGGGACAGATACTGGCAGAACTAGTGGTGTTGGATTTATAATAAACAAGAAACTGAAGGATAAAGTGGTAGAAGTTGAAAGTTCCTCTGACAGAGCTGCACGACTCGTTATCCAACTCTCGAGAAGATACCAGGCTCAGATTATTCAAACTTATGCACCCACCACAAGTCATGCTGAAGAAGAAATTGAAGAATTTTATGAGGAAATTCGTGATCTAAATAATAAAGGTAAGCAGCACTTGAAGATAATTATGGGAGATTTCAATGCAAAAATAGGGCACCGGCAACAGAATGAAACTTCAGTAGGTAAATTCGGTCACGGCAACAGAAACCAGCGTGGAAATACTCTCGTTGTGTTTGCAGAGGCAGAAGGATTTTTCATCTTGAATTCCTTTTTCAAGAAAAAGCCACACAGGAAATGGACATGGAGACATCGAATTGGGACGACAAGTGAAATTGATTTTATTATGTGTAACAAAAAATTCGTCATCGAAGACTGCAGTGTGCTGAACAAGTTCAACACAGGTAGTGACCATAGATTGGCGAGATATAAGATGCACCTCAACACTAAACTGGAACGTGGCAAGCTCAAAAGACAAACAGAATGTATTGACATAACCAACCTTAAAAAACACCATAATGCTTTCAAGTTGGAACTGAAGAACAGATTCTCTGCTTTAGAAGGCCTAACATCGGAAGAAGTGGATATTTCGGAAGAAGATGTGACTTCCAAAGTGGAATATATAGAGCTATGCAAGACAGCACGAAAAAGTATCACTGAAGACGTAAGGAAATACAACTGTGAGCTAGTGAGGAAAGCAATTGAAAACAACCAAAGCCTAAAGATAGCAAAGGGACATCTCAGTAAGGGAAGAAAACAGATTATGGCTCTGAGAAAAGAAGATGGTTCTATAACAAGAAATAGAGGCGAAATTTTGACAAGAGTGAAAGATTTCTACTCCAAATTATATGAAAGGGATGATACATGTACTCCAGACATCATGAAAGGTACCAGAGTTCTTCCAGTCCTCCCAGCAGAAGTTGCTCATGCAATCAAGAACATGAAGCGGGGGAAAGCTCCAGGAGAAGATGGAATTACTATAGACATCATACAAGAAGCAAGTGGAAGAAATTGAAACAGTACTCGCCCAAATTTTCACTCGATGCCTTAATGAAAAGAAGATTCCTGAGGATTGGAACAATGCTACAATGATCCTGCTACATAAAAAAGGTGACATTGAGGATCTCAGGAACTACAGACCTATCAGCCTCCTATCAGTGGTTTATAAAATCTTCACTAAAGTTCTTTCACACCGCTTGAAGGTAACACTGGACATGGCTCAACCGAGAGAACAAGCTGGATTCAGAGTGGCTACAGCACAATAGATCATATCCACGTACTGAGAGAACTAAGTGAAAGAGCGAGGGAATATGAACTTCTATTGTGCATGGCTTTTATCGATTATGAAAAAAGCCTTTGATTCGGTGAAACCATCAGCAGTTACCACGGCTCTGAAATCCTGCGGTATTGAAGATGCATACATTAATATTATTAATATCTATGAAAATGCAAGTGCAAAGATTCGGCTGTTTGAAAATACAACACACATAAAAATTGGAAGGGGAATGAGACAAGGTGACACCATATCTCCGAAGCTCTTTAATGCCACATTGGAAAATGTCTTTCAATCACTGAACTGGGAAAACAAAGGGATCAAGATTAATGGAGATTATCTAACCCACCTTCGTTTTGCTGATGACGTAGTCATTTTTGCAACTACCCCATCAGAGCTGCAGAGTATGATCCAGGAACTTGCTGACAAGAGTAAAGAAGTGGGATTAAAAATGAACTTTCAGAAGACAAAAGTGATGTTCAATGCTTTTACAAGAAATGAAGATTTATCGATTGATGGAGAAAAACTGGAGATAACAGATACGTATGTTTATCTTGGACAGCAGATATCAAGTGAGGGTCACATTGATGAAGAAATTAATCGGCGTACATAACTTGCCTGGAGAGCTTTTGGAAGAAACAGCATAATTTTCAAGAACAATATGCCATTATGTCTTAAAAGAAAAGTGTTTGATCAATGCATCCTTCCAGTGCTTACGTATGGTGCAGAGACGTGGACCTTAAGTAAAAGAGACATACAAAGGCTGCAGACAACTCAAAGAGGCATGGAGAGGTGCATGCTTGTATAACCAGGAGCGATAAGAAGAGGAACTCGTGGATCCGAAAAATGACGAGAGTGGAAGACATCATGATCAGAGTTAAATCCCTGAAATGGCAATGGGCTGGACATACTGCCAGAAGGACAGACCATAGATGGACAGCCGAAATTTTAGATTGGATTACAAGGGACAGGAAAAGACCCCGAAAAAGACCACATGGGAGATGGGTGGATGAAATTCGTAAATATGCGGGAGTGACATGGAGGAGACTGGCACAAGACAGACCGTTGTGGAGGAAACTTGGGGAGACCTTCGTCCAGCAGTGGATTGATAATGGTTGACAATGACGATGATGATGATGATATATACATATATTTATGTATGCATCTTCATTACCGCAGGATTTCAGAGCCATTGTAACTGCTGATGGTTTCACCGAATCAAAGGCTTTTTCATAATCGATAAAAGCCATGCACAATGGAAGTTCATATTCCCTCGCTCTTTCAATTAGTTCTCTCAGTACGTGGATATGATCTATAGTGCTGTAGCCACTCCTGAATCCAGCTTGTTCTCTCGGTTGAGCCATGTCCAGTGTTACCTACAAACGGTGTGAAAGAACTTTAGTGAAGATTTTATAAACCACTGATATCAGGCTGGTAGGTCTACAGTTCCTGAGATCCTCAATGTCACCTTTTTTATGTAGCAAGATCATTGTAGCGTTGCTCCAATCCTCAGGAATCTTCCCTTCATTAAGGCATCGAGTGAAATTTTGGGCGAGTACTGTTTCGATTTCTCCACTTGCTTCTTGTATGATGTCTACAGTAATTCCATCTTCTCCCGCAGCTTTTCCCCGCTTCATGTTCTTGATTGCATGTGCAACGTCTGCTGGAAGGACCGGAAGAACTCTGGTATTGGTACCTTTCACGATGTCTGGAGTACATGCATCATCCCTTTCATATAATTTGGAGGAGAAATCTTTCACTCTTGTCAAAATTTCGCCTCTATTTCTTGTTACAGAACCATCTTCTTTTCTCAGTGCCATAATCTGTTTTCTTCCCTTGCTGAGATGTTCCTTTGCTATCTTTAGGCTTTGGTTGCTTTCAATTGCTTTCCTCACTAGTTCACAATTGAATTTCCTTACGTCTTCAGTGATACTTTTTCGTACTGTCTTGCATAGCTCTATATATTCCACTTTGTAAGTCACATCTCCTTTAGTTGTCCTCATCTCTCTTCTTTTTTGCATCAACATTTTGGTTTTTCCTGATAATTTGTTCACATGCAACTTGTTCTTAGACCCAGCTGATTTTGTTGCTGTTTCCATAAGAGCTTTGGTTACTTTTCTGTTAACTTCAGAAATATCCACTTCTGATGTTAGGCCTGCTAAAGCAGAGAATCTGTTCTTCAGTTCCAACTTGAAGGTATAATAGTGTTTTTAAGGTTGGTTATGTCAACACATTTTGTTTGTCTTATGAGCTTGCCACGTTCGAGTTTAGTGTTGAGGTGCATCTTACATCTCACCAATCTATGGTCACTACCTGTGTTGAACTTGTTTAGCACACTGCAGTCTTCTATGACGAATTTTTTGTTACACATAATAAAATCAATTTCACTTGTCCCATTTGGATGTCTCCATGTCCATTTCCTGTGTGGCTTTTTCTTGAAAAAGGAGTTCAAGATGAAAAACCCTTCTGCCTCTGCAAACTCTACGAGCGTATTTCCACGCTTGTTTCTATTGCCGTGAACAAATTTACCTACTGAAGTTTCATTCTGTTGCCGTTGCCCTATTTTTTTAATAACATCTATGAAAATGCAAGTGCAAAGATTCGGCTGTTTGAAAATATAACACACATAAAAATTGGAAAGGGAGTGAGACAAGGTGACACCATATCTCCAAAGCTCTTTAATGCCACATTGGAGGGTGTTTTTCAGTCGCTGAGCTGGGAAAACAAAGGGATCAAGATTAATGGAGATTATCTAACCCACCTTCGTTTTGCTGATGACGTAGTCATTTTTGCAACTACCCCATCAGAGCTGCAGAGTATGATCCAGGAACTTGCTGACAAGAGTAAAGAAGTGGGATTAAAAATGAACTTTCAGAAGACAAAAGTGATGTTCAATGCTTTTACAAGTAATGAAGTATTATTGATTGATGGAGAAAAGCTGGAGATAACAGACACGTACGTTTATCTTGGACAGCAGATATCAAGGAGGGTCACATTGATGAAGAAATTAATCGGCGTACAAAACTTGCCTGGAGAGCTTTTGGAAGAAACAGCATAATTTTCAAGAGCAATGTGCCATTATGTCTTAAAAGAAAAGTGTTTGATCAATGCATTCTTCCAGTGCTTACGTATGGTGCAGAGACGTGGACCTTAACTAAAAGAGACATACAGAGGCTGCAGACAACTCAAAGCAGCATGGAGAGGTGCATACTTGGTGTAACCAGGAGAGATAAGAAGAGAACTGTGGATCCGAAAATGACAAGAGTGGAAGACATCATGATTAGAGTTAAATCCCTGAAATGGCAATGGGCTGGACATACTGCCAGAAGGACAGACCATCGATGGACAGCCGAAATTTTAGATTGGATTCCAAGGGACAGGAAAAGACCCAGAATACCACATGGGAGATGGGTGGATGAAATTCGGAAGTATGCGGAAGTGACATGGAGGAGACTGGCACAAGACAGACCGTTGTGGAGGAAACTTTGGGAGACCTTCGTCCAGCAGTGGATTGATAATCATTGACAATGATGATGATATATATATATATATATATATATCATCATCATCATCAACCATTATCAATCCACTGCTGGACGAAGGTCTCCCCAAGTTTCCTCCACAACGGTCTGTCTTGTGCCAGTCTCCTCCATGTCACTCCCGCATATTTACGAATTTCATCCACCCATCTCCCATGTGGTCTTTTTCTGGGTCTTTTCCTGTCCCTTGGAATCCAATCTAAAAATTTCGGCTGTCCATCTATGGTCTGTCCTTCTGGCAGTATGTCCAGCCCATTGCCATTTCAGGGATTTAACTCTGATCATGATGTCTTCCACTCTCGTCATTTTTCGGATCCACGAGTTCCTCTTTCTTATCTCTCCTGGTTATACCAAGCATGCACCTCTCCATGCTGCTTTGAGTTGTCTGCAGCCTTTGTATGTCTCTTTTAGTTAAGGTCCACGTCTCTGCACCATACGTAAGCACTGGAAGGATGCATTGATCAAACACTTTTCTTTTAAGACATAATAGCATATTGCTCTTGAAAATTATGCTGTTTCTTCCAAAAGCTCTCCAGGCAAGTTTTGTACGCCGATTAATTTCTTTCTCAATGTGACCCTCACTTGATATCTGCTGTCCAAGATAAACATACGTATCTGTTATCTCCAGTTTTTCTCCATCAATCGATAAATCTTCATTTCTTGTAAAAGCATTGAACATCACTTTTGTCTTCTGAAAGTTCATTTTTAATCCCACTTCTTTACTCTTGTCAGCAAGTTCTTGGATCATACTCTGCAGCTCTGATGGGGTAGTTGCAAAATGACTATGTCATCAGCAAAACGAAGGTGGGTTAGATAATCTCCATTAATCTTTATCCCTTTGTTTTCCCAGTTCAGTGATTGAAAGACATTTTCCAATGTGGCATTAAAGAGCTTCGGAGATATGGTGTCACCTTGTCTCACTCCCTTTCCAATTTTTATGTGTGTTGTATTTTCAAACAGCCGAATCTTGCACTTGCATTTTCATAGATGTTATTAATAATATTAATGTATGCATCTTCAATACCGCAGGATTTCAGACCCGTGGTAACTGCTGATGGTTTCACCGAATCAAAGGCTTTTTCATAATCGATAAAAGCCATGCACAATGGAAGTTCATATTCCCTCGCTCTTTCAATTAGTTCTCTCAGTACGTGGATATGATCTATAGTGATGTAGCCACTCCTGAATCCAGCTTGTTCTCTCGGTTGAGCCATGTCCAGTGTTACCTTCAAGCGGTGTGAAAGAACTTTAGTGAAGATTTTATAAACCACTGATAGGAGGCTGATAGGTCTGTAGTTCCTGAGATCCTCAATGTCACCTTTTTTATGTAGCAGGATCATTGTAGCATTGTTCCAATCCTCAGGAATCTTCCCTTCATTAAGGCATCGAGTGAAAATTTGGGCGAGTACTGTTTCAATTTCTCCACTGGCTTCTTGTATGATGTCTATAGTAATTCCATCTTCTCCTGGAGCTTTCCCCCGCTTCATGTTCTTGATTGCATGAGCAACTTCTGCTGGGAGGACTGGAAGAACTCTGGTACCTTTCATGATGTCTGGAGTACATGTATCATCCCTTTCATATAATTTGGAGTAGAAATCTTTCACTCTTGTCAAAATTTCGCCTCTATTTCTTGTTATAGAACCATCTTCTTTTCTCAGAGCCATAATCTGTTTTCTTCCTTTACTGAGATGTCCCTTTGCTATCTTCAAGCTTTGGTTGTTTTCAATTGCTTTCCTCACTAGCTCACAGTTGAATTTCCTTACGTCTTCAGTGATACTTTTTCGTGTTGTCTTGCATAGCTCTATATATTCCACTTTGGAAGTCACATCTTCTTTAGTTGTCCTCATCTCTCTTCTTTTTTGCATCAACATTTTGGTTTTTCCTGATAATTTGTTCACATGCAACTTGTTCTTAGACCCAGGTAATTTTGTTGCTGTTTCCATTAGAGCTTTGGTTACTTTTCTGTTAACTTCCGAAATATCCACTTCTTCCGATGTTAGGCCTTCTAAAGCAGAGAATCTGTTCTTCAGTTCCAACTTGAAAGTATTATGGTGTTTTTTAAGGTTGGTTATGTCAATACATTTTGTTTGTCTTATGAGCTTGCCACGTTCCAGTTTAGTGTTGAGGTGCATCTTACATCTCACCAATCTATGGTCACTACCTGTGTTGAACTTGATCAGCACACTGCAGTCTTCGATGACGAATTTTTTGTTACACATAATAAAATCAATTTCACTTGTCGTCCCAATTGGATGTCTCCATGTCCATTTCCTGTGTGGCTTTTTCTTGAAAAAGGAGTTCAAGATGAAAAATCCTTCTGCCTCTGCAAACTCAACGAGAGTATTTCCACGCTGGTTTCTGTTTGCCGTGACCGAATTTACCTACTGAAGTTTTATTCTGTTGCCGTTGCCCTATTTTTGCATTGAAATCTCCCATAATTATCTTCAAGTGCTGCTTACCTTTATTATTTAGATGACGAATTTCCTCATAAAATTCTTCAATTTCTTCTTCAGGATGACTTGTGGTGGGTGCATAAGTTTGAATAATCTGAGCCTGGTATGTTCTCGATAGTTGGATAACGAGTCGTGCAGCTCTGTCAGAGGAACTTTCAACTTCTACCACTTTGTCCTTCAGTTTCTTGTTTATTATAAATCCAACACCACTAGTTCTGCCAGTATCTGTCCCACGATAATAGAAGAGATGTCCACTTTTCAGTTCAATGAGATCTTCTCCTTTTCTCCTTACCTCACTTAGCCCGACGATGTCCCACTTGATCCTTTGTAGTTCCTCTTCCAATTCAAGTAGCCTTGAATCAGAAGATAGGGAGCGTCCGTTATAGGTAGCCAAGGTCAGAATCAAATGGCAGCCTAGTCCGGTCCTCCGGGGATTCTTAGCACCCTCTGCCTTCATGTCGCACTGGCCGCTGCCTTGGCCAGGTACATTCCAGCTGCCGGAGACTGAGGGCCAAGATTTAAGTTGTAGAGTCATTTTGGAGGTGTTTGGCCATAACTCACCACGCTGGCCAAGCGGGTTGGTGAGTGTGGGATAGCATTTCCTCTGATCCCGATGGTATAGTTATACCACTATTGGCGGTCGTCAGAGCCCCTTTAGTGGGAACAGGATGCACCACGAGAAGGCGGGGTTGACATTTGTCAAGGAGAGGCTGTGATGTTACGCATCACCTGATTTTACATCCTTATATATATATATTCCAAGCCTATAAATTGTACGCATATATTTACAGATGTGAGTCCCAAAAACGCATTCCGGATATCTTTCATACAAAGCATTTTAAATATACTGTATAAAAATATCCTTTAGCTATCGTGAATCACATCAAAACAGTTTTAAAGCTTAGTTTTATGAAACTACTTTCTGAATTTCAGATTTGATATTCCTTCTTTCCAACTTAAGCAGGAGATATTCAGTCTTGATTAAAACAGCTATGCAAAATAAAGACTTTGTGAGATCTATTCAAATTTTACTCCAATGTATTTACGAAACCTTTATTTTATAAGTTTCCACTTGGTCGCGTCACCTCGTCCATTGAAAGAGAAAAATGGTGCAATGCATTTTGTCTGACTTCTACGCAAACGAAGCTGTTTCATTAGTAAAACACCGAGTTATGTAAATTACATTAATGCTGACTTTCTCCTCTTTCAGTTATTGATGTTCGTTTTGTAAATAATTTAGTCTTCTGTGAAGGGCAGTGTTGTTTTGAAGAAACTGTTGAATATATCAGGTAACACCTTGAAACGGAAATGATAAATCTCTCTTATTCCTCCAAATAATTCCTTCATTCCTGAAACCGAGGCAGAAAGTATAAGCATAACACGATTTCCCAATAAGAAATTGTGTATTTTATCTTGAAGAATTGTAATAGCCTCTCCTGCTAAGAGGCTTGCGAAGAGTTTGATTACCTTTACTATAGCAGAAAGTGTGTTATTTACTTTCTCTGTTGCAACAGTGATGTAGATAATGCTGTTGGGAATAAAGAGCAAGTAGCAGTTTTCTAAAATATCACACACTCCAAGTAAAAATAAGTGTTATGCAAATGTTCAGAGTTTTCAACTATTCCTTAAAATCATAGTCCAATTTCATTTTAAATATTTATCTAATCCTAACAAGACATGCCATATATTTTAACGCATAACTCTACTGGAGAAAGACAATTTTTTGATCTAATAAAGGAAAGAGAGATAAGATGCCATTATCTACAGAGTTTGTTAACTTGGAGTTCAATATCTTACAAAATTTTCACTGTACAACTTGAAAATTGTGTTAGAATAAGAAAAAGTTTCCTGACGTGTCAAAAATTTTGGAAAATGTTTCCTTATTTACAGTCTTAAAAAATAGCGAACCTATTAAAATGTAGATGCCTTTTATTCCAGGAAAGGCCCACCCCAAGTAGCACACTGACATTGGCCAACGGTTGGCACAATGATATTTTTGCGTCGGCAGCGTTGGGCGAAGGTTGCGTTGCTTATCGAAGATTGACCAACGGTTTTTCCAACCACACATGACCAACCATTTATCAACAAACGACCACTTAACGGTTGTCCGATGGTTGTCTAACAACACATGATCACATTGGAAAACTGTTTACAACAGTTTTCCAATGTGGGTCCAACCGTTGAACCAGCACATATCCAATTGTTGGCCACCGAGTCGCCTCGTCGCTGGGCCTACCGTTGAAAGCCCACGGTTGGTCCAACATAATATTGCTACCTGGGACCGTGTCAACATCTGAGTCGGGACTTGAACGCAAACACCAACGTTAGCAATTAGGCATACCAACCGTTGTATGCCCCTCCGGTGGCTCAGTGGTCTAAGCGCTGGCTTTTGACCATTCGTCCGAGATGGTTCCGAGTTCGAATCCCGGTGAGACATGAATGTTATGTATGTCTTACAGCACTGTCTCTCTCCCTGCAGTGGAACCAGTGACCCTGAATTAGGGACGAATGACTACCTATGCCCATCAACTTGCTCACGGTGGCCGTTAAATCCTTGAACAGAAAAGAAATAAAACTCTTGTACACAAAAATACACTAAAAGGCCTAAAATGTTTTTGTAGATGCTTACTACTAGGCTGCAGACTATTGTGTCAGCGTTCTTCTTCCTGTATAGTCGATCCCAGCTGCATAGCAGAAGAGGTGCTATTTTGTTCTTTCTCTCACCTGAAATTTTAGAAGCATTGCTAACTACTGCTGCTGTCGCCGAAAATTCTAGATGAAGAGAAAACTGGTTTTGTGCTCTTACCCAAAACTCTTAGATTCGAGTTTACTAATCTTCTCCTCCCCTGCAATGGCTCTCGCCTTGAATTCTGAAATCAGAAGTAATGGAATATGTAATAATTCGAGGATTTAAATGCGAGTAAAGTAGCCTTACCAAATTCCTTGAAGTACAACTTATTCATTAGCAGGAAAAAGAGATGTTGCGCTCACCGTAAGTTTCAAAAGCAGGTTAATCCGCGCTTGCTTTGCTCGAAGATCCGGCTGCAGAACTAAGTGATTTTGTTTTCAACTTAAATTTCAGAACGACGAAGAACTGGCCTTGCTTCACCAATAACTCTTCGATCAAAGCCTATTTTCTTTTTTTCACCCGAAGTTCTAGAAGCAGAAAAAAAACTGGCCTTGCTTCACCGATATTTCTACAAGCAGATCCAATTTATTTTATTTCACCAGGGTTTTAGAAGGCGCGAAGATTGGTCTTGCTTCACCAATAGCTCTAAAAGCAGAGCCAACTTGTTTCACGCTAAGTTCTAGAGGCAACACTAAATGGCTTTCCTCTCACTTGAAATTCTACAAACTATGTTAACACTTATTGCTCTCACCACCATTCAAAAGGCAGGATTAACTAGCCTTGCTTTACCAGATGTTTTAGTAGTTTGACTAATTGGCTATGCTTCTCTCAAAATTCTAGAAGCCGCGATAAATAACATTTCTGAGCCCAAATTTCAAGAAGGCTTAGCAGATTTGTTTTACCTTAAAGTAGTAGCTTTGTCTCAAGTTTCTTGAAGGCCATACTTTACAGGTTGTAGTAGAGAATATCCACAGTTGGAAAGAAGGGATGTGACTCATGGTCACGGGGATGATTATCCTCATGTCAGCAGTGAAACAGAGAATTGCTTTCAGGATCTCAAGTTAAGAATACCATTGTTCAGAGCAGAGGAAAAGCAGCGTTCTTATTTTGACACATAAGAAAGAATGCCGTTGTTGAACTTTTGATGTTGATGATGTTAAAAATCATAGCCCCCGGCACGAGTCATTTAAATATATTTTTACATAAAAAAAATGCTCCTGAGGGCGTATGCGGAAACAAAGCTTTTGATAAGAAATATCTCTCTAATCTGAATTAAACTGATCAATTCTGACTTACATCAAAGTGTTTTGACGTATCTCCTCTCAAATTAGCCGGAACTGGCAGATATTCGTCTTTCTAAGCCGTTGCTTACAGAAACCCAATGGAATTTCGGAATACCTAAATTGGATTCCTGTCGGTAGGATTCCGTTAAACACACCTCGATCAATCACACTTCATGCTGTTAAACTTGTACTTACAGTAGTGGCCAAAATTGTGGAAACCTTTGGGAAAAAGTGTATTTTCGAAGTTTAATGGCTCATAACACCACTTTGTTTTATAGTAATACCATAAAAGTATATATCAATAGAAAGATAATTTCATCAAAAATGTAATGCAACAAAGTTTGTTCAATTATCTATATTCTATGAAAAGATTTGGCCAAATAACCTGAAAAAGGAAGCAGAACTTGCTTAAGTTTATATGAAGTAGCTTTCCTTCATTTGAATGTAGCCCATGAGCATAAGTGTTTAGAGAGCCAATCAGGTGTCATCTTGTTTTGGCAATGAACCAATCAGGTAGCAGTAGGATTCAGCTATTGATGTCATGTATTGGAGCTGAGAGGAGGACATTTGTCCGTGTGTTATGTGATTGCTATTAAGTTGCTTTTTTGTGGGTGTTTTTTCCTTTAGTGAGCTTGTAAAACGTAATAAAATTAAAGAAATGCCGCAAAGAGTTGACTGGTCACCCAGGAAGCGATGTAAAATAGTACTATTAAGTGAACAAGGCTTCAGTTACGAAGAAATTAGAAGAAAAATTGGTGGAAACTTAACCAAAGGTAGCATTTCTAAATTTTTGAAGAGGTATAAGGATACTTAGTCACTACAAAACCAGATTGGTAAAGGCAGGAAAGGGTGCACAACAGCAAGTGATGATAAAGGAATTAAGAGACTGTGCCTAGGTGACAGAAGAAAATCATCTGGGAGTATACAAGATGAAATGGCGCAATGCAACGCTAAGTTGAGTGCAAGGACTGTTCGGTGCAGACTGCAGGAATTTGGTCTTAAACTAAATTCCATGAAAAAAGCCATTTTTATCTCTCAAAAAGGTTGAAAATGATAAACTGGGCCAAAACCCATGTTTACTTTACAGCGGAACAATGGGGCAGTGTTATTTGGAGTGATAAGACCCAAATCTGCCTGTTTAGTAGTGATATCATAAAATACGTAAAGAGAAGAATCGGAGAATATTTGCATCCTGATTGCATTACACGTACCGCGAAACACCCAGTTAGTGTTATGATCTGGGGTTGTATGACATCAAAAGGTATGGGGCTGAATTTGCGTGCTTAATGGGAATATAAATTGCCCAAAATGCGTTAATGAAATACTTGAGCCCAAACTGAAGCCCTCCGCACGTGATCTTTTGCAAGATAATGAAGCATTTATATTTCAATAGGATTCAGCTAAATGTTCTGTTGCTGCTGTGTGCAAAAAGTGGTTTCAAGATAATCATATTCCACTGCTGGAATGGCCTGGGGATAGCCCAGATCTTAACCCCATCGAAAATCTATGGAACCGACTAAAGAAACTTGTTAGTCAGAAGCAACCCAGCAGTAAAACCCAATTAACAGAAGCAATAATTCAATATTGGTTTCACATTATAATAGCTGCAGAACTAAAAACTTGGTTCCCTCCATGGGAAGGCTTTGTAAGGCCGTAATTAACGTTAAAGATTACCCAACTAAGTATTAACTGACATGGTGAGAATTTTTGTATGTCTCAGTTTTTCTATCAGTTTCACTTTTCTTCCTTATTTATAACTGCTGTTCTAATACAAAATCCTTCATAAAAGTTATTGCATTACATTCCTGATGAAATTATCTTTCCATTGATATATAATGTTATGGTGTTACTCCAAATAAAAGTGGTGTTATGAGCCATCAAACCTCAGAAATACATTACTTCCAAAAGGTTTCCACAATTTTGGCCACTACTGTATGCTGAACCGAAAAAAAATGTTGCTTTTAAGATCACTCGGCAGTTATTATTACAACCAACAGAACTGATCTTTTTTTTTTAATTGAAACCTTTTAATAGCTCTGCCCATTTCTTTTTACAAGACGTAGTATAAAACTAGTAATGTATGATAATGCCTTCACAATTAATATAATTTTCGAAGTCACCAACATCTTTTCTATGGTTATTGACAAATCGAAGATAATTTTGGTTAAATGGAAAAGATTCGATATTGTCAATGACCTTACCGATATGGAACCTTTCACTGCACAGAGAAGTGTTGACACTCTTGATTTCAAACTGAGGAAGCTTCAATTTCTCATACAAATTTACCGGGTCAGACTCTGACCACTTCAGATTCAGTTCGCTTGTCGTTTTCGAAACTGAAATATATTAAAAAATAATTAGTTGTAAAGATTGAACTGTTTGCACAAATCAAAAAGAACTGAAATACGAAAACTGCGAATTGTATTACGAAACACCAAAATTACAGTGAGCAGATGAAGAAAAACATATCGTAAATAATTAAAATTACACGGAGAAGGCCTTATAAATGACTAGTTACATAAGTGCAAGGAATTGTTTTAAAACATACTTTTATTTCAGCTATCACTAACATAAGATTATAAGGATATCATGCAGGCTCAAAGAGATAATTTCTATTCCTCACTGATGTTTTAAAAATGACTTTTGTAGTGCTTTATAGGTGGCCCTTAAACTGTTTTCAAAAGAAAAGTATGTATTTCGTGCATTTATAAGCACAAGCAAGTTAGTCAGAAGCTCTTTAAGTAGTACAGCTTCATCAAGATAAATGGCGCAGTTTATTGCCCATGGCACAATTCAGTCATTAAAGTAATATTTAACATCAGACTTCCAGTCCGGTGTCCTAGTGGTCAGGGGCACTGACTTCTTTCAGAGCCAAGGACATCATAAGCCCTGATTCGTGTCCCAAATCATGCATGGAATATGAGTATGCCGCAAGGCACGCGGTTACCTTCCCCCTTTACGTCACCACTGGCACCAAATTTGAGAAATACGATGATATCCTAGCTCCCAGAGACGCTGATGGGGGTCATTAAGCTCCCATTTACTAAACAATTAAATTGACTAGTAGAACTGACTCAGTCGTAAAACTGGATGCTTTGGAAAGCCTTCACACTCTCCCAAACTGTTCAAGACAGGTCGAAGATTTGACTTGAACTCCTGCCTATATACACTTTTGGCCTTCTGCCTGTATACATCCTCAGCAGATATCCGGTGCTCACAGAAACATGCATACTGCCAGCGCATATCACGGATTGTCTGCCTACGCCACACGACACTCCTATGCATATGCCATCAAGATCTTTTAGCCCCATGGCGTTCTGCAATCATCAGACTTCATGTGCGTCCTTACGTTTTGGACATGAGTTTAGTCCAAAAATACACCACAATAAGGGTATTTTCTTGGCATGTACAGTGATGCATTTTCAACGAATATAACCCACCCAAGAGACGCATATAGCGTATTAAATCCGTTTATTTTTGTGGCGTAGTAGGTACAAAGATTCTCAAAGCTTTCGCACTCCACTGGGAGGCTTTTTCAAGACAGTGGTAAACATAAAGATTCAGGGAGTTGGAGCACGTAAGGAACAGAGATTATTTTTGAAAATAACGTGGGTGACGTACTATTCCATCGAGGAGCGGCCGATGAATGCATGACTTCTGTGGCGAGGGCTGTATTCTGCATGTCCTGGTTGACACTTCGCACCTGCTCCTTACATCTAGTGTCCAAGGATCGCTTTGTCATTCCGATATATATCTTTTCCGTGTTGTCAGGATATAAAGAGTGGAAGAAATAATCTTTACATAATACGTTAGATGGCAGCAGATTCTGCATTAATTAAGAACGCGGTCAGAGAACATTCCGATGCTCTTAACACACAGATGCTTGCGAATTCGCCATTGTGGGTGTTGCAACGGATAGAATGCTCGAACGGTAATCGGGAGATGCGGGTTCTATTCCCGCTCCACGGCGATAAAATTTTCAAGTTTTCTGATGTGATTTGATTCACGTGTGAAACAGTAATTACAATCAATTTAGCGATGTCTGATTGCTGTATTAATTATCATAATTGTCAGGATATACCAACGGTATAACCTACACACCTGCCTTCTCTTCCTCACACTGTCTCTCCTTGCAGCTTGATATTATATGTGATAGCGAGGTCGGGACTTCATTGCTATCAATATGTTGTATTTACGTAATACATTCTTTAACTAATATGCAGAGCCTGGAAAATATCAAGCTGCAAGGAGAGACAGTGTGTGAAAGAAGAGGCAGGTGTGTTCGCTATACCGTTGGTATATCATGACAACACGGAAAAGATTTATATCGGAATGACAGAGCGATCCTTGGACACTAGATGAAAAGAGCAGGTGTGAAGTGAAAACCAGGACATTCAAATACAGCCCTCGCCACAGAAGTCATGCATTCATCGGCCGCTCCTCTATGGTATAGTATTAAAAGAATTGCCCTATACACGAAATTTAAAGAGACTGTAATCAGGGAAACAGTCGAAATACTATCAAACACACTAGCGTGCATTGATATAGTTTCTAGTGAACTACCAAGAGCTTGGCATGCGGTTATTAAAATATGGAAACACATCGCAACACACTGTATAATTGCGTGATAAAGATTCGTGTAAAATGCTCGTGGTGTCACCCACGTTATTTTTAAAAATCATCTCTGTTCCTTAAATGTTCCAATTACCTGATTGTTCATGTCTAACATTGCCTTGAAAATGCCTCCCAGTGGAGTGCGAAAGTTTGGCGAATCTTTGTGCTTACTACGCCCCAAAAATAAACGGATTTATTACGCTATATGCGTCTCTTTAGTATTCGTAGTGTGATGTATTTATAATTACTAATATAACCCATTTGTCCTTAGGTCTTATTTTCTCCTGCTGAAGATTCTTGGTATGCACTATGATGAATTTTCACTGAATATGACTCATTTGTTCTTAGGTTTGCTTTTCTGGTGATCAAGTTTCTTGGGATGTTCTATGATGCATTTTCACTGAATATGACCAATGTGTTCTTTGGTCTGATTTTCTCCTAACGCAGTTTCTTGGCATGTAGTATGGCTCATTTTCACTGAATATGACCCATTTGCTCTTTGGTCTGATTTTGTCCTGTTGAAGTTTCTTGTCATTCACTATGATGCACTTTCAATGAATATGACCCATTTGTTCTTTGGTATGATGTTCTCCTGCTGAAGATTCTTGGCATGCAGTATGATGCATTTTCACTGAATATGACCCATTTGTTCTTGGGTCAAATTTTCACCTCCTCAAGTTTCTTGGCATGCACTGGTATATTTTCATTGAATATGACCCATTTGTTCTTAGGTATGATTTTCTCCTTTCGCAATTTTATTAACTTACATTATAAAGAAGTTCGTTGCTTTAACATAAGAAGGTATTGAAAACATTTAGTAATTTTGAAATTGCGTTTCCTTTTCTTAGGAACAAAGATGTCTCCCTGACAAAAATAATGAAATATATTATATAATACTCCTTCTGTGATGATTAAAGTTTAAATCGCAGTTAGTTGAAATGTTTAATTATGTGCTTTTGCTAATGCTCGTGGGGATCTTCGCGAACATGTATTTTACTTCAACAAAGATCACAACGGCCAGGGCACAAGAATCAGCACTGACTATTTAACGAACTCTTTCTTTTTATTGTCCACTCACGGAAGATCCAATCGACATTAATATAGACATCAATCTTAAAATGCTCTCATTCGTTCATCGACCACACAGCTATTATTAGGTGCTTGAATTAATTCCCGCTGTTGCCCAATAGAGCGCAGCAGTGGTGCGCTGTGACCCAGGCCACACGTGACCTCCCTTGCGCACGCACGTACCGTCCGTAGTCTGGGCGAAGCGATCGGAGGGCACAGAACACGAGTTTCTATCGCATTCACGATGTCGAGTTTCGTACCAAAAAGAGGAGCATTTGCGGGAATCATTACTCTTCTGCTTTCATCTCAAGAAATCTGCAGCGGAAAGTCATCGTTTGCTAGTGCAGGCCTATGGGGAAATATGCCCTATCGGAAACAACATGCAGAGAGTGGTTCCGACGCTTCAAAGCCAACGAATATGACATGAAGGACAAAAAGCGCCCTGGGCAGCCGAAAAAGTTCGAAGATGGCGCATTGGAGGCCTTATTGGAGGAGGATGCATGTCAGACGCTCCACGAATTGTCTGAAACACTACGGGTTGATGAGTCAACGGTTAGAAAACGTTTAAAGCCAATGGGAATGATCCAGAAGCTCGGAAACTGGATCCCACATGGCAAGGTTATTCTTCTCCACGACAACGCTAGACCTCATGTCGCTAAATCTGCGAAGGAACTCTTGGAGGCACTTGGCTGGGACTTCTTACCCAACCTGCCTTATTCCCCAGACATTGCTCCCTCGGACTTCGATTTGTTTCGGTCGCTACAACATGACCTGTCAGAGCAGCACTTCCTTTCTGTCGCGGATATCCAAAAATGGCTCGATGAATGGTTCGCCTCGAAAGAACCTGCATTTTTCTACCGCGGAATCCATTTGTTACCCCAACGGTGGGAAAGGGTCGTAGCTGCCAACGGACACTACTTTGAATAGACTATCCTGTGCTATTCTGGGGCAACACATAGGTGTTTGTGTGGCAAAAAACAGCGGAAATTAATTCAAACACCTAATACTATATCAAAGTTCTTTTCCTTGGGGTGAATAGGGAGTTAACGACCAGCGTGAGCAACTCTCGATTTGCTATAAGCAGTCACCCGTCCTTAATTTAGGACCACTGCTTTGCGGAAAGGGTGAGAGGCAGGATGAAAAGACAAATATAACATGCATGCTTCACCGGTGTCCCAACCCGCATCCATCTGAGAACCAATGGTCAGAAGCCAGCGTTTAGACCACTGTGCCATGCTAGCGGCATATCAACATTTCAAACTTCAAAAACAATTCGCGTACATCAATCGCCCTTGTGACGTACTGCAAAGGTGAAAACATGTGTCAAGACGACAGATCTGCAGAGAGACATTCTCTCCCCGTAGCTCAGTTGGGAGAGAAACTTACTCCGGAGTGAGGGGACACGAGTTCGATGCCCGTCGCTGGCAAACTTGTGTTTTCACATCCGCTATGTCGCACATAAATCCTGTTATCAACTACTACCACAACTACCCCCGTGTACATTAAATTTAATCATGATATGTTGCTGTGACTCACTGTCAATATTACCAAAGTTTTTACGAGAAGTTCAATGAATAAACGTTTAAGGCGAAGTAACTAAATTTACATAACAGAAGAGAAACTCAAAAGAAAGGTTAATTAGAGTTTAGTCCCACTTCTTACTCTCCAGACGTTTAGGTAATTTAATGCACAATTTCAGAGCTAAAGAAAGATAAAGGAACTGGGAGTGTTCGTGCATGCCGGCGTAAAATCTCTTCAAACAAAATTTTGGCGGTAAAAAAATTCTATCAATTCGCTGAATTTGTAGACTCGTGAATCCTCGAACCTTAGGGAATAGATTTTTTTAAAAGTTTAGAATTTTATTTCAGTCCTGATATGATATCATTTAAGGGCACTTGGCTTCAATTAGTAGAGTACCAACGTTGTAGAAATTGGAACTTGATACCTCCAAGAAAAAAAGCCTAACTTCTATAAAAGTCCATTGATTGCATTAAAGAATGAAAAATAAGTAATTAAACCTCTTTGTATGTGTGCGGCTATATTTAGCAGTGACTAGCCACGACGAAAGTGTTAAAAACAAGATAAGTTTTATAAATATGATTTCCGGTTTTCCAAAGAACTTCTGAATTCTAAATAGCATGCAAATGATTACTAAAATGATTGAAATCGCAGTCGTTACACGATAAGAATAACACTGAATTAAAATAATTCAAATAGGAAAAAATATTTAATGCTAAAAAGCATACGAGAGTTAGGTACAATGGCGAGCGGACTTTACAGTAATGCATTATACATATACAAGGAGCTAGTCATTAGTGGTATGGCGTAATTATTTGTTACTGCGCAGTCGCAGGTATTCTTTAAGGGTCAAAATGTGTATGCATTAATATCAGTAATGTGATTACAAATTAGGTATAGCATCTGAGTCAAGCTCTTTGCTCCTGGACATATGTGTCCACGGTGTTGGAATCATATATGGGGAGTCTTCGTTGCAACATTTCTTAGTGTAGTTATGAATGTATAAACTTTCAGTAAGAAGTAAGGAATTCCATGAAAACATTCCTGTTCTTAAATTTTGGGAACTAGTAGAAGTAAGGAGTTTTGTGAAAAAATTCGTGTTCTTAAATTTGGAAGCTAGTAGTCTGAGCTTTTACGTAACTGATTTTTCATGTTTCTTATACTATTAGTAAAATAAATTAATTGAATTAAAGAATAAACGATGCATTCATTTTTGGAAAGTATTTAATTAAACGGAATATCTTTAAAAAGGCGACCTGCACCTGGCTAGGGTAATTCCCTTGCTACGCCACTACACGTGCTTTATGCGATGCAAAACGGAATATCTCATTTTCTAGAGCTAGGGACATTTTTAGGTAATTAGACGTATGAACTTACAGACACAAAAAGCAGATAGGAAGGTGTTGCTCAATTTTTTCTTTTACTCCTTTCTTCTTTTTCCTGTGTCTAATCCCACTTCGAGTGGCGTTTCTTTAGCTGATATGCCTATACTCATGAGGCTTTCCTTACACACGATTTGGAAGGAGTTTGAGAGTCACGTGCCATTCCTGTTGCCAACCTTCTCCCTTTCACATCGGAGCTTAAGTACGGCAGATTGTGAAGTATACTACAATTGCATGGATACCCACAGAGAAATGACAAGTAAAACGTCTCTCCTTCCTGTCCTTAGAAATTGAGACTTTTTCACAAGGTAATGGGCTGACAAGTCGGTAACTTTTGCTTGACGTTTTTGTACGCATGCTTCTAATAACACTTACGACATAAAAATGAAAGTATCCTTTAAGTGAAGAGGAATTACTACGAGTCACTAGTCATTTGGCTACACCGCCTGTATAAGCAATTTGCAATAACCTGTCATGCTGCCACACAGTGATTATAATTGCAAAATTACTGGTAATACTTTATTATTAAAATGTTATTTTTGCGCTGATTTTGTCCTTTTTTTTCATGGTGAAATTAATCATAACCCTAATGCAGTTTATCTCAAAAACCAATAGCTACCTTTTTTTATTTCGTCGCTGATGCAATGTGAGAATGTAGCCAAACGCCCAAAAAAAGCGCAGAAGCTTTTTTCACGGTAGGAAAAGCAGATGTGTGCTAGGAAAGCAGGACCACTCGTTGAAAAACTGTTTTCCTCTTCGCCTCAGTGGACACAACGACATCTTACTGAAATGGTTTAGTGTGCAATGTTTCTTTAACCCCCGAAGTGATGTCACCTCTTGTTTACTTGGTTGGTTAAAGACATCAGACTTTGTCTTTTGAAAACAAAATAAAAAATCGGGCTAACGTTTTTGATCTAGAACGAAAAGAAAAACACAGAGAATGTGCGAGTTCCCGAAGAGAGAGGAAATGCCTTTCAGTAAAGTCAATGAGCGTGTTTCGAAAAAGGCAAAGAAAAACCGTATCGCCGCCTTTGTTCATGGATGTGAAAGTTGCCTCTCAACGCTTTATTCTCCGCAGTTTTTGCTTTTGTTTTTTGTCATTTGCTAGTTTTCCAATTTAGTGGGATAAACCTTTTTCTTGTTTTAACTTCGGCCTATTTAATTTATCATTTCAAACACGCATTTTTCGGAAACAGCAAAAATCAGGATTTATCTCGTGAGCCTATATATCATGATCAAGCATAGACGCGGACCTTAACTAAAAAATACATAAAAAGGCTGCAGATAACTGAAAGAAGATGGACAGATGCATGCTTAGTGTAACCAGGAGAGATAACAAAAGGAACTCCTAGATAAGGGAAATAAAACAGTGGAAGATATCATGATCAGAGAAAAATCCCTGAAATGGCAATGGGCTGGACATATTGCCAGAAGAACAGACAACCGATGGACAACCAAAATTTCAGACAGAATTCCAGACAGAAAGAGATGCAGAAGAACCCGTGGGAGATGGGTGGATTAAATTCGAAAGCATGCGAGATTGACATGGAGGAGACTGACGCAAGACAAAATGTTGTGGAAGAAACTTGAAGAGACTTTAATCCAGTCGATTGATAACGGAGTGGTCTGGTCTGACGAATCAAGATTTCTGGTGCATCACGTAGACGGCCGAGCGCGGATAAGCCTATTACCAACGGAGGCAATGACACCTGGATGCGCTGTTGGGCGGAAACAGGCCGGCGGCAGCGGTGTAATGCTGTGGGCGATGTTTTCTTGGGACACTTTAGGTCCCATTATCCCAATAGCACAATCCCTGACAGCTGTCAGGTATCTGAACATCGTTGTTGACCAAGTTCACCCATTCATGGCAACTGTGTTCCCTGCAGGTAATGGCCATTACCGACAAAATAATGCACCACTGCGCACTGCCAGATTCGTCAAGTAGTGGTTTGAAGAACATGCTGATGACTTTCTGTTAATGCCCTGGCCTTCGAATTCACCTGATATGAACCCAATCGAACATTTGTGGTTCGACTTGGAACAGCGGTTTCGCGGCTAAATCACCACCACCCCGAAATGTAAGGAAACTGCAGAACCTGCTGTTGACATTGTGGTACTAGCTACCCTAGGATACCTATCGCCATCTTGTCGAATGGATGCCTCGCCGAGTGACTCCTGTTTTACGGGCTAAAGGGGGGGGGGAAGGAGTCCTACAGCTTATTAGGTATGTGGTCATAATGCAATGGCTCATCAGTGTATTTTACACTGGAGAGCAATTGAATTAGAGACAGCTGGCGTTATGCAAATGCGGCGCGTTGGGCGGCCCTGTAAACAGAAACGACATGACGTATGCAGCGATCCGACAATATAAGGAGTGATGCGACAGGAATCAGTAAGACTCGGACGCAGCATGGGTAAGACGAAGGATCTAAGCGCATTTGATCGTGGACAAATTGTCGGCGCCCGACGAATGGATCCGTCCATCTCGGAAGTCATGCAGGCTCTGGGATTTTCACGAGCCACAGTGTCACGGGTGCACCGTGAGTACATCGAATCCGGTAAAAAAACATCCCTGCAAGAGCCAACTGCCGTGGACAACAGCGTGTGGATGAGCAGGGTCATCGTCGGCTAGCTCGCATTGTAACAACGGATAGACGGGACACAGTGCAAGAAATCACTCGGCAATTTAAAGCTGGTGCACAAAAACGTGTAAGCAGCCACACCATTCAGAACCATCTCCTCGCTATGGGGTACAGAAGCCATCGTCCCACGAGGGTACCGCTCCTGACCGCACATCACAGGGTGCAAAGATTAGCATGGGCGCGGTGACATCGCCACTGGACCTTAGACATGTGGGAAAATGTTGCCTGGAGTGATGAGTCGAGATTCACGTTGGTACATACGGATGGCAGGATACGAGTACGGCGCAAACCACATGAAGCGATGGATCCTTCTTGCCAGCAGGGTACTCTTTAAGCTGGTGGGGGGTGGCATTCTCGTCTCGGGACTCTTTACGTGGACTGAAATGGGACCCTTCGTACGTGTGACATCGTCCCTCACAGGTCAACGTTACCGGGATATCCTGGATGACCATTTGCCCCATTAAGTGCGTCTTCAACATCCCACTGGGGACCTCATCCTGCAACAACACAATGCACCGTGCCAATCGCTCCCGAAGTGTATCCGAATGGTTGGATGAACACTCTACCGACGTGACCTCGCTTTCTTGGCCAGCTAGATCACCTGACCTCAATCCCATCGAGCACATCTGGGATGCCATTGAGAGAGATGTTCGAAGCTCTGATCCCCCTCCATCAAATCTTCGTGAACTGTGGGAGCTTTTTCAGGGGTCGTGGATCCGTATGGCTCCCCAACGCTTCCGGTGTCTTGTCTAGTTCATGCCGAGACAAATTCCCGCCGTCATCAGGGCGATAGGTGGTGCTACACGTTACTAGAACAGGTGTATCTAATTCAATTGCTCTGCAGTGTATATCTACCATATAATAATATATGGTTATATTTGTCATTGTTATGTGGTAGATATA